>CAWUFW010006089.1:0-1214269 GCA_963921515.1 Calotriton arnoldi | reverse complement strand
GGGAGCTGGATTGGGCCAGTCACGCTGGGGGGGAAGGGCCGCGGGGACAGCAGCGGCGGGGAAAGGTAAAGGGAGGAAATAAGGGATAAAGAAAAAAGGGAAAATAGGCAGAAATAAGGCACAAAAGAGCAGAGATGCAGAAAGGTGAAAGATAAAAGAGGGTAGAAAAACGAGTGAAAACTAGTGAAAGGGCAGAGCGAGAGGTAGGGAAAATGAGCAGAAATAAGGCACAAAAGAGCAGAGATGCAGAAAAGTGCAGAAATGTGAAAGATAAATGAGGGTAGAAAAAAGAGTGAAAACAAGTGAAAGGGCAGAGCGAGAGGAAGGGAAAATGAGCAGAAATAAGGCACAAAAGAGCAGAGATGCAGAAAAGTGCAGAAAGGTGAAAGATAAAAAAGGGTAGAAAAACGCGTGAAAGAGCAGAGTTAGAGGAAGGAGTCAGAGGTCCACTGGACCACCAGGGATGAGGCGCAGGGAAACCTGCGGGTGGAGGAGGGCCTCGATCACCAACACTCGAGAGTGCAGGGGCAGGGGCAGGCCTCACTTAATGGTGGAGCTGCGAGGGTGGGAGAGCAATTTCACTGACAATGAGTCAGTGGTCTTGCTCGCCTGTCCTGCAGTGGCCGCCATTAAGTAGGGGTCGGGGAGGGCTGGACAGCTGGGAGGCGGGAGCGGGGAGGGGAGCTGAATTGGGCCGGTCGCGCTGGGGGGGAGGGGCCACGGGGGCAGCAGCGGCGGGGAAAGGTTAAGGGAGGAAATAAGGGATAAAGAAAAAGGGAAAATAGGCAGAAATAAGGCACAAAAGAGCAGAGATGCAGAAAGGTGAAAGATAAAAGAGGGTAGAAAAACTAGTGAAAACTAGTGAAAGGGCAGAGCGAGAGGAAGGGAAAATGAGCAGACATAAGGCACAAAAGAGCAGAGATGCAGCAAAGTGCAGAAAGGTGAAAGATAAAAGAGGGTAGAAAAACGAGTGAAAACAAGTGAAAGGGCAGCAGCGAGAGGAAGGGAAAATGAGCAGAAATAAGGCACAAAAGAGCAGAGATGCAGAAAAGTGCAGAAAGGTGAAAGATAAAAAGGGTAGAAAAACGAGTGAAAGAGCAGAGTTAGAGGAAGGAGACAGAGGTCCACTGGACCACCAGGGATGAGGCGCAGGGAAACCTGCGGTTGGAAGAGGGCCTCGATCACCAACACTCGAGAGTGCAGGGGCAGGGGTAGGCCTCACTTAATGGTGGAGCTGCGAGGGTGGGAGAGCAATTTCACTGACAATGAGTCAGTGGTCTTGCTCGCCTGTCCCAGCAGTGGCCGCCATTAAGTAGGGGTCGGGGAGGGCTGGACACCTGGGAGGCGGGAGCGGGGAGGGAGCTGGATTGGGCCGGTCGCGCTGGGGGAGGGGCCACGGGGGCAGCAGCGGCGGGGAAAGGTAAAGGGAGGAAATAAGGGATAAAGAAAAAAGGGAAAATAGGCAGAAATAAGGCACAAAAGAGCAGAGATGCAGAAAGGTGAAAGATAAAAGAGGGTAGAAAAACGAGTGAAAACTAGTGAAAGGGCAGAGCGAGAGGAAGGGAAAATGAGCAGAAATAAGGCACAAAAGAGCAGAGATGCAGAAAAGTGCAGAAAGGTGAAAGATAAAAGAGGGTAGAAAAACGAGTGAAAACAAGTGAAAGGGCAGAGCGAGAGGAAGGGAAAATGAGCAGAAATAAGGCACAAAAGAGCAGAGATGCAGAAAAGTGCAGAAAGGTGAAAGATAAAAGAGGGTAGAAAAACGAGTGAAAACAAGTGAAAGGGCAGAGCGAGAGGAAGGGAAAATGAGCAGAAATAAGGCACAAAAGAGCAGAGATGCAGAAAAGTGCAGAAAGGTGAAAGATAAAAAGGGTAGAAAAACGAGTGAAAGAGCAGAGTTAGAGGAAGGAGACAGAGGTCCACTGGACCACCAGGGATGAGGCGCAGGAAACCTGCGGGTGGAGGAGGGCCTCAATCACCAACACTCGAGGGTGCAGGGGCAGGCCTCACTTAATGGTGGAGCTGCGAGGGTGGGAGAGCAATTTCACTGACAATGAGTCAGTGGTCTTGCTCGCCTATCCCCGCAGTGGCCGCCATTAAGTAGGGGTCGGGGAAGGCTGGACAGCTGGGAGGCGGGAGCGGGGAGGGGAGCTGGATTGGGCCAGTCACGCTGGGGGGGAGGGGCCGCGGGGACAGCAGCGGCGGGGAAAGGTAAAGGGAGGAAATAAGGGATAAAGAAAAGGGAAAATAGGCAGAAATAAGGCACAAAAGAGCAGAGATGCAGAAAGGTGAAAGATAAAAGAGGGTAGAAAAACGAGTGAAAACTAGTGAAAGGGCAGAGCGAGAGGTAGGGAAAATGAGCAGAAATAAGGCACAAAAGAGCAGAGATGCAGAAAAGTGCAGAAAGTGTGAAAGATAAATGAGGGTAGAAAACGAGTGAAAACAAGTGAAAACAAGTGAAAGGGCAGAGCGAGAGGAAGGGAAAATGAGCAGAAATAAGGCACAAAAGAGCAGAGATGCAGAAAAGTGCAGAAAGGTGAAAGATAAAAAGGGTAGAAAAACGCAGTGAAAGAGCAGAGTTAGAGGAAGGAGTCAGAGGTCCACTGGACCACCAGGGATGAGGCGCAGGGAAACCTGCGGGTGGAGGAGGGCCTCGATCACCAACACTCGAGAGTGCAGGGGCAGGGGCAGGCCTCACTTAATGGTGGAGCTGCGAGGGTGGGAGAGCAATTTCACTGACAATGAGTCAGTGGTCTTGCTCGCCTGTCCCAGCAGTGGCCGCCATTAAGTAGGGGTCGGGGAGGGCTGGACAGCTGGGAGGCGGGAGCGGGAAGGGGAGCTGAATTGGGCAGGTCGCGCTGGGGGGGTGGGGCCGCGGGGGCAGCAGCGGCGGGGAAAGGTTAAGGGAGGAAATAAGGGATAAAGAAAAAAGGGAAAATAGGCAGAAATAAGGCACAAAAGAGCAGAGATGCAGAAAGGTGAAAGATAAAAGAGGGTAGAAAAACTAGTGAAAACTAGTGAAAGGGCAGAGCGAGAGGAAGGGAAAATGAGCAGACATAAGGCACAAAAGAGCAGAGATGCAGAAAAGTGCAGAAAGGTGAAAGATAAAAGAGGGTAGAAAAACGAGTGAAAACAAGTGAAAGGGCAGAGCGAGAGGAAGGGAAAATGAGCAGAAATAAGGCACAAAAGAGCAGAGATGCAGAAAAGTGCAGAAAGGTGAAAGATAAAAAGGGTAGAAAAACGAGTGAAAGAGCAGAGTTAGAGGAAGGAGACAGAGGTCCACTGGACCACCAGGGATGAGGAGCAGGGAAACCTGCGGTCGGAGGAGGGCCTCGATCACCAACACTCGAGAGTGCAGGGGCAGGCCTCCTTAATGGTGGAGCTGCGAGGGTGGGAGAGCAATTTCACTGACAATGAGTCAGTGGTCTCGCTCGCCTGTCCCCGCAGTGGCCGCCATTAAGTAGGGGTCGGGGAGGGCTGGACAGCTGGGAGGCGGGAGCGGGAGGAGCTGGATTGGGCCGGTCGCGCTGGGGGGAGGGGCCGCGGGGGCAGCAGCGGCGGGGAAAGGTAAAGGGAGGAAATAAGGGATAAAGAAAAAGGGAAAATAGGCACAAATAAGGCACAAAAGAGCAGAGATGCAGAAAGGTGAAAGATAAAAGAGGGTAGAAAAACTAGTGAAAACTAGTGAAAGGGCAGAGCGAGAGGAAGGGAAAATGAGCAGAAATAAGGCACAAAAGAGCAGAGATGCAGAAAAGTGCAGAAAGGTGAAAGATAAAAGAGGGTAGAAAAACGACTGAAAACAAGTGAAAGGGCAGAGCGAGAGGAAGGGAAAATGAGCAGAAATAAGGCACAAAAGAGCAGAGATGCAGAAAAGTGCAGAAAGGTGAAAGATAAAAGAGGGTAGAAAAACGAGTGAAAACAAGTGAATGGGCAGAGCGAGAGGGAGGGAAAATGAGCAGAAATAAGGCACAAAAGAGCAAAGATGCAGAAAAGTGCAGAAAGGTGAAAGATAAAAAAGGGTAGAAAAATGAGTGAAAGAGCAGAGTTAGAGGAAGGAGACAGAGGTCCACTGGACCACCAGGGATGAGGCGCAGGGAAACCTGCGGTTGGAGGAGGGCCTCGATCACCAACACTCGAGAGTGCAGGGGCAGGGGCAGGCCTCACTTAATGGTGGAGCTGCGAGGGTGGGAGAGCAATTTCACTGACAATGAGTCAGTGGTCTTGCTCGCCTGTCCCCGCAGAGGCCGCCATTAAGTAGGGGTCGGGGAGGGCTGGACAGCTGGGAGGCGGGAGCAGGGAGGGGAGCGGGATTGGGCCGGTCGCGCTGGGGGGGAGGGGCCGCGGGGGCAGCAGCGGCGGGGAAAGGTGAAGGGAGGAAATAAAAGATAAAGAAAAAAGGGAAAATAGGCAGAAATAAGGCAGAAAAGAGCAGAGATACAGAAAGGTGAAAGATAAAAGAGGGTAGGAAAACGAGTGAAAACTAGTGAAAGGGCAGAGCGAGAGGTAGGGAAAATGAGCAGAAATAAGGCACAAAAGAGCAGAGATGCAGAAAAGTGCAGAAAGGTGAAAGATAAAAGAGGGTAGAAAAACGAGTGAAAACAAGTGAAAGGGCAGAGCGAGAGGAAGGGAAAATGAGCAGAAATAAGGCACAAAAGAGCAGAGATGTAGAAAAGTGCAGAAAGGTGAAAGATAAAAAAGGGTAGAAAAACGAGTAAAGAGCAGAGTTAGAGGAAGGAGTCAGAGGTCCACTGGACCACCAGGGATGAGGCGCAGGGAAACCTGCGGGTGGAGGAGGGCCTCGATCACCAACACTCGAGAGTGCAGGGGCAGGGGCAGGCCTCACTTAATGGTGGAGCTGCGAGGGTGGGAGATCAATTTCACTGACAATGAGTCAGTGGTCTTGCTCGCCTGTCCCCGCAGTGGCCGCCATTAAGTAGGGGTCGGGGAGGGCTGGACAGCTGGGAGGCGGGAGCGGGGAGGGGAGCTGAATTGGGCCGGTCGCGCTGGGGGGGAGGGGCCACGGGGGCAGCAGCGGCGGGGAAAGGTTAAGGGAGGAAATAAGGGATAAAGAAAAAAGGGAAAATAGGCAGAAATAAGGCACAAAAGAGCAGAGATGCAGAAAGGTGAAAGATAAAAGAGGGTAGAAAAACTAGTGAAAACTAGTGAAAGGGCAGAGCGAGAGGAAGGAAAATGAGCAGAAATAAGGCACAAAAGAGCAGAGATGCAGAAAAGTGCAGAAAGGTGAAAGATAAAAGAGGGTAGAAAAACGAGTGAAAACAAGTGAAAGGGCAGAGCGAGAGGAAGGGAAAATGAGCAGAAATAAGGCACAAAAGAGCAGAGATGCAGAAAAGTGCAGAAAGGTGAAAGATAAAAAAAGGGTAGAAAAACGAGTGAAAGAGCAGAGTTAGAGGAAGGAGACAGAGGTCCACTGGACTACCAGGGATGAGGAGCAGGGAAACCTGCGGTTGGAGGAGGGCCTCGATCACCAACACTCGAGAGTGCAGGGGCAGGCCTCACTTAATGGTGGAGCTGCGAGGGTGGGAGAGCAATTTCACTGACAATGAGTCAGTGGTCTCGCTCGCCTGTCCCCGCAGTGGCCGCCATTAAGTAGGGGTCGGGGAGGGCTGGACAGCTGGGAGGCGGGAGGGGAGCTGGATTGGGCCGGTCGCGCTGGGGGGGAGGGGCCGCGGGGGCAGCAGCGGCGGGGAAAGGTAAAGGGAGGAAATAAGGGATAAAGAAAAAAGGGAAAATAGGCACAAATAAGGCACAAAAGAGCAGAGATGCAGAAAGGTGAAAGATAAAAGAGGGTAGAAAAACTAGTGAAAACTAGTGAAAGGGCAGAGCGAGAGGAAGGGAAAATGAGCAGAAATAAGGCACAAAAGAGCAGAGATGCAGAAAAGTGCAGAAAGGTGAAAGATAAAAGAGGTTAGAAAACGACTGAAAACAAGTGAAAGGGCAGAGCGAGAGGAAGGGAAAATGAGCAGAAATAAGGCACAAAAGAGCAGAGATGCAGAAAAGTGCAGAAAGGTGAAAGATAAAAGAGGGTAGAAAAACGAGTGAAAACAAGTGAAAGGGCAGAGCGAGAGGGAGGGAGGGAAAATGAGCAGAAATAAGGCACAAAAGAGCAAAGATGCAGAAAAGTGCAGAAAGGTGAAAGATAAAAAAGGGTAGAAAAACGAGTGAAAGAGCAGAGTTAGAGGAAGGAGACAGAGGTCCACTGGACCACCAGGGATGAGGCGGAGGGAAACCTGCGGGTGGAGGAGGGCCTCGATCACCAACACTCGAGAGTGCAGGGGCAGGGGCAGGTCTCACTTAATGGTGGAGCTGCGAGGGTGGGAGAGCAATTTCACTGACAATGAGTCAGTGGTCTTGCTCGCCTGTCTCCCCGCAGTGGCCGCCATTAAGTCGGGGTCGGGGAGGGCTGGGCAGCTGGAAGGCGGGAGCGGGGAGGGGAGCTGGATTGGGCCGGTCGCACTGGGGGGGAGGGGCCGCCAGGGCAGCAGCGGCGGGGAAAGGTAAAGGGAGGAAATAAGGTATAAAGAAAAAAGGGAAAATAGTCAGAAATAAGGCACAAAAGAGCAGAGATGCAGAAAGGTGAAAGATAAAAGAGGGTAGAAAAACGAGTGAAAATTAGTGAAAGGGCAGAGCGAGAGGAAGGGAAAATGAGCAGAAATTAGGCACAAAAGAGCAGAGATGCAGAAAAGTGCAGAAAGGTGAAAGATAAAAGAGGGCAGAAAAACGAGTGAAAACAAGTGAAAGGGCAGAGCGAGAGGAAGGGAAAATGAGCAGAAATAAGGCACAAAAGAGCAGAGATGCAGAAAAGTGCAGAAAGGTGAAAGATAAAAGAGAGTAGAAAAACGAGTGAAAACAAGTGAAATGAGCAGAGCGAGTGGAAGGGAAAATGAGCAGAAATAAGGCACAAAAGAGCAGAGATGCAGAAAAGTGCAGAAAGGTAAAAGATGAAAAAGGGTAGAAAAACGAGTGAAAGAGCAGAGTTAGAGGAAGGAGACAGAGGTCCACTGGACCACCAGGGATGAGGCGCAGGAAACCTGCGGGTGGAGGAGGGCCTCGATCACCAACACTCGAGAGGGGCAGGGGCAGGCCTCACTTAATGGTGGAGCTGCGACGGTGGGAGAGCAATTTCACTGACAATGAGTCAGTGGTCTTGCTCGCCTGTCCTCGCAGTGGCCGCCATTAAGTAGGGGTCGGGGAGGGCTGGACAGCTGGGAGGCGGGAGCGGGGAAGGGGAGCTGGATTGGGCCGGTCGCGCTGGGGGAGGGGCCGCGGGGGCAGCAGCGGCGGGGAAAGGTAAAGGGAGGAAATAAGGGATAAAGAAAAAAGGGAAAATAGGCAGAAATAAGGCACAAAAGAGCAGAGATGAAGAAAGGTGAAAGATAAAAGAGGGTAGAAAAACGAGTGAAAACTAGTGAAAGGGCAGAGAGAGAGGAAGGGAAAATGAGCAGAAATAAGGCACAAAAGAGCAGAGATGCAGAAAAGTGCAGAAAGGTGAAAGATAAAAGAAGGTAGAAAAACGAGTGAAAACAAGTGAAAGGGCAGAGCGAGAGGAAGGGAAAATTAGCAGAAATAAGGCACAAAAGAGCAGAGATGCAGAAAAGTGCAGAAAGGTGAAAGATAAAAAAGGGTAGAAAAACGAGTGAAAGAGCAGAGTTAGAGGAAGGAGACAGAGGTCCACTGGACCACCAGGGATGAGGCGCAGGGAAACCTGCGGGTGGAGGAGGGCCTCGATCACCAACACTCGAGAGTGCAGGGGCAGGCCTCACTTAATGGTGGAGTGCGAGGGTGGGAGAGCAATTTCACTGACAATGAGTCAGTGGTCTTGCTCGCCTGTCTCCGCAGTGGCCACCATTAAGTAGGGGTCGGGGAGGGCTGGACAGCAGGGAGGCGGGAGCGGGGAGGGAGCTGGATTGGGCCGGTCGCGCTGGGGGGAGGGGCCGCGGGGAAGCAGCAGCGGGGAAAGGTAAAGGGAGGAAATAAGGGATAAAGAAAAAAGGGAAAATAGGCAGAAATAAGGCACAAAAGAGCAGAAATGCAGAAAGATGAAAGATTAAAAGAGGGTAGAAAAACGAGTGAAAACTAGTGAAAGGGCAGAGCGAGAGGAAGGGAAAATGAGCAGAAATAAGGCACAAAAGTGCAGAGATGCAGAAAAGTGCAGAAAGGTGAAAGATAAAAGAGGGTAGAAAAACGAGTGAAAACAAGTGAAAGGGCAGAGCGAGAGGAAGGGAAAATGAGCAGAAATAAGGCACAAAAGAGCAGAGATGCAGAAAAGTGCAGAAAGGTGAAAGATAAAAGAGGGTAGAAAAACGAGTGAAAACAAGTGAAAGGGCAGAGCGAGAGGAAGGGAAAATGAGCAGAAATAAGGCACAAAAGAGCAGAGATGCAGAAAAGTGCAGAAAGGTGAAAGATAAAAGAGGGTAGAAAAACGAGTGAAAACAAGTGAAAGGGCAGAGCGAGAGGAAGGGAAAATGAACAGAAATAAGGCACAAAAGAGCAGAGATGCAGAAAAGTGCAGAAAGGTGAAAGATAAAAAAGGGTAGAAAAACGAGTGAAAGAGCAGAGTTAGAGGAAGGAGACAGAGGTCCACTGGACCACCAGTGATGAGGCGCAGGAAACCTGCGGGTGGAGGAGGGCCTCGATCACCAACACTCGAGAGTGCAGGGGCAGGGGCAGGCCTCACTTAATGGTGGAGCTGCGAGGGTGGGAGAGCAATTTCACTGACAATGAGTCAGTGGTCTTGCTCGCCTGTCCCCGCAGAGGCCGCCATTAAGTAGGGGTCGGGGAGGGCTGGACAGCTGGGAGGCGGGAGCAGGGAGGGGAGCTGGATTGGGCCGGTCGCGCTGGGGGGGGGGGCCGCGGGGGCAGCAGCGGCGGGGAAAGGTAAAGGGAGGAAATAAGGGATAAAGAAAAAAGGGAAAATAGGCAGAAATAAGGCACAAAAGAGCAGAGATGCAGAAAGGTGAAAGATAAAAGAGGGTAGAAAAACGAGTGAAAACTAGTGAAAGGGCAGAGCGAGAGGAAGGGAAAATGAGCAGAAATAAGGCACAAAAGAGCAGAGATGCAGAAAAGTGCAGAAAGGTGAAAGATAAAAAGGGTAGAAAAACGAGTGAAAGAGCAGAGTTAGAGGAAGGAGACAGAGGTCCAATGGACCACCAGGGATGAGGCGCAGGGAAACCTGCGGGTGGAGGAGGGCCTCAATCACCAACACTCGAGAGTGCAGGGGCAGGGGCAGGCCTCACTTAATGGTGGAGCTGCGAGGGTGGGAGAGCAATTTCACTGACAATGAGTCAGTGGTCTTGCTCGCCTATCCCGCAGTGGCCGCCATTAAGTAGGGGTCGGGGAAGGCTGGACAGCTGGGAGGCGGGAGCGGGGAGGGAGCTGGATTGGGCCAGTCACGCTGGGGGGAGGGGCCGCGGGGACAGCAGCGGCGGGGAAAGGTAAAGGGAGGAAATAAGGGATAAAGAAAAAAGGGAAAATAGGCAGAAATAAGGCACAAAAGAGCAGAGATGCAGAAAGGTGAAAGATAAAAGAGGGTAGAAAAACGAGTGAAAACTAGTGAAAGGGCAGAGCGAGAGGTAGGGAAAATGAGCAGAAATAAGGCACAAAAGAGCAGAGATGCAGAAAAGTGCAGAAATGTGAAAGATAAATGAGGGTAGAAAAACGAGTGAAAACAAGTGAAAACAAGTGAAAGGGCAGAGCGAGAGGAAGGGAAAATGAGCAGAAATAAGGCACAAAAGAGCAGAGATGCAGAAAAGTGCAGAAAGGTGAAAGATAAAAAGGGTAGAAAAACGCGTGAAAGAGCAGAGTTAGAGGAAGGAGTCAGAGATCCACTGGACCACCAGGGATGAGGCGCAGGGAAACCTGCGGGTGGAGGAGGGCCTCGATCACCAACACTCGAGAGTGCAGGGGCAGGGGCAGGCCTCACTTAATGGTGGAGCTGCGAGGGTGGGAGAGCAATTTCACTGACAATGAGTCAGTGGTCTTGCTCGCCTGTCCCGCAGTGGCCGCCATTAAGTAGGGGTCGGGGAGGGCTGGACAGCTGGGAGGCGGGAGCGGGGAGGGGAGCTGAATTGGGCCGGTCGCGCTGGGGGGGAGGGGCCACGGGGCAGCAGCGGCGGGGAAAAGTTAAGGGAGGAAATAAGGGATAAAGAAAAAAGGGAAAATAGGCAGAAATAAGGCACAAAAGAGCAGAGATGCAGAAAGGTGAAAGATAAAAGAGGGTAGAAAAACTAGTGAAAACTAGTGAAAGGGCAGAGCGAGAGGAAGGGAAAATGAGCAGAAATAAGGCACAAAAGAGCAGAGATGCAGAAAAGTGCAGAAAGGTGAAAGATAAAAGAGGGTAGAAAAACGAGTGAAAACAAGTGAAAGGGCAGAGCGAGAGGAAGGGAAAATGAGCAGAAATAAGGCACAAAAGAGCAGAGATGCAGAAAAGTGCAGAAAGGTGAAAGATAAAAGAGGGTAGAAAAACGAGTGAAAACAAGTGAAAGGGCAGAGCGAGAGGAAGGGAAAATGAGCAGAAATAAGGCACAAAAGAGCAGAGATGCAGAAAAGTGCAGAAAGGTGAAAGATAAAAAAGGGTAGAAAAACGAGTGAAAGAGCAGAGTTAGAGGAAGGAGACAGAGGTCCACTGGACCACCAGGGATGAGGCGCAGGGAAACCTGCGGGTGGGAGGAGGGCCTCGATCACCAACACTCGAGAGTGCAGGTGCAGGGGCAGGCCTCACTTAATGGTGGAGCTGCGAGGGTGGGAGAGCAATTTCACTGACAATGAGTCAGTGGTCTTGCTCGCCTGTCCCCGCAGTGGCCGCCATTAAGTAGGGGTCGGGGAGGGCTGGACAGCTGGGAGGCGGGAGCGGGGAGGGAGCTGGATTGGGCCGGTCGCGCTGGGGGAGGGGCCGCGGAGGCAGCAGCGGCGGGGAAAGGTTAAGGGAGGAAATAAGGGATAAAGAAAAAAGGGAAAATAGGCAGAAATAAGGCACAAAAGAGCAGAGATGCAGAAAGGTGAAAGATAAAAGAGGGTAGAAAAACTAGTGAAAACTAGTGAAAGGGCAGAGCGAGAGGAAGGGAAAATGAGCAGACATAAGGCACAAAAGAGCAGAGATGCAGAAAAGTGCAGAAAGGTGAAAGATAAAAGAGGGTAGAAAAACGAGTGAAAACAAGTGAAAGGGCAGAGCGAGAGGAAGTGAAAATTAGCAGAAATAAGGCACAAAAGAGCAGAGATGCAGAAAAGTGCAGAAAGGTGAAAGATAAAAAAGGGTAGAAAAACGAGTGAAAGAGCAGAGTTAGAGGAAGGAGACAGAGGTCCACTGGACCACCAGGGATGAGGCGCAGGGAAACCTGCGGGTGGAGGAGGGCCTCGATCACCAACACTCGAGAGTGCAGGGGCAGGCCTCACTTAATGGTGGAGTGCGAGGGTGGGAGAGCAATTTTACTGACAATGAGTCAGTGGTCTTGCTCGCCTGTCCCCGCAGTGGCCACCATTAAGTAGGGGTCGGGGAGGGCTGGACAGCTGGGAGGCGGGAGCGGGGAGGGGAGCTGGATTGGGCCGGTCGCGCTGGGGGGGAGGGGCCGCGGGGGAAGCAGCAGCGGGGAAAGGTAAAGGGAGGAAATAAGGGATAAAGAAAAAAGGGAAAATAGGCAGAAATAAGGCACAAAAGAGCAGAAATGCAGAAAGATGAAAGATTAAAAGAGGGTAGAAAAACGAGTGAAAACTAGTGAAAGGGCAGAGCGAGAGGAAGGGAAAATGAGCAGAAATAAGGCACAAAAGTGCAGAGATGCAGAAAAGTGCAGAAAGGTGAAAGATAAAAGAGGGTAGAAAAACGAGTGAAAACAAGTGAAAGGGCAGAGCGAGAGGAAGGGAAAATGAGCAGAAATAAGGCACAAAAGAGCAGAGATGCAGAAAAGTGCAGAAAGGTGAAAGATAAAAGAGGGTAGAAAAATGAGTGAAAACAAGTGAAAGGGCTGAGCGAGAGGAAGGGAAAATGAGCAGAAATAAGGCACAAAAGAGCAGAGATGCAGAAAAGTGCAGAAAGGTGAAAGATAAAAGAGGGTAGAAAAACGAGTGAAAACAAGTGAAAGGGCAGAGCGAGAGGAAGGGAAAATGAGCAGAAATAAGGCACAAAAGAGCAGAGATGCAGAAAAGTGCAGAAAGGTGAAAGATAAAAAAGGGTAGAAAAACGAGTGAAAGAGCAGAGTTAGAGGAAGGAGACAGAGGTCCACTGGACCACCAGGGATGAGGCGCAGGGAAACCTGCGGGTGGAGGAGGGCCTCGATCACCAACACTCGAGAGTGCAGGGGCAGGCCTCACTTAATGGTGGAGTTGCAAGGGTGGGAGAGCAATTTCACTGACAATGAGTCAGTGGTCTTGCTCGCCTGTCCCCGCAGTGGCCGCCATTAAGTAGGGGTCGGGGAGGGCTGGACAGCTGGGAGGCGGGAGCGGGGAGGGGAGCTGGATTGGGCCGGTCGCGTTGGGGGGGAGGGGCCACGGGGGCAGCAGCGGCGGGGAAAGGTAAAGGGAGGAAATAAGGGATAAATAAAAAAGGGAAAATAGGCAGAAATAAGGCAGAAAAGAGCAGAGATGCAGAAAGGTGAAAGATAAAAGAGGGTAGAAAAACGAGTGAAATCAAGTGAAAGGGCAGAGCGAGAGGAAGGGAAAATGAGCAGAAATAAGGCACAAAAGAGCAGAGATGCAGAAAAGTGCAGAAAGGTGAAAGATAAAAAAGGGTAGAAAAACGAGTGAAAGAGCAGAGTTAGAGGAAGGAGACAGAGGTCCACTGGACCACCAGTGATGAGGCGCAGGGAAACCTGCGGGTGGAGGAGGGCCTCGATCACCAACACTCGAGAGTGCAGGGGCAGGCCTCACTTAATGGTGGAGCTGCGAGGGTGGGAGAGCAATTTCACTGACAATGAGTCAGTGGTCTTGCTCGCCTGTCCCCGCAGAGGCCGCCATTAAGTAGGCGTCGGGGAGGGCTGGACAGCTGGGAGGCGGGAGCAGGGAGGGAGCTGGATTGGGCCGGTCGCGCTGGGGGGAGGGGCCGCGGGGCAGCAGCGGCGGGGAAAGGTAAAGGGAGGAAATAAGGGATAAAGAAAAAAGGAAAATAGGCAGAAATAAGGCACAAAAGAGCAGAGATGCAGAAAGGTGAAAGATAAAAGAGGGTAGAAAAACGAGTGAAAACTAGTGAAAGGGCAGAGCGAGAGGAAGGGAAAATGAGCAGAAATAAGGCACAAAAGAGCAGAGATGCAGAAAAGTGCAGAAAGGTGAAAGATAAAAGAGGGTAGAAAAACGAGTGAAAACAAGTGAAAGGGCAGAGCGAGAGGAAGGGAAAATGAGCAGAAATAAGGCACAAAAGAGCAGAGATGCAGAAAAGTGCAGAAAGGTGAAAGATAAAAGAGGGTAGAAAAACAAGTGAAAACAAGTGAAAGGGCAGAGCGAGAGGAAGGGAAAATGAGCAGAAATAAGGCACAAAAGAGCAGAGATGCAGAAAAGTGCAGAAAGGTGAAAGATAAAAGAGGGTAGAAAAATGAGTGAAAACAAGTGAAATGGCAGAGCGAGAGGAAGGGAAAATGAGCAGAAATAAGGCACAAAAGAGCAGAGATGTAAAAAAGTGCAGAAAGGTGAAAGATAAAAAAGGGTAGAAAAACGAGTGAAAGAGCAGAGTTAGAGGAAGGAGACAGAGGTCCACTGGACCACCAGGGATGAGGCGCAAGGAAACCTGCGGGTGGAGGAGGGCCTCGATCACCA
Organism: Calotriton arnoldi; assembly: GCA_963921515.1. Classification (NCBI taxonomy): domain Eukaryota; kingdom Metazoa; phylum Chordata; class Amphibia; order Caudata; family Salamandridae; genus Calotriton; species Calotriton arnoldi. Next base: position 1,200,514 of record CAWUFW010006089.1, on the reverse strand, counting down.
ACACTCGAGAGTGCAGGGGCAGGCCTCACTTAATGGTGGAGCTGGGAGGGTGGGAGAGCAATTTCACTGACAATGAGCCAGTGGTCTTGCTCGCCTGTCCCCGCAGTGGCCGCCATTAAGTAGGGGTCGGGGAGGGCTGGACAGCTGGGAGGCGGGAGCGGGGAGGGGAGCTGGATTGGGCCCGTCGTGCTGGGGGGGAGGGGCCGCGGGGGCAGCAGCGGCGGGGAAAGGTAAAGGGAGGAAATAAAAAATAAAGAAAAAAGGGAAAATAGGCAGAAATAAGGCAGAAAAGAGCAGAGATGCAGAAAGGTGAAAGATAAAAAAGGGTAGAAAAATGAGTGAAAACAAGTGAAAGGGCAGAGCGAGAGGAAGGGAAAATGAGCAGAAATAAGGCACAAAAGAGCAGAGATGCAGAAAAGAGCAGAAAGGTGAAAGATAAAAAAGGGTAGAAAAACGAGTGAAAGAGCAGAGTTAGAGGAAGGAGACCGAGGTCCACTGGACCACCAGGGATGAGGCGCAGGGAAACCTGCGGGTGGAGGAGGGCCTCGATCACCAACACTCGAGAGTGCAGGGGCAGGGGCAGGCCTCACTTAATGGTGGAGCTGCGAGGGTGGGAGAGCAATTTCACTGACAATGAGTCAGTGGTCTTGCTCGCCTGTCCCCGCAGTGGCCGCCATTAAGTAGGGGTCGGGAGGGCTGGACAGCTGGGAGGCGGGAGCAGGGAGGGGAGCTGGATTGGGCCGGTCGTGCTGGGGGGAGGGGCCGCGGGGGCAGCAGCGGCGGGGAAAGGTAAAGGGAGGAAATAAGGGATAAAGAAAAAAGGGAAAATAGGCAGAAATAAGGCACAAAAGAGCAGAGATGCAGAAAGGTGAAAGATAAAAGAGGGTAGAAAAACGAGTGAAAACTAGTGAAAGGGCAGAGCGAGAGGTAGGGAAAATGAGCAGAAATAAGGCACAAAAGAGCAGAGATGCAGAAAAGTGCAGAAATGTGAAAGATAAATGAGGGTAGAAAAACGAGTGAAAACAAGTGAAAACAAGTGAAAGGGCAGAGCGAGAGGAAGGGAAAATGAGCAGAAATAAGGCACAAAAGAGCAGAGATGCAGAAAAGTGCAGAAAGGTGAAAGATAAAAAAGGGTAGAAAAACGCGTGAAAGAGCAGAGTTAGAGGAAGGAGTCAGAGGTCCACTGGACCACCAGGGATGAGGCGCAGGAAACCTGCGGGTGGAGGAGGGCCTCGATCACCAACACTCGAGAGTGCAGGGGCAGGGCAGGCCTCACTTAATGGTGGAGCTGCGAGGGTGGGAGAGCAATTTCACTGACAATGAGTCAGTGGTCTTGCTCGCCTGTCCCGCAGTGGCCGCCATTAAGTAGGGGTCGGGGAGGGCTGGACAGCTGGGAGGCGGGAGCGGGGAGGGGAGCTGAATTGGGCCGGTCGCGCTGGGGGGGAGGGGCCACGGGGGCACTAGCGGCGGGGAAAGGTTAAGGGAGGAAATAAGGGATAAAGAAAAAAGGGAAAATAGGCAGAAATAAGGCACAAAAGAGCAGAGATGCAGAAAGGTGAAAGATAAAAGAGGGTAGAAAAACTAGTGAAAACTAGTGAAAGGGCAGAGCGAGAGGAAGGGAAAATGAGCAGACATAAGGCACAAAAGAGCAGAGATGCAGAAAAGTGCAGAAAGGTGAAAGATAAAAGAGGGTAGAAAAACGAGTGAAAACAAGTGAAAGGGCAGAGCGAGAGGAAGGGAAAATGAGCAGAAATAAGGCACAAAAGAGCAGAGATGCAGAAAAGTGCAGAAAGGTGAAAGATAAAAAGGGTAGAAAAACGAGTGAAAGAGCAGAGTTAGAGGAAGGAGACAGAGGTCCACTGGACCACCAGGGATGAGGAGCAGGGAAACCTGCGGTCGGAGGAGGGCCTCGATCACCAACACTCGAGAGTGCAGGGGCAGGCCTCCCTTAATGGTGGAGCTGCGAGGGTGGGAGAGCAATTTCACTGACAATGAGTCAGTGGTCTCGCTCGCCTGTCCCCGCAGTGGCCGCCATTAAGTAGGGGTCGGGGAGGGCTGGACAGCTGGGAGGCGGGAGCGGGAGGGGAGCTGGATTGGGCCGGTCGCGCTGGGGGGGAGGGGCCGCGGGGGCAGCAGCGGCGGGGAAAGGTAAAGGGAGGAAATAAGGGATAAAGAAAAAAGGGAAAATAGGCACAAATAAGGCACAAAAGAGCAGAGATGCAGAAAGGTGAAAGATAAAAGAGGGTAGAAAAACTAGTGAAAACTAGTGAAAGGGCAGAGGGAGAGGAAGGGAAAATGAGCAGAAATAAGGCACAAAAGAGCAGAGATGCAGAAAAGTGCAGAAAGGTGAAAGATAAAAGAGGGTAGAAAAACGACTGAAAACAAGTGAAAGGGCAGAGCGAGAGGAAGGGAAAATGAGCAGAAATAAGGCACAAAAGAGCAGAGATGCAGAAAAGTGCAGAAAGGTGAAAGATAAAAGAGGGTAGAAAAACGAGTGAAAACAAGTGAATGGGCAGAGCGAGAGGGAGGGAAAATGAGCAGAAATAAGGCACAAAAGAGCAAAGATGCAGAAAAGTGCAGAAAGGTGAAAGATAAAAAGGGTAGAAAAACGAGTGAAAGAGCAGAGTTAGAGGAAGGAGACAGAGGTCCACTGGACCACCAGGGATGAGGAGCAGGGAAACCTGCGGTTGGAGGAGGGCCTCGATCACCAACACTCGAGAGTGCAGGGGCAGGGGTAGGCCTCACTTAATGGTGGAGCTGCGAGGGTGGGAGAGCAATTTCACTGACAATGAGTCAGTGGTCTTGCTCGCCTGTCCCAGCAGTGGCCGCCATTAAGTAGGGGTCGGGGAGGGCTGGACACCTGGGAGGCGGGAGCGGGGAGGGGAGCTGGATTGGGCCGGTCGCGCTGGGGGGAGGGGCCACGGGGGCAGCAGCGGCGGGGAAAGGTAAAGGGAGGAAATAAGGGATAAAGAAAAAAGGGAAAATAGGCAGAAATAAGGCACAAAAGAGCAGAGATGCAGAAAGGTGAAAGATAAAAGAGGGTAGAAAAACGAGTGAAAACTAGTGAAAGGGCATAGCGAGAGGAAGGGAAAATGAGCAGAAATAAGGCACAAAAGAGCAGAGATGCAGAAAAGTGCAGAAAGGTGAAAGATAAAAGAGGGTAGAAAAACGAGTGAAAACAAGTGAAAGGGCAGAGCGAGAGGAAGGGAAAATGAGCAGAAATAAGGCACAAAAGAGCAGAGATGCAGAAAAGTGCAGAAAGGTGAAAGATAAAAGAGGGTAGAAAAACGAGTGAAAACAAGTGAAAGGGCAGAGCGAGAGGAAGGGAAAATGAGCAGAAATAAGGCACAAAAGAGCAGAGATGCAGAAAAGTGCAGAAAGGTGAAAGATAAAAAAGGGTAGAAAAACGAGTGAAAGAGCAGAGTTAGAGGAAGGAGACAGAGGTCCAATGGACCACCAGGGATGAGGCGCAGGGAAACCTGCGGGTGGAGGAGGGCCTCAATCACCAACACTCGAGAGTGCAGGGGCAGGGGCAGGCCTCACTTAATGGTGGAGCTGCGAGGGTGGGAGAGCAATTTCACTGACAATGAGTCAGTGGTCTTGCTCGCCTATCCCCGCAGTGGCCGCCATTAAGTAGGGGTCGGGGAAGGCTGGACAGCTGGGAGGCGGGAGCGGGGAGGGGAGCTGGATTGGGCCAGTCACGCTGGGGGGGAGGGGCCGCGGGGACAGCAGCGGAGGGGAAAGGTAAAGGGAGGAAATAAGGGATAAAGAAAAAAGGGAAAATAGGCAGAAATAAGGCACAAAAGAGCAGAGATGCAGAAAGGTGAAAGATAAAAGAGGGTAGAAAAACGAGTGAAAACTAGTGAAAGGGCAGAGCGAGAGGTAGGGAAAATGAGCAGAAATAAGGCACAAAAGAGCAGAGATGCAGAAAAGTGCAGAAATGTGAAAGATAAATGAGGGTAGAAAAACGAGTGAAAACAAGTGAAAACAAGTGAAAGGGCAGAGCGAGAGGAAGGGAAAATGAGCAGAAATAAGTCACAAAAGAGCAGAGATGCAGAAAAGTGCAGAAAGGTGAAAGATAAAAAAGGGTAGAAAAACGCGTGAAAGAGCAGAGTTAGAGGAAGGAGTCAGAGGTCCACTGGACCACCAGGGATGAGGCGCAGGGAAACCTGCGGGTGGAGGAGGGCCTCGATCACCAACACTCGAGAGTGCAGGGGCAGGGGCAGGCCTCACTTAATGGTGGAGCTGCGAGGGTGGGAGAGCAATTTCACTGACAATGAGTCAGTGGTCTTGCTCGCCTGTCCCGCAGTGGCCGCCATTAAGTAGGGGTCGGGGAGGGCTGGACAGCTGGGAGGCGGGAGCGGGGAGGGGAGCTGAATTGGGCCGGTCGCGCTGGGGGGGAGGGGCCACGGGGGCAGCAGCGGTGGGGAAAGGTTAAGGGAGGAAATAAGGGATAAAGAAAAAAGGGAAAATAGGCAGAAATAAGGCACAAAAGAGCAGAGATGCAGAAAGGTGAAAGATAAAAGAGGGTAGAAAAACTAGTGAAAACTAGTGAAAGGGCAGAGCGAGAGGAAGGGAAAATGAGCAGACATAAGGCACAAAAGAGCAGAGATGCAGAAAAGTGCAGAAAGGTGAAAGATAAAAGAGGGTAGAAAAACGAGTGAAAACAAGTGAAAGGGCAGAGCGAGAGGAAGGGAAAATGAGCAGAAATAAGGCACAAAAGAGCAGAGATGCAGAAAAGTGCAGAAAGGTGAAAGATAAAAAGGGTAGAAAAACGAGTGAAAGAGCAGAGTTAGAGGAAGGAGACAGAGGTCCACTGGACCACCAGGGATGAGGAGCAGGAAACCTGCGGTCGGAGGAGGGCCTCGATCACCAACACTCGAGAGTGCAGGGGCAGGCCTCCTTAATGGTGGAGCTGCGAGGGTGGGAGAGCAATTTCACTGACAATGAGTCAGTGGTCTCGCTCGCCTGTCCCCGCAGTGGCCGCCATTAAGTAGGGGTCGGGAAGGGCTGGACAGCTGGGAGGCGGGAGCGGGAGGGGAGCTGGATTGGGCCGGTCGCACTGGGGGGGAGGGGCCGCGGGGGCAGCAGCGGCGGGGAAAGGTAAAGGGAGGAAATAAGGGATAAAGAAAAAAGGGAAAATAGGCACAAATAAGGCACAAAAGAGCAGAGATGCAGAAAGGTGAAAGATAAAAGAGGGTAGAAAAACTAGTGAAAACTAGTGAAAGGGCAGAGGGAGAGGAAGGGAAAATGAGCAGAAATAAGGCACAAAAGAGCAGAGATGCAGAAAAGTGCAGAAAGGTGAAAGATAAAAGAGGGTAGAAAAACGAGTGAAAACAAGTTTAAGGGCAGAGCGAGAGGAAGGGAAAATGAGCAGAAATAAGGCACAAAAGAGCAGAGATGCAGAAAAGTGCAGAAAGGTGAAAGATAAAAGAGGGTAGAAAAACGAGTGAAAACAAGTGAAAGGGCAGAGCGAGAGGAAGGGAAAATGAGCAGAAATAAGGCACAAAAGAGCAGAGATGCAGAAAAGTGCAGAAAGGTGAAAGATAAAAAAGGGTAGAAAAACGAGTGAAAGAGCAGAGTTAGAGGAAGGAGACAGAGGTCCACTGGACCACCAGGGATGAGGCGCAGGGAAACCTGCGGTTGGAGGAGGGCCTCGATCACCAACACTCGAGAGTGCAGGGGCAGGGGCAGGCCTCACTTAATGGTGGAGCTGCGAGGGTGGGAGAGCAATTTCACTGACAATGAGTCAGTGGTCTTGCTCGCCTGTCCCCGCAGTGGCCACCATTAAGTAGGGGTCGGGGAGGGCTGGACAGCTGGGAGGCGGGAGCGGGGAGGGGAGCTGGATTGGGCCGGTCACGCTGGGGGGGAGGGGCCGTGGGGGCAGCAGCGGTGGGGAAAGGTAAAGGGAGGAAATAAAGGATAAAGAAAAAAGGGAAAATAGGCAGAAATAAGGCACAAAAGAGCAGAGATGCAGAAAGGTGAAAGATAAAAGAGGGTAGAAAAACGAGTGAAAACTAGTGAAAGGGCAGAGCGAGAGGAAGGGAAAATGAGCAGAAATAAGGCACAAAAGAGCAGAGATGCAGAAAAGTGCAGAAAGGTGAAAGATAAAAGAGGGTAGAAAAACGAGTGAAAACAAGTGAAAGGGCAGAGCGAGAGGAAGGGAAAATGAGCAGAAATAAGGCACAAAAGAGCAGAGATGCAGAATAGTGCAGAAAGGTGAAAGATAAAAGAGGGTAGAAAAACGAGTGAAAACAAGTGAAAGGTCACAGCGAGAGGAAGGGAAAATGAGCAGAAATAAGGCACAAAAGAGCAGAGATGCAGAAAAGTGCAGAAAGGTGAAAGATAAAAAAGGGTAGAAAAACGAGTGAAAGAGCAGAGTTAGAGGAAGGAGACAGAGGTCCACTAGACCACCAGGGATGAGGCGCAGGGAAACCTGCGGGTGGAGGAGGGCCTCGATCACCAACACTCGAGAGTGCAGGGGCAGGGGTAGGCCTCACTTAATGGTGGAGCTGCCAGGGTGGGAGAGCAATTTTACTGACAATGAGTCAGTGGTCTTGCTCGCCTGTCCCCGCAGTGGCCGCCATTAAGTAGGGGTTGGGGAGGGCTGGACAGCTGGGAGGCGGGAGCGGGGAGGGGAGCTGGATTGGGCCGGTCGCTCTGGGGGGAGGGGCCCCGGGGGCAGCAGCGGCGGGGAAAGGTAAAGGGAGGAAATAAGGGATAAAGAAAAAAGGGAAAATAGGCAGAAATAAGGCACAAAAGAGCAGAGATGCAGAAAGGTGAAAGATAAAAGAGGGTAGAAAAACAAGTGAAAACTAGTGAAAGGGCAGAGCGAGAGGAAGGGAAAATGAGCAGAAATAAGGCACAAAAGAGCAGAGATGCAGAAAAGTGCAGAAAGGTGAAAGATAAAAGAGGGTAGAAAAACGAGTGAAAACAAGTGAAAGGGCAGAGCGAGAGGAAGGGAAAATGAGCAGAAATAAGGCACAAAAGAGCAGAGATGCAGAAAAGTGCAGAAAGGTGAAAGATAAAAGAGGGTAGAAAAACGAGTGAAAACAAGTGAAAGGGCAGAGCGAGAGGAAGGGAAAATGAGCAGAAATAAGGCACAAAAGAGCAGAGATGCAGAAAAGTGCGGAAAGGTGAAAGATAATAAAGGGTAGAAAAACGAGTGAAAGAGCAGATTTAGAGGAAGGAGACAGCGGTCCACTGAACCACCAGGGATGAGGCGCAGGGAAACCTGCGGGTGGAGGAGGGCCTCGATCACCAACACTCGAGAGTGCAGGGGCAGGCCTCACTTAATGGTGGAGCTGCGAGGGTGGGAGAGCAATTTCACTGACAATGAGTCAGTGGTCTTGCTCGCCTGTCCCCGCAGTGGCCGCCATTAAGTAGGGGTCGGGGAGGGCTGGACAGCTGGGAGGCGGGAGCGGGGAGGGGAGCTGGATTGGGCCGGTCGCGCTGGGGGGGAGGGGCCGTGGGGGCAGCAGCGGCGGGGAAAGGTAAAGGGAGGAAATAAGGGATAAAGAAAAAAGGGAAAATAGGCAGAAATAAGGCACAAAAGAGCAGAGATGCAGAAAGGTGAAAGATAAAAGAGGGTAGAAAAATGAGTGAAAACTAGTGAAAGGGCAGAGCGAGAGGAAGGGAAAATGAGCAGAAATAAGGCACAAAAGAGCAGAGATGCAGAAAAGTGCAGAAAGGTGAAAGATAAAAGAGGGTAGAAAAACGAGTGAAAACAAGTGAAAGGGCAGAGCGAGAGGAAGGGAAAATGAGCAGAAATAAGGCACAAAAGAGCAGAGATGCAGAAAAGTGCAGAAAGGTGAAAGATAAAAAAGGGTAGAAAAACGAGTGAAAGAGCAGAGTTAGAGGAAGGAGACAGAGGTCCACTGGACCACCAGGGATGAGGCGCAGGGAAACCTGCGGGTGGAGGAGGGCCTCGATCACCAACATTCGAGAGTGCAGAGGCAGGCCTCACTTAATGGTGGTGCTGCGAGGGTGGGAGAGCAATTTCACTGACAATGAGTCAGTGGTCTTGCTCGCCTGTCCCCGCAGTGGCCGCCATTATGTAGGGGTCGGGGAGGGCTGGACAGCTGGGAGGCGGGAGCGGGGAGGGGAGCTGGATTGGGCCGGTCGCGCTGGGGGGGAGGGGCCCCGGGGGCAGCAGCGGCGGGGAAAGGTAAAGGAAGGAAATAAGGGATAAAGAAAAAAGGGAAAATAGGCAGAAATAAGGCACAAAAGAGCAGAGATGCAGAAAGGTGAAAGATAAAAGAGGGTAGAAAAACGAGTGAAAACTAGTGAAAGGGCAGAGTGAGAGGAAGGGAAAATGAGCAGAAATAAGGCACAAAAGAGCAGAGATGCAGAAAAGTGCAGAAAGATGAAAGATAAAAGAGGGTAGAAAAACGAGTGAAAACAAGTGAAAGGGCAGAGCGAGAGGAAGGGAAAATGAGCAGAAATAAGGCACAAAAGAGCAGAGATGCAGAAAAGTGCAGAAAGGTGAAAGATAAAAGAGAGTAGAAAAACAAGTGAAAACAAGTGAAAGGGCAGAGCGAGAGGAAGGGAAAATGAGCAGAAATAAGGCACAAAAGAGCAGAGATGCAGAAAAGTGCAGAAAGGTAAAAGATAAAAAAGAGTAGAAAAACGAGTGAAAGAGCAGAGTTAGAGGAAGGAGACAGAGGTCCACTGGACCACCAGGGATGAGGCGCAGGGAAACCTGCGGGTGGAGGAGGGCCTCGATCACCAACACTCGAGGGGGCAGGGGCAGGCCTCACTTAATGGTGGAGCAGCGAGGGTGGGAGAGCAATTCCACTGACAATGAGTCAGTGGTCTTGCTCGCCTGTCCCCGCAGTGGCCGCCATTAAGTAGGGGTAGGGGAGGGCTGGACAGCTGGGAGGCGGGAGCGGGGAGGGGAGCTGGATTGGGCCGGTCGCGCTGGGCGGGAGGGGCCGCGGGGGCAGCAGCGGCGGGGAAAGGTAAAGGGAGGAAATAAGGGATAAAGAAAAAAGGGAAAATAGGCAGAAATAAGGCACAAAAGAGCAGAGATGCAGAAAGGTGAAAGATAAAAGAGGGTAGAAAAATGAGTGAAAACTAGTGAAAGGGCAGAGCGAGAGGAAGGGAAAATGAGCAGAAATAAGGCACAAAAGAGCAGAGATGCAGAAAAGTGCAGAAAGGTGAAAGATAAAAGAGGGTAGAAAAACGAGTGAAAACAAGTGAAAGGGCAGAGCGAGAGGAAGGGAAAATGAGCAGAAATAAGGCACAAAAGAGCAGAGATGCAGAAAAGTGCAGAAAGGTGAAGGATAAAAAAGGGTAGAAAAACGAGTGAAAGAGCAGAGTTAGAGGAAGGAGACAGAGGTCCACTGGACCACCAGGGATGAGGCGCAGGGAAACCTGCGGGTGGAGGAGGGCCTCGATCACCAACACTCGAGAGTGCAGAGGCAGGCCTCACTTAATGGTGGAGCTGCGAGGGTGGGAGAGCAATTTCACTGACAATGAGTCAGTGGTCTTGCTCGCCTGTCCCCGCAGATGCCGCCATTAAGTAGGGGTCGGGGAGGGCTGGACAGCTGGGAGGCGGGAGCGGGGAGGGGAGCTGGATTGGGCCGGTCGCGCTGGGGGGGAGGGGCCCCGAGGGCAGCAGTGGCGGGGAAAGGTAAAGGAAGGAAATAAGGGATAAAGAAAAAAGGGAAAATAGGCAGAAATAAGGCACAAAAGAGCAGAGATGCAGAAAGGTGAAAGATAAAAGAGGGTAGAAAAACGAGTGAAAACTAGTGAAAGGGCAGAGTGAGAGGAAGGGAAAATGAGCAGAAATAAGGCACAAAAGAGCAGAGATGCAGAAAAGTGCAGAAAGGTGAAAGATAAAAGAGGGTAGAAAAACGAGTGAAAACAAGTGAAAGGTGCAGAGCGAGAGGAAGGGAAAATGAGCAGAAATAAGGCACAAAAGAGCAGAGATGCAGAAAAGTGCAGAAAGGTGAAAGATAAAGGAGAGTAGAAAAACGAGTGAAAACAAGTGAAAGGGCAGAGCGAGAGGAAGGGAAAATGAGCAGAAATAAGGCACAAAAGAGCAGAGATGCAGAAAAGTGCAGAAAGGTAAAAGATAAAAAAGGGTAGAAAAACGAGTGAAAGAGCAGAGTTACAGGAAGGAGACAGAGGTCCACTGGACCACCAGGGATGAGGAGCAGGGAAACCTGCGGGTGGAGGAGGGCCTCGATCACCAACACTCGAGGGGGCAGGGGCAGGCCTCACTTAATGGTGGAGCTGCGAGGGTGGGAGAGCAATTTCACTGACAATGAGTCAGTGGTCTTGCTCGCCTGTCCCCGCAGTGGCCGCCATTAAGTAGGGGTCGGGGAGGGCTGGACAGCTGGGAGGCGGGAGCGGGGACGGGAGCTGGATTGGGCCGGTCGCGCTGGGGGGGAGGGGCCACGGGGGCAGCAGCGGCAGGGAAAGGTAAAGGGAGGAAATAAGGGATAAAGAAAAAAGGTAAAATAGGCAGAAATAAGGCACAAAAGAGCAGAGATGAAGAAAGGTGAAAGATAAAAGAGGGTAGAAAAACGAGTGAAAACTAGTGAAAGGGCAGAGCGAGAGGAAGGGAAAATGAGCAGAAATAAGGCACAAAAGAGCAGAGATGCAGAAAAGTGCAGAAAGGTGAAAGATAAAAGAGGGTAGAAAAACGAGTGAAAACAAGTGAAAGGGCAGAGCGAGAGGAAGGGAAAATGAGCAGAAATAAGGCACAAAAGAGCAGAGATGCAGAAAAGTGCAGAAAGGTGAAAGATAAAAGAGGGTAGAAAAATGAGTGAAAACAAGTGAAAGGGCAGAGCGAGAGGAAGGGAAAATGAGCAGAAATAAGGCACAAAAGAGCAGAGATGCAGAAAAGTGCAGAAAGGTGAAAGATAAAAAAGGGTAGAAAAACGAGTGAAAGAGCAGAGTTAGAGGAAGGAGACAGAGGTCCACTGGACCACCAGGGATGAGGCGCAGGGAAACCTGCGGGTGGAGGAGGGCCTCGATCACCAACACTCGAGAGTGCAGGGGCAGGCCTCACTTAATAGTGGAGTGCGAGGGTGGGAGAGCAATTTCACTGACAATGAGTCAGTGGTCTTGCTCGCCTGTCCCCGCAGTGGCCACCATTAAGTAGGGGTCGGGGAGGGCTGGACAGCTGGGAGGCGGGAGCGGGGAGGGGAGCTGGATTGGGCCGGTTGCGCTGGGGGGGAGGGGCCGCGGGGGCAGCAGCAGCGGGGAAAGGTAAAGGGAGGAAATAAGGGATAAAGAAAAAAGGGAAAATAGGCAGAAATAAGGCACAAAAGAGCAGAGATGAAGAAAGGTGAAAGATAAAAGAGGGTAGAAAAACGAGTGAAAACTAGTGAAAGGGCAGAGCGAGAGGAAGGGAAAATGAGCAGAAATAAGGCACAAAAGAGCAGAGATGCAGAAAAGTGCAGAAAGGTGAAAGATAAAAGAGGGTAGAAAAACGAGTGAAAACAAGTGAAAGGGCAGAGCGAGAGGAAGGGAAAATGAGCAGAAATAAGGCACAAAAGAGCAGAGATGCAGAAAAGTGCAGAAAGGTGAAAGATAAAAGAGGGTAGAAAAACGAGTGAAAACAAGTGAAAGGGCAGAGCGAGAGGAAGGGAAAATGGGCCGAAATAAGGCACAAAAGAGCAGAGATGCAGAAAAGTGCAGAAAGGTGAAAGATAAAAAAGGGTAGAAAAACGAGTGAAAGAGCAGATTTAGAGGAAGGAGACAGAGGTCCACTGGACCACCAGGGATGAGGCGCAGGGAAACCTGCGGGTGGAGGAGGGCCTTGATCACCAACACTCGAGAGTGCAGGGGCAGGCCTCACTTAATGGTGGAGCTGCGAGGGTGGGAGAGCAATTTCACTGACAATGAGTCAGTGGTCTTGCTCGCCTGTCCCCGCAGTGGCCGCCATTAAGTAGGGGTCAGGGAGGGCTGGACAGCTGGGAGGCGGGAGCGGGGAGGGGAGCTGGATTGGGCCGGTCGCGCTGGGGGTGAGGGGCCGCGGGGGCAGCAGCGGCGGGGAAAGGTAAAGGGAGGAAATAAGGGATAAAGAAAAAAGGGAAAATAGGCAGAAATAAGGCACAAAAGAGCAGAGATGCAGAAAGGTGAAAGATAAAAGAGGGTAGAAAAATGAGTGAAAACTAGTGAAAGGGCAGAGCGAGAGGAAGGGAAAATGAGCAGAAATAAGGCACAAAAGAGCAGAGATGCAGAAAAGTGCAGAAAGGTGAAAGATAAAAGAGGGTAGAAAAACGAGTGAAAACAAGTGAAAGGGCAGAGCGAGAGGAAGGGAAAATGAGCAGAAGTAAGGCACAAAAGAGCAGAGATGCAGAAAAGTGCAGAAAGGTGAAAGATAAAAGAGGGTAGAAAAGCGAGTGAAAACAAGTGAAAGGGCAGAGCGAGAGGAAGGGAAAATGAGCAGAAATAAGGCACAAAAGAGCAGAGATGCAGAAAAGTGCAGAAAGGTGAAAGATAAAAAAGGGTAGAAAAACGAGTGAAAGAGCAGAGTTAGAGGAAGGAGTCAGAGGTCCACTGGACCACCAGGGATGAGGAGCAGGGAAACCTGCGGTTGGAGGAGGGCCTCGATCACCAACACTCGAGAGTGCAGGGGCAGGCCTCACTTAATGGTGGAGCTGCGAGGGTGGGAGAGCAATTTCACTGACAATGAGTCAGTGGTCTCGCTCGCCTGTCCCCGCAGTGGCCGCCATTAAGTAGGGGTCGGGAGGGCTGGACAGCTGGGAGGCGGGAGCGGGAGGGGAGCTGGATTGGGCCGGTCGCGCTGGGGGGGAGGGGCCGCGGGGGCAGCAGCGGCGGGGAAAGGTAAAGGGATGAAATAAGGGATAAAGAAAAAAGGGAAAATAGGCACAAATAAGGCACAAAAGAGCAGAGATGCAGAAAGGTGAAAGATAAAAGAGGGTAGAAAAACTAGTGAAAACTAGTGAAAGGGCAGAGCGAAAGGAAGGGAAAATGAGCAGAAATAAGGCACAAAAGAGCAGAGATGCAGAAAAGTGCAGAAAGGTGAAAGATAAAAGAAGGTAGAAAAACGACTGAAAACAAGTGAAAGGGCAGAGCGAGAGGAAGGGAAAATGAGCAGAAATAAGGCACAAAAGAGCAGAGATACAGAAAAGTGCAGAAAGGTGAAAGATAAAAGAGGGTAGAAAAACGAGTGAAAACAAGTGAAAGGGCAGAGCGAGAGGGAGGGAAAATGAGCAGAAATAAGGCACAAAAGAGCAAAGATGCAGAAAAGTGCAGAAAGGTGAAAGATAAAAAAGGGTAGAAAAACGAGTGAAAGAGCAGAGTTAGAGGAAGGAGACAGAGGTCCACTGGACCACCAGGGATGAGGCGCAGGGAAACCTGCGGTTGGAGGAGGGCCTCGATCACCAACACTCGAGAGTGCAGGGGCAGGGGCAGGCCTCACTTAATGGTGGAGCTGCGAGGGTGGGAGAGCAATTTCACTGACAATGAGTCAGTGGTCTTGCTCGCCTGTCCCCGCAGTGGCCGCCATTAAGTAGGGGTCGGGAGGGCTGGACAGCTGGGAGGCGGGAGCTGGGAGGGGAGCTGGGTTGGGCCGGCCGCGCTGGGGGGAGGGGCAGCGGGGGCAGCAGCGGCGGGGAAAGGTAAAGGGAGGAAATAAGAGATAAAGAAAAAAGGGAAAATAGGCAGAAATAAGGCCCCAAAAGAACAGAGATGCAGAAAGGTGAAAGATAAAAGAGGGTAGAAAAACGAGTGAAAACTACTGAAAGGGCAGAGCGAGAGGAAGGGAAAATGAGCAGAAATAAGGCACAAAAGAGCAGAGATGCAGAAAAGTGCAGAAAGGTGAAAGATAAAGAGGGTAGAAAAACGAGTGAAAACAAGTGAAAGGGCAGAGCGAGAGGAAGGGAAAATGAGCAGAAATAAGGCACAAAAGAGCAGAGATGCAGAAAAGTGCAGAAAGGTGAAAGATAAAAAAGGGTAGAAAAACGAGTGAAAGAGCAGAGTTAGAGGAAGGAGACAGAGGTCCACTGGACCACCAGGGATGAGGCGCAGGGAAACCTGCGGGTGGAGGAGGGCCTCGATCACCAACACTCGAGAGTGCAGGGGCAGGGGCAGGCCTCACTTAATGGTGGAGCTGCGAGGGTGGGAGAGCAATTTCACTGACAATGAGTCAGTGGTCTTGCTCGCCTGTCCCCGCAGTGGCCGCCATTAAGTAGGGGTCGAGGAGGGCTGGACAGCTGGGAGGCGGGAGCGGGGAGGAGCTGTATTGGGCCGGTCGCGCTGGGGGGAGGGGCCGCGGGGGCAGCAGCGGCAGGGAAAGGTAAAGGGAGGAAATAAGGGATAAAGAAAAAGGGAAAATAGGCAGAAATAAGGCACAAAAGAGCAGAGATGCAGAAAGGTGAAAGATAAAAGAGGGTAGAAAAAGCGAGTGAAAACTAGTGAAAGGGCAGAGCGAGAGGAAGGGAAAATGAGCAGAAATAAGGCACAAAAGAGCAGAGATGCAGAAAAGTGCAGAAAGGTGAAAGATAAAAGAGGGTAGAAAAACGAGTGAAAACAAGTGAAAGGGCAGAGCGAGAGGAAGGGAAAATGAGCAGAAATAAGGCACAAAAGAGCAGAGATACAGAAAAGTGCAGAAAGGTGAAAGATAAAAGAGGGTAGAAAAACGAGTGAAAACAAGTGAAAGGGCAGAGCGAGAGGGAGGGAAAATGAGCAGAAATAAGGCACAAAAGAGCAAAGATGCAGAAAAGTGCAGAAAGGTGAAAGATAAAAAAGGGTAGAAAAACGAGTGAAAGAGCAGAGTTAGAGGAAGGAGACAGAGGTCCACTGGACCACCAGGGATGAGGCGCAGGGAAACCTGCGGTTGGAGGAGGGCCTCGATCACCAACACTCGAGAGTGCAGGGGCAGGGGCAGGCCTCACTTAATGGTGGAGCTGCGAGGGTGGGAGAGCAATTTCACTGACAATGAGTCAGTGGTCTTGCTCGCCTGTCCCCGCAGTGGCCGCCATTAAGTAGGGGTCGGGGAGGGCTGGACAGCTGGGAGGCGGGAGCTGGGAGGGGAGCTGGGTTGGGCCGGCCGCGCTGGGGGGGAGGGGCAGCGGGGGCAGCAGCGGCGGGGAAAGGTAAAGGGAGGAAATAAGGGATAAAGAAAAAAGGGAAAATAGGCAGAAATAAGGCACAAAAGAGCAGAGATGCAGAAAGGTGAAAGATAAAAGAGGGTAGAAAAACGAGTGAAAACTACTGAAAGGGCAGAGCGAGAGGAAGGGAAAATGAGCAGAAATAAGGCACAAAAGAGCAGAGATGCAGAAAAGTGCAGAAAGGTGAAAGATAAAAGAGGGTAGAAAAACGAGTGAAAACAAGTGAAAGGGCAGAGCGAGAGGAAGGGAAAATGAGCAGAAATAAGGCACAAAAGAGCAGAGATGCAGAAAAGTGCAGAAAGGTGAAAGATAAAAAAGGGTAGAAAAACGAGTGAAAGAGCAGAGTTAGAGGAAGGAGACAGAGGTCCACTGGACCACCAGGGATGAGGCGCAGGGAAACCTGCGGGTGGAGGAGGGCCTCGATCACCAACACTCGAGAGTGCAGGGGCAGGGGCAGGCCTCACTTAATGGTGGAGCTGCGAGGGTGGGAGAGCAATTTCACTGACAATGAGTCAGTGGTCTTGCTCGCCTGTCCCCGCAGTGGCCGCCATTAAGTAGGGGTCGGGAGGGCTGGACAGCTGGGAGGCGGGAGCGGGGAGGGGAGCTGTATTGGGCCGGTCGCGCTGGGGGGGAGGGGCCGCGGGGGCAGCAGCGGCAGGGAAAGGTAAAGGGAGGAAATAAGGGATAAAGAAAAAAGGGAAAATAGGCAGAAATAAGGCACAAAAGAGCAGAGATGCAGAAAGGTGAAAGATAAAAGAGGGTAGAAAACGAGTGAAAACTAGTGAAAGGGCAGAGCGAGAGGAAGGGAAAATGAGCAGAAATAAGGCACAAAAGAGCAGAGATGCAGAAAAGTGCAGAAAGGTGAAAGATAAAAGAGGGTAGAAAAACGAGTGAAAACAAGTGAAAGGGCAGAGCGAGAGGAAGGGAAAATGAGCAGAAATAAGGCACAAAAGAGCAGAGATGCAGAAAAGTGCAGAAAGGTGAAAGATAAAAGAGGGTAGAAAAACGAGTGAAAACAAGTGAAAGGGCAGAGCGAGAGGAAGGGAAAATGAGCAGAAATAAGGCACAAAAGAGCAGAGATGCAGAAAAGTGCAGAAAGGTGAAAGATAAAAAAGGGTAGAAAAACGAGTGAAAGAGCAGAGTTAGAGGAAGGAGACAGAGGTCCACTGGACCACCAGGGATGAGGCGCAGGAAACCTGCGGGTGGAGGAGGGCCTCGATCACCAACACTCGAGAGTGCAGGTGCAGGGGCAGGCCTCACTTAATGGTGGAGCTGCGAGGGTGGGGGAGCAATTTCACTGACAATGAGTCAGTGGTCTTGCTCGCCTGTCCTCGCAGTGGCCGCCATTAAGTAGGGGTCGGGAGGGCTGGACAGCTGGGAGGCGGGAGTGGGGAGGGGAGCTGGATTGGGCCGGTCGCGCTGGGGGGAGGGGCCGTGGGGGCAGCAGCGGCGGGGAAAGGTAAAGGAGGAAATAAGGGATAAAGAAAAAGGGAAAATAGGCAGAAATAAGGCACAAAAGAGCAAAGATGCAAAAAGGTGAAAGATAAAAGAGGGTAGAAAAACGAGTGAAAACAAGTGAAAGGGCAGAGCGAGAGGAAGGGAAAATGAGCAGAAATAAGGCACAAAAGAGCAGAGATGCAGAAAAGTGCAGAAAGGTGAAAGATAAAAAAGGGTAGAAAAACGAGTGAAAGAGCAGAGTTAGAGGAAGGAGACAGAGGTCCACTGGACCACCAGGGATGAGGCGCAGGGAAACCTGCGGGTGGAGGAGGGCCTCAATCACCAACACTCGAGAGTGCAGGGGCAGGCCTCACTTAATGGTGGAGCTGCGAGGGTGGGAGAGCAATTTCACTGACAATGAGTCAGTGGTCTTGCTCGCCTATCCCCGCAGTGGCCGCCATTAAGTAGGGGTCGGGAAGGGCTGGACAGCTGGGAGGCGGGAGCGGGGAGGGGAGCTGGATTGGGCCAGTCGCGCTGGGGGGGAGGGGCCGCGGGGACAGCAGCGGCGGGGAAAGGTAAAGGGAGGAAATAAGGGATAAAGAAAAAAGGGAAAATAGGCAGAAATAAGGCACAAAAGAGCAGAGATGCAGAAAGGTGAAAGATAAAAGAGGGTAGAAAAACGAGTGAAAACTAGTGAAAGGGCAAAGCGAGAGGTAGGGAAAATGAGCAGAAATAAAGCATAAAAGAGCGGAGATGCTGAAAAATGCAGAAAAGTGAAAGATAAAAGAGGGTAGAAAAATGAGTGAAAACAAGTGAAAGGGCAGAGCGAGAGGAAGGAAAATGAGCAGAAATAAGGCACAAAAGAGCAGAGATGCAGAAAAGTGCAGAAAGGTGAAAGATAAAAAGGGTAGAAAAACGAGTGAAAGAGCAGAGTTAGAGGAAGGAGTCAGAGGTCCACTGGACCACCAGGGATGAGGCGCAGGGAAACCTGCGGGTGGAGGAGGGCCTCGATCACCAACACTCGAGAGTTCAGGGGCAGGGGCAGGCCTCACTTAATGGTGGAGCTGCGAGGGTGGGAGAGCAATTTCAATGACAATGAGTCAGTGGTCTTGCTCGCCTGTCCCCGCAGTGGCCGCCATTAAGTAGGGGTCGGGAGGGCTGGACAGCTGGGAGGCGGGAGCGGGGAGGGAGCTGAATTGGGCCGGTCGCGCTGGGGGGAGGGGCCACGGGGGCAGCAGCGGCAGGGAAAGGTTAAGGGAGGAAATAAGGGATAAAGAAAAAAGGGAAAATAGGCAGAAATAAGGCACAAAAGAGCAGAGATGCAGAAAGGTGAAAGATAAAAGAGGGTAGAAAAACTAGTGAAAACTAGTGAAAGGGCAGAGCGAGAGGAAGGGAAAATGAGCAGAAATAAGGCACAAAAGAGCAGAGATGCAGAAAAGTGCAGAAAGGTGAAAGATAAAAGAGGGTAGAAAAACGAGTGAAAACAAGTGAAAGGGCAGAGCGAGAGGAAGGGAAAATGAGCAGAAATAAGGCACAAAAGAGCAGAGATGCAGAAAAGTGCAGAAAGGTGAAAGATAAAAGAGGGTAGAAAAACGAGTGAAAACAAGTGAAAGGGCAGAGCGAGAGGAAGGGAAAATGAGCAGAAATAAGGCACAAAAGAGCAGAGATGCAGAAAAGTGCAGAAAGGTGAAAGATAAAAAAGAGTAGAAAAACGAGTGAAAGAGCAGAGTTAGAGGAAGGAGTCAGAGGTCCACTGGACCACCAGGGATGAGGAGCAGGGAAACCTGCGGTTGGAGGAGGGCCTCGATCACCAACACTCGAGAGTGCAGGGGCAGGCCTCACTTAATGGTGGAGCTGCGAGGGTGGGAGAGCAATTTCACTGACAATGAGTCAGTGGTCTCGCTCGCCTGTCCCCGCAGTGGCCGCCATTAAGTAGGGGTCGGGGAGGGCTGGACAGCTGGGAGGCGGGAGCGGGAGGGGAGCTGGATTGGGCCGGTCGCGCTGGGGGGGAGGGGCCGCGGGGGCAGCAGCGGCGGGGAAAGGTAAAGGGAGGAAATAAGGGATAAAGAAAAAAGGGAAAATAGGCACAAATAAGGCACAAAAGAGCAGAGATGCAGAAAGGTGAAAGATAAAAGAGGGTAGAAAAACTAGTGAAAACTAGTGAAAGGGCAGAGCGAGAGGAAGGGAAAATGAGCAGAAATAAGGCACAAAAGAGCAGAGATGCAGAAAAGTGCAGAAAGGTGAAAGATAAAAGAGGGTAGAAAAACGACTGAAAACAAGTGAAAGGGCAGAGCGAGAGGAAGGGAAAATGAGCAGAAATAAGGCACAAAAGAGCAGAGATGCAGAAAAGTGCAGAAAGGTGAAAGATAAAAGAGGGTAGAACAACGAGTGAAAACAAGTGAAAGGGCAGAGCGAGAGGAAGGGAAAATGAGCAGAAATAAGGCACAAAAGAGCAGAGATGCAGAAAAGTGCAGAAAGGTGAAAGATAAAAAAGGGTAGAAAAACGAGTGAAAGAGCAGAGTTAGAGGAAGGAGACAGAGGTCCACTGGACCACCAGGGATGAGGCGCAGGGAAACCTGTGGGTGGAGGAGGGCCTCGATCACCAACACTCGAGAGTGCAGGGGCAGGGGCAGGCCTCACTTAATGGTGGAGCTGCGAGGGTGGGAGAGCAATTTCACTGACAATGAGTCAGTGGTCTTGCTCGCCTGTCCCCGCAGTGGCCGCCATTAAGTAAGGGTCGGAGAGGGCTGGACAGCTGGGAGGCGGGAGCGGGGAGGGGAGCTGGATTGGGCCGGTCGCGCTGGGGGGAGGGGCCGCGGGGCAGCAGCGGCGGGGAAAGGTAAAGGGAGGAAATAAGGGCTAAAGAAAAAAGGGAAAATAGGCAGAAATAAGGCACAAAAGAGCAGAGATGCAGAAAGGTGAAAGATAAAAGAGGGTAGAAAAACGAGTGAAAACTAGTGAAAGGGCAGAGCGAGAGGAAGGGAAAATGAGCAGAAATAAGGCACAAAAGAGCAGAGATGCAGAAAAGTGCAGAAAGGTGAAAGATAAAAGAGGGTAGAAAAACGAGTGAAAACAAGTGAAAGGGCAGAGCGAGAGGAAGGGAAAATGAGCAGAAATAAGGCACAAAAGAGCAGAGATGCAGAAAAGTGCAGAAAGGTGAAAGATAAAAAAGGGTAGAAAAACGAGTGAAAGAGCAGAGTTAGAGGAAGGAGACAGAGGTCCACTGGACCACCAGGGATGAGGCGCAGGGAAACCTGCGGGTGGAGGAGGGCCTCGATCACCAACACTCGAGAGTGCAGGGGCAGGGGCAGGCCTCACTTAATGGTGGAGCTGCGAGGGTGGGAGAGCAATTTCACTGACAATGAGTCAGTGCCTCCTGCGGTCACTGCACACACACTCAATGAATGTGCAGACAATTGTGGACCACCTGGGCCTGTTCATCAATGTTGTCGCTAAGTTTCCTGGGACTGTGCATGACTCCTACATCTTTTGCCAATCGATCATCAACCAGCAATTTGAGAATGGCCCATATGGATATGGACTGCTTGTTGGTAAGTGCTAAATGAACACTCCACACACCTCAAGTACACAAGCATGTAGCCCAAATATGTGAGAATGCACATGTAGCCAATGTAACATGACATACCATGGAACTGTTCCAAACAATATACACAAGCACACAATACAAAATAATCTATTCATATGTCAGACAGCACAACAAGGAAGTAGCCTACAAAATCTCACACAAATCAGTATGGCACCCATGGAATATCGATTTTCCTGAACTCATCATATAAAATTTAAAATTAATAAATGTAGCACATGACAAAGAACATATGCTTCTGCTGTGCTACATACATGTTGGAATAAACACATGTGCCATATGTACAAGTAGATGACATATCCCCTGCATTCACATGTGATGGTGCACAATTATCTGACCTGCAAAAGCAAAGTCAGCCATGCACCATGCAGCATGTGTTCCTGCATCATGGGATTGCAAGTAGTGCTGCATGAGGGGAGCACCAACTGCACACAAATATTCTCCAAAGTATATTAAAAATCACTGTGTCGTTGCAGAATGGCGCATGCATCGGAGGAGCAAGCAAACAATCCAAATCACAATCTCACTACATGTTGTGCATGCATATGACTACCCTGGTGATGTGTAGCAATATGATGCACAAAATCTGAAATTACAATGTGTGTCGATTGTGAACTGACACACACTACAATATTGATGGGTATCACTCAAACATGTATACATGCAGAGTCAAAGTCAACTCATGCACAAGGACATCAATGCATATGTATGTTGTCATCACATGTCCCAGTAAGTTGATTGCACCAGGTAGCAGTGCCACTGTCACTTAAACACTGACCCACTTTTGTGGCAAGGTGGATGTAATTAGCCCACAATGAGTTCAACGTTTAGCAGACAAGGAATCTCTCTCTCAGCTACCCTCAGCACAATCACTCACAATGAGGTATCTAGATGATGTTCCAACATAGTAATCATCAGGAACTTAAGGTGGATGCTTCAGCAGGCACATGTGCCAATGGTGCACCCCATAAAATATGTGCACAGGAGATGATCAGATCAGTATGTGCAACTGGCCTGTAAAGAAACTGCAATCTCTTTTCTAGTGAAACATACATCCTGACACTCACAACATGGAGGCAATACACAGGATCCAGACAATGGCAACATGGTGATGTGTAGGCTGTCAAGTATAGGCAATTTAATTTCCTGTGATGCTGGTCAATTGTCTGAAGCTACACATGACAAACCAGAATGGCCAAAGTTGCACACTGCACACACACCAAAATAGATACTCTGCAAACACAGTAGGCACAAATACTAATGCACACATCTCTACATTATCTGTTTCAGGTGATCAAGGATATGAAACTCTCGCCATGGCTGATGACACCCATCAAAGTGTCACACACACAGGCACAGAGAGACTACAACGTTGCACTGGGACGCACAAGGTCCATTGTTGAACGGACATTAGGAGTCCTCAAATCCAGGTTCCGGTGCCTAGATATATTGGGTGGCAGACTCCTGCACAGTCCAGAACTTGTATGCAAAATTATAATGGCATTGTGCATTCTGCACAATATTTGTGTACGCACAAACACGCCATTGAATGAAGACCAGGAGGAGCAGGACAATCCAGAGGATGGCCAGGACAAAGAGGCAGATGCCAGACACACCACAGCTTCTGCTGCTTGAACAGCAAGGAGGGATCAAATCATCAGAAATTCTTTCAGAGAATCACAATAAACAAAGATGCCATCACATGGTTTCATTTGTAAAAAAAAAAAAAAGCACATAATCCTAGTCTGTGAATTAAAATATCAATGCACAAAATTATTGTGTGCATGGTTAATCTCTGCAGAAGTTCATATATCTGACAAGTGAAAGGTAAATAAAACACTGATCCACACAGCACTCACATATAGCAGGGGACATAACATCCATCAAATGAAGTTTGGGGATGGAACAACGGATCGGGCCTATGACCTAAGTAATGTGTATGGTCCCTCAGTGAACAGAGAACAGACATACACATGAGTGAAGTGCTACAGGAAAACCAATGATTAGAGTGAAAGTTTCCCAGCAACATACTAACTATTACATCATGATTGGACAATGTTTTGGGTGAGATGGGCATGACAACAAATAGTAGCACCATGACATTGTCCAAAATGTCTGGGGATGGTCAATACAAGTTTACCAATTTCAATTGCATGATGTGTGTCATTTACTAATTTATCAAAACTACACAAATATACATACACACACACATGCAGTCACAGTTGAACACATAGACAAACATGCAACTTACAAAATGTGGCAATGGCACATTTTGATGTATCACTCCAGGAATATACAACATACTCTGTAGAATACAATGTTGGTAAAGATGGCCAGAAAACCTATATGGAATGTGTTGCAGCCCTGTATGGGCAACCGGTACTGCAACTTCAGTCATGTGTATGCTACCCCAAAACCTATATCCGGACAGAACCAAGGGAAATCCACCATACACACAAGAGATTCATAACATCTGATGATGAAAAACAGACACACATGGTTGCCTCCTGGATGACAACTTAAGAAAGCAAATCACATGAGAGACATATCCCATGTAAGTCATGGTTGTACAAGCAGTGTGAAGATGTTTCTAGTGAAAATGCCATTGCTGTGCCTCATCTGCTCCATATAAAATCATCTCACAACCATGGACAACGACACAAGGCCTCTAAACACAATGCACTTTAATGATCAGTGAATCACTAAACTCAATCCTTGGTCAACGGGAAGTACGCAAGCATGGGTACAGCTGGGCACTCTGAGTATGCCGGTGGAAACCACAGGTGCTGGATATGCAAATGTGCCCTCAAAGTTGCACAGTCACAAGTACCCTGACATAAAACATTTCACAAGGTCAGGTGCCCCACCTTCACCAGCTAATGCTCAGCACAAAAACATCATGCATGATGATGTGAAAAGGTGCAGGACAAAATAGGATGTCTCCACTGTCAACCCATTGTTTTGTTGGTGTGTGCCATGCAATACAGAGTACCCTTTGTATATGATCATGTGCACCTTGATTGTTCAGCCATACACGTTGCACCATTCCTGATTCTATGGTCCGCAATAGGTCTACATCTGGCATTCCAGAGTTTGCCAATAGCTAAGTGTTGTTGATGCTGTATCAATGTCCACTGCTAGTGCACACAGGCCTGTGGAAGACGCAGGCCTAGCCGTCAAAGACAATTTGCATAAACACTGCAGTACCTGTGTCTGACACTATGGGTCAAATACAAATGATACAGTGTTGAGTCAATTCCATGTGGATTGTATGTGCTTACTGGCATTGTACGTCATGCTGTTGTAAGTAGTGCACTATGCAAAGTGCTGCTTTGTTGTGGCCATCCAACAATGTCCTGTCCACCTTGGACACTGGCTCTACAATATGTTAAGAGATGGCTTTGTGTGCTTTGTTGTCCTCTATGTAATTTGCACACAGCTGACACATTCTGCATTCTTGTGCATATATATTTAGGCCAACAACATCAACGGTGCTACCACAAGCTCATGCTGCGTACAGAGGCTGAAACATGACGTACAGCAGACACACATAAAATGGTTGGTGTGTCACTGTCCAGGCATCATATTGGTATCAACTTAGAATATATCTGTGTAGCGCAGTCACACTAGACTGATGTGAAAACTGCCAGACACAAACTGTTCAGTATGAGATGTAAGAATGTATTGCATATATGTAGCAGAAATGACAAATCAAATGCCAAATATACACAATTTGCTTACATCAACAGATATTGTAGATCCCCATCGTGTCCCACAACCACCTTGATTTATGCACATGACAGACTTTGCAGCTGCGCATATAAATTGTGCACATCTGCTAATCTAGGCTGAAGAATACCAAGTAGGAATCTGTGGTCAAGCACACACATTGTTTGAAGCATCCAAAATATGTTTTTCAAGTACTGGATGGCTGATGTTCATTTACATGTGTGTTGCAAGCTTGTCAAACAGTAGCAAACATCACAGGAATGAGTAAATTGACAGTCACTTATGTTGTCACACATACTAACTATGCCAAACATAATGACGACCACTGATGCATGCATGTCTGATCACACATGAATCAATGTGGATAGGCTGCAATGTGTGATCCAAGGCCATGTAGACAGCTAGGTAGAACTGTAATCTTGACATTTCAGATTGATTAAAGTCACATACACAACACAGATCACATCACATAAACAAATGGTGTCAGCAGTAATGCAATTTCATGAAATCCTGTTCATCTGATGACCAACTTGCACTTTACGACCAGAATTTTGTCGCTTAAACACGAAAACGATAATTTGTTTCATAACCGCCATAGAAAATAATCGCAATATACATGTTACAACACAAAAAATTACCGCAAAAGCCAATTAGCGTGAAAAATATAATCGCATAGTCAAAAAACGGGCCACAAACACACAGGAAGTGACCCTTCCCCCTTTTCGACAGTCCCCCGATGGTTATTTTTCTAAAAATGTTGTATAAGTGTAGGTTTTTAAGTGTTAGGTAGTGTAGTTGTAGTGTAGAAATAGTTAGTGTAATATTTTGGTAATTTTTTAGATTTTTTATTCTTTTAATGTAGTGTTCTGGGTTAAGTTTCCTTTTCCTTTGGGTGGGGGAGGGGTTGATGTATTTATTGTTGTATGAAATACAAAAAAATATATATATATATTTGTGTAGAATATATGTGTTGTTAGTTCATGTTTAGCTAAGATGTATTTGTCCTGTCTGCTGATGTGCTTTAAGGGGGGGTGGGGGGGGGTGATGTCTCAGATATGTTGTTGCGTGTTTAGTATTAGTTAAGGTAGATAGTTTAGAGTAACATTTAGTTAGTACCAGTTAGTTCAGATTAGGTTAGTTGTAGTGACTAGTGTTAGTTTAGGGTAGGTAATTTTGTAAAATTGTAATAAATGGTTGCTGGTTTTGAATTGTGGTTGCACTTATGTCAGAAGTGAATTGATGGAGTGGTGCTTTTTACCTTGTATACAACTTATTCAATCACACAAAAATCATTTGAATGTGTACGTGTGGTCATGACATGTTATTTTGGTGGACAGATAGTGTCAGGAATCAGGATACAGTTGTTTTGTGCTTAGGAAACTCGCATGAATTTCAGGATGGCAATTAAGAGTTATGCCCTACGATAGGGACACTCTTTTGAAAAGTTTATCATCTTATGTGTGACTCCCAGAGTTGTACACCACATTGTTGCACATTTTCAACGTAACAGAGAAACATGGGCTTAAGCAAACATTGAGATTGCAACGCTTGTCCATCATGAAAATGGATGTATGCGCCGTGTTCCCAAGATTACAGGACCAGCCTATATTTCACATGAGTCCAGCTGCCATGCACAGAGGTAGGCACCCTTGCTACGTAGTGCAAGGGTGTCAGCATTTGTAAATTTGGATGTTTATGTGCAGGGAGGCTCACCTTCCTGCACATACAGAATGTTGTCAATTTGCTGATCAAATGTGCGCTGCACAAGGCAGAACAGAGTTAAACAGCAAACACGAGAGGAAATGAAGCATTTCTCCCTGTAGTGCCAGTGTTATACCCACATTTCCCAGCTTTTACTTTTGGCATGGCCTCCTAGTGATGCCACCCTTTAAATGGTGGTACAGCATCTGACTCTATGCTAATTGCAGTGCACTACATACCACTAGACACATTGCCCTCCCCTTTCACAGTGAGCACAGCATGAGCGGGTTCCTTATTTTCAAGGCATTGTTAAGCCACGGTAAGTGGCTGAATGAGGACTTGCACTTAAGGAGAAGTCCCTATTGCCAACACAACATCACTGAAACTGACATTGTGGTTCCAATAGAGGCTTGAAAATATGTGGCATTATGCTTCATCATCTATGTGAATATGGTCTGTGCTCTATCTTGAAATGTGACATGCCATGACACCCATCACAACAAGCATTGTCCACCCCTTTGAGTGTGAGTAGATCTGCCAAGTAAGACTTGTCAGCAATGCTAGTTGAAGACACATCTTGTGGCATGAGACTGACTTGAACATATTTCAGCACATGCCTATTCCCATCATGTACGTAGGGCAATGTTGGATTCTTGTAAGAATGTAGTATTTGAGCTATGAGGGCATGGCTGGTTCACACATACCCGGTCATCTCACTGCCTATCGGGGACACAGACTCAACATGACCATTTATCAAATCTCCTTCTGTGTAAGTTTCGATGGATTCACTGACCATACATTTTTTAACACTTCTGTACTTGACAGGTCATAGGCAACACACATCTGTGTGACTTAACTTTTTTTATTTACCTGTGCATTCACATCGGTAGCAGACTGGCCCAGAACTTGGTCAAACAATCCCCACATTGTATAGATGCCCAGTGGAGGGCCTGACAGAGTCCTTTGGGAGTAACATGTCCAGAGACATGTTTAGGAAGAGGCAGAGTTCAGTCAGCAGGCTGATTGCACTGTCATTGGGAACAATGCCAAAATTGGCAGGCCTTATTGAAGACCAAGGTGAGTGTAGCAGAGTCATTCATAGGACAGTGGAAGCTGGTGTTCCGAGGCATGATGGTAATCACAGATCCAAGCAGAAACTGTCCATTTGGCCCAGATGAATGCTACTGCTGACTTTTTCGCAGAAATGTAGATTCATCCACATCTTCCTCCTCTGATGTGTCATGTGCCTCCCGTGTGCGTGATGGTGTTTTAGCTGGAGCACTGTGAGGCTGTGACACATCAGGGGGGCGAGAGGTGGATGTGGAAGTAGCAGCAGCATTCATCTGTTCCAAATGATGAGGCATCACTGCAGCGATGATGAGCTGCAGGGCTTGCAAGACTCCAGAAATGTCTCTGTGGTATGCAGCCATAGCTGCCGAGTGTGAGGCCTGCATCCGCTCCATGTTCTCCATGATCTTTCTCATTTCATGCAACTCCTTGGTGACATCGCTGGAGCCACTTTGACTGGACAGTTGTTCTTGTCTCTAAGTCAGTACTCCAGCGATGTCAGCCATGGAATTCTGGAGAGCATGGAGCGGACTGTGGGTGCCTGTGATGGACTCTAGGTGGTCCCTAATGGGACTGAGTCACCCATGGACCCCATCTAGTTTGGCTGCCAGGCTGTCAAACCCCACCCGCACCTGACCAGCCATCTCCTGCTGGACCTCTACCGCACGACGTTAAAATGTTAAAAGTGGGTCCTCAAGGTCCTGGGAGGCAGCTGTGGTGGTAGGTGCTTGCTGCTGGGTGTTTTGGGCGGGGGTGGAGCTTCCACGACGCTGCTGGATGTCCCCGCTTCCGGAGATGGGCTGCCAATGTAGTTCAGCAGCTCTTGGAGGGTGTCCTGGTCGATGGTTGAGATGTCTTCATCTTCATCACTGAAGAGTGAGACAGGCTGCTGCACAGGAGGTGATGTTTCTCCGTCTGCAATGTAAAGGGGCGATGCTGTTGTATGTGTGTCTCAATTATGGTAATGCACAATGCAGTACACATGGAAAGATCAAAAGCGTTGGGAAAAGATTTCATATATATTTGCATGTTAGGGATCAGGTGTTTCCTTGCATACATTTCTTACTAGCCTCCTATTGTCTTTACCCTCGTGAGTATAGGGCAGTGTGTTTTTCTATGGGTGTTGCAGTGTGGACACACAACACGACACCCATTACCCTCACCTCTCCCACCACGTTAAGTGTGTATGTGTGCCTTGGTTACATGGCAGTGATTTACAGTGGCTTGTTAGTGATGGTAAGTCAATATCACCACCACAACATCACACCAAATGATCTTGGCATGGGGATGGGTGCTTAGAAATATGCACCGCTGATGGACACATGGATGATACATGTAATTCTGCTGAGCCTGATTGGATGCCTTTGTTTGTGCAGTGCAAGGATGTTTACACACATGACTGCCTATGCATTTGTTCACTGCTACTGTTGACTTTCCCCAAGGACAGGTTTCCATGCATGTCAATGTGTAATGGCCATCTCACACCAGGACTGTGATTTCTGTACAATACTGTTTACTACATGATACTTGTAGATAGTTTGATGTGGATGACTGCCTTTTGACGTATCAGGTGAAGGTGACATGTAGCAAGTTGACATGCATATGTGCAACATTGTGAATCTTGCTCTGTGTCATACTTCACTTGACATGCACCTTGAGAAGGACTGTATGGTTCAGTGAGCATGGTGCACACACAAAACATGTTTTATTTGTAATGGGACACATTCCTGATGTGCATAGTCTTTACACTGTACTTTTGGATGCATTTCCCTTCTGCTCATAGTTGTACATCACATTAGCCCTCCAGTTTGTTGAATTTGGACAACATGGAATATGCACCTTTAAGGCACAAGGGTGCATATTTTCAATGCATGGGGGGTGCATGTGTTTAGGCCACAGAGACTCACAACATGCTTTGTCACTTTGGGAACACAGGGCTGCATCTCATGAACAAGCAAAGGGGCATATTGACTGGAGAGGTTGCAAAGTGTGGCATTGGCCTCCTAGGCTCAACACCATGCTCAGCCAAACTTTCAACACAGGGCTGCATCTCATTGACAACAATGAGATGCAGCCCCGTGAACTTCCCATCTCTGGTGCATTCGTTCACAGGCCAACACCGATGCCGGCACACATGCACTATTGTGCAGGGGTGTCTGAGTGGAGTTGAAGATTGTACATGTGCATGAAGGGGGACCCTACTGCACATGCACAATCTTCCACACAACACAGGCCCCCCTGCACAATACTGGATGTGTGCCGGCATCAGTGTTGGCCTGTGAAGTTAGGCCACAGAAATTGGAATTTCACAGGGCTGCATCTCATTTTGTCAATGGAATGCAGCCCTGTGTTGACAATTTGGGTGAGGGTGGTGTTGTGCCTAGGAAGCCAATGCCACACTCTGCAAACTCTCCAGTCAATTTGCCCCTTTGCTTGTTCATGTTGCCATTATTTTGAAGACTAAAGCATATAATTGTGGGCCTATCTTAGAATATTTTTTAGGCAGAATTCCAGGTCAGTGACACCACCATTATGTGTCTTTATATGTATTCAACGACTATGGTGACATGCCTCTATTCCCCCAGGGACCAATGTGTGTGGAAATCGATCTTCAGACAGTCTTGGTGTACACTGAGGGATATTTATTTGGACATAAGTGACATTAGTGCCCACCCTCCCCCCAGTCCCTGGTTGTTACTCACCCTGTTGCTGATGTAGCTGGTCATGTTCAGCACTATCCTGTCCCTGGACTCCAACCACTAACTCCTCGCAGATGACCGTGGACACCTGTTCCTCCAAGGCATCCAGCTCCTCCTGTGGTGCTGGACTCCCACCTCCGGTCTACAGTGCTGCCTGGCGATTGTTGGCCAGTTTCTGCTTGGTCTTGCGCTTCGCATCATGCCAGCGCTTCTTGCAGACGGTCACTGTCCTCTTGACCTCTGCTACAGCATTCACCTTGGCTACAAAGGACTGGTATGTTGCATTTTTGGTCTCCAATGACACAGTGGAGCTGACAAACAGCTGGTGTTGTTTGTCTGTCACCTCGGCAATCATGATCTCATTTTCCTGCTGGCTGAACATGGTTTTCCTCTTCCTCTTCCCCTGGGTCTCTGGCTGCTCCTCCTGGCTGTTTGAGGGGTTAGGGGGGTTGTTCTCTCCTGCATCACTGGGTCCAGCTTCCTCCATGATTCTTCTGGGGTTTTTTGGGGGTATTTTGGGAACTTCGCGGGCGTTTTGTAGTTAATTTTCCAGCAAAACGTGAAAAAAGTGGCGTCACGCTGATTAGCGTGCGGTTTCTGATCGCTGACTGGCCGGCCGGCACTTTTTTCACGTTGGCGGCAAGATTATTATCGCCATGATGCAGGTATTAACGTGGACAATTCCCGCTGCGATGAGAATCTATCGGATGTAGCGACGTATTGTAAATACGTCAGTACCATGGCAATAGTTTTCAGCGGTACGCGGCAGTAAGAAAATTGCCGCTAACTTACGTTAGCGTTAGTTAGCTGCAGTGCTTGTACATATCCCCCATATTTTGTTAAATGGGATGTGGAGAATACCATCTGGATACCATACAGATGGGGGAAATGGTATGAGTATTCAATTACACATTTATTTTTGAATACAGGGTAATAACATGACATCCTATAGTTCCAAATAGACAGGTTTCCTGACCCAATGAAGTCAGGTTTCCCCCTGAGATTGTCCGAGGTCTTGAAAAAGAATATTAGCTCCCTTACATTTACTTCGACTGAAACACTGTGTTCTACTCATTGACATGTAACATTTGCCTATGCTGCTCTATTCATGTTTACTCCTATGCACTGTACTATTTTATGATGGATTGAAGACATTGAAGACACTCTGTTTAAAATTTACGAATTGAAATCAGCTGAGAATGCATTTTTTCTCATCACTGCGAACTAATGAGGTTGATAATAATGCATATGAACCAAGAGCCAAGAGAGTGTGCCTGGAGAGAGCTGTATGACTGCAGCAGATGTACCGCACAGCTAACCCAAGACAAGCCCTAATTTTATTTATTTATTTATTTAAGGTTTTATATAGCACTAGCTAGACCCGGAGGTATCAGAGCGCTTTACAGAATCGAGAGCAAGGCAATAAATAGTCACTGAGCATATGACGTGCAACAATCATCAGTTCAAGTATACATAACATATATACACAGGAAAAAATAGGCCACGCGGGAGGAGTAAACAAAAATCTATACACAGAAAAACGTTTGGCCATGAGGGTAGATTGCTGAGATTGTGATCAGTTCTAAACATTTAGGGGCAGATTTACAAGCCCCTTGTGCCACCGGTGCTTCACTTTTTGTGTCATACCGGTGGCACATTTAACTGCTCCATATTTACAAGGACAGGAAAAGCCACCCTGCGTGACTTTTCCTGTCCTTGTAAATATGGCCCCTTCGCACGCAGCACTTTGCGTCAAAGGGGTGTTCTATGGGTGTTGCTGTGGGTGTTCCCACGCAACACCCATGGAACCAGACACATTTCCAGATATACAAAGAATCGCAAATCTGGAAATGCGTGTGAATGCTACGCCTCCCCACGGGAGGCATAGCGAGGCGCAACGAGGAGAAATGTATTCATTTCTCCTCGTTTTCTTTTCCTATTTCTATGCATGCTGCATTCTGCAGCACACATAGAAAGAGGAAATCACCTCTAATAATTGTTTTTGTTCAGGAAGGGTTCCCTTCCTGCACATAAACAATCATTGAAACAATTACGTTTTTCAACTTCTATGTGTGCTAACGCAGCATACATAGAAGTTGAAAAATTGCATTTTCCAGATTGTTTTTGTGCAGGAAGGGAACTCTTCCTGAACAAAAGCAATCTCCCCACGACGCAGGCATCCTTGCACCATGGTGCAAGGGTGCCTGCGCCGGCGCATGGCAGCAGTTTGTGCCCCAGCGCAGGGGGAAGCACAGAGATGCGACATATTGTTGTAAATATGTTGCATCCCTGTGCTTTGAAAGTGACTCAGTTCGGCGCAACCAAATGGCTTTTTCTGTAAATCTGCCCCTTAGAGTCCAAAGAGCGAAAGACATCTAAGACGATAGAGGCAAAACACAAAGGAAAGAAAAACAGCCAACTGATCAACGGAGTCAGAAATGAGCAAGAGAGCCTATTTGAACCAAGTTTCGTTTGCTCATAAGTTCCAGTATTTGTTGAGGAGATGGCATTTCAGGCCTCTTTTGAAGCTGTGGAAGGAGGGGTTGCATCAAAGGTTCTTCGGGATGGAGTTCCAAATGCTGGGAGCATTACCTGAAAGAGCGGGCCTGGGTTGTTTTCCTTTTTATTTTGGGAGGAACGAGAAGAAGTGTGGTGGAGCTTCTCAGTGGTCTGGTTCTTCCTGCTTTTGTGAGTTTGTTGTCTAAATAGTCCGGGGAGTGTGAGTGGAGTACTTTGTGGGTGATACAGGCAGTCTTGTAGATGCATCTTCCTTCGATGGGAAGCCAGTTTAGGGACCTGAGGGCAGGCGTGATGTGTTCATACCGTTTGATGTCTGTTATGAGCTGTGCTGCCATGTTTAGTACTGATCCGAGGGGGGCGAGGTGAATTTTTGGGGTCCCCGTGAGGATAGCATTCCCGTAGTCAAGTTTGGAGAGGACCAGGGATTGAACAACCCATTTGAAATCATCCGAGGGAATGAATACTTTACTGTTTTAGTGTGTAAAGTGCTCCTTTGGCTGAGTTTTTGATGTGATCCTTTATTGACAAGTTTTTGTCCAGGGCGAAGCCTAAGGATTTAGCCAAGTTAGATAGAGTGAGCGAACAATTCAGGGCCTTCAGGTCACTGATCCAGTCTTGTATTGGAAGGTGGTTCCTTTTGGTGGAGAACAGAATAACTTCTGTTTTGCTGGGGTTTAATTTTAGATGGTTAGAGTTAAACCAAGACTGTATCTTACTCAGTGTGATGTTGAGATGTAGGATGTCACTAGGTGATTTGATTTTGTAGTAGAGTTGTGTGTCATCTGCATAGAGGTGGTATTTGATCCCTGCTTGTTTCAGGATGACAGTAAGGGGTTCCATGAAGAGGTTGAAAAGTGAGGGGGAGAAGATTGAGCCCTGGGGGACACCAAGAGTGACAGGTGTGGGTTTCAAGAGGCAAGACTTGATTTTGATTTGTTTTGATCGGTGTTGTAGGTAAGATGTGAACCATTTTAATCAATCAATCATAGCATTTGTAGAGCACACTACATACCCGTGAGGGTCTCAAGGCGCTGTGGGGGGAGGGGTGTTGCTACTGCTCGAAGAGCTAGGTCTTGAGGAGTCTTCTGAAGGTCAGCAGGTCCTGGGTCTGCCGTAGGTGGATGGGGAGGGTGTTCCAGGTTTTGGCGGCGAGGTGGGAGAAGGATCTGCCGCCGGAGGTCGCTCTTCGGATGCGGGGGATTGTGGCGAGGGCGAGGTCGGCGGAGCAAAGCTGGCGGGCGGGGTGTAGAGGCTGACTCGTCTGTTGAGGTACGTAGGTCCAGTGTTGTGGAGAGCCTTGTGTGCGTGGGTGAGGAGCTTGAAGGTTATCCTCTTGTTGACGGGGAGCCAGTGCAGGTCTCTCAGGTGAGGAGTGATGTGGCTGCGGCGAGGGATGTCGAGGATCAGGCGTGCAGAGGCGTTCTGGATGCGTTGCAGCCGCTTCAGGAGTTTGGCCGAGGCTCCAGCGTAGAGGGCGTTTCCGTAGTGCAGCCTGCTGCTGACGAGGGCCTGGGTGACCTTTCTTCTCGTTTCGGTGGGGATCCACTTGTAGATCTTGCAGAGCATGCGGAGGGTGTTGAAGCAGGAGGAAGAGACGGCGTTGACCTGCTTAGTCATGGAGAGGGTGGAGTCGAGGATGACTCCTAGGTTGCGTGCGTGGTCGGTGGGTGTTGGAGCTGTTCCCAGTGCGGTCGGCCACCAGGAGTCGTCCCAGGCCGAGGAGGTGGAACCGAGGATGAGGACCTCCGTCTTGTCAGAGTTCAGCTTCAGTCGGCTGTTCCTCATCCATTCGGCGACGGCCTTCATTCCTTCGTGGAGGTTGGTTTTGGCGGTGTGGGGGTCTTTGGTGAGGGAGAGAATCAGCTGGGTGTCATCGGCGTAAGAGATGATGTTGAGGTCATGCAGTCGGGCGACGTGGGCGAGTGGTGCCATGTAGATGTTGAACAGCGTTGGGCTGAGGGATGAGCCCTGGGGTACGCCGCAGATGATCTCGGTGGCCTCGGAGCGGAAGGGGGGGAGGTGGACGCTCTGTGTTCTGCCGGAGAGGAAGGAGGTGGTCCAGTCCAGGGCCTTCTCTTGGATTCCGGCGTCGTGGAGGCGTGTGCGTAGTTTGTGGTGGCATACCGTGTCGAAGGCGGCTGACAGGTCCAGGAGGATGAGGGCCGCGGTCTCTCCGTTGTCTAGCAGGATCCTGATGTCATCGGTGGCGGCGATGAGGGCAGTTTCGGTCCTGTGGTTGCTGCGAAACCCGGACTGGGACGGATCCAGGATGCTGTTCTCCTCGAGGTAGCGGGTCAGTTGTTTGTTGACGGTCTTTTCGATGACCTTCGCCGGGAACGGGAGCAGGGAGATGGGCCGGAAGTTCTTGAGGTCCTTGGGGTCCGCCTTGGGTTTCTTGAGTAAGCCGTTGATCTCGGCGTGCTTCCAGCTTTCCGGGAAGGTTGCTGTCTCGAAGGAGATGTTGATCGCTTTCCGGAGATGGGGTGCGATGGCGGTGCTGGCTTTGTTGAAGATGTGGTGTGGGCATGGGTCTGACGGAGATCCGGAGTGGATGGTGTTCATGATCTTGATGGTGTCGTCGTCGTTTATGTTGGTCCAGGAGAGCAGGCGGTTGGTGCGGATGTTGGTCGTGGGGGCGGAGATCTCAGTGGTTGTCGGGGCGATCGTGGTGTTGAAGCTGTTGTGGATGTCAGCGATCTTGCAATGGAAGAAGGTGGCCAGCGAGTTGACTTTGATTTTGATTTGTTTTGATCGGTGTTGTAGGTAAGATGTGAACCATTTTAAAACTGTGCCATTGATACCGGAGCGGATCTTCAGTGACTCCAGTAAGGCTGGGTGATTGACTGTATCAAAAGCCGCTGATAGTTCAGGTAGGATAAGTAGGCAAGCATCTCCATCATCTAAGGATCTATGGATGTCATCTGCAATATTAAGCATGGCGGTTTCTGTGCTGCAGCCTTTCCTAAACCCTGATTGGAAGGAGTCAAGTAGGTTGGATTCACCTATATGTCTGTTGAGTTGTTGTAAGACGCATTTTTCCATAGTTTTGGTTAGGAACGGGAGATTAGACATAGGTCTGAGGTTGTTGAGATCTTTAGGGTCTGCCTTGGGGTTTTTGAGAATAGGTGTGATTTGACCTAGTTGGAGGGAAGTATTGATGATTTTTGGCCAACACGGGGCGATGATGTGGTTTAAGTTATGTATTATTTTTGTAGGGAGGGGAACTTTGGTATGTGAAGTAGGCTTAAGTTTCACAATAATGTTGAAGACTTCTAGTTCAGTCATGGGTTTGAAGACCAACCAATTGGTGTTGTTTTTCAATTGGGTGTTAAAAAGGTTGTCATTTGTTCCATTTGGGGTTAATTGATTGTTGATAAGTTCTGGTGGCAGGACTGCTGTAGAGGGAGGTGTGTCAGTGAGAGTAGTTAGCAGGGTAGGTAGGGTTGTGACTTGAAGGAAGGATTGCTCAATTGTAGCGATTTTGTCTGTGAAAAAGCTGGCAATTTCTTCACAACGTTCTTTAGAGGCTATTATTTTGTGTGGGGAGGAAGACGTGGTTTGTTGCTTGACAATGTTAAAGAGCTCCCTGGGCCTATTCTTTGCACGGTCGAGTTGGGTGCGGAAGAAAGAGGCTTTTTCTCTGAAAATGTGCTTCTTGTATGCTAACCTAGCAGTTCTGAGTAGAGTTAGATATAATGATGAAGGGTTTTGTCTCCATGACCTTTCTGCTAGTCTGAGTTGTCTTCTTTCGTTGTTAAGATCAGAGTTAAACTATGATTTTGATTGGATTGATCTTTGTTGTTTTAATTTGAGCAGTGCAACTTGGTCGAGAACTTCCGTTATCGCCGTGTTAAAGTGGGCAGTGAGATCATTTATGTTTTGAGTCTGAGGGAGACGTTGAAGTTGTCACGAATCATGCATTCAAGATCTGTGGATGGGACTTGTTTGAGGTTTCTGGTCCACTGCTTAGGTTTGTTAGTTAAGTCTGAGTGAGGTTTGATGATGGTATCGTTGTGGAACAGTATGAGATGGTGGTCAGACCAGTCAATGGGTACGATGGTACTGAGGGAGACCAGTTTGTTTCTAGTGATAATCGTGTTGAGAGTAGCACCTTTGATGTGGGTTGGTTCATTGCAGAGTTCTTTAAGGTCATTTATTCCAAGAAGGTTCATGAGGTGCTTGACTGTGGAGTCTTCTGCATTGTTCCAATGAATGTTAAAATCGGCCAAAAACACGTCCTTCTTGTCAGTAAGGGAGAATTGAGTAAGTAGGTCAGATAACTCTTCAGCGAAGAGGAGGCGATCACCAGGCAGGTGGTAGATGGTGTGAAGTTTGATAGGCGGAGAGCCTTTACCTTTAAGTTCAACGCTGAGGTATTCAAAAGGTCGAGTATTCTGCATTCTTTCAAATGGAAAGTTGAATTATAGCTTTGTGGATTATGGCTAGACCTCCACCTGTTCTTTCATGTCTGTCATGTATAATGATTGAGTAACCAGGAGGTGTAAGTTGGCCAAGTATGGCAGTAGAATAGTCATTGAGCCAAGAATCCGTGAGGAAAGCAATATCAATTCCCTCACTGAGAATGGTTTCGACGATATCTGTAGTATGTTGTGCTGCCAATCTACAGTTGACGAGCATGCAAGATAGAGGGCAGGGATTATCCTTAGCAGATTTTAGAGTATGAATGGTGGTGTATTGAGCAGGAGGTCTGGGCGAGTTAGAAATTACAGGGGTTCTATTAATGCCCACTATTACAGGGATTATAGAGAGAGGATTATGGACCATGATCTGGGTTTCGGGGAGGGAAGATTCGCTGAGAGCATCTGCTTCCAGTGCGGATAAAGGGCAGTGTGAGCGGTGGGGCCAGTGGGCCAGCCGGCATAGTGGAATGGAGGGCTAGGTGGAGGATTGTAAGAAAGTTGGCGAACCTGTATGAGGAGGCAATTTCCGACTCTCATGTGTGTGAGAGTGGGCAGGGATGGCCTGGTTAGAGAGATCCTGTCTAAGATGCGCTAAGTCGGTAGCAAGAGAGTTGAGTTTACGCTCCATTCGGTTCAGAATCTGTGAGAGAGTGTTAGAGGTGCGTCCCTCATTGAGGGTGGGGGAAACCGCAGTAAGACCTGCATATGCGGGAGCAGAAATCACAGCGTTCTGGGGGTGATCTGTGTCATTAGGACAAGGATTGAAGACAGTCTGAGTGAGATGCGCAGGGTCTGCCTTGGGAAGGGGGAAGTGTCAGCTGAGTATTTAGTCGATGATGGTCTAAGGGTGTGACCTTCGTCGCTATGTTTGCAGTGGGCATCATCTGGATTAGTTACAGAGAGCTTGTACGTAAAGGTGGGAGCAGGTGGGGACGTTCTGGTAGGCAATTGTCTGCAATGAGAGTTGGAGGGTGTGTCAAGGTTGCTGGTTGTGTCCGGGGGAGACCGAGGGTTAGATACATTGAGAGTGGGAGAATACGTGGCCAGTCCTGAGTAAAGGGGAGCAGAGAGCGCTAAGCTATAGGGGTGATCAGTGTCAAAGGGTCTGGGATTATCCATAGTCTGAGTGAGTAGAATAGGTGTTAGAAATGGGGGTCTCTAATTGGCAGAGGTAGGTACCTTTGTCCAAATAGGGACCCTTGATTCTAGTCAGGGTAAAGGGGATACACACTCTAGATAACCCCTGCTTACCCCCTTGGTAGCTTGGCATGAGCAGATAGGCTTAGCCCAAAGGCAATGTGTAAAGTATTTTTACCAACACCCACAGTAACACAGTGAAAACACCACAAATGGACACCACACCAGTTTAGAAAAATAAAATATCTTTATCTAAACTAAACAAGACCAAAACAACAAAATTCCAACATACACAGTTAAAAAATATGACTTTAAAAAGGTTTCAAGAACTTGTACCATAGAGAACTATGGATGCGTGACTTTTCACCAAAATACCTGTAGATGCATCAAAGTTCACTAGCCAAACAGCCGCAGCGTCGGAAAACAAAGAGATGCGACACTCCTGAGACCTTGGGGAGGCGATGCGACAATCCCGCTGCACGCAGAGGAAGGGTTGCATCGAATCCGGTCTGTACGGGGAGTGATGAGTTGATTCTTCGTGAAGGTTCCAGTGCGCGGGTGATGCATCGGAAGAACTTGCCGCACAGGTACGATGCGTGGAAATCCGGGATGCGGCGGCGATCGATGTGGCGGTGACAAGTGGCACTGCGTCGGTCCTCTTCAGCTGCGATTCTTGCAGTGGTGACAGGTGCTGCAATGGTTTTCGCAGCGGCACGGCGATGCGTGAAAATTCTTCTTGCGACGTGGAGATGCGTCGAGAAAACAGCCGCAAGAAGAGCAATGCGTCGGTTTTAGCAGTTCTTCATGTTTTCTTCATTCTTCCAGCTTCCCAAACAGCAGCAACAACCTCCAGAGGCACAAAACTGGCACAGGCACCTCTTGGCAGTCTAGAATTCACAGCAGCAGAATTCAGGGGAGCTGGGGGTGAAGTCTTTGTGTCCCTGAGACTTCAGAACAGGAGGCCAGCACACTTCAGGCCCTTGGAGATCTCCTTCAACCAGGGGACACAGCACACAGCAAAGTCCTTCTCCTTTCCTTGGCAGAAACAGGAACTGCAGGCCAGCCCCAGACACACAGCAAGGGCAGTTCTTCTCCTCAGTCTCTCCAGCTCTTCTCCTTGGCAAAAGTTCTTCTTGAATTCCAGGAATGATCTAAAATTCAGGGGTTTTAGGTAGGCCTGGGCGGTAAATTCCACTCCGTTTGCGGAATTTTGGCAATTCCGCGTTCCGCGGAGAACGCGGAATTGTCGAAAATTCCGCAATCCGCGGCATAGCGGAATTTTTTCCTTGTTCGCACTTTCAAAATGCGTGTTCGCGCGCGCGGGAGCGACTTACCGGGATCCCTGCGTTCGCCGATGAGTTTTCCTATCCGTTCGCGTGCGCCACAAGATTTTAGTAGCCGGCCGCGCGATTCCACGAGAGTGTGCGGTCGCGAACACGTCATTCGGACGCGCCATCGGACATCCGCGTTCGCCAACAGGAAACACGCATCGCGAGTGGGCGGTACAAGTGAAACAAGATGGCTGCGCCAATTGGCGACTGCATGGGCAAGTTTGCAAGATATTTCCCCCCAAGCACGCAAACAGCGTCCCCGAACAGGAAAAATGCATCGCGAACGGGCGGAACAAGCAATTCCGCGTGCTTGCGGAATTCTGCGTAGCTCGCGGAGATTTTTTACCGTTTTGCGGAACTTTGCGTAACGCGACTACGCATATTCCGCCCACCCCTAGTTTTAGGTCTAATACTTATACCCCAAAATGTCTTTGTTCTCTTTGTGCAAAGGGCTCTGAGCCCAGTTCAAACCAGTTCTGGGGGACACTCTGCAAGTGCACAACAACATCCATTGTCAGTGTGAGCCTTGGCTCCAGACACACCACAGGGGGGCGGAGCCAGCATTGTGGAAGGCAGGCACAGCCCTATTCAGGTACAGGTGCTACTCCTCCCACCACTCCAAATGCGTATCAGGCCTATTCAGCCTAGTGATGACTCATCCAGACTCCTGGAGCCACTGCACTTCCCCAGCCCCTGTCACTCCAAAGCCAGACAGTCAATCCACAAACAAGCAGAGGCACACAGGATGGTTGAACAAGAAAATAGCCACTTTCTAAAAGTGGTATTTTCAAACACACAATTTAAAAACCATGGGGGATATTCTCAAGAACTTGCGATAATCATCGCCAAAATAGGTTAACGCAAGTTTTCATATCGCCATCTATCGCGGGAAAATAACTGCGTGTTAACGTGGCATTCTCAACACGGCGGTAACATGCGATAGTACCCCGATAACGCGGCAAATGTCCGCGAGAACATTACCGGGAAGGCGATAAAAATCTCAACCCAAACGTGAAAAAAGTTGCGATGTGCCCAACAGCGATAAAAAATCCAGCGATAAGCAGCGCCAGGCCTGAACCCCAGAAGCCCCACGGAGGACCAGCCTGGGATCTCGGGGTCAGGGAAGGGCAAGGAGAAACTGGCACGATTCATTGAAGAGAACGCCGTCCTCGACCCGTCCCAATCCGGATTCCGAAGCAACGACAGCACAGAGACTGCCCTACTCACCGCCACAGACGACATCCGCACCCTCCTGGACCAAGGCCACTCCGCAGCCCTCATCCTACTCGACCTATCAGCGGCCTTCGACACCGTCTCCCAACGCACACTAGTCGTCAGACTACACGACGCAGGCATACAAGGAACAGCCCTGGACTGGATCCGATCATTCCTCACCGGAAGAAGCCAAAGGATCAGACTCCCACCCTTCCTCTCCGACCCCACGAAAATCACCTGCGGAGTCCCACAGGGTTCACCACTGAGCCCCACCCTCTTCAACATTTACATGGCCCCCCTCGCTGCCATCGTCCGACAACACGGCCTCAACA
The DNA here is from genome assembly GCA_963921515.1 of Calotriton arnoldi. Taxonomy (NCBI): domain Eukaryota; kingdom Metazoa; phylum Chordata; class Amphibia; order Caudata; family Salamandridae; genus Calotriton; species Calotriton arnoldi. The sequence continues at coordinate 1,160,228 of CAWUFW010006089.1, read as the reverse complement.
TCGTATCCTACGCCGACGACACCCAGCTCATCCTCTCCCTCACCAAAGACCCCACCACTGCCAAACTCAACTTCCAGAAAGGAATGCAAGACATCGCAGTCTGGATGACCAACAGCTGCCTGAAGCTCAACGCCAAGAAGACAGAAGTCCTCATCCTCGGTACCACCCCTTCTGCATGGGACAGCACCTGGTGGCCGACCGCCCTCGGAAGCCCACCTACCCCCTCAGACCACGCCAAGAACCTCGGCATCGTACTCGACTCATCACTCTCCATGAACCGACAGGTCAACGCCGTCACCTCCAGCTGCTTCAACACCCTCCGCATCCTCCGCAAGACCTTCAAGTGGATCCCCCTGAGTCAAGGAAGACAGTCACCCACGCACTCATCACCAGCAGACTGGACTATGGAAACGCACTCTACGCCGGCATCAACAAGTCCCTACTTTGCAAACTCCAGACAGTACAAAACACCGCCGCCAGACTCGTCCTCGGCATCCCCCGACACAAACACATCAGCCAACACCTACGAAGTCTCCACTGGCTCCCCGTGGAGAAAAGAGTCACTTTCAAAATCCTCACTCACGCCTACAAATGCCTACACAACAATGGACCCAAATACCTAAACGACAGAATCAACTTCCACGTACCCAAAAGAAACCTCCGATCTTCCAACTTCGCACTGGCCGAAACCCCGTGCATCCACAGAGCCAGAGCAGGCGGAAGATCCTTCTCTCACATTGCAGCCAAGACCTGGAACGAGCTACCGGCAGACATCAGACGCGCCCCCTCCCTGAACACATTCAGGAAGACCCTCAAGACCTGGCTCTTCGGCTCAACAGATCTGCGGACCCCCCCCTCAGCGCATTGAGACCCTCACAGGTGAGTAGCGCGCTTACAATTCCCTGATTGATTGATTGATTGATTGATTGATTGATTGATTGATTGATTGAAGAAGAAGAGGAAGACGCGGTTCAATCCGCAGGAAAATAGGATCCTGATTACGGAGGTGACAGAACACCATCAACAACTGTTCGTCACCTCCACTGTGTCATCGGCAACAAAAAAAGGAATATGGCAGTCCATCGTGGACAAGGTGAATGCAGTCGGAGTGCTGAGGAGGACAATGGAAGAGGTCAAGAGGCGCTGGAATGATGTCAAGCGCAAAACCAAGCTGAAACTCACCAACACCCGCAAAGCAGCAATGCAGACTGGGGGTGGGAGTCCTGCGCCACTGGAGGAGCTGGATGAGATGGAGGAAATGGTGTCCACAGTCATCAGTGTGGAGATGGTGGCAGGAGTTGGGGGGCCGGACACTGCTCAACATGACCTGACACAACAGCAACAGGGTGAGTAACCACCAGGGACTGGGGGGACGGGGGGAGATGGGCACAATGGCACACATGCACAAGTAAGTACAGCACATCTGCGGACAGACCATGCCCAAGAGTCACAACTCCCACCAAGAGCCCAATTTACCCAAGTCTGCAACAGCTCAGCACTGTAGAAGCACAGAAGTCAAAGGCACACCGCCTGAAAGGGAAAAGGGCCAGCCAAATCAGAGCTGAAGGGGCAAATCACCCACAATGCAGCACACACACATAACACTCAGAGCACATCAACATTCACAACAAAGTGGACCAAACTGCAACACTATCGCAACAGAACAGAGGACACAACTGCTGCCGCTTGTGTGTAGAAAATGGCCATTCGCATTTGGCATAGCAGGAAACTGTGAGATGACAATGGACAAATACAACCTCACATCCGTGATGGTGGCGAAATGTCAACTGTCCAACATCAAATAGGCATCTCCACACAAGCAGTCACAATGTACATTGACATGCAGTCTGTTCGTAAACTTGGCCAATGCGTCAACATACATGTGAACACAATGTCAAAATGCATCTCCCCTACACATTGCAGAGGGAGAACCATCACCTCCTGCAGAGCAGACCGTACTCCTCATCACCGATGATGAAGAGGACCTACACACCATCGACCCCGACGCCCTCCAACAGCTCATGGACACCCTCAGCACCCCACCCCCAGGAGCAGGGCAGCCCAGCTGCATCGAGGAGAACTCACACCCTGCACAGACCACACAGCAGGAAGCACCCACCACCACGTCCATCTCCCAGGATCCCCACGAGCAACACATGGCATTCCAACGCCGTGTGTCGCAGGGCCAGAAGGGGATGGCTGAGCAGGTGCGGGTGGGGTTCGACCTCATGGCAGCCAAACTAGATGCCATACGTGGGTGTCCAAGTCCCATCAGGGACCACATACAGGCCCTAACGGACACCCACAGACCACTCCATGGTCTCCAACAATCCATGGCTGACATCGCCGGAGTCATGACTCATGGATAAGAACAGCTGTCTAGTCAGAGTGGCTCCAGCGATCTCAGCCGTGTGTTGGCCAACATGGGGAGGAACATGAAGAACATGGAGCGGATGCAGGTGGGAAGAATGGCTGCCACGGCTGCACACCAGCGAGATGTAGCAAGGATCTATCATGCCCTGCAGATCCTCATCATGGCAGTGCTGCCACAAGGCCTGGCGCAGATGAATGCTGCTGCCACTACTCCCTCCACATCACCTCCCCCTGATGTGTCAGTGCCTCACAGTGCGGCTGACAATCCACCTCCGGCCCCTGATGTGTCACTGCCACACAGTGCCGCAGACAAAACACCACCCCCCACATGTGAGGCACATCACACATAGGAGGACGATGATGTGGATGAATCTGCCGTTGGGCTAAGTAGGAAGCGGTAGCATTTATCTCCGCCATATGGCCTTTTCCTGCTTGGTTCTGCCCTCTGCATCATGCCCAGGAATAACACCCTCCACTTAGCACCCTGCGACACTCACCTTGGCCCCGACATGGACTGCTACATTTGTTCAGGCAACCAATGACACAGAAATCAGACTGCGGACTGAACTCCCTCTCCTACGATGTACTTTTCCCTCCCCAAAGGACCCTGGCTGGCCCTCCACAGGGCAACATTGTAAAGTAGCGTGTGCATGGCCAGGTACTGGTCCACCTTCACCACTCCACCGAATGTGATTAAGACATTCAAATTCACACAGATGAGTCATGTCCATGATCAAGCAAGTATGAAAGTATGGATGTATGTAGGGGCAGTGATTCCAAACAACGGTGCTCCCTAGGGAACTGATTTTAATGCGCATGTATGTCCGTGACCCAGATAAGCAGTGATATGACTGGGAATGTGTGAACTAGCTGTGGCCTCATTGCTCCAAAACAACAATCCCGCTATTTCCAAACTTAGCCCCACGTCAATGTATGAAATAGGGCTGTGTGTCACAAAGGCAAAGTCAAAGTTATGTGGAAGCCACAGCTCGGAGCAATGATTGGTTTGAGTGTGGAGCGATTGGACTCCTGGGATGGTCGGTGCGTAAGTGTGAAGGTCATACCATGCAAGTGAACTACGAGCAAGGACTCCTGTGTGTGGGGTGTGTATACGTTGGTCTCTGGTTAGCGCTGTGTGTAGTGTGGGAGCCGCCAGCAGCTGCTATGGTATCGCTCAGGGGGTGCCGGGCGCATGCATTCCCAAGGTCGGAGGTGCAGATGTGCTACCGTCTTCTAGTTCAGACAGAGGGGCTGTCACCCACAATGTTAGTTTGTCATCTGCTTGCATTCTGGAAATGTGATGGGGATTGGGTGGGGGGATGTCACAGCTTCGCCTTCCGGCATGGTTGAACCCTTACCAGCCATGTACGTGCCCTCGCGGTCAGTATTGCATGCTCTGATGTAGCAGTGTTGTTTTGCTGCAGTCTGACAGTGATGGTTGCAGGTAGCTGTGAGGAGGCGGTTGACCACTCACCTTGCACCTATTAGCTGGCACTGATCACTACTCTTGATGGACGACGTCCGTGTACACATGTGACCGGTACATGGCACATTTGACCAGGGGACACCTTGGTGTGTTCCACGCAAGGTGGACCTGCTGGCTTCTAGGCTGGTGTGCATCTCCCAATGTTGCTGAGGTGTCCACTGTGCCCACATCCCCCTTACGGCCATGTTGTTCATGTTGTGGGACTCGACACACAGGGTATATATTTGCATCAGGCAGGTACATCTCTGGCCACAAAGGCACCCTGTTGTCTTTTCCTGAACACCAATGACGGCCTTCATGTCATGTTCATGTACACGTGGGACGCTGATGAGTGGCATGACGTACTACATGTGACACCCTGATATGGCATATCGAATACGTGACGCCCTAAACAGCCTTTCGGTACAGAGGTGACATACACACCATCTCTTCCTGCAACATATGCGAATGTTAGCGCTCAATGTTGCACTTACACCCGTCAGAGTAATGTGCTAATGCAGAGGACTGACATGAACACGGGGAATGTGTGTTGTTAGATTTTATTTGCACATGATGGTCATGTGGTCATCTTGGCATAATATCCCGCGAGTGGATTTAAGCATAATGAGGATGAATAACAGAGGCACAAAAAGGATGGAGTACTTGATTAATAATGATGTAAATATGGTGTACAAAGAGAGCTGTCAGCCACAGTGGCACAATTAAGCTGTGCGATCGGTTTGGGGCAAACTTATGCCCCATTCAACGATGTTGGTCATCTTGTACTGTGCCATGATTGCTGTGGACAGTCACAATGTGACGTGCTCATGCGAAGAAATTGTTGATGATTGTGTTCCTTCGGGCTATTCCCGCTGCGGCTGCAGTGGGGTGTGGTCCACCTGCATCATCTTCCTCATCATCGTCCGGTGCTTCTGGGACTTGGATCCATGGGGCATTGGTGCGTACACATAGGTTGTGCAATACACAACATGCAGTGATCATCTTGCACACTATTTCTGGGCTGTACAAGAGTCTTCCACCGGTGATGTCCAGGCACCTGAAACGTGATTTCAACATGCCAAATGTGCGTTCAACAATGCCCCTGGTGCGTTTGTGGGCCACATTGTACTGCCTCTGGGCCGGGGTGTTCGGATCTCGGAGGGGTGTCATCATCCACGGGCAGAGTGCATATCCTTGATCACCTGTGAGGGGTAAGTGTGAATAGTGTTAACTGGTGGTTCTGCATGCTGTGTTGGCAGACATACAAGTTATGTGGTGTGTGAATTGTGCGACCTTGGGATCCATGTTAGCCATGTATTGCTGCTGGCAAATGTGGTAGGACAATGTGGATTACGTAGCCTCACAGCTGCTCCCCCCTCCCACCGAGCCTATTTACTTGTGTGTGCTGCGCGGTTGCATCACTTGCACTCCTACGGCACACCATTGTCATGCCTGTCTGCGCATGTCCGCAGGACTGACAGCAAGACTGTAATGTTGGCCGTTGAAGGTGGGCGGCCACGTGTGTGTAGGCCTATGGTAAGGATAGGGCGGACACAGATGTGGAGTACTGGCCTGGCTGAACTCGCGCTGATATTGAGGCTAGGCCTTTGGTTCAGCCTGCGGCAATGTAGATACACACACAACAGTTGGCATGTATGAGTCGAGACCCCGAGCGGTCTCGCGCTCCTTTATTAATCCATTCGGGCGAGGCCGCCCTCCTGGTGCATGCTACATTGCAACATTGTCGATTACAGGCCAGGTGGCGCAGGCACTACTACGGAGGCATACGCCATAGTCACTTTTGTGGCCAGGCCGGAACTGAACTACGCCCATAGCCCAGAACTGAACCACACCCAGAGCCCCGGGCCATTTCTCCGCACTCCTCACACGCGTGCGCCGCCGCCACGGTGCTGGGATGTTGTGCGCTTCGGAGTACGTCTCCAGACGATCTACCCAGGCTTACCGGCGGCCTGCCTGAGACGGGGGTGGCCCCGTGACTGTGAAGGGCTCCAGTGGCGTTACTGAGGAAATGCTGTTGGCTACTGGAGGCGGACATGTGGGGTAGCCCCTCGGGACAATGACTTGCGGTGCACTGAGTTCGGCCAGCCGGAAGAGCAGAGCGGGTGTGCATCATGCTATAATGCTGGAGGCTGGACGATGACTTGTGGTGCACTGAGTTTGGCCCACCAGAAGAGCAGAGCGGGTGGGCATCATGCTATAATGCTGGAGGCTGGACGATGACTTGTGGTGCACTGAGGTAGTCCCACCGGTAGAGCTGAGCGGGTGTGCAGCCTGCGATGATGCAGCAGGCCTGGAGGGTCCGTTACTTGCTGTACCGCAGTGTGGTCAGAAGGCAGCAGTAGCCAACTTGCAACTCCGCGGTGCGGTGCCGCTGGGTGCGCTGGGGCCTGTTGCGCAGAATCCAGCGATCGGCTGAGGAGGCTGCCAAGCTCACGGAGCCCGGCCTTGGAGATTGCACCGGCACGTGGTGGGCCCTCTTGGAGAGACGCCGTTGGCGGCAGGTGAGCAGTGAGGCCTGGGTGCGCTGGGGCGGGCATTCACCGCTGGGCGCAGGTCGGGTCTGGGGATCAGCGGGCAGGGGTGCGGCAGGTGCACAGGCACCACCGGTCACGACGGCGGCCTCGTGGCAGGTGAGGGATGCCGCCCTGGCAGACACACCACTGCAGGCGATGACGAGATGTGCGCCGGGTGGCATGGGACGTAGCCTCCTCGTCGCCGGTGTGACTTTGCCCGTTGTAGATGGTCGGCCACGTGTGTGTAGGCCTATGGTTGGCATATGGCGGACACAGAGCCACACACAGTAGTTACTTCGATGGCCGTCCCGGAAGTGTACCACTCCCTGAGCCCCGGCCTATTTAGTCACTCCCCTACGCTGGACTGGCGTGCGCCAGCCCTGCCCACTACGCTTACGCTTACAGGGGGGCCGACATGGCGACTTGTCCAAGGTGTTCCCCACTGCCTGTGATGACATGGTTGCGTACACTGTCCACGACACTACAGACTCCAGCAGTATGTGTCCACATGGACATGTCTGTGCTCTGCATACTCAAGACTGTCCAGCACATCACTGCCACACTTGGCATTGTGTACATTGTTATTCATGGATCCATTGCCTCCTTCGCACAATCGTGATTCCCACCTCTCCCCACAATCTGCAAATTTGTGGCAGAGGGGCTATGCCTTAGTGTATGGTTTGTCCACATTTCTGGCCCCTCTTACCACGGTAACTTGTGTTGTCGTGTTTGGCAGGTGTGCATGTTGGTTGGCATGTTGAATGTGATTTTGTTACGTGTCCATTCCCACAGTTGAGCGTTGTGTGATTGTGGAGTTGAGGTGTGTGGTGTGTTCCGTTGGTACTTGCCAACGAGCAGTGCATTTCCATAGGTGCCATCCTGGAAGCGCTGGTTGATGATGGACTGTCGGAAGATGTATGAATCATGCACACTGCCTGGGAAGTTGGCGATGACATTGGTGAAGAGTCCCCGGTGGTCCACTATTGCCTGCACATTGATGGAATGCGTGTGCTTCCTGTTGTGGCAATTGTGTGCAGTGTCTGCAGGGGGCACAAGTAGGACATGTGTGCAGTCGATTCCCCCAACACGTGCGGGAATCCAGCTATGGCGTAGAAGCCTTGCTTGGTCTCTAGCTGTTCCTGCGCAGTGTGGGGGAAGTGAAGGTGCTGGGGTATGAAACTGATGATGGCATCCAGGACAGGTGTGATGGCCTTTGATAGGGCTGGCTGTGAGACTCCTCCGACTCTGGCAGTTGTTGGTTGGAAGGTACCAGAGGCCAACAGGTGCAGCACAGCCAGCAGCTTTGTCTGCGGAGGGATGTTGGTTGTCCGCTGTGTTGGTACCGTCAGCCTGTGGGCAATGTGGGTCATGATGCGGAGGATAGTTGTCCTTTTGAGCCTGTAGTGGGCAATGACATCCTCTGGCGTTAAGTCTGTGAGGCTGATGTGTTTTCGGAAGGTCCGGTGTCTTGTTCTGCCCTGCCTCTGTGGCGGTCCGGGGGGGGTGGTCCTGCGGGTGGTGGCGGTGGGTGTTTTGGCCGTCTTGGGTCTCCAAGCTGCATGATTAGTAGCTCCATGGCATCTGTTGGTCTTCAGATGTGGCTCTGGGCTGGGCTCCCTTTCATACTGCAGGTAGTCGTCCTGCCTAACACCAGCAAAAGGCAGGTGTTAAATCCCTGCAGCTAACGCGCCTTATCGCCTGTTCTTGGTTCGCATCGCAGATCTGACTGGTCGTTGAGAATCTCGCGAAGTGGTGTTTTCGTGTGATTTTGCACGGGAACGCCTACTCTGCATGTCATTAGCGTTAGTTGTCGCACTCATCCGTGGCAATGTTTTTTGCGGTTGCTATCGCTGGAAAACTGGCGATGTCGGTAGTTTGCACCAGCTTGTGAATGGGGCGATAAATCTATTGCCACTTTTGCGGCGCTAAAGTGCCGATAAATCGGCGATAACTCCTTGAGAATATGCCCCCATCTTTACTAAAAGATGTGTTATTAAATTCTGAGTTCAGGGATACCAAACTCAATTTTTCCATCTTATCCCTATGGGAAAATATGCTTGTAAAATGTTACAAAGCATTCCCCAATCTGTCCAATGGGGCAAGATAGCCTTTCAATAGTGAAAAACGAAATTGGCAGTATTTCACTATCAGGACATGTTACACACACCAGTACATGTCCTACCTTTCACATACACTGCACCCTGCCCAGGGGGGTACCTTGGGCCTACCATAGGGGTGCCCTATAAGTAAGGAAAGGGAAGGTTAGGGCCTGGCAAGTGGGTGCACTTACCAAGTCGACATGGCAGTTAACAAACTGCACGCAGGCACGGCGGTGGCAGGCCTAAGACATCTTTTCAGGGCTACTCATGTGGGTGGCACAATCAGTGCTGCAAGCCCACTACTAGCATATGATTTACCAGCCCTGGTACACTCAGTGCACTTTACTAGGGACCTACTGGTAAATCAAATATGCCAATCAGGGAGAACCAATCACATTGACAATTTACCCAGAGAGCATAAGCACTTTAGCACTGATCAGCAGTGGTAAAGTGCCCAGAGTCCTATAGCCAACAAACACAGGTCAGAAAAAAAACTAGGAGGAAGAAGCAAAAAGTTTGGGGATAACCCTGCAAACAGGGCCATTTCCAACACAACCCCTTTCCAGCCTAAAGCCAGGGTAGACCAATCAATACCTCGATGGGCTTCCCTGCTTGGGACGATAGAACCTGCAACCTGGCCTGAACAGCAGGGATCTATTTCTGTACTACGCCTTCCTGAACCCAGTTGGATCCCTCTATCCATACTCTCAGGGCCCACTATGCTAACCCATGGGGGACCCTTCTCCTCACCTGGGGACCCCATATGTGCAGCGCCTAAACTTACTTTGCTCACAGATGTGTCCCAACAGGTAGACAGTACTCACATGGCCAACACAGTGGTGTGGCTGAGTCCAGGGGCAACTCTGTCCACCAGGACAGCCAGCCATAGTGGCCACCCACAGCTGTCAGTGATGAGAGCCAGGCCTCATGCCTTTCAGGCCTCTCTAACCTCTGTGGCATCAGAAAGTGGGGGGCAGTAGCCCCAGGTGCCTGGCACCTTTTCTCCACTCTCCCTCCCTCCAAGTCAGGTATGGCATCCTGACACTGGCCCACCAGCCCAGGGTCTGTACCCTGCAGTGGGAAAAGAGACTGGAGTGGGCTCTCCCACACCCTGTCTTCCTCCCTGGGGCTCTGCACCCTCCCACCTGGAGCGGTACCCACTGAAGACATCTTGGTAGGGCACTGTTACCAGTCGTCTCTTCCTCCAGGTCAGGGGGGACACCCTGAACCTGGTCCTACAACCCAGGGTCTGTACCCTTAGGCTGGACCTGTGCCTGGCAACCTAGGACTTCTGGGGAAGTACGCCAACCCCTCCAAGGGAAACATACTCCTCATGAGCTGTGCCAGAGCCTGCCTGGTGCAGATCTCCAGTCTCATGTCCACAGGACAGAGCATGAAGACACCCTAGGTCAGAAGTGGCCTCACCAGGGTCAGTCCTGGGGTGCTCTGACCTTAGAGCGGGTAACCCCTGACCCACTGGTCCTCCCACTGGGGACTGTGTCCCCCTCTTACACCTTTCTATGGACTCAGGCACCCTCCCAACTGGAGCGGTGCTGCCAGACACCAGACCTGGTGGAACACTAGTTACAGCAGTCTCCCCCAGTTCACCTAATACCCTGGGATCCCCCTCAAGAATTGGCCTCCCGGTACAGACTGGGCTCCCCTCCTGGTGTTCACTCATGGAACCAACCAGGCCCTGGAACTGGGCCTCAGACACCTTGGGACTCAGCCCACTCCCTCTACTCAGAGACAGGACATGGGGGAGACGCTAGGGGGCGTGCAGACAAGATGGCCGCACCTTAGTGAGGCTCCGTCAGCCCTGGAATAAATATACATAATCCATCCTTAACCCGGGGGCTAAACTCGCCTAAAACTGCATCGCACTGACCCGAGGGCTTGAAGGAAACAGTGCGCACTGCCAGTGATGAGCCAGGGATCGTGACAGCCCCGACAGGTGATAGATGAGACTGCGGCCTGCGGTGCGTGTTCCTGCTGCCTGAGACCGCGACAAGCGGGTGAGGAGTGAACCTAGCTGGCGCCGGGGGGGACCGCCAGAGCGGATCCTCCACTGTCCCCTGCAACTTTGCTGAAATCGCTGAGGGGATCGGCCGCGGCTGAGGCGGCGGATTCGAATATAGTGGCTCTCGGGCCGCGCGCTGCCTGGGGACTGTTCCTGAGCTTGAGGCGGGCGCGCTGGGCCAGGGGCCAGAGCTCGTTGCGGAAGTGCATGGCCCTCCAAGAACAGTAAGTCGGGACAGCGGCTACCCGGGGAGGAAGCGTTAGGGCCTACCGGCTGGTGCAAGAGCTGACGCTGCCTTCGCGTGGTTGCCGGTCGGCTGCCATGGGGCCGCTCGGAAGGGGAGGCTGACACGAGAGGCCGAGGATTGGGGCCCAGCTGACGTGCGGCATCGCGCATAATGGAAGCAATGTCGGCAGCCAAGTAACTCCACATCCAGATGAAACGCCTTGATCTTGCATGCTGTGGAGCCGGTGTGGCACTGCCTGGAGGGGTCTCCCTCGTGCCCCGTGACGTGGCCCCGGCTGTGGCCTTGCTCGTCCCCTGGTGGGGCGGCTGAGATACCCTGGCCCAGAATCGGTGGGGGGCCATGCCTGCAACTTATAGCAAACTGACAAGAGCCTCGCCCACAAACGACCCACCTGCCTGCACGCTGCTGTGTGGCTGGCACTTCTGCGGAACCTATTGTGAGGAGCAGGAACCAGGTTGCCCGCTCGGGTGCAGTCCTCTGGCTGGGTGCGGATCCTCCGGTCACCAGCCAGAGCTTGTTGAGACACTGCCCTTCCGCCACCTGTGGGGACTGAGGGAGTACATCGCGGGCTGCCACTGCGCACACACAGGTCACTGCACAGCATCGCCGCTGCGGCCCCCCCCAGGCGGCATTGCCTGACTACAAATACCCCTGCGTGCACAGAGACTGTGGCTGACTGCCTTGCCATTGTGTGCCGCCGCCGGCGTGGGGCACCCTAGATCTCGCCCCAATTCACCGAGAGCATCACCGGGGAGTGGCCCTGCCGAGGGGGGCGCCGGGCGGTGTACCTCGGGAGCGGGGACCAAGGACATTATCTTGCTGTTCACCATCCCGCGATCATACGGGAATCGTCTACTCATCAGTTGGCAACCACACGCCATCACCCGCGAGCCCCGCGCCAGGAGAGGTGCGGCGTCGGACTCTGCAATATGTCGCCCTGCTGGGAGGAGACCACGACCTAGTCACTCAGATCCTGAGCACCCTTGGTCGCCCGCTGCTGTTCGGGAGCGCCCGCCTGGCCCCCCCTGAGACGTGACAGCCAGAGGACCAGCCTAGAGCCTTCTGGAGCAACTGCCACTGGCCCGACTGAAGCAGACAATGGGAAAACCCGACGGCAAACAGCCTAAACTCACATTTGACACAAGCAGAATGCCCAGGGGGCAGCCGCCGGAGCAGGAGCACGACGGCATGAGCCAACCAAGCCAGGACACCGACGAGGTGGACATGAAGACACTACTTCACACCATGAAATCTAGTTTTGCTTCCATTGAGGGGAAAATGGACTCCATATGTGCCAGAATGGACCAGATTACCCAGAAGATCGAAAAACAAGATGGCAGGATAAAAGAGGCCGAGACACGTATCTCAACACTGGGAGACGATCACGCACAGGCGGCAGGGCAACTTACAGACATAGACAAGTTGCTTAAGGTGATCGCGGCCAAAAATGAGGACATTGAAGCCCGCTCTAGGCGGAACAACATCCGCATCACTGGGGTTCCTGAGACAACCAACACTGGACGACTTGAAGACTATGTAGAGCGGTTGCTTACCACTTGCTTTGGTCAGGAGGCCTTCTCCAGAATGCTTATCGTGGAACGGGCACATCGTACTCTGGCACCGAAGCCCCCGCCTGGAGCGCCGCCCCGGCCCATAGTTGCGAGACTACTTAACTACCGAGACCGCAATACTGCACTGCGCAGGGCGAGGGAGCTGAGAAATGTCGTCATTCAGAACAATGCCATCTCATTATACCCCGATTTTACCATCAACGTCCAAGAAGCGCGGAAGAAGTTTGCTCCCATCAAAAAGAAACTCCAGCAGGAAGGAGTGGAGTGTGTTATGCTGTATCCCGCACGTCTACGGCTCACCCACAACGGCTTACACCACATCTGCAGCACCCCACAACAGGCGGCGGACTTCCTCAAAAAGACAGTTCTGGCTGCCAAGAGAGCGGAGCGCTCCCCGTTGGGAGGCAGAGACGATCCAACGCAACATGAAGAGATCTAAGTAAAGTAGATACAGACCTGCACTTCGGTGCTCACGGGTTGGTCTGTGGACAATACCAGCATGGATACTCACTCCCATATACAGGTAACATCAGTAGTTGTTAATGTACTGCCTTCGGGTCTATGGCTAATATATTTGTAGATGGCGAGTATCCCGCAGGACATTGACTCTGCATTCCAGGGATGCCTTCTGCACACTACGGTAGTGCGGGAGGGGCTGTCACGCCCTCTGGGGCACACGTCTCCTAGGGAGCACCACTTTCCTCCGTCAATGGAGATTGTATTGTTCAGCTGTTGCCTTTGTTATTTAGTTGTGGGAACACTGCATTTATGGGTCACCAATTGCCCTGTAATTAGTGCGCTATTCGCTTTTGGTATTGATGATACTTGCTTACTCCTGTCCATATGGTTTCTTACATCACGGCCATTTTGCAAACCCAAAGCAAGGACACAGCAAAGTCAACTCAGGGATAATGTGGCCCGCACGACACAAATGTTTTATGATGTAACGGGAGGGGCTTTGAGGGAGGGAACTTTACACGGCAAGTTGGGGTCACCGCTGTGGGGGGAATGTTGGGGTAACAAGGCAGGCATATTCAAGCTAGCTATAACAACCAGGTTGCGTGGGTACCACTTACACACAGACACCAGTACAGAAACACAGTACTTATATACAGGTGCGAAATTAGGCAAAGATGGGTGAGGGGCAGAAGACCAATACCATCGCGAGCATAAATCTCCTCACCTGGAACGTTAGAGGGCTGGGTGACCCCAGGAAGAAACGGCACATTCTGGCCTACTTAGACAGGCACCACATTGGCATCGCAATGCTGCAGGAAACACATACCCTCCCCACACAACAGCCCCAGTTTGCCTCAAGATGGGCATCGCATAGATACTTTTCCTCGTACTCTGCTTTTTTCAGAGGGGCGGCAATCCTAGTTAAAAAAACGGTGCCCTATATTGAGGAGGGATCTGCACTTGACCCACACGGGAGGTACTGCATAACATGGGGAAGGCTGGCAACTGCCTCCATCACGTTGGTATGTAGTTATGGGCCTAATGTGGACGACGAAGTTTACTACATCACCTTATGGGCTCGCATAGCAAGTATAGGCTCGACTCACCTCATATGGGGAGATGACTTTAATTTAACGCTTTATACCTCACACGACCGTTCCCACCCACTGCCACACCACTACTCCAAAGCGCAACGCCAACTTCAGCAATAATTGCGGATAATTTGCCGGTGGACGTCTGGCGCCATCATCACCCGACACAGCGCGAGGGCACATATTACTTGGCAGTACACAACAATTGGTCCGGGCTGGACATGTGGATCGCACCACAAGACATTGCATTGCATGCGCTCTCCTCTCGCCACTTGGCGCGCACCTACTCGGACCACTCCCCTGTGATTATGTCAATGAATCTCCCTGGCATGTCACCGCAAGCTAGACAGTGGCGACTACAACCCACGGCGTTTCTTGACACAGTGTTCAAGACTGAACTGGGGGAAGCACTAGAAGAATACTTGAGACTTAATATAGACTCAGTGCCATCCCTGGCTACGGTGTGGGAGGCGCTGAAGGTCACTGTCAGGGACAATTGCATGGCCAAAGCGGGGGGCATCCTCAAAGACATTCGTACAATGATAGTACACTTGGAACGCCAGATTAAACAGCTGGAAATAGACGCAAATACGTCATGCGAAGGTTCTACCCTGGCCAAGATACGCGAGTCCCTTACAGAATACCAGACCGAAGCAGAAAGGGAATGTCTCTTCCGAGGCAAATACCACATGGCGCGCAGGTATTGCGAGGGAGAGCGTCCAGGCAAGGCGCTTGCCGAGACCATTCGGCCACCTAGAACGGCGAATCATGTACTGGTCATCCGCGATGGGGATGGGGTGGCGCATCGGGACACGTCGGCCATAATGAGGGTTTTCACTGCGCACTACCGAACACTGTATACGACGTGCGCGGCACGACAAGACGAGACTCCGCAATATTTGCAACAGATAGAACTGGCCTGGCTCAGCAACCGGCAGAGAGAATTCTTAGCAGCTGACTTGGGGGTGGACGAAATACGAGAGGCCATAATGCAAATTGGGAACGGTAAGGCGCCGGGACCCGATGGCCTTGGCATAGAGTTTTACAACAACTACATAGATACATTGGCCCCCTTCCTGAAGGCAGTCTATGAGGAGGCAGCCCAAACGGGTATGCTCCCACCCACTATGCGGGAAGCGATGCTGGTCTCACTACTGAAACCCGGAAAGACCCCTGAATCCACGGACTCGTATAGACCTCTGTCCCTGATTAATTGTGACGTCAAGGTATTAGCCAAAGTCCTGGCAAATAGGCTCACGCTCTTGATGGATAACCTCATCAGACCGGACCAAGCAGGTTTCATACCTGGCCGATCAACTTCACATAACTGAGGACCCTCTTCTCCATCCTGCATGATATCGACCAAGAGGAACAGGCGGTGGCGGTCTTCCTAGACGCCACCAAAGCGTTCGATTCCCTGGAGTGGGGGTATCTATTTGCAGTCCTGACGCACATGGGATTCCCCCCGGGATTCCTCATGTGGATCAAATTGCTATATAATCGGCCCTGCGCCTCATTGCTGCTGAATGGAGAACGCTCCCCCACCTTTGGCATCACCAGAGGCACGCGACAGGGATGCCCCCTTTCACCCCTGCTATTCGCGATAGCCATGGAACCGCTGGCATCCATGTTGCGACAACATCACAAGCAATTTGCGCTAGACTACCCCACGAGGCCGGTCTTAATTTCGCTATACGCGGATGATATTACGCTATATGTGCGTGATCCTGCTGAAGGATTAAACGCCATGATCCGAGAAATAATAAAATTTGGGGCCTTCTCGGGAATCACCATCAATTGGGGCAAATCCTAAATCATGCCGCTTACGAGCTGCACCACTCCGTTCCAAATGGATTACCCGTTGCAGTTGTGCGTAGATGAGGTCCGATACCTGGGAGTCACTATAACCAAGGATAAAGAAGAACTACTGCAAGCTAATTATGGGGTGACCCTCGCTAAGGTGGAAGACCAGATCACCAGATGGATAGCTCTCCCGCTCTCCCTCGCAGGCCGGATAGCCTTAATGAAGATGGTCATAATGCCCAAATTTTTATATTTGTTTACTAACATCCCCTTCCCCCCTGGCCGTCCCTTCTTTACTAGGCTGAAGAGCCAGCTCATTCGCCTTGCTTGGGGTGGAAAACAACCCCAGATCAAATGGTGCACCCTCACTTTGCCGTTTGCTCAGGGCGGGTTTGAAGCGCCTGATCCTGAACTCTACTATCTCAGTGCTCAGGCGCACTTCGCCGCGTACTGGTTTGCGCCTCCGCCCTTTATGACGCATTTGGCGGTGGAGAAGGGGCTCATGGCACCTTTGCCTTTTAGGGGGTTCCTGGGTGTGGATGACAAAGCAGCTGGGGGAAAGAGATCCACGGTGGCTTGTACAAATAATGCGTGGCGTGCCATTGCCAAGCCGTCCCAAGTTCCCATGCTATATTCCCCGCTACTTCCTCTGCTCGACCAACATAACCTGCCAGTCACGCAAGAAGGCATCTGTAAACGCATGCTTCTCAAACTAGGCATAACTACTTGGGGGGACATGTACCACCTGGGGCGATTCAAAAGCGTGGCCGAATTCTTGGGCGACACAACACCCACCACTATGGACCGCTTCCTATATATTCGCCTGCGACAAGCTGTTAGGGCTGCTACCCCTGGGTTCCCAGAGGAACCTCCCACACTGCTCCCATTGCACCAAACGATACAGGCAGGGGCACCACATTCCGTGTCCCGCATATATAAAGCCTCCGTAGGGGCGGGGACCCACAACACTCTGAAAGCGAAACAGGGGTGGGAAGCAGAATTGGGACACCCTATCACAGACCAGGCCTGGAGGTATAGCTGTCAACAAACTGAGCGCATCACTGCTAGCAGCAGGTTCAGAATCATCCATTTTAAATTTCTCCACAGAATGTACTATACTCCGGTAAGGCTGCACAAACTCCTATTACGGGAAAGTGACAGATGCGACCGCTGTAAGCAGGAGGGGTCGGGTTTTCTGCACGTTGCGTGGGAATGTAGGTCCATAGCGCATTACTGGACCGAGGTGGGGAAGGCCCTGGGTGACATGATAGGGGGACAGCTCGATCTCACACCAGAAATGGGGCTCCTGCGATACCTCCCAGGGCACAAAGGACGCGTTAAGTGATTCCTGGCGATGGGCCTACTCATAGCCAAACGTAAAATTGCTTGCAGATGGAGATGGGGCAGAGCGCCCAAATTTAAGGAATGGCTGGCTGACCTCATTTATTGTCAGGAACAAAACAATATATATGCTGAGTTGCTACCCCTTCGCTCACGGCCTTGCGATACCTGGGATCCCCTTACTAGCAACCTGCTCAGAGAGGCTGCAAGCAACACGGAAGATAGCACTGCACCAACACAAACTAACTGTCTAGCTGAGAATGGTGGGTCCAATAGTGAAGGGACTGACCACCAGTAGGACTGATGTGAAATTCTGTCTGTCAGTTATACCTATGCCTGCTAATGTATACTGAGTCCTGCACATTCAAACTCAATTTTTGTACTGTACCGAAGTATCCAAAAAAGAGACAGGACATGGGGCTCCTCACCCATTCCACTACACCGGGACCTATCTGGGTTACTCCAAACCTCCCCTACCTCACCTGGTTGGGGAAAACCTGAGCCGCCTCCTTCGGGATCACTCCCGAAAGCCTCATCAGACCCTCTGGACTCCACCAAAATGTCTGCCTCCAGTGCAAGCTCCCTGGAATCAGAGAACTCACACTCCACCGGGTGTTGGCATGACTCTGGAAAACAGGGACTTAAAATATGCTCTCCAACAATTGAATCACTCAGCCCCCCACAGGTGTTAACCAAGCTACCCTTTCCCTACCATCCAGTGCCTCACACAAGTACCCCACACCACTCTCCTGAGACTGGAAAGACAGTGTCTGACTGTCTCTGTCACTCAACTCACACTCTTCTGGGCGGTCTCCACACATACACACCAGGACTTCTACCATGGGGGAACCCCTCTCTCTACACCTCTCATCTAGAGTTAGTAGAGTATCCCTCCCACCACTAGAAATATGATCCCCGGTGTCAGTTCCCCAATCCACTTCAGGGACACTGCACACCACTGGAGCTACCTCATAAACCTGAACCCCCTGGTGTATGTTAACCCCCTCCCTCAAGTCAGGCGCCACATCTCTGGGTGTGTGTACTTCTCCCTCAGCACTAGATAACACAATTTTGCTGCCACCATCTGAGCTGGACTCCACCTCCAACCCAGCCAAGCTCACTTCCTGAGCTACACACATCTCTTTTTGCTTGGTTGAGACACTCAGGGCCTCGAGCCTCGCAAACTCCTCATCAAGCTCTCTCCTACTCAGCTCATATGCCAAGATCAATTTCTTTTCTTCCAAGGCATAAGCTCTCCTGCTCTCCTCTGCCTTGGCCTGTATTTCTATTTCCATCTGCTTTGTTTTGATCCTCAGGACTTCTAGCTCCTGCTCCCTGACCCTTTGGTTCTCCTCCAGTTCCTCTGGGGAAAAACTGCTAGAGGAATGATTGCTGCCAGCCCTAGAGGCTGCTCTTCCCACAGGCAGATCCTGTGATCTGAAACCATCTCCTTGTGCATCGTCAACCACCTCTGCAACCTCTGCCTCCCCTCTGCCATTTCCAACAGTAGGGTTTTAGTTAGAAGGAAAGGCATCTGCTATTAGATCTGTGGATGGAGGACTTGGAAGGAGTGCACATCCCTAGGCTTGGTGTTAGTATTTTCTGGGTTTGTTTTCATGAGATTGCAGGGTAGTTTGGGAGCATGAGAAGTTATTCTTGAGGGGGAGGGGTCCGCATCCCTGGGCGTGGTGGGAGTATTCTCTAGGTTTGTTTTCATGAGATTGCAGGGTAGGGTGGGAATATGAGAAGTCATTCTTGAGAGCATAATTCGGCGGTGTGTGTTGGTGGGCGCGGTGAGGTTGATGGAAGTGTTCAGGGGTGACACGGAGTTAGATGGTGACTCCTTAGGAGGAAGAAGGCGGGGCTGTTCTGGGTTGGATTGTGGTACAGGGGAGAGAGGCATTTGGGGTGATTTGCCCTGTTGTGTGAGTGAAGTGAACAATGAACGGAAGTGTCTATCAAAGATGTTGAGGTGAGGGTCAGTGGCTTATAGGAGTATAATCCCTGTCCTGAAAATGGATATATTGATTTCCCTCTAAAAGAAGGGGCGGGGATTTCGTCAGTTTTGTTCCGTAGGGTATTTTGATTGTTTTAGTGACTTGAAGGAGGAGAAGGAAGATGTTTTTCCATTTAGCCGGGCATTTGGAATAGAAGATAAAGTCAGTTTTCTTTGTGCCATTTGTTATGTTGTGGTAGGTATCAGCTAATAGTGTTTCCGGGTGCTGTTTCAGTAGCTTGTGTTTGAGATTCTTTTTAGCGTTCTTAGAGATGTTTATCAGATACGTGATGCTCCACGAGTTTGAGCCATATCTCGCAAAGGTAGTGTCGAGGGGATTATGGTGGTACATTGCTGAAGACAAATTAGTATCTAGCTACAATTGAACTGCAAGATTTTGCCATGGGTGGAGAGGGATTAGGATGTAAGAACAGAGGAGTGAGGAGCAACACCTCACTTTCCAAAGGGCTCACCAGCAAGGTCAGCCCCAGACATACTAGGGGTTCTCCGTGCTTTGCTAACACCCTCATGGTGTGTCAAGTGACTCCACCCGGGGGCAACGGCAGTCCCAACAGAAAAGGCAAGAAAGGGGCCAAGAATCGCAGCCCCTGAAGCCGACAGGGAGATCCGACGCCGATTTCCAAATTTTGGAGGCATTAATGATAGTTACTGTGTGGGAGCATTACAGTTAGATACTGTGTGGTGTGTGGTCATTATAGCTGGCTTTACAAACAAAACTGTGGTATTTGTCCATCACCCATGTCGCTTGCACTGTAGAAAATACCAGAGCATTGTAGAATAGACTAAAACAGTGGAAACTCGCGGTCACAGAGTTCTAGAATGTAGAGTGAGGAGCCTACGCGCTCCGTAATTGACAGTTGGTATGCTGTGGCTGAGGTGCATGGAATAAACCTTATGCTTCTCTTCACTCTATGGTCTGCTTATTGAGTAATCCTCTTTTCTTGCATTGGACACTGACGACGAGGACGGGCTATATCCAGGTACACCGCAAAACGCACTGGATGAAGCAGGAAAATGGAGTGTGGCCACTCTCAGGAACTGAAGGGTATTCAGGGAAGCACCGTGGTCATGCAAATGAGCCCAGGATCATTGTGTCAAATGGATTCTAATATGCAGTGTGTACATTTGCAAATGATGCTGGCTGTGGGCCTGAGCAGCGAATAAGGGGCTACCGGCAGCAGTCGCTGTGGTGACTTAACAGTCGTCCTGACGTAACCCCTGTTCACCGCATGAATTATTGACTTGGGAGAAAACTGTGTGCCAGAGGGATGTGGTTATTTTAACCTCCATCGAGCGTGTTGACATTTTGAGAGAGAGTTAATTGTCTTACGCCACTCTCCACTCCCAACGTCAGAGTGAAGGGGCCCGCAGCTTCCTAATGAGGGTGCGCATTTGTACATGAGGAATCTTCTCTCATTGTACCACTGAACTTAAGCGGCTGTGAACTTTTGGGAGTGTGTTTGATGCTGTGTACACATAGCAACAAACTGTTGTGAGTGCAAGGTGTGTGCACTGATCACGAGAATTCACCACAATTAATGTTCCTTGCTTGCTGGGGGTGCATGCTGAACATGAGAATCAGTCACACAAGTGGATACGAATTGATGTGAGCATGATTGATGCCACGCACAAGCAGCTACAAACTGGTGTGAGCATGAGGGGCACACCACTATGAACTCGTTTCGATCGCAGAACAATGAGGAGAATTCGGCGCCCAAGAATCCAAAGTATTGTCTCACTCCAGTAGGACCGCTCATCTTCCTTAAATCTGCCTTCTTGGGTGCAATGGGCATCCTTGTTTCCATGGGGTTCTACAGGAGCCCAGAGGGAGGAGCATCTGTGAGGAGTTTTGGGAAGACTTTCTTTAGTACACCACCTACTGCCCGGCGGTTGCTGCATTTTGTCCCAAGCCTGCAAGGAGCACTCACCTCATTGATTCCAAGCTTCAGAGCCCTCTCCTGTCTAAAGAAAACCAGCACCTCTTGAAGGCAGGTGAGGAACACCACGCTGATGTTGGCAGTGATAAAAAGAAAACAATAACTCAGTGTATGAATACATTGTGCTTTGCCATATTCTGCAAGACTTCAGCCTCTACTTGGTTGTGGGGGTAGAGGGGTTGGAAAAAGTGGGGCGGGGGATATTTTATGTGACATCAGAATTAAGAAATGAGTATGCAGAGTGTTACTCCTCCCCCATTCTTTTCAAACGAACCCTGGGGAACCACCAATAAAGTGGAACAAATGGAAAAAAAGTCTTTTACAGTTATTCCATTGTTTGTGGGCTCAATTTGGGTCTAGAGAGGAAGAGTGCACTATTGTAAATTTGTCTAGGAGCAGAGGGACAAGAAATTCAAGATCATGTATCTGATCTTAGTGCTGATGAATCCAGGGGGATTACATGAATACAAACTAGGCATTAAGAAATTAGATATTAATTTCCTTCCTAGGATCAGTACAATCATGGAGCGTTATCATTTTGGGAAGCGCTCAGAAAAAGAAGGAGAAACAGCAGAGGAATTTGTCTCTGAGTTGCATAAATTGGTAGCCTCATCTAAGTTTGAATCAACAAATGATGAACGCATCAAGGACCAATTTTTATTGAATTGCAAAATTGAAAGGTTACAGGAGGAACTTTGGCTAAAAGATGATCCTCCCTTGGGGGATGTTTTGATTGTGGCAAAACAAGTAGAGCACATGATGAGATGTATGAAAGAAATTAAGCAAGACACAAATAGTAAGGAAAATGTAAAAATTGTTGAGGATGAGAAAAATGAGGTACAAGTAGTTAATGGCACTCCTATGACAAAGGGCAGGAGGAGTGTGGGCGCCTTCAAGGGGAAATGCTACAGATGTAAGAGGGTTGGCCACATGGCGAACAGTAAGGAATGCTCAGCATCGAACCCTGTATGTAATAAGTGTGGGAGGAAAGGACATTTTATGGCATGCTGTAGAAGTAGCTCTGGCAACAAAAAACCTGAGAAACAAGGTGTGTCTGAGGTGTGTGAAGAAATTGTACTACAGATGACTGATGGAGGGTCTAGCAACCCCAAAGATGTGGTAAGTGTAGAAGACTTAGAGGTTGAGGTCATGTTTGAGTCATGCTCTAGACTAACAATAATATCAGAGGAGGTATTTAATAGACTGTTCGAGAAACAGATGCAGCTACACAAAATGGATATACACCTGGGAGGGTATGGTGGCTAACCAATAAAGATGATAGGATACTTTGTGGGAAAGATCGAGTACAAAAGCAGATATACAGTATGCAAAGTTTATGTTCCATGTAAAGGAGATAACATTTTAGGATGCCATCACAAAAAGACAAGGGAGTTTATCTGAATCACAATGCTGAACCTCAAATACTGATCCAGAATGTTAACATGGATGTAGATGTGGAATCTGATTTTGAGAAAGAATATGCTGAAGTAAGCACAGAAAAGTTAGGATGCTTCAAGCAATATGTGCACAAGATAAAATTGGAAGAGAAAGCATTTCCTGTGTCAGCTAAAGTACGTAGACTTCCCTTATGCATACAGAACGCAGTGAGAGAAGAGTTAGAAAAATTGTGTAAGCTGGAGGGAATAGAACCTGTGGAAGCAACTGAATGGTTGGCACCCATTGAACTGGCGACAAAAGCAGACGGCAAGATTCACCTGTGTGTTGACCTTAGGGTCCTCAACAAAGAGGTAGTTGAAGTTCCATTTGCTAAACATAACAGAGATGGTCACAACTGTAGCTGGAGCAAAACTCTTCTCAACATTAGATTTCACACCTGCCTATTTCCAGATCTGCCTACACCCTGACTCTCAAGAGCTCACTGCTTTAATCACACCCATGAGGCATACAAATTTAAACACATGCCGTTCAGTCTGGTAACAGCAGCATCAGTCTTTCAGAGACCTATGTCTAATATACTGTGTGGAATCCCAGGGGTGTTCTGTTATCAGGACAATGTGCTTATATTTGGGAACTCTCAGGCACAACATATTGAAAGACTTACACAGGGTTTGGACAGATTTAAAGAGTATGGTCATACTGTATGGAAAGACAAATGTAAGCTTCAGTGTACTGAAATAAACTATCTTGGGCAGAAATTCACTTCAAAAGGGGTACAACCCAAAGCAGATCTGGTGAACACCAGGATGAAATTAGTGCCACCCAAACCAAAGACGAGCTGAGATCGTTTTAAGGAATGCTAGAATTTTATAGTAAATTAATCAGCAACTTTGCCAGACAAACGTGCCATATGCGCAAATTGTTGAAAACTAGTTTGACCTTTGAGTGGAATGGGCATTGCGAGAGAGAATTACAAAAAATTAAGAATGCCCTGACCACTGCACCAGACTTGCAAGTATTTGTTCCAGTGAAAAAAATCATCATTACAACAAATGCCCGTTCAAAAGAACTAGGGACTGTACTTCTACAAGAAAGTGGAAAGGGTTAGGAAATCATTGCATTTGCCTCAAGAGCATTTAGGCAATCTGAGGTCAACTATTCTGTAATCAAAAAAGAAGCTTTGGCAGTGCACTGGACACTAAACAAATTCAAGGACTTTATATGGGGGACTGTGTTCAAGTTAAGAATTACCCTTTTAACTGACAATGGTGTTCAATTTGCTCCAGAGAAATGAAGGAATGTATGCAATGTAATGGAATAACACACACATGTAGTGCCCTGTATTACCCAGAAACTAGTGGGGCAATAGAAAGATTTAACAAAACACTCAATGAGGGCATTCAGCTGGCAAGAGCTAAAGGGTTAATCTAGAAAGAGGAGGTGTGGAGGCGAATAGAGGCTTATATCTTAACTCCTCATCAGGCAACAGGTTTGGCTCCCTTAGAGTTGTCAAATTGTAGGAATCCCAATTCTAGACTGGTACCTAGGTGGATGAAATGGCACAAAGGCTGGGTGAGGGCAGATATAGGCCAACATTGGAGCAAAAAGGAATTAGAGTTGCAGGCAGCCTGCAAGAAAAGGTTTGACAAATTGCGTAGGACCGATTTTATTGAGTTTAAAGTGGGTGATTGGGTAAGAGTGAAAGCTCCAACTGACATCAAACAATGGCCAAAATTTACTAAACCCATGAAAGTCATAAAGCTCTTTTACAATGCGGTCAAGACACAGGATGGTAGAATATGGAATCTGGGGAGGGTGGTAAAGCATTACTGGCCTGGACACAATGGGAAGACACATGAAAACAACAATGAAGCAAGATCAGAAAGTGGATATACGATCAACAGTCCTGTGATGCAAAAGGGGGAAAACACTGTGGTTCGAGTCAGAACAAGTGGACAGGTAACTTGCTCCCTGAGTTTCTTAAAAGATTACTTAGTCAAGTAATACAGTAACAGTTATTACATTGCTAACTTCCCCTTATCTTTGAAAATGTAATGTGGTACTCTTGTCTAGTTTTAACTCCGTGAAGCCATGAATGAAAAGCCATGAATGAACTTATTTTTATATTTCGATTGCCTGTTCAAATACGTTATTTATTGTTATGTGTTCCCATGTTTTCTGGGATGGGAATCTGAGAAAAATATATTTTCTGAAAAAAGGGAGATGTGTGGTATCTGTCCATCACCCATGTCACTATCACTGTAGAAACTACCAGAATATTGTAGAATAGACTAGAACAGTGGAACCTTGCAGTCACGAAGTTCCAGAACGTAGAGTGAGGAGCCTGCGTGCTCCTGAATTGGCAGTTAGTATGCTGTGGCTGAGGTGTATGGAATACACCTGATACTTCTCTTCACTCTCTGGTCTGCTTTTTGAGTAACCCTCTTATCTTGCATTGGACAAAAACCAGTGGGCTGGTTGTTAGGGCTAGCCATGGCAGAGTAGCCGATTGGGAACATTTACTTTAGTGTATGAATGGCATTTGTGACAAGTCTCGTTCAGCATGCATAGTCTGCTCCATGCTTTCCTGACTGCCCTCCTGGTTTTCCCCTTTCCCCTGATTAATCAGCAACCTGTCTGGTAAATTGACCCCCTAGACCTTCCGGTTTCCTTCCCATGCAGTGTGTGTGGTTATATTGATCGCCCACCTCATTGTTCTCATGTTTCTTGCTGTTAAGCCTCCTCTAGGGCCTGGAACCTTCCTTTGACCATGACCTGCCATGCCCTTGGGTGCGCTCCTATAAAGACCTCACCCTCCTGCCTTGGAACATGCCCTGCCATGCACTTGGGTGCAGTCCTATGAAGACCTCAACCTTCTGCTGCTCCCCTGCTTGGCTGTGTGATGTCAAGGAGAGAGGATCTCTTCCTCTTAGCTCCTGAAGACCATTCCACGTAAGATCTTACCTGCATGATCCTGTTTCCGGTACAGGAGTTGAAATGCCTTCTTCTGCTCCACCAGCTTGTGCTTCGGACTCCCTGCTCTGTCAGTCTCTGCTCCAGAATTCCTGCAAAAGAAGAAAAAAAGAGAGACAAGTACAGAACTCATCAGAACTCCAGTACAGTAGATTACTGCTATTTTGTGCAAAATCATTCATAAACAAAATCTGGGGTTAGCGCACTAATCGATAAGGATCGAAATACATTTAGGTACAAGGACTAGAATTTGGAAGTGAATGCATTGATAACAAACAATGGACATAATGCACAAAGTGACTTAAAAAGCTTTGTTGTTTTGTGAACTGTGCATTTGGAATAGGCTGCAATACCAACAGTGTGCAAGTACGAGGCATCACGAAGTGTAAAAGGTGTTCTCATCAAACATTGCAAAATTATTCTATGTTCGATCCCAAGTTTTAAGAGGTACAATTATTGGGAAGTAGTGTGTGCAACAATATCCTGGTAACAAGAAGTTCTTAATGTGATAATATACTGGTAACAACACATCTCATTTGTATTTGTTTCTTTTTAGTAAAAACCTCATAGCAGTGCTAAAATTGTAAAAAAAAAAAAAAAAGCATGCACACCAAGAGGGGACGGGGAGCTAATGAAAAAAAGGTCCAGTACCAGTACTCCCAAAATAATATGTGTAAATCACTGGAGGGTCACTGTTCCTAATTGAGAAGGCCAGCATAGTCGGCGGCTCAAGGTATAGGTAAAGCAGTGCTTAACTACATAAGTGGTGCAAGGTTGGATACAGAAAGGGAATTCCTCCTAATTGGAGTGTTGCCCTCACACACCCTTACGGGTGTCATGCTTCATCATTGGTGTTTTGCTCCTCATGGGGGTGGCTCTGCAGTCCCCCATGGGCCCCGCGAGAGGGTTCTTTGTTGGAGTTCTTTTTTGAGGAACGCCGCAGTGGTGAGTGTGGGTGTGTGGGGATCGTGGATTTTAAAACACTGCGCTGGTACCTTCCAGAGTATTTATTCTTGGGTCCATACGGTGGCGTTAAAAACAGGTGAAAAAGAACACACCTCCCTATTGTCAATGAAGAGGAAGTGTACCTTTTTATGTTTCTTAGTGAGAAAAAAGATGGTGAGTGGTGGGTTTTTGGTCTAGTTTTTAGGTCGACATGCTTCACGCCTGAATGGTCCCTAGTGGATCCTGTGGCGTTTCGTCAGGACCATGGGTGTTTAAAATGGTGAAAAAAATGAAATGAAACAGAGGTTTGAGAAAGAGACACACAATACACCCTGTAGAATTACCCTGATTCAGGTATCTTGTGGTCTTGGGCGACTCTGCACCCACTTGTTAGTGACCACCTCAATGAGAGGATCCAACCCCAGTCAATACTCAGGGCGGCCTCCTCGGCGGTGATGCAGCTCAAGAAGTTACAATGACCTCCTGGTGTGCAGTCCTGGTACCTGCCCGCTTCCGCCTCTTCGCGGCATGCCAGGGCCCTTCTCAGGAGGCCACTGCAGCCTGCACCATGCATTGCCCCTGCCAACACTGTCAACAACAATACCAACACAATTACTAACCATCGAACTCCTACAAGTGTGACAATTCAGACAATTCCAGGCCACCCAAAGCTATATGAATGGAATGGAATAGTCTGAATTTTCATTTTTAATGTATATTAAATTGTTAAACACTGTTATGCTCATCTCAGAAGTAGGCGAACAGTGCCACCATATGGTGGACTGTCATCATTAGTCCCGGTGTTGAGAATTAAGTGCTGGTGCAAAGCACCGGAAACCACTGGCTCAAATTAAACACTGCCTCATAAAGACATATTGAATGCAAAGAGTGTCAATAAGTAGCAACTGAAGACAGGTGGGTTCCCATCGGCAGACAGAAAGGTAAATCAACTGCTGAGACATACACAAGAGAAAAGTAAGGGATATAACAAAATTGTGCATTACATTAATGTTCTTCCACCTTCACTTTTCACAGTACACATCTGGCTGACGGCCTTCAAACTCCCTTTCAGAACTGTAGGAAGAGAGGTAATACTGAGAAGAGGCTCTACTCCCCAAAGTTGTAAAAACCATCTTCCCTCTCGATTTCTCATCCCAACCCCCCTTCCCATGATGCCTGTTGCCATCACACAGTCACAACTCTCTGTGTGGTGTAGTGTTAAGCCTGGCCCTTTTTGCAGGGTTATCCCCAAACCTTTTGCTTTCCTCCTGTATTTTTTCTGACCCGTTTTTATTGGCCTAAGGACTTTGGGCACTTTACCACTGCTAATCAGTGCTAAAGTGCATGTGCTTTTTCCTTTGAACTTTGTATGATTGGCTTACACCTGTTTGGCATATTTAATTTACCTGTAAGTTCATTGTACAGTGGTATCCCATACACCCAGGGCCTGTAAATTAAATGCTACTAGTGGGCCAGCAGAGCTGCTTGCGCCACCCACAGAAATAGCCTTTTAAACCTTTCTCAGGCCTGCCACTGCAGGGTGCTGTGTAGGTAAAAGGTAGGACATGTGCCTTTATTGTGTGGAATGTCCTGGTAGTGACACACAGCCCATTTCGTTTTTCACTACAGTGAGTGCTGCTTCTTTCATAGGTTAGCATTGGGAATTCTCTTATATGTTTGTAAGTGGTAATTTCTGATCTGAAAGGAGTAGCATTGCCATGTTTGGTATGTTTGGAATAGTGGTGATATATCCTACTCATTGGTGTAAGGGGATTTTTCATTAATAATTTAGAAATGCCACTTTTAAAAAGCGAGCATTTCTATGTGCTTATGACTCTTTGTACTTTGCAGCCTGACTCCAATCCATGTCTAGGGCAGAGTGACAGCTAGACTTTGTGCATACTTTCCAGACAGCAATCACACAGGAAGGGTTGGGGTGTAACAGGGTTATATCTGCATACTGAATGATCTTCCTGGACTGGGAGAGAGGGAGGGGGGCACACTTACATTTGAATAGGCTGTGTCCTGCCCTCACACACAGGGCTCATTTACCCCCTACTGTACATCTGGAGTCGGAGCTGGGTTGAAGGGGGGTGTTGTGCACTTCTATGTTTCTCTTGAAATCACCTGCACATCAAAGACATTTTGAGTATAAGTAGAGGGGCTCTGACCCCATGATTTTAGACACTGCGTGGGACTTGTAACCAGACGTTGATAGCTCTACAGGCTGCACCTTGCTAGAAGGAACTGTTATGCTGCCAGGAGGAACCACCATTGGACTCTTTTGTTTGTTGTGCTGACCTGTGGCCTGCTGGGCTGCAAGAAGGACTGCTTCTTTGCCTACAAGGACTGCTTCTTTGCCTACAAGGACTCTGTGTGCTGGCCTTCTGCCAACATTCCTGCTTTGGTGCCCCCAGTTGTTCTCCAGGGACTGGGCAACTTGTTCCCCCCCATCTCTTACCATCTAAAATCGACTGCCAGTGTATGTGGCAAGCATTTGTTGGGAAGGTGCGTGTGGAGCACTTTCCCAAAAGGAAGATGCCTCCAATGAGCGCGTGGAGAGCGCTTAGTTTGGGATTTGATTTTTGCTATAAAAAGAAGCACGGGGCGAGCACTGTGGTGAAGGTTGTGTAAGTGCGGTTACTTGCTCCTCTTGATGCGACCTAGAGCATGGTCAAGCCTTTGACACTACAGTGGAGCCCTGACCCTGTGCTCCCTGTGTTTTGCAAACAGCTCTGTAGGTCTCCCCCCTGCGACTGGTTGCACTCCACTTCCTGAGGAGGACTCGAGGAGTGTTTCCCAGTCTCCATTCCGAGGAGAGAGAGGCCCTCTGGTCCAATCGCCGATGAGGATTCCAGCCAACTACCACTGGGGACCGCACTACCCTCACTCAGATCGCAAGGGTGCCCCAGATTGTGCAGCGAGTGGCATATTTACATGAAGTGCCCTCTGGGAAAGTGCTGAGACTGCTGCTTTGCACACTCACGGGCAGCAGGGTCCCCTGGGGGAAAGCGAGAGAAAGCAGGTCTCCAAACCCGGCGGCTTAAAGGAGTATCATCGTGTCAGTGTTGCTCGAGCTCGGGACCGGCTGCTGAGTCTACTGGTCAGCCACCCATCGCGGAAGTACAGAAGGTACTGGGTTGGGACCAGTAGTACCATGTGATGCCCGCAGCTGCCCTGCAAGTCACGGTCAGTCGACCTGGCTCCAACCCTTCATCCCGGAGGACTGTCAGGGTATTCAAGGGGTAAAGTGTAGCCACTACGTGCTGCGGGCGGCTCCAGCTGTAATTCACCCCTGCCTCTTGTG
This sequence comes from Calotriton arnoldi, assembly GCA_963921515.1. Classification (NCBI taxonomy): domain Eukaryota; kingdom Metazoa; phylum Chordata; class Amphibia; order Caudata; family Salamandridae; genus Calotriton; species Calotriton arnoldi. Next base: position 1,130,648 of record CAWUFW010006089.1, on the reverse strand, counting down.
CCTACTTGGGGAAACTTGAGGCACTGAATCTTGTGGATGTATGATGGGTGAGTCCTCAACAGAGGCCCCCGATTCCCCTGAGAAATTTGCCACATTATTTTGAAAAGCAAGTTGAAGCTACGGTACCTCCCGTAGTAGGCGCACAGGTGTTCCTGCGGCCTACAGTGTACAATTGCATTTATCCCAAGATGGGGTTCATCACGTATTGCAAATACCGAATAAAATATAACAGAACTGCAGGTTCACTGTAACGTTGGAGACCCTGTCTTGGTAGGTCATTGGCACAAGGTCTATATGGTGTTATTTAGTGGTCAATGTACAGATGATGATACCTGATGATTTATGTATGGCTTCTAAAACCTAAACTGCTGCATTTCATGCCCTGGTTCATGATTTCTCTTGTTTATACCTTGCATTGTCAAGATAACGAGTAACATATAATGTGACTGCATAATATGCCCAGTAATGGTGTTTTGATGACATGTGCAACATAGAAACGTTTCTCTTATTGCATTCATTGTGATGATATGACAGTTGCCTAGTTGGCAAAGTAATTATTGGTTCATGTTGTTTTGGTCTATGTTTTTACGCAATACAGAAACATATTTTTATATAATCCTGTGTGGAGTCTCTTTTATGATGTATTTAATATGTCACTGGTGTGAGTGTGTTGCGCAAACGCTTTACACATTGCCTCTGGTATAAGCCTGACTGCTTGTGCCAAGCTACCAAGGGGGTGAGATGGGGTTATCTTCGGTGTGTAACTCTCTTACCCTGAATAGAGTGGTGGGTTCTGCCTGGCTTAGGTGCATACCCTAGCCAACCAGAAACCCAATTTCTAACATGTAGGAATCAGAGGAATTGGTAGCTTACTCTTCGATTAAGCAGACTTCTACCATTGGTCAGGTGAGTGGAACCTGGTCTCTTGATAGTTTGCAAGGGCGAATGCTGCCCACAGAGAGCTACCTCACCCCTCACTGATCTTTCTCCCTCAGTTGCTCCTTGAAGAATTCTGAAAGGAAGCTATACCAGAACCCTCCCTGATAAGGGAACTGTGCCTTAGTATGAGTGCCTTACCCTTTGATTAGTACTGGGCATTTACCCCAAATATTTGGCTTTGTGTGCCCTGCAGCTCTCTGATCATCTTTTGAACTTGTTCAATCATTATTCCTGATGACATTTTAGACAATAGTGTGGGGATTTAGCCCAAGTGGGCAGTCAGTTCCACATGAAGAGTTGAAACAACTGTAAAGGTTAGCTCACTTCTTACTCATTAAGACTTATGTATGAAACCAAAGACCTTATAGAGAATAATCAGTAATGGTTGAGCCTATGTGCTCTTTTTTCATTCCGAATAGACAAACTCAAAAGGCACACATAATAGTTAAAGTCAGATCTTGACTGAAATAAGCAGAACTTGGATTTATTAATTCTTCTTCACTCAGAAGAGTGAAAAATGCAAATTTGCATCACCTATTGTAAATACATGCTAGCAACCCTGCAACTATTCCCAGTTGGCAGATCCCCGACTACTATACCATAGTGTGCTCGTCCCTAAAACACCTTGTTGGGGCATATGATGAGTAATATGATGAGGCAATGTGTTCTATAAGGATAACACAGGGACAGGATAGTGAGTGGCTTTGCCCTTTCAGGATATGGAGCAACTGATTAAGGGAGCACTGAAAAATAGGAGTCTTGGGTCCTGCAGGTGGCCATCTCTTAGAATTATTTGGTATATAGATATGGGATTAAGCAAATACCTGGGACAATAAGTAGTAGAGCAATAAATAAGAGGATTCAACAGGTATTTGCTGGCTCTCTATGGGACAACAACAGAGGACATAGAAATTGTACTGTAGAGAGACTGAACCGCTTAAAACCCAGTAAGAGCAAGCAAGCAGGACAATAACGTACTAGATATATCCAACAGAAGATAAAACAAAGGGGCATATTTACAAGCTCCTATCGCCACAGGAACATCATTTTTTGTGACGTTCCTTTGGCGATATGTGCTTAGCCTTATTTACAAGGCAGCGTTAAGCCACTTAACGCTGCCTTGTAAATAAGGCACCCTTTCACGCTATGCTTAGCATGAAAGAGGTGGGCCATGGGTGTTACAGTGGGCGTTCCACCACAACACCCATTGATTTTGACGCTGTCCCATATTTACAAGGGTGGTGTAAATATGGGGCAGCGCCAAAATTGAGACCAGAGAAAACCTGGTCTTAAACAGGCGCAACGAGGAGAAATGTTTTATTTCTCTTTGTTTTTCCTGTTTCCATGTGTGCTGCGTTGTGCAGCACACATAGAAACAGCAAAAGGCCTTTGATTGTTTATGTGCAGGAAGGTGTCCCTTCCTGCACATAACCAGTCAATAAAAAAAATGAAGTTTTGCAACTTCTATGTGTGCTGCATTAAGCAGCACACATAGAAGTTACAAAACGCCATTTAAAGATTGTTTATGTGCAGGAAGGGAGACCTTCCTACACATAAACGATCTTCCCCTCAACGCAGACACCCTTGCACTATGGTGCAAGGGTGCCTGCGTTGGCGCTAGGCTGCTAAATTTAGCGCCAGTGCAGGGGTAAACACAGGGCTGCACCATATTGTTGTAAATATGCCCTGCATTTCAGAAGTGGCAGAGTGTGGCCTTAAGCCAAGGAGGCTAACACCATGCTCCGCCACTTCTCTAGTAAATATGCCCCAAAGAGAGGAGAAAAAAACAAAGTGGTTGAAACACTGGTGCCAGTGAGGAAACTGCGGTGCAGATTTGCTGGAGGCTTGCACTGCCCTTGCATCATGCAAAGTGAGGCAGCGCCTTAGCTAGCGCCAAGATACCATTTTGGTCACAGTGCGCTTTACAAATATATTTTTTTTAAAAGGCAATACAAGCCCTCAAATGGGAATTCCTAAGCCAAGCAGCCACTTTGCATGGCTCTACATCGCTTAGCAAATCCAGAGTGTCACAAGAAAGCACAAATTTCTGCCTTGTATTACTCTGCATTGAGAAGGTGGAGCATGGGTGTTTTCATGCATCCACCCATGGATTTTGACACAATCCCAGATTTACTAAGGTCAGTAAACCTGGGGTTGATTCAAAATGGTATGTATACCTTTCCAAGTGAGGCATAACAACTAGAAATATCTTTATTTCTCCTCATTATTTCCTCTTTCTAAAGAGGAAAATGCCTCCAATGATTGTATTTATGAAGGACGGTATCTCTTCCTGCACAAAAAATCCTGCCTGTAACGCAGGCACCCTTGCACCTTGGCGCAAGGGTGCCTGCATTGGAGCTAGGCAGCACACAGTGCACCAGCGCACGGAGAGAGCAGGAATGCATCATATCTTAGTAGATATGCCACAATTCTGCTCTCTCCCTGTCACACAGCGTAGCAAGTTGGCTTGGCTTGGTGGCTGCGTTGCATGACTTCTTAGTAAATATGCCCCTGGGTGTCAGTGGAAGTCGAGTGAAACAGCGAAAAGAGGCCAAAAAACTAGGGAATCAAAGTGGGGTTCTAAAACCATTTCTGCCAAAAAGGCCCGAATGTGCAAGTGCGTGATATGGACACTTATTATGACCAATTCCAGGACAGCCACTATCCCATCCACCACAGACCCATACTCCTTTGCCACTAGGAACCATTTCTTATCATTCTCTGGAAAGTGTGGTCAGAGACTTAGTGAGTGTGAGTTGGATACCTAAAACCTGGCATGAATGTTAAATTCCTTCCCCAAGTCCTCCGCTGACCCCTTTAAATGATAAAGCAGATCAGATCAATTTGCAAGTAGAAAAACAGAATACTATGGCATGTAGCTTTAAACAGGATCATGTGAGCTGGTGTAAGTGTAAAGGTAAGCAGTCTGCACCCGCAATAGGGTGTCTTTGGCATGTGGGAGTACTGTGACAGAACATGCAGAACCAAAAAAAGTTCATTTCTTATGTTCACTCAGCCACAATGTACAGTGCAGATCCCAATAAGCAGATATCCATTGTCAATGGAGGCCTGACAGACCAACTGCAAAAGTTAGATAAAAATCAGCCAGGCAGCACTATCTCAACTAGTGGTAGGATTTAAGCATCTGGTGTCTGTGCCACCAGCTAGCTAACATAGAGATGAACTGTAAGAAAGTGAATTAATAATTGGGGTAAATGGAAGCCCTCCACAAGTAATGCCATCACTTTCCTGTTAGGTCCAGTCAAAGGTTTCAGTAGTATAAACCTGAGCTTAACCCTTAGTATCTATAGCACAGAGCAGAGAGGCTTAACTTAATGAAAAAGTGTAAAGCATTTAGAAGAACCAAAACAGTTAAAGAGCCAAAGACATAACACAATACAAATCATAATGCAATTTATAAAATAGAGAAAAATGTACTTAGCAAAATTACAACAAAACAACAAAAATTCAATAAGGGGAACCCGGGGATATAGATTCTCTAAAATTAAGTGGAAAAAGGGCCAAGAAATATAAATCACCTAAAGCAAATCAATGGTTGCAGTAGACCACGACCAAGGTACTATATTAGGCCAATTTCAATGGAGCCCAGGTTAGATACTTCAAGTGGATACGTTCGGAGGAAAGTCTGGAAGTCAAAAGTCCCACTTCAGGAAAGTACTTTGTTTTGTCACTTTATTGAAGAGAAGTGTTGGAATTTCTCTTAAGTCCCAACATCACTTTTTGAGAAAAAGTATCCTCCCTGTGTGGGTTGTCTCTGAAATTGTAGCCACCACTGTAGAACTGAAGGCTGTATACCTGAAGCAGGTTGGTCCCTCTAGAGCTCTGGAACTTTGGAGATTTCTTGCTGAAAACTTTCCAAGTCCCAAGGTTTTTTTCCAGAGGTGCATTAACCCTTTAGTGGGGGGCAAGCTGAAATCCAATACAATGCCGTTGAGCTCTCAGTAGGGTAGTTATTCTGGTGGATCCTGTTGAAGTTCTGCAGGTCTGGAGAAAAAGATTTGAAAGTTTCAAAACTTTCTTCTGGTGCCCAAACAACCACAGGAGTACACTTCTAAGGTCAGGTGAGGCACTGACAGACTTTCAGGGTATCAGGCAGAGGTCAACAGCAGGGACCAGTCCAGATCCGGTTGCTGCTGGTCAGCTGGGCACTTTAGGAAAAGTGCTCTTGCAGCTTGTTGTCTCCACTGCAGCCACATAGGAGGTCAGCCAACTGAACCTTAGAGTCTACTTCTTGGTCTTGGTTGCAAGTGGTAGAAGGTTGAACCTTTCAGGTCCCTTCACAGTTTTCAAACAGCAGGTTTATGCCTGGCACCAGCTAGTGGGTGGGGGTGACTCCTGGCTCTTCCCTAAACAATGGAGTTAACGTTCACAGGAGTGACCCTACCCTCTTTTGGAGCAGTTCCCATTTGCCCTACTACACACAATTTTACTGTGCACTCACTCCCAAAATTCAAGATGGGGAAACCCTTCTCCCCTCTTGTAGAGCCTGTGTACCCACCCAGAGGTGTGGCCAGGATAATGAACTCTTCTCTCCTCTGTGGTCACTCATAACTGGGCCTGGGGTGGCTTTCCTCCCACTGGGTTTGGTGCCAGCCTGACTGTGGGGACAAAGTCTAGATCTTTCCTGGTGTCACCCGACAGTTACTTGTGACAGGACAGACCCATATGAAGTTAATTAAGTTCCTGAGCCTACTCCAAATGGTCTTCCCTTCTGGGAAAGAAAACACCTTCCCACTTCCAGGCTTTTGTCCCTGCTCTGGCATCAGTTTTCACGCCTTATTAAGGTCAAGCACTTGACTGACAGATGATAGAGATTGAATGTAAATTAGCCAACAGGAGCTTCAGGCAGGTAAAAGGCATTGTTCTAAAAGGTACATTTCTTAAATATTTATTTAAAACCTGATTTTCCATTTAAATCAGGCTTTTAATAAATATTAAAAATAATGGCCTAATTAAGTTTCTGACTGGACCCGAAAACCAAGAAACAGAAATAATATTTTAATCTGTACTCTTGTATTCTCTATAGGACAGCCAGAGCCTTCCAGTGAAACCAGCTTTTGGGAGCGTTTCGCTGTAGGGACATTGTAATATTGCATTTCTACATGTCACATTTTTAAAGACTTTACTTCCTAATTTGTAGGCTACAATGCTTACATGAGAGTGACTTATTATTAGGTAAAAGCAAGGTTTACCCCTGTCAAAAGTGTTATTTTGATAGGTCGGGTTGCAGGTTTAAACAGCATCAGACAAGCTAAACTGGAAAGCCTGAAGCCATTTTTCTATTTTCACACTAGTGGAAGGCACAATAAGTGCTGCAGTACACAGATGACATTTAACTTTCTATGCCAGAGGTGTATTTTCTGCATCATATACTATGGCCCTGTAAGACATTTAAAGAAGCCAATTAGGATCTAGCCAATTTAGCCACGTGTTGGGGTCATAGCACATGCACTAGGGTCTGGACAGCAGTGTCCCAGTACACAGTCAGAAAAGCAGCAAAATCAGTCCAAACTAATGGAGTTGACCACGCAAAAAGGGGCACTTTCTCACATGAACCAAATGTACCATTTACGCAGGCAGGCTGCCTCATTAAAGATATGCCTTTTAGCCCGTGCTCCGTAACACCATCCATTTAGTCCATGTTTAAGCCTTTGAATAAGCCAAGTGTCTTGATCCACTCGACAGGAAGCAAATCCCAATGGATACATATGGTATTTCTAAAAAGCGGACTTAGCCAAAAGACAGCAGAATGCTGTACCAGTTCAAAGACAAGCATGAAGTCAACAAGTGAGAAGAGAGGTATCTGGATTGTGAATGTTTAATGTATTGGAAAGGAGTGTTCATCAAAGAGGTGAGTCTTCAAATTTTTCCTAAATTGGATCAGCTTTGGGGCTATCTTGATAGAAAAGAAGGATGTTGTTCGAGATCCTGGGTGCACAGATGGAATAGACCTTCTGCCTTGTTTTTCATTTTTTGCACTTTTTAGTCTGCAGTCTGATGGTGTCCTGGCTGCCGGTGTGCAGACAACCAGCAGAGATGATGAGCTTGTCAGTGGGGTGCTGCATCACCAACTGCGCTGACAGAGTCACCCCAACAATCCCGCCAAGGCAAGTAGACCTACCAAACAAACCAGCTGGTATACACCAGAACTCAGGACCATGACCATGAAACACAACTGCAAACATCAAGAAAGACGATGGCACACCAGCAAAGATTCCACAGACTCAGCCACCGTCAAGTCAGCCCTCGACATCTACTATCAACACCTGAAAGACATGAAAAGGGGTGCCCTGGTAGACTGCATCGAAGCCAGCTCCAACCACAGCAAGGAACTCTGCAACATCATCAGAGAGTTCTCCTGGCCGCCAGCCACCGAGATTACGATCACCCCTTCCCAGGAACTCTGCAACACCCTAACGGACTACTTCCTCAACAAGATGCCACCATCTACAATGGAAACACACAGACGTCAGACCCCCCTCCTCAAGAAACCCTCTGCTGACCCCAGCGAACTCAAGAAGAAGCACCCCATCTCTCTGCTCCCCTCGAGAAGGCCATCAGCCACCAACTCACCAAACACCTGGAGAGCAACATCCTGCTGGACACCTCTCAAGCAGGCTTCCGCACCAACCACAGCACCAAGACCACCCTGATCGCTGACACCAACAACGTCCGTATCCTCCTCGACTGGGGAGAGACAGTGGCTCTGATCCACCTTGACCTCTCAGCAGAGTTCGACACCATATCCCACCACACCCTTATCAAGAGACTCTACGGCATCAGGATTCAGGAAGACGCCTTCAAATAGATCACATCCTTCCTCACAGGATGAACCTAGAGAATCTGTCTACCTCCCTTCACTTCGGATTCCAAGAGCATCATCTGCAGCGTCCCTCAAGGCTCATCCCTCAGCCCCACCCTGTTCAACACGTACATGATGCCCCCGGCCAACAACGTCAGAACCCACGGCTTCAACATCATATCCTATGGAGATGACACCCAGCTCATCCTCTCACTCTCAGAAGACCCCTCCACCTCTAGGACCAACTTCCACAACTGCCGACTGGATGAAGACCAACTGCTTGAAGCTCAACACAGATAAGACGGAGGTGTTGATTTTTGGGAACAACACCTCCCCATGGAATGACACCTGTCGGCCCTCCTAACTCGGACTCACACCGACAGACCCCATTCACAACCTTTGCATCATCCTGGCAGCAAACTCACCATGAAATTCCAGATCAAAGCAGTCACCTCTGCCTGCTTCCACACCCTCTGCATGCTCCGAAAGATCTTCAGATGACTCCCCGTCAACACCAGGAAAGCCGTCACTCAAGCCCTAGTCGCCAGCCGGCTGGACTTTGGCAATGCACTCTATGCCAGACAATCCACCCAACTCCTAAAGAGACTCCAGACAATGCAGAACAACTCAGCTGCCAGACTCATCCTCAACCTCCCTAAACGGACCCACATCACCCCCAAACTAAGGAACCTCCACTGGTTCCCCATCCAGAAAAGATGCCAATTCAAGATGCTGACACATGCCTACAAGGCCCTCAACAACCAAGGACCAACATACATAAACCACCGTCTGAACTTCTACCAACCATCCAGACACCTGCGCTCCTTCTCCCTCACCCTCGCTCACACGCCCCGCATTCGCTGAAGCAACAATGGAAGACGTTCCTTCTCCTACCTTGCTGCCAAGTCCTGGAACGACCTTCCCCTGCACCTCCGAACATCACTCCATGAATTTAGAAAGGGATTCAAAACCTGGCTCTTCCACTGATACCAGCAAGAACCCAGTGCCTGGATAAACTTACAGGTGATGAGCCGCGCTCCACAGATCCAAATTGATTGATTGATGATGGCTTTGAAAATGATGCAGCTGATTTCAAGATGGTGCAGGCCAGCATGAGGAGCCAATCAGGATGGGGGGCCTGGAGGAGGAATGCTGTGGCATGCAGGATGACCTTAAGGGGTGCAAGTGTGGAGTCTGGGAAGCCATGGAGCAGGGCATTACCGCCATCCACATGAAAGAGTAGAAGGACTTGAAAAGCAGTTCTGAAGTTACTTTCTGGGAGAAACTGTTTACCTTCATGTAGAAGAAAGAGCTGGTACTACGCTATCTTTGCTTTTTTAGGCAATGTGTTGCTTGAGGGAGTGATTGATGTCCATGGTAAATCTAATTGGCATGGCATATAGTGAAGGGTGAAATTCAAAACCACCAAGGTTAATGCCATTGAGACAGGTTTGTACTGTTTCTTGTTTGTTGCTGTTGGCAAATAACAGAAGTTCTGTCTTAGTTGGGTTGGGTTGAGCTTCTGATAGGGCACTGAACTTCCAGGTCTGGATTATATGCAGGCCGTGCTTTGAGGCATTGGATGTCTGCAGCAGAGGACACGTTCAAGTAGAGTTGTGTATCATCAGCACACTGGTGAGTCTTGATGCTGTTATCTGTGAGTAGAGCACCAAGTGGCACCATTTAAAAGTTGAAGATGACAGTAGGCAGAATGGAACTCTGGCCAACTCCACAGGTGATAATGATCTTTTAGGACCTGGAGGTGCCCATGTGAACAAACTAGTGTCAGTTGGAAAGGTAAGAACAGAACCAGTGAAGGACATGGCTGGGGAATCCCATTCGAGACTCCAGGGTGCATATAATGATGAGATGGCCGACTGTGTCAAAGGCAGCTGATATAGCGCTTTGCCTTGGCAGATCTGATGAGTTGTCCGTGTGTTTTGTGGAGAGACTTCTGTATCAAGAGGTCATCTGAAGTTCTGTTTTTCTACCATTTTCTTTCCTGTCTATGGATGGATTGTTGATTGTCCACAAGGTCTCTAGAGTAAGAGCTTTGGCTTGCCCTTGCATATTTTAATTAGGGCATGGGTGTTCACATAGTTTTCCAAAAAGTGTTAAAGTTGGTTAGAAGGTTGTTGTCATTGGATGTGGAGGAGAAAGGGTGAGAGATGAGTTCAAGATTTAGGTTGTATATGGAGAATCTAAAGGTTGTTCTTCTCTTTTGTGCTGACCTTGGTTTGTTGGTAAGACACTGAGCAGATTGATAGGGATGGCAAAGTGGTCGGTCCAGCACTGGGTTGTGGGTGTTTTGCATTGGACTGTTGGTGATGTTGAGAAGAAGACAATGTCACATATGTGGCCTTCGGAGTATGTTGGTTGTGTGACTTGCTGCTACCACATTGAGTGTGTCAATGAGGTTGAAGCATATATCCCTTTCTGTTTTGTTTTTTTAGCTTGTGTTGTCTGGGAGGTGGAAGTCACCCAAGTGGGTGGTGTGAACATGTCGGATGGATGAGGTGGTGAGGAGGTCTGAGAATTCATTAATGAAGTCTTTTTCCTGCCCTGAAAGCCTGTCAATGAGATGGAAGGTGGCAGTCTGAGTTGCAGAGTTTGGGAAATGGAATGTTAGCAGCTCCATGCAGTTGAGCGTTACCTGCTAGCCTAGGGGTTGTGGCTTATTCAAAACAAAGCATTGAAACTGCGCAATAAAGGAAGCTCACGTGATGGCTAAACTGCAAAGCCATTTATAACACCCAAGACCAGTTTGAGCTGACATGGCACTCTATATCAGAGACTTTTTAGAACCTTGCTTCTGATAGCTGCCCTTTCCTCAAGTGCCCTCCCATCTCCCATTTTCCAAGATCCCACCCTTCTTTTACTCCGCCACCATCAAGTGTTGAAGTTTCTAAACCTCACAATCTGCAATATCCTCTGCTATTTTCCTCTTTCGAACAGATGAGAATAGATCAGTTTTGAGTCAAACAATTAATTATGCCCCTCTTCCAGCCAACAAGATCGCTCAGTGAGTCACACACTCTCAACTCTCACTTCAATTATGACCTTCAGGCCACAATTTTGTATGCTGAACTCAACCTTCTATTTTTCCAAGATCAGTACATTGAGTCCCATTAACTGGGTAACAGTAGTTGATATTTACAGCACTTTTGAAATGATAAAAGAGTGGTAAGAAGCTTTACATAAACAACCGCTATATAAAAGCAAGGCATTATCTGTCATCATATTTTCAGTAAAGGATGATTCACTGCAGGCTAACGTTAGCATTTTAGGGCAGTGTGTGCAAAATTACAAGGTGCATATTGCTCTTGCAAAATGTTCTCTTTTAAAGTGGGATTTTGTACACAACTTGAACATTATCTACTGAAAAGCTTTGTGAATCAGCATAAGGGAACTTTGTGGGCATGTGTGTGGGTTAAAATTAGCATCTGGAACAGTTTGCTTTATTTAGATTTTCTCTATTCGTCTCCTACTAAATTTAAGGATGCTGCCCTCCAGGTTTCTAAGTGAAGACCACACAATCAAAAAATAAAACATCTAATTTCAGCTAATAACATTTATTGACACACCATGACATCTTAAATCATGTGGTCTTTTTCTCCTTTAAAGATTAAATGTGTGGGAAATCCTAGGAGGTTTTCCAAAGGGTCATTAAGACCTAACACCCCAACTTAATGATTTCTTCCTTTGGAAATCCTGATGGCTTCCTGACTGGTCAATGGACCTTTGCCACCATTTTAGAATGGAGCTGAACCGAGAATAAAAATCATGTACAAATCATCAACTGTCAGATTTTAAATGTTTAGTCAATGATGAGAGGTTGATAGAGTTTTCAAAACCTTTATTTACCTTAAAGGATTAGTATGGTTTTTGTCATCTTTATTTCAGATTAGTCGAGTTTACAGAAATGCCAAATAAAAGATTGATTAGTGACAGCATAAATCAAAACAAAGTGTTCCATAAAGGAAAATGTCACTAAACTAGCTAAGAGCCTAATCTACCCTAAATAGAACCCATGAAGAGTTTCTTTTCACAAAAGAGCAAGATAGAACTTCCCATAAAGAGTCGTTCTGAAAACTCAGCCGAGTTCCCTACAGTTGCAGTAGAAACCATCAAAATATCAGTAAAGAAGACATTATTGTTGCAGTTTCATTGATCAGAAAAGGGGTGGATAAGGTAAAAAATAAAGTCACCTTTAGCAATAGCTGTTGGTAACAGAGAGTTAGAATAGGAAGCGACTCTCAGCAGAGTCATAAGGGGTCTCCTCCAAGCGAGTCTCAGAGGAAGGAAGAATTGAGTCTCTCTCTTCACTAGCTAGGAACACTCATTAATATAAAATCACACAATAATGTAACAAACTTTAGCAAGTATTAATAGTTCTCCTCCAAAGGAAACCACTCATCCGATGGTGTAGTCAACTTCGAATGCTTCTTCTCCTGATCCCCACGGTAAACATCCATGCCGGTATGTAGTAAAACAATGTTGCATGTACTTGTAACATGGAGGAAGGTTCTCATGAGAACCTTCTTACCTAAGCTAAAAGATGCACTCTATGTCCATTGTCAATACAAAAGCAAGTCGGATAAAACTTGCAATCATGTTCTGGTGAGGCATACATAAAATATATCTAATTCATTCTTTATTCTAATAGTCACAGCAAGGTTCTTTGTTCAGTTTAAATGAGCTAATGTGGCATAGTGAAGCTAAGGAAACATTAGCTTGAAGTCAGCACATTCTTAAATAAGATGCTGGGGCTAGGCAAAATGTTCTAAATAAACATCCGTTAAGCTATGAGCAAGAGTTGAAAGAAAAGGCTTTTGGGTCTACTGCAGGGGCACATTTAAGAATGATAGCCTAGTACAAAAATTGCTCTTAACATTATTTCATATACATTTAAGCAAGCACATTTTCCCTATGTGTGATTAATTTATGAATTATTTTGCAACATTAATAATGCATTTTAAAATGATTCGTTCACGTTATAAAGCAAGCACATTTTCCTCCTTGTCATTTTCTATGTGAACACATTTATGCAGCAGTTTAAACGCATTCTAAGGTGCAATTCTAACATGGTTTGCAAGTTGAAATTTGATTTTTAAAGTCATGTCCCACACATGCAAAGATGTGCATAAATTGGGGTTGACAAATGTAGTAAATCAGAAAAGTGTCATGGTCTAGCTGAAATGTGATGGTAGATTAAGCATAGATAGGTGCTGGGGTCAACAAGGTCATATAATTGCAGTGTGGATGGACGAGATTCATAAATTATCTAAGTTGTGAAAGGAGTGGAATCATATGATAAAATTAGAAGCACAATGGTTATGGAATTTTTCGTTTCTAAAATAATTTATTTCACCTTTCTATAAACTCTGTACATTATCAATTTTTATTGTTCCATTGCAAGGCTGCCCACTGTTGCTGTGTAGTTCTTGGAATTCCAAGAGTTTATTAAGGAAGCTTCCTGTGTGCAATCTGCTGTGGGCTGACTTTATTTTACTCTTGTCATGATTGAAATGTCGAGGCAGGAGAGCAGTTCGAGAAGAAAAACTGTGCACAAGATAAGATCTCATGCTGTGGATAGGACAAACTCAATTCTGCTTGACAGATGGAAGCAATGTGAATTATAAAGATTGTGAGGTTGTTCCCAGAATCACTTTATAACAAATACTCATTTGTTGGTTTTAGCACTGCTTTAGGATTTAGCAGAAAAGTGGTCAACAACGTCAAACTGGATCAAGAAAGCAGATCAGTCACATCACAGTCTTTTTTTAGTTTTATATAGCGCAAACTCGACCCGAAGGTATCAGAGGGCTTTTACATGAGCACCAGTTGGTTACAGTAGGATGCATTCATTTTTTAGGCACAGGGAGTTGAAGTGATTTGTCCAGAATCCCAGGATGTTGAGCGTCTCTGCCAAGACTCGAACCCGGTCCCTGAGGTTCGAGGTGGGCAGCACTAGCCCTTAAGCCACATCGTCTCCCCAGTTATTACGCCTGTTCGTTATTATGCAGATTTATTCACAATGATATATTATCACTAAGGATTTCTAAGAGCCCTGCATTTCTTCTGAGTTTAGGCAACATTCTTAAAATGTATTTGGCCATAGCACAAAGTAGGTAGGAGCACACAAAAAAGTGATGGATGGAATGCTTGTATAAATCTCAGCTGCTAGTAATTATTTGGGGCTGCATGCCAGTGTATTGGTTTTTTTGCCCAAAATGCCACCTCAAACAGGAGCCAGTCATATGCAAATCAGCCTTGGTCCTGCTCCAGTAGGAATAACCCCATTTTAAATGGCAGAGCAGTCTGCCTCTGAATGGGAAAACAAGCAAACCCAGACCAGTTCTGATCTACCTGGGCCTCATAAGCAGGGTGCAGACTGAATTCTAAGGCACAGAGAGCACAGGACCCGTGTCAGAACTTACCCATCACAATTAGGGTGTTGCACTGAAGAAAACATAAAAGTGGTGGGTGTGGGTTAGGGTTCCTGTATGGAGGGAATCTGGCCTAACAGTTAGGGCTGGCCTGTTCCTATTGGAACAGGACCAAGACTAGAATAACTTAGTGGGTAAAAAACGCTGAATTGGAAAGCGCCATGAGCGATCACCAGTGACTGATACTAATTCAAACATTCATCCATCTTCTTAGTTTTTGGGACACCAGATTCCCTAAGGGCAACAAGCATGCTCAGTTATGGATCTTGTGCTCTCTGTGCAGGCCCTAGATATACCTCACTGACTAACCTAAGAAGGCCAAAACCGGACTGTGCTTGCTTGTCTTCAAGTGTGGAGAGGACCTGGTCTGGCAGTTTGGGTACGACTGTTCCTATTGGAGCAGGACCAAGACTGATTTGTACACGGCAGGGCTCTATCAAGAGTGGCATACTGGGCAAAAAGCAATTGGCAGAAATGTGCCTCCCGCCTGTGGCTGAGACTAACTTACGCACCCTTTCATCACCTTTTTGCTTCTTACAAAAATGTCCAGTCACAGTTGTGGGATCAATACCCTTTGTATTTTATTATTATTTTATGTAATTGTTAGATCCATTAGACCAGGTATTTGATCCAAATAGAGCTTTTGTATTCAGAATATTATATACTGCACCCCGTCACCTGTGAGATTTTGCAAAGATTGTGCTCCCCTACAAAATGATGTAACTTGTTAAAATGTTGAATAGTGCCAGCATATTGTGTTAGACAGTAAGGAATGTTTGGGGCTCAATCCAAAGTTCGCATAACAAGCATTATATTAAGTGATGCATCCCTCCCCCCCCATGTGTACGTCTTTACTGCTACTATGTTACTTTTGTCGAGGCTCACCATAATTGTTTATATGTTTTGAGAGTCACAAAGTAGGTACCCTAGGAGATACAGGCTAGTCGAGTGACTGGTTGTACAGTTAATGCAGATGCCTAGGAAACCTGATGGGCTTTGTAGCTGAGGGCAGGCTGGCAATGATTGCAGTGTCATGAACATGTCTGTGCCTCTAACTGGCTGGCATAAAGATGAATCTATGTATCTTTCAGTAAACAGAGATGTCGCACAACCATAGAGAAAGAACAGAGATCCTCCAGTGAAAAGGCATGACAAACAGTTCAAAATGCCCAATATGGCAGCATGTACAATTTGCACTCCATTAGGTATTTGATCACAATGTGTAAAGTTTTCAAGAATATGACAATGCTTCCCCATTCTTCTCCTCCCACCCCCTTCCGTCCTCTCCTCTTCTCTCCTCTCCTCAAAAACCTATTTAATATGTGCCCCTCTCCTTAGATAGGTAAGGCCAAGGAGAACTGCCCCATGCAGCACTCACACAGTCACCACAGGGCTTATGGCTGCTTTCGAAACCCTTCCAGATTTCTGTCAGACTGTATCCCCCTTGTGTTGGTCTTTGGCCAGTCATCTATCAAATGAGTCTGTTTCCCATGTTTCATATTATACTAAATGTTTGTTGGTAGGAAACTCCATGGCACAGTAGTAACAATTGCATGGAAACATCACAAGGAACTAATGTAACCACGCACTGGGCATTATTTTAAGGTACTGTGAATAATGGCATGTTACCCATAAAATGTGTGCTCTACAAATGTACCAATAATTGGATCCAAAGCTGGAAACAGAAGGTCAATACTGGTGGTTACTGGTGTGTTTTGCATGGACCGTTCTACAGAGCATTGGTAATAGCAAACACGTTCCCATTAAGTCATGAATGGAAGGAACTGGCCGCAGGTAGCTAGTGGAGAGGTGCATAAAGGGCACAGAGAATCACAGCAGATGGACTGGGGTGTCTTCCGGCTTAAACTGATGTTTTGTGTGCTTGCAAAGTTGTTTTGAACATATGTATGAGTCAGCAGAAATGGTCTGAGTTTCGGTTTTGGTGCTGTTCATGGGGTAGGTGAAAGACAGCTTAGGAGATTTTTCAAGGGTTTTGTAGTCTGACAGGGTGGGGCTGAGGGCCAGCTAATAACATCTAAGGGTTAAGTAAAAGTCACTTTGCACCAGCACTTGTGACCTTCAAGGGGTAGCAGAGGGTTGAGGAAAGTCCACCATATATCTTTAGCAAGGCTAGGGCCCAACAGAGGGTGTTTGACTGAGCACTGGTACAGTGGGTCTGAGCACAGACAGATTGGGTCTGTGGTCACTTTAAGGATGAGTAAAGGGGAGTTTTTTTATTCATTGCTGGACTTTGATGACTGGCAGAGTTTATCTCAGGGGGTTCCAAGGACTAGCTAGGATTGTTAAAGGCTAGCTAGGGACCTATAAGTTTGGCTGAGGAACGTTAAGCATTGGCTACGGTCTGTGTAGGATAGATAAGTGTCTAGGAGAGATGAATGAGGTAGGGTGGAGAAGTGTGGCTCAATGGTTAGAGCGGCAGACCCTGATGCAGAGATCTGGCCCGGGACCAGGGTTCAATTCCCGCCTCGGCGGGTCTTGGGCTCAATTTCCTCGGACCTGATAATTCTCGCCTCAGTGCCTATTCTAATCATGGGTCCCACTCTGCAACTCTGGGCAATAGCTTGCTTAATCTCCACAACGGCCCCACCAGCGCTGGGATGCCTGGCTTCACCTTGGGGGTGCCCAGGAGTGGACATTTCACAGGGAAAAGCCAGGAAGGGTTCCACAGCGGTATGCGTACAGCGCCAGGAAACCCCAGCTGGGGTAGCAGTGCGCTTTACAAGTACAAATTTAATTTCAGGGTGTGGGCAAATAATGGGCTTTTGAGAACCAGAAAATACATTAACCATCCACAACCCAACTAATTCTTCTATCACCCATAGACCTTGTGCTTGTCTTTGACCCTGTATGAAATTCGTAATGAAATGAAATTCGTACTTGTAAAGCGCACTTATACCCCCAAAGAGGTGTCCTGGCGCTGTACGCATACCGCTGTGGAACCCTTCCTGGCTTTTCCCTGTGAAATGTCCACTCCTGGGCACCCCCAGGGTGAAGCCAGGCATCCCAGCGCTGTTGGGGCCGTTGCCTTTTGGCAACATTCACACTATAGAAATACCAGATACATATATCTGTGATGGGAAGCTGAAGTCCGAACAGTTTTCTGAGACATGCATCCTAATATTTGAATGGCTAAGAGGGAAGAAAAAGTGGGACAATTGTTTCCCTATATTTGCAGGGGAGCTGAGGAAGTTTTTAAGAGAAAGAAAGCTAAAATAACATAAGTTCTAGCACACAAAATTGTGAGTCTCATGCCTAAATCAAGAGTGTCAGCATGAATGCTGAGGCTGCCAGACTGTAGCATTATTTACTCCAAAGGTCCGTAAAGGGGCTGTAGGGGAGTCTGAGTAGGTATATGACCTATCGAGGGAACTCAAGCAGTTGTGGGGGATAGCAGAGGCTCCATCATCAGGTCCCTGTCTCAATATATCGGACCAAGGCTCATTTTCAATCTATCCTTGACAGAGTAATCCTTCTTTCTAGCATGTACTGCCCCTGTCTCCACTGTTTGCTTCTTCTGCCTCTAATATAACTGCTGTCTCTGTGAGAGGTGTGTTTGCATTGCTCCTTCCTTTGCTGGATATATTTTCAGTGAAAATAAAGTTCACACTGCTCCTACTTCTGCTGTATTTTCTCAATGCTTGGGTGAAGGCTTGTGCTGCTGCCTGTGCTGCACCTGTCATGTGCTTGACAGGCGTCGTACACTGCTGTTGTAATGCTCTACTTGTTCTGTGTGTGAGGGAAGCTTATACTGCAGCTGCTGTCTGTGCTGTATGCACTGTTGGGTACATTTTACATGTAATTTTAAGCGGGTCCAGATCAACTACTAAGACCAGCCTCTGTATACATCATACTAAATGGGCCCCATGAGGCTCCATATATTTTGGCATCTGTATTAATAGAGCTTACATGATATGGCAGGAGATGAACTAAAACCCCTGATCAGTAAGACCACAAATGATTTTGCACAGTGTTTGCATCCTAAAATGTCTATGTGGGGCAGGATATAGACTATTATCATGACTTTAGCTCCCACATACAGTTTTGCCTTTGGAATGTTGCCAATACTAATCCACCAAATGTTACTTACTCGAATTTATACCATTATTAAATTCTACATATGATCCCAAACTGAAAGCACAGTCCTTTTGGGCACACACAATGTCTGACAAGTTACAGCTCCGACACATGACCTAATACTACTTAGCACACCACTTTTCACAGCTCTCATTTTATTTACCCAAATCACAACATGTGACCTTAATGACGCTCCTTGAAAGTCACAATGATGCTTTGCCTGTATACACATTAAAAAATATGCCTTAGTCCTTAGACAACCTGATTTCTGGAGCTGTGCCGACTGACTTGATGACAGCACATTGGAACATGAAGATCAACACGCTAATACACCACTTGGCCTTGATCTGGAACATTGCAGGTATATTGAGAGAGTGTGTTGCAATCAACTGGAAGGGGTGGTATACTAAGGGGATCTACATCTGGACCAGTTAGTCTTTAACTGATGTCTTGCGAATTTCCAAATACTACAGATTGACTTTGGTCTAGGCAATACATGTTCCAGGCAGTACTTACAACTGTACCACTGTCTAAAAAAAGTCTGGACCTGCCACTGACTTTCAAGTTTCCTCGGAACTGCAACATCTAAAAGTATAGGTTTCTTCTGATGGGCGGCATCCGGGTAACATAGTGTACTAATCAATTAATCATTTTCAAGTCCTAATTGAAATTGCTGAACTTCTTTGGCCCTCAAAAATGGAAATCACTCCTGTACATCAAAGAGCTAAGTACCTAGTACTAGTTGCCTCTAAAATTGCATACGGCAGGCCTTTTACTCACTCAATATGTTGTAGATGTGACTAGGAACACTGCAATATTTTACACATCCCCTGGGGATACCCCACAATACAGCCCTACTGGCAAAAACTGTCACACATTGATTTCACTGCCTAGTACACTATTAGCACACATGGCCATGCTGGATAGCATGACTGATACAAGAGGACTTACAAATCATAGCCATAGGGGTCTTGGGTCAAACTTTGCATATTATCTCACTGGAGATCCATCCACCCAGAACCAGATGAGAGTCCCTCAGAGGAGGACCACATGCTACAAAGAATGACCAGGAGGTTGAACTCAGAATCTCAGCTCCTAGATATAGAAATACAAAGAAAATAGCTGGGCCTAGGACCTATCTCTGGTGGCAGCATGTTTATAACTAGGGAGAGAGAAGATTCCTTTGACTTAAAACTCCCCAAAGGGTTTGTCCCTAAATACTGAGAGGGTGATGACATCACCAAATGGTTCACTGCTTTGGAGAGGGCCTGCCTCGCCAGAAGGGTAGCCAGAAGAATTTGGGCTCCTCTCTTCTGGGAACTATTCTTAGGAAAATGCAGGGATAGATTCCTGACATTGAATGAGAAAGATGCTAAGTCTTGTGACCTCATGAAGGGTTCCCTGATTGAGGGCTTTGGACTCACCACTGAAGAATATAGAATAAAATTCAGGGAGACTCGAAAAACCCAGAGTCAGTCCTGGGTGGAACGTTAACTTTTCAGTGAAAACACTAGGGGATTGGTTCACAAGTAAGAATGTGCATGACTATGAAGGACTGTACAATTTACTGATAAAAGAGCATCTTCTAAGTAATTGTTAGAAAGAGAAGTTACATCAGCATCTGGGAGACCTAGGTCCACTTTCTCCTCAAGAGTTAGGGAAGAAGGCAGACCTATGGGTCAAAACAAGGGTGACTAAAACTATCACTGGTGGGAGTAAACCAAATAAAAGAGGCCAAAAAGACCCCCCAAATGAAAGATGGTAACCAAAATAATAAAAATAAAAATTAGTCTTCATCAGATCCCCAAAAACATGCTCAGGAGGGAGGGCCCAGAAACTCGTCACAGTCCAAGGGTGGGTACCAGGGCAAGAACTGGGAACCCAAGAAAGCTGGGTGTTTTGATTGCTAGGCAACTGGGCAACGAACTGGAGATCCTAGCTGGAAAAATAAAACGAATGCCTCTAGAAAACTTGCAGTTGATGCACTTGCAAGTCTCCAGATGGGATCACAGGTTGGCCCTGACTATGTCAGA
Organism: Calotriton arnoldi; assembly: GCA_963921515.1. NCBI lineage: Eukaryota > Metazoa > Chordata > Amphibia > Caudata > Salamandridae > Calotriton > Calotriton arnoldi. The sequence goes on along the minus strand of CAWUFW010006089.1, from coordinate 1,110,309 downwards.
GACAGCCGCTGTCGCACAGGTAAGAGCAGTTGGGCCAGCGGGGGGGGGGGATTTGGACAGACGATGACGAGGGAAAATGAATTATTTATTTAATTTCCCCTCATCATCGTCCATCGAAATCTCTCCCAGCCGGCCCCACCACCCCACTGCTCTTACCTGCATGGGCTGCAGCTGGTCAGAGAGCCTGCTGAGGCAACACTAGTCACAGAGGGTGGAGTGGACATTGCAACCCTGGCTGTCTGGCCCAGTAATCTAGAAAAATACAGACAAGAGTCACATATATATGGGGTGGAGGTTGAAGCTCTGTGGGATGCTGGTCTGAGTGTCACTATGGTGGCTGAGCAACTGGTGACCTCAGGCCAGTACTTGCCTGGAGAGACTTACACAGTCCTCAATGCTGACAATCAGACAAAGGTACATCCATTGATGTTATGTCCTTAGAATGGGGAGGGGTTACTGACCACAAAAAGGTGGGCGGACTTCGGAGTTTGAAGCCCGTGTGGCGGCCTGTGTCAGGCCAGTGGGTTGTGCATTTTTAAACTGTCCTTGCTTGTTTTTTATGCTTTGTGCTGTGCACTGCTGCGTGTTGCAGGTTGCACAGCTTTTACTGTGTTGTTTTAGGAGTTTTTATTTGTGCCTAGGTTAGTCCTTGCTGCTCTGGAGCATCGCAGTGCGGGACACACTTTTGCTTTGAGCCCACATCGACCGAGGCAGATCCGAGCTCGGGTGCTCCTTGACATGGAGTTGCCCTGTTTTGGAACGCCATTTTTACCTCGCTCCTGCGGGACATTCTCCGACACCATCTTGGTGAGGTTGGCAGACCAGTTTTCCCTACTGGCTGCTATAAAATCACCACGGCGACGCAGACGTGCAGCGGACTTCGGAGTTTGAAGCCCATGTTGCAGCCCGTGTCAGGCCAGTGGATTGTGCATTTTTAAACTGTCCCTGCATGTTTTTTATGCTTTGTGCTGTGCACTGCTGCGTGGTGCATGGTGCACAGCTTTTACTGTGTTGTTTTAGGAGTTTTAATGCGTGCCTACCTTAGTCCTCCCTGCTCCGAATCGTCGCAGTGCGGGACACACTTTTGCTTTGAGCCCACCTCGACCGAGGCAGACCCGAGCTCAGGTGCTCCTTGGCGTGGAGTCGTCCCGTTTTGGGGCGCCATTTTTACCTTGCTCCTGCAGGACATTTTTCGGCGCCATCTTGGTGAGGTTGGCAGACCAGTTTTCCTACTGGCTGCTATAAGATCACCACGGCGATGCGGACACGCAGATGACTTCGGAGTTTGAAGCCCATGTTGTGGCCTATGTCAGGCCAGAGGTTGTGCATTTTTAAACTGTCCTTGCTTGTTTTTTATGCTTTGTGCTGTGCGCTGCTGTTAGAAATGGGGGTCTCTAGTTGACAGAGGTAAGTACCTTTGTCCAAATAGGGACCCTTGCTTCTAGTCAGGGTAAGGGGGATACACACTTTAGATAACCCCTGCTCACCCCCTTGGTGGCTTGCATGAGCAGACAGGCTTATCCCAAAGGCAATGTGTAAAGTATTTGTACCAACACTCACAGTAACACAGTGATAACACCACAAATGGACACCACACCGGTTTAGAAAAAAAAAGGATCTTTATCTAAACTTAACAAGACCAAAACGACAAAAAACCAACATACAAGTATTAAGAAAGATGACGTTCAAAAGGTTTTAGCAACTAAGTCCATAGAAAACTATGGATGCGTAATTTCTTGCAAAGTACCTGTTGTTGTGACAAAATTTACCAAGCCAAACAGGCGCAGCGATGAGAAGCGCCAAAAAACAAAGAGATGCCTCGTTCCTGAGACCTTCATGGATGCAATATGACAGTTCCGCTGTACACAGGGGAGCGATGCGTCGGCTCCAGTCTGTAGGGGGAATCGATGCGTCGATTTTGAGAAGACTCCGATCCGCGGGTGATGCGTCGGGGAAAACTTGCCGCACAGGGACGATGCGTAGAAATCCGGGATGCATCGGCGAACGATGCGGTGGCGGCGAGCGGCGCTGCATCGACCTTTTCAGCCGCGATCCCTCGATGCATCGATTCTTGCCGCGGCGACAAGCACTACGTTGGTTTCGGCAGCAGCGCGGCGATGCGGGGAGATTCTTCTCGCACCATGGCGTTGCGTTCGAAAAAGTGTCGCAAGAAGAGCGATGCGTCGATTTCCTTGTCGTTGCGTTGCTTTTCCAGCTCCCAACAACAGAAACAACCTCCAGAGGCCCAAGACAGTCACAGGCACCTCTTGGCATGTCAGAACTCCCAGCAAGGAAGTTCAGGGGAGCTGGGGGTGAAGTCTATGTGTTCCTGAGACTTCAAAACAGGAGGCAAGCTCTACTCAAGCCCTTGGAGACTTTCCTCAAGCAGGGGACACAGCACACAGCAAAGTCCTTCTACTTTCTTTGGCAGAAAACAGCAACTGCAGGACAACCTCAGACACATAGCAAGGACAGTACTTCTCCTCAGTTTCTCCAGCTCTTCTTCTTGGCAAAGGTTCCTCTTGATTCCAGAAGTAGTCTAAAGTTCAGGGGTTTTAGGTCTAATACTTATACCCCAAAATGTCTTTGTTCTCTTTGTACAAGGGTCTCTGAGCCCAGTCCAAACCAGTTCTGTCCTCTCTGGTGCAGCTGCCCGGCAGGAGGTGGAGACAGCATTGTGTAAGGCAGACAGGCCCTATTCAGGTGCAAGGGAAATCATCTAAGCCAGCAAAAACGAAATCCAGCACAGCATCAAAAATACAGGAGATAGAGGCAAAAAGTCAGGGGAAACCATTCCAAAGATGCCAAGTCTAACAGCTGCTGCGTGTTGCAGGGTGCACAGATTTTACTGTGTTGTTTTAGGAGTTTTAATTCATGCCTTCCTTAGTCCTCGCTGCTCTGAATCGTCACGGCGCGGGACACACTTTTGCTTTGAGCCAACCTCGACCAAGGCAGACCCGAGCTCGGGTTCTCCTTGGCGTGGAGTCGTCCTGTTTTGGAGTGCCATTTTTACCTTGCTCCTGCCATCCATCTTGGTGAGGTTGGCAGACCAGATTTCCCTACTGGCTGCAATAAGATCACCACGGCGACACTGACGGGCAGCGGACGCGCGCAGCGGGCGTGCCGCTGGCACGCCGAAGGCATGTCAAAGGCAAGCCGTCTGCGTCCATCAGCATCCGGATTGTGGCCAGCGCCAGCCATGCTGCCCAATGGGATAGCGACAGAGTGCTGAGATGTAGGCGCAATGAGCTGATGGCGCTAAGATTGGTAAAATGCTCCAGTATGCCTCTTGCCGATGTTGGGGGAGGGGACAAGGTGTATTGCTGCCCAGCTTGTAATATCTCATTTAACCCCAAACTTGCCCCGCAGGCCTCTGAGGCGAGTCGTGGCTTAGCCCAGATTCCTAGTCCCAGCGAAACAAAAGCCTGTCTTATTAATTGTAGATCCCTACCCAAGCACGCACTTGAGATTTATCAATCCCTCTAGGATATTAAATGGGATATCATGTTCCTCACTGAGACTTGGCTAAGGGAGGACACAAACCCTGTGGTGACCCTGGCAATACCCCCTGGCTTTCGCATAATATGTACCAACAGGCATGGGGGTGGGGTGGCTATTGTCCACAAGGATTCTTGGGAGCTTGCAACTCCAACCTGGATCAAATAGGCAACATTGAAGGACTCTCCTTCTGTATTAAATTACCCCCCTCTTTTTCCTTCTCGGGGTTACTGCTTTATAGGCCACCAGATTGCTCCCATAGCTTCATGCCAAATCTGGCAGATTACATCACTCAGATATCCACATGCTATGCCAATTTTACTGTACTGGGGGATCTCAATCTTCATGTCAACGACCCCCAATGCCCTCACAGTGCGAAGTTCATAACTGCTCTTGCGGGCTTCAACCTAGTCCAGCTTGTCTCTTCCCCCACCCATAAGGCTGGCCACATGCTTGACCTCATCTGCACGCACATGCAGGAGCTGAGGGTTGATAAGCTGCTGCATATCATCTGGTCGGACCACTTGCTGGACCCTTTCCGGTTTTGCCTGAGGACCACGCCGATGGCCACCATAAGATCTAATGAAGTTAAAAGGAACATCGCTGAGACCCCAGGCCCCGTGTTGGACGGCTCAAGGCCACACCTTACGGACAATCCCAACCACGTCGCTGTGTGTTTCAACACGTGGCTGGCGGCAGCCCTTGATAAAACTGCCCCTCTGAAATCTGTTAGCCTATCCAGATCTGCCACATCCGAACCCGTGGTTTTCAGCGGAAGTCAGACGGGTAAAAAGCACTTGTAAAAGACTGGGACGCGATTGGAGAAAGTCATACTTGCCAGATGCTAAAAACACCTACAAAAACGTCCTTGAAAGACTATCATAAATTACTTAACTCCAAGAGAAGGGAATTCCTGGCTGACCGTATTGCCAGCGTTAAAAACTCCTCAAGGTCCGTTTTTAAGATAGTGAAATCCTTCACTAATCCCGCAGCATTAGAGCACGGCTTCCGACCTTCTCAGGACCTTTGCACCAGTCTTTCGGATTTCTTCAAAGAAAAGATTATGCAGCTCTCCTCCTCTTTTCCCCCGGCTTCAGATACCAAAGTAACGGGAGACGACCTCGGCCCTCCCAATAACCAGCATGTTTTTACATCATTTCACCCGATTCCCGCAGAGGTGTCTCTGGCTGAACTTCGGAAATGCAAATCAGGGTCCCCTGGGGATCCCTGCCCAGCTCTGCAGTTTAGGCTGCTGGCCGAGTGGTCAATCTGGTCCTAAATCATATTTGGAACACCTCACTTAGGTCTGGAATCTTCCCAGCCTCGTGGAAACATACTTATCATCTACCTCGCCTGAAAAAAGCCAACGCCGATCCGGAAGTACTTAGCAACTTCAGGCCTATCTCCCTGCTGTCGACACCGGCTAAGGTGCTAGAGAAGTTGGCTCATTTACAACTAGCCAAGTATGTGGAAGCCAATGGGTTGATACACGACTCTCAATCTGGCTTTCTTGCAGGGTATAGCATGGAAACGGCGCTGCTTGAAGTAGCAGACTCCATCCGACTGTCTCTGGATGCCAGTTCGTCAGTCTTGCTTGTGCTATTGGACCTTTTGGCGGCGTTCGATACAGTGTTGCACGTAATGCTGCTGGAAAGACTTAAGCAGATAGTAGTACAGGAGACGTCACTCGAGTGGATTGCCTCCTATCTCAATGCCCGTGACCAGCAAGTTTTTCTCCACCGTCGATCTCCTCAGTTAAGCCGCTCAGATGCAGAGTGCCCCAGGGCTCGGCCTTAAGCCTGCTACTTTTTAATATGTACATGGCTCCACTGGCAGCTCTCATTGCTAGGAGAGGGGTCAAGGTGGTCTCATACGCAGATGACACCCAGCTGGTGTTCTCCTTCAAAGACCACTATACCGCAGCTTTTGATTCATTCAAAGACTGTTTAAAAGACATAGCAGGTTGGATGAACAGAAACTGCTTAAAACTGAATGCCGATAAGACGGAGGTCTTAATTTTTAATCAATCAGCCCCCCCTCCTTCAGGCCTAAGGTGGCCTGGGGAACTTGGCCCCCCAACAGTGCCCAAGGACTCGGTCAAAAACCTTGGAGTCAGGTGGGATAAGGACTTGGCCCTTTCAGCCCAAGTCCCGCAAGTTTTGGCAGCCTGCTTTGGAAAGAGGAGAACCATCAGGAAATTTCTGGGCTTCCTGCCGGAAGAAAGCCGGAGGACCACGGTTCATGCCCTGGTGACCTCCCACCTCGACTATGACAATGGCCTCCACCTAGGAATACCAGGGTTCTTGATCAAAAGGCTACATATAGTGCAGAAAGCGGCAGCTAGGTTAATCCGCAAGGTCCCGCTGCGCCAGCACATCTCCCCTCACCTTAAACAACTTCATTGGCTCCCAGTAGCCAGGAGGATCGAATTCAAAGCCTTGACTATTGCTTTCCGCACCTCTCAGGGTAAGGGCCCAGGCTCCCTGAGGAAGCGACTTTGCCTGTACCGCCAAGAGCGGACATTAAGATCCAACCTCCGACGCTACCTTGCAGTCCCCTGCTTCGCCAAAGCAAGGCAAGGGGGTAGGTCTTTCTCGGTTGGGACTGCCAACCTGTGGAATAACTTGCCTTCCTATCTACGCATGCTGAACTCAGAGCAGGTTTTCAGAAAGGCACTGAAAACCTGGCTCTTTAAGCAAGGGGAATAGCTGCTCAGGCTTTAATCTCTGTAGTCTGCCATGTCACCGCAGGGGCACCTCGGCCGAGGTAGCCATGCACTTCATCAATGCTCTTTATTATTATTATTATTATTATTATTATTATTATTATTATTATTATTATTATTGTTGTTGTTGTTGTTGTTGTTGTTGTTGTTGTTGTTGTTGTTGTTATTATTATTATTATTATGTTATCTTCTGCAATCCCAATCCACTATTTGCTTGGCAATGATTTGGAGTACTCAGCATGGTCTGAGGTATAAAAAAAAGTGTGCACCAATGCTTGGAATACCTACATAGGTGTGTGGGAAAACCATACCACAGAATAGAACCCAAGGTGAAAGAGAAGTGTTGGAGGCTAAAATTATGGACTAACCTTCCTAGAGAAAGGGCAAGTCGTCTGACAGCCAGCTTCTATACAGACACCAGATCAAGTCCCCCCTCTCCTCAGGTAGAAGACTTGTCAGCCCCAGAGGGAACTGAGCCCCAGGAGCTTGGGCCTTACACAGCAGATCTCTTGGGCCCAGGGGGGCACTCTAGGGAAGATCTCTGCCAGGGGCAGATATCCTGTCCCACTCTTGAAAGCCTGAGACAGCAAGCTGCTGATCAGGAAAAAGGGAACTGTCAGTGGTTCCTAAAGGACCTACTGGGAGGAGGGACTCCTATACACTGAGGCCAGAGACCTCAAACCTGGTGCAACTAGGAGAGTGGTAGTGCTTCAGCAGTTTAGGGAATTCCTCCTAACATTGGCCCATGACACTCCCCTAGCTGGACATCTTGGCCAGACCAAAACTTGGAGTCAGTTGATGAACCACTTCTACTGGCCAGGAATGTCTCAGAAGGTGAAGGAGTTTTATAACTCCTGTGCCACCTATTATGGAGGGACGGGAGAGATCCCTCCAAGAACCAAAACACGACATTGTGGATTATGCACTTGGCCTTTGCTCAAGGATGGCTGATTGCATGAAAATAACAAATAAAAACCTTGAGGCCAGCCAAGAGCAGAAGAACTCTAGTAAGATCAAAAGGCTGCTATGGTTGAGTTCCAACCAGAGCAGAAAGTATGGGTTTTGGAGCCTGTGGTACCTAGGGCCCTCCAGGACAAATGGACTGGACCCTACCCTATAGTAGACCTTGGCACATGTGCAAACCCCAAAAGGGTGATACATGTAAATCTCCTGAAACCCAATAATGACAGGGGTGACATGACCATGCTCATGGTCACTGATGAGGAGCAGAAGCAGAGAGTGAACCTCTCCCTGGCCTCCTCTCAAACAACCCTAAAGATGGTTCAGTGGGAGGAGTGGTCCTTTCAGACACCCTCACTGATAAACAGCAGACTAATCAGTCTGCTGTTGGTCAGTGACTAGTAAGTCCTAAATCAGTTTGCTGAGCTCTTTTCTTTGACTCCTGGTCAGACTCACTGGTGTACCCATGATGTGGACACTTGTGACAGCCTACCTGTCAAAAAACTAAATATTTAGTCAGTCTGATCATGTAAAAAAAATCATCAAGGCTGAAGTGCACAAGATGCTGGAATTGTGTGTCATTAAACTCTCAGTTGTTTTAGTCCCCAAGCCTCATTCCGAGGGTGTAAAGAAAGAAATAAGGTTTTGTGTGGACTATAGGGGTCTAAATGCAGTCACAAAAACGGATGCACATCCAATTCCTAGGGCTGATGAACTGATTGACAAGTTGGTGGCAGCCAAATATCTGAGTACCTTTGGTCTCACATCTGGGTACTGGCAGAGAGGTCTGACCCCTTGCGCCAAAGAAAAATCAGCATTCTCGACCCCAGATGGGCACTTCCAGTTTACTGTGATGCCCTTTGGATTAAAGAATGCCCTTGCCACCTTTCAGAGGCTGGTTAACGAAGTCCTTGCTGGATTAAAATCCTTTAGTGTCGCTTATCTGGATGATATTGCTATCTTTAACCTACCTGGAAGGATCACCTGATCCATATACAAAAGGTGCTGAAGGCTCTGTAGACTGCAGGCCTCACTATCAAGGCAAGCAGGTGCCAGATAGGGCAGGGCAAGGTTGTATACTTGGGCCACCTTGTGAGTGGAGGCCCAGTTCAGCCACTTCAACCCAAAATCCAGACTAATATAGATTGGGTAGCTCCAACCACCCAGACCCTAGTCAGGGCTTTCCTTGGCTTGACTGGGTACGATAGGAGCATTGTGCAGGGCTATGGGTCCATTGGAGCCCCCTCACAGAATTATCCTCTAAGAAAATGCCCAAAAGGATTTTGACACCTTGAAGGAAGCAATGTGCTCATCGCGCATTCTAAAAGCTCCAGATTATACCAAGCAGTTCATAGTGCAGACAACTCCCTCTGAACATGGGATAGGAATGGTCCTATCCCAGACCAATGATGATGGCCAAGACCAACCTGTTGCTTTTATAAGCAGGAGGCTTCTCTACAGAGAGCAGTGTTGGAGTGCCAAAGAGAGGGAAGTCTTTGCTGTGGTTTGGTCCCTGAAGAAGCTGAGACCATACCTGTTTGGTACACACTTCCTTGTCCAAACTCACCACAGACCTCTCAGTTAGCTCATGCAGATAAAAGGAGAAAACCCCAAATTGTTAAGATGATCCATATCCCTACAGGGAATGGACCTTACAATGCAACACAGACCTGGGACTCACCATGCCAATGCAGATGGCCTTTCCAGGTTCTTCCACTTAGACTTAGACAATGAAGACTCTCTAGGGAAAGATTAGTCTCATCTGGGGGTTGCGTAGGAAAACGATTCTTTTTGAATGGATATCCCCCACTTTTTGCTTGATGCCTGGTGTGATTTTGAACTGTAAGTGCACTTGGTCCCTGCTAACTAAGGGGGTCATTACGATGGCGTAACGATCGCCACCGCCGGGCCGGCGGTGGCAACCGTTATGCCATTGTAACGTGAATTACCCACCGCCATATTACGATGGCGGTGGGTATCGCGGCGGACGCAAAGTGCGTCTGCCGCTTTTCCGCCGGTCGGCAATCGTTACGATTGCCGGCCGGGCGGAGCAGGGGCCCAGATATGGTGGCGGTGCCTAGCAGGCACTGCCAGCCACATTAGGATGTAGAGTTTTGAAGGCCTTTCCAAGGCTGGCGGGGATTTGCTTTGGGGGCCCGTTGCGGGCCCCTGGGGGTGTGCACTTGGGGGGTACCAGTTCCCTGCACCATGTGGCAGGCACCGCGTGACCTGTAGTGGCCCCTTTTGTCGTAACGCACCAGCTACCATCTCCTTCAGCACTCTGCTCCCTGCTGAATCTGGGATGCTCCCATACTTCTGCTGCTGGAACATTGGACCTGGTCCTGTTATCGACCTACAATGAGGAGGTGAACTTTTTAAAAGTATTGCCTGACTTTCAATGCATTTTTAACACTTTTACCCTTTCGCTTCAATGAAGCGTAATTGCGCACAAAAGTGATATATTTTCTGAACTTTGAAAAATTGTAACTCCGAAAGTACTTACTGTAGATCAAGGTTTTTGGTCTTACATATCATATTTTTGTAAATTGGTCTCGGATTTATTCTTGAGGTTGTGTCTCATTTATTGCCTCTGTGAATACAACAAATACCTAGCACTACCCTCTGATAAGCCTAACTGCTCGCCCACACTACCACAAAAAGAGCATTAGAATTATCTGCTTTTACCTCTGTGTACCAATTGGGGATCCACTGGACTCTCTGCGCAGTGTACTTCGTTTTAGTAAACCATATTGAGAGCCAGCTTCCTACAGGGGGACACATGAAACCCCCTGAGCCCAGGGACCACCACCTTCCCGGGGCTAAATAACACCTAGTGAGGGGCCCGACACCTCCCCAGGGACCATCACCTCCCCGGGGCCAAATATACTTTTTTAAATGGGAGAGTTGCCGCACGGCACCCCTCCCAGGCCATATATGGCCATGGGGATCACCACCGCCTTGGGGCCAGCCCATGCAAATCAAAGGAGGGGGGTCACACAGCCAATAATGGCTCTGGAGACAGGGCCAGCACCTGCTATGTCCCGGGGTACCCACCCTGGGAGATAGCTGTTTGCTATGGCTTGCCAGGAGCTTTGACAGCTCCTGCACACCAAGTCAGAGCAAGCACGAACTCCGCTCTCAGCAAGCAAGAGCTGTGAAACTACTCCTGCTTTCTGAGAGTGCAGTTTTCATCTGTTTCCCTGCCCGCTGTCAAGAGGGAGGGAAACAGACGAAAGGATTGCTCTGACAGACAGGGAGCTGCATGTTTAGCAGCTCCCTGTCTATGAGAGCAATGCCGGCTCCCACAGGAGGTGGGAGTCAGCTGGGACAGTGGGGGCATTGAGGCTCCCCCGCGTTCCCAGGGGGGTAAAGATAAGAAAGAGGCAAGCTAAAGGTCCGAAGCGAGCAGAAAGAGGCAGAATAAAGGTCAACAACGAGCAGAAAGAGGCAAAATAAAGGTGAAAAACTAGCAGAAAGAGGCAGAATAAAGGTCAGAAAGAGGCAGAAAAAAGGTCAGCATCAAGCAGAAAGAGGCAAAATAAAGTGAGAAACAAGCAGAAAGAGGCAGAATAAAGGTCAGCAATGAGCAGAAACAGGCATGACGAAAGTGAGAAATAAGTAGAAAGAGGCAGAATAGAGGTCAGAAACGAGCAGACAGAGGCAGAATAAACATCATAAACAAGCATAAGAGGAAGAATAAAGGTCAGAAATGAGCAGAAAGAGGCAAAATAAATGTCAGAAACTAACAGAAAGAGGCAAAATACAGGTCAGAAATGAACTGAAAGAGGAAAAAAAAAGGTCAGCAACGAGCAGAAAGAGGCAAAATAAAGGTCAGAAGTGAGCAGAAACAAGGCAGAAAACTAGGGGTGGGTGATAAACTCCACTTTGCCAGTGGAGTTTGCAGAGTTTTGTCACTCCGTGCTCTGCTTGGAATGCAGAGTTCCGCAAAAACTTTGCCAACTGCCAGTGGAGCAGAGTTTACTGGTGCGCTCACCATTAGACTTCATCTCCCAACCAGTAGCGCACAAGGAGGCGTGTTTGCAGAGTGGTTGAGAAAGGGGGTGGGGCCTCCAATGAGGTCTCAGCAATCCCACTGTGGGGGACTTACTTGTGGCAACAATAGGGTTCTTGGCCCCCAGCGACCCTTAGCAGCCAAGGGGACTTCATACCCTATCCAGTAGTGCACCAGGAGACTCCTTTGCAGAGTGGTTGAGAAAGGGGATGGGGCCTCCGATGAGGTCCCAGCAATCCTGCTGTGGGGGAGTAACTCAAGGCAGCATTAGGGGTTCTTGTCCCCCAACGACCATAAGCAGCCAAGGGGAGTTCATTCCTAAACCAGTAGTGCGCCAGGAGGTGCATTTTCAGAGTGGTTGAGAAAGGGGGCGGGCCACTGAGGAGGTCTCAGCAATTTTGCTGTGGGAGAATTACTTGTGGCAACAATAGGTTCTTGGCCCCCAATGACCTTCAGCAGCCAAGGAGAGTTCATCCCTGTAACCAGCAGTGCACCAGGAGGTGCGTTTGCAGAGTGGTTGAGAAGGGGAGCTGGACTTCTGATGAGGTCTCAGCAATTCCGCTGTGGGGGACTTACTTGTGGCAACAATAGGGGTTCTGGGCCTCCAATGAAACTCACCAGCCAAGGGGACTTCATTCCCCAACCAGTAGTGCACCAGAAGGCCCCTTTACAGAGTGGTTGAGAAAGGGGGCAGTGCCTCCAGTGAGGTCTCAGCAATCCTGCTGTGGTCTACCTAATTTTGGCAACAATTGGGGTTCTTGGTCCCCAAAGACCCTCAGCAGCCAAGGGGAGTTCATGCCCCAACCAGTAGTGCTCCAGGAGGAGCGCTTGCAGAGTGGTTGAGAAAGGGGCGGGGCCTCTGATGAGGTCTCAGCAATCTCACTGTGGAGGACTTACTTGTGTTAACAATAGGGGTTCGTGGCTCCTAGCAACCCTCAGCAGCCAAGAGTAGTTCATGCCCCAAACAGTAGTGTGCGAGGAGGTGCGCTTGCAGAGTGGTTGAGAAAGGGGCGGGCCTCTGATGAGGTCTCAGCAATCCCACTGTGGAGGACTTACTTGTGGCAACAATAGGGGTTCGTGGCTCCTAACAACCCTCAGCAGCCAAGAGGAGTACATGCCCCAAACAGTAGTGTGCGAGGAGGTGCACTTGCAGAGTGGTTGAGAAAGGGGACGGGGCCTCTGACAAGGTCTCAGCAATCCCACTGTGAGGGACTTACTTGTGGCAACAATAGGTGTTCATGGCCCCAACAACCCTCAGCAGCTAAGGGGACTTCATCCCCCAACCAGTAGTGCGCCAGGAGGCCCCTTTGCAGAGTGGTTGAGAAAGGGGTTGGGGCTTCCGAAGACATCTCAGCAATCCTGCTATGAGGGATTTACCTGTGGCAATAATAGGGTTTCTTGGCCCCCAACGACCCTCAGTAGCCAAGGGGAGCTCATCCCCCAACCAGTAGTGCACCAGGAGGCGCGCTTGCAGAGTGGTTGAGAAAGGGGGCGGGCCTCCAATGAGGTCTTAGCAATCCTACTGTGGGGACTTACTAGTGGCAACAATAGGGGCTCTTGGCCCCCAAAGACCCTCAGCAGCCAAGGGGACTTCATTAGGGGTGGGCGAGCAATACTCTGCCTGCTCACTGAACTCAGCGGAATTTGGTAGAGTTTTTCAGTAACTCCGTGGAATTCCGGGGAGTGAAACTTCACCCAGGCCTACAGAAAACTAGGAGAACTCACTCAAGCACTCATGCACCCACTCACAGAACACTTCAGACACTTTCACAGCCACTCACAAACTCATTCACTCATGCGCCCGCTCACAGATAAACTCAGACACGTACACCCACTCACAGACACAGTAGACACTCATGCACCCACTTACAGAATCACTCATACTCTCTCTCACCCACTCACAGATCTACTCAGAGACCCATGCACTGACCACACACCCTCTCAGAGACTCACACACCCATGCACAGACCCACTCAGACACTCATATACCCACTTAAGGTTCCACTCATATTCTCTCACACCCACTTAGAAACCTACTCAGACACTCATATACCCACTGAGACACTCATGCACTCACTCACACACTTAGTGTCAAAGGTTAGTGATTACAGTTAGGAATAACATTTTTAAAAAATCCTTATAAATTCACTTAAAAAAACAAAGGTTACAGGGACGTTATAGTTAGGAAATAGAATAAAAAACACCTGAGAAAATCACTGAAAAAGACAAATGTTGCAGGGATGTTATAGTTAGGCTCGGATTTCACTCGTACAAATGACATCTCAAATGACATCACTGATGACATCATCCACAGAACCTCTCACACACTCAATCACACACCCATACAGCCTCTTGTATGCCCACTCACACACCCATACAACCACTCACATATCAATTCACAGACCCATACAAGTACTTACACAACCATTCACTTATCCATAGAGCCACTGTAGGAAAGTTTGTCTTTTGACATGGTTAGCCCCCACACTTTGCCTAATGTCTGATGTAATTGCTAACTGTAAGTGCACTGGGTCCCTGATAACCAGGTTCCCAGTTCCAGATCTCTTTCCCCAAAACTATACCACAATTTGCATGGCTTCAGTTGTCCCTTTAAACTCCTAATAAAGCACTAATTGTGCCACCCCAGGGACCCTTCACCAAGGCTATACACTCTTCCATTGCAGGCTGCGTGTCTTGATGCAGAAAAATCCAAAGAGTCAACATGACATGGCACACAGCCCTGTGTGCCATGCCTCCCATACACTGCATGGAATATAGGTAAGTCACCCCTACTGCAGGCCTTTAACCCTAAGGCAGGGTGCATTATATCCTATGTGTGGGCATATCAGCATGAGCAGATATACACCTACAATGTACAGTCCATTCTGAGATGTAAGTGCACAAGAAAGCCATAAAGAGTACATGGCTTGATATTTGTCAGCATGAGTTTCCTAGTTCCATGATGACTTCACTGAAATCTAAGCTGTTTGGTGCCAAATATTTTTGTCCTAATAAATCCTCACTGATGCCAGTGTGGGAGTTATTAATAAATTCACATAGGAGACCCTTTTAGAGGGTATCCTGAAAACCTACCAAGCACTGGTGTGGTTCCTGACTTGTTTTCCTCAGCATGCCACTCTCAGACATGTTTCTGACCTCATGGGGTGACAGCCAGTGCTGTCAGAGGACAGAGACAAAGCCTGCTCTGGGTAGAGGTGCTTCACACCTCCTCCAGGACAGGGTGGCTTTCCTGGGCAGGAAGCTTCAAAGGCAATGCCACCTTTGAAATCCCACCCAGGAACATCCAGATAGTGGGGGAGGTCAAGCCCCTTTTCCTGCTCCACTTTTGGTGGGAGGAAAGGCGGGAACATTAGTTAGATTAGGAGGAGGGTTCCCACTTAGCCTGCACCACTTTTAGAGTGGGGCAGATGATGTGAACCCCTCTCCTGAAATCCCACCATCTTAAGATGGTTAGAAAACCTCCTATCAGGGCTAGGGTAGTGCATCCCCCCACAGAAAGTGGTCAGTAGAGGGTGTAGACTCCCTAAAGGTAAGTAGCCCATTGGCTACTACCTGTCTCCACTTGTAAAGCCCCTATGTTCAGTATTTAGGTGGGACCCTGAGACCAGAACATCAGATTCAACAGAAAAAAGAAGACCAGGACATAGAAGCCCCACTGCTGGAGAACTGAAACCCTACTGCAGAAGAAAAAAGGCACCAAACCCTGCCTGCTGCTCTCAGGGCTCAATAATTGCTACTGCTGTGTTGTCCTGAAACCTGAAAGAACTCCAAGAACCCCAGAGCACCTCCAGCCTTTGAGAAACCACCATGAAGCTATCCTTGGTGTGAAGGTATCACTCTCCTGCACACAACAGGCACGGATTCCATGAAGTCCGGTTTGTCGACATGCTGCTCCCTGACAAACTCGATGCAGCACCAAAGCAAGAAAAGTTACAACAGCTCTAGAGGGTCAGATCTGCCTCTCCACCATGTTTGGAGGTAGCAGGCTCTACCAGAGCCACAACATACCAATATCCACTATGCCAGACCACCAATGGCAAACACCAAGAAGAAGAGTCCACCCCGGACTCTCGAAGTACCAGAAGCAAGCACCCATTGAGGGACATCAAGACCCCTGAGACCCACTTCCTGAGTGGCCCAGCTATCTCGAGATCACTTCTCCAAGTTGCCTGCTCCTGACTGCAAGGACCTCAAGATGTACGATGCCCAGTTGACCTGATCACTTTGGACCTGGCCCCATGAGCACCAGCACCAACCAACCAGTCCTGCTCACCCGGTCACCAGGCCCTTGGGATTTCTCCCTCTAAGGAGACCCACTGGACTTACCTGTAAATCCCTCTGTGCAGTGCTTTTTCAAGTGGCCCCCTCCGTTTTTGCACACCAGCTTCTAAAACCTCAGCACCTCTGCTCCCGGCCGATCCGGGATGCTCCCAAACTTCTCCTGCTGGAACTTTGGTCCTGGTCCCGACATCGACCTATAACGAGAAGGTGAACTTCGTGAAAGCATTGCCTTAATTTCTATGCAATATTCAGCTTTTTCCCTATTGTTTCTATGGTGCGTGGTTGCGCATAGAAGTGATTTATTAATCGAACTTGGAAAATTCAGAACTACAAAAGTATTTATTCTAGAACGTGTTTATGGTCTCAAAAATTATATTTAAAAAATTGATGTTATTTTTACTAATTGGTCTTGAATTTATTCTTGAGTGTGTGTGTGAATGAAGTGACCCAATTAGGGTCACTGGGTCACTCACGACCACCTCTCAGCCTTCCATACAAATGAAGAGTCGGTCAGACAGTAGAGAATGCAAACCAATATATGTTTATTCAGATACGCTCAAGCGGAGCCCGGTCTGCCCAGTCTCTTAGGAGTGCTGCAGAGAGGGACTGACATCAACAAGCATAACAATACATTATGTACATTTCAGAACCAATGAAGGCACGCCCATAATGGAATTTTCCAAGCAGATGCAGCTAAACAAAGGAGTACAGAAGAATAGGTTTCGATTCTGAGGCCGGGCACACATTATCTCCTACCCAAGGTCGTTCTGTACATGCCCGCTGCTAGACTAGTGGGAGAAGGCCTCTATCTAGTGAGAAAGGTATGCGTTAATAAGAACAGTGTATTCATTAGCTAAACAAGGCCCAACCTTGGAGAAACTAAACTGACCAGAACCCGTTCTTCGAGAAGGAGAGGAGCAGTTTCGAACATGATTCAAAATGGCGGCCAAACATAAAATGGTGCCGCTAACTTACATAGAATAATGCACAAGCAAGTAAAACGGAAACATTTCTAGTCCCACAGACCCTCCTTTTTAGCATAAGCTAACCAGTTTATGTGACGGTCACAGAAAACATAACATGCTTGTGGACAAAGGAATATCAGCATTAGGAGCAGTTCATAAACTCAGTGTCAGGAATAGAGGCTGTAAGGAAAGATGTGATCTCAAAAATACCTTCGTCTACCTGCATCAAATCATCAATATCCTTTTGTAACATAATTGCAGCATTAGTATCATGAATTGACATTTTCTGTTTGGGAGTGAGGATATTAACACAATAGGAACAACAAGCTGGGAGACATTGTATGCAGAGGCAAAATGTGAAGAAGATACCAGCAACCACAGACAAGAAAGTGAGGATCTTCCAACCCCAGGAAGATAGCGTGTTCCAAAACCACCCCGACAGTGTCCAAGTACCTACTTCTTGGTGTATTTCAGCGGATATTCTATATAATGTTTGTATGGCTGAATAAACATTGGGAGCGTTATCAGGTATGTAAACACAACAGCTGCTGCCTATGACGCGACAGGCCCCACCCCGATCTGCAACGTCTAGCACCATCCCGTTCTGCAAAGTGACTAACCTCGTAGCCTGGAGCTCAGCAGTGACTTTTGTCATTATCCCAGCTGTTGTATTGATAACCGCCTCAACAACTCTTGTTAACTGACGAACTTGAAGGCTATTAGCCATGGGGCCCCAAAAAGGTAGTAGGCCCTTCACAGCATCTCCAAATTGCTGTGCGGTGGTGTCAGTCTGATCTTTATCCTTTGTGTCAACAACCCTTTTGACTCGGGCAGGAATATACTCCTACGTTGCAGCCGATGCGTCTTGTGGTAATTAGACAGGGCAACATATACAGGGAGAAAAAGGAAAGACAGATAACATGTGCCTGACCATCCCCTCGGAAGCCAGACGTGAGCTTGCGACCCACAGACAAAATAGACATTATGGGGTAGGAGCAAAGGCGGACTATTAGTCATATTTAGTTTGTATGTAAAATTGCATTTACTCTCCCCCACCATTATCTCACCAGTCCCCTGGACGCAAAACCCAGCTGTCTTATTAACCACTGACACAGGTATTATTTTATCTTTAGTAATATTCCGAGCTCGGAAGGATTGAAAGTACTCAGATGTGGTAAACCATTGAAAATCAGCCATTTCCATTCGAAACTAGGTATTATTTTTTACTTTGTGGTATGTTTTCAAGCATGACTTTGAGAACATCGTCCCTAGAGTACCTTGTCCTGCCGGTCCTATGGGGTAAACCCTCGGTAGAAACGTAAATATTAATTTGCAGTGTAAGAATCAGTGGATGTCATATTCAGAGTAGAAAGTTGAAATCGGAAGTACACCAACCGAAACAATTCATACCAACCCGCGCAGCTACCAATATACGATAGTGGCATAGACAACAGATTGTCACTCCTATGAGTGACCGAAGGTAGCAACCCACAAACCCAACAATTAGTCGTATTGGACACATTATGAGCATGATGCAACATTTGTATGAAAACATTTTCTGTGTAGGACTGCCTATGTACTTCTTTGTGTGGGGCTAGAGTAACAAAAATGTGTTCAGGGGGAGTGGGAGTAGTACCTACTAGGGAATGTACAGGAAACTTCTCCTCTAAAAACCAAGATATTCCAAATATTGTCACTATCGCAATCACAACAATGAGTATGCAGACTATTTTACTCTTTGTCGACCAGCCCCTCATTGAACGCAGTGGTGCAAAGGGCTGTTCCTCCTCATCAATAGGCTGACCAAAGGGATGCATAATTAAACAAGGAGAGAAATGCCACAGGAATGATGGTGCAACAAAAATAATAGTAAAGGTAAGTGTTCCCAGTGTCCGTCAGAGCCTCACTGGTACAGGCTTCTATTGTTCATCAATACGTTGGCGCTCTTGAGCACCGGCGGTGGAGCTTGCTCTGTCCCAAGCTCTTGTTGTATCCCACGTCGATCAGGATAATGTACCCCCAAAGGGATAGCTTTTGAGCTATCTTGTCCAATGTTCAGAAACAAACAGTGCACAAGTCTCACATCACCCTAAACTAACTCCGTTGGTACTATGACAAAGTACACCTGACTTACACAGTCCATCCTTATCTAATCTGTGTAGTAAGGAGGTCCACGCAGGTAGGATGAGGTTAAGTAGATTTATTGAAGTCTGTTACATGTAGATAAGATCTTGTGAAGCTGCTAGTTGAGTTTTGTAGAGCGGCCCAACCAGGAGCAGCCTGCCTGCTGCTCAGCCCATTCTCAACTGTCAGACTCACCTCACCGGCACCCACCATTCCAATACGCATCATCACTCCAACATTCCATGCAGCACACAGCACATTCACACTGGCTGAGCAGGAGGTGAAAATATATACAACAGAAGCATAAGTCCTATACCATAAATGAGATATAACAATAAGAACCCACGAAAGGAATAAATGAGAGGAACACTAATGCAACAGAATAAATGTAATAGAAAAGAACAAATAGGAACGAGCGAAGAGATAGGTGGAAGAAAACTAAGAGGAAGCAATGGGAAAATATACACAAATAGAAATGACCCATCCTCTCCAACAAAGAATTGCAAAAGAGAAGAAAACAGTGAAAAGGCGGAGGAAACAACAAGTAGCAGAAAGGCTTGGACGCATAAGACTACCCCCCCAAACACACCCACTGGCCAGACAGGCATGCAAGGAAGAAAGTCATAGCACAACACAAACTGAACACTGAAGACTTACACCCAGAAACACGAAGACGTGAAGGAAGGATCTCCTCCAAAGCATGGAAGAAATAGGATGAAACTACAACGAGGGAAAGACTGGAGACAAAAGAAGACTAACAACCAATTTATAGCCCAGAAACCAAGGATGCAAAGAAAATATCACATCACGAGGAGAGCTGGACAGGAGAGAAAACAGAGAAGATGAGAAGAAAATAAAATGAGTATAACTCATCCTTCCCCATTTTCATATTGACATCTTGTGAAGCATAATGTAAGATATAACTAACAGCAAAGTCTTAGTGTAGACTTAAAATAAACTGTACCCCAAACGGGGATAAATAATGTAGACAATGGGAATTAACCCAATAAGACACCCTGTGTGAGGGTAACAGTGTACGACTGGTAGGTGAAGATGGGACTAAAACCCATAACCTACCCCCAACATAAGGACGAAAGATAATGTAAATGGGACTGACACCCATGTCCTACCCCTGGCATGAGGGCGTAAGCTAATGTGAATGGGACTGGACCCAATAAGACACACCCTGTGTGAGGGTAACAGTATGCGAGAAGATGGGACTAAAACCCATGACCTACCCCTGATAAGAGGGTGGTGACCTAATGTAAATGGGACTGAAACCCATGACCTACCCTCTGAACAGAGGAAGGTAAGAAACTGATAATGGGACGGAAAACCCATAACCTACCCCCAAACATAGGGGAGGGAAGCTAACTTGAATGGGAATAAAACCCATAGACAGATACCCTGAGAGAAAGGTAGACAGATGAACCCGTAAAGGTAGGAGAAACACCCATAAAGAGAAATGTACTGTAAGGAAGAGGGGCTAGCACCCATTCCCATCCCTAATGTAAGGGAGCGTAGAGTGTAACGAACACATGGCATATTAGGATGTAACAAAATGTTTGAAAGAATCCTACCCGACAATCGCATAGTGTAAAACCTGGAGCTACAAAACCAGAACAAACATTTAAGCAGTGTTGAAAACCAAGCAAACAGTAGGCCTAAATAAACACCATCACATTAACGTTTGTAGACATTTAAAGGTTAAGGTATGCGTGACACTGTAATGTTGTGATACACACAAGTGTTTGAAACACCATCACATTAACGTTTGTTGACATTTAAAGCTTAGGGTGTGAAAGGCCACTTGTAGGCGATCAGGATCTCCACCTTTTGCTCTTCAAAGATAAAACTATTTTGCGGTGTTCCTGGCACCCACAAAAAAAATAAGCCGATGGAGAACTGTGTGGACCAGAAAACCAAGCACAGAATGTACTCACGGAATTCACCACGCGTCCGTGTGAGTACAAATTACATATTTGTCTGAAGTGCCAAAGTCCACAGAAAACATGGAAACAACGTTGGGGTGAAGACCCTCAGAAGACCATTTGCGGCTGGTAAATAGGGCTTTATACAGAGTGGAAGAATGGGAGAAACCATGCCCGCCGTTTCCGTGCTGGAATACATCTTCTAGCTGAGAGAGACGTCAGATCTCTTCTGCCATTGTATTGTACACCATTAGAAAGATGGCGGCACACAATAGATGCTGTGCCGGGTGGCTCACGGCGCGCACAAGCGCCAAACAACAACGATCTCCGAATTATTGCTCAGTGGAAGGTCGTGTCGTCATAGAGGATCCTTGTGTAGCTACGCGCGGCATCAAGGATGAGGTAAGATGCGCGCGCTCAATTTAAACGACAAAATGACAGTTTAAACGACCGCTGAACCGGCAGAGCGTAACACATGATGAGGAGAAAATGGAACTCACCACAGATAGAGTCTTGGCATAACAGATAACTTCCATCGTTTGCCGGTGGTGATGTAAAGTGTTTCCAAAAACACCTTGAGAGAAAACAGTTGTTGAAATAGAAGTAAAGCAGGCATACAACAAAGCACCACAACTTCCTTGAGATGCTAGGCAAAGAGTCAACAGTAGTTCATACCATGGTGACAGACACAGTCCAAATCAGCACGAAGGCACAATGTCAAGAAGGCACTCCTCTTTAAAACGAAATGAAATTTGATCATACTGTCAAATACCTCATATGTGAGACCTCTACCAGCAAGAAACAGCTGCGCGCCACCGAAACACAGTGTTGTATTCCGCTTTAGGTGTCCGTATATAGGTTTTCCTGAAACATGTCCTTATATAGGCACAATTCACATTGCCCTTATATAGGCATAGAATCTCAGTCCTTATTTAGGCATTAGCCGTGCACTCCAAATACAGGCATGGTCACCGACATCCATCCACCCTAACGTCACAACGAGTTCTTAGAAACCAGACCCTTAAGCTCTCGGGAGTTCTCCTAGCACAGGATTATTGATTTCTCCAAGAACTCATCTATTATGTATGAACCATTATACCTTAAGGGTTCATTCCTGACGTCTTCCTCTGTCCGACTTCACGTCAATGCTAACATTCCAAGGCACCTACCAGGTATAAATATACCTTCCCTTGCCCAAGCAAGTTAGAGGAGACCTCGACTTCAGAGGAGCCCGTATCCCGGCCTGACGCACTGAGAAGATGCTGTCATTCCTGCTCGCAGAAGAATCCAGCTTCCAGTGTTCTGACTCCCTTCGCGGGGTGTTAGAGTTTGAGATCCGGCAGGAGATTCCCACCTCTCTCATTCTCAAGGTATGGAGCTGACTAGAACCTAGAGGGACTCTTGGCATACTAGACTTAACATACTCTTAGTATACCATACTAGAGAATACTCCACCTACTTCTTACCTTTCCCTACACCTAGACTAGGTTAGGTACATTGGGGTAGAACTAGCTTAGAGACGCATCGTATGAGTACTCACATTTTTAGCTCATGTTATTTATGTACGTGAATATATGCTAAAAGATAATGCTAGCGCAGTATTATTTATTTCTACTGCTTACGCTGTACATTATTTATCTTGCATACTGTCTTGTGATCTTAACAGCACATAGCTCTTACACGAGAAACAAGACTGTTCAATAAAACCTCTTTATTGAAACACCCGTCTTTTCTTTCTTTGTAACTCTGTGGAAACTAAGCATGCACGATTGACTGAGTGAAACTGTTATCTATTGTTTCCACGATTCTGAGACGTGTTCCGATTCTAAAGGGAAACAAAGTAGTCATGTTTATGCGGTTGCCAGAAACTACTCCCTTCTTGTTCTCAAGGAGTTTCTAGTGGCCTCTGAGCTAGCTGGCACAAAAGTAATTAAGTTTAATATACTCGATAGGGACATACCGACCTCAGTCTTATGTCAAGCCTATAGGGTATATTATTCCAATGCGCAGAGCCTATTAGGGAAATAGGAACTACACTACATGGCGCCCAAACTTTTGGTAAGGCAGTAATTTAACGCTAGATACTGAGTAACTCAGTCGTGCTTTTTCCAGAGACCTCTACTCACATACTCCATAAGTCGTCTGGAGTGGGTAGGGTTAAATATCCGCCAAAACTAAATAGGACAAAAAACCCTATATATTAGTTGCTTGGTTTGTTCAACGTTGAAGGATACAGTGTTCCAAAATATTGTGCACCTTATCTTTTGTTTCCTTGAAACTTGTTCTACATTTTTCAAAAAACAATGTCCATACACGGGGACAATAACACCGGGAACGGTGTAGCTGCGGCTGACCCAGTCGTAACAGCTTTTAACTTTACAGGTTTAAATGAAACCGAGGAGGGTGTTATAGACATCCATCCAAACTTAAGAAGAGCCATCACTCTAAAACTTATAAAACACGGCCTACCACCAAGAGGCGGTAGAGCAGTTTTCGTGATAGAGGCACACAAATCTTTTCAGACAGAGGTATTCTATTCATGGATAGTATTCCCTGAATCAAATCCAGTAACAAAACTGTTTCACTTCTACAAAGAAGATGAACCACCAGAGGAATATATTCTTTTCGAGGATATTGAAATTCCACTAACATACCAGGAGCATCAGCTCTGGTTTAAAGGCGCCCTAAAACATCACAGAAACATTACCAGGCTCGGTCCACTAGGTAGACCAGGAGCAACATGGCCGATTCTAGCCGGCTACACACCTCATCCTGACATCGATATAATGTCAGACGAGGAATTACTTACTCAACTTACAGAGTTAATAAAAATTTACAGACAATTAGTCCAATACGTCATGCGGACTTTCACAGTCCAGCCACCATTGACCATTCCAAATCAAACCCCTCAACAGGGGAATACACTAAAAATTACTCCACAGACTTTATACGCAGTCATGGGTAAAATGCCCACAAAACGTGAGCAAATTGCATTCTGGATAGCTCAAAAAATTACTCAAATCGAAGCAGTATTTCCTAATACTAGCCCTTATGAGAAACACAGAATCCTAACAATCTGTTTACCAATGGGGATCACACCACAACTGGAAGACTGCACCACTTGGGGCTCAGTCTTTGCTGCCATCTATACTAAAACACATGGTCTTCCGTCAATCGCAGTAATACCAGATGTCCTGAAACAAATTCAAAACGAATATGGGGCAGAGCCTGCTCTGAATTTAGGAATGAAATTACTGAAAAATTTCGACCAGGTCTCAACAATAATATTATCTAATATTAAAGGGGAGGCAGCATCAGTGGCGATCCGCCAACGATTAAGGGAATTTGATGTAACAGAACATCAAACAGAACTACCCAGAATAATAGAACAATCTTATGCAGAATTAGGCAGAGATAGTTTAGGTGGAAGACCGTTGAAGCCAAAACTATCTGAAAGTCCTGAGAAGGACTCTATTAAACAAACTCCTACATCTTCTAAAAAGAGGTGGGAAACTAATAAACAAAATTCAAACGAGAAACGTTCTCAATCCCGAGGTAGGTCTCCTCAAAAGGAGCCCTCTGAAAGGAGGTATAACCTCAGGAATAGGGATAATTTAAAAAGCTTGACAGGTATCAAGATACTGATACACGTTCCTCTCGTACCTTTCAGATATCGTCACAGACATTGGAAAGAAGAGGACGGTCAGAACATAGAGAAGAACGCGTGAAATCGAAAGACGACAAACACGTTCCGAAAAATAAATCAAAACCTCAATTCTCAAAAAGAAGGTAGCAGGTCTGAAGATCAGACATGCCGAGGATACTGAGAACACAACTCAAGAACGGAGAATGGGCTCAGACAATGCTGGACAGTGCGGCAGAAGTCACAATAGCTCGCCAGAACCTGAAGGAACTTCTGGAGATAGTGGACTTGAATGAGTACATCACAGTTGAGACTGTAGACACCAGGGTTAGTACTCCACAAGAGTTATATGAAATAAAACTCCGAATGGAGGGAGACATACCAAGAAAAGTGAAAATACTCTTTTGGGAGAAACTTTCAAGGGGTTATGATATACTTCTAGCAGAAAAAGACTGGCCACCTCAATTTGTCAGGGAGTGCCCACATGGTGAGGACATTATTATGCCTGCCTTCTCCAACCATATTCCAATTCACATAAAATATACTTATGCCAGGAAATGGGCAGTTGCCCAGGCCCCAGCATTATACAAAAATCATGTAGGATGGGATGAGGACTCACCTCACCATAAAATACATCTAAAAATGAACCTACTGCACAAAGGCAGTACCCAATAAAGCAAGAAGCTAAAAAACAGGTCAGGGAGATCTTAGATCAACTTGAATACCAAGGGGTGATTGAAACATGCACCTCTTCGATGAACAATCCATTGTTTCCTGTCTCCAACGGAAATGCACGCTGAGTTTCTAGTTGAGTACGTGAAAGCTGGTGTAATCCCAGTTGGGTTACAAATTAAGAATGAACCCGGGTTATTTATTGAACATAGGAAATTCCTAGAAACATGGTCGTATATCGCCAATAGATGTAGTAGGGATTGGTTACTTCTTATTATTGAGACAGCTCAAGAAGTAATCATTTTAGAGAAGCAAGAAATAGAACAATTGCTAGTAGAACTTCAAAATAATTCTGCTGTCGATGAGGCCAAGAAAAATTAGAAGAAATAGATACTGAAATTAATGGCTATAGAGATTACCTGATTAACAAAAAGACCAAAAAATTAAGGAAAGATATTGAAAAATACAGTGTAGAGGCCAACTATCCATATCTAGAAAAGGATTACTACCAACAAAGAAGAGAGCAAAATTGGGATAGATCTTACCAACAGAGACCCATATACCAGAGGGGGTAGAAACCGTATCACTTTTTCTGAATCCTCAGGATCAGGAACTGATGAAGATACCAACAATAGGGGTGGCCTAGGTGGCCATTATTCCAATGAAGCATATGGAGGAGGCGCATCAATGTCCAGTTTGTCTTCTTCTTCCTCTGGTCCTTCCTCTTCCTCTTTTTTAGATCAGCACCCAAGGAGAGGACAGAGAACCAACCGGGGATTTGGGAGAGGTCAATATGTGAGGCATCAACCTCAGGAGGAATATCTCGAAACAAGGAATCGAAGATATTGGAGGTAATCACAGATAGATTCCCCATTATTAACTTATCTACACATCTTTTGACTCAGACAGAATTGGAAGTATTAGCAAAAGGTTTTACCTTTGCACCCTCCACACAAGCTAATAAATTTCTATTGGAGAAAGACCTTAAGTCTTTTTTTCGTAAGATCAGACTCACTAGATTTTTTGAAAACAGGGAGTATAGTGAAGAAATAAATGTTTCAGGACTTAAACCAAAATCTACCTTTACTCCACATATTAGTCAGATAGATAGGAAAATTGAGGTATTTGAACAAGTTGTAGAGACAAAAATATGTAAAATTTGGGAACATCAGGCTCCCATTACTCACAACATTAGTAGACAACATAGAGATGCTATTTCCAATCTTAAAAATGATTTAAATATAACGATCAAGCCCGCTGATAAGGGGGGTGGGGTTGTTGTATTTAATACCACGGATTATGAGAGCAGGGTTATGGAACTTCTCATTGTGGAGGCTCATTATCAAAAGGTTCCAATGAATAAATGGCACCTATTGAATAAAGAGATTAAGACACTCCTCTCATTAGCAAAAGAAAATGATTGGATATCGGATAAAGAGTTTAAGTTCCTGTGTAGTGATAGAGCCATTATCCCTGCGATAAATGGCTTACCGAAGATTCATAAGGATATTAGAAATCCACCCCTCAGACCTATTGTGAGTTGTATCAACTCTCCACTTGAACCACTAAGTAAGTATGTGGATAGTTTTTTAAAACCATTAGTTCAGAAACAAAAGTCTTACATTAAGGATTCTGCCCATATGATTACTATCATTGAAGGATGTGAGTTTAACAGCAATACCCAACTTTTGGTTACATTAGATATAGAGGCACTATACACCAACATACCCCAGGATGCCACCCTTAGAGTCATCAGTGGCATCCTGGGTCCTGCAGTATGCAGAGGTGCCAATGCCGAATTTATTCTGGCATGTGCCAAGTTGGTATTGAAACACAATATGTTTCTCTTTAAGGAGGATCTCTACCTTCAATGTAAAGGGACCAGCATGGGGGCCACATGTGCCCCCAGTCTGGCATGCCTCTATGTGGGACAATTTGAGGAGACCCATGTTTTTAATGAATCTGCTCCATTTTTTGAGAATGTAGTGACGTGGAGCAGATTTATTGATGATATTCTATTCATCTGGGAAGGTACTGCTGACCACCTGGAGGAAGTTTTAGAGTGGTTAAACTTGGGGGATGTCAACCTTAAGTTTACATCAGAATATAGCAATCAGAGTGTGAATTTTCTGGATTTAAAAATCAAAGAGATTGGTGGTAAATTGGAGGTTGAATTATTCTCAAAACCCACAGATAAGAACACTCTGTTGCATTATTCAAGTTTTCACCCCAAGGCACAAAAAGATAACATCCCCTTTGGGCAGTTCCTCCGGTTGAGGAGGAACTGTTCTTCTCTTAATGATTTTTATAAACACTCGGAGTCCTTAAAGGCAAAACTTAGGGATAGAGGTTATCCCAGGAAACTTGTCTCACATTCTTTTAAACGTGCCCGGTTTTATAATAGGGAAAGTATGCTAACAGATAGAGGTGTTAGCAAACAAAGGCAGGATGAAAAGCAGAAATTAGTGTTCGTCAGTCAATACTCCTGTTTGAGTAATAAAATTAAAAGTATAATAAACTCAAATTGGAGTATTTTAAATGACACTGAATCCTCAAAGTTAGAGAGACCCTTATTTGCGTTTAAACGCAATAATAATCTGAAGAGGGAATTAGTACACACGTATAGGGAAGGTCCCACAATGCATCAACGAACTTTGATGGGCACCCAGGCCATTGGCAATTACAAGTGTAGTCATTGTAATATTTGCGGACAATGTATAGAGGGTAAAAAGGTGGTTTATAATAAACATACCTTGTCCTCGAAAACATTAAACAATTGTAGGAGTAGGAATGTAGTATACCTGCTCCTATGCCCGTGCAACCAGGGATACGTCGGTGAGACGTCTAGAGAACTCCGTACTCGGTTGGGGGAGCACAAATCCGCCATCAAAAATCAAAAAGAGAATGCCCCACTTGTGAGTCATTTTATGAAGGAAGGTCATACTCTTACGGATTTTAGGTGGTTTATTATTGAAAAAAGAGAAGGCAATAAAAGATCAGGGGACTTAACACCTAAACGTAAGAATCGTGAACAATGGTATATCTCAATTTTAGATACCATTCATACAGGTTTGAATACAAAGGAGGATTGGATGAGACTAATTGAGTAAATAATAGTGCTTCTCTAGATCAGGTTTATGGTTAGTTGATTGTTGGGTCTTTGTGTGGCCCCTGTTTGTTGCCATTAGCGGTGTACCGGCAGCCGCTTTTGTTATAAGCGGTGGTCGCATTTTGGCTTTGCAATATGATCCATGGGTCTATATGTTGACCCATGGTAGTTATTGGGAATGACAGCATTTAGTTGTCACACGGGGCTTATATTGGGTCCTTGTGTGACCTTTGCTTGCTAATATTAGCGAGCATTGGTAGATACAGCAATGAGTGTTATGTGAAAAATAACTCCTTTTGTGGTAAAGATCGAGCATAAGCCTCATTATTTTACTCACTATAAAACACTGCCGATTTTATCATAGTGTGTTGAAAGTATTTGGGTGGGACCCACCAATGCCTATTGTAGCTCTGGGCCGCTTTAAGGAAATCAGAACATAAGAGGCGCATCGAAGTGACGTTATAGTCACAGGTGAAATGAATTGAGCCTGACTCTGGGTATAAAACGCACACAGTGGAATGATCCGTTAGTTGGTTCAAACGCCACAGACGAGACGTGAGAAGTAGACCTGTCGACACGAGGTTATCTGTCTCCACCTAATCTTAAGGTAAGTGTGGATGGGGTGTCGTTGAGGCATTTTACATAGATGGTTCAATACTTTGTAAACAGTTTAGGGAGGATATAATAAGAGGGTTGAGAAGGATTATAATATGTTACCATGAGTTTAAAATACCGGGTAACATTAGAAACCCTGTGAGATTCGAAATATGTTAAAAAAGATTTTTATGTAAAAATGATGACAGCATTTTGATAGAAGAGTGCTTTAAAATATATGCGTCCTGTTTATCCGTTATTCAGACTGCAGTGGCGATAGGTCTGTAATAAGTAAGAAATACAGGGTAAATGAGTCAGAGATATAGTTGACATAATTTTTTTTTAGTTATATTAGAATAAAATTGTTTGTATAAGAATGGTGGGTCCACCAAATAGGACAATAAATATGTTGTTATTCTAGGTGTGAAGCCCGTGTGCCATTGTTTTGAAAACGGATAACGGAAAATACAAATTAAGTTCCATTTTGAATTTCCTCTACAAGTTTGACTGACAGTGATATGTGTGTACACACACGAATTAATTGAGGTGAGTGGCTCACTGGTGCCTGAACTCCATTTATATTAAACCACTATAGAGTGGATAGGGTTAATGTTGGAATGTAATTCCACTGTTTTCCCAATTAGGACCAGATTCACTGATAAGGTGAAGTAACGGGGGATTCTCACAAACCACGTGACAACAACAAAAAATCTTTTTCTGGTTTTTCGGAAGATTGGTTATGTGAACATCACCCCCCTTTTCTCATACACGACTATAGGTATGTATTATGTGTGATAGATCTATCATTTTCATGAATGAGTGAATGAATGTGTGAGGATATGTGCATGTTGTATAGTGATGATTCCAGGGGTGGTGAATGGTTACAGTATGAGACATTCGTTTATTGAGTGATGTATGTATTGCTAAGCAATAAATGGGGTTATAAATGATTGTGTGGTAATGTTGAACCCGCTAAACAGCTGTGTGGACATATTGATAACAGACCCTGAAAGAGTGGCAACGAAGGTGGTTTGTTTTTACATTTTTACATATTTGTGTCATTTATATATTTAGATTGTACACCGTGGATAAAAATAATTTTTAGAATGTGGGAAGTGTTTTGATTAATGAAATAATAATGATAATTAATGATTTTCTTATATAGATAGTAGGTTGTGCTTATTGTATGTTTTTTTGTTTTGATTAGGTGTATCGAATTTTAAAATTGTTGAGAGAGAGACAAGCATTGTATTTGTCCTGATGAAGGTGGTACCTCAATAATTTCTTACCACTGAAACGCGTCGACGCCCACACCTTTATTGGGTTATATCCAGGAACGGCCTTATGTCTGATGAAATGAGAAATGAATAGACTAATGGTGTTTATGTATTTGATTCCTGTTGGGAATAACCTTTTTGATGAAATTACGTGTTTCACATATATTTCTTTGTCTCTCATGATGTTTTATATGTTTTTTAACGTGTGAATTTATGTATTTGATTATTGTCGTATTTTTTTATGTGATCTTAACTCATTTTTAATAAACCCTGAATATGTTACACATTTGAGTGTTTTATCTTTATGTGATATACGGTTGTTTTTTGGGTTCAGTTTTGTGTTTTTATTCATATGGAGGAATTTGTATGTGTGATACAGTAGTGTACACTTGGTTGTGAATTTGGTTGATTGTACACTGGGTTGAAGGTGCATGTCCAAGAGAATCTTTTCTTTATATGTTCCTGTCTCCAAACCAGACAATACATATCGTCTAGTTTTGGATTACAGACACTTAAACACTTGTTCAAAAACATTTGCAGTGCAAAATGCACATAGTACAGCATTAATGAATAACATTGTGCGTAAAAAATATAAAACCACATTGGACATCTCAAATGGTTTCTTTTGTCAAAACATAGCACCTGAAAGCAGGTACTTGACAGCTTTCTCAATAATGGGGACCCATCGTCAATTTTGTCGACTCCCACAAGGGTTCAAGAACAGCCCGGGGTTATTCTCAGCGAGGGTGACAGAGTTACTACAAATTTATGATAATGAGGCATTGTCATATGTCGATGACATCTATCTGACAGACGATGACCTGGATAGGCACTTGAACAGGGTGAGCACCATTATATTGGGCTTCGCCTCTGAGGGCTATAAGTTCAACTTTAAAAAATCCAGAATTGCCCATCTCAATGTCCTTTTTCTAGGATATGAGCTTTCAAGTGAAGGCAAGAGCCTGGCAGCTAACTTTTTAGAAAGGTGTGCGCTGCTCCAAACACCAAAAAAACTTACAATCCATCTTGGGTTTCCTAAATTTTGGAAGAACTTACATTCTAAATTACGCAGAAAAGGTTAAACCTCTCTACGCATTAAACAAACCTGATTTTTCAATCAAAAATTGGACACAAAAACACACAGAAATCTTGCGTTCACTCCAAGCTAACATGTTAGAAACAAATCACTTACAAACACGCGAAAGTCAACGCAACTTAGTGATCCAAATAATTTCGGGTCAATGCGGATTCACCTACTTAACATTTAATGAGGGTGAAAAAGTACCAGTAGCATACAAATCACATTTGTATACACAAACAGAAATGCGCTTCACTTCAACTGAAAAAAAACTGACAGCAGTTCAAACCGCTGTAGCAAAAGAAAGAGCTCTAGCCCAAGGGAAACGCAATATTGTCATAACTCCAGTACCGGCCTTAGAGGCGGTAACTAAAGCGAGCATTCCAAATGCTAAAGCATTACATCCTAGATGGATACAATGGGTTAATTCTCTTGCTGCAACAGATGTTGAATATGTTTTTGATCCTGATTTAAAAACACAAGCGTTCCTGCAATATGAACATGAATGTCCTCTGCCCACTGAAATTCTGCCTCTCGATCAGTACGAATTCATAATTTACACTGACGGATCCGCACAACCCGCTACAGGGAGTAAGCAAGCTTACAGTGCAGTGTGCGCAATCGTTAAAGGTCGCATGCGCGATGGTAACTTCAGACCAATGGTCACTAAAACTCAATCTCTAGGAGATTGTACAGCTCAGCGAGCTGAACTACAAGCATTCAAACTGGCACTTGAAAGTACAGATCGTGAATTCCCCACACTAATAGTGTGCGATTCCTTCTACTGTGTTCAGTCGTATAATGAATATATACAAAATTGGCTTGAAAATGGGTTCAAAGATGCAAAAGGTGGCACAATAAAGCATAAAACGCTTTGGGAACAAGTAGTTCAGTTAAAAAACGAACTACCAAAAGCTCACGTGATACACACGCTGAGTCATCAACGTGATGGCGTTCACGTTGCAGGGAATTCATTGGCTGACGAAGCTGCAAAGGGGGCTGTTCAGACGGCTTCCGTAGCTGCGATCACTCGTTCAAAAACGAGAAATAGACAGTGAGATATTGTTGGCTGTCAATGCTACGAGCAAAGGCAGTGGTGCAGCGTTACCAAAAAAATTCCACTCAAGTACTCTTATGTAATTGATGCGAACAACGTTCCTTTTGCTCGAATCCCTGGAGTGGGGGATAGGGTAATTCCAAACAAGGAACGCAGATTAGGACTGATCCTAGCAGCACATGAAGGGATAGCCTCTGCCCATGCAGGTATTTCTGCAACAGTATCTTTACTGAAACAAAGATATTGGTGGCCTGGCATTAGGAAACAGACCAAAACTATGTTTTGGAATGTGAAATATGCCAACAGATGAAAGTCTCCACAGTGAAACGTCCTGCGCAGACACCCCTGTTAATTTCAGACAAACCATTAGCTTGTGTTTACCTGGACCACTGTGGTCCCTTGCAAAGGGACGGTAACTATAAATATATAATGGTCGCAGTGGATTCATGCTCTAGGTTCCTATGGATATGGCCTCAGCGCTCGGCTGACGCTCGAACTGTTATAAAAGATTTGCGAGTCTTTATAGGCACATACGCAATAGGCACGCTACATTCTGACCAGGGCCCTTCGTTTAGCTCTCGGGCTTACAAAGAAGCCATGGCCAGTCTGGGCGTTGCATTGCGGTACTCCTCTCCATTTCATCCTGAGGGAAATTCTGTTGTGGAAAGGAAAAACCGGGACATAAAGCAGTCTATAACAGCTAGGGTATTAGGTTCGGGTGATGGGTGGGTCAAACATCTTTATGGGGTCCAACGCTCATTAAATAATTTGCCAAGAAGTTCTATAGGGGGGGTCACTCCATATGAGGTCCTATTTGGGACAAGAATGTGGGTTCCTGATCTCGAATGTAAAGGCACAGTGGTGGAAAATAAACCCTTTGATATCAAAGATCGTTTGGCTGTTTTACAGGATCTAAATGAACTAAGATCGAAACAAAGCAACGTGTTCCTGCAGCCAACCACCACTGGGGAAAACCGGCAGTCCCAGCAAGGCCTGTCTGGATCCCAAAAGTTGGGGATCTAGTCAGAGAGAAGATTGCGGACAAGAAGGAATTTGGACCTTCTTACAGACAACCAGTACCTGTCCTAGCCGTACACGGAACAAGAACAGTACTTCTGCCGCCCCTTGCTGGAAAAAAAAGGAGAAAAGATTTGTGTCCATCGACCTCATCAAACCACAGTATGTGGCCAATACTAAATAGTAGGCATCGTGGACTCCGACCTAGTAGCAGACGCACTCCTCTCGCTACTATCCAAGAGGTTCAGACTGAAAGACTGATAACCATCGAGAATTCAGCAGTTACAGATGAAGGACTAAGCAACAATGCTATGGAACTCATCCCTCTTGAAACTCAAGTAACAGTTCGTCCAAATACACCTGTCTACACCAATGTAACACGTGATCAACTGGTTCCAGCGATTTCGACAAATCCTGATGCAATTCCAACAATTGACAGAACTGCTTCTGGCTATTTCATTAACTTTGATACGTTTTCTGAGGATCAGAGTGAGCCTGAAACGACGCCAACATCAAAAAGTTTTAAACAGCAAGTACAAGACTTTTGTCAATTTCTGAAAAAGACTTATCTGGTTTCACCATGGATTGAACTGTGGATTATTTCTGGAATATTTTTCTTTCTGCTTTGGCTAGCTTTGGTTATGACTATCAGCGTGCTTATAAATGGCAGATACATCCATTTTGACAATGAAAGTAAAAATGTGAACTTACTTTTAAAATCACACAAATCATCCCATCGTGAAGCAAGAGACTTGTCAGCAGTGAACATCACAGCCGTTCCTATACAGGATGGTATAGTGTGGGACAAAACAGATTTCGATATCTTCGGCCCTACGGAACTTTTGAACATTCCACATTTATTTAAAATTTCACTAAGTGATTTTATTTCATCAAGTACCTATTCTGATGATTGGGACTTTGAGACTGTAAATGATATGATGTTTGATCTAGAAAGGTCTGCTGCATTTTCTAATAATGAATATTTAGAGGGTTCATCAGACTACGAACAGCTTTATTGCTATAACCACTACGGTCATCATTTTTTGCATAAATCTGCAACACCTAGAAATGTGTTTATGTTTAACCAATGGGAGCATTGTCCTACACCACCAAAAGGTAGTTCAAAAACGTTTGCTAAAAAGTTTCCCTATTTTTCAGGGTACAATACATCTGATCCGGAAACATTTTACTATAAAAATGTAAACAAAACAGGACAGAAAATCATGTTAACAAATACAAAACAGATTTACTCTGCAGCATTTATTGCCCAACTGTCTAGACATGGATTCGACTTGTGGAAAGACACAATAGACACAAAATCTGTCTGGGGTTCTAAAGATTGGCAAGTGCAGGGGATAGAAGCTTTGTTTAGAGCCTGTATCATCCCTCAGCAAATTATGATTTTGAATGACACTGTGCAACAAATGTCTTGCCTTGGTTTAGCCAAGATCAAAGACATGAAAACACCTTCTGTACCAACACCTGCCAGTAATAACAATACACAGGCAGCGGTTACAGTTGACACAATACTACAAATCAACAGAAAAAAGCCTGATTGGAGAAAATGGTTGATCTGGCCCACAGACACAAACATCTGTCAAGAAAGATTCCTGAATAAAACACAGGGGTTTACTATTCATAGGCCAGACCCACGATACGTCCAAAGACAACATCCGGGGGTAGTAACAACATACAGTGTAGGAAAATTGTGCCTCGATTGGCTGCAAAAATCTACACTTAAGGATGTGAAACAACACTTCTCTTTACTTAAAGAAGACACAGACCTTAGGGAATTCTTGCTTGGACCAAGAAAACCGCGTCAAAAACGTTTCATATATGCCGGCATCTATGCTGCTTATAATGAAGCATGGAAGGTTTCACAGGCAGACGCCGCAGAACGAATACATGAACTTGATCGTATTAACTTGGAGAAAACTCTCACTGTGGTCGACAATGGGTTAACAACTTTGTCATCCAGAATCTATTCATTGGACAACATTGTATCCTCTGCTATTGACATACTGGAACAAGATTTAGTCATGTTACAACAAGGCCAATCTCAGTTACGTTCTATTATGTTATTAAGCTGGGCGCTGCAATCTTTGCGTGCGGGCTATGTGCCTTGGCGTTTTATCAAGACGTCGGCTCTGTTTGCAGAATACAATCTGACTGATAAACAGATCGAACTGGAACAAAGGGGAGCAAAGTATACAGTGCTGAGCATTGAAAAACTGGAAAAATTACCATTCACAGTGGCAGAAAAACCAGCTACAGAATGGCTTATTCATGGCAAAATCACTCTGCCTGTTACTACTTTTCAGTTTCAGTATTGCCTCAAACAAATACAAGCAGGCAAATATGAAAGGTTGGGTAAAGAATACATTAAGACATCCTGGAATTTACCTTACGAATACAGATGTTGGAGTGGGGATCGTGAAGTGTTTCTAAGCGGTACACACTGTAGAAATGCACTAAGCGGTTCACTCATATGTCAGGACATTTCTTTACACGGGGCTTGTAATGGTTCTGTGGCAAATTTGTCCTGCCACCAGCAGGGTACACCAGCTACTGTGATTAATCCAATGTTTGGCCAACTTTCTAACGGGAGTTACCTCATGTTGAATGATCAGAGTTGCTGTGGCATGTTGGCAGGCATCCCATATCTAGTAACGGTGGACTCCAGGGTCACTTGCTGTATGCAAGTATTGTTCCCCCCAATAGACACAGTCAGGGAGTCGCCTCTATGGCCTTCATTGAATGTTTCTTTTATACGATTTGATACTTTAAGCAGAATGAAAGCCATGCTTATACAACAAACCGTGCCTCTGACCTCGGCCAAAGAAATCTATGATTTACAAGTTGCAAGGACTTCGGCTGAGATACAGGCTTTAATTCGTACAAACTGCCCTATACATTTCGTAGAAATGATGGGACGCATCTTTAACATGTCTGATACGAGCGGAATTGTACATGTATTTAAGACCATCTGTTCCGGACTATTAGCACCTTTCCAGGCAGTCCTCGGAATCATCCCAAACTTCGCACATTCGGTGTTTGGTGGTGTGCCGTTAATTCTAGCACTTGTTGCAGGAATCCTATTTCTATTCCTACTATTACGCTATGGCAAGCCTATTCGCCAACATCACTCCGAGCGATGTGGAGAAAGCTCTCCTTGAACGGAAGTGCCGTGAGCGCATAGTACAGCTTTTGGGCATGCCTCGTCTACGGGAACTTAATACAACGTGGTTCCTGTCATTCAGACCAATCTGACAAAATTGCATCTTACCTGTTCTACGCTGCCTGCTTTGCGGTGAAGAATGCGTGCTAGACACCTGTCTAACACTCCCATCAGTCATGCCAACGGATATCGATACTCTGCTGGACCCGATAACGGCCCATGCTCTGTGTTGTCCCCAGAGGCTACCAATCCTGATGACGGCATTCATTGAGATCTCACAGACGCTTCCTGCAGCTGCTGAGGTACGAGATGGATCAACAGGCACACAGGTAACAACGGACGCGAACATTGCTGCGGCATCTCATGCTGAGGGCGATGCTTCTCATCTCTGTGCAGTTAACCTTCTGAACGAGGTGTTCCAAATGTCACCAACTTCGGTAGACGATATTTTGGCTACAGAAATAGATGATTTCATGTTTACACCAGACCCATACACTGACTTTGATTTGGCTCACAGTGTACCAGGAAAGCAATGAAATTTGGCCTTCGTATTTTCAAAACTTGGAACTTTTCCCAAAATTGAACTTTTCCTTTTTTTTATTTTTTGAAAATACATGGCAAAAACAATCTGCTTACAGTAGAACTATTCTTATAAAACGGACTTCTTTGAATTCTTCCAGGGACACATTGTCTCCTTACTTGTCTAACATTTCGTTTAATACCATGATATGCAATGGCTTTGATTTTTGAAAACTTATCAACCATTTTTCATATGTATATATTTCTGTTTATTCATTCATGTTGCATTTATTTCGGTAATATGCTTAGAATGAAAACGATGCTTTAAATGTACAGTACCTATTGCATTCAACAGCTTATTTTAAACTTCTTTTAATATGCTTTTAGAAATGTTTTTAGCGACATGTGGTTATCAATTTAATGTTTAGCATTTAATGTTTAGCATTTAGTATTATCGTTCATTCGAAAGTGGAGTGGGTGTTGAACACCACTTTAGGTGTCCGTATATAGGTTTTCCTGAAACATGTCCTTATATAGGCACAATTCGCATTGCCCTTATATAGGCATAGAATCCCAGTCCTTATTTAGGCATTAGCCATGCACTCCAAATACAGGCATGGTCACCGACATCCGTCCACCCTAACGTCACAACGAGTTCTTAGAAACCAGACCCTTAAGCTCTCGGGAGTTCCCCTAGCACAGGATTATTGATTTCTCCAAGAACTCATCTATTATGTATGAACCATTATACCTTAAGGGTTCATTCCTGACGTCTTCCTCTGTCCGACTTCACGTCAATGCTAACATTCCAAGGCACCTACCAGGTATAAATATACCTTCCCTTGCCCAAGCAAGTTAGAGGAGACCTCGACTTCAGAGGAGCCCGTATCCCGGCCTGACGCACTGAGAAGACAATGTCATTCCTGCTCGCAGAAGAATCCAGCTTCCAGTGTTCTGACTCCCTTCGCGGGGTGTTAGAGTTTGAGATCCGGCAGGAGATTCCCACCTCTCTCATTCTCAAGGTATGGAGCTGACTAGAACCTAGAGGGACTCTTGGCATACTAGACTTAACATACTCTTAGTATACCATACTAGAGAATACTCCACCTACTTCTTACCTTTCCCTACACCTAGACTAGGTTAGGTACATTGGGGTAGAACTAGCTTAGAGACGCATCGTATGAGTACTCGCATTTTTAGCTCATGTTATTTATGTACGTGAATATATGCTAAAAGATAATGCTAGCGCAGTATTATTTATTTCTACTGCTTACGCTGTACATTATTTATCTTGCATACTGTCTTGTGATCATAATAGCACATATCTCACACGAGAAACAAGACTGTTCAATAAAACCTCTTTATTGAAACGCCCGTCTTTTCTTTCTGTGTAACTCTGTGGAAACTAAGCATGCACGATTGACTGAGTGAAACTGTTATCTATTGTTTCCACAATTCTGAGACGTGTTCCGATTCTAAAGGGAAACAAAGAAGTCATGTTTATGCGGTTGCCAGAAACTACTCCCTTCTTGTTCTCAAGGAGTTTCTAGTGGCCTCTGAGCTAGCTGGCACAAAAGTAATTAAGTTTAATATACTCGATAGGGACATAACGACCTCAGTCCTATGTCAAGCCTATAGGGTATATTATTCCAATGCGCAGAGCCTATTAGGGAAATAGGAACTACACTACAACAGGAGCACTGTAGTTGAAGGTTATAGCCAAGAGCAAACACTCTATTGTGGACAGAATGCAACGGCGCTGAGACACTGTTCATTGTTCCCATCCTTGATGCTTGCCCTTGCTCCGTGACGATTTTGTAAGTCCTCAGGGTCATAGAGTATGTGGCTGGAGATGCACATACATGACCCATATGAATTTACTGGCTGTAAAGTGATGGGCTTGAAAACACAAGCAGTACTGGTTACTTCAAAGTCCAAATTAAGTAGTATAGATGAGCACAGCACGCCATGGCTAGGTCTGTCAGATGGTGATGACACTGGTGGGGCTGAGAGGCGTAGTGCTTCACCATTACTTGTTTCCTGTTGTCTTCTTTGCTTTTCTGTGAAGGACTTATTTCTTCCTTGTTGAAGTCGTTGTTGTTCTGTGCAGAACACCCTTGAATCTTGTTGAGAGTTTTTCTTTTCCTGTGGATACCTCCTCTTGTACTTTGTGTTGCCTGTGACTGTCCGTTCTGTAGATTGTTTCATCTTTTGTTCGCCAGGTCCCTGAGATCCGCTTGTAGCACGTAGGTAGTCACCAACTCGTCACCAAAATAATGTAGTAAGGAGGTCCACGCAGGTAGGATGAGGTTAAGTAGATTTATTGAAGTCCGTTACATGTATATAAGATCTTGTAAAGCAGCTAGTTGAGATCTGTAGAGCAGCCCCACCAGGAGCAGCCTGCCTGCTGCTCAGCCCATTCTCAACTGTCAGACTCACCTCACAGGCACCCAACATTTCAATACGCATCATCACTCCAACATTCCATGCAGCACACAGCACATTCACACTGGCTGAGCAGGAGGTGAAAATGGCAGAACAATAACTTGAGCAGGATACTACAATCTGACTTCTCCTTTTGTGCACTGTTCATCAACCGAGGATGCAAATTGTACCTGGCAGCACCAAGCACCGTTGGATCAACAAACAGCGGCTCCTTAATAGCTCGTATTTCTGGGGGGACCGCTACATTTAGCACTTCAACATTTTCCAAATCCGTTTGGGTCCAAGTTAGCTGTGCATCACTGAAGGGGACGAACTGAGGCACCTTCTCGTACTCAGTGTCCCCTATTCCGTCCCTCACCCATTTATCATAGGGCAAGGGCAAAGTTATCCTGTGGCAGTGGGTAGCGTGCACCCAGTTCTTTCTGCCGGCTACCTTCACAGCAGTTCGAGTGGCCAGGAGGACTTGTTCGGGTCCCTTCCAACGAGGCTCCAAACTCTTCTTCCGCTGGAAGTTTCTGATGAGTATACAATCTCCAGGCCGAATGTTGTGTCCGGGTGCCTCTGGTGTAGCGGGCAGGGACTCACGGACCTGTTGATGAATAGAACGCAAATTTTCAGTTAGCTGGTACAGGTAGTCAATTAACATGAGGTACTCAATATCAGAGAACCGACGAGGTCGCGGGACGCCCCAGACATTTGCCGGGCATCCATGCACGACCTTGTACGGTGACAATCCTGTTCTAGATTGTGATGTTGTTCTTGTCGACAAGAGAGCCAATGGTAGAGCATCTGGCCATTGTAACCCTGTTGTCTCCTGAATCTTTGCCAATTTCAGTTTGAGAGTACCATTGTACTTCTCAACCAATCCTGCTGATTTTGGGTGATTTGCAGCAAGAAACTTCTGCTTTATGTGCAAACCATCGCAAATCAGCTGAATGACCTTGGCATTAAAATGACTTCTGTTATCCCTCCAAATCAAATGGGGCAAGCCGAAACGAGGAAAGACCTCCTTCAGGAGTACCTTTGCAGTCGTAACAGCTGTATTGTCTTTAGTAGGATAAGCCTATTTACTAAATGTAC
Organism: Calotriton arnoldi; assembly: GCA_963921515.1. Taxonomy (NCBI): domain Eukaryota; kingdom Metazoa; phylum Chordata; class Amphibia; order Caudata; family Salamandridae; genus Calotriton; species Calotriton arnoldi. The sequence continues at coordinate 1,070,123 of CAWUFW010006089.1, read as the reverse complement.
AGACAACCACCAACACATACTTCAAATTATTACACCTGTCTAGCTCTATGTAGTACAGCTGAAGGACCTCAAAGGGGAAAATGGGTGGTGCAAAATTACCAGGTGGTGTAGGGGTACCCTTTCCAGGATTGTGCATCGTGCACACCATACAGTATTTCACTAAATGTGAAGCTGTTTTTGAAATGTTGTCATTCTGCCATACAGAGTCTAACAACTTGCAAATACCTTTAGCACTGATATGGGCTGGGCCATGGTGACTACAGGGAGAACATATGCATCTGGCAACATTCATCTCTGCTTTCCTGACTTATCAATCCAACATCCCTCATCGTTCAATTGTGCTGTACTTTCTTGCCACACTGCTAATTCTTCTATTGTAGCCTCACTCTGTATTACTTTCACATTCTCAAGCGTATCCTCAAACATGGTAACTTCAGGTACCCACCTAGCAGGTCCTGCCACAAACATTCTCTTCATTTTAGTATGTGCCATTTCCTTAGCTGTCTGATCAGCAAAAGCATTCCCCCTCCCTACATCATCAGTAATTTTCCTATGGGCGCTGTACTTCACTATTGCCAACTTCTTAGGGAGCGTCAACGCAGACAAGAGCCTCAATATAAGGTGACCATGTAGGATCTTTGTACCATGGGAAGTAAGGAACCCCCTCTCAGCCCAGAGTCGCCCGAAATTATGCGCGACCCCGAAGGCATACTGGCTGTCAGTATAAATATTGACAACCAGTCCCTCGCTCAATTCACAAGCTCGAATAAGGGAGGCTAACTCAGCTGCTTGGGCTGACTGATAAGGGACTCGTGATGTCTCTATGACTGTACGCAATGTAGTGATGGCATAAGCAGCAGTTGTAGTGCCATCTGGTAATTTGAAACAAGAGCCATCAACATATAGTTCCCCTTGTGGGTCAGATAAGGGAACATCAGTCAAGTCTACCCATCCTTTCGTCTCTTCTTCCGTCTGGAAGATAAAATCATGTTTCTCATTTTCATCATTTTCAGAAGGGAGGAGTAGTAACGTGGCTGGGTTCAGAGTGGCACATCTTTTTATCGTAATATGTTTGGCGAACAAGGTCAATTCATAGTCAGTTAGACGTGCACTGGTGAGGTGTTGTGTCTTTGTCTTATTCAAAAGTGGATCCACAGCATGGGGTACCATGACTGTGAGGTCAGTGTCAAGTACGAGTCCAGCCGATTGTCTTTTGGAGACAGCCACAGCCGCGACCGCTCTTAGACAGCTCGGGAGGGCTCTTGCGACAAGATCAAGAACAGCAGAGAAATAAGCACACAGCCGTTGCTTATCTCCAAATCTTTGTGTTAAAACAGAAAGCGCGCAGCCAGCCATCTCATGAATGTACAACACAAATGGTTTAGTATAGTCTGTAGTGCCGAGTACTGGAGCCGAACAAAGCGAGGTTTTCAATTGCTCAAAAGACTGCTGACAGTCAGGCGTCCAAGGCAAAGGCTCATGCACATCTTTTAGTGTTAGGGCAAGCAGGGGTTTTATTAATAACGAATAGCCAGGTATCCACTGCCGACAATAGGAAATGATACCTATAAAAGCACGCACATCTTTCTGAGTCTGTGGGATGGCATTTTAACAATGGTACTGATGCGCTCAGGAGTCAATCTCCTACCCTCCTTCGACAGTAGGTGACCTAAATAGGTGACCTCCTGTCAACAATACTGAAATTTGGAAAGCGACACTTTATGTCCGTGCTGTGCCAAATGCAACAACAATTTAACTGTACTATCCCTACAACCTTGTTCTGTGTCAGAAGCGATGAGGAGATCGTCAACGTACTGAACCAATACATTACCTGTAGGAAGCAAAAGGGAATCCAATTGGCTCTTTAAAGCTTGACTTTAGATACTTGGACTCTCAGTATAGCCCTGAGGAGCTCGACAGAATCTAAAACTTCTGCCAGCTAGTGTAAAACCGAACAACTGCCTGCTATCTGGATGGATAGGAACACTGACGAATGCATTTTTCAAATCGATGACAGAGAAGAATTTGGCAGTAGAAGGAATCATTGTTAAAAGAGTAGTAATGCCGGGGACCACAGGAAACTGGGGAACTACTATTTTATTAACTTCACCCAAATCAATCACAAAACGATAAACATCCGCATGATCATCAGAGGAACCCGAAGGTGTCCGTTTTAGGTTGGGGAGAATAAGGCTATTACAAATATTAGCAGTCGTCTTCTCAACCACTCCTTTCTCAATGAAATCCTGTACAATTTGCAATAAAGCTCGCTCACCTGCCTGCGGTATTTTATACTGAGGAATACGAGGCAAAATAGCATTGTCTTTAACTGTGATCGAAACCGGCGGTATCTGTAACAGTCCCACATCTGTGTCGCCTGTGGCCCACAAAGTGGCCAGCACATCTTTAAACTCAGCTGGAAGGGGCCCATCCTTGGACAGACACTGTTTAGGGCATGCCACATCCGGACCGATTGTCATGTAAACACCTGCCAGGGAGCAATAGATCGTAGAATGCAATTTCTTCAACAAATCCAAACCCATCAAATTCTCTCCACAATTAAATGTCAATAAGAATGGCGAATCTACGATGAAAGGACCAATAGTCAATGCAAGAGGTCTTGAAATGGGGCTCACAACCGGTACACCAGAGAAACCTACTGAAACATTATTATGGCCAGAAAGAGCCGCCCCAGGGACCAAAGAACGAGAAATAGAATTGCCCGATGCACATGTATCCACCAAAAATTCCTTAGCCGAGCCATTCAAATCCGCAGTAACATAAGGACCGCGTTGGTCTACAGGTATCGAAACTGGTCCCTCACTCTGTCCCTGGCTGTCCTAGCTGTAAGACATTCCTGTCACCTCATCTGTATCATAATCATCATGATAATACTGTCCGCCCCGAGGGTCATCAAAGTAATTCTTATCAGAATGACCCTGTGGAGCCGCAGCATTTGGAGCCCTGCCTGCCCCACCAGCTCCCCGACCCCGTCCACGAGAACCTCGTCCTCCAGGGGCTGCCACATTCTACAACAACACAGGACACTCGCTATGCCAGTGTCCCTCCTCTTTACAATACGCACATTGATTCGGCCCTAAAGGCGTAGTATACGGCTGCCTGCTAGTGCATGGAAGCTGTCGGGCCAAACCACCATGTCCTCTACCATTACCTCTAGAAACCTGCTGCAACAACACCTTTGTCTTCAAATCCTTGTGCTTCTTCTCTGTTCTCTCCTTATCCTCATTTTCCCTATGCTCATAATACTGCGCCATATTCAAAATAACAGAAGGGGAAGAGGTGGACCAAGTGCTTTCGGAAGCCTGCAATCGAGTCGCAATCTCGGGAAGCAAGTTGGAAACAAACCTATTAACAAACAACCGGACACATCCCTCAACAGACAAATCCTGCTGACTGTAATCCAAAAACACATCTTCAAACCGAGTGAAAAAATCTGACACACTCTCATCTTTCTTCTGGCGACAAGCCGTTAACTTGTCCCAATCAACCTTTCTCGGCGGATTAAGAGAATGCATATACGTGATAAAGCGGCCTGGCAAGGGAAGTATCTCTGCCTTAGGCTTATCGCCGGGCTTCCTCTCCTGATCCCATACTTTAATTTGATCCCATGTACCTCCCAGTTCCCCTACATGATCTTGTGTTTGCACCTGCCTCCAAATATCAACAGGAACCAGTAGACCAAAGAACAGTTCAATATCTGCAAGCGTCATTACTGTTGAAGAGGCAGCTTCAGTCAATTCTTTATAATATGCAGTAGGATTTTTCCTAGGATCAGGTAACTGAGTCTTAAGAGACAAAATTTCACTCCTTTTCCAGGGAGTATAAACTCACTGTTCTTGGAAACGGGCCGCCACACCTGGTCTAGTGACAATACCATGCTGATCCGTTAGCTCTGGTATTTCAGGATGATATATAGGATGAACCTCCAGCATCGGGAACTGAGATACCAGAGTGGGGCTCTTCTCAAGTAGCCTACCCCGGTAAGCAATCAACGTCGTAATACTGCCAAAAACTTGATCAGGCCCCATATTACTGACATATACATGATCTTTAATATCATATCAAATCTGTGGTGCTGCATCTTTGAAACACTGCTTCCAAAGACCAATCAGAGTAGCAGACATATGCTTAAGGGCATGCTGTTGTACAAAAGGCTCATAATCTTTCATCACATTCCACACATCTTCCACACTGTAAATGGGGTTTCGGGCCCACTGCACAACCTGGTTAGCCCCTACCTTTTTCTCCGCATCTCCCAATCCAGATACGCTCTTTAAACTTCGTCCAATCTCCAGCTCCAAACCCGCGCACGGGCATCCCATCACTCAAGGAAAACAGGAGATGAAAAACCAGAGAAGGAGAGGGAACTGGAGTGACAGGTATCAGTGATGCTGAGGGATGCGTCCAGGGCAAAAAGCTGGCGAGAAGGGTGCTGAAACAATGGGCGTGAGGGGGGTGCTAACAGTCACAGTTGCTGCGGATGGTAAGGAAGCAGGAGGAAGAGAAAGAGGAGAAGAAGCCAATGCCACAGCTGTTGAAAAAGCAGCAGTAGATACAGGAACAGAGACAGTAGAAGCGACAGTAACAGACTGCTGTGAGGGCAAGGGAACAGTGGGATATATCTTGTGTGGGGCGAACGGAGGTCGGGGTCGACTATCTAATAATTCCTCCACAAAAGTATCATTTTCTTCTTGAGCTACATAAGATTTATCAATGTGTAATCAAAACCTCCTATTTTCACGTTCAATTCCTATCTCTTATTTCTCTCTATCATGTGCTACAGCTTTCTGAGTCAATGTTTGCATTCTCCCTTTTCGCGCCTCCTTCTCCATCTTTATTCGTCTCTATTTAGCCTCCTTTTGACACGTTCGAAGAGAATTAAACATAGACTGCCTACTTAACTTCGCAAAAGTGTTTCCTGTAAAACCCTATTTTTTGTTCGTCAAAAGTGCCCGTCAACGGCCACTGCAATTCGGCATTGTCCCTCGTATATTTGTACCATAATGTACTAAACATAATAGGGCCAAGACCATGTTTCACATACATATCAAAATTAGGAGTGCCTTCCGGAGGCACCGGCTGAGCTTCTTCCAATCTAGCATCTGGAGAACAACAGCGACAGCACAAAGAAACCAATTTACTTATTCCAGGCATTTTCAAAGAAAACAAATTCACTATTCTATGCCTGGCAAAACATTTACAAACGTTTTATCCAAATGATGGCCCTTAGACCATACCAAATACAAACCAAAATGGTACCATATCCACAAAGAACCAAAACAAACTCACCTGATGTATGCAGGTCAAAACAAATTTATTCTCCACTGCCGACTCTTCAGACCAAACGGTCAGATCCAAGGGTTTTTCCGTTCAGGACTCCAGTCGGGATGACCACTGGGCGAGGCACCATCCGGCGGGACATAAGGGGCAGCTGCGAGTTACAGGAGCTCTCTCATGCAGGGATCCCTGATCCATCCGTCCGACCTGACAATCGCCTCGACCTCCCAACCAATCTGCGGAAGGGGAAGGGCCACTCACCCGAAGGAGTCCCTGTTTGGGCGCCAACTGAAGTTGGTCAGACAGTAGAGAATACAAACCAATATATGTTTATTCAAATATGCTCGAGCTATACATTATGTACATTTCAGAACCAATGAAGGCACGCCCATAATGGAATTTTCCAAGCAGATGCAGCTAAACAAAGGAGTACAGAAGGATAGGTTTCAATTCTGAGGCCGGGCACACATTATCTCCTACCCAAGGTTGTTCTGTCTGTGCCTAGTGGGGGAAGGCCTCTATCTAGTGAGAAAGGTATGCGTTAATAAGAACAGTGTATTCATTAGCTAAACAAGGCCCAACCTTGGAGAAATGAAACTTACCACAACCCGTTCTTCGAGAAGGCGAGGAGCAGTTTCGAACATGATTCAAAATGGCGGCTAAACATAAAATGGTGCCGCTAATGCTAACTTACATAGAATAATGCGCAAGCAAGTAAAACGGAAACATTTCTAGTCCCACATGTGTCTCATTTATTGCCTCTGTGATTACAACAAATGCTTAACACTACTCTCTGATAAGCCTAACTGCTTGCTGACAGTACCACAAAAAGAGATTTAGTATTAGCTACTTTTACCTTTACCTGCCTTTTGAGATTCTCTTGAACTCTCTACACAGTGTACTTCATTTTAGCACACAGTACAGAGAGGTAGTTTCCTATAGCCACTCACATACCCACTCCTCACAGATCCTGATCATACAACCAGTCACTCACCCATACAGCCACTCACACAGCCACACACTCACCCATACAGCTACTGACACACCCAGTTATTCACCTATACAGCTGCTCACATACCTACTCACACACCCATATAGCCTCTCAACAGAGCCACTCATACAACCACTCACTCACACACTCACTCTTACACCCACACAGCCATTTACTTACCCATTCACACATCCATACACTCACTCATACATGCAACCACTGACACACTCACTCACACACCCACACAGCCACTTACTTACCCATTCACACATCCATACAACCACTCACACAGCCACTCACTCACCTATACAGGCAATCTCACAGATACCCACTCTTCCATACAGCCACTTATATACCAACTTATTTAACCTAACACTCACTCAGCTAGCCACTCACTAACCCTTACAGCTATTTACATACCCTGTCACTCACTCATACTGCCATTCAGACACCCACTCACTCACCCATACAGTCACTTACATACCACTCACTCACCCCTGTAGCCACTCAGACAGCCACTCACTTACTCACCCATACAGCCACTGCCACACCCACACTCACTCACTAATACAGCCACTCACACAGCCACTAAGTCACCCACACAGCTACTCAGACACCCACATATACACCCATACAACCACTCACACACCTGTACAATCACTCAGACACCCACTCACACACAGTCGCTCAGTGACTCACATAAACTAGTTTAAAAAAAGGAATCACTCATTAGTAGTACACAAAGTATACTAATTTATCTTTTGTGGTACCTTAGTATATACGTTTAACACACAAAAACCTTTTGAAAACACTCACAGTCACTGGATGATGTCTTCAGTGATGTCATTTGAGATGTCATTAGTGATGTCACTGATCATGTAATGAGTGCTGTAATATGTCAGGTCATAATCAGTGCATTGTGGGGGCGTAAGTTATAGTTAGCTCAGGTAACTATAACTGCTGAATTTCACTGGTTTTGTATGAGTGAAATCTGAGCCTAACTATAACCTTTGTTTTTTCCAGTGAAAGTCCCCAGTAGGTAGTTATAGTTAGGACCTAGTTTCCATAGGAAAAGCATTTTTGACTTGCCTATAACTTTGGCGTTGTTTGACCAATCTTCATGACATTTTCCTAAAAGAGTGTCAAGATAGGTTCTGTGTGCTATGGAAAGTTTGGGAGTGATCCGTGCAGTGGGGACTCAGAAATAGGGGCACAAAATAAGGCTGCATTTGTAATGTTAATTCCCATAGGAACGCGTTGTCGTACCTACAGCCCGAACTGCTGGCCGGAATTACACCAAATTTGGCAGAGCAGTAGATGTTGTTATGCAGATTGTGCTTTTTGTTATTTGGTGCAAATCCATTCAGTAGTTTTTTTAAAATAATTATAGTGATGTCTCTGGTCGTGGATATTTCGTGACGATTTCACAATTACTAGCGAATGCGCGTGCCAACGGGAATGCTGTGATTGGCTGGGCTCAACCTGAACAGAAAGTTGCAGCCACCATTTTATCGTTCAGGGATGGTATCCGGTACTGACCATTTCTGTGAAAGCAAGCATAAGGGGTCAGGGTGTAGGTACTCTGACCCCATGTTAGAGAAATAGGGGTGTTAGTGACAAACGTTTTGTGTCCAAATTGTTTTTTTTCATCACACGTGATACTCGCAACGATGACGCGACCGCAAGCATGGCCCCTCATGTACCATCGCAGGGATGTCATGAATATCGCAGTGACATCGCGAATATTGGTGGAAATATAAAGTAAAAAGTATCTATATCTATATACATATCCTAACTGGTCACAGACTCATGTACCTAATCACATATCTACTCAGACACTCATACACCCACTCACATACCCACTCAGAAACTAATGCACCCACTCACAGACTCACTCAGAGACCCATGTGTGTATTGAGAGGCTCATGCACCCACTTACAAATGCACTCAGAGACTCATGCACCTATTCACATACATAGTTAGAGATGTATACACCTGCTCAGAGACTCATGCAACCAGTCACAGATCCACTCAGACACTTACGCACCGACTCACAGACCCACTGAGACACTTATGCTTCTACTCACTCAACCACTGATAGAGAGACCCACTCAGACTGTTATGCACCCACTCATAGATCCAGTTGCAGACTCATGTACCCATTCACATACCCACCACTGAGACCCTCATACACCCATTTACAAACCCACTCAGGCACTCACATACCCACTCACATACCCAGTCACAGGCTTGTAGTCCCACTCACAAACTCACTCAAAGACTCATGTGCCCATTCATATACATACTCAGAGAGTTATGCACCCACTTATAGACCTACTGAAGGACTCATGCAGCTAGTCACAAACCCACCTGGAGACTTATGCACCCACTCACATAACCCATTGAATCATTAATACACACTGTTATAAAGATATTTATAACAGATGTCATGAATGATGTAATATGTGAAGTCATGAGCAGTGCATTGAGGTTATAGTTAGCCCAGGTAACTATAACTGCTGAATTTCTCTGGTTTTGTACAAATGAAATGTCAGTCTAACTATAACGCCCTGTAACCTTTGGTTTTTTATATATATATATAAATTCACTGAAAAAACCACAGGTTTCAGGGACGTTATTGTTAGTTGGACATTTCACTCGTACAAAACCAGAGAAATTCGTCTGTTATAGTTAGTTGAGCTAACTATAACTCGCGCCCCCGCAATGCACTGCTGATGACGTCACATATTACATCACTAATGACATGGTCGGTGACATCACTGATGACATCTCAAATGTCATCACTGATGACATCACCGATGACATCATCCAGAGACTGGGTGATTTTTTAAAGTTTAAGAATGTTATATATAGATACGCAAAGGTGTATTGAAGAATGAGTGGGTGTATGAGTGTCTGAATGGATGATTTAGTGGGTGCGGGACTGACTGTATAAGTGAGTGATAAAACGTGTCTTAGTGAATGCATGGGTGAATGACTAATCTGTGTGAATGTCTGTATCAGTCTTTCAGTTGGTATGTATGTGGCTGCATGGGTTGGTGAGTAGCTATATCAGTGTCTATATGGGTTAATGATTGGTTGTCTGAGTACCTGTATGGGTGCCTGAGTATCTGTGTGGGTGGGTGGGGGGTGTAACTCCCTGCATGGATGTGTGACTGGGTGATTCAGTGGGTGTATGGGTTCATGAGTGCGTCTGCGAGGGGCTGTATGGGTGAGTGAGTGTGCCTATGGCTGTGTTGGTGAGTGAATGGATGTCTCAGTGGTATATGTGTGAGTAACTACATATGTGAAAGGCAGTATATGTGAGTGTTGGACTATATAAGTGACTGTATGTGAGAGTGAGTGATTGTGAGAGTGGATGTATGGATGAGTGTGTGCTTGTGTCAGTGATTGTATAAGAGAGTAAGTGTTTGTTAGTATCTGTGTGTATAAGTGAGATGGTGTGTGTATAACTGTATAGGTGATTAAATTACAGTGTGATTGACTCTTTGGGTGACTGACTAGGTGTGTGATTAACTCTATGGGTGAGTGACGGTGTGTGAGTATCTGTATAGGTGTATGAATGCATATATCAGAGGCTGTATTGATATGTGACTGCATGTATGAGTGACTGTATCGGTGAGTGGATGTGTGTGTAGACCTATGAATCAGTGAGTGGGTATGTACTAACTGGTATTGGTGTGTCTATAGTTTCGAGAATGGTAGTCTGTATTTTAGAGTGGGTGTATGAAAGGTTATATTAGGGTGTGAGGAGGTGCATCAAATATTAAGCGGATGATGTCATCAGTGATGTCATTTGAGATGTCATCATTGATGTCATCAGTGATGTCACTGACCATGTCATGAGAGATGTAATATGTGACGTCATCAGCAGTGCATTGCAGGGGCGCGAGTTATAGTTAGCTCAACTAACTATAACGGCCGAATTTCTCTGGTTTTGTACGAGTGAAATGTCCAACTAACTATAACGTCCCTGAAACCTGTGGTTTTTTCAGTGAATTTCGACGGTTTTTTAAATGTTAATTTCTAACTATAACATCCCTGAAACCTATGGTTTTTTCAGTGAATTTCAAAGGTTTTTTAAATGCTAAATACTAACTATAACGTCCCTGAAACCTATGGTTTTTTCAGTGAATTTCAAAGGTTTTTTAAATGCTAATTACTAACTATAACGTCCCTGAAACCTATGGTTTTGCAGTGAATTTCTAAGGTTTTTTAAATGCTTATTTATAACTATAACGTAGTAGTAACGTTTGCAGAGTGGTGCAGAAAGGAGGCTGGGCCTCCAACCAGCGCTCAGGAATTCCACTGCGTAGGACTTACAGGAGGTACCAGGAGGGCTTCTTGGCCCCCAAAGTCCCTCAGGAGTAAAGTGGACTTCATCCCCAAACCCGTAGTGTGCCAGGAGGTGCATTAGCAGAGTGGTGAAGAAAGGGGGGAGTGGCCTCCAAAGACCTCTTAGCGATACCACTGTGTGGAACTTACATGAGGTAACAGGAGGGGTAGTTGGCCCCCAAGGACATCCTTGGGGGTCAACTACCCCTCCTATTACCTCCAGTAAGTCCTAACAGCAGCATTGATAAATTCTCATAGCAGGCCACGCCCCCTTTGCCCACCATTCTGCAAACACGCTCCCTGGTGCGCTCTTGGATGGGGATTAAAGTCCCCTTCGATGCTGGGGGTCCTTGGGGGCCAACTAGCCCTCCTGTTATTTCTAGTAAGCCCCACACAGCTGGATTGCTGAGAGTGGTCTGAGGCCATGCCCCTTTTTACAGCACTCTGCAAATGCACCTCCTGGCACACCGCTGCTTGGGGGATGAAGTCAACTTTAGTCCTGAGGTCCTCAGGACACAAGAGGACCTCATCGCCCCACCAGCAGTGTGCCAAGAGGCGCGTTTGCAGAGTGGTGTAAAAAGAGGCATGGCCTCAGACCACCTCTCAGCAATCCCACTGTGTGGGGCTTACTGGAGGAACCTGGTGGGCTAGTTTGCCCCTAAGGACCCTTAAGATTCTAGGGGACTTAATCCCCCAACCCCAACCCAGAACGCGCCAGGAGGCGTGTTTGCAGAGTGGTTCAGGGAGGGGGCGGGGCCTCCGGTGAGATGCCGGCTTTTTTTTCTTAGAAGGGGGACTGTGTGGCCCCACTTCTCTAAATATTTTGTGGGCCCTGGGGACCCCATCCCCGAGGGCCTGCAACATTTTTTTTTTTAAACGGGAAGGGGGCCGCACTGCAATACCCCATATATATATATTTTTTTAAATCATTTTAAAGGAGGGGGTGTGCAGCCCCCCTCCTGAGGCCATTATTGGCCCATGGGACCCCAACCCCGGGGCAATGCCTAGTTAACCCAACATTTGGGACCACGGGGGGAGCCCCAATGCCCCTGCGGTCCCTGCCGGCTCCCCGCCTCCAGCGGGACCCAGCTTTGCTTTTGGGCAAAGGGAGCTGCTGACATGCAGCTCCCTTTGCCCAAAAGCAATTCTGCTTTGCTTCATGGAAGCGAGAGCAGATTTCCTGCTCTCACTTCCATGAAGCAAAGCAGTGTTTGCTATGACAGGGCGGGATCCGTGCTCCCGCCCTGCCACAGCAAACTGCAATGTCCCGGGACATTGCTGGAGCCAGCCCTGGGGGGTGGCAGTCCCCAGGGCCATAGAGGGCTCCAGGAGGGGGGCCGGCGGGCCCCCTCCTGTCATAATTAAAGACCCGGGGAGGTGGTGGTCCCCGGGGCCGTGGGTCTGCAACGGACCACCGCCGGTAATTTAAGTTTGCGCCAAGGTGGTGTTGGTCCCTGGGGCAGTGTGGGGAGGGACAGGAGCACCCCCACACTTTGTGTAATCAAATTTAAGCCCCGGGGAGGTGGCGGTCCCCGGTGCTTGGGGGGGCACACGAGGCCCCCCGCTCATAATTACAGAATGCCCCAGGGAGGTGGCAGTCCCCGGGGCAACATGGGGGGGCAGGAGCACCGCACACATTTTTTAAGAAAAGCCTCGGGAGGTGGCGGTCCCCGGGGCTGCAGGAGGGCCACGTGCCCCCGCACATTAATAACAAAGCCCCGGGGAGGTGGCAGTCCCCGGGGCTGCATAACAATCATACATTGCCCCCGGGACCTGGCCCGCCCGGGGCCTAAAAAGCAACAAATCGCAAGAGACCGCGCTTCGTTTATTTTTAAAATTTTGGGCTATTTTAAAAAAATGCTTTTTTTGGCCCTGGGGGTCCCTGGAGGACCCCCTGACCAGGCCTAGGGGGTCTGGGGGTTTCTACCCTGCCCCCTTTTCTTTTTGTTATCATTTTCTTCCCTTTTTGCTTGTGACTCGGTTCACAAGATGGCTGCCAACACTTCTTGGTTTGGAGTGTTGGCAGCCAACCAGAATGAAGCTCGTGATCGGGAGGGTTCGCGGATCCACCCCGGTCACCAGATATATAATTATTTTTATTTTTGAATTTCTCAGGAACTACTGATGGATTTACACCATTTAAAGCAAAGAGTGCACTCTGGACAAAGAGCTACCTCTCTGCCAAATTTGGTCTAATTCCATTCAGCAGTTCAGGCTGTAGCCGCGACAAAGGTCAGTGATGTCACTGACCATGTCATGAGTGATGTAATATGTGACGTCATCAGCAGTGCATTGCGGGGGCGCGAGTTATAGTTAGCTGAACTAACTATAACGGGGGAATTTCACGGGTTTTGTACGAGTGCAATGTCCAACTAACTATAACTGTCCCTAAAACCTATGGTTTTTCAGTGAATTTCAAAGGTTTTTTAAATGCTAATTTCTAACTATAACTTATCTGAAACCTATAGTTTTTTCAGTGAATTTCAAAGGTTTTTTAAATGCTAATTCCTAACTATAGCATGTCTGAAACCTACGGTTTTTTCAGTGAATTTCAAAGGTTTTGTAAATGACAATTTTTAAATGTATTAATTGTTATATTAATTTTTTTCATACTGATTTATTACATTTTTAGATTTTTTTTTACATATTTTATTTTTTAAATTACATTGTAATTACATTATACATTACATTACAAAAAATACTTTCTCAGAATGAATTACTTTAGTTTAAATACTTTGCACATAGGCAATAGACTTTTAAGTACAGTAGTTACAGTTGTTGCAATGGGCACCACATTTTCAAACACAATGCAACATTCAGCTCAATGTGAATTTCTAGTTAAATGCAATTAGTTACTTTATGGATTACTTTTCTAACCAAAGGACTGGATCCTAGATTCAGTTCTGGTACATCTCCTGTAAACAGTTGAGTAAAAGCGTTTTGGTTACAGTCGTGATTTTTAAGGAATATTATTGTATTTTAAAAGTTGACACTTAGAAACTTTTTCTCATAGAATCACCAATGTTATCCTATGGAAGGAAATTCACTTAGCAGGTAAAAACTGTTATCGTTACTTTTTCTTACTCAGTGTTGGATCCTGGATCCAGCACTGGTGCATCTCCTGTAAACAGTTGAAAGAATGCGTTTAAGTCATACAGGCGATTTTTAAGGAATATTTGTAGTTTGTGAAAATCGACACTTTGAAACTTTTCTGCTGAAAACCAGACAATGGATTCCTAGGGAAGAAAATATAAGTTACTGGTAAGTACGGTTAAAATTACTTTTCAGGACCAGTACTGGGCTGAAAGATGCAGCACTGAGGTCTCTCCTGATAACAGGTGAGTAAATCGAAATTCGTATTTCGGCTGATTTTAGAGGAATATTTGTATGTTTCAAAAATCAACACTTAGAAACTTTTTCAGCAAAAAGCAGGCAATGATATCCTATGGAAGGAAATTCAAGTTACTGGTAAGTACGGTTAAAATTACTTTTGAGGATCAGTACTGGGCTGAAAGATGCAGCACTGAGGTCTCTCCTGATAACAGGTGAGTAAATCGGAATTCGTATTTCGGCTGATTTTAGAGGAATATTTTAAAGTTCCAAAACTCCACACTTAGAAGAATTTCCAAGTGAAACCAGTCAATGTTAGCCTATGGAAGGAAATTCAAGTTACTGGTAAGTACGGTTAAAATTACTTTTCAGGACCAGTACTGGGCTGAAAGATACAGCACTGAGGGCTCTCCTTATAACAGGTGAGTAAATCGGAATTCGTATTTCGGCTGATTTTAGAGGAATATTTGTATGTTTCAAAAATCAACACTTAGAAACTTTTTCAGCAAAAAGCAGGGAATTATATCCTATGGAAGGAAATTCAAGTTACTGGTAAGTACGGTTAAAATTACTTTTGAGGATCAGTACTGGGCTGAAAGATGCAGCACTGAGGTCTCTCCTGATAACAGGTGAGTAAATCGGAATTCGTATTTCGGCTGATTTTAGAGGAATATTTTAAAGTTCCAAAACTCCACACTTAGAAGAATTTCCAAGTGAAACCAGTCAATGTTAGCCTATGGAAGGAAATTCAAGTTACTGGTAAGTACGGTTAAAATTACTTTTCAGGACCAGTACTGGGCTGAAAGATACAGCACTGAGGTCTCTCCTGATAACAGGTGAGTAAATCGGAATTCGTATTTCGGCTGATTTTAGAGGAATATTTTAAAGTTCCAAAACTCCACACTTAGAAGAATTTCCAAGTGAAACCAGTCAATGTTAGCCTATGGAAGGAAATTCAAGTTACTGGTAAGTACGGTTAAAATTACTTTTCAGGATTAGTACTGGGCTGAAAGATGCAGCACTGAGGTCTCTCCTGATAACAGGTGAGTAAATCAGAATTCGTATTTCGGCTGATTTTAGAGGAATATTTGCACAATGGTGAAGGGAGGGGCGGGGCCTGAGGTGACATCTGTGCAAACGCGCCCGTGGCGCGTTTTAAGTTGGGGGATTAAGTCCCCTTGAATCATGAGGGTCCCTACGGGCCAACTAGCCCACCAGGAACCTCCAGTATGCGCTAGGGGCTGCGTTGCAGAGACATGTACAGAGGCCACACCCCTTTTACACCTCTCTGCAACGCAGCTCTGTGGCGCTTTCTGGACGTACCTGTTGGGCTAGTTGGCCCCCAGGGACCCTCAGGATTGAAGGGGATTTAATTCCCCATCTTAAAACCCGCCACGGGGCCTGTTTGCACACATGTCACCTGAAGCCCCGCCCCTCCCTTCACCACTGTGCAAACGCGCCCGTGGCACGTTTTAAGTCGGGGATTAACTCCCTTGAATCCTGAGGGTCCCTGGGGTGCAACTAGCCCACCATATACCTCCAAAAGCGCCACAGAGCTGCGTTGCAGAGAGGTGTAAAAGGGGCGTGGCCTCTGTACACCTCTCTGCAAGGCAGCTCCCTGACGCATACTGGAGGTTCCTGGTGGGCTAGTTGGCCCCCAGGGACCCCCAGTATTCAAGGGGAATTCGTTCCCCCTCTGCAAACGCGCCAGGGGGCGCGTTTGCAGAGTGGTGAAGGAAGGGGGCGGGGCCTGCGGGCCCGATCGTTTTTTTTTTTGTTTGTTTTTTTTTTCCCCCTGAAGGGGGGCTGTGTGGCCCCCCTTCCTTTTTCCTATTTTTAGGCCCTGGGGACCCCATCCCCCAGGGCCTTACCCCTTTTTTTAAATTAAAATTTAAAAAAAAACGGGAAGGGGGCCGCGTGGCCCCCTTCCCTGGGCCTGTATTGGCCCCGGGGACCCCATCCCCTGGGGCATGGCCTCTTTTTTTTTATTTGGAGGGGGCTGCGTGGCCCCCTCCTCAGGCCATTTAAGGCCCCGGGGACCCCATCCCCGGGGCCGGCCTTGCACTTTTTTTTTTTTTTTTAAACTTTTTTTACCTTTGGGGAGGGGGCTGCGTGGCCCCCTCCGTGGCCACTTATGGCCCCGGGGACCCCATCCCCCGGGGCCTGGCCTCTCGTTGGGGACTGTGGGGGTCCCCAAACCCCCACAGTCCCGCCGGCTCCCCGTGTCCTACGGGAGCCGGCATTGCTTTACACATGGGGAGCAGCTAACATGCTGCTCCCCATGTGGAAAGCAATCAGCTTTGGATATTGGAAGAGAGAGCAGGTTTCCTGCTCTCTCTTCCAATATCCAAGCAGTTTGCAATGACAGGACGGGAGCCGCGAGGCTCCCGTCCTGTCATTGGAAACAGCAGTGTCCCGGGGGTAGGCACCCGGGACACTGCAGGAGCCGGCCCTGGGGGTGGCGGTCCCCAGGGCCACCACAGGCTCCAGGAGGGGGCCGCGCGGCCCCCTCCTTACATTTTGAAAACCCCGGGAGGTGGTGGTCCTCGGGGCTTGGGGTCCAAAACGGACCCCCATTGTAATTTTTCTTAGTGCCCCGGGGAGGTGGTGGTCCCTGGGGCATGTGGGGCTGGAGCCCCCCCACACAGGTTTTTCAAAAATAAAAAAAGAAGCCCCGGGAAGGTGGCGGTCCCCGGGGCTGCGGGAGGGCTCAGAGCCCTCCCGCACCATTATACATAAAGCCCCGGGGGGGGGTGGTCCCCGGGGCTTGGGGGGCCCTTAGAGGCCCCCCACACATAAAATTAACCCCCCAGCATGCCCCCGGGACTTGGCCCACCCGGGGGCCAATTAACATCGAAGCGCGGGAGACCGCGCTTCGATTTTTTTTTTTTTCGGCAGGATTCGCGCACCCTGAGCGCATCCTGCCGATTTAAAAAAAAATAATAATAAATTTTTGCCCAGGGGGTCCTTGTGGGACCCCTGAGCAGACCTAGGGGTCAGGGTGTTTCTACCCTGCCCCCTTTGTGTGCTTTGCGCACTTGTTTCTGTCCCTCGGTTCTACCGAGGGACAAAATGGCTGCCAACACTTCCTGATTTGGAGTGTTGACAGCCAATTAGCATGCAGCTCGTGATCGGGAGGGTGCGCGAATCCGACGCGGCCATAGATATATCTATCTTTTTACTTTTGATTTTCTCAGCAACTACTGAACGGATTTACACCATTTAACAAAAAGGGTTCTTTCTGAACCAAGAACTACCTCTTGCCAAATTTGGTGTAATTCCGTTCAGCAGTTCGGGCTGTAGCCGTGTCTAAAGTTTCCTATGGAAAATTGCATGGGGAAAACGCGTTTTGGGACCCCCTTTTTCTCGGCCCCCGCTTGACAAATCCCCCGAGACTTTCAGGGTAGGAGCGGACCGGAGCGCCCCACAAAGTTTGAAAATTTTGCGAAGATACGTCAACCGGCAAGAGAGTTATTTCAAATAGAATGTCGCGGATTTCCTATGGATAATAGGTTGTAACTATAACTATCTACTGGCGACCGCCAGTAGATATATATATATATATATATATATATATATATATATATATATATATATATATATATATATAAATATATATATATTCACTTAACAATGAAAGGTTACAGGGATGTTATAGTTAGGAAATAGATTTTGAAAAACCTTAGAAATTCACTTCGAAAACCAAAGGTTACAGGGTCATTATAGTAAGCAAATAGAATTAAAAAAACCTTAGAAATTCACTGGAAAAAAAAACAAACGTTACCGGGACATTACAGTTAGACTCAAATTTGACTTGTACAAAACCAGTGAAATTCAGCAGTTATAGTTATCTGAGCTAACTATAACTTACACCCCCGCAATGCACTGCTGATGACGTCACATATTACATCACTCATGACATGCTCAGTGACATCACTGATGACGTCAATGATGACATCTCAAATGACATCATTGATGACATCACTGATCACACCATCCAGTGAGTATAAGTATTTTGTAAGAGTTTATGATTGTTAAACATATATACTAAGGTACTACAAAAGTTAAAGTAGTATACTAGTTGGATTACTAGTGAGTGATACAACTTTTAATATATATCATGTGATTGACTGTGGGACTGTATGTATCCTTGTGTCTATGGGTATGTGAGTGGCTGAATGTATAAGTGGGTGTGTGAGTAGCTGTGTGGGTGAGTGAGATGCTTTGTGAGTGGCTGTATTGGTGAGTGAGTGGGTGTGTCAGTGGCTGTATGCGTGGGTAAGTGGTGGTGTGAGTGGCTCTATGGGTGGGTAAGTGGATGTGTAGAGACTGTATGGGTGAGTGAGTCAGTGTCTGAATGGCTGTATGAGTGAGTGACTGGGTGTTTAAGTAGCTGTATGGATGAGTGAGTGGCTGTTTGAGTACATGTTTTGTTAAGTAAGTGTCTGTGTGAATGGCTGTATGGGTGAGTATGGGGATGTGTGAGTGCTAGTATGGATGTATGAATGGGTATGTAAGTGGTTGTGTGAGTGAGTGTGTGAGGGCTTATATGGGTGAGTGAGTGGCTGTGTTGAGAGGCTGATTGGGTGAGTAAGTGGGTGTGTGAGTGATTTTGTAGATAAATAAATAGGTGTGTGAGTAGCTATTTGGGTGAGTATGTGGTTATGTGATTGGCTGTATGGATGAGTAACTGGTAGTATGAGTGGCTGTATGGGTGAGTGTGTGGGTGTGTGAGTGAGTGGCTCTATGGAGGAGTGAGGGGTGTGTGAGTACTGGTATAGGTCTGAGAATGGGTATGTCATTGGTTGTGTGGGTGTGTGTGGGCTTATGAGAGGTTTATGGGGGCGTGAGTAGGTGTGTGAGTGGTTCTGTGGATGATGTCATCAGTGATGTAATTTGAGATGTCATCAGCGATGTTATCAGTGATGTCACTTACCATGTCATGAGTGATGTAATATGTGAGGTCATAAGCAGTGCATTGCAGGGACATAAGTTATAGTTAGCTCAGGTAACTATAACTGCCGAATTGCACTGTTTTTCTATGGGTGAAATATGAGACTAACTATAACGTCCCTGTAACCTTTGTTTTTTTCAGTGAATTTCTAAAGTTTTTTTAATTCTATTTGCTAACTATAATGACCCAGTAACCTTAGGTTTTTTAAGTGAATTTCTAAGGTTTTTCAAAATCTATTTTCTAACTATAACGTCCCTGTAACTTTTGTTTTTTTAAGTGAATTTCTATGTTTTTTTAACTAGTATTGGTGTTTGCAGAGTGGTGGACAAAGGGGGCGGGGCCTCTGACCAGCTCTCAGAAATACTGCTTTGTCAGACTTACTGGAGATAACAGGAGGGCCTCTGGGCCCTCAATAACCCTTAGCATGCAAGAGGACTTCATCCCCCAACCAGCAGTGCTCCAGGAGGTGCATCTGCAGAGTGGTGGAAAAAGGGGGCGTGGCCTCCAAAAACCTCTCTGCAATTCTGCTTTGTGGGCCTTACTTCAGGTAACAGGAAGGTTTGTTGGGTCCTAAGAACACTCTAGAGACAATGAGACTTCATCCCTAAACCAGCAGTGCGCCAGGGGGTGCGTTTACAGAGTGGTGGAGAAAGGGAGCGTGGCCTCCGAAGTCTTCTCAACAATCACGCTCTGTGGGACTTACTCGAGGTAACAGGAGGGCTTCTTCTCCCCCAAGGACCTTCAGCATCCAAGGGGACTTCATCCCCCTACCAACAATGCGCCAAGAGGTGTGTCTGCAGAGTGGTGGAAAAAGGGGGCGTGGTATCCAAACACCTCTCAGCAATCCCACTGTGTGGGACTTACTGGAGGTAACAGGAGGTCTAGTTGGCCGCCAAGGACCCTCAGCAGCCAAGGGAACTTCTTCCCCAACACGCAGCAGGCCAGGAGGCACAATTGCAGAGTGGTGCAGAAAGGTAGCGGGCCTCCAGCGTTGTGCCTGTAGCTTTATCTTTTTTCTTTTTTTTTTCATTATAAGGGAAGGGGGTTCCTGGGCCGATTTTGGCCCCGGGGACCTCATCCTAGGGCCAGGTATTTTGAGAATGGGGAGGAGGTCCGTGCGGCCCCCTCCACACGCCGATTACGGCCCTGGAGACCCCCATCCCCGGGGCCTGGCTTTTTCTTTTTTAAATTTTTTTTGTTTTTAATAAAGGAAGGGGGGCCGTGCAGCCCCCCCACTTTAATTATAATCATTTGCCCCGGGGAGGTAGTGGCCCCAGGGTTGCGGGGGCCAGAGGCCCCCACATTAATATTCCATTTAGCCCTGGGGAGGTGGCAGACCCTGGGTCTGCGGGGGGCCACGCAGGCCTCCGTCCTGGAGCCAACAATTGTCCTCAGACCACTCCACGGGCTGGCTCATGCAATGTCCTGGGGTGCCTACCCCCAGGACACTGCAGTTTGCTATTGCTTGGCGGGAGCATTAGCACTCCCGCGAAGCCATAGCAAACTCTGCTCCGCTTCTAGTAAGTGAGAGCAGAAAAAATGCTCTTGCTTACCAGAAGCAGAGCAGAATTGCTTTTGGACAGAGGGAGCTGCATGTTCAGCAGCTCCCTCTGTCCAAAACCAATGCTGGCTCCTGCATGAGGCGGGGAGCTGGCAGGGACCGTGGGGCCTTCAGGCTCCCCCTTCAGTCCCCAACTTAAGAAACTAGGGGGGATATTCACAAGAACGTGCGTTAAACACCTCCAAAAAATGTGAACGCAACTTTACACATCGCAGTCTATCGCGGGAAAATAACCCCGTGTTAACGTGGAATTCACAACACGGTGGTACCATGCGATAATCTCCCGAAAACGCGGACAATGTCCGCGATACAACAACCGCGACGGTGATAAAAACCCAAACCCCAACGCAAAAAAACATGCGATGTGCCAACCCGCGATGAGGAAATCAGTGATAAGCAGCGCCAGGCCTGCCATACACACACGGCAGGCGGGAAAATCACTACAAAAGTAGAAAAAACACACAAACACAAAATGACCAACACCGAAGCACCATGGAGGCAGCCAGAGCAGGCGCAGAGGACGAGTGGAACCCCACAAGCACCCCAGACGACCAGCCTGGGACCTCGGGGACAGGGAAGGGCAAGTACAAGAAGAAGAGGAAGACGAAGTTCAGTCCGCAGGAGAATAGGATCCTGGTCACGGAGGTGATAGAACACCTTCAACAACTGTTCGTCACCTCCAATGTGTCATTGGGCACCAAAAATGGAATATGGCGGTCCATCGTGGACAAGGTGAATGCCGTCGGAGAGCACAAGAGGTCAATGGACGAGGTCAAGAGGCGATGGATTGACATCAAGCGCAAAACCAAGGAGAAACTCGCAGGCAACCAGAAGGCAGCAATGCAGACTGGAGGTGGGAGCCCAGCGCCACAACTGGAGCTGGATGACATGGAGGAGCTGGTGTCCACAGTCATCAGTGTGGAGACCGTGGCAGGAGTCGGGGCACCGGATACTGCTCGACATGACACAACACAATAGCAACAGGGTGAGTAACCACCAGGTACTGGGGGGACGGGGGGGAGATGGCCACAATGGCACACTTGCACAATCAAGCAGAGCACAGTGCACACCCACAATGACTCTGGATCATGGCCCTGATCTACAGACTGTCACAATGTACATTGGCATGCTGTCTGAATGTGAACATGTACCATGCGGCTACATACATGTGGACACATTGTAACACAGCATCTCCCCTTCACAATACAGGGGCACCGTCAACACCTCCTGCAGAGCAGTCCCAGCCACTCTTCACTGATGACGAGGAGGACACCACCAGCATCGACACCCAAGCCCTCCAAGACATCATTGAACTCATCCGCCAATCACCTCCAGGACCAGGGCAGCCCAGCTGCATCGAGGAGACCCCACCCACTCCACAAACCACCCAGCAGGAGGCACCCACAACCCCGGCTGTCTCCAAAAAACCCCCCGAACAACACATGGCCTTCCGACGCCGTGTGTTGGAGGGCCAGAGGGAGATGGCTGAGCAGGTGCGGGTGGGGTTCGACCTCATGGCTACCAAACTTGACGCCATCCATGGGTGTCTGAGTCCCATCAGGGACCACCTCCAGTCCCTAACGGACACCCTCACGCCGCTCCATGGTCTCCAACGAGCCCTGGCTGACATCGCTGGAGTCATGACTCGGAGACAAGAACACCTGTCCGCTCAGAGTGGCTCCAGCGATCTCAGCCGTGAGCTGGCACACATGCAGAGGCTCATGGAGGACATGGTGCGGATGGAGGGGGAAAGGATGGCAGCCACCGCTGCACATCAGCAAAATGTAGCTGGGATCTACCATGCCCTGCGTATCCTCATCATGGCATTGCTGCCCCAAGGCGTAGCGCAGATGAATGCTGCTGCCCCTACACCATCCACATCTCCGCCCCCTGGTGTGTCGGTGCCTCACAGTGCAGCAGGCATTTCCACTCCGGCACCTGATGTGTCACTGCCACACAGTGCGGCCGACAATCCTTCTCCGGCCCCTAATGTGTCAGTGGCACACAGTGCCGCAGCCGGAACTGCACCACCCACAGGTGGGGCAGAGCACACATCCGAGGACGTAGATGGGCTTGAGATCAGAAGGAGGCACTAGCATTCATATCCGCCACCTGGCCTGTTGCTGCTTGGTGCCACACATGGCCCCATGACCTTCCACTGACCCCCGATACACTCTGCTGCACTTACCTTGGACCGCGACATGGACTGCCATATCCTGTTTGGTGACCAATGACACGGCGACCAGACTGCGGACTGTACCCTTCCTCTTCCGCTGTACTTGTCATTCCCCGATGGACTCTGGCTGGCCCTCCACGGGCCCATGTTGTGAAGTGGGGTTGGCATGGCCCTGTACTGCTCCAGCTGCAAAACTCCACTGGATGTGCATTAAACATTCAGAAACGCACTGCTGTGTTATGTCTTTCATCATTCATGTATGAATGTGTGGATGAATGTAGGGTCAGTGATTCCCCCTAACGTCAATGATGCTCATCTAGTGGGATTCCAGTCACAGTGTGCTACATTGCCGATTGCGTTCCGGGTGTCGTAGACACTACAACAGGGACACACGCATTAGTCACTTCCTTGTCTGGACATGGACTGAACCACGCCCAGAGCCCCCGAGTCATTGTTGCAAGCCCTGCGCTGGTCCGGCGTACGCCAGGCCAGACCACTCAGCTTACGCTCCGAGGGGGGGCCACATAGCTATGAGTCGCAGGTTTACACGCTAGTGGTCTGCAGGTCGCTGGTCTAGTTGTCGGCATGTCACGGGCACTCCCTGAGGGCAGGTTTGCACACACACCACACCCATCGGGCACAGGCGTCACAGGCCATGTGACCCCGCCAATATAAGGGGCCAACAACGTCACATTCCCCACTGCCAGTGGTGACTGGATGACGGACGTTCCACGATTCTCAATCATAAAGGGCCCATGATTTGTTGCGCACAAGGTTAGTGGCACCCGAAGCCTTGCGGCCGTCACGGGCCTACCACCACGTGGCGCTGACTGGGGTTGCACAGGGTTAGTGGCACCGAAATTGCTGAGCGGGTGTGCGGCCTGCGATGATGACGTGTGCACTGATGTGGTCTCTGCCATTGATGCCTCAGGACTCAGCGTCATGTGTGTGACCTGCTGGGCCGCGGTGCGGGTCCGCATGATGTGGAGCATGCCATGGTGGCGGGACCTGGGCCTGGAGCTTGCACGGGCATGTGGTGTGCCCACTGGTGGACACACCGTTGACGGCAGGTGAGCATTGGGGCCCGGGTGCGCAAGGGCGGACAGCCAGCGCTGGCCGGCGGGAGGGGCTAGGGTGCGGCTGCATGTGTGCGCAGGGGCGGACAGGCGTTGTTGCAGTGTGCAGTGAGATGGACTCTGCCATGATTGACTCTGGCCTCGATTACAGATTGCAGACCTGGTGGCCTGCAGTGTATACCGGCACGTGGTTGGAGACACACCGGTGGCAGCAGGTGAGCAGTGGTGCCTGGGTGCGCGGGGGCGGCAGTGTCCCTCCTTCTCCCTCTCTCTCTCCCTTCCTTCCCTTCTCTCTCTCTCTCTCTCCCTTCCTTTCCTCTCTCTCTCTCTCTCTCTCCCTTCCTTCCCTCTCTCTCTCTCTCTCTCTCTCTCCCTTCCTTCCCTTCTCTCTTTCTCTCTCTGCCTTTCTTTCCTTCTCTGTTTCTCTGTGTCTCGCTCCTTTGATGTGGGCATGACACACGTTCTGGATTTTGTGCTTTATTTTCCAGGCTGTGACATCAAGATTGTCCCGGACGGACCCGACAGGAGTCTTCCGCATTGGTGTTTTTGTTGTATTCAATAAAGTTTTTGGTTGTTACTTCAATGATGAGTGACTGTTTCTCGTTCTTCTGACCACACATGTGTTTCTTGTTGTCATTGTGCGACATCATGCGCTTTTTGTGGCTCTTGTGTCGTGCACGGTATGTGTTTGTCCCGGGTGGGGGGGGCTGGGAGTGGTGGCGGTGGGTGTTGTGGCCCTCATGGGTCTCCGAGCTGCATGATCATTGTCTCCATGGCATCTGTGGGTCTTCAGATGTGGCTCTTGGCTGGGCTCCCTTTCATACTGCAGGTAGTTGTCCTGCTTAACACCAGCAGAAGGCAGGTGTTAAATCCCTGCTGCTACCGCGGCTTATCGCCTGTTTTTGGTTCGCATCGCAGATCTGGCAGCTCGTTGTGAATGTGGTGTAGTGGTGTTTTCGTGTGTTTTTGCACGGGAACGCCTACTCTGCATCTCATTAGGGTTAGTTGGTGGTGTCACCCGTGGAGGTAAATTTTGCGGCAGTTATCGCAGGAATACTTGCGTTGTCTGCAGTTTGCACCCGCTTGTGAATGGGGCGTTAAATCTATCTCCACTTTTGATGCGTTACGGTGGCGATAACTCGGCGATAAGTCCTTGTGAATATGCCCCTAGGTGCCCTGGGTGAGACCAGGGCACCCAGTATTGTAGCCAGGCCCAGAGGGCTGGAGTCCCAGGGGCCAAAATTTGCCCATAAGGAGGGCCACGCGGTCCCCCCTTGCATGTTTTTAGAAAAAAATAAAGGGCGAGCCCTGGGGAATAGGGTCTCCAGGGTCAGAAATGGCTCAGGGAAGGAAGGCCGGCCCCCCTTCCTTTATTAAAAATATTTTTTAAAAGAAAATGCCGGGCCCCAGGGAATGGAGTCCCTGGAACTGTAATCGGCACGGGGAGGGGGGCCGCATGGCCCACTTCCCCATTCTAAAAATATCTGTTCTTGGGGGATGGGGTCCCTGGGGCCCAAATTCGCCCAAAGAAGGTGGGCCACATGGTCTCCCTTTCGGGGCCCTCTCTTTCTATAAAGGGCTACCTGTGCTTGGAGAAGGCAAAGCAAGTCTGTTTTCTTGGCAATTCCACATTGAAAGATGATCTGAAATGCTTATGGAGGTGGATGCATCGTTTATCTATTGGAGCGCAACCTGTAGTGACTGTGACAAGTGAGTTCTTTCTTGTCCTCACCTGGTGAGAGCAGAGTCCATGGTTCTCCCATTAAATTATTACGAGTATTCAAATGTCCAAATCACTTGGAAGCTTTGCCTGTTTAGCCCCTCCTACTTTAGTAGTATGCAAAAAGGTCTTCCCGCCTTTTACCAGGCTAATGGACACCTTAACAAGAGGCCCTCAAGACCGTTTCATGCCGATTTTAGTAACGCATTCTTGACGTCAAGGAATATGAGGACATCTCCGGCCAAAGAAGCACTTACTTCATATAGTTAAGAAGAAAGGCCCTTGTTTGGTGGAGATTTACCTCTTTTTACTCTCGTCATCTTCTCTGTAGGAAGATTCATGTTATCACAAAATATCACAAATTTCTGGATAAAGACGCACAAAGAACAATCACATTGCCAAAATGCACGCAAGGTCACTGGCGACATATCCTCGTGCTCCATTACACAGCTGTATTGTAGAATAAGTACTGGACAATTACCCACTAGTAATTAAACAGTAGAATTTACTCCACTCAGGTAGATATTTTGTGCAAACTGTGGACTCTTATTGGATAAAGTGGCAGGTGTGGTACTTTTGTGGGCCAGCCACTGACACAGCTACTGACACACCCAAACAGACACACACACTCAGGCACTCACACACCCACTGACAGACCCATTCAGACTCTGATACATCCACTCACAGGCCCACTGGAGACACTCACACACCCACTCACAGACCCACTCAGATACTCTCACATGCACTCATAGACCTACTCAGACACTCATACATCCACTCACAGATACACTCAGGCTCTCTCACACCCACTCACAAACCCACTCAGGCATTCATGCACCCACTCACAGAACCATTCAGACACACTCACAGCCACTCACAGCCCCATTCAGACACTCATGATCTCAGTCACAGACTGGCTCACACACTCATGGAGGAACTCGCAAACCCACTTAGACACTCTCACATCCACTCAGATACCCAATCAGAGACTCATGTGCACACTCACAGACCCACTCAGACACCCATGCACCCACTCACACACCCAGTGAGACACTTATTCACCCGCTCCCAGACCCATTCAGACACTCACACACCCACTCACACACCCATTGAGACATTCACTCTCACACCCACTGAGACACTCCAGCACTCATTCACACACTCACTCTCATAGGTTAAAGGTTACAGTTAGGAAATAAAATATGAAAAACATCAGAAATGCAGTAAAAAAACAAAGATTAAGGTACGTTATAGTTAGGAAATAGCATAAAAAACATAGAAATTGACTAAAAAAAGTAAAGGTTACAGGCATTAACATTAAAAAAAAACTTAGAAATTCACTGAAAAACCCAAAGGTTACAGAGACATTATAGTTAGGAAATAGAATAGAAAACCTTTGAAATTCAACTGAAAAAATACAAAGGATACAGGGGCATTATAGTTAGGCTCAGATTTCACACATATAAAACCAGTGAAATTCAGCAGCTGTAGTAACCTGAGCTAACTATAACTTACGTCCCCGCAATGCACTGCTTATGACCTCACACTGCGGGGGCGTAAGTTATAGTTAGCTCAGGTAACAATAACTGCTGAATTTAACTGGTTTTGTACATGTGAAATCTGAGCCTAACTGTAACATCCTTGTAACCTTTGCTTTTTTCATGTAAATATATATATAAATATGTATATATATATATGTGTGTATATAAATAAATATATATATATATATATATGTGTATATATAAATATATATATATGTGTTTATATTTAGCATATCCACTGGCACACCGAGGCCCATCTGGGGGCTATGAATGTTACAGCAGCAACATTGCGCGCTCCATCTGGAGACAAAGGACACTACAAGGCCCATAATGCTCTGCTAGTCGCGGCAGAGCGTCCCATCCAGGGCATGCATTGGAGCATTCAAATGATGAGGGCGATGTCCTATGCGCCTTCAATTGCCAAAGCCTCTGAAGAGAAGTGGGGACACTTCGAAACGCCTCAGGCATCCATGGCAAATTGGACTGCTTAAAGTTATCGTTGTGCCGGCGGATTGTATACCATAAAGGCTCTTCATGAGCATGTTGCCGTTCGAGTGCTCCTTGTACGTTGGGTACTTTGGAGCTTGGATAAATACGCGGCATACCCTGCCGCGAAGGAGCACCACCCCAGGATGTGGGGGCCACGCGGTCTGTTATCGAGCAGGCCGACTTCGTGGGGCAGCAACGGATTTAGCATATCCACCGGCACACCGAGGCCCATCTGGGGGCTATGAATGTTACAGCAGCAACATTGCGCGCTCCATCTAGAGACAAAGGACACTACAAGGCCCATAATGCTCTGCTAGTCGCGGCACAGCGTCCCATCCAGGGCATGCATTGCAGCATTCAAATGATGAGGGTGATGTCCTATGCGCCTTCAATTGCCAAAGCCTCTGAAGAGAAGTGGGGACACTTCGAAACGTGTCAGGCATCCATGGCAAGTTGGACTGCTTAAAGTTATTGGTGTGCCAGCGGATTGTATACCATAAAGCCTCTTCATGAGCATGTTGCCGTTCGAGTGCTCCTTGTACGTTGGGTACTTTGGAGCTTGGATAAATACGCGGCATACCCTGCCGCGAAGGAGCACCACCCCAGGATGTGGGGGCCACGTGGTCTGTTATCGAGCAGGCCGACTTCATGGGGCAGCAACGGATTTAGCATATCCACCGGCACACCGAGGCCCATCTGGGCGTCTATGAATGTTACAGCATCAACATTGCGCGCTCCATCTGGAGACAAAGGACACTACAAGGCCCATAATGCTCTGCTAGTCGCGGCAGAGCGTCCCATCCAGGGCATGCATTGGAGCATTCAAATGATGAGGGCGGTGTCCTATGCGCCTTCAATTGCCAAAGCCTCTGAAGAGAAGTGGGGACACTTCGAAACGCGTCCGGCATCCATGGCAAATTTGACTGCTTAAAGTTATCGTTGTGCCGGCGGATTGTATACCATAAAGGCTCTTCATGAGCATGTTGCCGTTCGAGTGCTCCTTGTACGTTGGGTACTTTGGAGCTTGGATAAATACGCGGCATACCCTGCCGCAAAGGAGCACCACCCCAGGATGTGGGGGCCACGCGATATGTTATTGAGCAGGCCGACTTTGTGGGGCAGCAACGGATTTAGCATATCCACCGGCACACCGAGGCCCATCTGGGGGCTAGGAATGTTACAGCAGCAACATTGCGCGCTCCATCTGGAGACAAAGGACACTACAAGGCCCATAATGCTCTGCTAGTCGCGGCAGAGCATCCCATCCAGGGCATGCATTGGAGCATTCAAATGATGAGGGTGGTGTCCTATGCGCCTTCAATTGCCAAAGCCTCTGAAGAGAAGTGGGGACACTTCGAAACGCGTCAGGCATCCATGGCAAATTGGACTGCTTAAAGTTATCGTTGTGCTGGCGGATTGTATACTATAAAGGCTCTTCATGAGCATGTTGCCGTTCGAGTACTCCTTGTACGTTGGGTACTTTGGAGCTTGGATAAATACGCGGCATACCCTGCCGCGAAGGAGCACCACCCCAGGATGTGGGGGCCACGCGGTCTGTTATCGAGCAGGCCGACTTCGTGGGGCAGCAACGGATTTAGCATATCCACCGGCACACAGAGGCCCATCTGGGGGCTATGAATGTAACAGCAGCAACATTGCGCGCTCCATCTAGAGACAAAGGACACTACAAGGCCCATAATGCTCTGCTAGTCGCGGCACAGCGTCCCATCCAGGGCATGCATTGGAGCATTCAAATGATGAGGGCGATGTCCTATGCGCCTTCAATTGCCAAAGCCTCTGAAGAGAAGTAGGGACACTTCGAAACGTGTCAGGCATCCATGGCAAATTGGACTGCTTAAAGTTATCGGTGTGCCGGCGGATTGTATACCATAAAGGCTCTTCATGAGCATGTTGCCGTTCGAGTGCTCCTTGTACGTTGGGTACTTTGGAGCTTGGATAAATACGCGGCATACCCTGCCGCGAAGGAGCACCACCCCAGGATGTGGGGGCCACGTGGTCTGTTATCGAGCAGGCCAACTTCGTGGGGTAGCAACGGATTTAGCATATCCACTGGCACACCGAGGCCCATCTGGGGGCTATGAATGTTACAGCAGCAACATTGCGCGCTCCATCTGGAGACAAAGGACACTACAAGGCCCATAATGCTCTGCTAGTCGCGGCAGAGCGTCCCATCCAGGGCATGCATTGGAGCATTCAAATGATGAGGGCGGTGTCCTATGCGCCTTCAATTGCCAAAGCCTCTGAAGAGAAGTGGGGACACTTCGAAACGCCACAGGCATCCATGGCAAATTGGACTGCTTAAAGTTATCGTTGTGCCGGCGGATTTTATACCATAAAGGCTCTTCATGAGCATGTTGACGTTCGAGTGCTCCTTGTACGTTGGGTACTTTGGAGCTTGGATAAATACGCGGCCTACCCTGCCGGAAGAGCACCACCCCAGGATGTGGGGGCCACGCGGTCTGTTATTGAGCAGGCCGACTTTGTGGGGCAGCAACGGATTTAGCATAACCACCGGCACACCGAGGCCCATCTGGGGGCTAGGAATGTTACAGCAGCAACATTGCGCGCTCCATCTGGAGACAAAGGACACTACAAGGCCCATAATGCTCTGCTAGTCGCGGCAGAGCATCCCATCCAGGGCATGCATTGGAGCATTCAAATGATGAGGGTGGTGTCCTATGCGCCTTCAATTGCCAAAGCCTCTGAAGAAAAGTGGGGACACTTCGAAACGCGTCAGGCATCCATGTCAAATTGGACTGCTTTAAGTTATCGTTGTGCCGGCGGATTGTATACTATAAAGGCTCTTCATGAGCATGTTGCCGTTCGAGTACTCCTTGTACGTTGGGTACTTTGGAGCTTGGATAAATACGCGGCATACCCTGCCGCGAAGGAGCACCACCCCAGGATGTGGGGGCCACGCGGTCTGTTATCGAGCAGGCCGACTTCGTGGGGCAGCAACGGATTTAGCATATCCACCGGCACACAGAGGCCCATCTGGGGGCTATGAATGTTACAGCAGCAACATTGCGCGCTCCATCTAGAGACAAAGGACACTACAAGGCCCATAATGCTCTGCTAGTCGCGGCACAGCGTCCCATCCAGGGCATGCATTGGAGCATTCAAATGATGAGGGCGATGTCCTATGCGCCTTCAATTGCCAAAGCCTCTGAAGAGAAGTGGGGACACTTCGAAACGTGTCAGGCATCCATGGCAAATGGGACTGCTTAAAGTTATCGGTGTGCCGGCGGATTGTATACCATAAAGGCTCTTCATGAGCATGTTGCCGTTCGAGTGCTCCTTGTACGTTGGGTACTTTGGAGCTTGGATAAATACGCGGCATACCCTGCCGTGAAGGAGCACCACCCCAGGATGTGGGGGCCACGTGGTCTGTTATCGAGCAGGCCGACTTCGTGGGGTAGCAACGGATTTAGCATATCCACCGGCACACCGAGGCCCATCTGGCGGCTATGAATGTTACAGCAGCAACTTGCGCGCTCCATCTGGAGACAAAGGACACTACAAGGCCCATAATGCTCTGCTAGTCACGGCAGAGCGTCCCATCCAGGGCATGCATTGGAGCATTCAAATGATGAGGGCGGTGTCCTATGCGCCTTCAATTGCCAAAGCCTCTGAAGAGAAGTGGGGACACTTCGAAACGCCTCAGGCATCCATGGCAAATTGGACTGCTTAAAGTTATTGTTGTGCCTGCGGATTTTATACCATAAAGGCTCTTCATGAGCATGTTGAAGTTCGAGTGCTCCTTGTACGTTGGGTACTTTGGAGCTTGGATAAATACGCGGCATACCCTGCCGCGAAGGAGCACCACCCCAGGATGTGGGGGCCACGCGGTCTGTTATTGAGCAGGCCGACTTTGTGGGGCAGCAACGGATTTAGCATATCCACCGGCACACCGAGGCCCATCTGGGGGCTAGGAATGTTACAGCAGCAACATTGCGCGCTCCATCTGGAGACAAAGGACACTACAAGGCCCATAATGCTCTGCTAGTCGCGGCAGAGCATCCCATCCAGGGCATGCATTGGAGCATTCAAATGATGAGGGTGGTGTCCTATGCGCCTTCAATTGCCAAAGCCTCTGAAGAAAAGTGGGGACACTTCGAAACGCGTCAGGCATCCATGGCAAATTGGACTGCTTTAAGTTATCGTTGTGCCGGCGGATTGTATACTATAAAGGCTCTTCATGAGCATGTTGCCGTTCGAGTGCTCCTTGTACGTTGGGTACTTTGGAGCTTGGAGATATATATATATATATATATATATATATTTTTTGCCACAATGTAGCCCTCTTAATCGACGCCGGCGCTCTTAGATGGGGCGGTGCGTTTCTTCCGGCAGAGCCACGCCGGTATTCTATGAAACCAAGTTTTTGCCTCTCGGCAAAATGATAGAAACGCACTCACTCGTGTGCAGGAATCAAGGCGGTTTTATTTTAGACAATTGCCATGCCCAACGCGTTTCGCCTTAACACAAGGCTTGTTCACGGGATGGTATGACATGAAAAAAGGGCATCTTTTATTTCTATTCGCACACAGTTACTTCCTGTTTTCTGCTAAGTGCATTGTGGTTAGTGTAGTTTGACATTTATAAAAACTTGTGAAAAGTCAATTTGAAAGTGATGTGAATGTGCTCATTTTGCATGTGATATTTGTTTAAAACCAATTCATTTAAGGTCATTTACGGCCAACTTTGCTTAGTGTCCATTAATATGCCTTCATTCTCATTTATTGCTCTCCGGTGAGCTTATTTAGAATGGCAACTATTTTAAATCATTCTTGGCAATAACTTGTTTTCTGCAGCTTGCTCATTCTTTATTTTCTTCGTTTCTTTTACTTAATTAGATCTTTTCTTCTTTTCAATTCTCCAGTGAGTTCTTTTCTTTATTGTTCCTTATGCCTTTCGTTTTCTTTGAATGGTTTATTAGAGGTGTACATAAAGTTCTTCATTTTGGTTGAGACCTCTCGGATCCAGAGTTCTGAATGCCACTATGTGTCTTGATTCTTTTTGTCGCAGAATCTTTTTGCGATCACCACCTCTCTCCGATTGTGGGATTTGTTCTAGGGCCCAATATTTTAAGGATTCCCATTTTCCTTCATGATTTAATTCCATATGCTTTGCAATGGCATTTGTTTGGTCCTTGTGTTTCGTGGCTCGAACATGTTCAAGAATTCTCTTCTTGACTTCAAAGATTGTGCTTCCGATATATCGCAACTTGCATGGGCATTCTACCATGTAGATTACATAATTGCTTTTGCAGGTAAGATGTTGCTTTATTTTCCATTTGGTGCCCTTTCTGATGTCAATTTCTCGTTTGTGAGTTGCAATTTTACACACCTTGCAATGTTTGCATGGCCAGAAACCTTCTCTTTGGAGCCACGTTGTTATTGGTGCTTCCTGGAAATGGCTATGTATGATTTTATCTCCAATGTTTTTAGCCCTGCGATATGTCACATTAGGGTGGTCACCAATAATTTTTGTTAAAGTTGGATCCAATTGTAAAATACCCCAGTGCTTTCTGATGATTTTGATCAAACTCTTATTTTCTGCACTGAATGTTGTTATCAGTCTTATTGGCGAAGATTTAGTTGAATCATTTTTCTTTTTCTTTGATGTTTTATTGAGTATATCCCCTCGTTGTTGGTTTGATACTCTTTGTAGACTTTTTTCAATTACTTTTCTGGGGTATTTGCGTTTCTGAAATCTATTGCTTGTTTGCTCACAGTGTTTGGTGAATTCTGTATCGGCTGAGCAATTCCTCCTTAGTCTTAGAAATTCCCCATATGGGATGCTCCATTTCAATGATTCATTATGGAAGCTTTCACCATGTAATATCGCATTGGAAGCTGTTGTCTTGCGATGTAACGTTGTGTGAAGGGAATTATTTTCCACATAGATGTCTGTGTCCAGGAAGGTTACTTTTTTTGCACTGATTTCAAAGGTAAATTTTAGTTTTGACTCATTACTGTTTAATTTATCGAAATAATTTTTAAATTCCAATTCAGTGCCATCCCAAATGATCAGGAGATCGTCTATGAAGCGTAGCCATATTATGGTTTTTTCCATAAAATCATCATTTTCTGAGGTCCATGCCAGTTTTTGTTCGAACCATCCCATTGTTAAATTAGCATAATTGGGCGAAAAGGAAAACCCCATGGCACAACCTTTTATTTGTTTGTAGATTCGTTTGTTGAATAAAAAGATGTTATTGTCCAGGCACAAAGAGATCATCTCACTTAACATGATGTTATGTTGTTGATACTGGATGTTTCTTTTACCTAAAAAATATTTGCATGCCTGGATCCCTATGGAGTGTTCAATGTTCGTATATAGCGAAATCACATCCATGGTCACTAATTTGTAAGTTGGCTGCCATGAGACTCCTTCTAATTTTTGTAAGAGATCTGTGGTGTCTTGTAGGTGGGAACTGAGATCTTTGACAAGGGGTGCCAAGAAATAATCAATGTAGTTTGAAATTGGTTCGAGTAACGAGTTATTAGCAGAGACTATTGGTCTCCCTGGTGGATTCACTTTGCTTTTATGTATTTTAGGTAAGCAATAAAATATTGCCAAAGTTGGATGGTTATGGCTAAGATATTTTCGTTCTTCTTCATCTATTAATCCCTTTTCAAACCAATTTTGTAGATGTAAGGTCAATTTGTTTTGAATTTCTGTGGTGGGATCGCTTGGTAATTGATTGTAATATTCCACAGGCATCAATTGTCTATTGGCTTCTGCAACATAGTCTCTTTTGGCTTGAATAATGATGTTACCACCTTTATCTGCAGGTTTTATTTCAATAGACTTATCCTGTTGTAGCATATTTAGTGCTTCTCTTTTATGTTTCGATAAATTGTCCTTGATTTTGGTGTTCCTGATTTTATAAAGATCATCTATTATTGCCTCATGAAAGAGATCTACTTTATTTCCTGGTGGTAAATTTGGGTAATATTTTGATTTTGATTTGAGTCCACTTTCACCTGCGCCTCCTGGCGGTTGTGACTCTTTTAGTTCACTTAATGCCTCTATTTCCTGTGATGTTGTTACTGCGCCCATTGTCAATAAAGTTTCCAAGCCTTGAACATCTTCAACCAAAAGAGTACTTATTGGTGATATTGTTTTTACTTGATGTTTAGATGTTTTTTCTGCATGTATTTTGGCTAATTTGATCTTTCTTATGTATTTGTATACATCTATTCTAGTTTGGGCTATGTCCAAATGGGAAGTGGGGCAAAAGTTCAAACCCTTCTTAAGAACTTCATTTTCAGTGTTACTTAGTATTTTCTCTGAAAGATTGATTACATTTAGTTCTTGTGAACTTGATTCTGCTGTTTCTATTTCTTGGGCTGTCTCAGACGATCTCTGGACCATGTGTCCATTCTTGGTTCCTCCCTTGCCTCTCTTGCCTCTTCTTGTCTTCCTCTTGTTCCTCTCCCCGACCTCTGCCTCCCTCTCTTTTTGGTTGATTGTTTTTGTTCTGTTGTTCTAATGCCATCCTCATTTCGGTTAAAAAGTTGGTCTTTTTTCTATTTTCTATTGTCACTTGTGGGGCTCCTTCATTTTCACTTGTGTCTGTACTGGCAAGAGAGTCATAGCTTGAAAATTCTCTATTTGTGATTTCCAATTGTGCTTTGCCTTTCCGTGTTTCATATTGCCTACCAAAGGTGAAAATTCTACCTTCTTCAAAATCTGTTTTATCTCGTTGGAACTTGTGTTGTTTTCGTTGTTTCACTCGATCCTCATGCTTTTCCAAATTTTTGGTTATATCAGATTTAAGTTTCTCTAGATCCTCTGACAGGTTCATTTTATCTATTTCTTCTTCTAATTCTTTTAGTTCCTTTCGTATTTCTTTTAAGGCCTTTTCAATATGTTTTATTAGGATTAGGATTAAGCCCATGGATGATTCTAGTAAATGTTCTCCCCATTCTTGTAATAATTCCCCACTCGTGTCTTGTTGGCTTGGCATTAACATGAGGCGGAGGCCTCTTGGGATTCTTTTTACTTCAACATATTTTTGTAGGGTTATCAGTTCCCACCATTTGTTAATTTCTTTTTTGGAGAGTCTCTCCCAATATCTCAATTTTTCTTTCGTGTTACTCATTGTTGTTATTTGGCCTCTCTCCATTCGTTGTGAGCCTGCAGTTACAAATATTTCGGACATTTCTGCATTGCGTTTTGCCTCTCGTTTTTCCATGGCAAATGTGTTGTCTATTCGTTTAATGTAGTTTAGTTTTAGCCGCTTATTACACGAGTCCCTCTTTCCCTCTCACTTGTAGATCCTGTTGCCCTCTCTTGATTATTCTTTTACCATTTTTGCTTTTGATTAGTGCAACTTCCTTTCGATTGTTTGTTGGATCTCAGCGTCTTGATAGTGTTATTATTACAGGGAAACGACTTTGTGTTAATCCAATGTCGTACCGGGGCCCCTTTTGTCACATTTACACTGTCTTACTCGATTGCGATTTTCAAAAAAGAAAGAAGAAAGGATTAGAATTGCGCGGTAACTCTTACCCGCTGACGGCTTGCAATGAAGTCCTCCACCCTCCGGTTAGGATCTCTGCAGTCCGACGCCTTAGTGTTCCGAGTAACCGCTTGTCTGTATCTTAAAGTCCTCTCATTCTGTTCGATGATTCTTTCGCGTGTTGCAGCGTTTTTTGGTTGTGACGGCAGCCTTGCATCTTCGATAATCTTGCCACAATGTAGCCCTCTTAATCGACGCCGGCGCTCTTAGATGGGGCGGTGCGTTTCTTCCGGCAGAGCCACGCCGGTATTCTATGAAACCAAGTTTTTGCCTCTCGGCAAAATGATAGAAACGCACTCACTCGTGTGCAGGAATCAAGGCGGTTTTATTTTAGACAATTGCCATGCCCAACGCGTTTCGCCTTAACACAAGGCTTGTTCACGGGATGGTATGACATGAAAAAAGGGCATCTTTTATTTCTATTCGCACACAGTTACTTCCTGTTTTCTGCTAAGTGCATTGTGGTTAGTGTAGTTTGACATTTATAAAAACTTGTGAAAAGTCAATTTGAAAGTGATGGGAATGTGCTCATTTTGCATGTGATATTTGTTTAAAACCAATTCATTTAAGGTCATTTACGGCCAACTTTGCTTAGTGTCCATTAATATGCCTTCATTCTCATGTCATTTGAGATGTCATCAGTGATGTCATCAGTGATGTCACTGACCATGTCATGAGTGATGTAATATGTGACGTCATCAGCAGTGCATTGCGGGGCGCGAGTTATAGTTAGCTAAACTAACTATAACAGGGGAATTTCACGGGTTTTGTACGAGTGAAATGTCCAACTAACTATAACTGTCCCTAAAACCTATGGTTTTTTCAGTGAATTTCAAAGGTTTTTTAAATGCTAATTTCTAACTATAACGTGTCTGAAACCTATGGTTTTTTCAGTGAATTTCAAAGGTTTTTTAAATGCTAATTTCTAACTATAACGCCCCTAAAACCTATGGTTTTTTCAGTGAATTTCAAAGGTTTTGTAAATGACAATTTTTAAATGTTTTAATTGTTATATTTATTTTTTTGATACTGATTTACTACATTTTTTAAAACTATTTATTTTTATATATTTTATTTATTAAATTACATTGTAATTCCATTATACATTACATTACAAAATATACTTTCTCAGAATGAATTACTTTAGTTTAAATAGTTTGCAAATAGGCAATAGAGTTTTAAGTACAGTAGTTACAGTTGTTGCAATGGGCAACACAATTTCAAACACAATGCAACATTGAGCTCAATGTGAATTTCTAGTTAAATGCAATTAGTTACTTTATGGATTACTTTTCTAACCACAGGACTGGATCCTAGATTCAGTCCTGGGACATCTCCTGTAAACAGTTGAGTGAAAGCGTTTTGGTTACAGTAGTGATTTTTAAGGAATATTATTGTATTTTAAAAGTTGACACTTAGAAACTTTTTCACATAGAATCACCAATGTTATCCTATGGGAGGAAATTCACTTAGCAGGTAAGTAGTGTTATCGTTACTTTTTCTTACTCAGTGTTGGATCCTGGATCCAGCACTGGTGCATCTCCTGTAAACAGTTGAAAGAATGCGTTTAAGTCATACAGGCGATTTTTAAGGAATATTTGTAATTTGTGAAAATCGACACTTTGAAACTTTTCTGCTGAAAACCAGACAATGGATTCCTATGGAAGGAAATGTAAGTTACTGGTAAGTACGGTTAGAATTACTTTTCAGGGTCAGTGCTGGGCTAAAAGATGCAGCACTGGGTTCTCTCCTGATAACAGGTGAGTAAATTGGAATTCGTACTTTGGTTGATTTTAGAGGAATATTATAAAGTTCCAAAACTCCACACTTAGAAGAATTTCCAAGTGAAACCAGTCAATGTTAGCCTATGGAGGAAATTCAAGTTACCGGCAGGTACGGTTAAAATTACTTTTCAGGACCAGTACTGGGCTGAAAGATGCAGCACTGAGGTCTCTCCTGATAACAGGTGAGTAAATCAGAATTCGGATTTCGGCTGATTTTAGAGGAATATTTGTATGTTTCAAAAATCAACACTTAGAAACTTTTTCAGCAAAAAGCAGGCAATGATATCCTATGGAAGGAAATTCAAGTTACTGGTAAGTACGGTTAAAATTACTTTTGAGGATCAGTACTGGGCTGAAAGATGCAGCACTTAGGTCTCTCCTGATAACAGGTGAGTAAATCGGAATTCGTATTTCGGCTGATTTTAG
This sequence comes from Calotriton arnoldi, assembly GCA_963921515.1. Lineage (NCBI taxonomy): Eukaryota > Metazoa > Chordata > Amphibia > Caudata > Salamandridae > Calotriton > Calotriton arnoldi. The sequence continues at coordinate 1,031,867 of CAWUFW010006089.1, read as the reverse complement.
AGGAATATTTTAAAGTTCCAAAACTCCACACACAGAAGAATTTCCAAGTGAAACCAGTCAATGTTAGCCTATGGAAGGAAATTCAAGTTACTGGTAAGTACGGTTAAAATTACTTTTGAGGATCAGTACTGGGCTGAAAGATGCAGCACTGAGGTCTCTCCTGATAACAGGTGAGTAAATCGGAATTCGTATTTCGGCTGATTTTAGAGGAATATTTTAAAGTTCCAAAACTCCACACTTAGAAGAATTTCCAAGTGAAACCAGTCAATGTCAGCCTATGGAAGGAAATTCAAGTTACTGGTAAGTACGGTTAAAATTCCTTTTCAGGACCAGTACTGGGCTGAAAGATACAGCACTGAGGTCTCTCCTTATAACAGGTGAGTAAATCGGAATTCGTATTTCGGCTGATTTTAGAGGAATATTTGTATGTTTCAAAAATCAACACTTAGAAACTTTTTCAGCAAAAAGCAGGCAATGATATCCTATGGAAGGAAATTCAAGTTACTGGTAAGTACGGTTAAAATTACTTTTGAGGATCAGTACTGGGCTGAAAGATGCAGCACTGAGGTCTCTCCTGATAACAGGTGAGTAAATCGGAATTCGTATTTCGGCTGATTTTAGAGGAATATTTTAAAGTTCCAAAACTCCACACTTAGAAGAATTTCCAAGTGAAACCAGTCAATGTTAGCCTATGGAAGGAAATTCAAGTTACTGGTAAGTACGGTTAAAATTACTTTTCAGGACCAGTACTGGGCTGAAAGATACAGCACTGAGGTCTCTCCTTATAACAGGTGAGTAAATCGGAATTCGTATTTCGGCTGATTTTAGAGGAATATTTGCACAATGGTGAAGGGAGGGGGCGGGGCCTGAGGTGACATCTGTGCAAACGCGCCCCGTGGCGCGTTTTAAGTTGGGGGATTAAGTCCCCTTGAATCATGAGGGTCCCTAGGGGCCAACTAGCCCACCAGGAACCTCCAGTATGCGCCAGGGGGCTGCGTTGCAGAGACTGTAGAGAGGCCACACCCCTTTTTACACCTCTCTGCAACGCAGCTCTGTGGCGCTTTCTGGATGTACCTGTTGGGCTAGTTGGCCCCCAGGGACCCTCAGGATTGAAGGGGATTTAATTCCCCATCTTAAAACGCGCCACGGGGCCTGTTTGCACACGTCACCTGAAGCCCCGCCCCCTCCCTTCACCACTGTGCAAACGCGCCCCTTGGCGCGTTTTAAGTCGGGGGATTAACTCCCTTGAATCCTGAGGGTCCCTGGGGTGCAACTAGCCCACCAGCTACCTCCATTAAGCGCCACAGAGCTGCGTTGCAGAGAGGTGTAAAAGGGGCGTGGCCTCTGTTCACCTCTCTGCAAGGCAGCCCCTGGCACATACTGGAGGTTCCTGGTGGGCTAGTTGGCCCCAGGGACCCCCAGTATTGAAGGGGAATTACTTCCCATCTGCAAACGCGCCAGGGGCGCGTTTGCAGAGTGGTGAAGGAAGGGGCGGGGCCTGCGGGCCCGATCGTTTTTTTTCCCCTGAACGGCGGCTGTGTGGCCCCCTTCCTTTTTCCTATTTTTGGGCCCTGGGGACCCCACCCCCCAGGGCCTTACCCCCTTTTTTTTTTTTTTTTTAATTAAACGGGAAGGGGGCCGCGTGGCTCCCTCCCGTGGCCGAATCCTGCCCCGGGACCCCATCCCCCGGGGCATGGCCACACTTTTAAATTAATTTTAAGGAGGGGGCTGCGTGGCCCCCTCCTCAGGCCTCCCTTTGCCCCGGGGACCCCATCCCCCGGGGCAGGCCTTTTTTTATTTTTTATTTTTTATTTTTTTATTATTTCTGGGGAGGGGGGCCACGTGGCCCCCCCTCCCGGGCCACTTATGGCCCCGGGGACCCCATCCCCCGGGGCCTGGCCTCTTGTTGGGGACTGTGGGGGTCCCCAAACCCCCACAGTCCCGCCGGCTCCCCGTGTCCTAAGGGAGCCGGCATTGCTTTCCACATGGGGAGCAGCTAACATGCTGCTCCCCATGTGGAAAGCAATTGTCTTTGGATATTGGAGCGAGAGCAGGTTTCCTGCTCTCGCTCCAATATCCAAAGCAGTTTGCAATGACAGGACGGGAGCCGCGAGGCTCCCGTCCTGTCATTGCAAACAGCAGTGTCCCGGGGGTAGGCACCCCGGGACACTGCAGGAGCCGGCCCTGGGGGGTGGCGGTCCCCAGGGCCACCACAGGCTCCAGGAGGGGGGCCACGCGGCCCCCCTCCCCACATCAGCACAGCCCCGGGGAGGTGGTGGTCCCCGGGCTTCGGGGTCCAAAATGGACCCCCATTTTAAATGTGTTAGTGCCCCGGGAGGTGGCGGTCTCGGGCGTGTGGGGGCTCGAGCCCCCACACAGGAAATTAAAAAAAAAAAAAAGAAGCCCCGGGGAGGTGGTGGCCTCCGGGGCTGCGGAGGGCCGAGTGCCCTCCCGCACCATTTTAAAATGAAAGCCCCGGGGGTGGCGGTCCCCGGGGCTTGGGGGCCCTTTGAGGCCCCCATACATAAATTTAACCCCTCCACCATGCCCCCGGGACTTGGGCCACCCGGGGGCAAAATACAATCAAAGCGCGGGAGACCGCGCTTCGATTTTTTTTTTTTTCGGCAGGATCCGCGCACCCTGAGCGCATCCTGCCGATTTTTTAAAAAAATTTTTTGTTTTTTGCCCAGGGGGTCCTTGTGGGACCCCTGAGCAGACCTAGGGGTCAGGGTGTTGCTACCCTTCCCCTTTTGTGCGCTTTGCGCACTTGTTTCTGTCCCTCGGTTCTACCGAGGGATAAAATGGCTGCCAACACTTCCTGATTTGGAATGTTGACAGCCAATTAGCATGCAGCTCGTGATCGGGAGGGTGCGCGGATCCTCCGCGCCCATAGATATATATGTACTTTTACTTTTGATTTTCTCAGCAACTACTGAACGGATTTACACCATTTAACAAAAAGGGTTCTTTCTGAACCAAGAACTACCTCTTTGCCAAATTTGGTGTAATTCCGTTCAGCAGTTCGGGCTGTAGCCGTGTCTAAAGTTTCCTATGGGAAAATGAATGGGGAAAACACGCTTTGGGACCCCCTTTTTCTCGGCCCCCGCTTGACGAATCACCCCGAGACTTTCAGGGTAGGAGCGGACCGTAGCGGGCCATAAAGTTTGAAAATTTCGCGAAGATTCGTCAACCGGCAAGAGAGTTATTTCAAATAGAATGTCGCGGATTTCCTATGGAAAATAGGTCCTAACTATAACTATCTACTGGCGACCGCCAGTAGATAATATATATATATATGTGTGTATATATATATATATGTGTGTGTGTGTATATATATATATATATATATATATATATATATATATATAAACTCATACATCGCAAGATGGTAAATATTTCACAGCTCTTTGTGAAATATGGGTTTCTCCTTCATAAAGACAGCTCAATCCTCTGCACAGCTTTTGCGTCGTCCATTGTTTCATCACATACAATTCATATTAGACAGACAACAAATTAGTGCCCCTTGGTAGTTGCACCTTGCAGAGAACAGCTTCACCAATCTTTCCCTTCTACCAATATATTGTGTTTATTAAGATAAATAAGTGCATGTTTTTCTACTTTTTAACTACATAAAATATTTTTCTTTACCACATATTGCATCGTTTCACTTATTGGTTTCAATGAATTGTTCCCTGTTTTAAAAAAAAAACACATTTATCTAACTGTCTGCCACGAAAATACACTTGCAAAGATGGATAGATAGATAGATAGATGGATGGATGGATGGATGGATGGATGGATGGATGGATAGATGGATAGATAGATAGATACTTGTAAAACGCTCCGATATTGCCATCTAGTGGCATTTACAAACTAATCACCCAGCACTACACAACGCGTGGCTTTACATTATTTATGTAAAGCCACAGCTGAAAATTCATTTTTAGGGTTGTTCTCACGCTTGACAATTCGTGTTGAATCTTATATCCTGTCCTAAGGGATTCGTTGATACTAGTTGTAAAAAACTGCTATTGGATTTCTAGGTCGCTAAGATGTTTCGTTAACAACAATCAAAGAGCAGATGTTATTTTACAGGGCCCAACTAAACCTTCAAAGTCAAGGGCATGCTTCAGGTTATCGTTTTATTGGTCTTCTTACAGTGCACCTGGGAATGTTTTTCAATGTAGTGTGTTTGCTTAGCAATGAATCGACCTAGGAATGCCTGGGAAACGCCTACCTGCTGGCTTGAGGTAAAATGACGCATAGATTGCACGGTGTATAACCGCGGTATTTTTCAGTCATTCAGTCATTTAAAAACAGAACGGGTTAAGCTCCTCTCAATGAGAAGATTTATGACCCAGAAAACAACTGGGTGACAGCGGAAGAAAGTCGAGGTTGTGCACTGTATGTTTTTTTAAATATTAGTTTGGTCAGGGAATTCGTTTGTAAATTCGTCATTCATACAGTACTTGGGCAGTTGTCGGTGCCCCCGGCCACCTGCCTCCTTTTCTTTGACTAACTCTGAATAACAGGGTGGTGTTCTTCTGTAAGAAACGTTTTTTTAAAAACCACCAAGCAACCCAGATTCCCCAAAATAATTAACAACCTAGATGCTATGAGGTGCTTTATGAATTCTAAATTGTGTTACGGTCGCTGCACGAGCTCGTGCAGTCAGCACGCGGAAATATTTATCTCTGTGATTTCTTTGAGGATATTTGAAATGCAGGTGCATGGCGTTACAATACATATGTTATGTCTGAAAATGTATCGCATGAACAGGCCATTTTAAAGGTTTTGTTATTGTGATTGCACAAGCAGTAGTAGATTCAAAACCTGTGATGGATGGTTTGGTGATGTGTCATTATTTTAACGAAGGTGCTGGCAGTACATGTAGTATTCCGTTTCTACGATTTACTGCTTTTATAAAGCGCAAGTATGTCACCTACGCAGTGCCTAATTTGTAAAAAATTAAGTGCCAGGACTCTCGACAGTAGGCAACTGCAGTTTGCGACACCTATTGTCCTTGCCAGCGCTGCCAATGGGCAGTACCAACATAACTGCTAACCATCACACTGCTACAAGTGTGACAATTCAGACTATTCCAGGCCCCCAATGCTATAAGAATGGCTTGGGCGGCAAGTATTAGTCATTTTTACATTACATTGAACGAATAAACAACTGTTCTTGTCCTGAACTCCAAATGAGATATACAGCGCAGACCGTCAAAAAACCCCTCCCAAGAGGCGAGTCCCCTCCTCCTCCCTCAGCCATTTCCAACTGCGTAGCTCCTAACCTTTAGAACACACCACTGACATGTTATGGTGCCCAAAAAGGTCGCAGTTTATTAAAACATCACATGTTATACATATCGCAATTCTCATGGTCATTCATAACATCCATGTTAACATATTTACTGTCTTTGCAATCATAGTTCTTTCAGCCGTTCTTGGTCATTATCTACTCTCAGACAGACCAATTTCTGGGGAGGGGCCCAATGTCTGGGCCACTGTTTCAACAGTGTTAGGCTTCAACTTGCTACCAACTTGGTGGGTGTCCGTCCAGACCTGCCTGGGCTGCAAGTGCCGTCCCACTTGCCTTCGACCCCTTCTTGGCCCCTCCCTGCTCCTCCTGGTCCCTGCCATGCGGCATCCCAAGGACCCTGTGTGAGCACTTCATCTATCCAGCCTGAGGCTGAGTTCTGACATCTCGCTCCTTTGGTACCCCTGCCATGAGGCATCACAAGGGCCCTGCGGGAGCATTAAATCTACTCTGTCTGTGGCTGAGTGCCGCTCTTAGCTCCCTCAGTGCCCCTGCCGTGAGGCATCCCAAGAACACTGTGTGAGCCTTCCATCTACTTCTAGTAATTTATCTCATTTGTCTATCTTTCTAGCGTTTCTTCCGCTTCACCTCTACCCCTGCGGCTGCTACACCCGCCTTTTTTCTGGAGTGGGTGGGTGGGATTCCAATTTTACTGTACCACGAGGGGCGAGTGTGTGCTTGGAGGGCCTTGCGCCCCCTTCTTATCCACCCTCGCCGCTTACCAGCTCACCCCCTGATTGGGGGGGCCGTAGCTTGCCCTGGGGTGACCAATCCTGGTCGCCCCATTTCGCGGGCTTGAGACCATGGTCATTCATAACATCCATGTTAACACATTTACTGTCTTTGCAATCATAGTTCTTTCAGCCGTTCTTGGTCATTATCTACTCTCAGACAGACCAATTTCTGGGGAGGGGCCCAATGTCTGGGCCACTGTTTCAACAGTGTTAGGCTTCAACTTGCTACCAACTTGGTGGGTGTCCGTCCAGACCTGCCTGGGCTGCAAGTGCCGTCCCACTTGCCTTCGACCCCTTCTTGGCCCCTCCCTGCTCCTCCTGGTCCCTGCCATGCGGCATCCCAAGGACCCTGTGTGAGCACTTCATCTATCCAGCCTGAGGCTGAGTTCTGACATCTCGCTCCTTTGGTACCCCTGCCATGAGGCATCATGCTGGACCCTGCGGGAGCATTAAATCTACTCTGTCTGTGGCTGAGTGCCGCTCTTAGCTCCTCAGTGCCTCTGCCGTGAGGCATCCCAAGAACACTGTGTGAGCCTTCCATCTACTTCTAGTAATTTATCTCATTTGTCTATCTTTCTAGCGTTTCTTCCGCTTCACCTCTACCCCTGCGGCTGCTACACCCGCCTTTTTCTGGAGTGGGTGGGTGGGATTCCAATTTTACTGTACCACGAGGGGCGAGTGTGTGCTTGGAGGGCCTTGCGCCCCCTTCTTATCCACCCTCGCCGCTTACCAGCTCACCCCCTGATTGGGGGGGCCGTAGCTTGCCCTGGGGTGACCAATCCTGGTCGCCCCATTTCGCGGGCTTGAGACCTGAGGGGGGAGGGCTTCCCGCCTCCGGGCGGCGTTTGTCCCAGGCCCCCATTGGGTCCGGTTTCGCCTTCCCCGGCCCGGGCTACGTCCTGATGCTGACAATTAAGTGCCATTGCCAAGAACCAAAAACCATCTCAAATTAATAAGCACTGCACCGTTTCTTCCTAGCGCTAAAATGGAGCCCTAATGAGTATATCTTTCATCTTTGGGGGAAGGGGGGAGTGTCTGCCACAAGCGCAGATTTCTCCACACATGTAAATCTCACTCAAGGGAAATGTTTGTGCCAAGGCATCTTAAGGTGTGGCTAGCCTTGGAAGTTTGAAAGACAGTTACATCAAGGACTGTTGCTAACAAATGTCTGTGATAGATCCTTATCAGGTTTGACTGTCGTGCCTGGGGTTGACCACGACTCTGAGGCCTTCAGTGAATGTGCATTGATGAACCCGAAGGCCATACAAGACTGCAATGCAAGATTCTATGTTGCCAAGCACCAGAAGACTCCAAAGCAAGGCCAGTCCAAGTACAAGGGTCGGTCCTGGTCCCATTTCTGGTCCAGAAGTTGCAGGAATCGATCTGGATGTCGGTCATTGCTGTGCTCCAAGTCTTTGGGTAAGTCGAAGAAAACGCATAAAAAATCCAAGTGGGACTCTGCCACTTCCCGCCACTCACACTCTCCTGAGAAGGAGCAAGGGAATTGCTATGCCTCTCAATCTCTTTCCCGAAGTTGGTTGAAGTTGGAGCCTATCCTGAAACTTGTCCTAGTACAAGCAGAGTTTCCAGGGCTTTGCGAGGCCAAGCCAACAGTTCTGTGAGGCCATGCTCCAACTCTGGATCTTTACTGACTCCCTCTGGCGCACCTAAGGGCCCAAGGAGCTGAGAGGCCCTCCATCTGGGATACCACTGGCGGGCTTGCCATTGGCGCCAGTTGGACCCACCAAATCCACTACTGGACCTCCCCAGCTCAAGCATGCTTCCACCTCAGGCACCATGATGGTTCCTGGAACCTGAACACCAATGCCAACCCCATTGACACCGCAGGACAAGGAGCCCATTGTGCTCTTCAACTCCAAGTCGGCACCACTATGACCTCAACTGAGATTGCGCTCGATTTCCATCAAAGCGCAGCCTCCCCCGCTTGACTTACCACCTCTGCAAGGAAGAACACATACGTAGCATTCCTTATGTGGTACGGGTATGGACAGCAATTATGATGTGGGTGATGAGATAGGGCAACTTTAACAAGAAAAAAATTACCTTCAAGAAGCCAGAGGCCTTGACACTTCCCCACCTACCCTTCAATGAGGCACCTGGTCAAACATTGCTCTGGCCCCCCAGTCAATCGCCAAATTGTGAGACTCCACCAACTGTGACAGGCAACCCTGTATTTTTGTCACAGCACCCTTCACCTGAAAACTTGGTGGTGCAGGAGTCTACCAGTCGGACAAATCCGAATACCTTCCTGACTACTACCCCAATAGGGAGTCCTAACAAGCGGACACCTTTGGGAAAGGTGTATTTTCTTCTGCCATCTTGGCCCTCAGGCCTGTGAATGCCAGTTGCCAACTGGGCCGCTATTCCCATGCTCTTTGGCATTCCGTTACTCAAGTCCTCCCAGGTGTTCCTTAAGATCACCGACCTGTTCTGACCCAAACCATAGAGGACAGTTGGAACACAGCTAAGTACGCAATTCGTTGTGGCTTGAAGATTGCAGATTCCATCGGGTGGCCATTGGCACCAGCATTGCCATTCGCCCCCATGCTTAGCTGCAGCCAACAAGTTTTTCAGGCGATGTCCAATCATCCCTCATGAACATGCACGTTGACAGGACTCAACTGTTTGGAGACAAGGCAGATTCTGCTCTGGTGCAGTTCAAAAAGAGCTGGGTCATAGCATGCTCTCTGGGCTTAACCCCCCGCTTCTGACGCACCGTCAGCCTTACTTTTCTTTTCCCAGTTTCAGCAGAGGTACCCCAAACTGCCAGCCAATACAGCCTCAGCAAGGTGGGCTGCAGTTATGAGGCTGCTGTACCCACCACCCCCATGGTTAAGGTCAGTAAACCACTCAGCGTACTGCCTCCACGCAGTCCCACCTCCCAAATCCCTTTAGTGTGCTCTTAGTGGAGCACAGATACCCAGTTGGATGCAGGATTCGATGATTCTTACAAGGTTGTCAAACCATAACATCAGACAAGATCAGTCTTGCAGATAGTCTGAAAGGGGTACACCTTGCGCTTCATTGGCACTCCGCCGCACCTACCACCATCTCCGGAATGACTGACAGAGGACCAGCTGTCCATCTTATGGCAGGAAATGCAAACCCTTTTGGCCAAAGGGGCTATCAAGAGGGTGCCTGTGCCAAAAGCCACGGTTGTTACTGCTGCTACTTTCTGGTGCCAAAGAAGGACCAAGGCCTTTGACCGATTTTAGACCTTAGCCCTCTCAACGCCTTCCTCCGGGAGGAAAAATTAAAGTAACTCTCACTGGCCAAGGTCTTGTTGTCTGCCCTTGACCCTGGATAGTGACATTGGACTTGCTCATTTGCATGCCTATTTTAATATAGCCATCCTAGTGGCTCATCAGTACTACCTGCGGTTTGTGGTGAGACAGCAGCATTTTCAGTTTGCTGTACTCCCCTTTGCTGGGACTGATGGTCTCCTGCAGCTTGCTGGTCAAGCACGCCAGGTGGTACATGCAGGGTCTGCAGTGGGATCTGAAGTCTCAGAGGGCCCAATATCAAGGGGACTTTTCCAACCACATCCAGATTTCAAAAGAACTGTAAAAGATCTGCAGTGATGGTTACTGGACCGCAATTGGGTCAACGGCAGACCCCTCTCTGTTCCTCAACAAGAGCAGACAGTGATGACCGATGCGTCACTTCTGGGATGGGGGCAGACTGCTGGGAGAGATGAAGACCAGAGGTCTCTGGTCTCCGGCAGAGGCCCAGCTCCATATCAACTTCCTGGAGCTCCAGGTCATCCGCTTGGTGTTGTAAGCCACAAAGGGGAGACTGGTACAGGTGCTTACGAACAACACCACTGCCATGTGGTATTGCAACAAGCAGAATGGAGTGGGTTCCTGGGCCCTATGCCAGGAGGCACTAAAACTCTGGAAATGGATGGACCATCAAGGAATTTTCCTGGTGGTGAACCACCTGGCAGGATATTTGAATGCCACGATGAACAAGCTGAGCTGGCAACGCCTAGCAGATCACGAGTGCCAGATACATCCAGAGGTGGAATGAGGTCATATCCCTGACTGGGGAGAACCATGGCTTGATCTATTCAACACTGCTGTGAAAACGCAATGTCAAAACTTCTGCACGTTTGAGTTTCCAAGGAGCCTCTCACAGGGAGATGCGTTCCACCTAGAGTGGAGCTCAGGACTCCTGTATGCCTTCTCGCCAACACCTCTTCTGTCCTGAGTTCTGATGATCAGGACTGACCAGGCCCATACCATCTTAGCGGCCCCAGATTGAGCATAAAGAGTATAGTCAGTCAGTCAGAAAATCTTTATTTCGATCACTTTAGATCAAAAGAGTACTACATGAAACAGTACACTTACAAACATCGAATAACACAGCGTAACTCTTTAGAGGAAATAAGAGTTGATACATAAAACAGATAACATTTTAAATACTCGTTTGTCAGTCCATTTCAGTGGCAGCATAAAAGAGAAAATTTCATTTGAAAGGAACATGAAAATTCATCATTAAAATACTTAAAAAGAAATAACAGAATATAAAAATAGAATGTCTTCTATGAATATTAAAATATGTTTATCAGCAGCATGGCATCCAAATAGCAGCATAAGGGAAAGGGATAACTAAACAGAGGTGACTTTTAAAGACTACCAAGTACACATTTTGCGCGTCTAGTCCACATAGCTTAAGGAATTTGGACACACAGAATACCACGATCGAATTTGAATCTGTCTGCAGTATTCTGAATGCCTCCTGATGCTTACTGGTTCCCAATTTCCTGCAAAGAGGGTATAGTGTCCAGAGCTCCTTGGCTTGAGCATCTCTCCTCCAATCAGGCTGCCCCTCTGGGAGGACCTGATGTTGCAGCAACAGAGTAGGTTTCTGCACCCAGGACTTCACAGTCTCCACTTTCTTGAATGAAGATTGAGCGCTGGCAGCTGAACACTTCTGACCTTCCTCCGGAGCTGATTGATGTCATCTTGACAGCCAGTTGTCCCCTGACAAAAACGGTATATGCTTGTTGTTAGGGAAAATATGTGGTTTGGTGCACCACACACCAGATTGATCCTCTCCAGGTCAAGTTATCTGATGTTCTGTTGTTTATTTTGTCTCTCATCCAGCAAGGCTTTGCTTGGGCACAGTTCAGCTCTTTAGGTCTGTTTTACGGTGGCCAGACCAGCCGTAGTTGTTTAAATCATGGGTTGTGATGTGTTTTTTGAAAGGTCTGCAACTGTTGTATCCTCCCTCTCCTTTTCTCATACCACAATGGGACCCTAATGCTGTCCTCACATATTTGATGTGCATTCCATTTGTGCCACTTCACAGCTCTCCTTTGCACCGTCTCACACTCAAGACTGTGTTCTTCATTGCCATCCCCTTGGTGTGGTGAGAGAGTGATCCTCAGGCTTTCTGTCTTAATCCACTGTACACCATCTTCTTCCCAGATAAGCTGGTTCTGAAGATGTGAGCATCCATCTTGCTGTAATTTTTTACTCCGTTCTACATTGGTAAAATCATCACCCTGCCAGCGTTCTTTGCTCTGCCTAACTCCTCTTTGAAGGAGAGACTCAATCATTTGGACCCCAAAAGAGCACTGAGCTTTTACATTGATTGTACCAGACAACACTGGGAGGACAATCAGCTCTTTGTGGGATTTGCTTTAGCAAAAAAGTCAAGGCCGTGCAGAAATAGACCATCTCACTGGATCATTGTGTGCATTAAGATCTGCTACGCGTTGGCCAAAAAGCAGCCTCCAGAAGGACTGTGAACTCATTCCACCCAGGCCAACGCTGCTACCACTGCGTTGACATACGGTATTCCTGTCCTGGACATCTGCCAGGGAGCTACATGGGCTTTACTCCATATGTTCATGAAGCACTACTGTCTGGCCTGCCAAGTTCGCTTACAGGGACATTACGCCTGATTAGTCCAGCAAGACTTTTTGCTTTGAGACAATTCTAGAAACTCCTCCGAGTAGGTACTGCTCATGTATCTATTCAAAAGGTGATGAATAAGTGATTGAAGTCCCTATCAGAAGAACAAGTTACTTACCTTCGGTAATTCTCTTTTCTGGTAGAGACTCCATCTAACCCGAGATTACTTACTGATCCTCCCTGTTCAATTGGGTTCTATCCATTAATACAATCCCATGTCTAGGAATCTGCACACTGGTCCGAACCAATTTGCTCTAGGGGCTCTGCGTCTGGGGATGTGGACAGCCTAGAAAGCAACAGACTTCAGGATGGGGCAGAGGCACCTATCTGGGCCTGCATGTTGTTTTTGGAGCGGGACAGCATCGGCACGGAGCGGCACTGTGCCACCTACCAGTGCACAGAGGCTCAAATGTTTCTGGATCCAGTCTGATGCCTGGGTAATATTCAAAAGGTGAGGAAAATGCAGTTAGATATGGTCTCTTCCAGAAAGGGCATTACAGAAGGTCAGTAACAACAGTAATAATGAAGTCTTGAATAAGCAGTAAATGGGCAATACAATTCAAGCTATTAAGGACAGGAGACCCCATAATATGTCTTGTCCTAGGCCACGAAAATCCTTAAGAAGACACTTATGCAGGATGCATTGATTGCTCTTTAATCTCAGTTTTCTTAGTTTCAAGGTGTAAAAGATCCCTTTCAGTGGCCGCTTTTCTCAGTGTTGAAGATTACACTAAATTGAGGAGTGTTCCTAAAAGAATTTACATGAATGAATGGAGGGAAAATCCAAAGGCATAAAAAACCACCAGAAAGATAGGGTCAAATTCAGAAAAGAGTGAACATACAGAAAGAAACAATCTCACAATAGAACTGCCAAACTAAATTACAGCTAGAATTAAAAGTAGCTGGTAAACTTCAGGAAGAATCCTAAGAAAGGGAGAAAAGAGGCAACAATCCCAGAGCTAGGGGCAATGATCCTCCTAGCAAAAATTAACTGGAAGCATTGAATGCATGATTCTCAGGTCACAAAGCATATGTAGTAAAAGAAAGAATTAAGGAACCAGAAACCAAATCCACCATCTTGGATTGGTAAACTTATTATGACAGCACCATCTTGAATTGGAGATTGTATATACAGAGACCCCACCCACAACACAAACCAGAAACTCCTCCACACACCTCCCATGTCATTCATTCACCATGTCCCAGGCCCACATCCTCCAAAGTACAAGCATTGATATGGAGAGGCAGTAAGGTCAGAAATCCGCCCCTGACACCACTGCACACAAAGTCAGCATGTGCATCACTTGCACCAAGTGAGATGGCAGTACCAATAGAACCCGGCAGTCCCCACACAGCATTCAGTGTTGCAAATTGCGCAAGGACCACAGAGTTCATAAGAGATTTTCTTTTCAAATATGAAAATGTAAATAGTTAACAGTTTTCTTCAAGGATGTATTACATGGATAATTGTGTCCCCTGGGATGATAATAACTATAATTAGCATAGGCTTATAAAGCTACTGTGTGCTTTGTCAATTCCAGAGTTTAAAGGCTCAGCAGGTCAAAAAAGTGAAATGGGAGGTGGTTGTTCTGCTTTAGCTTACCTCTTCCAATAAACAAGGGCCTGATTCACAGAACTAACTTACGTCAAAAACGTAAAGTTAGTACTTTTGGTATTCACAGAATACACTTACTCATTTTGGTATTCACAGAATGAACTTACTCATTTCGGTATTCACAGAAGTTAGTAGTCCTAACTTTAGGACTCCTAAATGCCTTCTGTGAATACCGAAAGTCTTAAAGTTAGGATTTTTCTCAGTTTAGGAGTAGTAGTCACTTTACTACTCCTAAAGTTAGGACTACTAACTTCTGTGAATACCGAAATGAGTAAGTTCATTCCGTGAATACCAAAATGAGTAAGTGTATTCTGTGAATACCAAAAAGTACTAACTTTACGTTTTTGACGTAAGTTAGTTCTGTGAATCAGGCCCCAAGTCTTTTGTCCATAATTATTTAATGGAGGAGGATTTCCCAATAAACCCTTTCTCCAGTCTACTGTTGGGAGCCTGTGTGTTGGTTTCAAAGGAAGATAAGCAAAACACTGAAGGAAGAAATACTTGGCTGCTCCTATGGAGTAACTACAGGCGGAGCTGCCCAAAGCTTAGACTAGAATTCTCATTCTGCAGAAGAAATATTGCAACATTGTAATGAGTCAACTTCATGACCTGATCTTCAACAATAGTGAGAGCTGAATCTGCTGGGAACAAACCACGTGACCTGATAGGGACCTAGTACCTTGAACTCTTTTGTTATAGAATGTGCTTAGAATGCAGAGGCAGCTGCTAGTATGTGGACTATTCACACTTAATAGTAGCACTGAAATCGTGGGTGGTCTGTTGTGGGCTCCTTGGTTCTGCTATGGCATGTGAGTTCCTAAGGCCTGGATGGCTGGGTCATGAAGAAAGCATTCAAACAGGGAAATCCTGTGACCACTGCAAAAGATTTGCAGTTAAAAGTGTTGAAAGGATCTTTGTGGACTGGGCTTCAGGGTTGGGAGTACCCACAATTTGAGACATAAGTTCAATAGGACTTGCCATCAGTCTTCCCTGAAGAAAATCATTGTGGAATATTTGTTTGTTTTTTCAAATATTAATTGCATTTTGTGGGACAAGCGCTTTTTCGGAGAGTAGCATGCTACTCCGGAACCCAAAAAGGATTAGTGGTGAATTAGTATAGTGAAATATGAAATTAATTTGAGTGGTGGACATGTTAGTCTGTTATTTGGATTGAAAAAGATAGTGGAGGGATTGAAGAGGGAAGGGTTTGCCTTTATATAGCGCTTGCTACCCTTAATGAGGTGTTGAATCGCTTTTCGTTGAGTAGCACGCTACCCCAGAAGCCAAAAAGGATTAGTGGAGAATTTGTATAGGGAAATATGAGATTAATTTGAGCGCTGTACATGTTAGTCTGTTATTTGAATTGAAAAGGATAGTAGAGGGATAGAAGAGGAAAGGTTTGCATTTTTATATCGCTTGCCAACCTTGATGAGGTGTTGAAGTGCTTTTCGACAAGTAGCACGCTACTCCAGAACCCAAAAAGGATTAGTGGTGAATTAGTATGGGGAAATATGAGATTAATTTAAGCACTGGACATGTTAGTCTGTTATTTGGATTGAAAAGTATAGTGGAGGGATAGAAGAGGAAAGGGTTTGAATTTATATAGTGCTGGCTACCCCTGATGAGGTGTTGAAGTGCTTTACAGCAAGTAGCACGCTACTCCGGAACATTTTTTGGCTGTAGTAACTATAGAATAGCAGTGTGTTAAAATCAGTAAGCTTACTTTTTGGGTGGGTGCATGTCCCTCCCTAAACCCCTCCATAACTCTCCCTAAATCCCCTCCTTACGTCTCCAATTACCTTCCCAATTTTTTTAAAGTAGTCCCCATTTTAGAGCCCTCCACCTTCCTCTCCCACACTAAAACTTAGGTGTACATGAGCTGAGATATCCGCTGTCAAGACGAGGGTCTCTGCGCAGAAAAGACAGGAGAGGTGATGGCAGAGACCTCCACACATTGGTTAGTGAATAGCATTTTGCAGCACATGAGTAGTACTATTATAGTACTACTAAATGTACTCAGCCGCGGCCCGTGCAGGTAAGAGCCGTGGGGCGGTGGGGCTGGGTGGGGGTGATTTCGACAGATGACGATGAGGGAAAATTAATTATTTAGTTAATTTTCCCTCTTGGTCGTCTGTCAAATCCCCCCAACCCGGCCCCCCACTCTTACCTGTACGGGCCATGGCTGAAAGTACTACAAAATGCTGTTTGTGAACAGGCCCCAAATTGTGAAAAACAGTCTGCAAACTTGTTCTTTTTTGTAAGACTAAAACACAGTACTCACATTTTAGTGCATGCGAAGCTTCTGAAACCTTAAAATTACCCATATTAAATTGTCATTGCTAAATAATAAACGTCTTTTCTAACATCTTTTGCAATAATTTTTAAATAATTTCAAAACTAATTCCCGCATTAAACAATAGACAATTCACCTGATAGGTGAATGCCAGCTTCCTGTTGTGCTTTTGGTGTGACTTATTTACCTGAGAAAAGAAAGTAAAGGTTGATAATTGAGGGCGCTCATTTATATTTCGTAACCGTCCAATTTAAATCACACCTGGCGCGGTTCAGCTACAAAGTATTTCTAATCTGTTCCTGCAAAAAGTGTTGTTAGGCAGTGATTTGTAGAGATAATTAGCAGCTCAAACAAAGCGGATAAGGGCATGATACAGAAGTGCCAGATTGTGCATCCATTTGGGCTGGCATTTCAGAATATTGCGACAGTTTATGCGAGGGGACTGGTTTGCGTGCTGACTCAAGCTTCACTGAATATACAAGTAGACAAGGTTACCTATGGCACAAAAAAATGTGTTCGGCAACCAGCTGTCAAGGAGCGAGCTCGTGACAGGTAGGTATTATCTGCTTCACCGTTAATCCCCAACCGAATTAATAATATAGTACAGTTCCTTGTCGCACTGAAACTTCTAGCGTTTAATTTTCCCTACTTGCTGACTGCATACATTTAAAGATAGGATGGATGACGGAATTGTTTGAGACTGTTTGTACTTTATATTAAAAAAGAAGCCATTGTTCAGTCTTATGTAAGTGACCATTTACCCTCTCCCAGGTGTACATAGCTGAAAGCATTCTAGGCACTCTGAGGGCCATGTGGTAGAGGATTATGGTGTCGCGTAAGGCTCTGGGGCCTAATAGTGGTTCATATCTTACATATTGCAGGCATGTAGGCATCCCCAATGACAATCTGACGATCCCTCGCATAATCAAGTCACTCTGGCCATCAGAGAGATTTCATTTACAACAGTTACTGCTGTGGCAATAAAAGGAATGGTCTTTGATGCAATGATTGTCTGGAACATTATTGTGCTGCTCATGCCATGCAAACATGGGTATTTAATTCACACTGTTGCCTCATAACAGTTTGTAACAGAAGTGTAATGATGAGAGGCTCAGTCGAGTGAGGTAATTTTTGATAAGTTTTATTGAGGATAAGCAGGAGGCCCTGGTGCCACGATCCTGTCTCCATGAATCCACAACCGCAACTGCTCTGCGGGCTTGAAAACCATGGAGAAAGAACACGGCAAGAAGCTCATGGCCAACAACATGTTTTTCAAAAGAAAATGACATGCGTGACCATGCTTGCGATGCTGTATCATCATTCGCATGACCACTCGCGCTACACAGTACATTCTACATCATCTTCCTTTTTATAACAACAACAAAAATTTCAATGCACATAGACATCCTTAAATCTTGTAGGCATGGAAGCATTGCATACAGGTCTAGGTTCCACTTGAGCCTCGGATTGGACACATACATCAGGGGTGCAAGGCACTGAGACATTGACTTCAGAGAACAACTGAGGAGAATAGGTACCAGTAGCATCTTCTGCTGCATGATTGTAATCAGACAAATCTGCTGATAAAGTAGATTGAAGCCTGTCTGTAGGAAGAACATTTGCATAAGAAATTCCATCTCCCACATCAGACCAGCCTTCAGATTAACAGCTTTTATGTTTGCAAATCTCAAGAACTTGTTCATGCAACAGTTTAACAATATCTCTCTTACTCCACCAGCCCTTGTCTTGTAAGAACACAGCACCTTTTAAAACCTTTACTATTCTGACTGGTTTTGAGAATATGGTTTCTCCCTTCTTGACCTTATGTGGAAGTTTAACCAAAATCCAATCATTCACTTGAAACTCAACAGATGTTGTAGCATGAGATGCATCATAAATTGTTTTTTGCTTTGTTTGTGTCTCTTTTACTCTTTCTCTGACCGACTCAGATATGGTACAGAAACAAAGACTGTCTTTAGGTAAGGTATCTTTCAACCAGTCAGGAAAAAGTTCTGACCTGGGATTTCTTTTCCTCAATAAGAGAAAGGGAGACACACCTGTAGTGGAGTGTGGAGTGAGATGATAATTCCACACTTTATCTTTAAGAAAATGTCTACTGGGACACCAGGAGCTAAGGCCGTTTGCACACCCTCTTTTAAAAACTTGTTTGCTCTTTCTACCAAACCATTTGAGGTGGAGAATATAAAGCTACTTTAAGGTGTTTGATGTGATGTTTTGAAATAAAATCTTTCATTTGTGTAGAGGCAAAGTGTGTACCATTGTCCATTACAAGTTCCCTTGGGGGTCCTTCACAATCAAAAATGTTGCTTAAGAACTTAATCACAGGGGCAGTATTAGCCTGAAGAAAAAAATCAAAGAAAATCCATTTTGAAAAATAGTCAATCAACACTACCAAACATTTTTTTATCAGAAGATAACAAATGGAACGGACCAGAAAAATCAAGGGCAACATTTGCCCAAGGTTCCTCTGGTAAAGGAACAGTATGCAACGGGGTTTTGTGTGTGAGCCAATGTTTGTCAGATAAAAGACATGCACTACAGGAAGATATCCATGCAGCAACTTGTGAATCCATTGAGGGCCACCAAAAATACAGTTTAAGATTTTTTGAGGTGGCTCCAACACCTAAATGACCGGAGTGAGCTGCTTGGAATAACTTTGACCTAATTGACATGGGGGGAACAACTAAGTCATTGCGAAACACTAAACCATTTACAATAGAGAGTTCACTTGAGACTTGAGAAAATGGTCTCAAAGGGGAGGGAAGACATCTTTCTTTGAGCCAACCTTGAATGATAAACTACATAACTTGGGACAAAGTATTGTCTTCTGTAACAGCGGACATCCTCTCATCATGAGACACCAAGCTATGAGTGTTTAAAATGTCATCCAACGAGGCCACCACAGACTCAACCTCCTCATGTTCAGTTTTAGTACATTCATCATCTTGAATGGGCATTCTTGACAAGAAATCAGCCCTAGAATTGTTGCTCCCTGGAATGAATTCCATCTTAAAATTATACTTGTGTAGACGAGATAACAATCTTACAAATCTGGAGGAAGCTTTACCTGAACCATCTCCCTCGAGAAGGTGAATAAGTGGTTTGTGGTCAGTGAACAAGGAAAAACTAATTCCCCAGAGGTATGTCTTAAATTTCTCAATGGCCCAGGAACAGGCCAAAACCTTCCTCTCAATCGTACTGTACCGGGATTCTGATAACTTCAATGACCTTGATGCAAAAGCAACTGTATGCTCATTATTAGCGTAAAATTGGGAGAGAACTGCTCCTATACCCTTTTGGCTGGCATCAACGGTGACCAAACATCTTGCACCCGCTTTAAAAGCAGACAAAGCTGGGGCGTTGGTGATGACATTTTTCACAGTACTAAATGCAGATAAAATGAAAATTTTTCTTCAACAAATTCTTGAGAGGTTGGACAATGATCGAATACCCTTATGTGAACCTGGAATAGTATTCGCTCATCCCCAAGAAGGATCTGAGGGAGCCTCTGTCTTTGAGACGAGGAACATCTTGAATTGTTTTGACTAAAGAAAATTTAGGGTGTATGCCAGTCACCGAAATGCTATGTCCCAGATAATCTAATTCTGTTTTGCCGATTATGCATTTGTCAGGTTTGAGAGTTATGCTCATCTTTCTGAAAACCTCTAAGACCTTATAGATTTATGCTCTTCCTTTGTGTTTGAAAAAATAAGGACATCGTCCTGATATGCCTGTGTACCGGGAATTCCAGTTAATATGGTATCTATAAACTTCTGGAACACACTCGCTGCAGAAGCCAGGCCGAAGGGAAGTCTCAGGAATTTATATGCCTCAAAGGGAGTAATAAATGTCGTGAGATCTTGGGATTCTGCAGTGAGTGGGATCTGGTGATATGCAGAACGAAGGTCCAAGACTGAGAAAAATTTTGCACCATTGATGTTTGAAAGTAAATCACTCACCTTGGACAAATGGTGGCAGTCAATAAGAATATTCTTGTTCAATGTGCGTAAGTCGGCACATAGTCTAATACTGCCATCCTTTTTTCTGACAATAACAATGGGACTGACCCATTTAGATGAGTCAGTCTGGATAATTACTCTATCTCTGACCAGGGTGTCTAGTAAAGACTTAAGTTCAGATCTGATTGATTGGGGAACAGATCTGAGCTTGTGGGAAATGGGTACAGCATTTTTTTAAAGTTTAATTTTGTGCTCGAATTCGTCAATTATGCCTATTTTATTTGAAAAGACTTCTGCAAAAATATCACCTTCCGAATCCTACGTGGATGCAAAATTGATATCACAGATCCTGACAGGATTAGGAGACCCTGGCACTAACAATAATCCTAATTTAGCTAAATCTCACCATCCAAGAATTAATTTCCCTTTCTTTGCCACATAGATCTTAGTGTAGGCTTCTTTGCCCAAACACGTTACTTTCTCTACAAAGAAACCCAACATATCAATGTTCTTGTCTCCGTAAGCTTTTGGAAAGACATCAAGTATATCTAAAGGTTTAGATGTTGACCACACTTGATCATACAAGGTATCTGAAATTATGGTGATGGGGGCACCTGAGTCGGCCATCATATCAAGCTTTACATCACCAATGTATACATCACAGATGGGACCTTTAATTGCAGTGGAATCAATTGTATCAACTTCAATGGTAAGTCTTGTGTACACTCCTCAGACATGAATGAAATATCAATGGCACCAACCCTGGTAACATTTTGAGAACTTCTGCATACCCCAGTAAAATGACCCATCTTATGGCATTTTTTACATTTTTTACCAATAGCAGGGCAAAGGGGATTATTACTCAGGTGACTTTTAGATCCACATCTATAACAAAAGGTATTCTTTTTACCCATGGACTTGTTATTCTTGGACCTGAAAGATAAACCGTTAACGGATTCAGGGAGTTGCACAGTGCTAACAGGTTGTCATGTTACATTAGAAGATATGCATTTGGAAGAGAACATGGAGAGTTCAATTGCTTTTACTTTGTCAACCACTTCTGAAAGAGTAGGATCTCTAAATGAAAGTAGATGTTCTTGAATTTTTTTTGAGTTGCACTGAAATACAAATTGGTCTCTTATTGAAATTTCAATAGACAATCCAAAATTGCCCTTTGTAGCCAAGATCCTGAGCGCTGAAATGTAGTCTTCCACAGCCTCATCCATCAATTGTTTTTTTTGCTGAACTTGAACCTTTCAAGTAGGACGCTTGGATGCTCTGTGAACTTATTTCTCAGTCCAGTTATGGCTTCTAGATATTCGTTCCATCCTTCACCTTGTCCTTCTGCAGATATAGAAGGGAGAGTATCGAAGACTTGTTGACCCTCAATGCCCAGGTTACTGTATAAAATGGCTTTTTTTCTCTTTGCGTTGAATTTGTCTGCGTCAATGGCAACGAGAACATTTTCAAATGAATTATACAATTTTTTCCATGGTTGAATAGGTTTACCAGGGTTGAGCAGGAAAGGTTGAATCTGGACAAATTATTGGAAATTGGACATCGTCCAAACAATACGGTCTTATATAGGTGAAAGAAAAACGTATACGTGAAAACTTGTGGGCAAGTATGTATTGATATCAATAAAGTTTTGTTTTTAAATGCAACAGTTAGTATTTGAAATCTTTTCAAATCGAAATGCTTGCCAAAAGCTTGTGAAAACATGTAAAGCTTCCCAATCCAAAATGGCTGACACAATTTTAGAGTGTAGAGTCAATCCAAAATGTCCGCCATGTCTGAATGACGAATTTGCCCAATCTAAGATGGCCGCCGTCTGAATGACGAAAATGCGCAATCTAAGATGGCCACCACGTCAAGGTAAGGTTATGAGTCGGCTTGACCAAACCTAAATGGCCGCCGCGTGACGTCAGCGATGACGGGAGGCAATTACAATAACCCCAAAATCACGAAAAGACTCACGATGTCTGCGGAGGGGGTCTGTGAAGCTTCATGGGTCATCGCGAACTTCGGTGGGGCTGATAAAGGGTGTGGCGGTTGAGCCAGGTGACGTAGGAAGAGAGATGTTGACGAAGTGTGGGTCCGTCTTGTAAAAAGAGGCTGCAGCGAGCTCCTGCTAACAGCCGATCGTCGCCAAATGTAATGATGAGAGGCTCAGTCGAGTGGGTTAATTTTTGATACGTTTTATTGAAGATAAGCAGGAGCCCCTGGTGTCGCGATCCTGTCTCCATGAATCCACAACCGCAACTGCTTTGCGGCCGTGGAAACCATGGTGAAAGAACACAGCAAGAAGTTCATGGCCAACAATATGTTTTTCAAAAGAAAATGACACATGTGACCATGCTCGCGATGCTGCATCATCACTCACATGACCACTTGTGCTACACAGTACATTCTACAAGAAGGCTATAGAATGAGTAAAAAACACCTATGCAGGAGTAGTTTAATTGATCTTTATGGCAGATCAGGCTTTAAGTGAGACCATAAAAATAGCTAAGTTCAAGGTGGCTGCTAAAATATAAATGATCACTTACCACTCATCATTATAGCCCCCAACCTGACATACACACCATTGTCGCCTTCCGAAAGCTCCAACCCATGAGACAAACACTCCAGAAACCACAATGACCTGCTGGCCCACCGTCACCACATCAGAAACCGCCACCATCATGCGCTCCCTCCACTTAGGATCCCCATCTAAATCATTCCCATATTTAATCTTGAGCAATAGGTTCAACCTCATCTGCGCCACACTTGCCCAGATACTCAATGGCTTTCTCACCACCTTCCTGAAAGCCTAGAAAAAGGCCATCATACAACCTCAGTAGACACAAAAATGTGGGCAAATTATAAACCAACCTCACTCCTTCCCTTCCCAGCTAAAATCCTGTAAAAACTTGTCCACAAATGACTGGCCAACCACGTCAACAATAACCACCTCCTGGACCCCTCGCAATCTGAATTCAGGCCTAATCACAGCACCAAGACCAGCCCCATCACCACCACCGATGACATCTGTATGATCATGGACAGAGAAGACACACAAGTACTCATCCTGCCCGACCTTCCCGCCGCATTCAACACCATCTTCCACCTCATTCCACATCCAGCACCTCCCCAAAACCGACGTACACAGACCCTCACTCCAATTGATCAGCTCCATTCTCACTGAGCTCATTCAATCTGTCAGCCTTATGTCGTACACTTCCAACTCTGCCATCTTGATCTGCTGAGTCCTTCAAGGATCCTCACTCAGCCCCACTCTGTTCAATGTCTACATGGCACTGCTTGCCAACTTCATCCCAGCCCAGGGAATCCACATCTTCTTGCACGCTGACAATACCCAGCATCTCCGCACACTTCACCAAGAGACTCAAATTCATACAAAATGCAGCAGCTAGGTTCATGCTCAAACTCCCACCCGGCAGCCACATCTCCACAGATCTGAAAGATGTCCAATGGCTTCCAGTCCACAAGGGCACACCCTTCAAGCTCCTGACACATACATATAAAGCCCTGCACAGTCAAGGCCCCGCATAACTGAACAGCTGCGTCAGCTTCCATACCTGTACCAGAAACCTCTGCTCGGCCAGCCTCCAGCTCACTCACATCCCCCGCAACCGAAGAGCCAGAGCTGGCAGGAACCCATACTCATAACTGGTCCCCAAAGCCTGGACCTACACCTGCACATCAGTGTCGCCAGCTCAGTTGTTTATCTTTGAAAATTGCTGAAAACCTGGCTCTTCCAATAGGCCCCAGCCAGGCCGCACTATCCTTCCTCAGGCATCAGGATTCCTCCCGGGTGATATGTATGCCATACAAATACACATAACATAACATGAGATGACATGACATGACACATCATACCATACCATATCATAACACTTTAGGCACATTGGTTGGTAGGTGACTAGGATTTAAGTACTTCATCATAGGCATGTGAACACTAGAAGGTAAGACTGGAGATGGTAAGGGCACTAGGATTGGAAAGATTGGAAAGAAAGAAATGGGCCAGAAGAAAGGCATGAGCACCTGGATGGTGCTTAAAATACACATCGGCAAGGTGTAGGTCTCTTTGTAATTGTGCTCTTTGAATTACCTCCTTGCCCATTGCCATCCCTGGGGCCAGGATTTATCTGAACAAAGAAGCATCATGTTTGACTGGTGGCAAGGAAAATGGCACTAATGAAAAGACAAGCCTTTCACCAGGCCCAGAGTACAATAGTAGATGGCAGCAAGTGCACTCAGGTGATGGAGCCTGGATCAGTTTGAGGGTACTTCTTGCAAATGTGGAAACCTTATAAAAACTATCTTGGCCTGAAGTACCAAATACTCACATAAAAACATCAATCACACGCAGCGCCAAAGATAAATGTACACGTCCTATATTAGTCAATGTCTACAAAACCAGTCTAACTTTATTGACATTATCTGTTAGGCTGGTATGCATGGGTCAGCAGTGTCCCAAAGCTGGTTCTAAAGTTAATGGCCATTTTCTGCCCTTGTCCTGCACCCCACACACACCACGCCCCTTGCCTCCTTCCTCCCGAGTGCCTCCCTGCTGTTTGGAGTGGCGGGAATTTCAGGAGCCACTCACAGTGCTTGTGGCAGTGACTTGCAAAAGAATGCTGTTGAGCTGCTGAATATGCTTTTGGCAACGAACTATGAGCAATGCATATGTCACTGAATCTCCATAGAACTCTTTGTCCTAACACCCAGTGACCCAGCAGCCTACATTTCAAGGGAGCATTGAAAACCAGCAACAACAACAAGAGGTTTGACAAACGGACATGCTGAACTATGTGATTGGGCTTCGAGGTTGTTGAACTGGGCAGCTGCTTAAAAGTGAAGCATGTAACAGTGTCAGTTGCTACTAGTGCATCAGGTGGAAGTTTTGGGGTTGCTTAGTTATGTTAGTGGTGTATAGCTGGTGCATAGTGTGTGCTTTTGACTTTGCCCTAGCTGCTTTTCATTACGGGCTCTTGAAGTTTTGCTACTGCCGGTCATGCTGCTTTTTACAACCTTCTGCTTCCTGAACGTATCTGTACACATGTCCATTGGCCATTGTGCCTTCATTGCAGTCTGTTACTATTAATGTGGTAGTACTTTGTCTCCTCTGCGAATACATGGCAGCATCTTGAGTGGAGCTAGCAGATTGCACTCAGGAAATCTTTACTTCTTTAAACAGGTACAGAATAGAGATATATCTGCGTGATGCCTGTTACCTGTAAGACATACATGAAAAATACCACCAGAAGCACCAGCTCTGTTTCAACGTTTGAAAAGTTTGAGGGGCATAGGACCTGCGAGGTGCAGAAACCGGAGGTGAAGAGATATGTGTTTTAATTGCCAGTAAAACCTGCTTTCTTCCCTCAACAGGTATATCTGTAAGAGTGCCTCGTAGGGGTTTGGCCTGTCGTCTGCTGATGAGACTATCACTATCAGTGATGGCAGCTGTCATTTTTCACAGCTTTTGCAATGGATATGTTAGAATCTACCCGCAAAACCGACACAAATCAAATAAAAGCTACACAATCCAGCAAACCCAATCAGTTTAACCTCTTTCTGCAAATTGAAGGTCACGCTGGGCAATGTTTAAAGTGAGCAAGGGATGAATGTAACTATTTTACTGTCCAGTATTTTTTAAGATCTTACAAATGCTTTTAACAGCACCCATGGCCCAAAGTCCATTATTTCTAAACATGTATCACAGCTAAATAGTTTTAAAAGCAGCAATATGATGTTCTTTATGCTAAGGCAGGAAACAGAAAATTCTTGTTTGTTAGTGACACACACTAAATGCTAAATGTGCACATCTGTGAACACTTTTGGGGCGCCATAGTCTATAGTAGTGTCGACCCCGTTTGGGAGCCACATGGCAGGCAAGGCTACTGGGCCCCAACCATAGTGGTTGGGATCGTTTGCCGCTGGTGTCCTGTGGTCTGTTCTAATACGGCTTTATAAATTTGGACCAAGCACTAACCTTTATAAACTTGACTTTGGGATTAGTGTGGCTGAGAAGTCACAGGCTTCTCAGAGAGGTAGTGTGGGGAGCAAGAGCTCAGAACTCAACAGTCAAACAACAGATGAAAGAAAGTACTTTTAGTCGCACAGCAGAACTAAAGACTACACAATCTAATCAGCATATCACGGAAATTTGGCATAGGTTGTTCGCTGACAGTGAGGCACTATACTCCCTCCTTCCTGGTAACTGTATTCTCTTCTGCATTATTCAGGATCCAACGATTACTGGCCCTTTGATCTACAGGCATTGGTAAGGCTGCGGCTTACATGCAGATTGCTCAAAATGTCTCCTGAGTTAATGCAGCAACTCAGTTCAATGTTTTTAGTGGCTTTTGGGGCAAAGTTTCAAGCAGTGTGGCATTTCTTGCTTATGTGAATTACGTCAATGTTGCCAATGTGCAGCGTTCTCGTTGCTTCTGCCAGGACGTTTCACCATACCGTCTCGAACATGTTAATGAGACCCCTGATGATGGGCCACGATTGACCCGAAATGCATTGGGTTGAATAATATATGGATTGAAAGAATATTATTTGGCTACCAAGGAACCATTGGTAGTATGATACCAATTCATTGAATAAAATTCAAGAAGAAGCTTCAGCATCGTACAAAATGTTTTATTTCAAAGAATCTGGTGAATTGAATTTAGGAAACATTTTAGGTTTCCAGATAAGTGCTCCCGTCAGCTTGGTGGGATTCTTCCCTCCCAGCATTCCTGTAGACTGGCAGTCAGCTTGTGATGGTTTTGCGCTCTAGGACATGTCTTCCCTTGGCATTACGGGACAGTTGGGGCCCCCAGGCCATTTAGGGGCTTCCTGTTGGCAGCAATTCGATCTCTTTCTGCTCATCTGCAGCAACAGTTATTTGACTCATGGCAGGCTGCCAGGCAACACAGACTTCATGATCTGATACAGTCCTAATTGCAGTTCGTCAAGAACCACATAGAGAGACTTGGGGTGACCCCTTCCCACCATAAGACATTTGTAGATTGCTCTCTTGGGATCAGCAGCTTTCTTTGTGGGCTATACATGCCAAGAACACACTGGGCCTCTCCTCCTGGACAGTCTCACCTCCTGCAGTGCCAGGCACAATTTCCCTCTCTCAACACACACACACAGGCTTCTAGCTTCTTCAGGCAGATCCTTAGCTCTCCAAGAAGCAAGTGTTGACGTCAAGTGATGTCCCCTTACCTATGGTAGATTGTTTGTCAGATAGACACCCGCCCTTGTAACACAGCAAATCCTTCAGATCTCTTTTGAGCACTCTTTTCCTTGTTCATGAAGAACGTGAAACTAGAACAAATTGGTGTGGTTTGGATGCCTAGATATGTTTTCCAGAAAAGGGATGTGACTCCATTGTCTCATGCTTCAGAACCAGTTTATTCACAGACTGCTCTTCAGTCACAGCCTTTGTGTACAGAGATGTTTCTCACAGCAGGTAGCACTGGAGCTGACTCTAAGCAAGAGTACCCACATCATTGGTACTGTGAAGTGTGAGTTATCTGCACCTGGATGTCATCAGTAATCAGAGTCAGGCAATTAGGAAGGTCGGGCCTACAGTCTTCCTTACCTTGAACAACAGACACTGCCGACCCCCCTCACCCCTATCACCAGCCGAATGGCAGTGCTCAGGAAGAACTAATCAGTAGCTCCTTCCTAACAAAGTCTTAATGGAATTTACAAAGGTAGCCTTGTTTCCAACCTCCTCAATTCAATGTCTGGATCTACTCCCTCCAGTCACAGGAATGCAGGCAATACACTCCAGCTACCTGGGGAAGCAACCCTCATCCTCCACCTTGTGACATGATAAATCATGGGCATTCAATATGGTCCCAAAAGTTCAGTACTCAGGCTCACACACTCGTAGAGTCGAACTACCACACATGTATCACACACTCTCTGTACATATACACACACTCGACATGCACATGGAATTAAATGCAAGGTTTTGGGTCTCACATTTTAGCGAAGCTTTATATGTATAAAGTCAGGAGCCCATACTGTGATCAGTGGATCACGCTGTCATAGGCACAGATAAAAATGTCTGGTCACGCTACAGATTCATAAAACATGGTACGCTGCCACCACCACCACATAACGTGATATACCCAGGACAGGGACAGTAGCCCACTGTTCACTATGAGGGTACACTTGGTGCACCCTTCCAGACCACAGGACATGACCTGGACCCTGCATTGTCAAGGAGAGACCTGAACCTCTGCACACAAACTAGATTAGCATGACACCAGGGCTAAAATAATTTTCAGAATACCAGTTGTACATACATTCAGGCACTCAGAGCAGGCCAACACACCTATTTACCATGCTGGGGACATTCCCGTCCCACAAGGAAAATTGATGACCACTTCCAATAAGTTTCGTAAAAGGTCTAGCAGTTATGATCCTTTACCTGCAGCTAACGTCCATTTGCTAGTTGTGTAAACAGAGCATGATGTTAACAATATAAATATAACAATATAAGAATAGCACTCTCTTGAAGGTCTTAGGCCAGAGATAAACTGTCACCTCAAGTCAGGGATGACACAAATTGTTTGGCACATTTAGATCTTTTAAGGAATTTGGTAGTGAATGGCTCACTTGCAATGGTGATGAAGTAAGTATGTAACCATATAGGGTTGCTGCTGTTCATGGAAAATGATGCAACTGGAGTATTTAAAAAAAGTTAATGTAGGCATTGAGTCATCCTTTGGTGCATGTTTGCAAGGTCATATTAGTTTTGAAATGCCCACTGGCTCAAGAAGCCATAAAACTGTCATCCATCATGTAACTAGTCATAATACACAAACAGTAGAAGAAAATAGATACAGAAATTTGACTAAGGATTACCTACCTTTATCATATGGGGCCAGATGTACGACCATTCCACTTTGCAAATTGTGACGTTTTGCGACTCGCAATTTGCGACTCGTATAATGGAATGTACAACAGTGTCTCAGACACTGTTTTTGATTCCGAATAGGGTCACAAATGACTTGCCTCATCACTATTCATGAGGCAGGTCGCAATTTGCAACCCATTGGGATGGTGGCCTGCTGGGGTTAGCCAATTTTCCTTAAAGGAGAACGGGCTGCATTTAAAAAAGAAAAATGAAACATTTCTGTTTCATTTTTTAAGAGTAGACAGTGGTCCGTGGGACCACTGCCTGCTCTGAAAAAATATTTTCGCATCCATTCACAAAGGGTAAGGGGTCCCCTGTCAACGCATTCCCGTTTGCGAGTGGCTTACCTCCTACTTGAAGTAGGTGGTAAACTGTGAGTGTTTTACGACTGCAAATGTGGTGGCAAAACAATGGCACATACCATTCTGACTCGCTATTAGGAAGGGACGCCCTTGGCACGCCCCTTCCTAATAGCGA
Organism: Calotriton arnoldi; assembly: GCA_963921515.1. Lineage (NCBI taxonomy): Eukaryota > Metazoa > Chordata > Amphibia > Caudata > Salamandridae > Calotriton > Calotriton arnoldi. Next base: position 1,002,572 of record CAWUFW010006089.1, on the reverse strand, counting down.
CTCACATACACTATTTTGCGATTCACCTACTCGCAAAATTGCGTTTGTACATACCACCACCCTTTTTTTCGGTCGCAAACAGGCATATTTCCAATTTGCAACCGCAAAAAATGGTTGTACATCTGGCCCATGATTTATTGGGTGTAATGAAGTCGACTGGTGGTAGATGTAAAAGTTAGACTAATAATTTGCAAGAGTAAGTGAAAACTATCCCAATTTCCAAAAGGGAAATAGATATAATAGTTAGATAGATAGTAAGAAGATATTGCTGCAACTAAATATTCCGGTTTGGTAAAATCTCGCCAGTCAGTATAGAAATCAAGAGTAGCATCAAAGATCACAAATAAAAAAACATTAGGAACAGGAAATGCTGAGAAGGAAAGCTAGCAGTGAGTGTGTGAAAATGGATCGAGAGGCTCTTCACTAATCAGAGAAATGTTGACGTCTCCTGAGAAATTGTTCTAATTTGAAGTAACATGTTTGGAGGGAGAAAGATGATGTCTATAATTGGACACAAAGGGGCCGATTCCGATCTCGGTCGGAGGCGTACCCAACACCATTCGGTCGGGAAAAAGCCATGCGAAAGCCTGTTTCCCGACCGATCCGTACAGCACACCGAACGAGTAAGTACGATGCGCACAACAGCAAAGAATCCGGCCGAGCCGTACTCACCCAAACCAGGTCCTGTTCCCCGACCGAGGCGAATCCGGAAACGCTGAATCGAGTCGCACGGAAGCCAAAATACAGCTCCGTCCGGCCGAATGAGTACAATGCACTTTCCGTACGCGTCGAACCCGTCGCTACGCACGGCACGTCAAAGCATCCGGGAGAGGCGCACATAAGCTCCGATTCGCGCCACAACACGATCCACGGCTCCGAGACGAACACGGCAGCGACGAGGGCGAAGCGACGAGGACGAGGCGAAGCGACGAGGACGACGCGAAGCAACGAGAAGGACGAACAACACGAACCAACCATGAATCCCTTCGTCCCGATCATACCAATATTCTACATTTACTACCGGAACAGGCACGGACGCGTACGGCGCAGAAGGTAAGCCAGACACCAACCACAAAACACATACAACACGTACACGACACATCACACACACACAGAGGGATGCAGAATATACTTACACCAGCAACAGCAGCACCATAGGGGCGGGATGCCCATCACCAATGCCACATATGCACACAGGGGCCTGAATGCGCACCACCACCCCTACCCAGGGGGCTGGATGCCTACCACTACTACCACCCTCACCCAGGGGGCTGGATGCCTACCACTACTACCACCCTTAGCCAGGGGGGCTGGATGCCTACCACTACTACCACCCTCACCCAGGGGGCAGGATGCCTACCACTACTACCACCCTTAGCCAGGGGGCAGGATGCCTACCACTACTACCACCCTCACCCAGGGGGGCAAGATGCCTACCACTACTACCACCCTTACCCAGGGGGGCAGGATGCCTACCACTACTACCACCCTCAGCCAGGGGGGCAGGATGCCTACCACTACTACCACCCTCACCCAGGGGGGCAGGATGCCTACCACTACTACCACCCTTAGCCAGGGGGGCAGGATGCCTACCACTACTACCACCCTCACCCAGGGGGCAGGATGCCTACCACTACTACCACCCTCACCCAGGGGGGCAGGATGCCTACCACTACTACCACCCTCACCCAGGGGGGCTGGATGCCTACCACTACTACCACCCTCAGCCAGGGGGGCAGGATGCCTACCACTACTACCACCCTCACCCAGGGGGGCAGGATGCCTACCACTACTACCACCCATAGCCAGGGGGGCAGGATGCCTACCACTACTACCACCCTCACCCAGGGGGGCAGGATGCCTACCACTACTACCACCCTTAGCCAGGGGGCAGGATGCCTACCACTACTACCACCCTCACCCAGGGGGGCAGGATGCCTACCACTACTACCACCCTCAGCCAGGGGGCTGGATGCCTACCACTACTACCACCCTCAGCCAGGGGGGCAGGATGCCTACCACTATTACCACCCTCACCCAGGGGGGCAGGATGCCTACCACTACTACCACCCTTAGCCAGGGGGTCAGGATGCCTACCACTACTACCACACTCACCCAGGGGGGCAGGATGCCTACCACTACTACCACCCTCACCCAGGGGGGCAGGATGCCTACCACTACTACCACCCTCACCCAGGGGGGCTGGATGCCTACCACTACTACCACCCTCACCCAGGGGGGCAGGATGCCTACCACTACTACCACCCTTAGCCAGGGGGGCAGGATGCCTACCACTACTACCACCCTCACCCAGGGGGGCAGGATGCCTACAACTACTACCACCCTTACCCAGGGGGCAGGATGCCTACCACTACTACCACCCTTAGCCAGGGGGCAGGATGCCTACCACTACTACCACCCTCACCCAGGGGGGCTGGATGCCTAACACTACTACCACCCTTAGCCAGGGGGGCAGGATGCCTACCACTACTACCACCCTCACCCAGGGGGGCTGGATGCCTACCACCACCCTTAGCCAGGGGGGCAGGATGCCTACCACCACTACCACCCTCACCCAGGGGGGCTGGATGCCTACCACTACTACCACCCTCAGCCAGGGGGGCTGGATTCCTACCACTACTACCACCCTCACCCAGGGGGGCAGGATGCCTACCACTACTACCACCCTCACCCAGGGGGCTGGATGCCTACCACCACCCTTAGCCAGGGGGGCAGGATGCCTACCACCACTACCACCCTCACCCAGGGGGGCTGGATGCCTACCACTACTACCACCCTCAGCCAGGGGGGCTGGATGCCTACCACTACTACCACCCTCAGCCAGGGGGGCTGGATGCCTACCACTACTACCACCCTCAGCCAGGGGGGCTGGATGCCTACCACTACTACCACCCTTAGCCAGGGGGGCAGGATGCCTACCACTACTACCACCCTCACCCAGGGGGGGCAGGATGCCTACCACCACTACCACCCTCACCCAGGGGGGGCTGGATGCCTACCACCACCCTTAGCCAGGGGGGGCAGGATGCCTACCACCACTACCACCCTCACCCAGGGGTGGCAGGATGCCTACCACTACTACCACCCTCACCCAGGGGGGCTGGATGCCTACCACCACCCCTTAGCCAGGGGGGCAGGATGCCTACCACCACTACCACCCTCACCCAGGGGGGCAGGATGCCTACCACCACTACCACCCTCACCCAGGGGGGCTGGATGCCTACCACCACCCTTAGCCAGGGGGGCAGGATGCCTACCACCACTACCACCCTCACCCAGGGGGGCTGGATGCCTACCACTACTACCACCCTCACCCAGGGGGGCAGGATGCCTACCACTACTACCACCCTCACCCAGGGGGGCTGGATGCCTACCACTACTACCACCCTCACCCAGGGGTAGCAGGATGCCTACCACTACTACCACCCTTAGCCGGGGGGCAGGATGCCTACCACTACTACCACCCTCACCCAGGGGGGCAGGATGCCTACCACTACTACCACCCTCACCCAGGGGGGCAGGATGCCTACCACCACTACCACCCTCACCCAGGGGGGCTGGATGCCTACCACCACCCTTAGCCAGGGGGGCAGGATGCCTACCACCACTACCACCCTCACCCAGGGGGGGCTGGATGCCTACCACTACTACCACCCTCACCCAGGGGGGGCTGGATGCCTACCACTACTACCACCCCCACTCATAGGATGGACAATGCATGACACAACCAGCACACCACAACCTAGGGAATGCAAGAAGAAGACATCCCCCCAACACCATGACAAGCGTGTGTAGACTGTGTCAAATGCCTACAACACCGAACATGACTTTGAACATATAATGTGACCCCCTAGCACATGTGCCACACATATATGTGTGTGGCACCCACAATGCAAGCAGGCCATGACCATTGTGGCAATGGGGTCCAAACCCCCATCATCACAGTGACAAAAATGTAAGTGTGGGGTCCATAGCTGAAGCACACTTTGAACAATGTGGCAATGGGGTCCAAACCCCCATCATCACAGTGACCAAAATGTAAGTGTGGGGTCCATAGCTGAAGCACATTTTGAACAATGTGGCAATGGGGTCCAAACCCCCATCATCACAGTGACCAAAATGTAAGTGTGGGGTCCATAGCTGAAGCACACTTTGAACAATGTGGCAATGGGGTCCAAACCCCCATCATCACAGTGACCAAAAGGTAAGTGTGGGGTCCATAGTTGAAGCACATTTTGAACATTGTGGCAATGGGGTCCAAACCCCCATCATCACAGTGACCAAAAGGTAAGTGTGGGGTCCATAGCTGAAGCACATTTTGAACATTGTGGCAATGGGGTCCAAACCCCCATCATCACAGTGACCAAAAGGTAAGTGTGGGGTCCATAGCTGAAGCACATTTTGAACATTGTGGCAATGGGGTCCAAACCCCCATCATCACAGTGACCAAAATGTAAGTGTGGGGTCCATAGCTGAAGCACATTTCGAACATTGTGGCAATGGGGTCCAAACCCCCATCATCACAGTCACCAAAAGGTAAGTGTTGACAAAGAAAGAGGTGCAACTGCCAAACTGCATGGATGATTCCTGGCCACAGAACAACAAACACATCAGTGGCAAAGTAGTGTATGTGTCCCATTGCAACATAAATTGGGGGAGCCAAATCTTGCAGTGCAAATAAGACATAACTTTGGCCATGTGCAGACAAACAACACCCATGGGGGCTGACACCGTCAACAATCATCAATGACACAATGACAGAAGTGACCATCAGAATGCAGACCCACATATTTGCACCAATGGGCACACACATGCAGATACCCTGTGGAGACTGCAGATGTGAGGTGAACAGATACCATACCATGGCAGCAATGGGACACACAAACCATGATCATTGTGCTGACCGATGACCTAGGAGTCCCAGGGACAGCAGGGGAAACCCACCAAACTACATACAGCCAATGGCACACCCAAGATATGCCAATGCAGTGGTGCAGATGCACAAACACAAACAGGCAGACCCACACTGCACATCATACACAACAGGTGAGGGGGGTGCCAGTGTCCCCAGGCAACCACACAACACATGAGGAGACCTGAATACCAATCATACAGATGTGCATACAGTGCCACACAAAGGTAACTCATGGATCCAAATCCCCTATGTGGGCAAGCAGGCATTGTCAGATGAGAGGGAGCACAAATCACACATGTCACACAGGCACGTAGGGACAGCAACGGACACAGCAAGACACAGACACACCACAGCACCACCCCCAGGGCCCCCACAATGTGGTGACCCTGGGCTGCATTACAATCCCACTGTGATGACAAAGCTAAATGTGGTTCACACTGTGAACCACAGTCATGTGTACTGAGCAACTAACTACCATCACACCTACACAAGCACAAATCAAACAGCATGGCCAGTAAGCCAAGGCCAACATGGAGGCAGGGGCCTAGCCGGTCAACAACTCTCATCTGCACACACTCAACACCACACCCCTCGACCTCCAACAATGTGCAGCAGTGAAGCACACATGCACTGGTGACATTGCACATGCACCCATGACTATTCCAGGGTGGTGGGTGGGAACCAAGGTGCAGAAACACATCACACATGGACACTCAACAAGACTCCTGAATGTCTGACACACTGCACACTACGCCGTACATGGACATGACGGCAATACCACACCAACCAATGGGATCACAGCCACAGTCACATACCAATGAAGAAGCCAAGGTCACCCACAAAGAACACACATAGACAACAACCAACATTGCAGCCCGGACCCTGAGGAGTGCCAGCAGTCACACACACAACGTGTCACAATCACTGAAAGATAACACAAACTGGAAATCACATGACAGGGGCAAACAACAAGTGCCAAGGGGAAACCTGACTGTGACCCATCTGCGTCTGCACACAAACTCAGCCCTGACAGCAAGCACACCTATGGGTGACACCCTGATGACCAGTAATGTGCCATACACCCACATCACAGAGAACCCAGGGAGAAGACTTTGGGGGAACATAGCTCAACTCAGCTAGCATCACAAACAGGTACAACACTAGGGTTCACAGCATGCACAGCTAAACGGAAGTGAACACACAGACATGCACATACAACACACACCTTGGGCGCAGGCAATGTCACAGGAGTACACACTGCCATGAGGGGACTCCACTCCTGTGTGAGGAAAGCTGTGCCATATGTTGCCTCAGTAGGGCCCCACCATGTCAGCTGAGCACTTAGTCACACAATCAACAATTAGCACCAAATGAGGGCTCCCGTCACATCAGCCTGGTCATGGAAGTGCCAACGAAATCATCAGCACAGATCCAACACACTTGTATAGCAATGTTGCACTGACAACACAGATGAGTCCTTCCCCATTGATGCCCAAACCTGCATGTCCAGTGGAGATGGCCACACGGTCAGGGAAGTAGACGAATTGAACAATGGCAGGCACAACAGATGTGCAGGGGTGGAAGCCACAGATGTGAAATAGCCAATCTAAGTAGGAAATCCCATTGCCAAATACTGAACACATGACACCCTCAGATGCTGCTATGGATGACATGGATACACCACAGGATAGGACACATTCCCCCTGGACCACATGGGTTCCTGCACAGTAACACTTCATTATCATGAGACCAAATATCACCATCACTGCAGCAAGGGCATGGTTAGCATCATCAACATCATGTACATCAGAAGCAAAAGCACTAGAGAACAGAAAGTTGCTTTATTCAGCATATGTGGCATTAAAAGTAGAAGTCCGGTAGAACATAAACAAAGGCCAATGGCCAGTCCATCAACAAAGTCACAAGTGGGTGACAGTGGCAGATGCCACCCTACACATGCCTGCACAAAACCAGGGACAATCCACTAGGAGGGGCAACCGGGGGGTAGGCCAGGCACCGCAGGGACAGGATCAGGGCTAACCAGGAGGAAGCAGGGAAGGGGTGGTGGGTGCTGGAGAGCCACTGACAACTGCAGTGGAGGTGTCTGACATGGTGTGTGCCGGCACAACTGGGGGGCATGGCTCAGATGTTGTGGGTGCCGGCACGACTGCAGTGGACCCTGCAGATGGAGTGGACAGGTCCGCCACTGCAGTGCCCAAGTCAGACAGGGTGGTAGTGGACTCCACTGCAGTGCCTACCACCAGGGGAGGAGAATGGGGAACAGGCAAGGTGGGCTGGACAGAGGGGGAGGACACCCTCACCACATCAGTGGCACAGACAAGCGCAGCGGGGGTGTGGTGCCGGGAGAGCAAGTGGCAGGGGGAGAAGGCCGGAGCCTCTTGGGGATGGTATATCTGTGGGTGGGGGAACCTGGGGCAGGGTGTGGTGGGGGCACCTGTGGAGTGGGGGCCTGAGGGATGGAGGAAGGAGACCTGGTGCTTGAGCTGCAGGGCGGCGGCGGGGTCTTGCTCTTAGCACTCCGGGGGACTTGCGGGTGGGGGCCTCAGTCTGTCTGCGCCTGGGGGAGGGTGTCCGGGGGCGAGGGGCACTCTGCTCCGTGTGGGGGCTTCCTCTTCCCCCTGGATGCTGGGGCAGCTGGATCGGAGGGGAAGAGGCCGAGGTCACTGAGGAAGAGGCGCTGGGTCTTTGGGGTTGCAGGTGAGGCAAGGGAGGGTGCTTTGGAGGGAGAGGCAACTGAGGACTGCGCAGTGCCCGTGGATGCGTGTGTGTGTACCAGGGCCCCATCCCCTGTGAGTCTGGTTTCAGTCCCCTGACTGTGCATGCGTGTGCGTTTAGTTTGTGGCGTGTGTGTCTGTGTGCTGGACGTGTGTGTGCTGGTGTGTGCCTGTGCCGGTGTGTGTGTGCTTGGGACGGGTAAGGTGCTGGGGAGTGTGGATGGAGCAGAGGCAGGAGGGGTGAGGGACTGTCTGAGGAGGGACACTGCTGCCGTCAGGGAGGAGTCCATGGACCTGTTGCCCCTCTGTAGGTCAGACATGCCCGATGAGATGCCCTCCATGAACGACACCAGCTGAGTTAACAGTGCGGTGTGCGCATGGAGGACACTCAGCATGGCTGTCTGCCCTACATGGAGCTGGCGAAGGAGGTACACAGACTCCTCACTCAGGGCAGCAGGGGACACAGGGGCAGGGGGTGCGGTGCCTGGGCCAAAGGAGACACGCTCCCGAACATGGGAGCCTCCACGGACCTGGGGAATGGGAGCCGATGGGAGGGCGGTGGTGGTGCTGGTGGTGGCGGGGACAGCAACACTAGCTGGGGTGTGGTGGCTGCTGACACCCGCCTCCACAAGGGAGTCATCCTCCGAGTTGCTCTGGTCCTCAGCTGAGGTGGATGGTGCTGAGGACTCCTCGGTGTGGCTCCCCTCGCCCTCTGTGCCACTGGGTCCCTCCGACCACTCCTCGGCTGCTGACCCAGTCTGGCTCTCTGGCTCCTCCTGGTCCGTGGAGCTGTCCCCTTCCGTGGCCGTGGATGTATCTGCAAACAATGGGGAAACAGACAGACATCAGTCACCTGCACCAAACGCACACACCACTGTGAGCACAGCACATTACAGAGCAAGCCCTGGCATCATTAGTTGTACATTGCTAAAAGTGCCCTAACTGAACAGGAGAAGCCAATTGTCAGTCTGATGCCAAGCATGGCACTCACATCCCACATGGCCTTGCACCCATCTGTCTGGTGTCTGTTGGATTGCAACACCCCAGTGTGGACACATGCACCAAGTACACAGTAGTTGGACAGTGCAGAGGACACGGTGTGGCATGTGGACATGCACACATCACAGCTCTTGCCACTGAGTCAGTACAGGTTTCCAGATGAAAGGGATGCCCAGAGTCAAATAGGAAATGCATGTGATGCATACCAGCGACAGACACCATGATGCACCCATGTCCTGATAGCCATCGCCACAATGGTGTGCATGTAGCACATGTCACTCCCCTGCAGGACCACCAATAAGTTGACACATGCCATGGCAGAGGCATGACTGCTAAGTCATACATCACTGTCTCAGTGATGTATGACTTGGCAGCCAGACAACAACACTATGCACTGTGTCACAATAGTAGGTCATGGGGAATGCAAGTCCTGGAGCTGCACAAGTGCACATGTACATCCCCCACACAACACATCATCTTAACCCTCATCTGTCCAGGTCATACCTATTGGACATATTGGAGACCTGTGACACTACCCTCTGAACCTGAGCCCCTCACAATTTGCTGTGAATGGGGAACAGCTGCCTGAACTTCACATTCGCATACCCCAGTCTGCACGCGCAGCTGATCAAACACCTATGTGACACACAAGTATCGTCTCCTATGGTCACATCTCCAGGGGCATGCTGAGCCCCTACCAAGAAACACCCCAGCAGTCCTGGCAACTAATCCACAGCACACTGACACAGAGGCAGACACCTGAGGGGTCAAATCACTGTGCACAATGTGTCAGCTGATACACGGGAGTGGGAGTACAGAGTGCATTGCATGGCCTGGAGTAGGCATGACTGTCCTGCTCCACATGAATGAGGGATGTGCCCTGGACAGTGGATAGCTGGCTATGTATGTGTGACACACGTAATCTGCACACTCCTGGGGCCCAAACATTGTTCCCACCCACTACATGGGCGTGTGCCACATACCCCAGGCACATGTGGTGGCTCAGCTCAGTAAGTGGACCGCATATCAAAGCAACACGCAGATCACATGTCCAAACACAGGCGTTGTGTGAACAATGGACCCACCCATGATGCCCACAACAGAGTTAGGGAAACAGATGCTGTCCCCCACCTTTAGTGAAGCAAACTGCAAGGACACAGTCCCAAGTGACACAATTCCCTGAATGTAAGGGCCACACCTGGGTATCAGATGAGCTGTGGGCAGTGCACAATAGAGGGACATGGCTCCTGGACAACATGACTGCTGCACTGTGGCAGTTGAACCAGGCCAGAGGAGGGCACAAAGCATGTAATACAGAGTTCACAGTGCAGTCTTTGACTCACCCCCTCCTTGTTGCTGGCTGGCCTTCAGCTGTCCATCCAGGTCTGGAAACACCACCGCCAGGATCTGGAGCATGTGGGGGGTCAGGGTCCGTGTTCCGCCCCTCCTGCGAGGAGGCGACAGCTTCAGCTGGACCCGTGCAATCCTCCGGGTCCAGCCCCGAAGGTCCTGCCACCTCTTCTGGCAGTTGCGGATCCGGCGCTTGTAGACCCCCACGGACCGGACGGCCCGGACGATGTCCTTCCAGATCTCCTGCTTCCGATGGGCATTAACCTGTCAGGATGACAAAGTGAAAAGGCCATTACCACACATGCAACATATCCGTGCATGACACAGTTGTATATACATGTCTCAATCACAGGGGCACATGATGTACACAGGCAGTGCAAAGCTGCCCATGGACAGTTTGCCAGACGTCACTACATGGTATCATTGCATGGGAAGTAAAACCATGTTCAAATGCACTGTCACTGCACCATACCTGTCCAGTGCAAGTCACTACACACTATGGGGGTGACAACTACTCAGTGAGCCTGCTAGCCAGTGGCGTGCAGACTTCCAGCCTTGCTAGTCACACAAAATGCACATTCAGAAAGGCAGTGCACAGAACACTCACCTGCTCCCCTGGTGTCCCATACAGCTTGCTGTACTGTGGAAGTAGGCTGTCCAGCAGGGCCTGGTTCTCTTCAAGGCTGAAGGCTGGGGCTCTCTCCACAGTACGTGCCATTGCAGGGTCCAGAGGGGCAGAGACAGCAGCAGTGCAGTGGCAGATGTCGTCCTGGAGCATGTAGTGCAGGCAAGTGAGCTCTCAGGGGAACAGCCAGCAATATATATGTGCTGGAGAGGCAGATACTGTCCCTTGTGTCCAAAGTGATAGGTCCAAGTCGTTTGCATCTTCTGAATCTGGCCAATCCATGGAATAGCAGCACCAAAACACGCCCACAGCATCCTTCAAATCTTCAACTTCATGACATACATGATTTTGCAACATTGTTGTGGCTGACCAACTGATTTTCCAGCAACCGACTCGTTCGAAATTCGAAAACGCGTCCGTTGCCAGGCAAGCCCATTGTCAATGGGTGCGCACCGATCGGTCCATTGTGGTACAACGCGTACAGGGGTACAACGCGTACCCGCACACATTGAATGCAATGGGCCGGCCGGAGGCACCGATCGGTCCATTGCAGTACAACGCGCACAGGGGTACAACGCGTACCCGCACACATTGAATGCAATGGGCCGGCCAGAGGCACCAATCGGTCCATTGCAGTTCAACGCGCACAGGGGTACAACGCGTACCCGCACACATTGAATGCAATGGGCCGGCCGGAGGCACCGATCGGTCCATTGCAGTACAACGCGCACAGGGGTACAACGCGTACCCGCACACATTGAATGCAATGGGCCGGCCGGAGGCACCGATCGGTCCATTGCAGTACAACGCGCACAGGGGTACAACGCGTACCCGCACACATTGAATGCAATGGGCCGGCCGGAGGCACCGATCGGTCCATTGCAGTACAACGCGCACAGGGGTACAACGCGTACCCGCACACATTGAATGCAATGGGCCGGCCGGAGGCACCGATCGGTCCATTGCAGTACAACGTGCACAGGGGTACAATGCGTACCCGCACACATTGAATGCAATGGGCCGGCCGGAGGCACCGATCGGTCCATTGCAGTTCAACGCGCACAGGGGTACAACGCGTACCCGCACACATTGAATGCAATGGGCCGGCCGGAGGCACCGATCGGTCCATTGCAGTTCAACGCGCACAGGGGTACAACGCATACCCGCACACATTGAATGCAATGGGCCGGCCGGAGGCACCGATCGGTCCATTGCAGTACAACGCGCACAGGGGTACAACGCGTACCCGCACACATTGAATGCAATGGGCCGGCCGGAGGCACCGATCGGTCCATTGCAGTACAACGTGCACAGGGGTACAACGCGTACCCGCACACATTGAATGCAATGGGCCGGCCGGAGGCACCGATCGGTCCATTGCAGTACAACACGCACAGGGGTACAACGCGTACCCGCACACATTGAATGCAATGGGCCGGCCGGAGGCACCGATCGGTCCATTGCAGTACAATGCGCACAGGGGTACAATGCGTACCCGCACACATTGAATGCAATGGGCCGGCCGGAGGCACCGATCGGTCCATTGCAGTACAACGTGCACAGGGGTACAATGCGTACCCGCACACATTGAATGCAATGGGCCGGCCGGAGGCACCGATCGGTCCATTGCAGTACAACGCATCACTGTACATGTGACTGGCATATGTCAGCATGCCTGTCTCAGATGGACATATGCCAGCCACAGATGGCTCCCAGGGAGTGAGGGGCACACCTACATCACGACAGCCTGTCCAAACTTTATCATAAGGCATGTAAGGCTGCATTTCCTATTGTGTGTATGTTGGTGTACATGTTGTCCTGTGGGTGCCACCTGTGGGCAGCCACCCCCAGGCTGTGCACGTGTTCATGGGGACAGGATCCTGGGTGTTACGTGTACATGACCACTGTGATGTGCAACTGTTCATATCTGTGCATGTGCCATGGTCACATTTCACGGTGGTGTATGTGTATGTCATGTCACATACCCCGTGAGTCCCATGTGGGACGGTATGTTTGAGCCAGGGTGTCCCAGTGGCACAATAGTGATGGTCCTCCACAGTCTTTGTGCATGTAGTGTTTACAATGTCTCTGATTACATATGCACAATGGGAGACAGTCTCCACATCCACGTTGTGTGTGCATGGACTTTGATGTTGTGTGTGTGTGTGTCACAGACGTCCATGTCTGTCCTGCCGTGGCAAGTGGGGCCACTACCTGTGGGGGTCATGGTTGTTTTGCTGTGGTGTATACATGATACTCCATGTAATGCCAGTGTCCATGTGGCAATACAGGGTCCCTGGGAATGTACCTGTCGTTGAGCTGTGGTGCCTGGGGCACATCTGTCCTCACATGTCACTGTGGGGGGTTATTGTGACACGGCAGCAGGAGATGGGAACTGTGACACGGCCTCATGATATCCAATGGGCCAACCTGGGACTAATTGATGCCACCTGTTGGACCGTGTTGACAGATGTTGGCCATGTATGTACCATACATGTCCTTCCGGAACTGCACACTTCATGTAGTTGTGCCTCATAATGATGTATGTTGGGATCTTGAGTGTTCTCAATGCCGCATATGTGGGGTGACTGACAATCTTGCTTACTTCTCCTCTGCACTGCAGGGCTCCTGCTGTCCATCGACCATTCCCAGACCTGGCAACGATGGTGGAACGGGACAGCATCCGACGGTACCGCTTCACCAGGCAGCTGATTGAGGATTTGGCAGTGCAGTTGTCCCCACATTTGCAGCCTGGCCGGCCGTATCCTACAGCGCTGACCCCCAAGGTGAAGGTGATGGCAGCCCTACCCTTCTTTGCCACCGGTACCTTCCAACATACTGTGGCGACTGCTGGTGGGATGTCACAGACCATGTTGAGCCGTGTGCTCCGCGATGTTTTGGCGGCAATGTTGCTCTTCCTGAACCGGTACATCTATTTCCCTAGACTGCGACGACTCACTGACGTGAAGAGTGACTTTTATGCCCTGGGGAGGATGCCGCATGTCATTGGCTCCATTGATGGGACACATGTGGCTTTGGTACCACCACAGGCCCAGGAGCAGGCCTACAGGAACTGCAAGCACTACCACTCGGTCAATGCACTGGTGGTGTGTCTTGCAGACATGACCATCACACACGTGTGTGCCCGTTTCCCTAGTTCAGCACACGATGCCTTTGTGATGAGGAGTAGTCGCATCCCCAGGATGATGGCACAGATGCAGAACCAGCGTGCCTGGCTTGTCGGTGTGTACTGACTTTGTGCCATTGTGTGTGATCTGATCTGTAGTATTCCGCCCACTTTTCCAAGTCAGCTAATGTGCACTTGTCTGTCCGTAGGTGACTCGGGATACCCCAACATGCCATGGTTGCTGACACCCCTCAGGAACCCTGTGACACCAGCCCAGATGCGCTACAATGAGGCACATGGTCGGACCAGGAGAGTGATTGAGCGGACCTTTGGTCTCCTGAAGAGCCGCTTCCGCTGCCTGGACAAGACCGGAGGGTCCCTCCCATATGCCCCTGCGAAAGTGTGCAAGATTATCATCGTCTGCTGCATGCTCCACAACCTGGCAGTGCGGAAGGAGTTGCCTCTCATCCAGGATGACAATGACCAACATCCGCCACCTGTGGAGGATCCTGGCCTGGACCACGATGCCAGTGACGATGATGATGATGATGATGATGATGGTGATGTCCGCACACAGCTCATCACCAACTTCTTTAGCTGAATGTGAGTATCCTGAGGTGTCATGTCAATGATGTGAGTTGGCATGATGTGTGGGTGGTGCTCTGGTGCTGTTGGAGTGTGTCCATGGGCTACTTGACTGGATGTGTGTTGCGATGTGTGCTAACAGGTGGGCTGTACTCCCCAACAGTGTTGACATGCTAACTTGGTTCTGGGTGGGTATCTTGTAACATGTATTGTGCATGAGTTTTGCTGTTATGTCCTGTACTCCATTGCTTTTGACTGTGTGTCATTTCTGTCCTTCACAGGGTACTTTCAGATTCGTTTGGTCAACTGTGTCCACCGACGACGTGATTGCACATCCAGGCTGGTAGCTGTTGTGTCCCTACAGGTGATGTGCGCCACACCCATGGACTTCCTTCCGTCTACAGTTGTTGACTGTGTGCCCGCTGCCAGGTGGGATTACCTTGCATCTGTAGTGGTTACGACATGTTGCAACTGTGTAATAAACCTGTGCTTCACTTTGTGATGTGCGTTGTCTGTGGTCACACATTTGACTGCCATTTGCTTACTGCACCTGTGGGCTACTTGACTACAACTGGGAATGGGTGTGGTGTCTGTGCATTGCACCGTCTTCCCTGGCAACATCAGTGTAGGCAATAAGTCAGATGGCCTAGGTGTGTATGTGTTGTGTAGCCCTGGTGGTGTGTCTCCCTCATGTGTGTCACGTTGCCTGTACTCACATGCCTGTGTTGTCCTTGCTGTTGCAGTTCGCATACACAGTGTAATTTTGCAGTTCATCATCCCCATAACAGCACCCACGTTGGAATCACGACAGAGGCAAGTATGGTGTATTAGTGTGTTTATTGTGATACATTTGTGTTAATAGTGCATAGGATGGGTAGTGCTGTACATAAATCTTGCAATCCGAAGTTCCTAGGTGAATTGAAAGTCCTGGTAGACAGGATCCCCAGTATCGGGGCCAAAGTTGTCTGACACATTGGTCCAACTTGTACTCCCCATGCAATGTGTGGGAGTAGTGTTGCCGTCAACAGGGTGAACAGTCTGTGCACAAAGGCGAACATCCAGAACAGGTTCAGGCTTCCTGGGAGTTGCGCTTGGCCATCGGCCTCTCACTTTTCCCTCCTCGGACGACCCCTCTTCTTGGGGGGGCCCCTCAAGTACAGGCTGCTGCGGTGCAGGGGACTCTCCGCCAGAGTCCTCCTCCCTCCCTGTGGCAGTTGCAGTTTGTTCGGCACCAGATGTTGTTGGCACACAGGGAGGTGTGGACTGGTTGCTGTTCATCTGGCGGAGGCATTGTAAAATGTCCCTGTGCACCGCCGTCATCTCATGCAGTGCATCCCACTTGGACTCCACGCGGGACATGTGTGAGTCCACACGGGACATGTGTGACTCCACGTGGCACATGTGGGAGTCCAAGCGGGCATGATGGGCAGCCTGCTGCTGTTTCATGTCTCTGAGGAGCCCCACTACCTGGCTGAGCTCTCCGGTGCTGGACTGGTACACATCAGCTATGCGTACCAGTTGTGGGTCATCATGCACACCAGCAACCTCTGCAAGCAGCGACCTCTGTCTCCCACCCCTCCCACCACCCCTGCTGACATGTGCAGTGTGTGCAGTGGCACGCACAGATAACCCTGGTCCACCTTGGGGGTTGGTGGTGGTGGTGGTGTCCATGGCCCCAGGTTGGTCCAGGGTCCCTGTGCTGGTGTTGCTCCTTGTTCTGTCCATGTCGGCAGGGATGGTATTCGTGGTGACAGTCGTTGGAGGGGTGGGTGCAGGGGGTGCAGCTGGTGGTCCTGCTGGTGCTGCAGCTGGTGGTCCTGCTGGTGCTGCATGTTGACTTGCACCGGATGTGCCAGGTTGGTCTTCATCGTCCGAGGAGGACAGAGGCTGTACGACGCCAGTGAGCTCCGCATCCTCTTGAGCCTGGGACTGGGACTCCTCAGCGTCTGCTGCTGTGTCCCCATCATCACCTGTTTTTGGGAGACACAAACAATGTATGTTATGTTTCTGCAGGCATCAATGGTTGACACACATGACAGTTGTGACTGTGCCTCTGGGTGCGGGCCTGTACATTGCATTGTCCTAAGTCGTCACAGTCAGGGGTTGATATTGGTGTGGCACATTGTCCTGCATTATTTGGGCATTTCTATGTATTTTCTGGGGTGTGAACATGGTCTGCATTGGTTGTGTTTGGTTGACAGCCGGACCTCCTTCCCACCCACCCAGCCAGTCAGTTATCCCACCATGGAACGTGCTTGCGTTGCAGGGAGTGTAAGTTGTCTCTCAGGATGTCACTCAGTGGTGTCCTGCTGTTTGTTGGTGCACATTTGCCAGCAGGGCCTTGTGCTCCCCACAGCAGTAGCCAGTGTCAGACATCTTGTGAGTCCTTCTCCACTCCCTGTGATGTGAGCATGGTTCAGGGTGGTGTTGATGGGACAGTTGTGGGGGTGAGCTATGTCTGTGACTACGACTCCCATCATGCTATTGCCTCCTCCCCCTTCCCAGCATGCCCATGCTTCCTTCCTTTTGACTCTGCTTCCCTGTGGGGTGGGCTGGCTGTGCTGACAGGGTGGCTGGGAGTGTTGTCCTGGCAGTTGTTTGGCTAGAAGTCCCAAGAGTGTCCCTGTGCTTCACACAACATAACCCAGGGTGGTGGTTCTTTGTGGGATCTTGTGTTAGGATGGGGGGCATTGCATTCTACCAGGTGGGTTCTGTGGAGTTTGTGTTGGGGTGTGTGTGAGGGGAGGTGCTTGTGACTATGGTCAGTGCTGCAAGTCCTCCTTCCCACCCAGCTAGCCAGATATCCCACCATGGAACGTGCTTGCATTGCAGGGAGTGTAAGTTGTCTCTCAGGATGTCAGTCAGTGGTGTCCTGCTGTTTGTTGGTGCACAGTTGCCAGCAGGGCCTTGTGCTCCCCACAGCAGTAGCCAGTGTCAGCCATCTTGTGAGTCCTTCTCCACTTCCTGTGATGTGAGCATGGTTCAGGGTGGTGTTGATGGGACAGTTGTGGGGGTGAGCTATGTCTGTGACTACGACTCCCATCATGCTATTGCCTCCACCCCACTTCCCAGCATTCCCATACTTACTTGCTTTTGTGGGGAGTTCAGTGTGTGTGGGTGTGAGAGCAATGGCAAGATGGCTGACAGTGGTGTCCTGCTGTTGGTTGGTGTGCAGTACCCAGCATGCCCTTGTGCTCCCCACGACACAGCAAGTGTCAGACATCTTTGATGGGCCTTTCCACTCTCTGTGGGATGTGCATGCGTGAGTGTGAGCTTGCTGGGCCATGTGGTGGGGGATGTAGAGCTGTGACTACGACTCCCATCATGCTATTGCCTCCTCCCCCTTCCCAGCATGCCCATGCTTCCTTCCTTTTGACTCTGCTTCCCTGTGGGGTGGGCTGGCTGTGCTGACAGGATGGCTGGGAGTGTTGTCCTGGCAGTTGTTTGGCTAGAGGTCCCAAGAGTGTCCCTGTGCTTCACACAACATAACCCAGGGTGGTGGTTCTTTGTGGGATCTTGTGTTAGGATGGGGGCATTGCATTCTACCAGGTGGGTTCTGTGGAGTTTGTGTTGGGGTGTGTGTGAGGGGAGGTGCTTGTGACTATGGACAGTGCTGCAAGTCCTCCTTCCCACCCAGCTAGCCAGATATCCCACCATGGAACGTGCTTGCATTGCAGGGAGTGTAAGTTGTTTCTCAGGATGTCAGTCAGTGGTGTCCTGCTGTTTGTTGGTGCACAGTTGGCAGCAGGGCCTTGTGCTCCCCACAGCAGTAGCCAGTGTCAGCCATCTTGTGAGTCCTTCTCCACTCCCTGTGATGTGAGCATGGTTCAGGGTGGTGTTGATGGGACAGTTGTGGGGGTGACCAATATCAGTGACTACGACTCCCATCATGCTATTGCCTCCACCCCCCTTCCCAGCATGCCCATGCTTCCTTCCTTTGACTCTGCTTCCCTGTGGGGTGGGCTGGCTGTGCTGACAGGATGGCTGGGAGTGTTGGCCTGGCAGTTGTTTGGCTAAAAGTCCCAAGAGTGTCCCTGTGCTTCACACAACATAACCCAGGGTGGTGGTTCTTTGTGGGATCTTGTGTTAGGATGGGGGCATTGCATTCTACCAGGTGGGTTCTGTGGAGTTTGTGTTGGGGTGTGTGTGAGGGGAGGTGCTTGTGACTATGGTCAGTGCTGCAAGTCCCCCTTCCCACCCAGCTAGCCAGATATCCCACCATGGAACGTGCTTGCATTGCAGGGAGTGTAAGTTGTCTCTCAGGATGTCAGTCAGTGGTGTCCTGCTGTTTGTTGGTGCACAGTTGGCAGCAGGGCCTTGTGCTCCCCACAGCAGTAGCCAGTGTCAGCCATCTTGTGAGTCCTTCTCCACTCCCTGTGATGTGAGCATGGTTCAGGGTGGTGTTGATGGGACAGTTGTGGGGGTGACCAATATCAGTGACTACGACTCCCATCATGCTATTGCCTCCACCCCACTTCCCAGCATGCCCATGCTTCCTTCCTTTGACTCTGCTTCCCTGTGGGGTGGGCTGGCTGTGCTGACAGGATGGCTGGGAGTGTTGTCCTGGCAGTTCTTTGGCTAAAAGTCCCAAGAGTGTCCCTGTGCTTCACACAACATAACCCAGGGTGGTGGTTCTTTGTGGGATCTTGTGTTAGGATGGGGGCATTGCATTCTACCAGGTGGGTTCTGTGGAGTTTGTGTTGGGGTGTGTGTGAGGGGAGGTGCTTGTGACTATGGTCAGTGCTGCAAGTCCCCCTTCCCACCCAGCTAGCCAGATATCCCACCATGGAACGTGCTTGCATTGCAGGGAGTGTAAGTTGTCTCTCAGGATGTCAGTCAGTGGTGTCCTGCTGTTTGTTGGTGCACAGTTGGCAGCAGGGCCTTGTGCTCCCCACAGTAGTAGCCAGTGTCAGCCATCTTGTGAGTCCTTCTCCACTCCCTGTGATGTGAGCATGGTTCAGGGTGGTGTTGATGGGACAGTTGTAGGGGGGGGCAATATGTGTGACTGCGACTCCCATGATGCTATTGGCTACACTGACTTGGCCAGCATACACAGAATTCCTTCCTTTGAGTGGTCTTCACTGTGTGTTGGTGTTGTTGTGGTGGCTACATGTGTGGATGTGTTTGTTAGTTCTATTTGTGCCACTGCCTAGCTGTAGTTGTAGTTGTGGTTGTAGTTGTGTTGGCACAGTTGGATGTGACTTTTTTGATGGCATGTGTTGTGTTTATCTGACTGACATACACATTTTGGGATGATTCTGTTCTGGTTGCTGTGTAATTGCTATGAGTGCATGGTTTGACTCTCCCCTTGACAGTGATGTGTGTGTTTTGTGGCAGTATATTGTGTACATTTGTTGTGTACTCACCAGGCTCTGGGATGTCCTCTAGTCCATATACGCTCACTGGCGGAAGGATGGCCCGCACCTTCTCCTCCCAGGGCCTGAGGTATATTGGCTTGGCAGGAGGGCCACTGCCGGTGTATTGGCTGTTGATGTAGTCTTTCTTCAGCAGGTCCCGTACCCTCCTGCGCACGTCATACCACCTGTTCTGGATGTCGCTCTTTGTGCGCCGACATGGTGATTGTGCGTTCACCCTGTTGATGATCCTCTCCCACATCTTGGTTTTCTGGGAGATGGGGGTCTGTTGGACCAGTGTGCCAAACAGCTGTGGCTCCACCCTGAGGATCTCGTCTACCATGACTTCCAATTCACTATCTAGGAACTTGGGATTCTTCTTGGGGGGCATGGTGATGGGTGGTGATGGTGAGTGATGTGTGTGTTGGTGTGCAGGTGAGGGTGTGTGAGTGTGTGTTTTGCTGGGTGTATGTGAGGTAGGTATTTGTTGGTGTGCTGATGGTGTGTGGCTTGTGTGAGGGATGAGCTGTGGGTGTGTGGTTGCTTTCTCTTGGGTGCTGGCAGTGGAATGGCATTTGCAAAGGCTCATGGTTGTGATTTGTGTCCTTTATATAGGTGGAGTTGTGGGTGTGTCTTTGTTCTCTGTCCCCACCTCCCCCAGTATTTATTGGCTTGGTAATTGCTTGTTTGGCCTTTTTTTGGGTGATTTTTCCTTTGTGATGTTTGTGTATGTTGGAAACGTTCTTGTGACCGAGTCGGACCCTGCATTTGTCTCGTACGGTGTTCTCCGTTTCGTTCGCGCTGTGTTTGTGCAGTTTTCTATGCTGCGTACGCGTCGGTCGCGGTGTTTTGTGTTGCTTCGGCTCGGTTTTGTATGCGTGTTGGTCGTACGGCTTGGCCTCCGTCCGACTCGCTCGTGGTTTTCACGCCTTGCATCATACTTTGCGGTTTGGAGTTCGCGTGTACGTTTCGGTCGGATTTGTTCCGGGTGCGTGTCGGTCGGTTGGATTCGCGTGTTTTTCCGGCTGGATTGCTGTTTTCCGTGCGGCTTGGTCGGTCGACTTGGTTTCGGTACGTGTCGGTCAGATTTTTCACGCCTTGCATCGTACTTGGCGTGTCGGGCGCCACGGGTACGTGTCGGTCGGTATTAGTTCCGGATCCGAGTCGGTCGGTGCTTTTTCCGGCCCGAATCGGAATCGACCCCAAAGTGTGGTTGTGTATCTTCAACCTACCAGCCTGAGGTAAGAATGATATTGTCTGATAGCCACTATGAGCAACACAAAAGAATGACCTGTTTAGAGTATGCATCTGCAGAAAGGAGTTTCCAACAGAAGAAAAAAAGTCCTAATTCAGGACTAGCACTCAAGACTGCAGCACCTATTGTGCCAGCCGCTGCAGTGGCAGTGAAAACATGGCTGCAGGCCTACCCTGTGTAGCCTGACAGCAACAGCTACAACCCTATGGCACTGACATGTCAAAATCACTCTTTTAACAGGTAGAAACGTGATTTTAAATATTAAATAAGTGACCAGCAAGCACACCCTGCTACCCACAAGGCAGGGTGCATACAATTTAACAGTGGGACATGTGTGACATTAGAAATGGCATGATCTTCTAGTGACTAGGTCCGAAACAACATTGCCACTGATCAGGCTGTAACTGTCACGAAGGAAAAAACAAAGCATACATGGTCCACTTTAATCAATAACATGCTACAAGCTACAGACTCCATTCAAACTTATTATTATATTGAATTAAAATCCAATCTAATAGTGAAGTCAGGTTTTATTAAATATATTGGAAATTCAACTTTTAGAATGTTACCCTTACCCTATCTGAAACTGAATGGGGCTAATTTTAATTAGCTCTCCAGCCAATGCCCAGTCTGTAGAGGCTTGAATGAGGTTTGAAAGAGGAGTGCAACCTACTCCTAGAGCAGAGACAATAACCTGGGAGTGGCGATGTATTTTTCTTTCCCTGGCAGGAAGACAAATTAGGGTGGGTCCTGTTAGAAATGGGATCTCTAGTTGGCAAGGGCTTGCACCTTTGTCCAAGTAGGGACCCTTCTCCCTAGTCAGGGTAAGGGTTGTTACACTCGTGAAGTAACCCCTGCTCACCCTCGTGGTAGCTTGGCACGAGCAGTCAGGCTTAATTCAGAGGCAGTGTGTAAAGCATTTGCACATAATCAACAGTAATACAGTGTAAGCACTACAAACGGACACCACACCAGTTTAGAAAAATAACCAATATTTTATATACTCAAGACAAGACCAATTACGACAAAAATCCACAATACTATACTTTACGAATGAATGCTTGATACGGTAACTTCTTCTTTGCAGGAATAGCACAAAAGCAAAGTTCGTACGAGTCGGTAGCTCCGTCCGAGCCTACCGCGATGCTGAAAACCACAGAGTCTAACAGTTCCAGCCGACCGCGTCGATACGGGCCAGCAGAGTCATGAACAGACTCGGTTACAGTACCTTTCTCGTTGTGGCTGGTACGGAGTGTACGAGCCGGTCGGCGTTCGTCGTGGTTGCGGTGCAAGACGGAGCGATGCAAGGTGCGGTGTCCCTCGATGCGGTGCAGGCAGCGGCTCGATGAGCGTCGTGCAGACGGAGTCGGTGAGTCCAAGGCGTGCGATGCAGGGTGAGACGATGCTCGATGCGGTGCTGACAGGTTGCGATGCAGGCGACCAAGCCGGAGTGCGGGAGCTGGCGTCGGACAGCGGTGCGAGTCGGAGCGGTGCGTCGCAGACGTGCGAGCGGTGCCCCAAATGCGGTGCGGTCCCGACTCTTGAGCCAGTTGCAGCGACAGCGTCGGTCTGGTCCGGCTGGCACAGTGAAGCGATGCGATGCAAACTGCGGTGCCCACAGGTCACGGTGCAAGCAGCGGCTCGATGTTGGCGGCGTCGGACGTCGCCCACGGTGAGACCAGGGTTGCGATGCGAAGCGGGGCGATGCGGTCTGCGGTGCAAACAGGTCACCGGCCAGGGATGGATTCGGTTGACGGAGTCGGTTGCAGTTCCCTTCCTCTGTGGCAACTGAAACAGCGTTCCAGAAGCGGTACCCAGAGGCTTGTGAAGTCTTTGTAGTCCCTGAGACTTCTTAACAGGAGGCCAGCTCGGTTTCAGGCCCTTGGAGATACTCAG
This sequence comes from Calotriton arnoldi, assembly GCA_963921515.1. Lineage (NCBI taxonomy): Eukaryota > Metazoa > Chordata > Amphibia > Caudata > Salamandridae > Calotriton > Calotriton arnoldi. Next base: position 979,710 of record CAWUFW010006089.1, on the reverse strand, counting down.
CACAAGTTTGTAGAAAGTTCAGTCCAGTCCTTTCACTGCCCAAGACAGAAGCAGCAACTGCAGGCCAACCCAACAAAGCAACAACACAGCAAAGGGGCAGTACTCCTCCTGGCAGCTCTTCCAGCTCTTCGTCTTGGCAGGTTCCTTGATTCCAGCGAGATCTAAATTCATGGGGTCAGGGCCCCAATATTTATATCCCAAATTCCTTTGTTCTCTGAAGGCAGAGAGGCCTTTGCCTAGTCCAAACCAGTTCTGGAGCACTTTGTTGACAAGTCTCCGTCCCTTCTTTCAGTGAGTAGGCCAGGGACATCAGACGCACCACAGGAGGTGGAGCCAGCATTGTGGAGGGAAGGCACTGTCCTATTCAGGGCCCAGGTGCGACCCCTCCCACCCATCTACATGTAGATCTTGCTATTCAGCCCTGTGCTGACTCACCCTGTCTCCTGGCATCCCCCAGCCCCTGTCACTCACATTCCAGACAAGGAATACACAACCTCGCAGAGGCAGGCTTGGATGGTTAGACAAGAAAATACCCACTTTCTAAAAGTGGTATTTTCAAACACAGAATGTTAAAACCAACTTCACTAAAAGATGCATTTTATCATTCTGAGTCCAGGCATACTAAACTCGAATTTCTACCATGTTCCCGGGGTCAGTTAGGATTATATGCTGTAATAATCAAAACTGCCCGTTCTGGCCTAGGGGGAACAGGTAGCCTTGCAATAGTGAAAAACGAACTAGGCTGTAATTCACTATCAGGACATGCCGCACACACCCGGGCATGTCCTACCTTTCGCATACAACGCACCCTGCCCACAGGGGTACCTTGGGCCTACCTTAGGGGTGACTAACATGTAGCAAAGGGAAGGTTTAGGGACTTGCAAGTGTGTGCACTTGCCAAGTCGACATGGCAGCCCCAGGCTGCGCACAGGCTCTGCGTTGGCAGGCCCGAGTTACATTTTACGGGCTGTTTGCATGGGTGGCACAATCCAGTGCTGCAGCCCACCAACAGTATTTGGTCTATAGGCCCTGGCACTCGCAGTGCACTTTACAAGGGACTGACACATAAACCAAATAGGCCAATCATGGAAACACCAATCCATAACGCATTTTATACAGGAGCACTTGCACTTTCCCACTGGACCGCCGTGAGGAAAGTGCGCAGAATCATTACACCAGCAAAAACAGAGTCAAAACCGGGAGGTCAGAAAGCAAAAGTCAGGGGAAACACGCCAAAAGATGCCAAGTCTAACACATGTCCCCTCCAGCTGAAAGTAGGGAGAACTACCCAACCCCATTGGAGTTCTCTTCACTAAGGCGGAAGAACCTGGACAGACCATCTGGGTTGGCGTGTTCTGTACCAGGACGGTGTTCCACCATAAAGTCCATTCCCTGTAGGGAGATGGACCACCTCAGCAGTTTTGGATTCTCACCCCTCATTTGCATCAACCATCTGAGGGGCCTGTGGTCTGTCTGAACCCGGAAGTGAGTCCCAAACAGGTATGGTCTCAACTTCTTCAGTGCCCAGACCACAGCAAAAGCTTCCTTTTCTATGGCACTCCACCTCTGTTCCCTGGGGAGTAGTCTCCTGCTAAGGAAGACTACAGGCTGATCCAGGCCCTCTTCGTTCAGTTGTGAGAGCACCGCTCCCACACCATGCTCTGAAGCGTCAGTCTGCACGACAAATTCTTTGGAGAAGTCAGGTGCCTTGAGCACGGGCGCCGTGCACATGGCTGCCTTCAGGGCATCAAAAGCTTTCTGGCAGGACTCAGTCCAGATCACTTTCCTGGGCTGCCTCTTAGAGGTCAGCTCTGTTAAGGGGGCAACGATGGTGCCATAGCCCTTAACAAATCTCCTATAGTAGCCGGTGAGACCTAAGAAGGCTCTCACCTCTGTCTGGGTCTTGGGGGCTCCCAAGCCAGAATGGTGTCAATCTTGGGTTGTAGGGGCGCCACCTGGCCGCTTCCTACCTGGTGTCCCAAGTACACCACAGAACCCTGCCCGATCTGGCACTTACTGGCCTTGATCGTGAGGCCTGCACCTTGCAGAGCCCTCAACACTTTCTCAAGGTGCTGTAAATGTTCTTCCCAGCTGGAACTGAACACAGCAATGTCATCCAGGTAGGCGGCACTGAAATCCTCCAGCCCAGCCAACACCTGATTGACCAACCTCTGAAAGGTGGCAGGGGCATTCTTCAACCCAAAGGGCATCATCCGGAATTGGTAATGACCTTCTGGGGTTGAGAATGCTGATCTCTCCTTGGCCCCATCGGTTAAGGCAATCTGCCAGTACCCAGACGTCAAATCAAACGTGCTGAGGAACCGGGCAGCTCCCAACCGATCAATGAGCTCATCACCTCTGGGGATGGGGTGTGCGTCAGTCCTGGTGATGGCATTGAGCCCACGGTAGTCCACACAAAACCGGAGTTCTGGAGTGGCACCGGGCGCCGCAGCCTTTGGGACCAAGACCACTGGGCTGGCCCAAGGACTGTGGGAGGGCTCAATCACCCCTAACGCCAACATCTTAGAGACCTCCTCCTTGATGCTGGCTCTGACCCGGTCAGTCAACATGTAAATCTTGTGCTTCACAGGATGGCTGTCACCGGTGTCCACGTCATGGGTACACCAGTGAGTAACACCGGGGGTCAGAGAGAACAGTGGGGCGAACTGTCCCAACAACTGGCGACAGTCCCCCTGCTGCTCCTGAGTCAGAGTAGGGGAGAGGATCACACCCTCTACTGACCCATCATGCTCCTTGGTCGACAGGAGGTCAGGAAGAGGCTCACTCTCCTCTTCCACCCCATCATCTGTCGCCAAGAGCATACTCACTTTGGACCTCTCGAAGTGGGGCTTGAGGTGGTTCACGTGAAGGACCCTCAAAGGGTTCCTTGGAGCCTGCAAATCCACCAGGTAGGTGACGTCACTTTTGCGCTCCTTTACCTCATATGGCCCAGTCCACTTGTCCTGCAAGGCACAAGGTGCCACTGGGGCCATGACCCACACTTTCTGCCCAGGTTGAAATTCGACCAGAGTGGCATTCTGGGCATACCATCTCTTCATTTCTTCCTGGCTTGCTTCTAGGTTCGCCTGAGCGAGTTTCCTGAAGCGGGCAGTTTGGTTTCTAAAGGCCAGCATGTAGCTAAATACATCCTGGGGAGTTTTCCTGGGAGCTGCCTCCCAGCCTTCCTTTACCAAACTCAGAGGTCCTCTGACAGGGTGGCCATACAGGAGCTCAAAGGGGCTGTACCCAAGAGACTTCTGAGGCACCTCCCTGTACGCAAAGAGTAGGCATGGCAAGAGGACGTCCCACTTACGCCTCATGGGTTCTGTTAGACCCTTGATCATGCCTTTCAAGGTCTGGTTGAATCTCTCCACCAGACCGTTTCCTTGTGGGTGGTAAGGAGTGGTGAACTTGTAGGTTACACCACCCTCCTTCCACAGGGATGTCATATACTTGGATATGAAATTGGTCCCCCTATCAGAAACCACCTCTCTGGGGAATCCCACACGGGAAAAGATCCCCATTAACGCCCGGCCCACCACTGGCGCCGTCGTTGTCCTGAGAGGATTGCCTCCGGGTACCGGGTGGCATGGTCCACCAAGACCAGGATGTACCTGTTGCCCATGGCTGTCTTGGGATCCAGTGGCCCCACAATATCCATCCCTACCCTTTCAAAGGGTGTACCAACAACAGGGAAAGGTTGGAGAGGAGCTTTGACCTTCCTCCCACTCTTACCACTTGCCTGGCAAGTTTTGCAAGACCTACAGTGTGCATCTGACTGCCTTCGCATTTGGGGCCAAAAGAAGTGGGTGACAAGCCTGTCAAAGGTCTTGTCCTGCCCCAAATTTCCTGCCAAAGGCACGTCATGAGCCAGACCCAGTACGAAGGTCCTGAAGCGCTGGGGTACCACCAGCACACGGGCTGACCCAGGCTCAGCAACCTTAGGCTCACTGTATAGGAGACCACTCTCCCAGTAGATCAGATGTGACCCGGACTGATTACCAGCTGCCTGGTCTGCAGCCTGCCGCCGCAGACCCTCCAGAGTAGGGCACTCGTTCTGCTCCCTGCAGAACTCCTCCCTGGTGGGACCCCCTTCTTGCTGCCAATGGGTCAGCTCAGAGATGTCTCCCAGCTCGGCTACCTGCTCCCCTGTAGGCACCGGGGCGTCCCCTCGAGGTCCGCCTCCTCCCGGTCCGTGGGAACTTCGGGGGCCGGTTTCCCGCGCCCCCTGCCCTTTCTCTTGGCAGGGACTTGGGCCACTGTTTCAGGCTCCAAGTCCTCTTGATCACCCTTTCTGGCTGCCATTGACCGAGTAGACACGCATGCCCACTCTGGCAACCCAAGCATCTCCAAGTGAGACCTGAGCTCAACCTCCTTCCATGAGGACTGCTCCAGGTCGTTTCCTAGCAGACAATCTACAGGCATGGTAGGGCTCACAACCACCATCAAGGGACCTGAGACCCCCCATTCAAAGGGAACCTGCGCCACCATACACTGGCGCTCAGAGTTGTCGACAGCAACTACTTGGTGGAATGCTCCTGGGACTACTTGCTTCTCAGACACCAGGTGACACCGGACTGAGGTCACACTGGCTCCAGTATCTCTGAGAGCCTCTACCCTGTTCCCATTAATGGTCACCCAGGTGCTATATTTCTTTGTGTTAGGGGGCACCTGGTTTCCTGGGACCATCTCACTGTCCCCTAGTGAGACAAGGGTCATTTCTGCGGGATCCCCACCCTCCTGTGGGCACCCCTCCTCCCCAAGCGCTACACTAGCCAACACTTTGGACTGTCCACCGGTGGGTGGCTGTGTCCCCTTCGGGCACTTGGGGTCCCCCTTAAAGTGACCTACCTGGTCACATGCATAACACTTGCGGGGGCCGGTCTCAACAGGCTTCCCTGTAGAGACCCCTTTCTTCTTATCACCGGGGGCTGGGAACCTTTACCCTGGGTACTAGTTTGGGGCCCTTTAGAGAACTCCTGTGCTTTACCCTTGTCCCCCCACCTTTCTGCTGGGGACCCTGCCCACCTTTGGCTGAGTCTCCCCAAACGCTTTCTTGTGGACCCTGGTACTCACCCAGCGGTCCGCTTCCATAGCAAGCTTCCTGGGGTCAGTTAGCTTACTATCAACTAGGTGCTGGCACAGATCTGCAAAACATAGACTAGACAAGTGCTCCCATGCAATCAAGTTGTAGAGCCCCTGAAAATCTGTTACACTACTGCCCTTCACCCAACCATCCAGAGACCTGCAGAACACATCCACACATTCCAACCAAGTGTTGGCATCGGACTTCTTACTGGACCTGAACTGATCCCTGTACTTTTCAGGAGTAAGACCATACTTCGTGAGAAGGGCATCCTTCATGTCAGCATAGGTGAGGTGATACCCCTTACCCAAAGCTATCAGAGCATCCCTTGCTTCTTCCGGGAAAAGTGGCCACAATCCTGCTCCCCAATTCTCCTCAGGGACCCCATTCATGTGTATGGCTGCCTCATAACCCTGAAACCACCTTTGTATGTCATCCCCCTTCTTGAACTCCTTGCCTACGTTCTTGGGAATGTGTACAATCCTGTCTGCCTTTCTGGACGAATTGCTGCCACCATCTGAGCCTGACTTACTCCTAAGTTCTAGCTCCTTCAGTTCTCTCTCATGCTCTAAGAGCATCTTCCTCTCCTCTATGGCCAATCTCTTCTCCTCCCGCTCACTCTCCAGCCTGAGCTTCTGCAGCTCAAACTGCCTTGCCTCCCGCCTGTCCTCCAGCTCCTCTGGGGACAGACTGCTGCTGCCTGACCTGGCGGGTTCCCCCTACCCAAAAGCACATCCACCCTGGAAATAGGCTCCTCCACCTCCTCACTGAGATCACCAGGCTGCCCATTGGCATGTCTGGCTGCTACCCAGGCCCTCAGCGCCTTCTGTAGCTCCTCCTTCCTTGTGAGGCCTTTAATTTGGACTTTCAGGTTTTTACAAATCGCTCGTAACTCCTTTACGGCGTAGGATTCCAACCTGTCCTCCTCAAAGATAACTTCCAGAGATGCAACGGATGATGCAATTGATTCAGGCATGACAAAAGTCGTGAGTTGAAAACTGGCAAGATCAAAAATAGGCCAAAAGAAAAAGAACCAGTATGTGGTACGTAATGGTCTGCGATATGGTAGTAGTGCACACCAATCACTGTAAGTCAAGTGCAAACACAAGTCCTATCCTCACCGCTGACAACCAATGTTAGAAATGGGATCTCTAGTTGGCAAGGGCTTGCACCTTTGTCCAAGTAGGGACCCTTCTTCCTAGTCAGGGTAAGGGTTGTTACACTCGTGAAGTAACCCCTGCTCACCCTCGTGGTAGCTTGGCACGAGCAGTCAGGCTTAATTCAGAGGCAGTGTGTAAAGCATTTGCACATAACCAACAGTAATACAGTGTAAGCACTACAAACGGACAACACACCAGTTTAGAAAAATAACCAATATTTTATATACTCAAGACAAGACCAATTACGACAAAAATCCACAATACTATACTTTACGAATGAATGCTTGATACGGTAACTTCTTCTTTGCAGGAATAGCACAAAAGCAAAGTTCGTACGAGTCGGTAGCTCCGTCCGAGCCTACCGCGATGCTGAAAACCACAGAGTCTAACAGTTCCAGCCGACCGCGTCGATACGGGCCAGCAGAGTCATGAACAGACTCGGTTACAGTACCTTTCTCGTTGTGGCTGGTACGGAGTGTACGAGCCGGTCGGCGTTCGTCGTGGTTGCGGTGCAAGACGGAGCGATGCAAGGTGCGGTGTCCCTCGATGCGGTGCAGGCAGCGGCTCGATGAGCGTCGTGCAGACGGAGTCGGTGAGTCCAAGGCGTGCGATGCAGGGTGAGACGATGCTCGATGCGGTGCTGACAGGTTGCGATGCAGGCGACCAAGCCGGAGTGCGGGAGCTGGCGTCGGACAGCGGTGCGAGTCGGAGCGGTGCGTCGCAGACGTGCGAGCGGTGCCCCAAATGCGGTGCGGTCCCGACTCTTGAGCCAGTTGCAGCGACAGCGTCGGTCTGGTCCGGCTGGCACAGTGAAGCGATGCGATGCGAACTGCGGTGCCCACAGGTCACGGTGCAAGCAGCGGCTCGATGTTGGCGGCGTCGGACGTCGCCTCACGGTGAGACCAGGGTTGCGATGCGAAGCGGGGCGATCCGGTCTGCGGTGCAAACAGGTCACCGGCCAGGGATGGATTCGGTTGACGGAGTCGGTTGCAGTTCCCTTCCTCTGTGGCAACTGAAACAGCGTTCCAGAAGCGGTACCCAGAGGCTTGTGAAGTCTTTGTAGTCCCTGAGACTTCTTAACAGGAGGCCAGCTCGGTTTCAGGCCCTTGGAGATACTCAGCACAAGTTTGTAGAAAGTTCAGTCCAGTCCTTTCACTGCCCAAGACAGAAGCAGCAACTGCAGGCCAACCCAACAAAGCAACAACACAGCAAAGGGGCAGTACTCCTCCTGGCAGCTCTTCCAGCTCTTCGTCTTGGCAGGTTCCTTGATTCCAGCGAGATCTAAATTCATGGGGTCAGGGCCCCAATATTTATATCCCAAATTCCTTTGTTCTCTGAAGGCAGAGAGGCCTTTGCCTAGTCCAAACCAGTTCTGGAGCACTTTGTTGACAAGTCTCCGTCCCTTCTTTCAGTGAGTAGGCCAGGGACATCAGACGCACCACAGGAGGTGGAGCCAGCATTGTGGAGGGAAGGCACTGTCCTATTCAGGGCCCAGGTGCGACCCTCCCACCCATCTACATGTAGATCTTGCTATTCAGCCCTGTGCTGACTCACCCTGTCTCCTGGCATCCCCCAGCCCCTGTCACTCACATTCCAGACAAGGAATACACAACCTCGCAGAGGCAGGCTTGGATGGTTAGACAAGAAAATACCCACTTTCTAAAAGTGGTATTTTCAAACACAGAATGTTAAAACCAACTTCACTAAAAGATGCATTTTATCATTCTGAGTCCAGGCATACTAAACTCGAATTTCTACCATGTTCCCGGGTCAGTTAGGATTATATGCTGTAATAATCAAAACTGCCCGTTCTGGCCTAGGGGGAACAGGTAGCCTTGCAATAGTGAAAACGAACTAGGCTGTAATTCACTATCAGGACATGCCGCACACACCCAGGCATGTCCTACCTTTCGCATACAACGCACCCTGCCCACAGGGGTACCTTGGGCCTACCTTAGGGGTGACTAACATGTAGCAAAGGGAAGGTTTAGGGACTTGCAAGTGTGTGCACTTGCCAAGTCGACATGGCAGCCCCAGGCTGCGCACAGGCTCTGCGTTGGCAGGCCCGAGTTACATTTTACGGGCTGTTTGCGTGGGTGGCACAATCCAGTGCTGCAGCCCACCAACAGTATTTGGTCTATAGGCCCTGGCACTCGCAGTGCACTTTACAAGGGACTGACACATAAACCAAATAGGCCAATCATGGAAACACCAATCCATAACGCATTTTATACAGGAGCACTTGCACTTTCCCACTGGACCGCCGTGAGGAAAGTGCGCAGAATCATTACACCAGCAAAAACAGAGTCAAAACCGGGAGGTCAGAAAGCAAAAAGTCAGGGGAAACACGCCAAAAGATGCCAAGTCTAACAGGTCCAGAAACTTAATTAACTTGAAAGGGGGCTGGCCTGTCACAAGTAAATGTTAGGTGACACCTAGAAATGCCCCAGCCTTTGTACCCCTTGTCAGACTGACACCAAACCCAGTGGGAGTAGAGCTACTCCCAGAACTGATTTTGAGTGACCACAGAGGAAGGGATTGCTCATTACGCTGACTCCACCTCTGGGTAAGCACACAGGCTCTGCACAAGGGGATTAGGGTTTCCTCAACTTGGAATTTGAGAGTGAGAAGCACTGTCGGATTGTTTGCAGAAGGATAAACAGGAACTGCTGGGATCAGTTTGCTGGCATACTGTGTGCCTTGTAGGGACACAACAAGCCGCAAGAGGCCTTAGTCCTGAAGTGCCTAGCTAACCAGTGGCAACTGCCCCTGTACTGTACTTTGCAGTTTGCCTCTGCCTGACAATCTGAGAGTGTTTAAGTGCCTCCCCCATCGAAGTCTTGGGGGCCTTAGATGTGTACTCCTGTGCGTGTTTGGGCACAAAAAGAAAGTTTGTAAACATTTGAAAGTTTTTACTTCAGAACTCCAGAGGGACCCACGAGAAAAAGTATCTGACCAAAAGTTCCAAAGCATTGGATTTAATTTCCACTTGATCCTGCTCAAGGCTCTCAGCCCCTCCGAAAAATCAATTAAGTCCCAGTCTCCATTGAGAATTAGAAACATTTCAGCAAGAAATCTCCAAAGCTCCAGAGCTCCAGTGGGACAACCCTGCTTCAAGTATTCGGCCTTCGGTTCCACGAATCAAAATAATAGTTACAATAAATCCAACAACCTGCCAAGGTAGGATTTATTATAACTATTGCAGGAAAGGAGTTTTAGAACGTACTTTCTGCAGTTACCTAAAGACGCCCTGTATAAGCCTCTTCTGATTGGTCAGCCTTTGACAGCCTGAGGCAAGCTGCTCCCGCATTAGCTGTGAAGAGGTCTGGGGCTAAAACAATGCAGCCATTTGGTTCCAGGATAAGTCAGGGACAGGGAGTGGGCTGGCCAGAAAAACTAGTCTTCAAAAGGAGAAGCCCAGATGTCACTGGACCCAGGCCAGTCCCCCACTTCATAGAGTCCCAGCCAGATGGGTGCCCCTTTATTATATTAGGAGAGGGGCTGGAAGGGGAGTGTAAGGGAAAAATAAGCACACCTGTGGGTTGGGCTTGTCAGACCTGAACTCCAAGAAGATATTTTCTCCATTTTGATTTTTGCTGAGATGTGCATTCTAGGAAAACAATATGCCACACTTCCCAGGAGGTTGTCATGGCAGAGGGTGGCAACTTGAACCTCATTGGTTGGGGAGTCCCCCCTCTTGCCAGCCCAGAATGGGAACTAAACATGGGCGAGCTGCAAGAGCACTTTGCCTGAAAACATTTGGAGACGAAGGACTGACCTGCAGGACCCTTGACTGCACAAGAGAGGACTACACTCAGAAGGACAGCACCTGCTGCACTCTAAAGGCTCCACCACAGAAGGACTTTGCCTGTCTTGAAAGATAAGGAGTGGACTCCCTGAGCAGCAACAGGTAGAAACATGCTGGAAGAAGCCACCTGCAACATCCACTTCAAGGAAAACTCCAGCTGCCCAGCTGCCCAGCTGCACCTGGATTTTACTTGGATTGACCAGATGCATTGTGGAAGGTGGTGTTCAGGCCCCCAAGAGGCAAACCAAAGCTTATGAACCCTTGGCTGGTGCTGGGAACCCTTTCTGACCCTCAAGGAACTTTTCAGAAGAAGATCTGAAAGTCTGGGAACTTTTTGCCAACTTTTGTGAACAAGCTCCAGACGAAGACCGGCATTGAGAGTCAAGCCGGTGACGTCGAACCGCGACTCAACCTGACCTTGTGAGCTCCGGAGCTCCTTGCTGTCGACAATGAAGACAAAGACCTCCAGGACACATAGAGGTGTGGCGTTGCACCAGGCCGGCATAGTCGAATCAGAATCCATATCTGAGGACCTAATGGCTCAACGTCAAGAGAAAAAACTCCAAACAATGACTAAGTCAGAAAGTAAAAACTTGACCGGGCCCAACCACTCATCGTATCCATAACTGTAGAAAAGACAGGTTGTGCAGAATATGTCAGCCATATGGGCCAAACACGTGTGGGCTGTTTTTTTGTTATTTGGCTTGAAATTAATACAGAAAAACACATATGACCTTTGGATATCGGGACATTTATTCCAAGAATTAAATTATATATATTCGGTACAACCTGTCTTTTCTACAGTTACTTCTTGCAGTCTAGTGGATCATTGGGGTGTAACTACCTTACAGGTTGTCTTGTCTTTGAATCATTAACTAGTATCCTTTCTGGTTGTGCGTGAACCCCAGGAGCTTCACCCCCCCCATATAATATAACTCGTCGTATCTGACCCGTGCTACATCGCGGTCAGCCTGAAAGTTTGACTTTTTCCCAGTCCAGCGTAACCAGATATCCGTGGTTGGCGCCTTACACTTTTAAGTGCTAGAAAGCACATATTTTATTTCAACTTTAAAAATAGATATCTCCGGTTCAAAACATTAGATTTTTGTTGTTTTGGTGTCATTTGAAAGCTAAAAATATTCTCTATTGGTATAAAGTGGTGTTGGATTTTTATTGTGTTTCTTCTTTTACATGTTAACTGTTTTTGTGATATTAAATGCTTTACACACCTGTCTCCTAATTTAAGCCTGACTGCTCGTCTGCCAAGCACCAAGGGTTGAGCAAGGGTTAATTTAGTGAGCCTTGACTGGACCTTATTTTTGATTGTGGTGTTATTACTAGTTGTAGGTTCCTACCTGCACCTACTAATAAACCACCTTCCAACAAGGGGAATGAGTGAGTTATCCAGATTCTACAGGACTATATGAAAGCCTCTGTCTTGCGGCATTCTAAAGGTGCAGCAGTGAAAGCAGAAAGAAAAGAAACATTCTAGAAAGATTTGATATTGATGAGTCAGTGACTACAAAAATGCAGATAGATTTTTTTATAACCAAATTTTATTGATTTCCACCAAGGACATGTAATACATGAATAGAAAATGAAAGTAGTAGCCAAACACAACACCACTATTTCTACCATAACAATTGGCACTCCCAACCCATTCCAAAGAAGGATATATGAACAGTCCTACGTACAAGCCATAGGCTGTAGTATGCCATCCTTTTACCCCATATATGCTTGTGTTTGTGAGGGCATTCTTAGGCCACGTAAACAGGTTCTTCCAGTGTGGCACACTGGTCAATTCTCCTCCTCCACTCAGTCAACGTTGGTGCAGTGAGCCCTTTCCAGTTCAGGCTATGTCTCTTTTCGCCACCACAGTGGCCATCTCGATAAAATACCGTTCCCTTCTTGTGTTGAAAAGGTCCTCCAATATACCTAATAAGGCTTACCTAGGTGTGAGGGTAAGAGTGTATACTAAAACCTGTGAAAGAGCGAAGGCTATGTGCTCCCAGTATAGGGTGATCAGAGGGCAGGACCATGCAGTGAAAAAAGTCTGCATCTGGGCAGGGGCATCAGAAACAAGCCGGGGTTGATCACTTTCCCACCTGCCATAACTTCAGGGGGGTTATGTATGTGCAGTGGAAGTAGTGCATCTGGGTCAGCCTGTGGCGGGAGGACATTGCTATCTCGTGGGGAGTCAAATGGGCTATTTGCCAATCCACATCTTTTAGGGCGCCAATCTAGGCCTCCCATTTATGTGGCAAGGATGTGGGGACATCAGGGGCATTGTCAACCAATGTGCAGTAAATACGGGAGAGTCCCCCTTCCCTAGCTTGCCCATTAGTAATTGAGCTTCCAGCAGGTTATGTTCTTGAAGGGAGGTCAGACAGTCCCTGTACATGAAGAGAGCATATCTAAGTTGCACATATTTATGGAATTGTGTCTTGGTGAGGTCAAATTGTGTCTAGAGATCCTGAAATAATTTAACGCCACTACACTTCCAGATGTCCTGTAGGGTTGTAATACCAAAACTGTCCCACCCCTGAAATCCATGCAGTCCAGAGGTATGAGTGAGGTAGGCACCCTACCATAGTGGCGCTTGTTGTGTAAGCTTGTCATGCCAGAGAAGAAAGCACAGAGCTGTCCTCCAAGTCTGAAAGGCTAACCTTGTCACCTCTGAGAAGTGTTTGGGGATCTGGTCCCCATCGACATACTGATTACTTTATCCATATTTAACAAGGGGAGTTCTGCTTGATATGCAGGGTCATCCCACCCATCAGTCAGCCAATCATTAATCATGAGTAGTTGTTTGGCTTAGTAATATAACTGGAGGTCAGTCATGGCCATACCTCCATCATACACCAAAAGCCTGCACTTAGACCAGCCTATATGGGGTGGTTTACCAGCCCAAAGAAAGTCACAGACTATGGAGGTAAGGTCTCCAAACCACCAGTTAGGAATCAGTAGCTGGAATTTTGAAGTATATAAAGATATTACAAGAGGACCATCATTTTGAAGAAGGCCACCCGATCCAGTATATTAAGAGGCAGAGAGGACCATCGTTGTAGATCCGCCTTCGTTAAGAACAGGAAGGGTGTCAAGTTGAGGCCCCAGGTCAACTTGGGAAGAAGGGCTATGTGAATGGCCAGATACCTGAAACGGAACTCAGTCGTCTCATGGGATTGGAGGATTGCCAGTTCCTGGTCTCGTTATCGCCATGGATCACGACCAATAAGGACTTAGGAGATAAGTAAAATAGGGTTGAGCCCATATCACCCTCTAGAGCCTAGGCTGTACATCAAGAGTATATAAAGAAAAGAACAGCTCTAACAGGATAAATAGAAAATGCAATTATACTGAAATAACATATTATTTGTCATTGGTGAGGATTATTCAAATTATTACTTAAACACTTTCACGCAAAACAATGTTTTTTATATATTGCCTAGGATGTCATGTTTTGCAGGGTGAGACAAAGCACATTTGGTGGAACAATGTTTTTTTGTTTTATCTTGAATTTAAACAAAAAGAGTCAAAGAATAAAGGGTACATAAAGGTTTTTTGTGCAAATAAAGACAATTTTACAATAACATAATGTTATTCAAAAAAAGTGCACAATCCTCACTACATGCAATGTATTAAGAAGGTGACGGTTATGCCCATTATTCAGGGGCATCACAGGCAATGTACAGCCTGTAACTTTACTTCCAATTCCAAAGAGGTTACCATTATTGGAGGTAAACATTTACAACACAAATTTTCTAATTGCAACACCAAAAATGTTAACTGTGTTTGGTGTCCTTGGGATAAACCCAGTGCTTAATTTGAGCCAGTGGTTTCCGGTGCTCGGCACCGGCACTTAATTGTCAACACCGGGGCTTGTGACAGTCTGCCACAAGGTAAAAGAAACAATTGATGAACAGAATGCTGGACAATGCAAACATTCACCCCCAGTCACAAGGATTTGGGTTTAAACCATCATTCTTTTGCTCACCACACCACCCCAGTTTAGACCCAGCCATATACAAATCAGTCTTGACCCTGTTCCTTATGGGAACAGTCCAGCCCAAACTGCCAAGCCAGGTCCTCCCTGGACCGGAAACAAGCATCCTGGGATCGGTTTCAGGGAATCACCCTTCATCAGCCAGGCTAGCTTGAATCCAGTGGTGCAGTGAGCACGGGACCCACGTCTGGTCATACCCTTACCACTTAGGGCGACACATGCAAAAGAAACAATTGATGGACGGAATGCTGGACAATGCAAACATTCACCCCCAGTCACAAGGATCTGGGTTTAATCCATCATTCTTTTGCTCATCACACCACCCCAGTTTAGACCCAGCCATATGCAAATCAGTCTTGACCCTGTTCCTTATGGGAACAGTCCAGCCCAAACTGCAAAGCCAGGTCCTACCTGGACCGGAAACAAGCATCCTGGGACTGGTTTCAGGGAATCACCCTTCATCAGCCAGGTTAGCTTGAATCCAGTGGTGCAGTGAGCACGGGACCCACGTCTGGGCATACCCTTACCACTTAGGGCGACACATGCAAAAGAAACAATTGATGGACAGAATGCTGGACAATGCAAACATTCACCCCCAGTCACAAGGATCTGGGTTTAATCCATCATTCTTTTGCTCACCACACCACCCCAGTTTAGACCCAGCCATATGCAAATCAGACTTGACCCTGTTCCTTATGGGAACAGTCCAGCCCAAACTGCCAAGCCAGGTCCTCCCTGGACCGGAAACAAGCATCCTGGGACCGGTTTCAGCGAATCACCCTTCATCAGCCAGGCTAGCTTGAATCCAGTGGTGCAGTGAGCACGGGACCTACGTCTGGGCATACCCTTACCACTTAGGGCGACACATGCAAAAGAAACAATTGATGGACGGAATGCTGGACAATGTAAACATTCACCCCCAGTCACAAGGATCTGGGTTTAATCCATCATTCTTTTGCTCACCACACCACCCCAGTTTAGACCCAGCCATATGCAAATCAGTCTTGACCCTGTTCCTTTCTGTTCTTTTTGCAGTCTGCCACAAGGTGGCGCTGTCTGACTAATTTAGAGATGAGCACAACAGCAGTTAAGTATTAATTCAAAATACATTTAAATTGACTTACCTGCCACCCAAGCCATTCTTATAGCCTGGGGGCCTGAAATAGTCCAAATTGTCACACTTGTAGGAGTGTGATGGTTAGTAGTTCTGCTGTTACTATCATTGGCAAAACACACACAATCGATGGACAGAATGCAGAACAAATCAAAACATTCACCCTCAGTCAAGAGATCTGGGTTAAATCCATCATTCTTTTGCTCACCATGCCACCCCAGTTTACTTGGCCATATGCAAATCAGTCTTGACCCTGTGCCTCATGGGAACAGCCCAGCCCGAACTGCCATGCCAGGTCCTCCCTGGACCGGAAACAAGCATCCTAGGTCCGGTTTCGGGGTTTCACCATTCATCAGCCGGGGTAGCTTGAATCCAGTGGCACAGTGAGCCCGGGACCCACATCTGGGCATACCCGGCGCACTTAGGGCGAGTAAGCAAAAGACACACACCAGGGTTCGAGATCCGTCTTCTTGTGTTTTTGTATTTTTGTACTTTTTCTTTTTATTATTTCTTCACATATTCTCCTTATATCTTAGTCTTCTGTACTCTTTGTATATTTATACCTTTCTGGTTTTGGATGTATTTGTAAGGTCAAATAGATGATCTGGGGCTCATTGCCATGCGTGTTCCAAAATTCTAATTTAATTGGTAATTAAGTACTGAGCAGTTAGACTAATTGAGATTACCTGGGACTATGAATAGTGGTTCTTTTGCTGTTCGTATCGATGGGAGGCTATAGCCATTTTTCCTAGTAAGTCTATTGTGGGGCTGTACTCTGTAACTGCTAGGGTGGGAGTCACTGTAGGCATGTATCTGAGTGGCTGTATTTATATCTAGACTAAGCACTTCTGCCCTCTGACCTATAACTTTCCTCTTTGGGTTTTTTTCATTTTTTTTCTTTTTTACATTTAGACTGAGTACTTCTGCCCTATAATTTTCCTCTTTGGCTTCTTTGAATCTTGAACAAATGTGGGCTATCTTACACTAAAAAGAGATAACTGTTATGGTATGTTGGGTAGGGTGTGCTATGTGTTCAACAATTTTATTCTCTAGAATCTTAGCTACCGAGCGTGAGCTGGGATAGCGCACTTGAATTTACTGTCATCTTTTGCAGTAGTAGTGACCAGGGTTCAAGACTTGCCCCCTCTTGTTTTATTGTATTTTTTCTTTTTTCTTTTTAGTATTTTTTCTCTATACTATCTCTTTAAATATTTTCCTCATGTTTTGACGAGCGTTTGGCTGTGGTTGGCTTGGCCATCACTGGGGTGCTTTTCTTAGTTCTGGAGGTCCCGGTGTTGTAGATTAATATGGATGTAATTTTTCCGTTAGATTGTTTTTTAAACTATGCACACGGATCTCAGCTTGATATTTTACTTACAGAGTGCTACTGTTGATTACTATTGTATTTAGATATTGGAAGTCTATATTATACAGTGCATATTGCCAGGATGAATCTGGGATCCCTTTATCAAGAGTTGAGAAGACTATTAGTATGAACGAACTGAAATTCTGAAGGTACATATATATATATAAGACCCCGCAAACAGAACACACAAGCAAACAAAGGCTCAATGCAAAACGCAGAGAAAGGCGCAAATGTAGAAGGAGGCGTCATAAACAAAAAAACACAGTACAAGAAGAGATGGCAGAACAAGTGAATAGGAAAACCAATACCGTGGTAAATCTGTCACCAATAACACTAACAAAAGCAGAGACGCAATTGTTAGAATTAGGATTGTCTTTTTGTCCTCTGAGTGATTTTAATTATACGAGAACACGCGTTGATGTACATCAGTTCATCCGCAAATTAAAATTGAAAAAATATTACATGTTGAATAAAAAAACCCCAACAACATCTTGTCAATGGAGGCAGAGATAAATAATGAACAACAGGGGTGCCCGCTGACTGCAGGAGATGCGGAATTGTTGGCAAATTTACAAGAGTTGGCACGAGAGAGCACGTTCAATACCAATGGAGGGGGAAGCCCAAATGGAAGTAACCTTATAACAGCACCAACAAAGTTCAAACCCAAATCAACGTTCCAACCAGTAATGTTGAGGGACTCTCTTGACATTTTTGGAGAACTGGTAACAACTGAAATCAAAAGTTTGAAATATAAAACTGCAAGGTCAAAAAATAAATACAGATTTCAACAACATGCATATATGAAATTGATGCAAAAATTACAAAATAATGAACAAATCATTGTGCGTAATTCCGATAAAGGTGGCAACATCGTCATTTGGTCTCGCAATGAGTATATGAAAGAGGCATTGACACAATTGGATGACTTAAGTTGTTACAAGAAGTGCAACATGCAAATAGTTCGAACAGCATGGAATCATTTCTATGCCAAACTCAATGCATGGCGTAGAACTGGCTTATTAAGTATGGATGAATAAAAATTAAAAAAAAATGAATATCCAGTGATGCCGGTACTATATTTGATCCCTAAACTACACAAAAACATAACAACCCCACCTGGAAGACCCATCATTTCAGCAAGAGGGGGGTTATTGGAGAATACGTCAAAATATATAGATTTTTTTCTACAGGATATTGTGAAAAAGCTACCATCCTTTGTGCAAGACTCTAGTGACTTCTTGAGGCGTTTGAGTAACTTTAAATGGGACCCAAACTATTTGTTAATATGTCTAGATGTAACGTCGTTATATACCAGCATTCATCATAATGACGGAATTCGAGCGATAGAACATTATCTGAATCGCAGACCGATACACCTGGTGCACCACAACAAAATGTTGATTGCTATGATTACATATTGCCTGAACAATAACTATTTTTTATTCTCAAATCAGGTATACCAACAAACAAGAGGAGTAGCTATGGGGGCTTGTTTTTCCCCTAGCTACTCCTGTCTTCATATGGGGTGGTGGGAGGAAATGGTGTTGAACAGAGAATACAAGGACATAGTAGACAATCATGTACAGCTATGGCTGCGTTACATTGATGACCTGTTTATAATTTGGTCAGGCACTGAAGAGGCAGCCCTTGATTTTATACAGGGCATTAATCAGAATAATATAAATCTTCATTTTACAGCTAACATCAGCAGTACACATGTATATTTTCTAGATGTGGAGGTGTTTATCAAAGATCAGAAGATGGAAACGAAACTGTACAGAAAACCAACCTCAGGCAACAGTCTATTGGATGCTACAAGTCACCATCCTCAACATCTCATCAAGAGTATACCATTTGGTGAGATGTTGAGGATACGTAGAGCATGCAGTATAGAAACTGATCTCATTGAGGCACAACAAGCTAGCAGAGGTAGATTTTTGGAACGTGGCTATGATGCCAAGACAATGGATATAGCCATTCAAAAAGCCAACACACTGAATAGAGAGACATTGCTGATGCCCAGAAATTCAAGGGTAGCCGACACCCAAACAAGACTTATACTGACATACAGTAGACAACAAAAAACATTAAGAAAGATCATCAATGATAATTGGCCTGTAGTAAGAAGTGATCCGGTGATTGGAAAATCATTACCAAAAAATCCCAGTATAACATTCAGAAAATCTAAGTCCATGAAGGATTCAATAGTTAGCAGCAGTCCTGAAATTACAAAATCAACCAATTGGCTAACAGCCCGCAGTGGGTTTGTTAAATGCAACAACTGCAGGGCATGCAAATACGCAACCAACAGAACAACTTACACTAATCCTTTTTCTGATGAGACTAACAAAATCACAAAATTCCTGACCTGTCGGACTGAGTTTGTGGTGTACGTTTTGGGTTGCTCTTGTGGGTTGCAGTATGTGGGCAGTACTAAGTTACAGGCCCACAAACGTATACTGCAGCACATGAGAGCAATTACTAACTGTGACGCCACTTATCCAATTGCACGTCATTTCAAGGAAACACACAAGAGTGACTTAAGACATTTTTCCTACTTTTTGATTGACTGCATTCCAATATCTAGGAGAGGTGGCAATAGGGAGGCAAAATTGAGACGCCTAGAGACTCAATACATTATAGAATTAGACACCAAGACCCCTAATGGCCATAACTCAAGTGAAGATTTTTTTACGTGGTTGTAGATTAATATCTCCTAGATAATATGTATACACTGTAGACATAGACGCATAGTACATTAGATATTTCTCCCCAACTGTCCTGATGAACTCTATTATCTTCAGTCCGCTGCTTTATAGCATTTATGCTATAAAAGTCTTTTTTGAAAATGTTTTTTTTAGATAACTTATAGATGTTTTTACAATTATGGTGTTTTTAGATACGTTTTAAGGAACAAGGTTTGTTCCGTGGTAGCACATTAGTTTAGATATATTTGCACTTAGCACTTTATGTGGGTATAGAATTGAACGACATACATGTATGTATACATATAGAACTTTGCTACACTATAAAAGTCATAACATATCCTATAATTATAATGGGAACAGATATGAGTACTTCAGAGGAATCCACCAGTAGACCAGGGTACTGTATGAATCATTGTATTTTACGTGGACTATTCTGCTCGGAAAGAAAAACAGAGTGTGTTTTTATGCAAAGACATCATATGCGTTTTAAATACTGTTTTTTCAAATGCTCTTTTAATAGAATTATGTGTATTTTACATGAATTTATATTTAAGGCATTTTTTAACATATGTACAGCATTTTAGCTCCCCGGATATTTATGGCGGTATTTTGCACAGATATAACATGCAATATCAATTGTAAAGCAATGTGAAGTATTTTTTCTTTGTCTATACTCAACGTATCACGTGCACAGCATTTTTGCACTTTAAAAATAGGAGGTGGCTCACAGAGCGCGTCATGTGATCAAGGCCGTGTCAGGCCGAAACGCGTCAGGCGGTTGTGATGGTTGAGCGTCAATAAACCATTTGCACTACATGAATGTGGTTCGACTCCGTCTTTTTCCCAGGAGAAGGGAAGTAAAAGAAAACGGGAAAGAAGAATATATATATATATATACATATATATATATTTATTTATTTATATATTCTTTGGACTATATACTTTAGATTATACTTTAGATTATATTCCCCTATATAGACAATATGGAATAGATACTGCCTTGCCCGAGGGATCATCCGGTCCTATATTCTATAAGAACACTGGACTGCAATAACATAGGGTGCATCAATGTCATCAGATTTTATACTTTTTTTTACTGTCTATACTGTTTTTTGATCATTGTGAAGTACTAGGTGTTATTATGTACTCTCTTTCCAGTTGCTGCAACTTCTGCAAAGAAGAATGTAACTTAAAATGTAACTTAGTTTGTAACGTTCCTTGTTTGTTTTTGTATGTAACACTTTTTGCTTTTTGTTTTTTGAATATACTAGTTCCAATGTTGTTACTCTTATTCCTCTTTCCATGTTAAACTGGTATATAATGTGGCTAACACAGATGTGAAATTTCATAGGCGATGTATCCATGACATATGTTTCTTTGTATGTTGGAAGCTCATGTGGAATATGTGTTTTTGAATAATACTTTGGTATCTATTGGGAGCTAATAAGTGGTTTGTCTTATTATCAACAGCCCTGAAGAAGCGAATTAATTTCGCGAAAAACGTGTTGGCTTGGCTGTTCTGTACCACTACTGTGTGAAGAGAATTCTGTGATCAAGCATATGATGTATTTCAAATGTTACTTCTACCAAAGTTAAAGACAACTTGTTTCGTGTCTGAACAAGGACGGATGATAATAAAAGAATTTTGCATGGACATTTAAGATGCAAAGAGTGTGTTTTTCTCGGTGCATAACATATATATATATATATTCTGTGAATTCCACACTACTCCTCAGCTGTATGCTGCATCAACCTGCTTCCGGGGAAAGGGTCTGTGAAATGAGACAGCCGTATTCCGTCGATTCAAATGAAAAAACAATGCACATGGAAACTTCAATTACGAAGCAGGCACAGACCCATCGTGGTGCGATTCAAATCATTTTATTTTATTTATGTTCTTTCATGCAAGTGCGTGTCCCTGACGCGTTTCGGCCGCGAACAAGCGGCCATGATCACATGACGCGCTGCGTTACCTTTTGCCCTTATATACCCTTTAATCACCTGTCAAACACACCAATCAGTTACTGATTCCCCAAAAGACATAGAAAACATACCACATTGCTTACTGCCTTAAAGAATTTTTGCTGTGTCTTTTTTCGGTGAGAATATCATCCAATTGAGCAATTAATTGCACAGAGATTCAACAGAACATTATTTTTCTCACCCCGCAATTAATTTGCAGAATTATTAAATGGATCAAACGTCATATAATTATTGTATAATACAATAAAATAGATGTAATATTTGTGTTAATCTGCACCTAGTATAGATGTATTCATCAATAAATATATAAATAACATTTCATTAAGAACAGTGCTAAATCACAGCTAAATGCTTGGATATTTGATATTGTTAAAATTTATAACAGTTGAGAACATGTGATCATTTGTGCAAAACAATGCAGGCCTATATAAATTCAAACCCCTTCAAATCCTCTTAAAGGGCTAAGTGCCAATAAAGTGCCACGTGTAATAAAGTGCTAACTGTGTGTTTCAATTAAAATTAATCTAAAATGATGAAAAGTGCAGCCGTAAGCTAATAATTTGAGTTAAATCGACATTTCCCTAGCTACATCAAGTATATTTCTACTCATTGCTTTGACCTTTATGTTAATAAAGTGACTAGTGCTTATAACAACTGAGATTCTACCTTTGTAGACCCCAAAGGGTTGTTTTGTTCCTATTATCTCATTTCGACACAGCCTCAGTCTTATACCTATTTAAACTCTATAGTCCTTATACTCCTTCCCATATCAGATTTTACTACTATGGGAACTCATCCTGTGGAGGTCAAACTGGTGTAATGCACTTGTTCAGACATGCCCCAGATTCCCAATACCAGTACGTCATAAAAACATTGTGTAGATCTTCGCTGGCATACAACCCATTCGGTATCTTGGTATCTAATGAGAGAATGAACCTCAATTCAAGCTGCCCGAGCAGTCTCTCTCTCTATTGTCCCCTCTCCCTAGGACCGGTACAGCCCCTATAACAAAATAATTCAGATCATTTAGCTTGTTGTCATGTACTAATTTAAAATGGCGTGCCACCGGATAACTTGAGTCTGAATTCACTATTGCCCTTAGATGTTGTAGGATCCTAGTGTGCACTGGTAGTTTTGTCGGAGGCCGCATGTGCACTCCAGCACATACACCGCATGGCCAGTTCTGCAGTTGTAGTGTCCCTTGATGGTTATAAGATCTTCACTGAAAGTCGCTTTATAACTAGTGGTGTTAATCCCGAATTTGCATGCCCGACATGAATTGCATTTGTAAAAGCCTTCCTTCGGTGATAACCAGTTCATTTTCTTCACAAGTTAAGGGCTATTGTTGACCAGTGTGTCCCTCATCCATGGTGCTCGCCTAAACATGATGGTGTTTTTTATCTGTTTCTCCTGCCTGCTGAATCTGGTAATTAGTCTGATGGTGCTGGGGACATCTTTGTCTGAGTGATCTGTGTTAGAGCTGAGCTGGTTACTGGTAGGGGTCTGGTGAAGCAGTGTTTCTCTCAGTACTAAGTTGGCTCTGTCTTTTGCATTCTTAACTATCTTAGCATCATACCCCCGCTCAAGAAATCTGATGGTGGCCTCCTCTTGGCAGATAGCTAGATCTATGTCCGAGCTACATATTTTACGTAGCCTCAAAAATTCTCCATAGGTGATGCTCCTGATTAGATGTTTTGGATGGAAGCTAGAGGCATGGAGTATAGTATTCCCTGCTGTGCTTTTTCGGTGTAGTTTAGACTCAAGCTTACCATCCTTAACATGTATTTGGACATCTAAAAACTCAATGGCAGTCTTGTTAATCTGTGCAGTAAATTCTAGATTCATTGCATTCACATTGATGTTCCTGACAAACATTGCTGCACTCTCCTCTGTCCCCCTCCAAATTAAAACATATAAATGTATATATACATATATATACCAACAACTTCTCCTTTCAAAGAAGGCGCCGTACGCATTACCGTTGTAGCATCAAAAGGCGCTTTATTCGACAAAAACAAACTGCAGCAACATCTTATTTCCTGATGCGTTTCGGCTCGAGTAATGAGCCTTGTTGACAGGTAGGCAGTCCGTTACTTTCAAAGGTGACCACGTGTTATTTTAAGATCACTTGGTATGACGTGATCTTAAAGTCGTACCTTGTTTTAAAGCGCATTAAAGAACCCAGTGTGAGTATCCTTTTTGTTAGTTGCAGTGTTTTTAAAGTATCATTTTCATTCACATATCATTCTGCAGTCACATTTTAAAATTGATGACAGTCTCAATATGCTTAAAATATAATATTGCGGGGGGCGTGGCTTGGACGTCGAGACAACATGGCGGTCCCGCTGTAAGCTCCGCTCGGACGCAGTGCTTCATCAACAAAAAGCGCCTCTTATTGTGGAGTATTTTGACCTCCGACGGAAGTCCTGCCGGCATGATGTGGCGGTGAGTCTCTACACCGAATTTGACTCTCCCAGCATTATTTTTGAGCCCGGGAGCTGCGGCGGTGTATATCTCCTCAGGAAAACGCGCGCGCCCGCCATTTTGAATTGCGGCGCTCGCGCTCCGTTTTTTCTTCTCAGCTGGGCTCGCTTTGTGATTTTCAATGCCATATAATCTTTTTATGATACCAGGACCATGATTTTCACACGGTCTTCTGTTTTTGGCTGCATTTATTAACGTTTATGGGCTGGAAAATGTGTTTGTTGACTTCCCCTCAGTGATCACTACTTTGGATGCCTTAAATCATCTGTTCTGCATTACAGGGTGCTCCCACCTCACTATTATGCGCTGAAGGAGCTTTATCTTCTTTATGTCTTGGATGGTGTAACATACTAGATTTTTGCTGATACTGGACATTTGATATAGTGGCGGATCCTCTCCTCATTGGGGTGATTATTAAAGACATTCTTCAGTGAATAATATACTTCACTTCTACCCCCTCTGTTATATTCCAATTTAACTACCTCTTTTGGGATATTCATTGATTTTGCATTCTTCCCCATTGGTATATGGGACGAATCCGCCCAACTCTACTCACTACTCATTGCTCTTACCAGCAAGCTAAGATGGCAAGCGACTCTCACATCACCTCTAAACCATCCTCTTCAGGCGCAAAACCCAAAAGGCACAAAAATGATCCACCTTCTCCCATTCTCTCCTCACAAAATACGGTTCTTGACTCTATTTTGGATGAGGTACGTGGTCTTCAACCATTTATGTCCGCTACCAATGAAAAATTAAAGCAGATAGAAGAAAGATGGATTGTCATGGAAGGAAAGGTGTTGGAACTTGAGCAACGGGTCGGCGACCTTCAAGATATATCCACAAAAATTCCTTTATTAGAGCAAGAGATCCACAAGCTGAAACTCCCCACTGAAGACCTTGAAAATCGTAATCGGAGGAACAACCTTCGCCTTTATGGTCTTCTGGAAAATATTGAGGGACCAGACATGCTATCATTTTTGCAGAAGTTCCTTCCAGAACTTTTAGATCTTCAATCCTCTTTACCTCTCAATATACAGCGAGCACATCGTCTGGGTCATCTCCATCCTAATTCAAACAAGCCACGTGGTATTATAATGCTCTTCCTGGAATTCACCGAACTTATGCATGTTCTGAAGGCAGTCAAACTCAAACGTCGTCTTACTTGGTCGAGACATAATATTTTCATCTCTCAAGATGTTTCCAATGCAACGAATGCTCGACGTAATTTCTGGCACTTCGTCCTCAAATGCGTCATTTGAACATCCAGTATGGCATCCTTCATCCTTGCCTTTGCAAAATTACCCATGAAGGAAACTCACGCTCCTTTGATGATCCTGAGAAGCTCAAACTCTTTCTCAACAACATCTCCTCTCGTAGCATGGATACTAATGTTTAATCTTCTCTTAGATAAAGGATTGCTACTGTTGTTCTAAAAGTTTATCTATCTGGAGTTTTCTTACTATTTGTTCCTTTCTCTACCTTTTTTTAGTGATTTTTCATTCTTTACTCTTTTTATCTCTCATTTTTCTTAAACTACTCTTCTTGTATTACTTTCCTCTCTTATTACTTATTTTCTATTTTTTTGTCATTTCTTTTCTTCTTAAGAGGCTTTTCCTTACCTATTTATTCCTACTGCCGTCCTTGTTTTTCGGCGTCACCATGCTCCTCTCATTCCGGCTATTTATTTCTTTTCAGATCTGGATTCTATTCCTTGATCTGTTCACTCTATCTATTTCTCTATCTCCTCCTCCTTCTCTCTTCCTCTTTCCTTTCGCCCCCTGGTTTTCTTTTTTTTCCCTCACGGTTTTTTCTCATTCTTATTGTTTCACCTCTTTGAGTGTCTTTCTTTTATCATTTGATAAATGTTGTTTCTTTTTCTTTTTCGTTGGTCTTGCAGCTTATTGTTCCTGTTTCCATATGTTCCCCCTCACCCAACAACATGTTTAACGTTGTCTCGTGGAATGTGCGTGGTCTAGGTCATCCTGTCAAGCGTCAAAAGGTATTGTCTCACTTATCCAAACTTAGGCCATCCTGACGGAGAAAGGGACCGCCCGCCATAAGTGCGGCGGTCCCATGGGGGTGATTAGGATGCGCCCGCCACACTGGCGGGCGCATCCTGCATTCTTAACATTGCGGCATTCTAAACATTGCGGCTTTCAGCACCACCCGCCGCAATGCCAAAAGGCATGTCGTGCATTTGTATGCACAACATGGCAGGCACCGCGCGGTGCCTGCCATGTTGTGCATGCAATGCAGGGGGTACCATAGGTACCCCCATGTGCACCACCCACCCCCAACTTCCTGGGGGCCCGCTATGGGCCCCCAATAGAAAAGACCACATGCCTTTCCGGAAAGGCACATCCCCGCATGTATCGTAATATGGATGGCCACCATATTAAAACCTTTTCCGCCCGGTAGACTTGTGGACCGGGCGGAAAAGCGCCGGACGGGAAGACCGGTACCCCCCGCCATACTAATATGGCAGGGGGGGAAATGGGTGGCGGGTGGTGAGAAATAGCGGGCGGTGGCGATCCGCCCGTTATCATAATGGGCCCCTTAATACTCATGTTGCTTTTTTACAGGAAACTCATTGTAATGATGTGGAATCTCTTAAGCTTAAACGTCAATGGGTCAATCAAATTGTTTTTTCTCCTGCTCTTGATCGTCATGGTGGTGTTGCTATTTTATTTCATAAATCAATTAATGCACAAATAATATCAACAGAATGTGATTCTAATGGACGTTGGATTTTGGTTGATGCTATTATTTGTAAAACACAAGTCACTTTTCTTAATATTTATGGTCCTGTCAAACCTGACCCACAGTTCTGGCATTGTATTAAATTGAAACTATCCTCTATCTCTAACCCCAATATAATTGTTGGTGGCGACTTTAATAATTGGCTGGATCCCTTCTCTGATAGAAAATCGAATTGTAAATTTAAGCCTGATAAGACACACAAATCATTTCAGTCTGCCATCACCTCTCGTCCTTTGTTTGATGTATGGAAAACATGTAATCCAGATACTTCCGAATTTACTTTCTTTTCACCTGTTCACCATACTATGTCCCGTATTGATTATATTCTGGCCTCTAAATCATTACTCCCCTGTATCCATTCCTCTGAAATTGGGCCTATTTTTATTTCTGACCATGCTCCCATTTCTGCTTCTTTGGATTTGTCTCTTACTACTTGCAAACAAGGCCGTTGGCGTTTTAACAATCACCTTCTTTCAGACCGAACCTTCATAACAGAAGCGACCTCCTTTATTATTGAATTTTTTCATTTCAACAAACCCTCAGACACCTCAGTCCATAACAACTGGGATGCTTTTAAAGCAGCATTTAGAAACTTTACTATTGCTTATTCTTCAAAGAAGAAAAAATTACTAAATGCTAAATATCAGGAAACTCTTCAACAAATTAAAACCCTGGAGCATAATTATTTTTCCTCTAAATCTTCCTCCACTTTACAAGAATTAGTTGCAGCCAAATCTACCCTGAATAAAATTGCCACTGTGGATGCCGGTAACATTCTTCTTAAGATTAAATCAAAATTTCATGGTGGCCAAAATAAAGCAGGGAAAATGTTAGCAAATTATTTAAAAATCAAGTCAGAACGTAAAAATATTGGACCTATCCACTCAGAAACAACCAATAAACTTCTTTCCTCCGATTCAGACATTGTCGACACATTTCAATCCTATTATAATCTTTTATACACAGAGGATACCAATCCTTCTGAAGGGGATGTTGAAACTTTTTTCCAAGGTATCCCCAAACCTCATTCTCTCCCTGATACTTTTTTAGCTCTTGAAAATGATATTTCTCTTCAAGAGATAACCGATGCTTTTAAATCTTTAAAAAAGGCCAAAGCGCCGGGACCAGATGGCTTCTCAGTTGAACTATTTTTAGCTTTTTTCTCAATTTTTGCACCAAAATTATTAGAGCTTTTAATTCATTCCTTTCCAATTCTAAAGCATGTGGTTCTTTCTTAGAAGCCCTCATAATTGTCATCCCCAAACCAGACAAAGATTCTTCCTTTTGTAAAAATTTCCGACCCATCTCCCTAATCAATTATGATTGTAAACTTTTTGCAAAGATTTTGGCTTCCCGCTTAGAAAAGAGCATCCCTCTTCTAATCAAATCAGATCAGGCTGGTTTTGTTAAAGGCCGACTTGCCTCTGACAATGCCAGAATGTTCTCAAATATTCTTGCCCTTAGAAAGAAATGCCCTTCTCCTTTAGCTGCCCTATCACTTGATGCTGAAAAAGCTTTTGACCGAATAAATTGGCAATATATGCTCCACACACTTCAATGGTTTAGTTTTGCTCAAAGGTTTATTTCATATATTAAACTACTATATACTGCCCCACGAGCTTGTGTTTTTGTTAATGGCCTCTTTTCCTCATATTTCCATCTACAAAGAGGTACCCGTCAGGGCTTCCCCCTTTCTCCATTACTTTTCCTTCTTTGTTTAGAACCCTTTCTCGAACGAATTAGACATAACCCTAATATTACTGGTTTTAAGCTTAACTCCTACCAAATTAAACTTTCTGCCTATGCAGACAATATCCTTATTTACATGTCCAATCCTTGCAATTCCCTTCCCCCTTGTTTACAAGAGATTGCTATGTTTTCCACTGTCTCTGGTTACAAACTTAATTTTTCCAAAACTGAGATTTTACCTTTAAATTCATCATGCTACCGCTACATGTTTGACTCAACCAATTTTACTTGGTGCCCCAAAAGATTAAATATTTAGGAACATGGTTTTCCTCAAATATTCCTGACACTTTATCCCATAATTTGACTGCCTTAAAACTTAAACTCACTAATTTGTTGTCTTCCTGGTCCCCATTATTTTTATCATGGTGGGGCAGACTGGATACGATCAAAATGATGATTTTTCCCAGGTGCTATTCACACTTTCAATGTTACCTTTTAAAATTCCTAATTATTATTTTTCACAGATTAATTCTTTATGTACCAAATTTTTATGGAACAATAAACGTGCTCGTATTGCCCTTTCTAAATTAATTCGCCAAAAATCAGAGGGTGGTGTTCGATTTCCTGATTTCAAACTATACCACAATGCTTTTTTGATTCGTCAATTTTATGCCATGTCTAAAGATTATCAAGATTTACCTATGCCAACATGGGTTGCTGTTGAACGTTCACTGTTAAATGACTTTTCTTTTCAGGATGTTATGTTTATGACCAATTGTACTTTTATTTCCAAATATCCTATTTTAAAATACTCTCATCATCTAATACACACACTTTTTTTCAAGAGTTTTGACCCATACCAATCTTTTTTATCTTCTTCAATATGGTTTAATAAACACATCAAATTCCGCCACAAATCCTTTTACTACAAGCACTGGAAGGAAAAGGGCATTTTTTATGTACATCACTTGATAGTTAACAACTCGATTTTGCCTTTTACCCAACTACTAGAGAAATTTAGCCTTCCTGACTCCTACATCCAGCAATATAACACATTATCTCCTGTTCTCCAAACCATTTTACAAAATTTTAATTCCAATCCCACTCCTATTTCGTTTACGCCTGTTACACCCTCTTTCATATTCCTTATGACCCAATCCCCAGTGCCTCTTTTATATATAAAACCTTATCCTTATCTACTAACACTGGAGTAAATCTCCTATCAAATTAGTTTGGGAACAGGACTTATCTCAATCGCTTTCTATTCCTCAATGGGATCGACTGTGGCAAAAGATTTTCAAAACTTCTAATGCTGCCAACATTACACAATCCTTATATTATATTTATAACAGAGTTCTAATTACTCCTCTCTTTTTACACAAAATTGACCATTCTATATCACCATTATGTTGGTCCTGTCTTTCTTCGGAAGGAACTTTGATACATTTACTTAACTATTGTCCCAGAGTTTATGATTTTTGGAAAGCTATATGGTCGAAATGTATTTTGATTTTTGCTTGTGATGTTCCATTTGCTATTCCCAATATATTTTTAGGTACTTCCTCTCCTGATTTTGATCAACTCCCTTCAAAAACTATTTTATTTGACCTTTTTATTGCTGTTGCTTTTAAAGTTATATTAACATGTTAGAAAGATAATTCTAAACTATCCTTTTTGTATTGGTGGAATTTAATTTGTGATGAACATAGGATTGCTTCTGTCTCTCACTCTTCTATTCATCTAAAGGTCGGATTTATTATGGTTACCTTTTACTACATTTCTGTCCTCACACTCATCTTTCCTATAATACCCATTTTTAATCTATTCATTTTTTCCTTCTTTTCTCTCTTTTTCTTCTTCCCCTCTTTTTTTCCTCTTCTCTTTTCCCTTTTTCTATAAAAAAAAATGCATATAACATACTACTCTCTTTTTTCTTCTAGAACACATTATTTTACTACGATGCTATGATTTCTTATCCTCATTACTTTTCTCCTCTTATCTTATTATGTTTTATTATAATATTTGCATTATGTGCTTTTTTATTATTCTTGCTTCAAATAGATTGTATTAACCTCTGTTTATCTCCTGCTATATATCTTCTGAGTTATGTAATGTTTTGCCTCTGTGTTCATTCTCTTAATAAAAATTATTTAACAAAAAAAATATATAATACTGCTTTATACTTCCTTCGTCGCAGTGTATCCATATCCTCTACAGCGCCCAATGACGCCGACAACAAGTGCAAGGGAATGTAATATCCCCCATTCACCTCCCTTGCCTTCTTCCACTATAATCCTGGTTGGGAAATCCCATACCTTTTCGTAATAGAGTGGATGGAGGCGGGCCCGCTCCTTTTTCATTATTCCAACAACACAGTTCTCTGCAAAAAGGAGCTATCAAAGTCTTTAAGCATAGGATTAGCAGAGTGCCATCCACGCCAAGATAGAAAGGGACAAGTCTTTTGCCATTTCCACAGCAAAGTCTTTAAGCATAGGATTAGCACAGTGCTATCCATGCCAAGCTGGAACATGACCAAAGCCTTTTACCACTCCAGGCACAGTATTACAGCTTTGGATTGGTAAAATACCATCCAAGCAAACCTGAAGTGACACGTGTCACGCTCTCATTAGAGCTCTTCAGAGAGGTGTAGCTTTGTCCAGACACAAGGGAGCACCCAGTATAAATCAAAACAATACCCTTTCAGGCATAGAGTGACGCATAAATTATGCATAAAAAGAAGCAGAGAACTCTAGTTAGTTCTCAAGTTTAGGTGGAAAGAGGCTCCAGTATAGGACACTGTCAACACCAGCGACACTCTAAATTTGTTCACCTCAAATGTCTGCTTATTTATCAAAGTCTTTAAGCATAGGATTAGCACAGTGCTATCCATGCCAAACTGTAAATTGATCAAAGCCTTTTACTTTTATAGATATATATACATATATATATATCCCTTTATGTGTCGCATCTGGTGTTTCATGTATAATTAAGATATGTGATATAAGTCCTGTCTTGTTCCCTTTACATATTGTGTATGTTTCATATGTATGATCTGATATGCTGTGACAGATGTTGCGGCATAAAGCGTGGTAAAAATATTTATTCATACGCTTACTCTCCTTAGTACTCTAATCGTATTGAGTCCTTTAAGATTAGACAATTTACAGCAACTCCATTTACCAAAGAGGCAATGATCCTCCGATTAATCTTTCTCCGCCGACAGGAGGGGTGAAAATGAGGATGACCAAACTCCACGTTAGCTGTACAATGAATACCATTTATTGACAGCTAACTCACAAATTTGAAATCAGATTTTGATACACCACTCTTAAAACCAAGAAAAGCAACTGGGAGACATAACATCCTGAAGAAGTTAAGTTGAGTTGAAATTAGACAAACCAAAAGCTCTGCAATAGCCACACAGAATAAAAGAAGTAAAACCTGATGTTCTGATAGAGCTCGCTGACTCTCCCTGCAACGCATTTAAAACATCAGTACAGTAACACAGTCTAAATGGAAGAACCAACAGGACTTCAAGAATAGACTCAGACAAGATTTAGATTAATTTGGTTATTTTATTAAAGAATCTAAATTAATTAAAATAAGTTCTTAAGGACTTTGGTCAAGAATATCACAGGTTGCATTAAAGCACCAAACATTTAGGCAAATCTTTATCGAGTGGTTATTAATAAAATTCAGTTTGCAGAGTTGCAGAGTCCCATTACCGCTTAAGGCAGAAGGATGGTTAAAATTTCCAACAGCTCAGGTCCTATGAAAAAGGGGGAAAGGTACCGACTTAATGTCCATAAGGGGCGAGTCCATTAGCTTAGAGCTAGAAATGCAATGGAAATGAAGAAATAGGAAATATATCTGAAAAGAAGGTCTCAGTCCATCAGCTACCTAATGTAGCATCGACAAACAGTCCAAAGTAAAAGATCGATCAGCATAGCATCCTCTTGCATGGGGAAAGAAAAAAGTTTGGTGTTTGTTGCCCCTCCTTTAGGGTTTCTTCTTTAATAGAGTTTTTAGCAATGTCCAGTGGCGTGGCATCACACCACCATCGAAAGATCATCAAATGTCTATATTCGCACCATGTCACCAAAGATAGTTGAAACATCGAGCAGGTCTCCCATGCTAGTCATAAGAAACTAGAGATTCGAAAGTCCTCATAGGACTAACATTAGTAGAAAATAAATATATAGTTGCGGCATAGTAATAGCTGAAATTCTGATCCCACAGGAATATTTCACTGTGAACGTTGAAGAAACATTCAATAATGTCAGGGAGAACATATGTACAGAACAAATAAAGCAACATTTCACTAAGGCAAAATGAACCATTATGTTAAATCAAGGAAAAGGTCAACACTTGAACATTTTTTTTAGAAAAGGCCATTTGAGTTAGCCTCATACGTTTAAATAAAATGAGCTTTAAACCAACATCAAACATAATGAAATTAAATCAATCAAAATAAATAATATGTAGAATGTTCACCAATCATTATTGCATAAAAATAGCTA
The DNA here is from genome assembly GCA_963921515.1 of Calotriton arnoldi. Classification (NCBI taxonomy): domain Eukaryota; kingdom Metazoa; phylum Chordata; class Amphibia; order Caudata; family Salamandridae; genus Calotriton; species Calotriton arnoldi. The sequence goes on along the minus strand of CAWUFW010006089.1, from coordinate 947,026 downwards.
ACGTTAGAAATAGCCTACTACCACAATTTTTCACAACATTCATGTAAGTGCACGTTCTTCTAATTTCATTTTTCAAATATTGTTTACATTTTATTTTTTATAAACTATAGGTTCTCTAGTAACACCTTGTAAAATTTCAAGCCTGTATTTCACTTCTACATGCTTTTGTACCGACTTTTCTAAATGGTGCATTTGAATCACTAGGCCGCTTCACTGTAACATCAAAAATTCCATCAATGTATGTTAATAAGCAACATATGCATTCGAAATTCGTTTATCCTACCCGTTTGCATGTATCAGTGTTATTTTATATATGTTAATGTTAATGGGTATTTGTATAGCGCATAATCACCAACGGTCTCTTAGCGCTTATGAGAGAATAGCTAAATCCTACCAGCTGTTACCTGTCAGTGCGCCTATCTGGTCAGAGCACATCTTGTCTCCAATCCTGTTTTCTTCATCTCACGTTCTAAAGCACACTTTTACGGTGCCTCTACTACACTTGTCGCAGTTTCATGTGTCACTGTTTCTAACGTGTGCAAAGTGTTCTTTCAGCTTTTCGTGTTTTCAGTTCACAAATGTGTCGTGATTTGTGATTTTTATAATAATGCTGCATCACACACATTGATGTATATCCTCTCTGCTGTACCACTTTTCTGATTTGGTTTACAAAACAACATATGTGCACATATATATTTTTTTGTTTTACTCTTTTACCCACTTTGATGCAGTATATTATATAGGCTCTCTTTGGCTTAGCAGCAACCATATAACACACCGACAGAAGGTGGTGAGATGACTTTCACCATTTTTCCCTGTTGGCAACTGGCATGGATGTCTCGAATGGTTGAGACAACAGACTTTCTGATACCTAATAGGTCGGCTACTATTCTTACAGTAATATGGTGTTGGTTCCTGATCTTTAATCCATTGGCCTTTCTGTGTAACATACACTTGTATGTGCATTCAGAACCAGTGACAATCATTTATGAGTGACCCTTATTGCCCTTTCAATCACAATGAGCTCTATATAGTCAACATTCATATAATGCATTAGGCTTAAATGACTAACTTCAAGATGGTGGATGGTATCACAACAATGTATCATGTGACTTTCCGCTCTCAGCCTTCGTGGCACTGAAACAGCTGTAACGTAATGTAAGTGGATGCAGCGTCCATCCAGCACCATAATGGGCTTTGAATATCACACTAACACTGATTTGTTGTTAAGATTAGCACATAACAATAATATTGAAGTTTCTGTTTTCCCCCCCCATGAACAAAAATTATGGAATATTTCTAAAGTAGCCAGCAATTATTGTAGCCTTCTGACCGCGACCAAGATGGCAGAAGGAATTATAGTACATTATCATGTGATTTTTTTTACAGCACACCTACCACGCCAACTTTGAAACAGCTGAAATACTTTGCTCTCATGCAGATGCACCACAGAGTACACTCCGCTTTCCTGTGAGGGAATCCTTTCCTCCAAGGGACCAGACCTGCATGCTGACCATATCACAATAAAGCAAGATGGCTGGGATAGTCTTGAGGATCGCGGAAACGACCTGAGAAAACTCGATTAGCCATGTAAGAGGCTATGGCCCCCTGGGATCTACAGGTGACTGCAAGAATCACCTTCAAATAAGTCACATTTGATTAATATAGTCACACAACATTTTAAATAACAAGTGACTCATTTTAAAATCCATGTTGTGCTTTATCGTTGCTTTATTCTAGCAGATGTAATTCATGCGCTCAAGAGAGCACTTTTTGTGGAACCAGTCTGGTGTTCTATAGTTTTCCACAGCAGATGGTAAGCCCCACATCTTAAGTTCAAGCTTTCACACTTTCATGCACAAGTTGCATGCTTTGATTTTTATGCGCTCACTGGACACAGTCTGGTGCGCTTTTCTCGTGCTTCAAAACTTCATGACCATCTTTTGATGTCACACATACACCCTGGTGCTCCAGCCTTTTAGCATGTTCTTCTCTGACATAGCACTGCGGCACCCACAAACATAAGACCTATTTACTGCATCTAGGTTTTTAATGTTGTATATATTTTTATACCTTGCATGACACCAAACAGTGGTTGTCATGCATGTGTGTTGCACTTCTTCACCCTCTCCCATTGATGCTATATAGATTGATATTGATGTATACATTGATCATGCAGACCCTTTGACTGCATAATTTCAATTAATCTTTTTCAAGCATTGGTACACACCCTTACCCAGTCCTGAAGAGCCTAGAACCATCAGGTCGAAACGCGTCAACTACAAATCTCAGGAGCCCACTTTACAAGACCTCTAAAAAAGCTACAATTCAATTGAGTATTATTGTTCTAAATAATAAGAAACATGTGATATATAACTCTCTGATCTTGTCTTTTTTTCACGTTAGGCAGTCTACTCGATGACAGTACCAAAACCCTGAATAATGGGCATGACCATCACCTTCTTAACGCATTGCATTTAGCAAGGATTGTGCACTTTTTTTGAATAATTGTTATTGTAAAATTGTCTTTATTTGCACAAAAACATTTATGGACCCTTTATTAATCTTTTTGTTTAAATTCAAGATAAAGCAAAAAAACCTTTGTTCCACCAAATGTGCATTGTCTCACTCTGCAAAACACGACATTCTGGTCAAAATATAAAAAACATTGTTTTGCGTGAGAGAGTTTAAGTAATAATTAATTCAACCCTTACCAATAACAAATAATAAGTTATTTTGGTATAATTGTATTTTCTATTTATCTTACTAGAGCTGTTCCTTTCTTTGTATACAATAAGGACTTAGAGCGGTTCAATTTGAGGCCCCAAGCCACCTCATAGAGTGCTAGAAGACAAAGGCATCTAGGTCCAGTCAACCGGGGTTCAGCCAGAAACAGGAGGACGTTGTCAGCATAAAGTGTGATTCTATTCTCTGTGCATCCCGCCCAATGCCATCCCCGCATCTGGGCATCACATTGTATCAGTCGGGCAAGTGGCTCAATAGTGAGGGCGAACAAGAGGGGCAACAGTGGGCACCCCTGCCTAGTCCCCCTACCTATAGGGAAGCAGTTAGAGAGCACTCCCTTTATTAATACCCGAGCTGTAGGCTGGGAGTACAGAAGATCGATGTATGCTCGTATCCTTGGGCCGAAGCCCAACTTGAGCAGGACTGCCCACATGAAGCCCCAGTCCTCCGAATCAATGGCTTTCTCAAAGTCAAGGAGCAAGAGTGCATGAGGCCATAGTATATCACAGGGCTGGGCCACGGCCAGCTGCAGTCAGAGTATGCAGTGCCGGTTTCTTTCGTGGGGCATGAACCCGCATTGGTCATGGTAGACTAGCGTAGGAATCAACTGGCTAAGCCTGGCCACAATGATTTTCGCAAAGATCTTTACTTCTGTGTTTATAGGCGATATGAGCCTGTATGAGCCACAGCACGGCAAAGACTCGTCAGATTTGGGGATCACCACTATCGTAGCCGCATCAAATTTCACTAGAAAGTGGCTCATTCGAGCTGGCTCTACGCACATATTAAGCAGATGGGGGGACAGACGGTCCCAGAATTTACTGTAATATTCCAGGGGTTATCCATCCAGCCCTGGGGTTTTCCTGGGCTGAAGCTCAGTTATGGCAGCTTGCATTTCCTCCATGTGATGGGCATGTCAAGGTCAACCCGGAAGGGTATGTCCACCAGGAAGGGGTGATGTTGCTCACAGGGGAGCAAGGGAAGGCTTCATATAACGCCCGGTTGTACTCGTCAAACGTCGCTGCTATCCCTTCCATTTCAGTGTGCAGGACCCCTGCCTGATGCAGATGAATATGAAAAATAATACATAAATAATATATAAATTAGGGGTGAGCGGTAAACTCTGCTCCGCCAGCGGAGTTCGCGGCTTTTCGCTACTCCACGCTCTGCTTGGGGCACGGAGTTCAGCAAAAACGATGCCCATTGCCGCGTAGCTGAGTTCAGTGGCACCTGTGGATCCCCTTAATGGCTCCGAGCTCACCGTCACTCTGTTTCAGGTATTCATTGTTTCATAAATGTGATGTGAGAGGTTATTTAAATGGTGTCACACTGCCTGACCTCTCCATGGCTAGTGTTCTGTGAAATCAAGGTGTGAAATGCAACATTTTCCTTGCGGCCATGCCCCCAATTCAAAGTGGTGCTCTTCCTTCGAGACCAAGTCCAAAAGTCTTGAGGATTGAGGGCAGATAATTGCTGTGGAGTCCCGCACCCAGGGACCGGAAAGCTGGACCCGCAGGCCAACTCAGAGAGGGGTGCCTTGAGCTGTGCGGCAAGCTCCAACAGTTGCAGCACTACGCTGGGGCCACTGCCAGAGCTCCTTCTACTGGAGCAAGGAGCACCAGCGACAGGACTGGAAAAAGAAGCACAACCTCCTGTGTGAAGGGGGCAAACAGCCTGGTGGCAGCGCTGTCAGTCCCACCTGAAGCACTGGGGGTTCTGCCACCCCAGTTAACTGGGGCTCTGTCACTGGAGTCTTTCTTGACCTGCTGCCGTGAATGGAGAAGAACTGCATTTGCATGCTTGATGACTTCTGGGCCCAGTGGCAGGTGAGGGCATCACGCAGAAGGGCCGCTTCATGGGTGGGAGACCAGATCGCCTGAGTGGAGGGCAGAGAGCCCAGATGCAGGGCCATCGGGGGAAAGATGAATAGCATGGACGACCTAATTCAGCAATGTAACTGGAAGCTGGGCAACTTCAGGATCAACGCACAGAAGGACCAAGGGGAGTGGCACCTACGTAATCAGTTCATTTTAGTCTTACAGTGCATGCTCATGTAAAGCGATGCAAAGGATGTTTGATGTTTGAAGCTCAACTATAGTATATTTTAAAAAGCATGCCCCTTTAGACTGCTCTTTAGTCTCTTTGGTTCGGGCGGAACTCTCACTTTACATTTGCATCGCTCTTGCACCATACTGCATGGTGCAAGAGCGATGCAAAGGGCCTCAGAAAATATGCACCTAAGTGATTTGCCCAGAATCACAGGATGTTGAGCTTGAGCTGAGACTCAGACCTGTTTCTCCAGTTCTAGAGTCAGCAGCTCTGGCCGTAACGCCACAGCCTCTCCATGCTGAGTGTTCCAGCTAGCTACACTGACAGCTGACACACTGGTAACTGCAATGGGCATTTGTTCAAGAATATAAACTGCATAATAAGTATAGGGATATAACAACTTTAACTTGTTTGTACATGCATAGCTTAAGAAAACAAAAAAGCGATATGACCCGGTGTGGCCACGTCATATCACTGTTTTTTTTTTTAACGTTATGCTATGGAGTACAGCAGCTTGCACCGCTGTGCAACATTGGAAAAAAACATTGGTTATATATATCAAAGAGGGGGAAGAATGAACCACGGAGGTCTCGATGCCATAGTCTCAGGAAAATTGTCTCAGAGACCCTCAACCACATGTTCACAGACTGTGTTGTATATAATCTTCGCTTAGTGTGGTTTGGTGGATAGTGCCATCATTGAGTCTGCCACTTGAGTGACCCATACTCCAAGTGACCTACAAAACCTCCACTAGGAGGGAGACTGTCTGGATGTTGACAGTGGTGAATTAAAATTACCTGCTATCCTGTAGGTAAATCTTTATTGAAGAAAGAGAATTTGGATAGGGGTAAGACTAAAAATAAATCAGTTTTATGTGGATGGGTCAGTGATCCACTGCACCTGGTGGTCGTAGTGACATGTTTCGGCCTGGAACAGCCCATACGGGTCTATGGCCTTCAACAGGACTGGAATTGGGAAAGTCATATTTTAGAGCTATCCGTTGATTGTGTGGATGGATGGATTCACTCACCCGTCTTTGGGGCCGATTCACAGAACTAATCTGAGATAAAATCCTAAACTTACTACTTTTGGTATTCACAGAAGGCATTTAGTAGTAGTAAAGTTAGGACTCCTAACTTTACTACTACTAAACTGAGACAAAATCCTAACTTTACGACTTTCGGTATTCACAAAAGGCATTTAGTAGTAGTAAAGTTAGGAGTCCTAACTTTACTACTACTAAATGCCTTCTGTGAATACCAAAAGTAGTAAGTTTAGGATTTTATCTCAGTTTAGTAGTAGTAAAGTTAGGAGTCCTAACTTTACTACTAAATGCCTTCTGTGAATACCAAAAGTAGTAAGTTTAGGATTTTATCTCAGATTAGTTCTGTGAATCGGCACCTTTTTCAATAAGCACACTTTTCCTATGATGAAACATGGTTATAGGTGCTGTCTTTGGCCTGTAACTGGGAGGAAATCAGGAAAATTCATAACAGCACTCATAGTGAAATATGTCTGATTCCCAGTTCACCCGGTAAGACACTGATCAAAATCACCAACCAGGGTGTCATCGGTGGCAATCTAGTGATATATACAAGCATGCATCCTTTTAAAAAAAGGAGGGCTAATAGCCACATGCTAAAGGGCATAGCCTAGCTCTCTCTTTTAGCAAACATGCATTAGTGAAAAAGAGGGGGCTAAAAAGGCATCACATAGCGTTCTCTCTTTCCAAACCAGTGGGTTCAGGGAAATAGTGTAGTAACAGCTCTGTTATTCAGGACTATATATACCTTAAATCTCTAGTTTGGTGAAAATGGGTAACAAAGTAAGAGTAAGTCTTCTTAACAATTTCATGAAAAAAAATTGAGAAAACTACTAGTAAGGAAAGAAAAGGGGAGGGGATAAATTACCTTAAGCAGGCATTCAAATATCATCATGGATTGGAGGAGTGAGGACAAGTGAGTTTTAGCCTATAGGTAAGGTTGGAAAAATAAAGTGAATCTTCGCAAAAATGTTAACAAACAAATATTTCAATCCTAATCCTAAGCACCCAACTGCACGCATCTTGTCGAACACACTTTCTTGGCTTAAAACTGTCCTCTGCCGAGCTGCTGCATGCCTCTTTCTACCCGAATGTTGAAGTGGTCTGGGGAGACGAGGTTTTTATAGTCTACCAGATGGCCTAAATTAGTAAAGTGAAAGCGGCATGTTCCAGTAGTAAACCATAATTAGTTTCTCGCTCGCGCTTGGGGAGATGAACGGTATGCCGTGGAGCCGTGCCGTAAATGAGCCCATCAGAAGATAACTCGGCTTGAGTCACCAAGCTGTGATATGAAACCAATAAAAGCATTGTTGCCATAAATGAGCCCATAAAAAAGGCTTGTATGATCAAGCTTGAACAAATTCCTCTGTTATTGTCCGCCTGCATGTAGTCCCCACGAAAATGTTTTTTTTTTGCTACAGGCAGCAGAAGCATTGCTGCCGAGAAGTGTCTATCCCAGGGCAACCAACACAAACAGCAGACTTAAGCCGTTAGCGGCCAGAGCTTGAACGCCCTCATGAATGCCGTCAAGAAACACATTGAGATCTTACAATCAGTTGTCCCATAAATATTATACTCAAAGTGTGACAGTGTTGTCTATCAGGCATGGTGCGGCCACTAGGGGTGCAGGTGGATATAGTGTGGTTGCGCCGGTAACCATGGAGATAAAGGGATACATCTTGTTTATGACTATAAGTATAGAAAGTGGACTACAGCAAAACCTTGACAGCGTGCATTCCCGTGGGGGATACGCAGATACAGTATTTCACAAAGCCCAAAGAGTAGAGGTTCATGACCGAATTGATTAATGGTTCATGATTACCTAGGTTATAATTACAATCTGTCAACAGCTTTTAACATCTCACAGGGGATATACGGGTGCAGAGTGTTACAAAACCCTGGGTGTGGAGGCGCAGGACCTCATAGGCTGATGGCTCAACACCACATAGGCAGATAAAATAAACAATTGTCAACGTATCGCATTTGCAGGGTAATGAAGCATAGGTAATGGGTAACGATCCTGGATGAGTAAAAGAACATATTGGAGGAAACTTTACACAAGACGATGTCTGGGGATGCCCCAGCTTGGCAGAGGATCAGGAAGGGGCCGAGAAAATGTAAAACAAGAAAAGGCAAAAGGAAAAGGCAAATATACGAAAAAGACCAAGAAATAGCATTCACTGACCAACCTGATCCAATTTACAACACCTGTGTAATCAATATATTAGATGTGTCTTTGACTGCTGGTCACGAAAACATATTGAATTATGGCTTGAGCTTTTGTCCCTCGGGAGGACCAGATTTTGTTAACCTCAGGATTGAAACTTACAAATTTGTAAGGAAATTAAAATAATGGAAATACTATGCCATGCGGAGTCCCAAAAGTAACATAAGTGACAACAGCTCTAAAACTACCACCATGCAGTTCTCCTTTGGTGATATCCCTGAGTTATTGGCCATCAACAGTTTGGATGAGGTGGAATCAATTGGCACTTCCTCACAAATCCAAGAGGAGACTGAGATTTCCCAACTTGAGCGCATTGGTTTTTTCACGCATCACACCATTGGCAGTGGTTTAAAATCAGGCAGCAGATTTATACCTCAATTGCTGAGTGGAAATTTCATTGATGTGTTTCACGAACTTTTAGTTGATGATATTAATAAACTTAGAAGAACTTCACGCCAAAAGAATTGTAACAATTTTACTGCTAATGATTGGCGTGAACTAAATGCACTCAAAGACAACAACTCGATCATCCTAACACCTTCAGAAAAAAATGGTAGAAATGTTATAATCATGAACAAAAGCCAATATGTAAGGGAGATGAACAGATAACTGAAAATTAAATATCATTATCAAGAGTTGAGAATCAATTCAATTATGGAATATCAAAGTCAATATCCCACTATGCATAAAGGATGGTTGGAGCAAGAGCTGCTTTCACTGGACAAATATACATATCTAAGAGTTGATCACCCAAGGATACCAGTGACCGAGTGTCTCCCTAAAATACACAAAGATCTCTACAAACCCCATGGGGAGGCCCATTGTAAGCATGATGGGCTCATTACTTGAGAACACCTCCAGAATTGTCTCTTTTTCTGTGCCATTATGTTACAACCCTTTCATCCTATATTCAGGATACCAGGGATTTTCTGTGTAAGATTTACATTATGGTGACAATGGATGTTAGTTTACTATATACGCCCATCATCCATCAATTTGACATTGAGGCATGCCAATACTTTATGAGATCCAGACCACTGGCATATGCTTAACACACCACCATGCTACTAACCATACTGTCTTTTTGCCTTACCCATAACATCTTTCTTTTTGATAAGAAGATTTATCTTCAGAAACAGGGTACGGCAATGGGGGAATCCTTTGCCCCCACGCATGCCAACATCTATATGGGTTGGTGGGAGAAAGAGGTGGCATGGGCTGATTGTAACATACAATATATGAATAGCATTGTGCTTTGGGTGTGCTTCATCAATGATTTATTTATTCAATGGGATGGAAATGAGACACCATTATGAGAATATATTGATGTGCTTAACAACAATCCATTCAATATACAATTGACAGCCAAATGGAATACTCAAGAGATTGACATTTTGGATGTCAAACTACAGGTGTCTGATTAATCTATTCAAATGACCATTTTTCGTACAAAAATATCCTGCAACTCCATCCCACATGGAAATAGTAGTCATCCATCATCATTGAAGTGGAGCATACCTTACAGCCAGTTACTTAGAGCACGTAGAATCTGCTCCACTGATTCTCTATTCAAAATTGAAGCCAGAGCCGTGATTCAAAGATTTTTAGAAAGAGGATATCCTGAAAAGGTACTCAGAGAAGCCCAACAAAGAGTACTGACAAAAAGCCGAGATGAATTTCTTTTTAATCAGAAACAGAAAAACCAAAGGGATCTGGTACATGATCACATCAATGAGGAGAATTCCACAAGATTTTTTATGGAATACAACACTGAACATTGTTCAATCTGCTCCCTTTTAATACGCAATTAGCATATATTACAACATGATAATCACCTTAAAGATATACTTGGCCAGCATCCCAACATCACATAAGGCATTGTCGCTTGGAGGCATTTTAATGAAATCCATGTTCTTACAAACTGATGAAACAGATTGGTTAACTAACAGGAACCTGGGTTTCATAAAGTGCAATATTAAAGCCTGTAAATTTTGTGTCAATCTCCCCACTTATGATACTTTTGAAGGAAGAACATGTAGGATTAAGGAAAGAATTACATGTGAAACTGACTTTGTTCTTTACAGCCTTGACTATGGTTGCTAAATGTGTTATGTTGGGAGCACAGTGAATGAGGTCAAGATTCAGATTCTACAGCACATAAGGGCCATTAATCATCAAGACAGAACGAATCCAAAGGCCAAACATTTTTGGAAGGTTCCTCAAGAAAATCTGAATAGCCTGCAATATTATGGCATAAAACATTTTAAAGTCCCGCCTCCCCCCGGAAAAGGCAACAGAGATTTTGAATTCGATATTGGATTAAACGACAATATTCCCTGGTTAGCATTCATCCAGCAATAAAAAACCTACGAGGCACAGAGAGTAACAAGCTGAAACCAAAAATAATCACTCTTTATTTCCTTACTCCCTAAGCGAGCTATAGCCAAGGAAATAGGCGCACAAAACATCCCTTTCATTGGCTAATACTCACTTTAATAAGGTCCCTACTAGACATAAACAGCGCCTCTAACCACTACCTATGTCGTGGCACTACTTCATTATTTCACCGTGCATAGTTCTCTAGTGACAATCTCCCATATATACATATATATTCTAATCAAATGCCAGTGTGTGAGCCTCCCTGTATTAGAGGGCGACCACATTCTTTTGTTTCATCTGTGGTCTTTCCATCTCAACCTCTTACTTCACCAACTGGCTCTGCTCCTTGTCTTATTGCAGGGAATCTACCCTTGAAGTCTGACCATCAACTATCTAGGGATAAGTGTAAACTCAATAGGTCCATTTATATGGTACGGGTTCCAAAGCTGAATGCAAGTGCCATGGAGGATACGGAGGCACTGATCAATAAGGTAATCTATTGGTTGAGACATGAGCGGAATTGTCTATCTATTATAAGATCTGATATTTTATTTGCAAAGAGACGTTCAACTCCACTTTCGCAGTTTGATCATATTCATATCGTTCTATGTACCAACTTTTTAGCTGAAAGTTTTATTAATTTTGCTCTGCGTACTTGTGACTATGTTGGGGAAAAACAAACTGGTATACAACTAAAAGCAACCTCCCCACTGCAGTGGGCTCAGATGGGGCAGCAGAATGAGGGCTATGCTAGATCATCTGATGTCCCTAATACTCGCACCTCTCCTCTACAATCTCCCATGAATGCATTAGATTGACTGTATGAAAGTCCTGTGTGCCTAAATTCCAGCTTGGGTAGTAATAGACCTGGGGTAACGGAACTGTAAAGATCGTGTGTGGCTTAAATCATGTTATTGAACAAATGTCTTCTTTGGGTGGCTCCAAAATTGAAGTTGCTTCACATGATAAGGTGGATAGTTCATGTGGGAAGTTTGAGAATGGTGAACATATTGTACTGCGACCTTTGGATGAGCACATTAGACCACAGGGTATGATAGAGCCTAGTATTGATATTCATATAGCTGATGAGTCTAATAATTCTCAGAATTTAAATTTATTGTCCTGGAATATTGCAGGTATTGGCCAGAAACTATGTGATCAGGACTGGTTAAGTTATATTGTGAGGTATGATGTGTGTCTACTGCAGGAAACCTGGGCTACAGAGAAAACTTATATAGATGGATATACATCCCTCAGTGTAGACGCCAAGCCAGCCCTTCATTTTGGTAGAGCTAGTGGTGGGCTCTTAACTTTGATTAAGAATGGTCGTTTTAGCACTGTCACTACTATAGAAATAGATTGTTTACATTTAATGGGAACCTTAGTTACCCTACCGTCTGGTCTTTCTTTGGCAATTTTTAATATCTATGTAAGGCCAACTCGATCTAATGACATGTCTATGACTCTAGCATTATTGGACACTATATTGGATAATTTATCCCCTGATACAAGAATTATAGTGGCGGGCGATTTTAACACCGGTTTTGAACCTTGCTCCCTCTTAACTGAGATTACTGTGGAGGAAGATGAGCAATGGGGAATTCCTAAATTGCTGGTACCCCTGAGGAAAAACCTCACATCATGTGCATTACAGATAGTTTCATTGGTCATTGGCAGAGGTCTTAGAGCCCTAAATGGTCGTACCACGTCTGACCCCCTGTGTGCACCAACATTCAAGAGAGGTATGTGTGCCAGTATAATTGATTATGTATTGATTGATGTTAGAATGTGGCCCCTATTAGCCGATATGAAAATCAATGCTAGGTCCGATAGTGATCATAACTCTCTCGAAGTGGTACTTGCGGGAGAGCTTTTGGTTTCTGGGTGTGCTCTTATCTATACAAACGTCCCTGTAGCATTGGCTACCAATAATCGACGAGCTGTTAGATGGCCGGAAGTTATGGCTAATCCGGATGTCTATTCAAAAGTCTATAAACAGTTTATTACTTCTTTTGACCCTTACGAGGGGACAGATCCAGCAGGAATACCTATCTTATCAGTCCACATGCAGTTGTTTGATGGTCTTCAAAAGATATTCTACAGAGAAGTGACTTTCACGAAGACGGCACATTCTAAGTATCACGACTGGTTTAACCCTGCTTGTAAAGTAGCTAAGAATTCATTAAAAATAGCTATTGATGAGGGTGATAGAGGTAAAATTCGTACCGCCAGAGGTTTTTACAAAACACAGCTCAGAAAGGCTAGAAGAGATTGGGAAGACAAGTTTTGGCAGGACCTACTTGCAGCCAGTAAAATTAAGGACAGTAGATCATTCTGGAAATTGGTCGCACAGAGTCATCCTGAAGGAGTAAAGTATCCAAGTTTTAATATATCACCCGATAATTGGGTAGCTCATTTTTCATCACTGTACTCGCTATGGAAGCCGGATGATATTGACAATGGTACTAATATAGTGGAGGATGTTATCTCACCTTACATAGCGCAAGAACAATATAGTAGCCCTGTCAAATTCAGTCTTGAAGAGACAGCCCGTGCAATACAGTCTCTTAAAATGGCTAAAGCACCGGGACCTGACAAAATGCCAGGTGATCTTTTTAAGTCAGAGCCATTAATCTGGTCAAGCTATTTTAATCTTTTATCAAATGCTATCTCCGCCGGGGGAGCGATCCCTGATTCATGGAGGGGGCCCGAGATAATAACTATTTTTAAAAAGGGTGATGCTAATAACCCAGCTAACTACAGGCCAATTAGCCTGTTAGATAATGCTCAAAAAGTTTTTAGTCGTCAAATCCTGAATAAATTAACTGAATGGATGGAAGAAAAAGAAATACTATCCCCCTTCCAAGCAGGTTTTAGAACTAAAATTAGTACTGTTGACCAGATTTTTAGATTTACATTATTGGACTGGAAGACTGTGCTTTTACGTAAGGGTATGCTGTATGTGGCTTTTATTGATCTTAAAGCTGCCTTTGATCTTATTCCCCGTTCGAATTTGTGGCAGGTTCTTACTAATATAGGTGTTCCCAGCAATCTTGTATATTTATTGAGTAAATTACATGAGAATAACTATGCTCAAGTACGCTGGGGACCAAGTGGAGAACTGACTAATCGTATTCCAATCGAACGGGGGTCAGGCAAGGCTGTGTTCTTGCCCCCACTTTATTTTCCCTTTATTTAAATGATGTGGTTAATGTCTTGGAAAACTGTGTTAATGATTCTCCTGTGTTAAATGGCAGGAAGGTACCAATATTACTTTTTGCTGATGACTCCCTACTTATCTCAAAGTCCCCTATGGGTCTCCAGAACCTGGTTAATAAATTTTTAGGTTTCTGTAATGAGAGGGGACTCGAGCTTAATGTTAATAAAACAAAATTTATGATTTTAGGCAAGGGGGTCAAGAAAGGTAAACCGACTATTCGGGTTGGAAATGACGTCCTTGAGAGGGTCGAACATTTTGACTATTTGGGAGTACGATTTATGGATAGTTTTAATTGGTTAGATCAGATTATGAAAAGTAAACTTCTTATTGAGCACAGGTCAAATGCCATTCTGAGAACACAAAAGAGAACGGTATCTCATGTGGTATCCCCGGTCATGGAGATTTACTGTGCAAAGGCGCAAGGGGCTGCTCTTTATGGGGCTGAAGTGTGGGGCTATGTTGATGCCAAGCCTCTTGCACTGGTAGAAAACAGCTTTGTTAGGAAAATGTTATGCCTTCCCCAGAGTACACCTCTTATTCCATTGTATTTAGATCTAGGATTGAAAAGAATATCAGACTTAGTGGCTTTGAAAGTGTTGATCTATTGGGTTCGTCTTTGGTGTACACCGGAGCTAGCTGATTATAGAGAATCCCTGACCGATGTTTTAAATATACCAGGTGCTCGATCGCTCCCATGGTTTAAACACGTGTTTTCGTGGTTGAGAATGTTAGGTCTCCGTAGATTTTGGGATGACCCTGCTCAACTCAAGAAAGTCGATCAGCATCTTCTTAAAACTATTTATTGGAATTTTATTAATGAATGTGTATTAAGGAAAAATTATGTAGGATCTCTGACTAACAGTTTTCTTGATTTTAAATCTACTCCACTATTGGAAGATTATATGGATTTTATACCCTTTGCTTTCCCTAAAAGTCTTTTTATACGGTTTCGTTTGGGGACTTTGCCCATAAGATCATTTACTCACAAATGGAATCCAGCACAGTCAGCATTGACTTGCCCAATGTGTAAACAATGTGATGAAAATCAATCACATTTGCTATTTTTCTGTCCGAAGTATTTGTCCCCTCGTAGGAGGTGGATTATTCCGATTTGCCGGGAATTGGGGCTTGTACAATATCGAATAGCATTACGGATTCTAAAAACTAATCTCTCCCCTAGAATAGTTGTAGCTGTCAGCAAATTTTTAGAGGCAGTTTGGTATAAACGCAATGCAATTTTAAAATTAGATCAGTGTAAGGATTAAGGATGTATTTTATTTTATTGCTTATTTATATTAATGAACTGTTTTATTCTGTATTGTCTTGCTAGGTGTAACTTTTAGGTACTGTCTGTAGCTGGATCTAATGTACAGTGCTAAAGTAATTATTATCTTTTTATCAACTATGATGTTATTGCTGCTGTTATTGTACTCCACTCTGAAGCATTATGCACTTTAAACATGGACTTATTGCTGCTATTATTGTATATACAATTGTAATGTAACTTGAAGCATTATGCACTTTAAATATGGATACACTGCTGCTATTATTGTTGTTATTGTACACATATTTGTGTATTATTAGTTAATTTAATGTACAGGATGTTGGTTGATACTTTGAGGGTTGCAATAACCAAATAAAGTTATATACTACTATATATATATACTTTTTTCCTAAACCATATCATTGCAGACGCCCTCTTCACTTTAAAAGACATCCTCTTATGTGAAGTTTCTTCCAATATATTCTTTTAGTCATTCACAATCGTTACCCATTACATATGCTTCAGTACCCTGTAAATGCGAACCGCTAACGATAGTTTATTTTATCAGCTTATGTGATCATGAGCCATCAGCCTATGAGGTCTTGAGCCTCTACACCCAGAGTTTGGTAATACCCTGCATCGTATATCCCCTGCAGGGGCAAAACGTTAAAAGCTGTTGACAGATTGTAATTGCAACCCACGTAATCATGAACCATTAACCAATTCGGGCACAAACCTCTACTCTTTGGGCTTTGTGAAATACTGTACCAGTGTATCGCCCGCAGGAATGCATGTTGTCAAGGTTTTGCTGTGAATCCACTTTCTATACTTATAGTCATAAACAAGAAGTATCCCTTTATCTCTGTGGTTACCGACACAACCACACTATATCCACCTGCACCTCTAGTGATCTCACCATGCTTGATTCCGCTAACGGCCTAAGTCTGATGCTTGTTTGGTTGCCCTGGGACAGACACTTCTCCACAGCAGTCCTTCTGCCACTTATAGTAAAAAACAAAAAAAAATTGTGGGGACTATATGTAGGCAGACAATAACAGAGAAATGTGTTCAAGCTTGATCATATAAGCGTGATACATTTATGGCAACAATGTTTTTATCGGTTTCATATCACAGCTTGATTACTCGAGCCCTGTTATCTTCTCATGGGCTCACTTACGGCACTTGTCCACGGCATGCCTTTTATCTCCCCAGGCACGAGCCTGAAACAAATTAAGGTTCAGAACCCGGAACATGCCACTTTCACTTTACTAATTAAGCCATCTGGCAGACTATAAAAACCTCGTCTCCCTCAGAACACTTCAACATTTTGATAGAGAGAAGCATGCAGCAGCTCTGCGGACAGTTTTAAGCCATGTAAGTGTGTTCGTCAAGATGGATGTAGCTGGATGCTTAGGGATTATAATTTAATTATTTGTTTGTTAAAATTTTTGCCAAGATTTACTTTATTTTTCCCACCTTACCTATAGGCTAAAACTCACGTGTCCTCACTCCTCCAATCCATTATGTTATTTGAATGCCTGATTAAGGTGAGTTACCCTCTCCCCTTTTCTTTCCTTACCAGTAGTTTTCTCATGTTTTTCTTAAAATTGTTAAGAAGACTCACTCTTACTTTGTTACCCATTTTCACCAAACTAGAGATTTAAGGTGTATACAGTCCTCAATAACAGAGATGTTACTACACTTTTTCCCCAAACCCACTGGTTTGGTAGGAGAGAGTGCTATGTGATGCCTTTTTAGCCCCTTCTTTTTCACAAATGCATGTTTGCTATAAGGGAGAACTAGGCTATGTTCTTTAGCTTGTGGCTATTAGCCCTCCTTTAAAAAAACAAAAAGATGCATGCTTGTATACATCACTCGATTGCCACCACCTGATTGACGATTTTGATCACTGTCTCATTGGGTGAACAGGGAATCAGCCATATTTCACTTTAAGTGCTGTTCTTAATTTTCCTGATTTCCTCCCAGTTATAGGCCAAAGACAGTGCCTATAACCACCTTTTGTCTTGGGCAAAGTGTGCTCATTGACGAAAACGGGTGAGTGAGTCCACTCATCCACACAATTAACGAATTGCCCTAAAATATAGGACTTTCCCAATTCCAGTCCTGATGAACTCCATAGACCCGTATTGGCTGTTCCAGGCCGAAACATGTTGACCTGACCACCAGGTGCAGTGGATCAGTAACCCATCCACATAACACTGATTTGTTTTTAGTCTTACCACTATCCTAATTCTCTTCTCTCAATAAAGATTTTCCTACAAGATAGGAGGTTATTTTAATTCACCACTGTCAACATTCAAACAGTCTCCCTCCTGCTGGAGGTTTTGGAAGTCACATAGAGAACCGTATACTCAAGTGGCAGACCCAATGATGGCACTATCCACCAAACCACATTAAGCGGAGATTATATACACCGCAGATTGTGAACGTGTGGTTGAAGGCCTCCGAGATAATTTTCCTGAGACATCTGTGGTACATTCTCCCCCCCTCTTTGATATATGGCAGGAACCTCTATTACATCTGTTTGACGATTGTGAAATGGAGAGGTACTTCATCCTTAATTAACCATTAACTTCAAAGTGTGCATGACGTAGACTGGGACCTTGCAATAAATTACAATAAAATGGTTGCCTTGTGTAGGCATGAACTCGAACTTGCACAGGTTACAGCGCAGAAGTAAAAGTTAGACAAATTGTTGGTCTGTCTTTCATTGCATATTGGGAGTGCCATGAGAACCCTCAATCTCCCTCCTCCCCACGTTGGGAGCAGTGTGTGACTGCACAGGCATGCAAGAGATATCCGGAGGGGTCACTGGGAGCCTTGTGTCCCACCCCGCCACCCCAAGTAACACCTTTAAGAAGTGCCTTTTGTCAGTGGTACAGTTAGCCTATTTACCCCTGCTTCTGCATTTGTAAAACAGAGCAGGAGCAGTAGCAGAGGCTATCCCTCATTTGCATCAGGCAATGAACCAATGCAAATGACTGAATGCTACCTTGAAGATCACAACTGTAAAAAATGTGTGCCTGCACAATCAGTATTACATAAGGGGCTTCGCAAGTGTCTGCACAGCCCTTTCTGAAATAGAGAAGTGCCCCGAGGGTGCAAAAAGTGCTTACAGATGTCGGTACAGCCCATGGTGTCATTCCTGGGGGAGGAGGAATGCAAAGGGCAAAATTGGACACACATATATTTTTAGCAGCATTTTTTGCATTTCCGCAAAAACTATACCCTCCTCTGTTTTGCACATGCTGTTACAACCAAGTACCAAAATTATTCTCCCAAAACTGTGCCCTGGGAAGAATAACAGGAGCAAAATTGGAGCAAAAACCTTTTGTTCGACTTATTCCCAATTTTATTAGAAGACATGTCACAATTTCGAGCAAAATCATTCCTGACACACCTGGCATAATCATTATGTGCATCAGTTTTTTTTGCTCATTACTACCACCGACCTAACTCAGAATGAGGTCTTTAACAACCAAAGCGGATTCCAATAATTCCTACCCATTATGCATGTTTTTACTCTGTCCAGATATTTACAGGTGAAAAACATCTTCTGTTTTTAAAGTTGTTGCTATAGGGTTGCTATATACTAACCTAGTGTGAGGAGCAGTGTAGTGTTAGATTATCTACTGATGTTGGAAGAGTTCATTGTAACATATCAGGCAGAGGCAGCCATGTTCCGAGTGTAACTAGGATGTGAACTACTTGCACGAGGTCTCTCCCTTCACTGTGGATACAGATAGCTGAACAATTCTTGATCTCTGCAGTCTAATGTTGATAGAAGTCAGTGGGTGAAAGGTGGTTGAGCAATGACCTAACACCTTAAGGGAATGAGTTTCAGCAGTTGAAAAGCAGCCCAAAACCGCCAGCTGAAATGTTGGAGGAGCTAAAGGCCCCACAGTTCTACTGTGCTCCATTTCAACACTTGCACATAAACAAAATATGATGTATGTTAGATGCAGAACTCTCAAGATGAGAAAGGGGGAGGACCTTTGTCTTGTCACAAGACTATGTATTCACAAAATTATATTTCAGGTGCATGGTTTAACCCGGGTCAAGTGCAGAGTCAAATACAGGGTGGGCTATGTACATAGAAAACATGGGTAGCCTTGGGTTGATTACAAACAGAACATTGATGGTGCAGGATTTCGCAAAAAGAAACCTGCTAGGATTAACACCCCCATAAAACTTACAGTGTGCAGTGTAAACTAATATGCAAGCCACATGAACACGTGGGAAACCGCTTTGCGCATGCGTGCCCTAATGTGAACTAAAATGCATGAAAGAACTAGGCCGCACTTTACATTGCGCTTCTAAAGAGACAAAACTAATGCATGTTTAGGCCGCATTTCGCATTCGCATCTGCATCTTGCTTTAAGACGATAATGAATAATGCCGCTTGTGCTCTAAGATTATGCTAACAAACCATTAACAAGGGATAGTGCAAAGGTGGTTGGCAAACAGTGAAAGGTGCATTTCCGTGTAATTAATGAATGCTTATGTTCTATTTGCCGTAGTGAGTCAAATGGGCCTGAAATCTCTTAAGTTGTCCAGATAGATGAGGGGTTGGAGAATGAATAAAATGACAAGCAGACCGAAGTGCTGAGCGCTGCAGAGAAAGTGTAAAGGTTCAAGGCTATGCAGCACAGAGAACATTGTATGACTGCCAAACGGATGAGCCTGACCGTGGGATCCAAGACTTCTTCTGCGGAACGTGATGAAAAAAATATATGAGAAATTGGAGAAATATTTCAATGTCGAAATAACTGAACGAGTCATTTGGGAGAGGATATAGAACAATGAGTACAAAGAAATTGTGAATGGGAACCTGGTGGTGTGACAGTCCACCTCCCAAATTAACCAATGAACTGTCGAGTTTCATAGATTGTTTCAACTAATGTGGGTTGGACATGTAGGTTTTAGGGTATAACTGGGGTACCTTTAGGGGTGTGGTTTATTGCCTTAGCCTGAGCTCTGATCGAGTGCAGAGGAGAGAGGGGTGATGCGTCGCTGTCCGTCGGTTTGCAGAGAGGACTAGCTGTACCTGACCCTGTCCTGTCCCGTTCCTGAAATCTTTGTCTCTTGACTATCTCAGGAGACCCCCACTACTCCCTTGGCCAGGGGGGTGGTATTTCACTGAATTCCTTTGGGTTTGTATTATCTTGCTGACTCGTACTTTGCATAATTTATTTGCAAATGTATTTTTGTCTCTGAAACTTATGTCTCTTCATCTATCCACTCCGTCATATGTATATTGTTTCGCATTATTTTGCTGAAACTTATGCCTCTTCATCTATCCACTCCCTCATATGCATATTGCTCATTGTTGATGAGGTCTGACACTGTTTGTATTGCCGATTGATTTTCTCTCCCTTATGTGGGATTCTTTGTTTGCATTGTGACCTGTATACGATGAGCATAATCATTGATTTGAGATAAACTTTATAAACCTTGCAGAGAGTCTGTGATTATTTAGTTGGTTAGATAGTCAGTTAGTTCTAATTATTACCATCAACTACTCAACTAATTGGTCCATCGACCAAGAGGAAAGAGAGTTGATATACAGGTCTAGTTATGTATTTAGAATTGTTAAACATGAATCTGTGAAGGAAACATTTTTTACGTCTTTAAAACTTGACCCCCAGCTCATCAGGGATTTGGGTGAATGTGTATGGGCCATTGTATGAAATATTGATGATTATTGATCCCTGATTAAATGTCGCGCTGGATCAGTTTTTTGGTAGCAGAGAACAGTTTAATTATTGATTAGTTTGGTAATAATTATTGATTATTGATTATATGTTCTTATCCTGAAAAGTTAGTGTCCTGTTCTATGTTGTCTGGAAGTACAGGTACGAAGTTACCTGAGGAAACCCGGGAATGGGGATTTAGCCTGAAGTAGGCAGAAGAAGAATGTGGATAAAGAAATCACACTGCAGAAGTACTTTGTCTGTTGTTATAATACTGTACGGCGGAAGGCTGTAGGTGTTATATTTAGGGACAATTTCGTATGTGAGTAGAGTGTCTGAAATAGCGAAGGGTCTACTTCCAAAACTCTGGCCTTATCCCCAGAGGAGTACCAAGATCTCTTTTTACACCAAAAAGTCCTCTTGCGAAACTTTGGCCTTATCCCTAGAGGAGTATTAAGTCCATCTGTAGCTTGATTGGGTGTAAAATAGTGCTGGTCATTATTTTACTTGAAGTAAAAGAATTTCTCGTTTGAAGTGAAGAACTGTCTCTTTATTTAGAGGAACAGACAAGGTAGCATTGTTTTATGTTGTTACTAACAAACATTTTGATTAAGAAGAGTTAGAAATACATTGCCGTATTATTTTGTAAAGGGAGAGTCAGTAGAAGGAGTAATACTGACGTCACAAAAAGGCCGCGCTGGCATTGGTCAGACAGCGAGCGTGAAGTAAGCTCTGATTGGCCGGTTGGTGTGAGCCGCGCTGGTACTGGTTGAAATAGTAGATACGTAGAGAGCTGTGATTGGACGGTTGGTGTGAGTCTGATATTGGACAAGAACTGACAAATAGAAAAGGCAGAATACGAAAAAAGTTTCCTTGTGTGTTTTGTTGAGGTACATTAGCGTAAAAAGTCAGAAAAATGAAGTTGCAAAGGAAAATAAAGAATTTCTTTAAAAAAGATAAACCAATAGTGACTAGAGAGGGAGTTCTTGTTCCACCTCCAAGAACGCCAGCTGCTTATATGATGTTGGAGCGAGGATACCATACGTGTACTTGGTTAGAGAATTGGGTGGAATACAAAAGGATGATGGTGTTATAGCTTTTCCACAGCATGGTTCGTTTAATATGAGGATTTTGCAGAATTTGAGAAATCGAATGAGTTTGCTAGAGCCAAATCCCAGACCTATGCAGTATGAAGCGTTAGAGGAATGGGAAGAAGAAGCATACGAAAGAGAGAGATCTCGAGGTGGTAGGAAATACAGAAATTTAGTGCCTAGGTACCCTTTTGAGAGAAGAGAGGATACGATGAAACGATGGAGGAGAGCTGTGGTAACGGAGGGTTTGTACCCAGTTTTAGTTGCCGAAGATCAGACAGGAGGCAAATGTAAAGAGAAAAAGAAAAATATAGAAACTTCAAGTTTAAGAGATGACCCAAACGATTCAGATGATGAGTTGTTAGAGGATATTATGACCAAAAGACCCCTGCCATACCAAGAAAATTCAGATGAGTTGACTCCGAGTGCACCACAAATGGAAACTCCTTTAACCCCACAGGTTACGGAAATAGCTAGGGTAATATGAGAAAAAGAAATAGACATATTAAATAAGGCAAGGGAAGAGCAGATTCAGAAAATAAATCAGTTAAGTCTAAATGCAGAAGCATTGACGGTACCGGTAACAATTGGTCCCGTAGTTCCATTGTATGGAGAAAAACAGAATGTATCAAAAGTGCATATGTTAGCAGTTCCTAGGAGTAGCGTCAGGAGTGGAATAGTGACGGTAGCGGATGAGGATGGACAGGCTGGCACGAATACTACCTTGTTAGATCTTTCGGTTTGTGAGATGATAACAGAAACCCCTAGGAGAAGTATGCAAATAGATCCAAGGAGAATAGGGCTGAATGTTATTTCAGCGACAGGATATTCAGCAGGTCCTTCACCAGAGGAATTAAATGATTGGATACAGGGAATGGAAAAGCGAAAACCTCAACCACCGAGTATAAATGTGAGCAATTGAAAATAGATTTGGAAGAGATGATTATTGGCACAATAAGTCCAGACAGACTAGGAACTTACCGAGATGAAGAGCTGTTGTTTTTGTGTAAAAGTATTACTTGGAGAGCAGGGATCTTCATGAGAAAATAGCAGAGGCTGCTAGTGATTATGGAATAGATATAGAGAAGTCAAAAGTGTTGCAGAAATCGTACAGATTGGCCTTTACTGAAAAGGATCTGGAGAGTTTGAATGCGTCAGGAAAAAGATTACAGATAAAAGAGTTGATGAATATTTTGAAAAAATGGGGAGATGTTGAACGATGGACAGGTAGATGGACGAAAAAGAAAGAAGAGGCAGCTAGAAAGGGAGCATCAATGTTTCCGTTAAGAGAGACAGAACAAGTTGAAAGGGCGTGTCCGATGAGAGAAGTTCCAGGTGGTGGATATGTTCACGTTCCTTGGACAAGACAGGATATATTGTCTTTCACGAATGATTTTCCCAGGTTAAGGGAGAAACCGGTTGAGTGGTATAAACAGGTAGAGAGGTTTGTGAAAGTTTCAAAGGTTTTGTTAAAAGATTTAGATGGTTTGTTTGAGATTGTCGTTCCTGCTGATTTGTGGACAGAATGTAAAATCACTGTCGATTGGCCAAAAGAAGAATATCCTAGAGATCCTAAAACAGGTGCACCATATGATGAGGTGATGAAAAAGTACAATCAGGTAATCACCTTTTTGAAAGGAAAAATTTCCCCTAAGGAAACAGATTGGGTAAAAATTGACAGAACAACCCAAGAACCAAAGGAGTCAGTGCATGCTTATTTTGAAAGGTTGTTACAAGTATTTAAACAGTACAGCGGGTTTGAGAACATTGGAGACAAAGATATGGGACATTTTGTGTATCGTTTTGTGTTTGGTTTAAAACCGGAAATTAGTAATATGATTCAGCAGCATTTGATTTGTTGGCAGAGCAAAACAACTGATGAAATTGTGAGGTATGCAAAGTATTGTAGTGATGACATTGATTTAAGACATAAAAAATTAAAGGAGAAAATTATGTGGGCACAAGTGAAGGTAGCAGAACAGAAAGAAGTAAATAATAATTCTCAAACAGGTTACCAGATGAATGGTCAGAATCAAAATGGTCAGGTACCCAGTGGAGGTAGAGGTAGAGGGAAAATGAGTAAAGAAGAGGCTAGGAAGAAATTTCCCTGTCATGCATGCGGAAAGTATGGACATTGGAAGAACGAGTGTAGATCTGCACAAAAGAATAATGGGGTAAATCAAAATTTAAATCCACAGATGCAGAATGAGGTGAGTGTGAATCAACAGCAACAGCAGCAGGTAGTTGCTCCACAGTTACAGGTGCCACAAGCTCCCATGCCCAATAATGTGAATGCTCAAGTACAGAGGTACGGTGCGAACACTGGATTTCACGGAAGTGATCGTGTTGGTAAGAATCAAAATGTGCAAGTAGTTCCGCAATACTGGTTGCAGTGCAATGAGAGTGATTCAGACTCATCTCAATGACGGTGCCTGATAGGGGAGGAACAGTGCGTACTTGGCGCATCTTTAGCGGTAGATCAGTCAGGTCCATTTGTTGACGGAAAAGTGGAAGGTAATGATATTACATTCCTGGTGGATACTGGTGCTACCCGTTCTACTGTGAGAGCAGCAGAAATTCCAAACCTACCCCTCTCTGGAGAAACTATCCAAGTTGTAGGAGTCTCAAATAAGCATATTAGAACCCCAGTCATAAATCCAATAGAAGTTCATATTGGAAGTTTCAGAGACATGCATCGTTTCGTGGTATGTGACTCAAGTCCAGTAAATCTCTTGGGAAGAGATTTATTGTGCAAAATGAATTGTACCATCTATTGTACACCAGATGGTATTGCGTTTCAGACACCTGATGAGGATGTTGAATACAAGATGATGTTAGCGAAGCAAGGGACAGAGGTGAATGAGTTGTTTTCACTTCTCACAGAAGAGAATTTGCCCGAAGAATTAAAAGGGACAGTGAGGTCAGATGTATGGGACTTTACGGGAAAGGAGATTGGCCTAATGACAAATGTAGATCCAATTCAGGTTACAGTAAAAGAGGGTGCTGTATATCCAAACACACCTCAGTACAAAATGAGTCCAGAAGTAATTGCAGGAGTCACTCCTGTGATTGACCAAATGATTGAACAGGGAATTTTGAAAGAAATAATGAGTAGTCCTTGTAATTTGCCTATTATAGGAATTAAAAAGCCAAGTGGAAAATATAGAATAGTACAGGATTTAAGAAGGATTAATAAAATTGTAGTACCCTGTTGTCCAGTAGTACCAAATCCAGCAGTAATCCTTTACCAAATTCCATGCGATTCTGAATGGTACACAGTGATTAATTTGTGCCAAGAATTTTCTCGATTCCTTTACATCCGGAAAGCCAATATCTTTTTGCATTCCGGTTCGGAGACCGTGTTTTGGCATGGTGCCGAGTTCCTCAAGGGTACACAGAGAGTCCTTCAATCTTTAATCAGATTCTGAAAAGGTGTCTGGAGACCTTAGTCATGCCAGGAAATTCAGTTTTGGTTCAGTACATTGATGACCTACTTGTGGCATCAAAGACCCGAGAGGCATGTGTGACAGATACCATTGCCTTGCTGAACCATTTGGCAGAAGGAGGACACAAAGTGTCGCCAGCAAAATTACAATTTTGCAAACAGGAAGTCCAATACCTAGGACACAAAATAGAAAAGGGAGTCAGAAAGGTGACACCAGAAAGAATTAGTGTGATTAAACAAATGAGCCCACCTACCACTCAGAAAGAAGTCTGAATGTTTTTGGGAATGGTTGGATACTGTAGGCAGTGGATCAGTGGTTTCTCACTGATTGCAAAACCTCTACAGAGGTTGACACGAAAGGATGTGAAAGATCCGATTGTGTTGGATGATGAAAGTATGGAAGCTTTTACTAAACTGCGAAACAGTCTTTGTCGAGCACCTGCATTGGGAATGCCAGATTATGCAAAGGATTTTGCATTGTACTGTTGCGAAAGAGATGGGTGTGCACTTTCACTTTTAACTCAAAAACATGGAATGGCATGACGTCCAGTAGCATATTTTTCTGCTACTTTGGATTCAGTGGCTGCAGCGTTGCCAGGCTGTTTAAAAGCAGTAGCTGCTACTTGTGTGAGTCTGGAACAGAGTGAAGCAATTGTGATGGGACATCCAGTCAAGGTGTATGTGCCTCATTCAGTTGAGATTCTTTTGACACGCACCAGGATGCAGTACATGACCTCTAGTCGGCTGACTAAGTATGAAAGAGTGATCTTGGGTGCTGAAAATGTGACCGTGGTAAGGTGCACTACAGTAAATCCGGCAACTCTGTTGCCGAATTCATATTGTGAGGAAGTGAGAGAAGAGGCAGATCATGATTGTTTGGATGTGACAGAGTTGTGCACAAAACCCAGGCCCGATATTGAGGATGTCCCATTAGAGGAATCAGACTGTGAGATGTTTGTTGACGGATCATGTTTAAGAAATGAAAAAGGAGAATTATGTTCTGCCTATGCTGTTTGCACCATAGCGAGAGTTTTAGAAGCATCCTGTCTAAAAGGGGTAAACTCTGCTCAAATTTTTGAATTGATAGCTCTAATTAGAGCGTGCAAAATTGCCAAAAGCCTGAGGGTAACCATATTTACTGATAGCCAATATGGATTCGGGGTTGTCCATGATTTTGGGCAGCTATGGATGCAAAGGGGATTTCTGACTTCTTCAGGTTCCCCTATAAGGAACAGCAAAACTGTAAAAGATCTATTGGATGCTTTACAATTGCCCAAAAGAATTGCAGTGGTCAAATGTTCCGCACATAAGTCAGGAGATGACTATGTGACGAGGGGCAACAGATACGCAGATCAAGTAGCGCATTTCTGTGCCCGAAATGTAATTGCCCTAAACAGAGGGATTGAAAAAGAAAATACCAATTGCCATCTTATGTTTTCTTCTTCTTTTGAAACTTGGGATGAGATTAGGCAGTTACAGGAAGAGGCAAGTGATGAGGAAAAATAAATCTGGAAAAATTCAGGCTGCAGAAAGAGAACTGAGGACGAAGTGTGGGTGTATATAGACAAAAGACCAGTCATGCCGGATAGTTTACTATCCCATATGGAAAGGATATACCATGGAATTGCACATGTTGGAAGAGATGCAATGATCAGGCTCTTCAAGCAATCATGGTATAACCCAAAGTTCAGGGTCATTGCAGAGAGTCTCCGCAAGAGGTGTGTCACCTGCCAGCAGCAGAATCCAGGCAAGAAGACAATTGTTAGTTGGGGACGCATTGGAAAAGCAGCAGGTCCATTCACCCGACTTCAGTTGGACTTCATAGAGCTCCCCCATGCAACGGGCTGAAATATGTGTTGGTTGTTGTTTGTTTGTTTTCTCGTTGGGTGGAAGCCTATCCAACGAGAAGGAATGACAGTCTAACTGTCGCAAAGCTGCTTCTAAGAGAGCTAATACCTAGATTCGGATTTCCAGTCACTTTAGAAACAGATAGAGGAACCCATTTTAATAATGAGATAATTCGGATGATCTGTGCAGCGTTACAAATTGAACAGAAGCTGCATTGTGCCTATCGACCCAAAGCATCTGGTGTGGTTGAACAGATAAATGGCACAATAAAATCTAGGTTAGGAAAGGTGTGTGCATCCACAACACTGAAATGGCCTGATGCTTTACCCCTTGTATTGATGAGTTTTAGAAGCATTCCTGACAAAAAGACGGGTTTGAGTCCACATGAAGTCCTGATGGGAAGAGCAATGAGACAAGCATTTATACCAGCAAACAAACTGATGAATATATCTGATGATCTAGTGCTTGATTATTGCAGAGGATTGGCTGATCTGGTGCGTTCTGTGTCTCACCAGGTTGGAGAAGATGCCACTACACCACAGCTGAATCAAGCTCATGATCTGAGTCCTGGTGAGTGGGTCCTCGTCAAGAAACACGTGAGGAAATCGTGTTTAGAACTCAGGTGGAACGGACCTTACCAGGTGATTTTGGTGACGACAACCGCAGTGAAGTGTGGTGGTTTGCCAAATTGGATCCCTGCCAGCCATATCAGACGAGTCCCAAGTCCACTTGAAAGACAAGGAGAGCAGCAACTGGTAAACAAAAGCCAAAGACCAGAGGCTGAAGTGTGTGAAGCTGAAGAATCTAGAATAACAGATTCTGAAGAACAAACAGATGACGAATAGCCAAGCACAAGTCAAGTCGAGTGGGCACCAGATACTGAGTCTCATGAGACTGCTGTTGAACCAGAAGAAAGAGAAGTTACTGAAAGTCAAGAAGAAGGGCAGATAGAAGAAAGGCCAAATAAGAGAACCTGTGAACCAGACGGAGAAGGTGAAAAAGTAGTTCAAGTCAAAAGGCCAAGAAAAGGTGACAATTGGCCAAGTGGAGTGAAAAGACTGAAATACACTTTTGTGAGGAGGAAGCCAAAGAAAAGACCAGAGCAAATCAATGAGGTCACAAGTCAAGCAGAACAAAAGGAGTCAGAAGAAGAGTCAGTACAAAAATACAAGGACAGTAAGAATTCCCAGCAGAAAATACACAACACCGGAATGGACGTATGTGATCTTGGAAGAAATTGAAAGCTCAGATCCAAGTGAAGAAAAGGACGGTACTGACACTGAGCAAGTGGATGAAAGCAAATTGAGACCACCTTAAGAGAACTGTGAAAAGTTAAGGTGAAAACTTTGCCAGATGAAATAAATTGAATGACTCCGAAGACTTAAAGAAAAAGAAAATAATAGAAAGGGGTGAAGAAGTAAAGCCTTGAAGTGTAGGATTACACTATTTTTCAGAAAATTATTTTTAGTACATTTTTGAGTTTCTATAGATTTAGATTTTTCCATTTTTTTTGTAGAACACAAAAATGGCCGAAGTAAAAGTGACTGAACATCCAAAGTCTAGTCTAAAACGTAGATGTATTAAAACTTGCTTATGTAGTGTCTTTTTACTGACATTTATGTGGATATTATTAACTGTCATTGTACCTATTCTAATGGTAACTAATAATGGAAACAATACTAATGATGTAATAAGTGAAAGAGTGAGTGATGTTATTAAAGAAACCCCTAATACTAACATAGAACAAATGGATGGAAGCATTCTCCATCATGATAAATCAATTAGTGATTTCTCGTTAAATGTTTTTACTAAATTGTTGTATGAATATGTGAATACAATGAATGTGAGTGATTGTTATGTGTGCATGCAATTACCTTTGTCTGTCTCAGAAGGGGGACTTATCACCACCTTCCTTTAACCTATGGTGTGTCTTGCAGTGTTTTAACCAGCTTATTTTATGTGACGGGGAAGCTGGAGTACCATTATTCTAATATAGATTTAGTATTTTCAGAGATACCTATTATAAAGGAGCTGAACAAGGTTTTAAGTAGTAAAAATGCACGGTATATGGGAGAATTCTTCCATATTACCAAGACATTAGATATAGAATATGCTTATAAAAATAATCTAACATGTAGATTACGGGTTGAAGCAAAAGTATTCATAGATATAGTAGAATATAGAAGAGAAAGTTTCCAAAGAAAAGCTGCTGAACAAAAGTCACAGGTACCACCATGGGCATTTAGAGAAGGAAATTATGAGAAAGGCAAGACGTACGCTGCAATGTCCCTGGACTGGTATAAAAAGGGGAAAATCTGTTTACTTAGACTAAGAACTAACTATAATAATTATTTCATTGATACTAGTGAATGTGAGCATACTTTCCAAATTACTGGAGGATGGGGATTGAAGGGTGGAACTGATCCTGTTTTCCCAGGAGTCTATTATATGTGTGGTAAGAAAGCCTATTATAGGTTGCCTGCACATTGGTATGGAAGTTGTTATTTTACAGTCGTTTTTCCAAAGGTCTACCATGTAGACAAAAGCAATAACAGAATCAATGAAATAAAACAAGGACTAACACGAAACAAGAGAGCTAGTTTCTCAGAAATAGTAGGTGATATCTTTGGTGCACTGATACCCTCAGTTGGAGTCGTTCTAAATTCGCATAAAATTGGACAATTGTCCACAGTGGTTGATCGTTTATCGACTGATACTGCTGGTGGGTTCTTGATGATTGACACTGAAATGGTTGCACTCAGATCAATGGTTTTGCAAAATCGACTTGCCCTTGATATTTTATTGGCAAAAGAGGGTGGAGTCTGTGGCATGTTGAAAATTCAACACTGCTGTACTTATATCCCTGACCAAAGTAAAGGTATTAAGGTATTGAGGGATATATAAAGAATATTACGAAATTACATGAAGACTTGACCCAACTGGAGGTTGACGGTGTCTGGGAGAGATTTGGTAAGAGTTTCTCTTCTGTAGGTAAATGGTTTTCCACCTTTGGAAGTAGTTTATTAGGAAAAATAATAATGCCAATCATTTCAGTAGCTGGAGTAGCCTTAGTGATAATAACAATATATAAATGTTGTAAGTGTGGAAGAAAAGAGATGACAGAATCAAAAGATAAACGAAAAGCAAGAAAAAGAGATGAGATAGAATTAGAAGATATGAAAAGAGATTACTATGATGAGATGAAGGGGTTGGATGAAAAGCTGATGGAAAGAGAAAAGATTACGGATCTTTAGATAGATAAAGATGGCACTTGGTATGGTGGGTATTTTATGATGGCTCCAGAAAGCCATCAGAGGGGGGATTGATGGAGCAGGATTTCGCAAAAAAAATCCTGCTAGGATTAACACCCCCATAAAACTTACTAACAGTGTGCAGTGTAAACTAATATGCAAGCCACATGAACACGTGGGAAACCGCTGTGCGCATGCGTGCCCTAATGTGAACTAAAATGCATGAAAGAACTAGCCCGCACTTTACATTGCGCTTCTAAAGAGACAAAACTAATGCATGTTTAGGCCGCATTTCGCATTCGCATCTGCATCTTGCTTTAAGACGATAATGAATAATGCCGCTTTTGCTCTAAGCTTATGCTAAGAAACCATTAACAAGGGATAGTGCAAAGGTGGGTAGCAAACAGTGAAAGGTGCATTTCCGTGTAATTAATGAATGCTTATGTTCTATTTGCCGTAGTGAGTCAAATGGGCCTGAAATCTCTTAAGTTGTCCAGATAGATGAGGGGCTGGAGAATGAATAAAATGACAAGCAGGCCGAAGTGCTGAGCGCTGCAGAGAAAGTGTAAAGGTTCAAGGCTATGTAGCACAGAGAACATTGTATGACTGCCAAACAGATGAGCCTGACCGTGGGATCCAAGACTTCTTCTGCGGAACGTGATGAAAAAAATATATGAGAAATTGGAAAAATGTTTCAATGTCGGAATAACTGAACGAGTCATATGGGAGAGGATATAGAACAATGAGTACAAAGAAATTGTGAATGGGAACCTGGTGGTGTGACAGACCACCTACCAAATTGACCAATGAACTGTCGAGTTTCATAAATTGTTTCAACTAATGTGAGCTGGACATGTAGGTTTTAGGCTATAACTGGGGTGCCTTTAGGGGTGTGGTTTATTGCCTTAGCCTGAGCTCTGATCGAGTTCAGAGGAGAGAGGGGATGATGCGTCGCTGTCCGTCGGTTTTGCAGAGAGGCCTAGCTATTCCTGACCCTGTCCTGTCCCGTTCCTGAAATCTTTGTCTCTTGACTCTAACTCAGGAGACCCCCACTACTCCCTTGGCCAGAGGGTGGTATTTCACTGAATTCCTTTGGGTTTGTATTATCTTGCTGACTCGTACTTTGCATAATTTATTTGCAAATGTATTTTTGTCTCTGAAACTTATTTCTCTTCATCTCTCCACTCCGTCATATGTATATTGTTTCGCATTATTTTGCTGAAACTTATGTCTCTTCATCTATCCACTCCCTCATATGCATATTGTTAATTGTTGATGAGGTCTGACACTGTTTGTATTGCTGATTGATTTTCTCTCACTTATGTGGGATTCTTTGTTTGCATTGTGACCTGTATACGATGAGCATAATCATTGATTTGAGATAAACTTTATAAACCTTACCGAGAGTCTGTGATTATTTAGTTGGTTAGATAGTCAGCTCTAATTATTACCATCAACTACTCAACTAATTGGCCCATCGACCAGGAGGAAAGAGAGTTGATATACAGGTCTAGTTATGTATTTAGAATTGTTAAACATGAATCTGTGAAGGAAACATTTTTTTCCGTCTTTAAAACTTGACCCCCAGCGCATCAGGGATATGGGTGAATGTGTATGGGCCATTGTATGAAATATTGATGAGTACTGATCCCTGATTAAATGTCGCGCTGAATCAATATCATGCTAAGCAACTTCAAAATAACTTATTTTTGCCACTTTGGATGAATGGTATAAGCAGTGCCCTTCAATAAATCTGCATAATTGTGTGCACAAATATTTTTATTTGAGCATTGTTTTCCCTTGAATGGTGGGGGCAGCATGCACTGCCATAACGCCTTCCACTCTCTTGATAAGAAGACCAAATGCTGCTCAACTCTAGAAAGGAGGGTGTTAGCACAGAGACTGCAGGGCCCATGAAAGCTGAAAATGACAAATGCACCACAGGTCGAATAGCCTTTGTTTTAGTCGAGTCTTTTGTTGAACGCCACAACCGCCAATCCCTTCAAAGTATATTGGTGTTTATATTTCATTAGCCAGAGTGCCTGTCACTGCTAAACAGCAGGTGCTTGCTTCAACAGATAATTAAGCAGTGTTGTCCTCTGCACCTATTCAAATGAGAAAATGATATACAATTTTGAGCAGAAAGCCATTTTGTCATAACATAGCATTTTTCCTGCTGTTGCAGCTAATATTTGAAACCCACTTTCCAACTAAAAAAAGAACCCCTTTCTTTAGTGACAATAAAGGGAGTATGAACTAAAGGCAAATAAAGAGGTCGTTAAAAGTCGATTACCACAAATGGTGTGAATAAGATAGAGAGCAAGCTGAAGGGAAGGGTGAAAACTCTTCACCTGTCTGACACAGTGATATTTTCATCTTCCTGAGGTAAATGCTGGATATTTTAAATTCCATTTACAGCTCTGTTAATAAAATGAGATCATGTATCATTCATCATGTCACTGAATTGCCACTCATTTACATTCAAATGCTGATTATGTGCCTGAGGCTACGGCAAGTGATTGGCATCAAACTACCTTTGTGGCCTTCTGCTGGGCCCAGGGCTCTCTTGGAGGCTGCAGGCAATTGTGTTTTTCGGTCTTCACCCTCTGAGACAACTGGAGAGTGAACTTAATTTTTAAAGCCTGTTCGCTGAAGCCTTTTTGAGATTTGCATTTTTATTAGCATAACAGACTGTGCACGTGCCAAAATACTTCCTTCAGGATAGGTACTGTGTTGACAAATAGGTGTTTATTTACAAAGGCATTTTGAAGTACGTAAGTACTCCTTTAATGTACTTCTACATGCCTTTGTGAATTGGCCCGAAAACATATAAAATGTGAATACTCCGAGTATATTCATATATAAGTAGTCCAACCAGAAAGGACTGTGCCCTTTTTGCACTGTTACTAACAGGGAGTTGGGTGTTTCAGGGCAGATTCACAAAGGCTTGTAAGAGTACATAAAAAAGTACACCTGTAGTACTACTTCCCATACTCATAAATGCTTTTGTGAATCGCCCCCAATGTTTATTTTTACCTGGGCATGTACTGACGCATGTGAAACATTAGTGTATACTTACAGAGTTAATCATATGTGAATATTACATATTTGAGAAAACCGTACAGTGGCTAGTTATCTTTTCATCATAATTCCCGAATACCCAGTTTAGACATTTGTAGATCTTTCAAATATTTAGTTCTGATTCAGTGAGATTTTAAAAATCATAATACATGACACATTTATACATGGAGAACACAAAAGGTTGAAAGTACACGTTACACACGATAGATAGAGTGATGCATGAAACAGAGACAAATGTAGTAGAAGCACCATAAAAGCATGCTTTAAAATGTGAGATGAAGAAAACACGTAAGGTAATATTAATACACATAAACGAAGTTGCACTAATGATTTATTTATGCTTATTAATGTATATTAATGGAGTTTTACGCTAAGTGAAGTGGCCTAGTGTTTTGATGCTTTTTGCTAATGTCCACCAGTTAGATAAGACGGTGCAAAAATGTGTAAGCAATGAAGTACAACCTTGATATTTTATAGAATGATATTAGAGACATTATAGTTTATGAAAACCTTCAAACGATTTGGAAAATATGTTTTTTGAAAAATCTGCATTTATATAAACAACATGAAAATTTGTAGTAGAAGGATATTTCTAATGTTAGTTATTTTCGTGCAATAATATTTTGCGAAAGTTTATACATTCTTTATTTGAATTGATTTAATTTAATTATATTTGAAGTAAAGTTAAAGGTTTATTTCATTTAAATGTGCGATGCTACCTTAAAGGCCTTTTTCGAGATGCCTTTTCTCTGGTGTTCACCTTATCTTTGATTTAATACAATGGGTCATTCTTTGCATGTGCAATGTAACTTGTTTGTCCTGTACACTTCTATCCCTTGACATATTTTCAGTACTTTTTCCAATGTTCACAGCTAAATATTTCTTTGGGAATAGAATTTTAGCTATAACCATAAGCTGCGACTTTGTATTTCTTCTCTACGAATGTTAGGCCCGTGTGGACTCGCAAAGTTTTGTTTCCCATGACTAGCTTGGGAACCAGCTCAATGTTTCAATCATCTTAGGTGACATGATATGACCATGAGTAGGGGAATTGATCAGAGAACAAGGAGCCACTAGATGGGGAGTGGTTCCTTAAAAAAGACAAGGCATGTCTCAAATCAAATTTTAATTTAAAAGAAAAAGTTTTTATTGTATTCTTGAAAACACATACAACAAACATCTCGGGCTTCTTCTCTGCTCGTCATAACAGTGCGAGTTACACATATATCAAAATTATACAGTACAATACAACGTTATTGCTTACTTCCAACTTCCGGAGCACATGCATTTATACAGTTAGTGTGGACATCATATCTGGATTAGCTCTTAGATAGTCTATTAGGGGTGCCCAGTAATCATTGGGCTTTGACTTTGTCGGGAGTTCTTCTTCGTATGTTTTCTGGGTGTCTCTACAATATACCATGTCCATTATCCATTGTTTACTGCTAGGGGATGGTTTACCACCCCAGTTCATTGATATCCTCCTCTTTGCCAATAATAGCGCTATAGCACAAAGTTTTCCCTTGCCAGCGTGCAGATGTTTCACAAGACCCAACAAACATACTCTTATTGAACATTCTAGTTTGGTCTCTAGTACACGGCCAAGTATTATAGTTATCTCCTCCCAGTAATCTCTAATCTTAGCGCATCGCCATGCTAAGTGCATAAAGTCGGTTTTTTCCTCCCCACATCTTCAACAGCGGGCATCCGCCCTGAGCCCATATTTGTGTAATTTAAGAGGAGTGTGATAGATTTGGTGTAAATATTTATAGTGAATTATGCGTAGATTTCCATTAGGGGTGAGCATTTCTGTTAATGCACAGCAACTTTGCCAGTCCTCCTCACTGAGGGGCGACTCAAGTTGAGTATTCCATCTCTCCCGTGCCTTACCAGCGACATTAGCTATATCTTCTTGTAGTAGCCTGTATAGTTTTGTCACCATGTGGGTATTGTTTGAATTAGTAATGACCATTTGTAATGATGTCAACGTTGGTGGTTCATTGGGAAAGGTGGGATATAGATTTTTTATTGCTCCCCTTAGCCTGTGATATGCAAATTTGAATAGTAGTGTTTGGTTACTTATGTAGCTTAGGTCATTATGGTCAATGAATTTGCCTTCTTTATAGAGGTCCCCCATCGTATTGATTCCGGCTTGCTGAAGCATATCCATGCTACCTCTATCTTGTGTCACATATAAGGAAGGATGCTGCTGCAATGGCATTGCCGGCGCGTATAGCGGCAGCTTATGTGCTAATCTCCCCATGCATTGCCATGCTAAATTTGTGGTTTGGATGGTGTTTATTTCATTTTTGGCTATATGCGTGCGCTGGTGTGGCAATATGCATTGAAGTGGGATGGGGTGTGCGTCCCCATCTTCTACCGCCACATGTGGCATATATCGTCTTGTGTGGAACCAATAGTGCGCGTATTGCGCTTGTGCGCACAGGTAGTATAGTAAGAGGTCTGGTACTGCGAATCCCGCTTTTGCATATGGCAGCGTTAATGTTCGTAAGTCAATACGTGCTTGTTTTCCTGCCCATATGAGCCTCGTTACATTTATGGTTAGTCTCTTGAAAACTGGCGCTGGTGGTGGTATTGGAATGTTGTTAAATAAATAGAGGAATTTGGGGAGGACAACCATTTTAATGATAGCCATTCTGTCTACTAGAGTTAAGGGTAGTTGGATCCATCGTTCAACTTGCGCTTCTAGTTTAACTATTGCTGTCCCATAGTTTGCTTTTATGACCGTCTCTGGATCCCTGTGGTACCATATTCCTAGATATTTGACTGGATCTACTTGCCACTCAAGGAGAAATTCCACAGGATGTGGTTGAGAGATTTCCATTAACGGGAGTATCGTGGATTTGCTCCAGTTGATTTGGAGGCCCGACTGTCTCCCAAATTTGATATATTCCCGTAGTAGGGGAGATAAGTTGACTCGGGGTTCCCGCACATATAGTACCATGTCGGCCGCATATAGTGAGATGCTTATGGGGCGCTGGACAAATTTCAGTGCTGTGGCAGCATGTTGTTGTCTAATTTTACACGCTAGTGGCTCTAGCGCATGGCAAACAGTAAGGGTGACAGCGGACATCCCTGTCTTGTTCCACGCTGTATTTGTATCGTGCCAGATATGTGTTTGTTTACTTTTATGTGGGCTACGGGCTTGGTATATAACATCTTGATCCATTGCAGCAGGCTGTTGGGCATACCCATTTTTTGCAATACTGTGAATAGATATACCCATTCAACAGAGTCAAACGCTTTGGCAGCGTCTAGTAGAATTGCCGCCGCCTCTAGCTCTGGATTAAGTTGATGGGATAGTGCGAATATGGTGCGCATGCTATGTGCCGTGGATCTATTGGGTATGAAGCCAGACTGGTCTGGCAAGATGATATTCTGCATAAGTGGCTGTAGTCTCTTGGCTATCATTTTGGCTAAGATTTTTGTGTCTGTATTAATTAAGGATAGGGGCCTATATGATTTGCAAGCCTCCGGATCTTTGTCGGGCTTTAACCCCTTCGATGCTTATGACGAGCTGGACTCGTCATGGCACACAGTGGTCGTGTGCTCATGACGAGTCCAGCTCGTCATAAGACCACCCACGGGGGAAGCGCTGGCGCTCCCCCCGTGGGAATCCGATCGTTGGGTTTTTTGGGGGGAAGGCAGGGGAAGGGCTTCCCCTGCCTCCCCCGCCCTCCCCCTCAATGCCGTCAGCGCGCGAGGCGCGCTGACGTCATTGGGGGTTTCCCTTAGCTTCCCGACGCGCTGGAAGCCATTTGCTTCCAGCGCGTCGGGGAATAAGGTTCGTTTTGGCTCCGGGGAGGGGGGTTTCAAACAGAAGAGGCATCGAGGGAAAGGAAAACCCTTTCCTTTCCCTCGATGCTTCTTTTGTGCATTCCTGCTGCACGATCATGCGATCGTGCAGCAGGAATGCCCACTAGACACCAGGGAATTTTTTTATTTTTTTTTAAATGAAAATACTGTTTTGGGGAGCGGCCCCTTGGGCAAGGGTCGCTCCCCTTTTGGGGGCCATATGTTTTTGGTGCTCTGCCCCCTTGGGGGGGGGAGTTTTTCTTTATATAGCGCGGGGCTTTACTTGTTTGGTGCTCTCGTTTCTCCCGGGTACTCATTTTCGGACTTGGGGTTCACGCGTACACTTCGTGCCTTCTCATCCACTGCAGGAAGAGCGGCCATTGCTCGGCATCTCTTTTGTTTTTGGGATCCTGCGGACTCTTCTGAAAGTTTGTAATCTTTCTATGGCAAAGGGGCCATGATCAGGAGAGGACAGTCCCCCGCCCCCAATCCTTGTCTGTCAGTGCCCCCCTACCCTCCTCACTGTGTTGCTGGTAGATAGTATGGGCAGGAGTCCTTTTCGGTGGTGGTTTGCTACGTTTAGATTTTTAGCCCTTATCTCAACTCCATATTCTTCACTCACACATGTTATGTGTATTTGTAAAGCTCACTATCACCAGCAAGGGTATCCAGGCGCTACCTGGGTAGCAACGAAGAGGTCTGCGCGTCTTGTGCCAGCAGCTCATCCCACGGGAGGAGGTAGGGAGGGAGACGGAATATTGGATAGTGGTCGCTCAGTTATATTTCTTCTAACTGATCTTGTGGATGGGGGAGGAAAGGTATATTGATTTATTTTATTTTATTTAATGCGTTTTTATATAGCGCGGACTTTACCCGAAGGTGTCAGAGCGCTTCACAATAGGAACAGTAACATTACATGAGGAGAAGGTTACAAGTGAGCATAATACAAAAGCAAGCGTTACATTACATGAGGAAAAAGTGACAATTGTGCATGATACATGAGATACAAAATACAAATAGAGGTATAATACTGCAATAAGTGGCAGTCACTCAGAACACACTGGGAAGGCACTTCTATAGGCATGGAGTACAGAATTTCCTATAGTGGAAGAACTTCCTTGAGGGAGTAGAGAGGGCGTGAATTAAACAGGAGACTTAAAATGAAGGGTACACAAATCCAGCACAGCACGCAAGGGTGAGGAATGTACAGGAAAAAGTACAAATTTACAATGAAGAGCGAACTTCCTAGAGGGGGCTGAGAGTGAAAGTATTAGTTCTGAAAGTGTCTTTGGAAGAGAAGAGATTTGAGGTCAGCTTTGAAGATCCGGGTAGAGGAGGTGGCACGGATCAATGGGGGAAGCGAGTTCCAGATTCTCACCGCATTGCCTGAGAAGGCTTGCGCCATCGATCTTTCCCTTTTGAAGACGGGGGGCTCAAGCAGAAGCTTTTCCGCATTGCGAGAAGGGCGAGAGCCACCGGACAATTTCAATTTATTCGCCAGGTAACGAGGGGAGGACGTGTGTAAGGCTTTGTGTGTGATGCAGGCAGTTTTGTAAATAGATCTTGCCTCGATCGGAAGCCATCGAAGAGAGGACAGGATAGGAGTGACGTGGTCGCTTCGTTTAGACCCTGAAATGAAGCGAGCTGCTGAATGGAGGATGGATTTGAGAGGGGAGAGGTGGGATTTGGGTAGAAGAGAATTGCAATAATCCAGTCTTGAGAGAACCAGAGATTGTACCAAGGTTTTTAAGTCTTTCTCCGGGAAGAACCGACGGATCCCCCATAGAAGGCGCAACTGGTAACGTGCGTTCTTAGCAATAGAGTTGATGTGGGAGATTAGGTTGAGTCTTTTGTCAAGAATGACACCTAGGGATTTAGCGCTGTCGACAATGATGGGTTTGTTGTTGAGTAGGTTCAGCTGATCCATCCAAGATTGAACAGGAGGAGGTGAGAGAGAGGTAGAGAGGAGGAGGAATTCAGTTTTGGCGGGATTCAGAATGAGTTGGTGAGCTAACATCCAGTTGTGAATAGAGTTGAGAGTAGAGTTGAGTAGTGAGAGATCGTGTGCGGAAGATAAAGGTATCTTCCCACTAGTCCACCAGGCATTTATTTGTGGAGAGTGACCCCTTGGGTGGCAGAATAGCAGTATGTTTTTAGGCCCATCTGCCCCCAAGGAGGGCAGAAGCCACTAGACACCAGGGTTTTTTTTAATTTTTGTGTTGGGGAGTGGCCAAAAGGGCAAGGGTTGCTCCCCTTTTACGGGGGTGAATATTTTATTTATACTCTTTGGCCCACCTACCCCTTAGCTTGGCTGGTGGATTGTGTGTGGACTGGTGCATTATTTGCATATGTGATTGTAATGTTTTTTTTCTCCTTTTTATTCTAGTGTAAAGCTTTTGATTCCTGTTTGCGGTTTCGGCAGTAGTTGTTCTGCAGTTTTGCGTAATTGCATTTATTTGGTAAGAAAAATATTTTTGTTGTGTGTACTCCAAATGAGTATTATTGTCATGCATGAATGAATTTTTTTGTAAGTGGTGTCATAATGGCTGCATATTTGTTAGTGTTCAGAGCATGAAATTCTTTGCGATGTTTTGCATTGTCTTATGTGTAATTTTTTTTTCTTCTTTTTAGTGGGATATTGTTGATCCTTACTGTGTCTGTGCAGAGTAGGTGGTGGTGAGTCTAGCTGCTTCTGTCACGTGAGTGGTATAGTGTTGGAGTATATAGGTCTTTGTGATAAAGCTACATTTTGTTTATTTCTTTTTTTTACAAAGGGTTTGTTGTTGTTGACTTGTTTGACAAGTAACCTTTATTAGTAAGCATTATGGCTAGCCGTAGAATGACTGCTCAGCAGGTGGTTGGTTTGCTTCTTGAATCTTCCTCTGAGCAGGATTATGAGACTGACAGTGCGTCTGAGGGAGAGGAGGGAGGGGAAGATTCAGGCAGTGAGTTTTCTCTCCACATGGAATCATCGGATGATGAAGGTACCCTCAGTGCAGATGAAGAGCCTGTTTTAGAGGAGGATACTACTGTGCCGATGGTGCAAGAGGCATCTGGATTGCAGCCCGGGGCTGCTAGGCTTCCTACTGGAAGTGCTGGACTCTGGGTTGATCCAAACATGGTGCAGCCGGTGTTGCCTGCCTTTAGTGGTTATGCAGGGTGTAGAGTGGATTGTGAACATTATTTGCCTATACAGTATTTTCAGTTGTTTATGGATGATGTATTTTTGGGTGAGATTGTTGAGCAGACTAATTTGTATGCTGAACAGTTTTTGAGGGACAACAGTGCCAGACTTAGGCCCCATTCTAGAGTTACCGGGTGGAGTCCCACAAATCTGGAAGAGATGAAGAAGTTTTTGGGTTTGACTTTTTTGATGGGTTTAATAAGGAAGCCGTCCATGGGTTCATATTGGTCTACCAGTCCCTTGATGGCAACGGCCATATTTCCTGCAGTTATGACTCGTGATCGGTATTTACTTTTGCTTCGGATGCTGCATTTTGTTGTTAATGGTTTGGCGTTGCCACGAGATCACTCTGAATGTGACCGTCTTTTTAAGATTCGGCCTGTTCTTGATCACTTTGTAGATCGATTTTCAGAGATCTATACTCCAGGGAAAGAAATATCTATTGATGAGTCTTTGGTCCTGTTCAAGGGCCGTTTGGTTTTTAGGCAGTACATTCCTAGCAAGAGGGCACGCTATGGAATTAAGCTGTATATGTTGTCTGAGAGTAGGACAGGATATGTTTTTAATTTGCGTGTGTACACTGGTAGGGATTCCACTATTGACCCCCCTGGTTGTCCGTCCACTTTTGGAGTTTCAGAGAAAATTGTGTGGGATCTTGCTAGAGGACTGTTTAACAGAGGCCACCATTTGTACCTTGATAACTTCTACACTGCTGTGCAATTGTTTAAGGAATTGTTCAAAGTGGACACTTTTGCTTGTGGCACAATCCGCTCTAACCGTAAAGGTTATCCAAAAGAGCTTGTTTGCAAAAAACTTCAGAGGGGACAGTGCAGTTCCTTGCGTAGTGATGAACTACTAGCTGTGAAATTTGTGGACAGGAGGGATGTGTACATGCTGACTACCATCCATGATGAGAGTACTTCACCTGTGGCTGTTTGGGGTCAGATTGCTGAAGTGCGCAAACCTGTGTGCATTTTAGACTACAATAAGCACATGGGTGGTGTTGATAGAGTAGATCAGAGGTTGGAACCTTACACTGCTATTCGTAAGGCTTACATTTGGTATAAGAAGTTGGCCATCCATTTCTTCAATTTAGCAACTTTCAATACTTTTGTTGTGTTCAAGGAGTGTTCTCCTGCGTCAAAGTTGACTTTTGTTCAGTTTCAGCAGTCTGTCATAGGCAGCCTTGTTGTTGTGGAACAGGCAAGTGTTCCTAGAGTTGGAGTGGTGGAGGATGTGGCTCGATTGAAAGATCGCCACTTTCCTGATCACATTCCTCCTACACCCTCAAAAGACTTTCCCACTAGGAGATGTAGAGTTTGTTGGCGAAGAGGTACGCGGAAGGAGACTCGTATGTACTGCCCTGAGTGTCCTTCTAACCCTGGGCTGTGTGTGCCTGCTTGTTATAGAGCGTACCACAAGCAAAAGAATTATTGGGAGCAACCATGAGTGGTAAAGTGAACTGCCTGGTCTGTAATGTTTAAGAATTGTTGTTCTGTTTCAAGGTTGGCATTAGTGCAATGTATTTAGTTTCTGATTTTGTGTTAGTAGATTTGTATCTATTTGCAATTTGTTTGTGTTTTCTTTTTTGTATAAAAAATCCTAAATGTGATGGTGGTGTGTGTAGGCTGGTGCTTGGCTGGCGGTGTGCGTGGAGTGGCGCTTGGCTGGCGGTGTGCGTGGAGTGGCGCTTGGCTGGCGGTGTGCGTGGAGTGGCTCTTGGCTGGCGGTGTGCGTGGAGTGGCGCTTGGCTGGCGGTTTCGGTGGAGTGGCGCTTGGCTGGCGGTGTGCGTGGAGTGGCGCTTGGCTGGCGGTGTGCATGGAGTGGCGCTTGGCTGGCGGTGTGCGTGGAGTGGCTCTTGGCTGGCGGTGTGCGTGGAGTGGCGCTTGGCTGGCGGTTTCGGTGGAGTGGCGCTTGGCTGGCGGTGTGCGTGGAGTGGCGCTTGGCTGGCGGTGTGCATGGAGTGGCGCTTGGCTGGCGGTGTGCGTGGAGTGGCGCTTGGCTGGCGGTGTGCGTGGAGTGGCGTTTGGCTGGCAGTGTGCGTGGAGTGGCGCTTGGCTGGCAGTGTGCGTGGAGTGGCGCTTGGCTGGCGGTGTGCGTGGAGTGGCGCTTGGCTCGTGGTGTGCGTGGAGTGGCGCTTGGCTGGCGGTGTGCATGGAGTGGCGCTTGGCTGGCGGTGTGTGTGTAGTGGCGCTTGGCTGGCGGTGTGCGTGGACTGGCGCTCGGCTGGCGGTGTGTGAGTAGTGACTTGCTGCTGGTCACTACACACACTGCTAGCCGAGGGACACTCCACGCAATCCATCAGCTTGTGTGGTTGCTGTGTTAGGAATGTGGGCGTGTGAAAGTGATGGGCCCTTGAATGGCGCTGTCTGCTGGTGTGAGTGTTGTAATGTGATGGGCCCGCGGCTGGTGGTGTGAATGGTTTTGTATGTGTCACACGTATGAAAGGTGTATGAATGGCCTGTAAAGAGGTTGGTGCCTTGTCGTGGCTTTACAGCTCACGAGCTGTGAGTCAATGGTTCAGTTTCTCGTCCTTTCAATTATTAACAGTGCATTTCATTTTTGTGAAATCACTTGTTAATACAATTGTATATACTGAACCATCACTCACCCTCGTGCCAAATCCAACCAGTATGTGTGTGTGCTTGAGGATTAGATGGCTGTGCAGTAATATTTCTTTTTTTGTCTTTCTCAAGCAGGGTGTACCTTGTCCCTTTTTGTGAATGTTGTAATGTGTTTGTTTCGTGCCTGGTGGTGTGAATGGTCTTGTGTGTATCACGTATGAAAGGTGTGTGAATGGCCTGTAAAGCGGTTGGGGCCTTGACGTGGCTTTACAGCTCACGAGCTGCGAGTCACTGGTTCAGTTTTTTGTCCTTTCAATTATTGACAGTGCATTTCATTTTTGTGAGATCTCTTGTTAATAAAATTGTATATACTGAACCATCACTTGCCTTCATGCCAAATCCAACCAGTATGTGTGTGTGCTTGAGGAATAGATGGCTGTGCAGTAATCTTTGTCTTTTTAGTCTGTCTGCCAAGGTGTACATTCCGTCTAAGAATAACCTACCAACTGTAGATATTGTCGTAAACGAAACACCCATGGGAGTACATGGTGATATCTCTCTTGTGGATCCCAACAAGTTATGTTACCCACAATGTCCTGCAAACCTCAAAATGTCTGTCACATTTTCCTTGCAATATTGTGCCAAAATTTTCACGCTGCAGAAATAAACATCACATTATCTCAAAACGACCTGGTTTTGCAAGGGGGGTCACCTGGGTTTTTGGCTTGGCGCTCGGCGGCCACCTAGGGAAACCTACCAAACCCACACATTTCTGAAAAGTAGACACCCGGGGGATTCCAGGGAGGTATGGCTTGCGTGGATCCCCCAACGTTTTCTTACCAGAATCCCCTGCAAACCTGACATTTTGCTGAAAAAATCACTTTTTTCACACATTTTTGTGTGGTAAGCTGTGGCATCACGGGCTGACACAAATTTCCTACCACCCAGCGTCCCCCAGGTCTCCCAATAAAAATGGTGCCTCACTCGGGTGGGAGGCCCAAGTACCCACGACAGGCAAGGGCCCACAACGTATTGAGGCGACCTCAAAATGGCCTTTCACAAAACGACCTGGTTTTGCAAGGGGGTCCCATGA
Source organism: Calotriton arnoldi (assembly GCA_963921515.1). NCBI lineage: Eukaryota > Metazoa > Chordata > Amphibia > Caudata > Salamandridae > Calotriton > Calotriton arnoldi. The sequence goes on along the minus strand of CAWUFW010006089.1, from coordinate 903,012 downwards.
CGCTTTGGCCCGGGGCTCGGTGGCCACCTAGGAAACCTACCAAACCCACACATTTCTGAAAAGTAGACACCGGGGATTCCAGGGAGGTATGGCTTGCGTGGATCCCCAACGTTTTCTTACCCAGAATCCTCTGCAAACCTGACATTTTGCTGAAAAATCCCTTTTTCACACATTTGTGTGTGGTAAAGTTGTGGCATCACCAGGCTGACACAAATTTCCTACCACCCAGCGTTCTCCAGGTCTCCCGATAAAAATGGTGCCTCACTCGGGTGGGAGGCCCAGAGTACCTGCGACAGGCAAGGGCCCACAACATTTTGAGATAGACAATTTTGATGTCGCCTCACTACGTTTTGGGCCCTTGCCTGTCGCGGGTACTTGGGCCTCCCACCCGAGTGAGGCACCATTTTTATCGGGAGACCTAGGGGAACGCTGGGTGGTAGGAAATTTGTGTCAGCCCAGTGATGCCACAACTTTACCACACAAAAATGTGTGAAAAAAGGGATTTTTTCAGCAAAGTGTCAGGTTTGCAGGGGATTCTGGGTAAGAAAACGTTGGGGGATCCACGCAAGCCATACCTCCCTGGAATCCCCCTGGTGTCTGCTTTTGAGAAATGTGTGGGTTTAGTAGGTTTCCCAGGTGGCCGCCGAGCCCCGGGCCAAAACGTCATGGGACCCCCTTGCAAAACCAGGTCGTTTTGTGATAGGCCATTTTGAGGTTGCCTCAATACGTTGTGGGCACTTGCCTGTCGCGGGTACTTGGGCCTCCCACCCGAGTGAGGCACCATTTTTATCGGGAGACCTGGGGGGACGCTGGGTGGTAGGAAATTTGTGTCAGCCCGGTGATGCCACAACTTTACCACACAAAAATGTGTGAAAAAAGGGATTTTCTTTCAGCAAAGTGTCAGGTTTGCAGGGGATTCTGGGTAAGAAAACGTTGGGGGATCCACGCAAGCCATACCTCCCTGGAATCCCCCGGGTGTCTACTATTCAGAAATGTGTGGGTTTGATAGGTTTCCCTAGGTGGCCGCCGAGCCCCAGGCCAAAACGTCATGGGACCCCCCTTGCAAAACCAGGTCATTTTGTGATAGGCCATTTTGAGGTTGCCTCAATACGTTGTGGGCCCTTGCCTGTCGCGGGTACTTGGGCCTCCCACCCGAGTGAGGCACCATTTTTATCGGGAGACCTGGGGGGACGCTGGGTGGTAGGAAATTTGTGTCAGCCCGGTGATGCCACAACTTTACCACACAAAAATGTGTGAAAAAAGGGATTTTTTCAGCAAAATGTCAGGTTTGCAGGGGATTCTGGGTAAGAAAACGTTGGGGGATCCACGCAAGCCATACCTCCCTGGAATCCCCCGGGTGTCTACTTTTCAGAAAAGTGTGGGTTTCGTAGGTTTCCCTAGGTGCCGGCAGAGCTAGGGTTAAAAACTACAGCTAGGCACTCTGCAAAAAAAGGGTCATTTTTCACTGTGAAAATGTGGTGCGTCCACGTTGCGTTTTGCGCTGCTTCCTGTCGCGGGCACTAGGCCTACCCACACAAGTGAGGTACCATTTTTTTTGGAAGACCTTGGGGAACGCGGGGTGGGTGGAATTTTGTGGATCCACGCAGATTCCAGAACTTTCCACCACAGAAAAGTGAGGAAAATGTCTTTTTTTTGCAAATTTTTTAGGTTTGCAAGGGATTCTGGGTAACAGAACCTGGCGAGAGCCAGTCAAGTCACCCCATCCTGGATTCCCCTGGGTGTCTACATTTCAAAAATGTATAGGTTTGCTAGGTTTCCCAAAGTGCCGGCAGAGCTAGGGTTCAAAAACTACAGCTAGGCACTTTGCAAAAAAAGGGTCATTTTTCACTGTGAAAATGTGGTGTGTCCGCGTTGCGTTTTGCGCTGCTTCCTGTCGCGGGCACTAGGCCTACCCACACAAGTGAGGTACCATTTTTTGGAAGACCTTGGGGAACGCGGGTGGGTGGAATTTTGTGGATCCACGCAGATTCCAGAACTTTCCACCACAGAAAAATGAGGAAAATGTGGGTTTTTGCCAAATTTTTAGGTTTGCAAGGGATTCTGGGTAACAGAACCTGGTGAGAGCCAGTCAAGTCACCCCATCCTGAATTCCCTGGGTGTCTACTTTTCAAAAATGTATAGGTTTGCTAGGTTTCCCAAAGTGCCGGCAGAGCTAGGGTTCAAAAACTACAGCTAGGCACTTTGCAAAAAAAGGGTCATTTTTCACTGTGAAAATGTGGTGCGTCCACGTTGCGTTTTGCGCTGCTTCCTGTCACGGGCACTAGGCCTACCCACACAAGTGAGGTACCATTTTTTTCGTTAGACCTTGGGGAACGCGGGGTGGGTGGAATTTTGTGGATCCACGCAGATTCCAGAACTTTCCACCAGAGAAAAGTGAGGAAAATGTCTTTTTTTTGCCAATTTTTTAGGTTTGCAAGGGATTCTGGGTAACAGAACCTGGCGAGAGCCAGTCAAGTCACCCCATCCTGGATTCCCCTGGGTATCTACTTTTCAAAAATGTATAGGTTTGCTAAGTTTCCCAAAGTGCCGGCAGAGCTAGGGTTCAAAAACTACAGCTAGGCACTTTGCAAAAAAAGGGTCATTTTTCACTGTGAAAATGTGGTGTGTCCACGTTGCGTTTTGCGCTGCTTCCTGTCGCGGGCACTAGGCCTACCCACACAAGTGAGGTACCATTTTTTTTGGAAGACCTTGGGGAACACGGGGTGGGTGGAATTTTGTGGATCCACGCAGATTCCAGAACTTTCCACCACAGAAAAGTGAGGAAAATGCGTTTTTTTTGCCAATTTTTTAGGTTTGCAAGGGATTTTGGGTAACAGAAACTGGTGAGAGCCAGTCAAGTCACCCCATCCTGGATTCCCCTGCGTGTCTACTTTTCAAAAATGTATAGGTTTGCTAGGTTTCCCTAAGTGCCGGCAGAGCTAGGGTTCAAAAACTACAGCTAGGCACTTTGCAAAAAAAGGGTCATTTTTCACTGTGAAAATGTGGTGCGTCCACGTTGCGTTTTGCGCTGCTTCCTGTCGCGGGCACTAGGCCTACCCACACAAGTGAGGTGCCATTTTTTTCGGAAGACCTTGGGGAACGCCGGGTGGGTGGAATTTTGTGGATCCACGCAGATTCCAGAACTTTCTACTACAGAAAAGTGAGGAAAATGTCTTTTTTTGCCAATTTGTTAGGTTTGCAAGGGATTCTGGGTAACAGAACCTGGTGAGAGCCAGTCAAGTCACCCCATCCTGGATTCCCCTGGGTGTCTACTTTTCAAAAATGTATAGGTTTGCTAGATTTCCCTAAGTGCCAGCAGAGCTAGGGTTCAAAAACTACAGCTAGGCACTTTGCAAAAAAAAGGGTCATTTTTCACTGTGAAAATGTGGTGCGTCCACGTTGCGTTTTGCGCTGCTTCCTGTCGCGGGCACTAGGCCTACCCACACAAGTGAGGTACCATTGTTTTGGGAAGAACTTGGGGAACGCGGGGTGGGTGGAATTTTGTGGATCCACGCAGATTCCAGAACTTTCCACCACAGAAAAGTGAGGAAAATGTGTTTTTTGCCAATTTTTTAGGTTTGCAAGGGATTCTGGGTTTCAGAACCTGGTGAGAGCCAGTCAAGCCACCCCATCCTGAATTCCCCTGGGTGTCTAGTTTTCAAAAATGTATAGGTTTGCTAGGTTTCCCTAAGTGCCCGCAGAGCTAGGGTTCAAAAACTACAGCTAGGCACTTTGCAAAAAAAGGGTAATTTTTCATTGTGAAAATGTGGTACGTCCACGTTGCATTTTGAGCCATTTCCTGTTGTGGGCAAAAGGCCTACCCACACAAGTGAGGTACCATTTTTATCGGGAGACTTAGGGTAACACACAATTGTAGAGCAACTGTTATTACCTATTGACTTTCGATGCATTTCTGCCTTCCAAATGAAAGACAATGTGTAAAAAATAAGTCATTTTGAAAAATGACCTATAATTCTCATGCTAGTATGGGTACTCCCAATTTCGGAAATGTGCAAATATCTACTGTTTCTAAAATCTACATTTTGTTCCCATTTCAGAAATACATAGGTGACTTTCATAACAATTTTTCCATGTATACATTTTCCCAAAATAATTGCTATATACCCGGTACATAATAAAAAACCATTGCAAGATGCTGCTCAGTTATTGGCTCTGGGTTCGTCGGGTTCTTGGTGAACCTACAAGTCCTATATATCCCCACAACCAGAAAGGTCCAGCGGATATAATGGTATATTGCTTTCAAATAGCTGTCATAATTAGAAGAAGTTACAGGTGAAAACGTTGACACAAATGGCTGTTTTTTTCAACTAATTTTCAATTTTTCCTTCATTTAACTGTTAGTTTCTATAAGGAAAACTTTAAGGATCTACACAAATGACCCCTTGCTGAATTCAGAATTTTGTCTACTTTTCAGAAATGAATGGCTTTCTAGGATCCATTGTTGGTTTCATACCCATTTCTAGCATTAACTGGAAGGAGGTTGAAAGCACAAAAAATAGCAAAAATAGGCTATGTCCCACAAAAATGCCAAAACTGTTTAAAAAAAGTTGGTTTTCTGACCAAAGTCTGCTTGTCCCTGAAATCTGGGAAGATGGTGATTTCAGCACCACAACCCCTTTTTTGATGCCATTTGCAGGGAAAAAACAAGACGCTTTCATCTGTAGCCCTTTTTCGCATTTTTCCCAAAAAAACAAAATGTTGCTGTATTTTGGCTAATTTCTGGGTCCCCTCCAGGGGAATCCACAAACCCTGGGTACCTTTACAATCCCCATGATGTTAGAAAAAAAGAACGCAAATTTGGCATGGATACCTTATGTGGTCAAAAAGTTACAGGGGCCTAAGCGCGCACTACCCCAAATAGCCAAAAAAAGGCTTAGCACAGGGGGGGAAAAGGCCTAGCAGCGAAGGGGTTAAAAGAGCTATTATTAATGCTTCCCGTAGTGTTGGTGGGAGCGTTTGTTTACTGTGGGCATCTCCATACATTTCAACTAGATATGGGCTCAGGAGTTCTGCGTATTCTTTATAGAATTCCCCAGTGAGGTCCAGGGGCTTTTCCATTGGGTAATGTTTTGATGGCGTCTTTATCTTCTATCGTGATTGGCTGTGCTAAATATTCTCTCTGGTTATCTGAAAGCCACGCCAGTGCTATGTCCTCTAAATAGTCTAGGACTTCTTGTGCCGTTGCTGTGGGTCGTGCAGCATAAAGATCGCTATATGTTGCCATGAAAGCCTCTAATATGCCTGCGGTGTCATAATGTGTGGTGCCGTGTGTATCTTTAATTGTTATGACCGTGTGCGTTTTGCGCTCACTGCATATTTTTTGTGCCAGTACTCGACCTGATCTGCCACCCTCTCCATATGTTTGAGCTGTCTGCCTCATTGTGATATATTTAAGCTCGCTTTCAGCGAATTCTTGGTATTCAGTTAGTGTGTCCCTAATGCTTCCAAGTGTAGTAGCTTTATCTGTTCGTTCATATTCCTCTTCTAATTTTTTGAGAGAGTTCTCACACCTAGCTAATTGGGCGTGTATATCATGCAGTATTCCTGCATTTGTATTTATGCAGATCCCACGTAGAGTCGCTTTAAATGCTTCCCAAAGTAAGTTAGCGTCGTCTATAGAATGTTTGTCAGTTGGAAATAGTCTTCTATTGCGTCTCTAATTGTGGTGTTGTAAAGTGGGTCCATTGTGCTTTGGCATTGAATCTCCATATATAAGGCGGGGGTATGTAATTTGGGAGTTCCAGGGAAAGTAGTACTGGCTTATGATCCGATAATGTCTTTGGGAGATGCTGTAGATCCCGCGCCCATGTGCTAGCCACTTTCGTTGTCAGCCAGTAATCAATGCGGGACCAGCTGTTATGCACTGTAGATGTGTGTGTGCTTTCCAAAAGTTGTGGATTATGCAATCTCCATACATCTACCATGTTGAATTCGGACATGCCAGCCCTTACTACTTTGACTGTTCGTCTGTGAGGTTCTATTGTTGTGCGCGATCTGTCCTGATCGTTATTGAGTGAAATATTGTGATCCCCACCCCACAGTATTTCCATATCTGGCAATTCTCTCAATTTTCTCCATATATTCATGAAGAAGTCGGGGTCGTCTATGTTTGGGCCATAAATGTTAACTAGCCACACGTGAGTGCCCCGGAGGTGCCCAGTTAACAATGATATACCTTCCTTGCTCATCTGTAATTGTGTGATTTATGGTAAATTGCATCCCCTTTTTGATAAGTATTAGAACGCCCCTAGAGTAGGACGAATAGGACAATGTTATTATGGATTCCGCCCATTTTCCACCCAGGTTGCATGTACTGGTTTTTGCCAGGTGCGTCTCTTGCAGCAAGGCTATTTCGACATGGTGTCTGTCTAAATATGTTAACACCTGTCGTATTTTCCTGGGGTTATTTAGGCCCCGGACATTCCAGGTTAATAAACGAATCTGTGATGCACCCATTCTGCTATCCATGCATGGGCCTATGGCTTATTTGTACATATTGTTTCCCGCACTCTTGTGTATGTACATCTTGCGGCATAAGCCTATGTCTAATGCTCCAGTATAGTGTATATCTCTCAATTTCGTACAGCATTGTACACTGATTGTATGCGCCTGAAAAAACAAACAACCCCATAATCCCCCCACCCACTTTAGCATCCCAATCATGCCAAAGACATACCCAACAAAACAGCATAAGGAACAGTTCAACTGTGTTGGGGAGTACCCTCGGGGGCCGCTAGGTGCCCGTACTGTCATCCGCTAAGCGGATGTGGCCAGAATGATCGCATTTTAGATGACTTATATTCTATGCAATGTCTTGTAGCACTTTAACACAGCCAGGGCATAGTGCTATCACGTCGCCCCTGGCAGCCTTACTTATCTCATGCCGTTCTACCCTGCAGTGTAAGGTTCTATGCCCTACCTCATATGCATTGGAGTTCGTGGCTGGGCACACCTAGATATACACAACTGCATTAATGGCTGTGACCTTTATCTACTCAGCATTACGTAAAGCCTAAAACATGGTTCTGTGCAGTCTTTGCACCATGCTTCATGCAATGGCCTAATGTCCATGTAACATAGTTACTACAGCCCATGTACTTTTGCGGGGTTATTCAATATATCTTGGTTACCCCTGTCGAGAATAACAGCATTCTGCCACTAGGGATATACTTGTAGTAATGGTGTCTTACATTTTAGTGCTCGTAGTTCGTTAACATACCCATTGTCTTATTCTGAGTGTGTCGGAGACAGTGTAAGTTCTGTATTTTTTCTTTTGGCGGTCGCTTGTTTCATAAAATCCTGTGCTGCTTTCGGTGTTGTCAGTATTTTCGTTTGTCCGTCATATGTAATCCGTAATCTTGCGGGATATAGCATTGCATACATTATGCCCATGTCACGCAGTTTTTTCTTCATAGGCGCAAATTCTTTACGCGCTGCCTGAACTGCTAACGTGAAATCAGGATAGAAGGACAGGTTGTTTCCGTGATAGTTGATCTGCTGTCTCTCTGGTGCTAGGCGCAGTATCGCATCCCTGTCCCTGTAGTTCAGGATTCGGAAGATGATTGGCCGCGGCGGGGTCCCTGGCGGCGGTTTTGGCGCAAGCGAACTATGCACCCGTTCGACAATGAGCATGGGAGAAAATTTGTCTGCTCTGAACACCTCTCGCAGCATATCTTCAACATAGGTTTCTAGTCTCCCCGTGTTGGCGCTTTCCGGAATACCCATGAGTCTTATATTATTACGGCAAGATCTCGCTTCTAAATCTTCGTTCTTTTTTTTAATTACTTCGAGTAGCTTTTCCATGTCATTGCATTTTTTGGCCGTGGCGCTTGATTCGCCTTCGGCCGCTGATATCCGCAGCTCCGCGGCGTCCAAACGCTCTCCCTGTTTCTCTAGTTTGGCTGCCAAATTGTCAACTCTAAATGTGAGGGTATCGATTTTCCCATCAATTGCTTGTAGGCTTTGCTGAATCGCATGGAGTGCAGCTTCCATATTTGAGTCTCTGACTTGTTCCGTGTCTAGTTCAGTATCAGAGTGCCCTAAGGTCGACCTAGGTGTGCGGCGGGCCTCAAACGACAATTTCGGCTGTTGTTTGTCGGTTTTGCCCATTATTGTACCTGTGCGCTTCTCAAAATGGGACAAACTATTTCACCTGTGCAGTTTTTTGTTGTACAGTATAATGGTCCCGGCAGTGCTCGGTTGCATCTGGTTTACAGTTGCAGTGCATGCAGGGGGTGCATATCCTTAAAAAGTATAGACAGTTCTCACGTGCAGATCGGAGGGTTTTGCTTTATACAACGACAGAGCTGCCATATTTCAGGTATGGGAGTGCTTAGAGCAATAGTTCGATAGCCGTTATGGTTGTTTTTCTTATTTTTTTTTTTTTTTTTTTGCAGTCTGACCCTCACCGCCATTTGTGCTCGTTTTTCTGCCTGAGCTATTGTCTACAAGATGGTGTCCAGTTCGGTGCCTCCCTTGGGGATATGGTTCTTGTGGGCAGGGAGCGCGCTGCAAGTATTTAAGGCTAATGGGTAACGCAGTGGTGGCAGTGCGTCTCCTCCGCTCGTGGTGTATCCTCTGGGTACCGCACGCTCACTGCCAGTACTCAGTGCGCCCTTTGCTACTATTTTCCTTACCGCCCTTGTTCGCAGCTCTTGCCATCTGCCATATTTTGTCTCTGCATTTTTGATATCAGCATTTCCTCTCCGGTGTCACTCTTTGTCATGGTTCTCTGCAGTAGCGTTCTTAGGTTGCAGTCCGCGGCGTCTCGGGGATCCGAGTTCCGCACTGCACCACCATTTTCCTCCACTGCTTGTGTTGCAAGCCGCCGTGTTTACTATCTGGCACCACGGGATGTGTGCTGGCAGTTATCCCCACGGCCTGGTACAGTGCAGCTGAGATGAACGTTATTTCTGTGAGCACAGCACACGTCTCAGGAGATTACTTGGATGTGCTAGCAGCATAGGTTAGTTCGCCGTGCCAGTTTATGCCGCGTACTGTGCCGCCATTTTGTCTCCGGTCCTGGATACGGAGCGTGCTGCTGTCAAACCGGATTTCTTGCTTATATTCTCGTCAATATTGTCTTCCGACTTCATTTACTTGCAGCGCTGATATTCCGACGTTTGATGTTGTGCTTTAATCATATCCATGTTCGCCATTTACGCTACTGATCGGCGGATAATTGTTCCGGCCAGCGGAGCTGCACTATCGTGCGGCCATCTTGCTGCGCGCCCTCTAGCGCCCCTCAAATAAAAAGTTTTAATCCATGAGTATGCCTGACTTATTAAAAACGTGGTGTCACCAGTGGGGACCATGATCCCTGGTGACTTATAAGGTCAACATGTTTCATGCCGTCAAATAGTCCATTGGAGAACTTCACCAATGCCCTACCCCTTCTCATGTCCCAAGGCACATGAGAAGGGGTAGGTCGTTGGTGAAGTTCTCCAATGGATGACCACACTAAAAGTTAGCGTTTTTCTCAGTGTGCATCTCAAGGAGGTGACGACATCAGCCTCATTGGGTCAGTGATTGTACATTCTGCAGGTACACCTCTAGGGTACCTAGTGTTTGGACACTATTTGTTGCATCCCTGGTCCCAGACATTGTGTAGATTAGTTATAATTTTACGGTCCTGAAGAATTGCCCTAGATCACATCTTGACTATTTGACAGCATGAAACATCTTGTCCTTATAAGTTACCAGTGATCATTGTCCCCACTAGTGACACAAATCAACAGCAACAGGACCTGATCAATATGGGCTTCAACTTTTTGTCTGTATAGGAATGGCAGTGGGAATTCAATTTATCTGCCCCACCAACAACCCTTATTTTCTTTCATAGGTATTGTCCCCCATCCTTATGGCCCAAAATATTCGGAATTTAGCTAAAACATCCTTAAGGTTGTCAGACACTGTGTTCCAAAAATACCCTCCACTTAAACAGGTGTAAATTCAAGAAAATTCAAGAAAAAAATTCAAGACACAAATTGTGAAATGGCGAGATAGCACCCCTAGTGCGCTACACCAAAGGAGCTTACTGGTTGGTTCTCACCAGTCGTGCCCACGTCTCTCATCATAGGTAGCTACCTCGCCTGAAAAACTTTTTGAGTGTCAAGAACAAAAAGGTGAAAAATAGTGTTTTGTGTGCATCACAAACACCCAAATAAAGACCCCGTGAGATTAAAATTGATATAAGCCACACGTCCACCATGTGCCAACTTTATTCACGACTCGTGGGCCTATTCAAATTTAAAACCAACTGCATGTTTGCAGACCAATTGAAGATGGGCCGACATGTTTCATTGCCTGTTATACTTAGTGGCAATTTCGTCAGGGCTTGAGGTAGTAAATCACATTTCTGGACTCTTGTTTTGTATACACAGTGACTGTCAGACACAAAAAGAATGGATAATTATTAAGAAGACGTCCAACCAGTGAGACCTCCGTCACATGCATTACATAAACCTGTGTCATTACAGGGGACATTTACCGGGTGGTAGCCACGGCCCCTCGTACCAGCTATCCACCTCGTCACAAGGTTCTCACTCCTTTAATGAGAACCTTTCTAAATTCTAATGATACTTGTGTTGTCACGAATCTACATGGAAAGAGAAAAACACACATCTGTTTATCCTCCCTTTTCATAGGACCATATAAAAGCCTTTTGTATCAATTATATATCCATCATTAAAATACAATTCCACACGGACTTATTCTGTGTAGTTGTGTGTTTAAAACCGTCATCAGCTGTCACCCCAGCCATGATAATGCCCTTTAAAATGTTAGACTCACGTGTGATATAATACTCAACTACGCTCACGACTCGCCAATGTTGTCAATAGTAGTGACCGATTCTCTCACTACCAGCACAAATGCGGGCAACGTCCCCCATCCTATTTCTTGTATACCTTTAAACTCTGTGCCCATTATCACTCTTGTTGTAACTAGGTATTCCATACCTTATAGTCAACCGCGGGTTGAGAAAATGTAAAAATTCACCCGTCTTCAAACCTCAGCCGCCCACAATGAGCTTACCGCGTGTACCGGCGGGTGAGCTTTATCTCATTCCCGTGCCGTCAGCAGTTTTGGCATACAATTTAACCAGACTCCAGACGCCGGTTCACTTCCGTCTTGCGGATCACGTGACATCTGGCGTTTGCAAGGCGCCATATTGGAAGGGTGTCCTATGCCTGCAAAAACGCTCATTCAGTAGATATATTTCTACACTACAAGTGCCACATAGGATTCAAAATTTTACATTTTCCTAGTATTCCAAATCCTAAAAAATAAACTGAGGGGAGAACAATTTTAAAAGGAAAGTGAAACCCCAGAGGCAACATACGATGTATCCACACCTCGGGTGCCAATGAAAGGTGCATAGTGATAGCCAGTTCATTACTCCTCATAAAACTCTTGCTTCTTTTATGGCATGAACAAAATAGCCCACCGGGGAAACACCCTTCATCTTAAGAAATTCTCTACTAGGCAATCACAACTGTGCTCAAGGACAGAAATTGAATCCTCCAATATTCTTCCTCTCATATCGTGTCTTGATGTTTACCGGTGTTTATTGATAAATCTTCATAAAAACACCGTCACTGATTCTAAAGAGCAGTCATCAACAAAAACACAATTATGGACACAATGTCCAAAGCAAGGGTAAACCTCACACAAAGTCTCGCTCTTAATACAGTTGCTCACCCGCTGATCTTATTCCACTCAATCAGATCGTTCAAACCAATCTGGTCAGCCTTCTCCATAAAAATCCAGTGTGCCTCCCTCTTGCCTAATGTTCTCTCAATGCTGCAAGCATCACCTACCACTCTTTCTACAACAAGCCAAGTCAGTGTTCTCGTATCATGGTTCTGTTCTTTAAAATGTTGTACCAGCCTTGTAGTGAGTTTACCTGCTCTTATAGTGCTCAAATGCTCCTGTATCCGAATTTTGATCTTGCGTGAAGTGAGCCCTATATAATGCAACCCACATTGACAGGTCAGGCGGTAGATTACATTCGCCATATTGCAATTCCTAAACTTTGTCAAGTGCCACTCTTTCCCGTTTGACAATCGAATACTACTTGTCTTCTCAGTTAAGTCACATACTGGTCACCTGGATCCTGAGGGCAGATATGCTATAATACAGGGGCATATTCATGGTACTGAGGTGGTGTTGGTGGTAGTTTACGGTCCAAACTCTGATTCTCCGGATTTTTTCCAAAGTGTGTGGGCCAAGATAAAAGCCACTAACTGCGACACAATAATCTGGGGGGGGGACTTCAATGCTGTCCTGAGTGATGAGTTAGACAGGAAGGGGACATCTAGAGTATTGCACCCTTTGGCCAGCGGGACATTAAGGGCTATCTTAGAAGATGGCAATTTGGTGGACATTTGGAGGCACTTACATCCGGGAGTCAGGGAAGGTACATGCATAACTGAACATCATAAAGCATGGTCCCGCCTCGATTTTTGGATAGTTTCCAAGGATGTGGCCACATGGGTGAGGGAAGCTTTGCATTATCCCAGGACTCTCTCAGATCACGCACCCTGCCTGTTGCGGCTTGAATTGCCCAATTCCATACAGCGGATGTACGCATGGCGGCTCCCACAAGATGCTTTGCTTGATGAGGCCTTCAAGGAGGAAATCAGAGGAGATATAGAAGAATACTTTACTCTAAACACGGGCTCGGTGAAATCCGTGGCCACCCTTTGGGAGGCTTTTAAAACTGTGGTTAGAGGGAAATGTATTGCCAGACAGGCAGGTGTGCTGAAAGCGATTAGAGGTTCTCTGGAAAGGCTTGAAAAAGAGAATAAAAGAGCTGGAGGCCCAGTTTTATTCCACTAGCGACCCGGTCACCCTTGCATCCCTAAAAGAAACTCTGCTTGAGTTTGAGGAGGAGGCCCACAGGGAGGTTAAATTCCTTGGGAAACACACACAGGCTCGTCGATATGGGGAGGGGGACCGTCCAGGGAGGACTCTGGCTGCTCTACTCCGACCCCCACGTAACACGGCGTTTGTTACGACACTTACTAATGCCGATGGGTCACACATTAGAGGGCAGAGAGACATCCTAGAGGCGTTCTCCGGCTTTTACCAAAGGCTTTACACTACTACTCAGCCTTCCCCGCCCGAGGGACTGTTACCATTTCTTGATTCCCTGGAGTTGTTGTGGCTGAGTAAGGGACACAGGGATTATCTCTATTCCCCTTTTACAGTAGACGACATCGCCAAGGTTATAAGAAGTCTGCCTCTCAACAAAGCCCCCGGGTCTGATGGTTTGTCCACGATGTTTTATAAAACATACGTGAAAGAACTTGCCCCCAACCTATTCGACTTATATGTGGAGACTCTGGAGTCTGGAGTGCTGCCATCGTCCATGCGCGAGGCAATAATCGTTACCCTGTTGAAGCCAGGTAAACGGGAGGATGAGCTGGATTCATATCGGCCGCTCTCCCTGATTAATGTGGATGTAAACATTTTAGCGAAATTGATAGCGAATAGGTTGCAGCCTCTGCTCCCACTGGTTGCTCGGCCAGACCAATCTGGGTTTATCCCGGGCCGATCTACATCCCACAATCTGAGAACCCTGTTTTCCATACTTCACTATTTACACCCCGATGTGCAGGCGGCTGCGGTTTTTTTAGATGCCACGAAAGCGTTTGATACGTTGGAGTGGCATTATTTATTTACGATTCTTGGCCGCATGGGGTTCAGTCCACGGTTTCTTGATTTGGTGAGGCTCCTATACACGCGTCCCACGGCACGAGTACGGGTGAATGGCCTCTTGTCTGAACCATTCGGCATTTCTCGGGGCACGAGGCAGGGCTGCCCTCTCTCCCCGATGCTATTCGCGATCGCGATGGAGCCGCTGGCGGCTCGCATCAGGCAACACCATACTGCGAAGGGAATTGGCTTCCCTGCGCGGAGCCTCTTGATTTCCTTATATGCTGATGACGTCACGCTTTATGTTTCGAATCCGGCGCAAAATCTTGACCCGATACTGAGGGAATTTATAAAGTTTGGCGGGCTTTCTGGTATAGCTATCAACTGGGCAAAGTCTGTTGTTTTCTCGCTGACTGATAACACGGCCCCTGTGACGACTGAATTCCCCTTGCAGTGGACGGAAGAGCCAGTAAAATATTTAGGCATCTGGATCAGTAGGGATTTGCAGGAACTATGGAGGCTAAATCATGGGCGCGCTATTGCCTGGCTTGAGGGGAAGATCGCGGCCTGGGCGAGGCTCCCACTTTCACTGGCGGGGAGGATCGCGTTGGTGAAGATGGTGGTACTGCCAACATTTTTGTATCTGTTCGTGAATGTTCCCCTGGTGCTCACCCAGGCCTTTTTTAAGCTTATGCGATCCATGTTGATTTCTCTCATATGGACCGGTGGTCAGGCCCGAATATCATGGGAACTGCTCACGCTCCCCCTGCGGCAAGGTGGCATGGGAGCACCTGACATACAGCTATACGCCTGGAGCGCTCAAGCTAAATTTTTACATTATTGGGTGCACCCCACCCCATTTCAGCCCCATGTGGCTGTGGAGGAAGCTGTGGCTAAACCTCTGCCTTTGAAAGTCGCGTTATATGGGGATTATCGGCGCCCAAGAGAGGATATAGACACGGTCGAGACACTGCACTGGGCATGGCATGGTCTTCGTAGGCGTGCTACTGCGTCGATCCTTTATGCCCCGGCCATCCCTCTGGTTGACAACCCCATGTTGTTCCCTAGCGGTAATGGGATAGGGAGGAACCTGGCGCATGATATGGGACTAGCCACATTCGGAGACCTATACCCGGATGGAGTATTCCGCTCCCCCCCAGAGACTGGGGAAACAGGCCGGGCGGACTTTGCAGCACAGTTTGCGTTCCATAAACTCAAGATGGCATGTAGGTTGTTGCACGACACGTTTCCGAATGCCCCCCCTACACTGGCAGCTTTGGAAAATGTCCTCACCACATCCTCCCCGCGTCGGCTTATTACCCGCATATATAACCACATGCAGACGTCAGTGCCCATCACGAAGCCCCGTGCATGGTCGGCTTGGAATGACGAGCTTTCAGCTCCGCTGTCGGAAGACCAATGGCTATATTGCTGCGGCCAATTGCTGGCACTCTCACCTAACTATAAACTGCATTTCATCCACTTCAAATTTTTGCACCGGTTTTATAGAACACCCGTCAGTTTACATCGTATGGGTCTGAAGGAGGATGATCGTTGTTGGAGATGCGGAGCAGCGCTTGCGGGGATTCTGCATATCTCATGGAATTGCCCACGGCTCAGAACCTATTGGGCTAGTGTGTGGGATAATAAAGTGCATTACCGGGGTGGGTGAGGACCCCGACCCTTTGCAGGGCCTGTTAGGATATGTCAAAGATACTCCGGTGCAATACAGGAAACTCCATGCAACGCTCCTCTTATTTGCTAAACGGCGAGTCGCTATACATTGGGGAAGCAGGAGGATCCCATCTAAAGATGACTGGATTAAGGACGTGGTCTTCGGTCATTCACAACTGACCACATATTGGGAGTTGATGCCGTCGGCTTCGCGGCCACAGGACATTTGGGAGCCATTTGTGGGGTGGCTGCGGGAGGATCAGAGCCCTGGGACCCCTACATCGCAGTAGACGGAATTGGGTACCACGAACACCGCCCCAGAGTTTGAAACGGACTAGGCGGGAGTGCTATGGAATGGGTGGGTATTTTTAAATGGAGGAGGGGTCTGGGCCCTTGGTTAAATGACGCCCTGTGCGGAGATATGTACTGCCATCGTTCCAATCGGACACAGCTGTAGTGATTCATGCTTAAGGATGGGTGAATATGGATGGGAGGAGGGGGTTGGGTGCCCTTTTTTTAGATCTGCTTATAATGTACTGACATGCTATTGATGTATTGTATATGCACTATGAGTCACTGTGTCTGGCTTTGTTACATGTTCTGTTACGTTTTACGAAATGCCAATAAACAAATCTAAAAAAAAAAAAAGTCACATACTGAACAGGTCCCGCAGGGATAATGTCCCGAAGGGATTGATGTCTCTTTTGGGCATGATTTAGGCCGGGTATGCACCAATTTATCCTTTAAATTACAGGCCCGTCTGAATGCAAACCTCGGTTGCGGCATCTTAAAATCTGTGGTGGATAGTAGTGACCAGTTTTTTCGGATGGCCTGGCGAACTTTTGTCGCCAATGGGTCATAGGTCATGACAACCGGCAGGCAATCATTCCTTGTTCTCAAGTTTTTCTCCAGTAGAGCACTTCGTGGTGTATTAAGGGCTCTTTTTCTAGCATGATTCACTATCTTCTTAGGATAGAACCTCTGCACCAATTTGTCACTTAACCCCTCTGATTGCTGTATGTAAGCACTTGTGATGGAGCAGTTCCTGCGGTACCGCAGAAACTGTCCCACGGGCAAATTATCTCGTAAAGCCCTGAGGTGAAACGACTGATAGTGAAGAAGTGAATTCCTGTCTGTGACACCACGTTTTTAATAAGTCAGGCATACTCACGGATTAACATTTTTGATTCGAGACTTGCCTAGTCTTTTTTAAGTTACTACTCACTAAACCGACACCCACGTTTCCTCAATCTACACAAAGGGCCTTTAACTTACACTTCACATCACAGCTTTGGAAAAAGATCTCTGATAAAGAGCCCCCTTGAGGGTGTCTGTCCGGCATTGCAGCGCCAGCCTGACAAGGAGCAAGCCCGATGATGAAGCATGACACGCACAAGGGTGTGTGAGGGCCCCATTTCCAAAAAGGAACCACTCCCCATCTAGTGGCTCCTTGTTCTCCGACCTATTCCCCTTTGTCTTTTGTCCCCCTTTAGGAACAGCATACCTCTTTATTTCTATGATATGACCATAGCCATGTAATGGTCTTTTGATGGTGGAATGATGCCACGTCACTGGACTTTACCAAAGAACTTATAAAAGAAGAAACCCCAAAGGAAGGGTGGCACACAGACATAGTCGCAGACCTGGATGCTATGCTGTTCGATTTCTTTTAACCCTTTACTAACTTTGGTCTGCCTGGTCTATGCTACAGTCTGTAGCATATGAACTGAGCCTTCTCTGATGAACCCTTTCTCATTTCTTTAGTTCTGGTTATGCTAACGAACTCGCCTTTAATGGACTCTAACTGAACCCATCCCATCCTCTTAGAATCTGAGCTGTTTGACAATGAACTATCCTTCCGCCTACTTGCTGGTATGATCTTGCAACTCTGTGGCTATTGCTGATTAGAATGCCTGCTTAAATGCTTGGCACTGATATGCAGGTTGTTATAATTTTAACTGAACTTCTTAAGCAAATGTTGGTTATGATGCATTTTGCATCTCAAATACAATAACCAAATTATTCAACCTCTGTCTGAGTCTATTATTGAGTCTTGTTGATTCTTCCATTTGAATGTGATTAATGATTTAAATGCGTTGTAGGAAGAATCAGCAAGCTCTGACAGATCACCAGGTGTTACTTGTTTTATTCTATGTAGCGATTGCAGAGTGATTGGTTTGTATAATCCTTACTCGTCTGAACTTCTTTAGGAGGTTGGGACTTCCTGTTGCTATTCTTTATATTTACAGTATGGTCTCGAGAGAGGTGTATCTAAATCTGATTTCTAACCTGTGAGTTAGTTGTCAATTAATGGTCCTCATTGGACAGCTAACGTGGAGTTTAGACATCCTAATTTCCACCCCTTCTATCGGCGGAGAAAGATTCATCAGAGGATCATTGCCTCTGTGGTAAATTAATCTGATTTGGTCGTCTGATAGTAAAGGGCCGAGTGAGGTTAGAGGAGTAAATGAGAGGAGAATAAGGGAAAAAAATGATTTGTTAGCATGCTGCATCACTTCCAACTCTCTACTTAGGTCTAATCTTCTCCAGCATGTCTTCATACTGATGTCTGTGGGAGCTATGAACATGATTCATTTAGAAAAGGCTTGCACATCAAGGGCCTATCTGTCCAGAGTGCAGCCAGTGCTGTGGCACCAAGGAAAATGGATCTGCTGAGCCCTCTGGAAACTGATTATATCTACCAAACTGTGGAAAGGGGGGCATTTTCCTGTACTGTTGATAACAAAGGTGTCCCCCTAAGGAGGCCTGATCAGTCCTCTTCAAAATACGTTTTTGTTTGACTCGTGCAGGTAAACAAGGGAAATAATATTGATAGCAATCATCCCATTTCACCAGGCAGGTTAGGTGGATATGGTGAGGTACACCTGCCAACTTCAAAAGATACAGTATGACTGAGGAGGCGGAGCCTCAGAAGGGATGGGGACTAGGGCCTTGAGACCCTCACAGCCATGGAGGGACATTGGAAGGGACAGGGCGGTGTCAGAGGCAAGATGGCGGCTGCGTGAGTGTTGTGCGAAGCCGCTCTCCCTGCTTGTCTTGATGTGCTGCAGAGCATGAGAGAGAAATCATGAAAAAAGGAAAAAAAGATTTGCTTTAAACTCACCTGGAGTTATATTGCAGGATCTCCTTGGCCCTTCGTTGATTCACGGACGGATGAGGGTATCGAGTGTCGCATCCTTGGTGGCTCGAGCTTTACGGGTGCTTTTCTCGGCGGCAGCTGGCATAAAGCGAAAGACGCTGCAGAAGCTCGGGGAGTTAATCGTTACTCCCTCGTTACGAGAAGGCTGTCAGAGGTTTCAATAACGGTGACTGGTGGCAACATTGTAGCTTCAGAGAAGAAGCTGCCGGGCGGTGAACATTGCAGTATGCCGGCGAAAGTGAAATCCATGGGGAAGGACATCAATGCTCTGGCAGGAGCTAAGGGGTCATCCATGACTCGGCGCGCGATTACAGAACGCGCTGAGCAGAAGGCAGATGGAGCCTGCAGTGAGAAACTGAGTGGGGGCAGCCCCCCTGAGATATCCACTAAACCAAAACAACCTATTGTACCTGGGATGTTTTCCGGTCGGGGGTTAGGTAATTCCCTCCAGAAAGTAAATAACAAAGGTAAAAACAATCCCAGAGTAAAATTAAAAACAGATTGCTGCACTGAATTGACTGTTTTGGATGGGGTATTTGCTAACGATGGCTCCAGTGTAAAAGAGACCCTCCTAGAGGGGGTAGAAGCAGCTAAAAATCCCCCTGATGGACAGAGCTTGACTGGGAAGTCACTGGGCTTAGAGGATGAAACTTTAAAAAATTGAATAAATGATCACCAAGAAGCCGCAGACGAGACTCCCCGAGATCCAGCTGTAACTGGGGAAGATGGGGCCAGTATTCAGAGAGATGGTAAAATGTTAGCAACTTCGGATTTTGACAAATTTTATTCCCTGACAGAAGAATCTGATCTATCTAATAACAGCGAGAAGGATGTAACTGATGACGACGTTACTGGGGGGGAGAGTGGGAGTCCCCCGATGAAATTTGGCACACAAAAACGCTTGCCAGTTCGCACAAAGAAAAAGAGTGCAAGAGGGTCAGATAAAGAGAAAGGATTTACTTCAGACTACAGTCAATCAAGCCAGCTTAAATGGGACTATTCTACAACTCAATTTGCAAAAGGGATTGAAAGCGAAGACGTGGGCAGAGACCAAGCAAATGCCCTAGAATGCTCAACTGAGATGATTAATGTTACATCCCCACACCCCTCAATGGAGCTAATATACACAACGTTGAAACAAATACAATCTGAAGCGCGTCAAGAGCACAAGAGGGCCTACTTAGCAACTAAAAAATTGCAAGGAGCTGTACGCAAAGTTAATAAAGCCTGTTCGGAAATAACTGAGCGCACCACGGTTCTAGAGGAGAGGATTGTACAGCTGGAGGCTACTGCGGAAATTGCTGGTCAACAAACTCTGTCTAATGAAAGTAGGATGACCGATGTGTTATGGAAGTTGGAGGATTTTGAAAATAGACAACGTCGCAATAACCTCCGAATGCTTGGAATTGCAGAAAATGCCGAAGGGGATGATATTCGTGGCTTTGTTCTAAGGGTACTCAAGGAAGCCTTCCCGAGCTCTCTCATTGGAACTGGGAGACTGAGGTGCAGAGGGTGCATCGATTCCCTCTAATGCTTAAAAAGAAAGCTGGGCAAGATGGAAAACCGAGAGCCATTCTTATTTTCTTTGGCAATTTTCTTCTTCGCCAGGCTATTTTTGAAAAGGCTAGGCCTAATGCACAAAGGGTGGTTGAGGGGCACTCCTTCTTTGTTCGGCCTGATTTTTGTCACACAACAGTAGAAAGGAGGTGGCGGCTCCGATTGCTTATCACACCATTTCAGAAATTGGGCTGTGAAGCTTTCTTATTGCATCCTGCGAGGCTCAAAGTTATATGTAAAGGTACAACAAGGGTATTTAACTCAGAGATCCAGGAATTTTTGAATGAACTTTTGAAGAAGTAGGCTTGGGAAACTGTTTTGTAGAATGATTAGATACATGTGTTTTCTTTTTCTTTTTCTATATATGTGTTTTGTTTTTTTTTCTCTTCTCTATGCGGCGGGGAGCGGCTAGGGGGCACAACACGCGCAGGAGGCATCACAAGGGTCCATGGACCTATTTTGCCTTTTAGAAGGGGAGAAGGGTGGGGGGAGGGGGAAGGGGGTTAATAGAAACCAAAGGGAAAAAGGGGGAATTGTTTGCACTGGATGGAGATTGGGATTTAGGAGTTTTTGTTTTATTTGGGGTTGTTACATGCTTATACTTTTGTTATGAGGAAGCTCAGGATTGCATCCATTAATATTTGTGGGTTAAATGACCCCCAAAAAGAAGGAGAGTTAGCCTCGATGCTCAATTCCTGAGGGCAGATATTCTCTGTCTACAAGAGACACACATTGAAGGGTGTAGGAAAAGGATTTTAGAGTTAGCGGGATACCAACTTATTGCTACTACTACACAGGAAACACGGACAAGAGGGGTGGCGGTACTGGCAAGAAAGGGAATGGGCAGTTTCCCGCGTTCACTGGTAGATAAGATGGGTCGATGGGTAATATTGCAATGTTGTCTGGGGAATAAAATGTTTACTCTCTGCTCGGTATATGGGTCAGTATTAGATGACCCTGTTCTTTTTGACTGGTTGAACGTAGAGCTAGTGGGTTGGCCTCTCCCATTGATTCTATGTGGGGACATGAATATTAATTTAAGCTGTCAGGCTGCCACTCATGGTGGGATGGTATACCAAGGTCGCAAACCAAAAGTTTTTAAATCACTGTCACAACTTAAATCTCTGCACGGGTTAGTGGATGTTTGGGCAGCACAGAAAGGGAGCGACCCTGGGTATACTTATTTTTCTGCACCACACCAAGTGCATGCAAGATTAGATTATTTTTTTATATCACAAGAGCTCTTACAAGAGTGTATAATAAGTAAATATCCTAAGGTTATGTCGGACCATAACCCTCTGGTGATTGAAATAAATGTGGGGCTCCAAATTCAACAGAAACAATGGACATTCGATAGAGCTCTATTGAGTGAGGAGGGATATCTTTTACAAATGGGGGAGTGGATTCCGACTTTCATAACTGAGAATTTGGGGAGCACTAATGTTAGCACCGTGTGGGACACATTAAAAGCAGGGGTTAGGGGAGAAACATCAAGCTATGGGTGGGAGGCCCAAAGGAAAGATAAAGCCCGGTTACAGGCTCTGTATAAGGATTTGGGGAAGGCAGAAACTGACTTGATAGAGGCAATTTCTGCTGGGGCAAACTCAGCGGCAGCTCAAGTAAAATTACTATCGCTAGATCTGCTATTACTGAGATTTCTATTAAGAAAGCGGCTGGTAAATATATGGCCTGGCGGAATAAGGTGTATGAAAGTAATGAGAGGGTGGGTCATTTATTGGCAGTTCGGACCAGGGATAAGACGATACAAACTCGGATTAATGAAATTAGAGATCCCACTGTGGGTATGGTAAGCGAGCCTGGTGCTATCCTTAATGCATTTAAAAACTTTTATCAAAGTTTATATACCGAAGACGTTCGGGCTGGGGACCAAGAAATTGAATCTTATTTAAGGGGGCAAATTTTTGAACAGCTATCTCTGGAGGAAAGAGCTGATTTGGATAGGCCATTTACATTAGCAGAGATATCCGAGGCTATTGACTCTATACCACTAGGTAAAGCTGTGGGTACGGACCTAATACCTGGGGAGTTTTATAAGAATTTTAAGGCACAGCTGATGGTACTTATGTTGGAGGTTTTTCATAGAGCACAAAGTGATTTGGCAGCCCCGAATCTTGGAAACATGCCAATATTATAATTTTCCCGAAAAAAAGTAAAGCCATAACAGAACTGGGGTCATATCGGCCAATTACACTGGTTAATAGTGATACAAAGATTTATTCTAAGATCTTGGCGAACAGATTATCTGGAGTTATCAAAAAATTAGTTTCTCCTTGTCAACATGGGTTTGTCCCAGGAAGGGGCACGACGGACCATATCCGCCGCATAATTGCGTTGTTTGATTATACAAAGGTTACAGGAGACCCTATGGCAGCAATACTACTTGACGCAGAAAAAGCATTTGATAGGGTCTCCTGGCCCTTTCTATGGGCAATTATGGAAAAGAATGGCCTGGGTAAGGGGTTTATCGGGGCAGTTAGATGTATGTATCAGGATCCCACGGCAAAAGTAGCCTCGATAGGGCTTACATCGGATATAATTAGAATTACTCGCGGAACACGTCAAGGCTGCCCCTGCTCTCCGTTATTATTCGCTTTATATATTGATCCTTTAATAAGGAAAATAGGGGAGAATAATAGAATACAGGCCATTCAATCTATTGGAGGAGATACCAAGATTCTAGCATATGCCGATGATCTCGCTATAACAACGGCTAATCCATTGGCGGCAATTAATGAGATAGAAAAGGAATCCAGAGAATTTGGTAAAATTTCAGGATATCATCTTAATAAAAATAAAACGTTGATTGTTAAAAATTCTAGAACAGTCTTGAATGATGTACGAGTAGCGGAGAACGCTAGGTATCTTGGAGTTGAGATTTCTGCTAATGTGGATGAAATTGTGCAGATCAACTTGGAGCCACTACTACAAAAAACTAAAGCAGACTTTAACAGAATGAACTGCTTACATCTTACATTATTAGGAAGGTGTAACGTGATTAAAATGTTATTTTTGCCTAAGATTTTGTATTTTTTAGAGCTATTCCAGTTGAGATAAATAAGGCATGGTTTTTGGCTTTTAATCAAATAATATCAAGATTTTTGTGGGCTGGAAACGCCCCCGTAGAGCGTTAAAATATATGACCCTATCTAGAAACCGCGGAGGTGGTCTGTCCCCAACTTGCAGATTTACTATTGGGCAGCTGTCCTGCATCAGATGGCTGAATTACTGGGAAAGGAATTGGTGGAAATAGAAGAGGTATCATATAACTCTATATATAGGCTAGTATTAGGGGCAGAAGCCCATGGTTGCCTTATGTGTCATATTGATTTTGCGTATTTCAAAAGAGTGAAATTTAAAACTTTACTGGGAGCTTTTAAGGTTTGGATGGCAGTTAAGAAGAAAGTTAAAATAGGTAGGATACATAGATACACTCCTTTGGCAGATAACTATTTATTACCGGAGATCTTCCGAGATGGATATATGAAAATTTGGCAGGACAAAGGAGTGAGGTATATAGGTGATTTGATGGGGAAAACTCAATACACTCTTTTGATGAAATCAAGAAGAAATTCGGGATTGGTAATATGCATTTTTTAAATTTTTACAAGTGAGGGATTACTTATCCAAGAAGGTAATTAATGGGTTTAGAATTCCTTTACTAGATTTGTTATTAGGGGCCCCTGCACCTATTGCTAAAATATGTAAAATACTTAATGATATATTGGAGGATGATTTCACTAAGCATACCACCCGCTGGCAGGATCTGGTACAAGCAGAGGTAGGGGAATGTGAGGATTCTCTCTTGCTGAGCCAGACCGCATTTTTCGGCTAGTTTGCAGGTACAATGTTTTAAGACCTGGCTTAACTTGTATATTACTCCAGCGCGGATCTCCAAATGGGGGGTATTACTGGTACACAATGCTCTCGCTGTGGATACTTTGCTGCAGATAGTGTACACATGTTTGCAACTTGTACCCGATTATCAGCTCTGATTAATGAAGTGGCAAAGTATATTAAGCTTATGTTGGGGTTTGATGTTAATCTTACATCGCAAGTAATTATGCTAGGCATAAGTAACCAAGAAATGAGAGAATCAAATCGAGTTTTGCTTTTCACGGCTATGGGAGTATTTAGGCTATGCCTGGCTACTGTATGGTTAGATAGGGAGCCACCTACAGTACATTGCTGGTTGGGGAAATTGCTAGCTATTTATCGCTGGGAAATGGCGGTATATTTAAGGAGGGGGCCAAGGTTAAAGAAAAGGATTAGAAATCTGGTCTCCAGTAACCATATGGATTAATGAGACTAAAAAATGTTAGTTTAAGTTTTTGAATTTGTTTAACTAGAAAAGGGGATATATAAGATAAGTTGAATGAATTTTTTTTTGAAATACCTTTAATAAGATTTAATTTAAATAATTCTCCTTTTGGTTTCACGGGGGGACGGGGTGGGGGGTAGTATAAGACGGGTGGGAGGGTATAAAGACAAATAATTGACATCTTGTACATACATACTGAATTATAAAATTTATAAATGTATTTCTTGTAAGTTTAATGTATGTGTCGGATGTCTAAATAAAAATTTTAAAAATTTTTTTTTAAAAGAAATGGAAGGGACAGGGCCTGGCAAAGGGGGACAGGGTTTTACGCCTGGCCTCCCAGTCCTTGGCAGGTTTAAAAATCTTAATGTATTTTAAAAGTGCAGAGAATGGAAACCTACCTGATTTAGGGGTTTCCACCTCTCAGCATGAAATTAGCCCTTCGTTAAGGAGACAGTATGAAATGTGCTGATATCATGTGACAAACAGTGGTATAGAGTGAGTTGAAAGGTTTGGTGATGGTGTAAATTTAGACTACCTCTTGACTATACTGTGTTACTTTCAGCTCTTTCCACTAGAGTTTGTGTATTCATCGTTAAGCTATTCTTGGGTCAATCAGTGAAAACTTTGATGAGAGGTGGAGCTTTGTGAGCCTTCCCGTACATGGCTGATAGGAGCCATGGAAAGATGTTTACAACCTCTAGAACACTGAAACAGAGGTCTTAGATTTTACTTTAAAATAGTCTACTGTTTATCTTTGTGCCTATGTCCACTAAACAGTGTTTAATTGGCCATTTTCTACTTAGGGGATCATTTGAAGAAGCATATTCACCCCAAATGAGGTGCATCATCTACTGCAGAGGAAACAACTTTATTCTCTTCTAGTTAGTGTGTTGTCGCCAGGATGCTTCCTTTGGAAGCAGCTGTGTACTCTATAAATTGTCTTTCATTCATTCATTAGTGTTAGCACAAAGGAGAAAAATGGCCAAGAAACTATCATTGCTGGTAGTGCTATAGCAAGACGACACATAACGTAAAGATCTAACCCTACCACCCATAAGAGGCCTTTAAATGTGTGTAAGAGCTTCACCAAGTAATATGGATCCTTCTCTGGTTTGATAAATTGTGAATACTCTAGTTCTGTTTTTAAAAAGGTACTCCTTGAGATACAAATATCATGCAAAACATATGAAATAAAATAAGTTGAAACAAATGTACAGATCACCTTATAGTGTGAGTGTGTGCTAGATCGGCCAGGTCAAAGCTACGAGTCTGTAGGTTGGTGACAGACCTTGTGTGCCTCGTTCTTGCTGGCCACGTGGGTAGGTTTGTAATGAAGAGGCCTACAGGGCTGATGTAATTGAATTTCCCAATAGTAAAGTGTTGTGGCATGAATGGCACCGGTAAGGAGAGTGCCTGAGGTCGGCTTCAAGGGAGAGTGGGCGGGGAAGTCTCCGAACAGCCAGAGAGAAGGCAAGAGTCCATAATCATTTTCAGGTCATCACAGGTGGATACTAGAGTGGATCCCTGGCCTCCTTTTGTTAAAAGGGACAATTGAAGAAGGATTTAATTTTTCTGACATCCTAGAGCTTAATGAGAAAGAAAACTTTGCAATTTTCTGACTGCATGTTCTTACACAGACAAGATTATTATACACCCATTTTAAAATGAGTGGGCTCTTGTCCCTCCCCAAAAATATGTCATTTGATACATTGTATTCTTGAAACTGGTTGCCCTTAAGTTGTGTATACGTTCGGGTGATACTTGCCAAACAACCCTTGATATTTCTCAGAAATCTCTTAACTTTGGATAATTGTCAGGTCCACTTCCCTAACCAATATTTATGATAATGATTTGCTAGGTAATTGTTTCAGAATATGGGACTCTTCGTAATGCCTTGGTTATGCCATTACTATTTTTAAATTGTGTGTATTTGGAAGGCATCTGTTCACTGTGGGCTTCTTCATGCTATACAACCAATGGTTGTTATTAGCTAGCTCAGTGGTACTCGTTTTATCAAACTCAAGAAGACAAGAAGCTGAGCAGACATACTGGGATTCATACCACTCACCATGTATGCATGTATGTGATATTTATATGGCTCCAGTCTAAAAAAAAAAAAAGGCAGCAGAGCACGGACTGAGTCAAAGACAAGCATACCGTCAACAATATATAGGAGAGATATGTGTATTGTTAATGCATTGTGATAGAGTGTTTTTCAAAGAGGTGAGTCTTCAACTCTTTCCTAATTTGGAGCACTGTACGAGCATTCCTGATGGATGAAAGACTAAAAAGGGTTCACTCTCTATAATCAGGGGAACCAGACTCTGGCTAACCTCCAGAAAGGAGCCATATATTGAACAATACTCAGCGAAATTTGCATTCTCAGCATAAGGTGATCATACATTATTTTACAGATTGACATATTAGATATATAAACTGTAATACAGCATCATCTAGCACCATCCCACTCATGACAATGACAGTCTCAATTATGACTAGGCCCACAGTAGCACAGGCAGGAAGAGCCTTCAATGTAGCAAAAGGCTTCCTCTGGAATTCTTCAAGTCTGCATGTCGGTACAGGGTATTTCATAAGTGCACATCTTTCCCTGTGTGATAAAAGGAGAAATTAAAACACACATCAGTGGCTCCTTTAAAATCCAAAATGAAATTTAGTTAGGCACAGGAAAATACGATTTTACAAAGTGTACTGGTTTTCGGTTTTTTTGTGCACGAATGTAGCGTTAAGCACACATTTGAATAAGTCAAAATCATCTCTCCCATTAGTACAATACACACTATGACCACACGCGTTGTGGGCCCCTCCAAGGTAATGAACAGGTTCTGGACCTCGCATTACCAGGGACAGGAGCAGGCCTCTGTTCACACACTAGATTTGTGTGACACCAGGGCCAAAATATAAGCCAGAATACCAATTTCACATACAGTTGGGCACGCAGGGCAGTGGTCACCCCTGAATGAGACTGCCCCTTGCTTAGAGCTCTTAAATTATACTCGCATACTGCCTTAAAAAGATGCACACATTGCAATTTGAAATTACCAATAGCAATTCTTTGCTCCAAGCTTCTTCAAAATGTTAATTCATGGATATGCTGTTTCTTTTCATTGGATCTATTACTAACACATGGCATTTATTTTACGGAGTTTTATATAGCGCGAACTTGACCCGAAGGTATCGGGTATCAGAGCGCTTTACATAGCACCAGTTGCGTTACATAAGGACACATTCATTTTTTGGTTAGGCATGGGGCGATAAAGTGATTTGCCCAGAATCACAG
Source organism: Calotriton arnoldi (assembly GCA_963921515.1). NCBI lineage: Eukaryota > Metazoa > Chordata > Amphibia > Caudata > Salamandridae > Calotriton > Calotriton arnoldi. The sequence continues at coordinate 875,301 of CAWUFW010006089.1, read as the reverse complement.
GATAGGCATGGGGAGATAAAGTGATGTGCCCAGAATCACAGGATGTTCAGCGTCATTGCCGAGACTCGAACCCAGTTCCCCAGATTCGAGGTCGACCGCCCTAGCAGTTAGGCCAACTCCTCTCCACGTTAGCTGAACAGGTGCGAGAGAAAGCATTTTTGGAAGTTTTAGTGTGTTGCATTTGAACTAGAACATTTTGCATTAACATTTTAACTTTTGTTCCTTTTTGTGAAATTACTCAACCCGCAAATGTTCTAATTATATGTTTATATGGTGCATCCGATTGATTATGTTGACGTAGACTAATGGGCACTAGCTAGTGTGTATAGATTTTACAGTTTTTCCTTGGTTAGGAAGTGATCACTTATATATTTAAACAGGGAATGAACCAGTAACTGAAAAAAATAATATCTGAGAAAAAGTAATTGCATTGGCGATTCGCTAGGTTGCTGGGATAATGCTGCAGCAACACAGCAGGATGGCTGGATGTAGTGGGGCTAATTCACAAAAGCATTCATGAGAATGATTCTACAGGATTACTCTTTTGCATACTCTTACATGCCTTTCTGTATCCACCCTGAAACATCAACCTCCCTATTAGTAAAAGTGCAAAGATGGCATGGCCCTTTCTATTTGTACATGAATAGTGCCTGAATATTCCCATTTTCATGTTTCGGGGTTCATTCACAAAGATACATAAGAGTACTTGGAACATTACCACAGGAGTACTACTTTACATTCTACAAAATCCCTCTGAGACTGGGCCTCTGTATGTCTATTGAAGCTGAATGGGTCAAACTGAAGTTGTCTTCACTTTTGCGACTGATGACTAAATAGGCTGAATAGGATGATGAATTATGATAACCCGTGGTTTGATCACCAGTGTGAATTTATGAGCAAATAGGTCAGAAGAACGCTATAGTTGGTTTTCAAGGATATTTCTCGTAAAATGTTCTCACTATTGAAACTGAAGCAGAAGGCTTAAAAGATTCTGCTAAGGAAATAAAAAAACAAGGACTGACTAAAGCTTGGACTAGAATAAAAACTACAAAAAGGCAAAAAATTCAATTAGTTTTGAATGATTTTGTGGATGAGATAGGGCTGACAGAGGACCAGATTGATTTGGTTATAACAAACGTGCAGTAAATGAGACAAATGCACTATATGCATCATTTGAATTTATTAAGCCAATTAAAGCTGAAGGTCAACTAAAAGATCGGTGGTCCAATAAATTGGATGTCTCATAAATTACTATAAAAATTATAGAATTAGTCATTGTTGGGTACCAAAACCGGATAGTATCCCAAATTTGGTTTAAAACAGAACCCACAATTATGGGCAGAAACCTTCTACACGTTATTTAAATTTTTAGTGAAAAAGGGGAGAATCCACCATCACGGTTGGGCTCAAATATTTAACCCATATTCAAAAGAGGGAATTACGATGGGGGCTAATGTCACTCTTGGACACTAATTTCAAATTATATTCCAATCTAGTAATATATATTTGTATAGTAACTAACCAATATAGTTATATATAGCTATATAGTAACTTACCAATATGGTAATATATTCTAACTATTTCAAAGCTAAAATGTTAAAGAGACTGGGCAAATGAATATAATTTAATCCCTACAGTAGAGGCACGCTTCTTCAGCGGGACTGCGAGTACATCATCAAACATTTGCGTTTTAAATGGAGCTAGGCGGTGACCACCAAAAATTAAAGTGTCATAAATTAATATGATGCATTGTGCAATGGTCTTATTGTGATAGATTCTTAGCTCATTATTTTGCAAAGACAACTTTTTTTAGTAAGTTTTTAGTAAGCAAAACCACTTGGTAATTAACCTCCACAATACCCAAATTATGCTATTTGGCAAAAGCAAACTTAACTATGCATGTTTTATTGATAAGTCCAAAATGGAAAGAGTAAATACATGTAAGTATTTGGGGGTGGAGGCTGATGACAAGTTATGTTATTGTGAATACAAAAATGTGGTATAATGGTAACAATCTAAGGGCCAAGGGAGGCTTAATCCAATTTAACATTAATTACTTAGATCTCTCATCATCATATTTCCTTCATTTTGGTTCGATAGAACCATACAAGGTACAATGTAAAAAACATTTAAAAAGAAATACAATAAAAACATGCAAATTCATTTTTAAAATACAAACTCGCTTTGGGAATTACAGTCCAACAATACAAATCTCATCACATTTTAAAGTCCATAAAGTAAAAATTATTTAAAGTTAATAAAAAAGAAGCATCCCAAGCTAAAAAGATTTGCAAAAATGTCAACTAAAATCCTACGAACAAAATATGTAAGTGGGACATCAATGATAAAAGGATTCAAAGCCTATCATAAGTACATTTGAGCTATACAGGATATTAAGGGGCTGATTACGATGCCGTAGGAAACGGCTCCGACCCTCGGTCGGAGCCGTGCCTATGGCATCGAAATCTGCAGTTTGGATTCATTTCCGACCGACCCATTTGGAGGGAGTCAAATGGCTTCCGATGGGCTCGGAGAGCCCGTCTGCCATTCGGAAAGCCTCCTGTAATCCCAAGGGCAGCTCTTTTCGCCCGAGGGATTACAATGTCGGATTCCAACAGCCTTTCTGTGCCAGCCTTTCCGACACAGTAAGGCTGTTGGAGGTAAACTTTGGGGGCCCCCAGCAGGGCCCCCATGGGTGCAAGACCTCCGGATGGTGGCTGGACCCCCTGTTGATCCCTGCACTCGGTGGCAGGCACCTTGAGGTGCCTGCCACGGGGTGCAAGGATGAACTGCACCTCTTCTCTTTACAAAGAGAGCATGCATTCCGGTTGGAATGCATGCTCCTATTGTAAAGAATAGAACTGCGACTGAACAGCATTTGATCGCATCCTAATTGCTGGGTTGGGACCGTCGACAGGAGGTCGGTCGGTCCCAGTAGCCAATCAAGTCCGTCTGACATCGAAATCGGGCCCTAAGTGTGCAAAAGGTGAACTTGCTGTTTTGAAAATGCATTCGACCTAATATACCATATTGCCAACAGATATCCCGCGATTAAATACACCGCACAGTCTCTGGTTTTAGTTGTACATACTCTAAGAGCTGTGTGGTGATCCTTAAAATCAAGGACTTTACAAAGAGGAATAATCCTGCATGATTGCTGTTTAGCATAGGCCCTGCAGAAAAATATTCTCAGGTACCTGACAACCCATCAGGCACAGATTTGATGTGTCTCCCTTTTTCGTCCAGGATCGAGCGTGGCCAACGGTAAAATACCCAATCTAAATTTTACATAAAGTGCACGTGCAGCAGGGTTAATGACCATATTCAAGTATTGCTCATACTCAGGTACACACGTTAACAACAAGAAGGAGTCTACCATGGTACCTGGGAATGCAGCCGAAAATGTGGCTGCTAGGATAAAGTTCCAAAAGGACGTTTTCAACTTGCCCCAAACACTTTGGAGTAATGCAGTAGGCTGCAGCCAAAAGCCTTCCCGGCCCAACTTAAATTGCCACGTTTTAATACATACAAGCCAGGGAATCTTCCCAACATGGTGATCTAATACAACTTGGATACAGTCTCTATAGGGTCCTAACTCCTTGCTGGTCCAGAGCCTTATCCAATATTGGATAGGTCGTAACATAGCAATTTCAGAAATTGATCTTAGGTTTAAGTCGAGTCTAATTGGCAGTGTTGGCACACTGGTAGGGAGTCTCAAAAGGGTCTTTCTAAAGACATTTTCAGCTTTTTTGAAGGGTACTAAGGTTGCAGTGCCCCCATAAGTCTGCCCCATACATGGCTCTCTCGCAAGCTTTAATCTTGTATATCTCCAAGGGGGGGGGAGGTAGCAAAAGTGGGAGATCTAGTGACAAATCTTATGATAGACCCTGCTCTTTGTTTTAGAATCATAATGCTTTTCTCTACCTGGGCAATCTTCCAATCTCTCCAAATATTCAAACTCATGTACCCTATTCAGTGCCTCCCCCTAAGAATACCTTACTCTGGGTGTTTCCTCCAAGCACCAAAGACCATGTACTTAGTATTGTTACTGTTAATATCCAGGCAATGCTATGAATAAAAAGTATTAAATTTGTCCAAGAGGATAGATAGACCGCAGGGAGTTTTCATTAATAACAGAGTGTCATCTGAAAAAAGAAGAAATTGTATTTTATTATCCTTCATCTATGGGGAGTCATTTTCGCAGTTTAAAAGATAGGGGATGCAGCAATTCATATACAAAAAAAGTGTAGGGGCCAAAACACACCCATGTCTTACTCCTCTCCTGATTGGAATGTCTTCCGTCAGTTCCCCTATAGGGCCCCACATAACCCTCACAAAGTTTTCCATATATAAAATCTGTATTAGGGACAATAATTCCCACGGGACCCCAATCTCATGCAGAACCACCCAAAGTTACTTAGGTCTCTCATTACAGCCTGTGTTGCAAGGAATAAATAAAACATGATGCTAATGATCACCGATTGCGCTGATGGCTTTGTATTGTATTGTATGAGGGTATTTTTCTGCCTAAATGAGAAGACATAGAAGCCATAAGGATGAAACAAGAGTTACAGGCTCTCCAAGTGGAAGCCGATGTTTTTGGACACAACTTCTGAATAAGAATTGCTTCTGTGGCTGCAATCTGCTTGAATAACATGTTCCTAAGGGAAAACTAAACTGTTAATAGACTTCGAGCCAACATTATTACGCTACACCAATAATATAACCTAGAAATAGATATGAATCTGTTAATAAATAGAGAATTTGCATTTGTTACTCAAAGATATTTAAGCAGTAAAGCAGATGAGATACATTTTAATGAAGGCGCTCAGTACATCTCTAACACGAGGTCATTTTAAACTTAATATATTCAGGATTACAAAAATGCCGGATACGGTGGCCCTGCCCAGAACTGAGGATATGTATTTAATAAAGTGGAGAGGCCTTTTACTTAAAATACAAGACAGTAAAAAGAAATTGCCATGCCTAAAGCACGCTTGTATGCTTAATGGAAAACAATTAATTAGCACCCTTTATAGTAACATGTTCCTCTGAATTAGACAAGAGAAAAAGTATTTGAATCCATTATCCATTAGAGCACATTTAAGAACTACACAAAGTGCTTTATATATTTTTTTTGCATTGGACACAGTCAATGTTGTCATCGAAGTGGGATGGTTTTTAATTTATTTTACTTAAGTTAGAAGACTTGCTTATCTAAAGTAGCATACTTGAAAGTACTAACAACTTTAGAATAAGCAGGGAACATCAAAGTATCATACAGGAAGTTGAGTGAATGGGTCTACCAATACAATGTGGTTCGTGTGTGTCAACAACATTTTGTAATAAATGGGGAACTGTAGCTGGAGGAGGGAGTAGGGAGAGATTAAGTTGGGGCGTGTTTTAGGTTGATTACTGTTCTAGGCTTTGGTAATGTTGTTGGATTTTACGCTGTTGATTGAGCCTTCACTTTTCCTTTTCTTTACCACAGATACTGGCCATGAAGCCAGACTTATAGGTCACTTTGTAGACCAAGGGCCTGATTTAGATCTTGGCGGTACTCCAGCCGTCCTTCCGTATCAGCGGTTTCAAGTACTCTGTTGAGTTGAGGGAATCCTGCCAGCCGTATCCAGATGTATGCTGGCTGAACCGCCGCGGTCTTCTCTGCTGGCTAACAGTACTCCATTGTGGTCAGGCCGACGGTATTGCGCTGAGCATATTTGGATGTTCCCGTTGTGCTGGCAGTGTCCCAGCGGTGGTTTGCTGAGGAAGTGAGTCCCTGGTGTAGTGGAGACTGGTATGTACTACTTTTTAGTGTGTCAATACACATATATGTCATCCTCCTACTAATGCTTAGAGCACAATATCGCTAACAGTGATGTACAGTCATAATCCAGTTTGATGAAAAGGAAAACTTCTTCATTCATACCAGTGTTACAATATGTTTAGTCCTAACAATGTTGTAATCCTGAAACACAATGCACAGCAATTTTTTAGCAGTACATATATAATAAAGCAGTATGAGATGTATGTGAGACACGTTCCCAGTGTGGTTTTCACTGTCATCGAATTGGATTATGACTGTACATTACTGTTAGCGATTTTGTGCTCCAGACATTAGTAGGAAATTGTAGAGGCCACTGCTATGGCAGTGCACTTGTTTGCACCTATTGGCAGCAGGGTAGTGTTTGTGGTAGCACATTATAATATTGTTCATATTACTGACTACACCTGTGGGGGGGTATCTGTGCGGGTTGTATTTTCTCCACTGCTGCCGCTTTTATAATAGCTAACACATGTCATGTTTGCATCAAAAACATATGGAGGCAATGTGTTATGGCCCTTTGTGTTACATATTGTATGCCACACACACAACATACACACACTATTGAATGCACACCCACATGCACCACAAGCACAAAACCCACAACCCCCACAACAACAATTATTTTTGTAAGTGTCAATACAGGTGTTTTCAATTTACCTTGATAAGTGGGAAAATGAACACTACTGCATTACACCTAAGAAAAATATTGCATAAGAGCAATGCAAACATACATGAGGCTGCAGCAATTGTCAACACACGATTCATAGTAGGATACTTGGACAAGTAGCTTACCTTAGATCCCAGGGACAACAGAGTCCTTTGGTGTTATGGTGAAGTCAGAGCAGCAAAGGAGGGACCTGGACGATGGGGTACAAGATGGAAGCGGGAAGCAGTAAAAAAAGATACGTTTTACCTCATTTCTTTCGATTCGGCCAACTCAAAGTAGGTGATATTTCTGTCACAGTTGCCTCGACAGAAAGGCACATCGTAATTAGCTCAACAGGACTCTTGGCTGGAGTCCTGCCGACAGCCACTTCTGCCTATGATGCCGTCGACGTGTCAGAAGATTCCTGGTGGAGGCGGCGGAACTCTGGTGGTCTTTCTTCCATGGACCCACCAACATCTAAATAATACGGGCAGTCTGCCATGTTAGCGGGCAGTAAATCAGTCGAAAAAGTGATGGCGGGACCTTTACTGCCAAGATCTACATTAGGCCATAAGTGAATTGCACTGTGGAAATGGCATCAGGGCATGTTCATTGCACATGGAGTTGATTGTTTGATTATGAAAACAATAAAGAAAAATCTTCTTTTTTTTTTTTAAAAGGTGTGTATATTTAAAAAGCTTAAAATACTGATAAGGTTTTAGCTTTGTTGCGTACAAACATCCAATGATGTATTCCATGGGTGTTGAGAAATATAATGGAGCCGATTCACAAAAGCTTTTATGAGTACAAGAAGCATTTCTATACTATTTACTCTTTTACGTCCTCTTCAAAGCCTTTGTGAATTGGCCTGCAATGCCCAACTCACTATTAGTAAACGTGCGGAGACTGAACTGTTCTTTCCGTATGTTCTGATTGTGGATATTCTGTGAATATTTCCATTTTAGATATTTTGTCGCCAATTTACAAAGGCATGAAAGAGTAGGCAAATGAGAACTACAGGAGTACTACTTTACATACTCCAAAATGCCTTTGTGAACACCCCCAATATTTTGAATTTACTGTTGTTTCAAGTATAATATCTGGTTTAACTACTTATCATTGTATTTTAAACATGTAGATGAATATTGTGATGGCTACAACCAAATAAAAAATTTCTATATCAATTGAATAAATATTTATTCATGGCGCATAGACATTTTAGATTTTTGTCATGTAAGAAAGACCCTGCTTGGGGGGCTACAGGTCATGCAGGGGCTTCTGGCCCTTAACCGTAGGGATTGAGATCGTTTGCATGCATAATAAGGAGGCATATTCCTGATGGGTAAACAGCCCTTATAACGAATCCGTCACCCAGCATGCAAATACAACGCGGTCGTTACAACGACCCCGTTGTAACAACGCATACCATTACCCCGCAAGTCGTAACAACGACTTGCGAAGGGGGGAGAAGGTGTTGGATTTAAAATCGAACACCTTCCCTACTGTCCGCACAGACTGGAGTTGGAATAGTAAATTATACTATTCCAACATCCAGCGCCCCCCTCCGCAAGTCGTTGTTACGACTTGCGGGGTAATGGTATGCGTTGTCACAACGCGGTCGTTGTAATGACCGCGTTGTAATTGCATGCGGAGTGAAGGCATGCGTAATAAGGAGGCATATTCCCACTGATGTCCCGGGACCATCCTACTAAACCTCTGTAAATTGGATAACGTACAACCCCTTCCACACTTGACTCTCAGGGTAGCGAGAGCAAACAGTCACAGCTTCTCATGGAGGTAGTGTAGGGGTGCTCTAACTTAGTAGTCAATAATTAACCAAGAGACACAATCACCTCAACAAAGTACAGACTAGAGCTTGACTTTTCAAAAAACAAAGGGCCATATTTACAATCCCGTCACCACAGGACTGTCACTTTTAACGATGTTCCTGTGGCGATAGGGTCTTCGCCTTATTTACAAGGCGGCGTTAAGCATGCTCTACTTAGCGTGAAAAAGGGTGGGCAATGGATGTGTGGTGGGCATTCCGCCGCAACACCCATTGATTTTGACGCTGACCCCTATTTACAGAGGTGGCGAAAACAGGAAGCAGTGCCAAAATGAAGATCAGGGAAAACTTAGTCTTAACATGACGAAACAAAGAGAAATGCTTTATTTCTCCTCATTTTTGCTGTTTTTATGTGTGCTGCATTGTGCAGGAACCATGGAAACAGAAAAATGCCATGAATGATTGTTTATGTGCAGGAAGGTGTCCCTTCCTGCACATAAACAATCATTACAAAAATGAGGATTTGCAACTTCTATGTGTGCTGCACAATGCAGCTCACAGAGAAGTTACAAATCACCATTTGTGATTGTTTATGTGCTGGAAGGGATACCTTCCTGCACATAAACAATCATTCCCTTAATGCAGGCACCCTTGCACTATGATGCAAGGGTTCCTGCGTTGGCGCTTGGCAGCTTACTTTAGCGCCAGCACTAGGGAAAAACGCAGGGATGTGCCGTATCTTTGTAAATATGGCTCATCCCTGCGTTTTCGAAATGGTGGAGCGTGGCCACGCTCTGCCATCCATTTGTACATATGCCCCAAATGACTTTAATCACACAATTGGATAAATACTACACAGATCTAATAATAATGCAAGACACAGGGCCTGATTACTAGTGGGACGGTTAATTCCAACCCATGCGTAAACCCATGTGTACGCACAGATAGGAATTATGAGTTAAAAGATATTTAATGTACCCAATAATTATTGTATGTGTTAAACACTTCAAGCTTTGTTGAAGTTCAGCAGGTCAAACCTGACGAAATTTAACAGGGGGAATGTGTACGCTATTTATCGTACTATATGGATTTTGGCGGGTTAAACACCACAATCCGCATGTTATTTCCCGCAAGTTTGTAATAGGTGCTATTTACCTCACCCGACAAATAATTATCCCCATGATGTTATTATTTATCAGGTGTGCTAAATAGCACCTACACTCTTAATCAGGGCCAGAGTCTCTATGTGCAGTTCTCTACAGGTGCTACACCTTCCACTCTCCATCTGCTACCTCCTCCTAGGTGGCCCACCTAGCTCTGAGTCATCCCCTCCCCTTTCATGAGCCTGGAGTTAGCATGAATCAAGCTCAAGAGCAGTATTATGCCCACAGTCAAATGTGAGCTCATTTGTTTTACTCTTACCCGCTTCTCATGATGGATAGCATGTTTAGAGTCCTCTATGCACCCTGTTCTCACCAGTGGCACTCCTGCTTATCCTGAGGGGGAGTGCAGCAAGCTTAAATGTCCACTGCAGTGCACTGGAGGCCAGGCGCAGGCTGCAGCAATCAGCCACCCATCCAGCCTCCGTCTCTGCAGCCACAGTGCTGAGACCGGTGCAGGTGTAGGTGCAAGTGCAGGCGCATGTCTGACTGTGGCAGTCTTTAAACATTGCAGTGATGCAGCCCCACCTGAGTTGAGAATGAATGCGACCCGGGACAGGCTAAGAGTTGTCACAGTCCTGATCAAACCAGAGGTAGATGCTGCCGCACTCCCTCCTATGACCAAAACACAGCTGCACCCCTCGCCTGGCCCTACAGCAGTTAGGCAGTTGCAGCCCTCTTCTGGGCATAGGGCAATCACACAATTGCAGTGCTTGTGAAGGCCCAGAGAAAACATGTAGTTGTAGCTCTCTTCGTGGATCACAGCAATTAAGCAGTACTAGTCCCTACTAAGCCAATGAGTGCTGCGGTTCCCATTTGGAACTGGGATGAGACTGAGGGGGCACAAACAGATCCTCCCTAATTTGCTGTTGTGCATCAGCTCTCACTCGATGTCCCACAGCCACCAGAGTTGCAGTGGGCCTCTCCCCTCCTGCAGGAACAGGTAGACTTCTAGGTGCTTAAGGGCAGATCCACAGCTTCTCCACTAGAAGGTGCAGACTTTGGGTTATATCTCCTCACCTCTGGGAGACAGGCTATCAGGTACATACCAGTCCTTCAAAAACTCTCTGGAGCACTCCCCTTCCTTGATCATAATGGGTTTGGAACTAAAACAAAGTGGGGTGGTTTAGATTCCTCTTTTATACACATATGTTATCTTTGGATTTTTTTGCTATTTGCCCTTCATTGAATTTCGTTTATTTGAGTGCACATTTTTCATTTATAATCATGTGCTGTATTTAGTGTTGTTTGCATATGTATAACAAATGACATTCACTTTATATATTTTGATAATGCATCAAGTATACATATATATATTCATACGATTTATAATTCCTTATAGAATTAGGTGAAGGTACAACATGATGAATAAGTTCATTTTCACATTAGACATTATTCATTGCAATACCCGCCCTTTTCAAAATAATTAGAAAAAAGTATTCATGCTGAGTACAGACAAGGCAGAGAGAAGAATCTTCAGCTTCCTTGGAGACCTGGTGCAAGCAAAGCTGTAAACATTTGTTGTGAATGTCACTGGCAGGCTTTGCAGAGCCAGCTTGGCCTTATCGGCTTGCTGTAACACCATAATTAAATGCAGAGACAGAGAGCGACAATCTCGAAGCAAAGAACAACAGATCTGTTGTTCAGTTCTAAGAATGTGGAAGAGAGACCACCTTAAGAAACTTAGACAAGCAATTTTTGTGCTAAAACAGCTTAAGCTAGGGCTAAAAGGAGCAATTAGTGAACAAACATTGGTTACATCATTGCATGAAATGAATGTTTGAAATAACTGTCGCAATGTTGCATTTTTAAAAAAACCATTTGGTGATTAATTGCTGTATTTGATGCAATTTTGTTTGTTTTTCTAATTACATCTATTCATAATATTAGCACTAGATTAGGACATTGGTTTAAATAAAGCCTTACAGTATAGAATGTGGATTCTTGTATGTCGGTTCATGATGAAAGGAGTGTTGGAACTACCTAGCAATTGATAATTCTGTATATCTCACAGGAATGATTGTTGCCCAGAATTCATCAACCACAGGTAATATGCATGTGGTTCGTGGGTTACAGTCTACCAGGTTCCCTGCCTCATGAAGGTAAATTGACATAATAAAGCTGAGTCTAGAGAATCCAACACTTGGACGTATTTTGTTGGGAATTATTACAAAAAACATTTTAAGATATATCTACTTCTAGACTAAGGATGTGGATCCACTGTCTTGAATTGTAGAATCAATTTGGGTGGTTCTTCTTTCAAGTGTCCTCTTCAAGCTGCTCTCCAGATGCAGCCTTTGTGTAGAGTGGTGCTTCTCACAACAGGTAGCTTTGAGGTGTATACAACACAGAGCATCCAAAACAGAGGCACAAATAAGTGTGAGGTTTTTGCAATTGGCTTGTATTTGCCCAACTGAAGGAGTAACCAGCAACAGACAAAGGAGCAGTACTCACCTAGAAATTCCGTCACCTCTCACAACAGAGGGCCTGATTCACAAAGTGCCTCCGCACTTGTGGTGGAGGCCACACAGTTTTGGGGGTTTCTAGGCACTCAGGCGGAATCTTTGTAACGAGAATTTTCATTGCGGAAAGTGCAGAGACTTCCCCACGACTGCGGGTCCTCCACCACAAGTGTGGAGGCCCTTTGTGAATCAGGACCAGTCTTCAGTACCACTTCTCACCCCTATCATCCACCGAATGGCAATGCTCAGAAAGACTATTCAGAAGTTCCTTGCTAACACAAGGCCTCATGGAATTTGTAAAGATAGCCCTGTCTCCATTCTACTCACTTCACCTGGAGGTAAGAGATCATTGGATCTCCTTCTTCCAGCTACAGGAATGCACGCAGAAATCGGGTTATTGGTTGAGAGGATGGAAGCCCCACTCGGCAACAACCACAGTCCTTGTCAGGGTGAACCACAAAAGTCACTAAATTAACCTGTGCTTACCCTTCTGGTAGCTTGGCACAAAAGCATTCAGGCTCAACTTAGAGGCAAAGTGTACAGTATTTATGCAGCACACCAACAGTAATAAAGTGACAACACAACACAAGACAAATCCCAACCCAATGGTCATCTGGTCATGCTAGACCGAGAGAAAGTCCCAAGTTCAGGTTAACAGAATGGAGTGCGGGCTGAATACAGGGACCAGGTTAGTCCAGCTGAAAAAGTTACCTTCTCAAAGTCTGGTGTGAAGAGTTCTGAACACGGTGGAGAAGGCTGCAAGGATAGTGTCATGGATGGTTGTTGTTGTAGAGCGAAAAGCCAGTTGAGCAGCACAGATGGTTGTTGCTGGAACTTCACTTTGGCAGTCACCACGGGCTGACATTGCTATAGTGCGAAGTGCATATCTCCCATTGCAGGTTATTGATGGGGGTCACTGTAGAGAAAAGAGTCAACTTCACCAGAGCTTCGCGTTGTCAGTCATCGGGAGTGGCAGAGTCATGGCACGAACTGGCCCGTTCATGGTCGCAAAGAGCCCAAAACATCAGGATTACATCTTCCTTCACAGAAGGAGCTCACCTGATGCCAGCCAAGGGTCCAGATACCTGATATCATGTTATTTTATTAAACAGTTTATTCCCTATCATTGTTCTGATGAAGACCATAATTGATGCATGACTAGCACATTTGTATGATGGGCCGAAACGTCGACAGAGCTTCTGATTCTGCCTGTATCTGACTACCGAGTTGGGAAAAGAAGTTCTGCAGATCTTTATACCAACCCAACTTAAGAGATGTTATAACCAATATGTGACCAGGCTTATAAAGCATTCAAAGGATCAACTATCTGTTTTTACCCTTTACTCACCTGTATGCACTGCACAAGCACTTTTTGCACATACTATGCTTGTACTATAATTTAATTTTTCAGACTTGGTTGGTCTTAAAATCATCTATATATGGCTCTTGGAGGTTTTTAGACAAAAATTCAAATTTCAATTGGACGAAAGCTTGTGCCCATTGGTACAGCACCTAGAGAGAATAGAAGCCAAGTTAGCCACAGTGGAGGAAGGGTGGGCGCTGTCTACGAATGTCATCTCTACCTCCTATGTGGGATCATCTACGGGGGAAAAGTTCTCTACCTGCTCAAATTGTAAAAAGGGTAGAGCATGATATGGCTGACTTCTCGCTCATGAGCACACTAGGTTTAAAAGGCTAAATAAGATCACAGATGGTAGGTTGACTGGCCCAGTATCAAAGTTTATAGATTTACCCCGGGCCGCCTACCCTTATGTAATTGTCTTGGGAAAATGTTCCACCCCACAACCCAGTCCACTGAAGAATCTATGGTCCAGCTAAAAAAAGAAAATCAGACACTGACTTGGGAAGAAATTAAAGTTTAGCCTAAGACATGCGAAGGACATTTTGATGGTGCATGAGTTCCCATAGATAAGTCCCTTGCCTAAATTGTTTGGGGGGACTGTGTGATTGTAAATTTCAGATATCTTCACTTGCCAATTGTCATCATGTCAAATTAAGTAACTCCCTCTTGGCTTTTTTAACAAGCAATTCCGTGGTGCATCTTCCGAGTGCATTTCTGAGCACCAGTTTAAGCATAACTGTCAAATTCAGCCCAGCAACTGTAATCGTTTCACTCCTATCACAGACTTAGGGGCCGATTCCGATCTCGGCCGGGGAGCTCCGAATCGGATTCGGCTTTACCGGATCCGATTCGGAGCCCTGTTTCCCGACCGAACCGTACGCGGGTCCGGCCCGAGCGAGTACGATGCGAAATCGCCGACCGACTCGTCCGGGCGTCCCGACCGCTCCGACCGACTCGCTCCCGGCTCGAACCGCTCCGACCGACTCGCTCGGACTCGACTCGCACCGCGCAATGGAGACGTTTCCCGGCCGGGTAAGTACGATGCGCGCCGCGAGCAGTCCGACCGAGCCGCGCACTCCGGCTCATAAGAGCTGTCGGAGCCTGCACTTTGGGGGTCCGTGTCGGACCCCCTGTACGCGTAGCCGCGCGAGTCGCACACAGGGGGACCCATGGGTCCCCCTACCTGTGCGTGTACGGCGCGACTCGCTCCGCCGCGTACCCGCTGTAGGGGGCGCCCTTGTCCGACTCGCACCCATTGAGTCAATGGGAGCCCGCGTACGCGTTGTACGACCGGCTCCCATTGACTTCAATGGGAGTCCGACCGACTCGAGTCCGATAACATACGGACGCATCGTACTCGTTCGGTCGGACTGCACGGGTCCGATTCGGTCGGAAATCTCTCCGGGTCCGGCTCGGTCGGAGAAATTTCCGGCCCGAATCGGAATCGACCCCTTAGACTCTAATGATTGACAGGACGATTACATCATTTTCCCTTCTACCTCTTTAGTTACATTCTGTATGCAGAAAGAGGAAACAGATAATCTTAGTAGTACAAATATTAAGGTGACGAGTGGGAACATTGCAGGAATTTCCTCCAAATTCTGTGATGAGACCTGGCGGGGCTTTATACTCAAGTTTGACATTTTGAAGCTGCAGGAAACATGGGCCACAAATGCCATCTGTTGTGACAGCTACATGTGTTACTCTAAATCTGCGATACCTTCAGAAAGGGCAAAATCTGGGCTGTCTGCTTGGTTTAGAACCACTCTACCCTGTCTTATAACTTTGATACCTGTGGAGTGTCCTTTTATACAGGGTTTTCATACGAAGTGGCCTGGAAATCTTTTCCCAGCTTTGATAAATTATACAATGGTGACCTCTTGAACAAAGCTATCTGTAATGTTTCTGCTTTGTATGGATTGATAACTTGTCAAATCTTACTGATAAACTAGGAGGGGGCTTTAATTTATAATTTGCTAGTGGGAGGCCAAGCTGGGTGGGGGGGGGGTAGATTTTGCTCCCAACAGCGAACTCTTTTTATTTCCGCTGATCAGTTTAAGACATCATTCACCCACGATACTCTAGGGGGTATTTTGAATAACTATTTGAGGGGTAAAATCTTTTGTAACGCCTTAAAATTTGTAAATCCAAGCATATCAGCTGTTCCAACATTTGTACGACATGGAACAAACTCTATCATTGATTATATCTTTGTTTCAAGAAACTTATGTAACCTCACCTTAGAGGCAGATGTTACCCCTAGCATTTACAGTGATCACAATCCATTATCTATCACTGTATCTACACCAAAAGGGATAAAGATGGCAAATTCCAGGGAATGTGTTCAACTAAGAGCTAAAGAAAAAGGTACACAGCTTGTTTGGAATACAGCAAACATTGGAACGCTGTTGTATAAATTGGTCATAACTATTCGAGACCTTTTTCATCATTGTTTGTCTGCGACTATTGCACCAGTGAGAGCCATGTGTCACGACTTGCTCCCTGTGTTCTCGTGTCTTCCACCAGGGGGCTGAACTGTGGGACTCTCCAGTGTTCTAATAAGCTTCCAGACCCTCCCCTTCATGTACATACTGACTTCCAGCCATTTGGACACTATTTGGGAATTGACATCCATTCCCAATCCATGCCGGGTTTTGTGGAAGCCATCCTACTCATGCCTGAAACTCCATTACCTAGAATTCCCTGCTCACTGTTTCGTCTCCACCCCTGCAGGCCAAGGATGGGTGGAGGAATTCAGCTCACTTGTGGCTGGCTGCTGCTAGCCTGCTCACACCTGATGCATGTAATTACTGTGAGCTCTTTTAAGCCCCAGCTCCCTTCAGCCCAGGGTTGGTCATTGTAGCTGTGTACCAGTGAGACCGATCCTTGTTTCCAGTGCTTTTGATATCTTTGTTTCCAGTGTTTCCTAAGCTTTAGTTATTCCTTGTTCCTGAGCTGCAGCAGTTTCCCTGTTCCTGAACTAGCACTGCCTGCAGTGCTACCTTGTTTCATTAGTTCCTGAGCTATAGTTATTCTTTGTTCCTGAGCTTCAGCTATTTCTTGTTCCTGATTTGCAATGCTTGTAGTGCTCTCTTGACTCCTTGTTTCCTGAGATGTAGCTATTTCCTGTTTCCTTGAACCAGCACTGCCTGCAGTGCTACCTTGACTCCTGAAGCTTTAGTAATTCCCTGTTCCTGAACTAGCACTGCCTGCAGTGCTACCTTGACTCCTGAAGCTTTCGTAATTCCCTGTTCCTGAACTAGCACTGCCTGCAGTGCTACCGTGACTCGTGAAGCTTTAGTAATTCCCTGTTCCTGAACCAGCACTGCCTGCAGTGCTACCTTGACTCCTGAGCCTTGGCTCAATTCTTGTTCCTGCCCCAGCACTGCCTTCTATGCTACTTTGTTTTCTTGATTCCTGAACCTGCACTATTCTAGTATACCCTTGTAGCCTCCCCTTCTGTATATCCTTTTCCAGTCCCTGCCTTTCTTCCCATTTCCTTGGTTCTAGTTCTAGTTTGCCGTCTTTCTATTCTGCAGTCTTTCATCTGTTACCTTCTATGTTTGTTACCTGCTTTCTGCCAAGTGTGCCCTTTGATTTCCTTCCTTTCCTGTTAAGCACTCCTCCTTGCTAGCTCCTTGTCTATTGTGCTTGTGTTTAGTTCTACCCCTTTGCTGTTAGTGCCTTGCGTGTTCCTGTTTGATCACCAGGATTCGTGGGCACAGCTGACTACCTAGGTGGTGTTTCTTGTTCACTGTGAGTATTGTCTTTGAGTTACAGTTATAACATCACCATAGGTATAAGCTCCACAGACCCTGCCTTTGCATACATATCCTATATGTGGGTATTTTCAGTCAGTATCTGTAACAGCAATTGTGGGTGAGGAACTTACTGAGCTTCAGTCTTACCGTGTGGAGCTCCTGAGTGCTTTACCCCACATTCCCTTTATTGTTAATGTTGTATTATATATATGTCTAGCACGTCCGTCCTGGGTGTAGTTAGTCTGAATGCTAAATTGCCTTGTGAGTGCCCTTCCTTTCTGAGTCTTAGCCATCTTGTACAGGCTTCCCCTTTGGATCCCTTTTTCTCCTCTGACTCCTTGTGTGATCCTGGGCAGCGCTGTACTACTCTTTCTGTGCACGGTACATTTTCTACCAAGTCCCCAGTCCTTGCTCAAGTCCCTGACTGTGTTCCCGACATAGTACCGGACAGTCCCTGACACCATGGAGGCTTTTGTGTTGTTGGGGCTAAAACGGACTTGTTGTTAACACCCATTAGAAACCCCCAATGTGACCCCAATTCTGGCTCCGATAATGCATATTCCATCGCAAACAAAAGATTACAATAGGCTCTAAGAAAACTGCCTTGAGACAGGGAACTGATAATTTAGTGCTGGTTGTTCTATAAACAATCTCTTAGTAAAAGGATAGAAAAAAAAAGCTGCAGGCTGAGGCCTGGGAAGACTTGGTGGTTTCCTGTAAATCCTGAGATCCTGGTGCTTTTTGGAAAGTGGTTACCTCTCCCAACTATGTCAAAAATCACCTTTCATGTCTAACTGTAAATCATTTTACCAAAGTTTATAGTCTTCTGGGTGTGGGTGATGATGTCCACAAGGGGAATATTTCATTTTATCCCCTATCGATTGCCTTTGATATAGTAAATATTGAATTGGCTATTCTGAGAAGCCCATCAAATAAAGCCCCATGGCTGCACTGGGTGCCAGTGGTTCTGTATAAGAACTCAGTTTAGCAGTGGGCCTCTCTACTTACTAATATAATCATTTTATTCAATTGTGCCTGCAAAACTGGGTTGTTGCCCTCTTCTGCTATTATTATCCTTATCTTTAAAAAGGGCAAACAAGACAGCCCTAGATGTTACCAGCCCATCTCGTTGCTCAATTCAGTTTAAAGGTAATAGTGAGGGTTGTCTTGGACAGACTTTTGACCTGGATCTCAGACAGTCAAAATTTCTCCCCTGTTCAGTATACGCTGCAGCCATGAATTGGGACACTTGAACAATGCTTAAACCTACACCTTCTAATTGATAAATAAAACTGGTGCTAAGTCTTCCACTGTCTGTCTTTCAGGGATCTATTGAGCAAATTTGATTTTATTAGTAGATGTAAATTGTGGTCAATCTTGCTCAAAAAAGGTATGCATAAAGGGTGACTTTTTTAAAGGACTGTTAGACTTGGCATCTTTTGGCGTGTTTCCCCTGACTTTTTGCTTTCTGACCTCCTGGTTTTGACTCTGTTCTGCTGGTGTAATGATTCTGCGCACTTTCCTCACTGCTGTCCAGTGGGAAAGTGCAAGTGCTCCTGTATAAAAATGTGTTATGTATTGGTGTTTCCATGATTGGCCTATTTGATTTATGTGTCAGTCCCTTGTAAAGTGCACTGAGAGTGCCAGGGCCTATAGATCAAATGCTGTTGGTGGGCTGCAGCACTGGATTGTGCCACCCACGCAAACAGCCCGTAAAGTGTAACTCTGGCCTGCCATTTCAGAGCCTGTGTGCAGCCTGGGGCTGCCATGTCGACTTGGCAAGTGCACACACTTGCAAGTCCCTAGACCTTCCCTTTTCTACATGTTAGTCACCCCTAAGGTAGGCCCAAGGTACCCCTGTGGGCAGGGTGCATTGTATGTGAAAGGTAGGACATGCCCTGGTGTGTGTGGCATGTCCTGATAGTGAATTACAGCGTATTTCATTTTTCACTATTGCAAGGCTACCTGTTCCCCATAGGCCAGAATGGGCAGTTTTGATTATTACAGCTTATAATCCTAACTGACCCAGGGAACATGGTAGGAATTCGAGTTTAGTGTGCCTGGACTCAGAATGATAAAATGCATCTTTTAGTAAAGTTGGTTTTAACATTCTGTGTTTGAAAATACCACTTTTAGAAAGTGGGTATTTTCTTGTCTAACCATCCAAGCCTGCCTCTGCTAGGTTGTGTATTCCTTGTCTGGAGTGTGAGTGACAGGGGCTGGGGGATGCCAGGAGACAGGGTGAGTCAGCACAGGGCTGAATAGCAAGATCTACATGTAGATGGGTGGGAGGAGATGCATCTGGGACCTGAATAGGGCTGGGCCTTCCCTCCACAATGCTGGCTCCACCTCCTGTGGTGCGTCTGATGTCCCTGGCCTGCACTGTGAAAGGAAAGAAGGAGACTTGTCAACAAAGTGCTCCAGGACTGACCAGAACTGGTTTGGACTAGGGCAAAGGCCTCTCTGCCTTCAGAGAACAAAGAGAAATTGAGGATAAAAAGGGGGACCCAAACCCCAGAAAATTAGATCTCGCTGGAATCAAGGAACCTGCCAAGACGAAGAGCTGGAAGAGCTGCCAGGAGGAGTACTGCCCCTTTGCTGTGTTGTTGCTTTGTTGGGTTGGCCTGCAGCTGCTGCTTCTGCCTTGGGCAGTGAAAGGACTGGACTGAACTTTCTACTACTTGTGCTGAGAATCTCCAAGGGCCTGAAACCGAGCTGGCCTCCTGTTAAGAAGTCTCAGGGACTGCAAAGACTTCACAACCCTCTGGGTACCGCTTCTGGAACCGCTGTTTCAGTTGCCACAGAGGAAGGGAACCGCAACCGACTCCATCGCTGGCCCGGTGTCCTGTTTGCACCGCAGACCGCACCGTCCGCATCTCGCGCCGCAACCCTGGTCTCACCGACGACGACGTCCGACGCCATCGCCACCGAGCCGCTGCTTGCACCGTGACCTGTGGGCACCGCAGTTCGCATCGCATCGCCTCACTGTGCCAGCCGGACCAGACCGACGCGGTCGTTGCAACTGGCTCAACAATCGTGACCGCATCGCAGTTGGGGCACCGCTCGCACGCTTCGCGACGCACCGCTCCGATTCGCTCCGCTGTCCGACGCCAGCTCCCGCACTCCGGCTTGGTCGCCTGCATCGCAACCTGCCAGCACCGCATCGAGCACCGTCTCACCCTGCATCGCACGCCTTGGACTCACCGACTCCGTCTGCACGATTGTCACCGAGCCGCTGCCTGCACCGCATCGAGAGGACACCGTGCCCTGCACCGCTTCCCATCTTGCACCGCAACCGCGACGTACACCGACCGGCTCGCACACTCCGTGCCCGCCACAACGAGAAAAGGTACTGTGACCGAGTCTGTTCACGACTCTGCTGGCCCGTATCAACGCGGTCGGCTGGACTTGTTAGACTCTGTGGTTTTCAGCATCGCGGTAGCCTCGGACGGAGCAACCGACTCGTACGAACTTTGTTTTTGAACTATTCCTGCAAAGAAGAAGTTATCTTGCAACATAATCACTTTTAAAGTACTGTACTGTGGATTTTTTATCGTATTTGGTCTTGTTTTAAAGTATATAAAAATATTGGATATTTTTCTAAACTGGTGTGGTGTCAGTTTGTAGTGCTTACACTGTATTACTGTTGGTTATGTGCAAATGCTTTACACACTGCCTCTAGAATAAGCCTGACTGCTCGTGCCAAGCTACCAAGGGGGTGAGCAGGGGTTATTTTAGGAGTGTAACTCCCTTACCCTGACTAGGAAGAAGGGTCCCTACTTGGACAAAGGTGCAAGCCCTTGCCAACTAGAGATCCCATTTCTAACAGGGACATTCATGGTATTCTTTCAGCTAGGCTTAGAATTGGAGAGAATGGTGAATGCACTGGTTCTTTAATCTTAGACCGTAGTGTCTGCAAAGAATGCGCCTTGACCCTTATCTTGTTTCTGCTTTATGTCAATGGCCTAGAGGATTATTTAATTGATAAACGTCATGATCTGCCATTTTTTTAAAAACAAACTGGTCCCTGTGGTATTGTATGCCGATGACACGGTCCTAGTGGCCCGGACCACTAACGGCTTAAATACATTGATTAAGGGCCAGATGTACGACGATTGCATTTTGCAACTCGCAAATTGTGTCGCTTTGCAACTCGCAATTTGCACCACGCAAAATGCAATGTACAACAGTGTCTCAGACACTGTTTGTGATTCCCAATAGGGTTGCAAATTGCATGCCTCATCAATATTCATGAGGTAAGCTCAATTTGCGACCCCATTGGGAATGGTTAGCACTCACAGGGATAGTGGCCTGCTGGGGTCAGCAGACCACCATGTCTGTGACTGCTTTTTCAATAAAGCAGTTCTTTTTTTAAAATCTAGCCCGTTTTCCTTAAAGGAAAACGGGATGCATTTAAAAAAGAAAAATGAAACTTTTCAGTTTAATTTTTTTCGGGCAGGAAGTGGTCCATGGGACCACTGCCTGCTCTTAAAAAATATTTCCGCACCCATTCACAAAGGAGAGGGGGTCCCCTGGGGACCCCTTCCCGTTTGCAAATGGTTTACCACCTACTTGAAGTAGGTGGTAAACTGCAAATGTTTTGCGACCGCAAATGCGGTTGCAAAACAATGGCACATACCATTTGGACTCGCTATTAGGAAGCGATGCCTTTGGCACGCTCCTTCCTAATAGCGAGTCGCAAACGCTATTTTGCAAATCTGTGACTCGCAAAATAGCCCTGGTACATACCACCACCATTTTTTGCGGTCGCTGAAGGGTTAAATACCCTTTTGCGACCGCACAAAACGGTCGTACATCTGGCCCTAAATCTTTTGTGAGTTTTATGAACGACCCAAGCCTCCAAACCAACTTGACCAAGACTTTCTAAATGGCCTGTGAAAGGAAAAATATTAAAACTCTGGCCTTCTCTATTAAGGGGAACCGCATTGAAAGAACCTACCACTTTCCTTATCTAGGTGTGACCTTTGTCAGTTTAGGAATTTGCAGCCAATACATTTTGACTAGAAAACTACATTTCTCACAGGCTGTTGGTTTTATGTTTCACCTCACAGCAAATATAGGTAACAATCCCACAGTCCCTTTGCTGGAAATATATAAAATGCATTTCTGTCTTGACCTATGGGGCCAGCATTTAGGGGTATAAGGACGTATGTATTATCCGGGTGGAGGAAAATCGTGTGCTCCGGCGTCTCCTAGGAGTGCCCCCTTGTAGCCCCTACCTTGTTATTCATGATGAATTAGGCATTAGCTATCTTGAATGATCAAATGGGCCTAGCGCCTTTGCTAATATGGTGCTCCATCTGGGGTAACCAACACCCCAATTTGAATAAAGATATCATTCTTGACCGCCTAGCGTGTGACCCTGGTCAGGAGATCGATCCCATGGATTCTTTACATCAGGAACGCCCTCGAGAACCTGGGTTGTTTACACCAGTTTACTAATCTGATGACTATACAGATCAAGGATAATATGTGGCCTAAGGATAGAGGGTGAGGAAGAGACTGGTGGGCGAACATAAAAAATTGCCTGTCCTAGCAGATATGGAAATTTAAACCTCTGTAGGCCTGGAAGTGTATTTAGACCTGCCGCTCAATCCCTGGGAGTGCGCTTTGATTACTCGATTTAACTTGGCATTATTAGAAGGGCCTTGAGCTTTCCTCTGGAACAATTTCACTCCAAATTGATTTGTCTGTGTAGTTATGATGAGCACTCATCCAAGGGTCTATTACACTTTACGTTTTCCTTACAAATAATTATCATGCCTATTCTACTCGGTTTTTAATTTCGACTTTAAGCCTACTGGTATATGAGCATATTTGCCTGAGCTAAAAAAAAAAATCAGAAACTTGCATCCTTGGAGGTCTGTACTAATGTATGTTCCTTCCTGAAATTAGCTATTCGACTTAGTAAGCCTTTTATGGTTTACTAATTTTTAATAGTACACATTTTTAGAACAAGTACCAGTTTTTATTTTATTGATCACTTTTTAAGTCTGTGTTTTTATGTGGAATGGATTTCTATTGTATTTCTGCCTTATTATTATCTTTTTTTGATTGTTATTGAATATTCAATGAAAGTCGATTGATTGAAGTCTCTGGGCAGCTAGCAGTCTTCACAAACTCACAAAGATGATACACTGTTCGGTTTGTATCAAGTGAGAAAGAGTTAAAAGGGAAACCCTACTCAAAAACGAACATGAAAGATTTCTTGCTCTGTGTAGTAGTAAAAACCTGACCAGTTAAACGAAAGCACACGCCCTAAGTAGAACAACAAATCACTTATTTCTGCTAGGATTAGCTAACCTATGGTACCAAAAAAACATTTTAACAAGAGACTAATGTTGGACCCAGCCCTTTTTGCACATTTATCCCCAAACATTTTGCCTTATGCCTCCTATTTATCTGACCCTGTTTTTGTTGGCTTTAGGACTTTGGGCACTTTACCACTGCTAATCAGTGCTAAAGTGCATATGCTTGCTGTGTAAATTGTAATTCTGATTGATTATCCATGACTGGCATACTTGATTTACTGGTAAGACCCTAGGGAAGTGCACTTGGTGTGCTCAGGGCCTGTAAATCAAATGCTACTAATGGGCCTGCAGCACTGATTGTGCCACCCACGAACAGCTCTGTAAACTTGTCTCAGGCCAGCCATTGCAGTGTCTGTGAGTGTAGTTTTAAACTGCCAAGTCGACCTCGAAAGTGTACCCACTTACCAGACCCTAACCTTCCATTTTACTACATGTAAGGCACCCTTCAGTTAGGCCCAAGGTACCCCCATGGGCAGGGTGCAGTGAATGTGAAAGGTAGGACATGTACTGGTGTGTTTTACATGTCCTGAAAGTGAAATACCGCCAATTTCGTTTTTCACTATTGCAAGGAATAGCTCTCCCATAGCCTATTATTGGAGCTGTAACAACTTACAAGTGTAACTTTCAATTGGGAACAGTCAGAGATTTGGAGTTTGGGCTCTCTGAGCTCAGAATTTAAAAATACATCTTTTAGTAATGGTGTTTTTTAAATTTTGTGTTTGAAAATATCACTTTTACAAAGTGGGCATTTTCTTGTTTAACCATCCTGTGCCTCTGCATGCCTGTGGCATCAACGTCTGGTTTAGACTGACAGGGATCTGTTTGTGCATTCACTCTAGACAGTCACACAAAGGGAGTTGAAGTGTGACCAGCATATGCTGATGGGCCTTGCTGAGCTAGAGTGGTGGGAGAAGATGTCACCTGCATGCATTTGAATAGAGCTGAGCCTGTCCTCTCACAATGCTGTCTCCACCCACCCTGGAGTGTGTCTGGAGTCAAGGCCAGGCAAGGCAGTAACTTGTAAACTACAAAGACTTCAAAGGCTGAAAGTAGTATAAGTAGTGGGGTCCTGACCCCTGAACTTTAGAACACCTCTGGATCAAGAGGACCCTGCCAAGAAGAAGAGCTGAAGAGCTGTCAGGAGGAGTGCTACCTCTTTGCTGTGTGTTGCTTTGCTGGGTTGGCCTGCAGTTGCTGCTTCTGTCTGTGGGCAGTGGAAAGGACTGGACTTTTACTTTGCTGTATCCTACTTGAGAAGATTCTCCAAGGGCTTGAATTAGAGCTTGCCTCCTATTAAGAAGTCTCAAGGACACAAAGACATCATCTGCAGCATCCCTGAACTCCACTGCTGGGAGTTCTGACAAGCCTTGTGGTGCTAATTCCAGTTCTGGGCCCTTGGAGGTTGTTCTTGCTGCAAAAAGCATCAAGAAGACATCAAAATCGACACATAGCCCTTCCAGCGCCTGTGTGTCTGATGTAGCACCGCAGTGCAGGACAAATTTCCACGCAACACTGCCGAAGAAAGAAACCGCTCAGCCCGAGTTCAGTGCACTGTGTCTCCGAAGTCCGAGACCCCCACACTGATGCCGACGCAGGCCCTGCTGTACGGCTGAAAGAATTGACGCATCGTGGGACTGTGGCTGAAGAAATCAACGCAACACCTGCTTGCCGCCGCATCGACCTGCAGTGCATTCGGATTTCCATGCATTGCACCTGAGCACCAAGTTTATCTAACGTATCACCCGCAGACCAGAACCGTCTTGGGTTTCGACACATCGCTTCCCCCTCCAGTCCAGATTTGACGCAACACTTCTCCTGCGCGCAGCAGAACTGACGCATTGCCTCCCAGTGGACTCAGGAACCGATACACCGCTGTGTTTAGTGATGCTTTCCTCCTCTGCGGATGTTTTACCTTGTGAATTTTGATCCATCTAAAGGTACTTTGTGCAGAATCACCGCATCCATAGTTTCCTATGGACAAAATTGCCTAAACCTTTAAAAAATCATATTTTGAGTTGTGTATGTTGGGTCTTGTTTGATTTAGATAAAGATACTATATTTGTCTAAACTGGTGTGGTGTCCATTTGTAGTGTTTTACCTGTGTTACTATGTGTGTTGTGTACAAAGACTTTACACATTGCCTCTGAGATATGCCTGAGTGCTCATGCCAAGCTATCAAGGGGGTGAGCAGGGATTAACTTGGTTGTGTAATCCCTTTATCCTGACTAGAAGGAAGGGTCCCTACTTAGGGTGTATACCACTGCCAAGTAGAGACCCTCATTTCCAAAAACTAATCATTGAAAAGTAAAGGAAACATCACAAGTGTATATTTGCTTTGTAGGTGAAAGGATTAAAAGCTACACAGGTAGGTAATGAACAAGCAATCAGCCAAACATCTTTAGCAGCAACCACAGGGAAAAGGCAGTGCGTGTCTTCTGCATCAGCTCAAGTGCAGACACTCATTGTGCCAAAAAATAACAACCACTGGCAAAGCCAATAGGTCTCTCCTATACAAGAGCTACTGGCTTTGGCAATGAGTTTTTTGCCATGTTGTACACCAGTGTGGCTGCGGTTCAGCATGGCAAAAAGTTAGTGGCGTGGAGTGTTCTAGAGTGGAGAGGGGGAGTAGAGTGTCGAAGACTGGATTTGTTGGAGTAGAGTGTTGTAGAATGGAGCAGGGGAGTAGTGTCATAGAGTTAAGTAGAGTTCAGTGGCAGAGTGTCATAGAGTGCAGTGTTGTAGAGTGCAGTGTCATAGAGAGCAGTCTCATAGAGTGGAGTGGCATAAAGTGGAGGGGCATAAAGTGGAGGGGCATAAAGTGGGGGACGTAGAGTGGGGTGGAATAGGGTGGAGTGGGGTGGATTGAAGTGGGTGGACTGGATGGGGTGGATTGCATTGGAGTGGGGTAGATTGAAATGGGTGAAGTGGATTGGATTAGGGTGGAATGGATTGGGTGGAATGGAGTTGGGTGGATTATATTGGTTTGAGGTGGGGTGAATTGAATTGGGGTGTGGTAGATTGAATTAGAGTGTGGTGGTTTTGAGTGGGGTGTATTAGAGTGGAATGGGGGTGGATGGGACTGGAGGGGGGTGAATTGGATTGGGGTAGAGTAGGGTGGATTGGAGTAGAGTGGGGTGGATTGAATTGCAGGGAAGTGGGCTGGATTCGAGTGGGGGGGACTGGATGGAGTGGATTAGATTGGAGTGGGGTCGATTGGATTTGGCTGGTTTGGATTGGTGTGAGGTGGATTGGATTGGGTGGGGTGGGGTAGATTGGACTGGAGTGAGGTGGATTGGACTGGAGTGAGGTGGATTGGATTGGGGTGGGGTGGATTGAATTAGGGTGCAGTGAAGTGGATTGGAGTTAGGTGAGGTGGATTGGATTTAGGTGGGGTGGGGTGGATTGGAGTGGGGCGGGGTGGATTGGAGTGAGGCTGATTGGAGTGGGGCAGATTGCTTTTGGATTGGAATGGGGCAGATTGGAGTGAGGCAGATTGGACTCGATTGGAGTGGGGCAGATTGGAGTGAGGCACATTGTTTTGGATTGGAGTGGGGTGGATTGTGGTGGATTGGGGAGGGAGTGGAGTGGGTTGAGGAGGTAGTGAGGTGGATTGGATTGAAGTGGGTAGATTGGATTGGGCTGGATTGGATTGGAGTGGGGTGCATTGGAGTGAAGTGAATAGGGATGGAGTGAGGGGATTGGGGTGAGGTGGATTTAACTGAAGAGGGCTGAATTGGAGGGGGCCGATTTGGTGTGGGCCGAATTGGATTGGGGTCGAATTGGAGTGGGGCAGATTGTTTGGATTGGTGTGGGATTATCCCACTGCTTGGAGTCCTTGCATTACAGTGCATGAGGGACTACTTTCTTTCCCTATCTTTTTCTGCTTTCTCCTCTACTTTTCTGTCCATGCTCACTTAAAAAAAAGAATTAAGTCCACCAGCACCCTCGCACTTCAAGCACTGCTGTATCAGTGGGTGGGCATCTTAAAATTGTTTTTAAACAATTCATATATAGCCGCCCCTGCATTTTCAGCAGCAAATTTTGAATCATTTTTCTTATGCTTTAAGATGTATCATTCCGAGATGGCTGGTCTCTCATGCATGCACATATGCAATGGCCACCTTGGAATGTTTTTTTCTTTTCCTTCAAGAAAAATCATTCCAAGATGGGCACTGCACATGCGCATGCATTCATTGTGGCCATCTTGAAGGTTTTGTTCTTTTCCTTTTAGGTACATCATGCTAAGTTGGCTTCCAAGCCTGTATGCACACATGCAGCGGTCAACGGTGAGGTTATTTTGATTGGTATTTTGCACCTCTGCTGCCCTTCGTTTTGCCTTAGAAATTTATGTTTTTGAGCTATTTACTACACTACTGCATAAAAGTGCCAAAACAACCAAATATGCTTCTTGTGGTTTGATGCCCTTTGTTACAGGTTTTCGAGATAATTTATTTTTAAAAAGGTGCCGGGTGAGCTTGAATGGGGTATGTATGTATGTATGTAAATATGTATATGTATATATATATATATATATATATATATATATATATATATATATATATATGTAACCAATTGGCCGAAGCAAAATGCCCAGAAGCTTGAGGCCGCACACAACTGCAGGTGAGTCACAAACTCTATTTAAACCAAGCAGGCAGCTTAACATCCCTTTGAAGTCCATGGCCTGACGCGTTTCGATGCCGCTGTTTGCATCTCCTCAGAGGTCGTGTCAGCGGAGGTGATTTATGGCTACCGCATTCCCCCTGCGTGTTTGTGATTGGTGGGCTTTCAGTGCTCCTCCCTTGGTGGAAGTTCATTTTCAAATGCACGCTGGGATATGAGGTCTCATTTTGTCAAATGACGCCCTCTGGTGGGTTACCTCCGCTGCAGCTAGTTATGGACAATTATTCTCGGCCCTCCATTGAGCCTTGGATGATACTCTGCCGGCTTCATTAAAGGTACCCTGCAGCTTCGGAAAGAGGAATCTTCCTCTCTCCTAGTCGGAGATGCAAACAGCGGCATCGAAACGCGTCAGGCCATGGACTTCAAAGGGATGTTAAGCTGCCTGCTTGGTTCAAATGGAGTTTGTAACTCACCTGCAGCTGTGTGCGGCCTCAAGCTTCTGGGCGTTTTTGGATATATAGATAGATATATATATATATATATATATATATATATATATATATATATATATATAAACAGATACACCTCCAAGCACAAAGAGATGACTCCGGCACTCCAGCGATTTACACTACTGTTGTTTATTTCAGACCAGAGCGATACAACATCCACGCGTTCCGGCTGCCTCACACAGCCTTGTTCACGATGGTGAGCATTCATTTTTTTGTTTTTTATGTGCATTATTCAAAACATAAACATGGAAAGTGGACTAATCAGTGCCATTGCTCAATGTTAGGCTTTCAAATAAGCGCCATCTTGTAACATGTTTCTTATTTAATATAATTCACACTTTAAAATGGCAATTCCTATGTAAAAGCTGATCAAAAACTTTTCACATATAGAAAATAGCATTAATACATCCCAACTGGAATTTTATATGGGGATCACATGTTTAGATCACATAATTACATTCCTAAATTACATTTGCTTGGGCAAGTGCCCATTAATGTATGCATAAGAAACACTTCATATATCATAAGGGGCTTAAAAGAAAAAAACCTATCTTCACATTCTTCACAAAGGATTTTCCTAAAGTGCAACAGTGCTTAAAGTGACTACGTGCTAAATATAAAATATTAACTATATTATTAAAAGTGTATATAAAAATATCCCTAAACACAATTTTTACCTTTTTTGTTTATACCTTTTTATTATCTTTTGAAGTGCTTAATAGTGCCCTACATTCCACTTCCCATGTTAAAACCAACATTCTAAAATCATATGTTTAAAAACATTAATTTCATTGTTACTTTTTTAAATTAATTTGTTCATGCTCATCTGATGAGTTTTTTTTGAGGGAACTATTGGGGAATTTAATAAAGACAGGTATGCAACTCTTCATCCATATTGAAACCATTAGGTTCTCGACTATCCAATTCTAGGATGAGATATGTTTCAAGTTTGCGCAATTCCTTTTCTCTGTCTCCGCCTCTCCTCTTTCTGGGCGCTTGTGCTATACAGCTATATCTTAATGTAATGGGATCACTGGAATGTTCTTTTTCAAAGTGCCTTGCTATAGGGTAACTGCGATCTTTGTTGACTATGGCTCTTCTATGCTGGAGTGTTCGTTTATGTACTGGAAGGGTCGTGCTACCGACATAGATTTTATTGCACAGGCATTTTAAAATATATACAACAAAGTCGGATTTACATGTTAAAAATCCTTTTACCTTCACAGTTTTGTTAAAAGCTGTTTTAAACGATGTCATATTTTCTCCATGTAAACAAGCCTTGCACTTAAAACATTTTTTAAAACCTTCCTTTTGTTTTAACCAGGTGCTTTTTGCTTTAACTTCTAGGTTGTCACTTCTCACTAGGTAATCCCTCAATGATTTAGATTTCCTATAAGTGATCTGAGGTTTTCTTGTAACCTGATGTCCTATTAAAGGATCTTGCCTGATAAAGTGCCAGTGCTTTTGTAAAATCTGTCGGATTTTAAGATGTTCCTTATTATATGTTGTAATAAATCTATGATTGACTTCTTGTTCTTTACTATTTTTCCTCTTGTCTGATCTGGATGGGTCAAAAGTATCTTATCTCTTTTAATACTCCTGGATTTTCTGGAAGCTGTTTCTTAGAGTGCTGGGGAATATCCTCTTTGCAGAAAACGAGATTTCATGTCATTCTCAACTTTTTCATATTCAGATTGCGAACTACATGCCCTTCTAGCTCTATAAAATTCCCCAAATGGGATACTCCTAATCAAAGGGGCTGGATGTGCACTATGAGCATGTAAAATTGTGTTTCCTGCCGTCTTCTTCCTAAAAATAGTGGTCTCTAACTTCTCCCCCTCTACCATTACTCTTACGTCCAAAAATCAATTGATGTTGTACTCTTACGACCCACAAAATTCAAATTCAAATCATTTACATTCAGATCCCTGATAAAATCATCCACTTCCGTCTCCGTGCCCTGCCACAGCACGAAGACGTCATCAATGTACCTTAGCCACAAAAGAATTTTATCGGACCAGTGACTCAATTCTGGGCCTCCGAGCACCTGCTCCTCCCACCAGCATAGATGTAAATTAGCATAACTGGGGGCGAAGCAGGTGCCCATAGCTGTCCCTTGTTCCTGTTGGATATATATATATTTTTTTTTTTTACCACTAGGTTTGCTAACTCTTCGCAAACCTTTGGTTCATGACCCATGTGTGGACTATTTTCAAATTTAAAATTAATCTGATTGGCCGTGAGAGAGATTTTTCAGGTCATGCTGTGATGAATGCTAGGCCAACCATGGCAATCTATTTGGCTGCCTTGACTTAAAAGTTTTTGTTAGGACGGTCAATATGCACTGTGAGGCAGTTCATCAACAATTAACGAACCCTGTGCTGTGGAAAAGAATTATGGAGGGGGAGCACCACCTGGGAGAACGGAGGACACCCCATGGGGCCATAAATTAATAAATAAAGAGCAAATAAACACCCCTCATCCAACAAAATCCGTTGAAGCCAATAAAATTTGGCTTTGTTAATAACATTCATGTGTAGCAAACATGATTACACTAAAACATTTTAGTGAAAGAACAGACATGCTGGAATGCAGAGAATGACACTACGATACAAAAGAGGATGATGGACGGAACGTTTGAGCCAATCAAACACTCACCCCAGTCAACTGATCTGGGTTTAATCCATCATCACTCTTTAGCTCACTCCACCACCCAGTTCAGACATGGCCATATGCAAATCAGTCTGACCCTGTGCCTCATGGGAACAGTCAGCCCGAACTGCCAAGCCATGTCTTCCCTGGACCGGAAACAGCATCCTAGGACCGGTTTCTGACATTCCAGCCGTCATCAGCCAGGCTTGCTTGAATCCAGTGGCAAAGTGAGCAAGGGACCCACGTCTGGGCATACCCCGCCAACTTAGGGCGAACAAAGCGATACAAAGAGGATGATGGACAGAACGTTTGAGCCAATCAAACACTCACCCCAGTCAACTGATCTGGGTTTAATCCATCATCATTCTTTAGCTCACTCCACCACCCCAGTTCAGACATGGCCATATGCAAATCAGTCTGACTCTGTAGCTCATGGGGAACAGTCCAGCCCGAACTGCCAAGCCATGTCTTCCCTGGACCGGAAACAAGCATCCTAGGACCGGTTTCTGACATTCCAGCCGTCATCAGCCAGGCTTGCTTGAATCCAGTGGCAAAGTGAGCAAGGGACCCACGTCTGGGCATACCCGCCAACTTAGGGCGAACAAAGCGATACAAAGAGGATGATGGACGGAACGTTTGAGCCAATCAAACACTCACCCCCAGTCAACTGATCTGGGTTTAATCCATCATCATTCTTTAGCTCACTTCCACCACCCCAGTTCAGACATGGCCATATGCAAATCAGTCTGACCCTGTGCCTCATGGGAACAGTCCAGCCCGAACTGCCAAGCCATGTCTTCCCTGGACCGGAAACAAGCATCCTAGGACCGGTTTCTGACATTCCAGCCGTCATCAGCCAGGCTTGCTTGAATCCAGTGGCAAAGTGAGCAAGGGACCCACGTCTGGGCATACCCCGCCAACCGGTCCTAGGATGCTTGTTTCCGGTCCAGGGAAGACATGGCTTGGCAGTTCGGGCTGGACTGTTCCCACGAGGCACAGGGTCAGACTGATTTGCATATGGCCATGTCTGAACTGGGGTGGTGGAGTGAGCTAAAGAATGATGATGGATTAAACCCAGATCAGTTGACTGGGGGTGAGTGTTTGATTGGCTCAAACGTTCCGTCCATCATCCCCTTTGTATCGCTTGGTCGCCCTAAGTTGGCGTGGGTATGCCCAGACGTGGGTCCCTTGCTCACTTTGCCACTGGATTCAAGCAAGCCTGGCTGATGACGGCTGGAATGCCAGAAACCGGTCCTAGGATGCTTGTTTCCGGTCCAGGGAAGACATGGCTTGGCAGTTCGGGCTGACTGTTCCCACGAGGCACAGGGTCAGACTGATTTGCATATGGCCATGTCTGAACTGGGGTGGTGGAGTGAGCTAAAGAATGATGATGGATTAAACCCAGATCAGTTGACTGGGGGTGAGTGTTTGATTGGCTCAAACGTTCCGTCCATCATCCCCTTTTGTATCGCTTTGGTCGCCCTAAGTTGGCGTGGGTATGCCCAGACGTGGGTCCCTTGCTCACTTTGCCACTGGATTCAAGCAAGCCTGGCTGATGACGGCTGGAATGCCAGAAACCGGTCCTAGGATGCTTGTTTCCGGTCCAGGGAAGACATGGCTTGGCAGTTCGGGCTGGACTGTTCCCACGAGGCACAGGGTCAGACTGATTTGCATATGGCCATGTCTGAACTGGGGTGGTGGAGTGAGCTAAAGAATGATGATGGATTAAACCCAGATCAGTTGACTGGGGGTGAGTGTTTGATTGGCTCAAACGTTCCGTCCATCATCCCCTTTTGTATCGCTTTGGTCGCCCTAAGTTGGCGTGGGTATGCCCAGACGTGGGTCCCTTGCTCACTTTGCCACTGGATTCAAGCAAGCCTGGCTGATGACGGCTGGAATGCCAGAAACCGGTCCTAGGATGCTTGTTTCCGGTCCAGGGAAGACATGGCTTGGCAGTTCGGGCTGGACTGTTCCCACGAGGCACAGGGTCAGACTGATTTGCATATGGCCATGTCTGAACTGGGGTGGTGGAGTGAGCTAAAGAATGATGATGGATTAAACCCAGATCAGTTGACTGGGGGTGAGTGTTTGATTGGCTCAAACGTTCCGTCCATCATCCCCTTTTGTATCGCTTTGGTCGCCCTAAGTTGGCGTGGGTATGCCCAGACGTGGGTCCCTTGCTCACTTTGCCACTGGATTCAAGCAAGCCTGGCTGATGACGGCTGGAATGCCAGAAACCGGTCCTAGGATGCTTGTTTCCGGTCCAGGGAAGACATGGCTTGGCAGTTCGGGCTGGACTGTTCCCACGAGGCACAGGGTCAGACTGATTTGCATATGGCCATGTCTGAACTGGGGTGGTGGAGTGAGCTAAAGAATGATGATGGATTAAACCCAGATCAGTTGACTGGGGGTGAGTGTTTGATTGGCTCAAACGTTCCGTCCATCATCCCCCTTTTGTATCGCTTTGGTCGCCCTAAGTTGGCGTGGGTATGCCCAGACGTGGGTCCCTTGCTCACTTTGCCACTGGATTCAAGCAAGCCTGGCTGATGACGGCTGGAATGCCAGAAACCGGTCCTAGGATGCTTGTTTCCGGTCCAGGGAAGACATGGCTTGGCAGTTCGGGCTGGACTGTTCCCACGAGGCACAGGGTCAGACTGATTTGCATATGGCCATGTCTGAACTGGGGTGGTGGAGTGAGCTAAAGAATGATGATGGATTAAACCCAGATCAGTTGACTGGGGGTGAGTGTTTGATTGGCTCAAACGTTCCGTCCATCATCCCCTTTTGTATCGCTTTGGTCGCCCTAAGTTGGCGTGGGTATGCCCAGACGTGGGTCCCTTGCTCACTTTGCCACTGGATTCAAGCAAGCCTGGCTGATGACGGCTGGAATGCCAGAAACCGGTCCTAGGATGCTTGTTTCCGGTCCAGGGAAGACATGGCTTGGCAGTTCGGGCTGGACTGTTCCCACGAGGCACAGGGTCAGACTGATTTGCATATGGCCATGTCTGAACTGGGGTGGTGGAGTGAGCTAAAGAATGATGATGGATTAAACCCAGATCAGTTGACTGGGGGTGAGTGTTTGATTGGCTCAAACGTTCCGTCCATCATCCCCTTTTGTATCGCTTTGGTCGCCCTAAGTTGGCGTGGGTATGCCCAGACGTGGGTCCCTTGCTCACTTTGCCACTGGATTCAAGCAAGCCTGGCTGATGACGGCTGGAATGCCAGAAACCGGTCCTAGGATGCTTGTTTCCGGTCCAGGGAAGACATGGCTTGGCAGTTCGGGCTGGACTGTTCCCACGAGGCACAGGGTCAGACTGATTTGCATATGGCCATGTCTGAACTGGGGTGGTGGAGTGAGCTAAAGAATGATGATGGATTAAACCCAGATCAGTTGACTGGGGGTGAGTGTTTGATTGGCTCAAGCGTTCCGTCCATCATCCCCTTTTGTATCGCTTTGGTCGCCCTAAGTTGGCGTGGGTATGCCCAGACGTGGGTCCCTTGCTCACTTTGCCACTGGATTCAAGCAAGCCTGGCTGATGACGGCTGGAATGCCAGAAACCGGTCCTAGGATGCTTGTTTCCGGTCCAGGGAAGACATGGCTTGGCAGTTCGGGCTGGACTGTTCCCACGAGGCACAGGGTCAGACTGATTTGCATATGGCCATGTCTGAACTGGGGTGGTGGAGTGAGCTAAAGAATGATGATGGATTAAACCCAGATCAGTTGACTGGGGGTGAGTGTTTGATTGGCTCAAACGTTCCGTCCATCATCCCCTTTTGTATCGCTTTGGTCGCCCTAAGTTGGCGTGGGTATGCCCAGACGTGGGTCCCTTGCTCACTTTGCCACTGGATTCAAGCAAGCCTGGCTGATGACGGCTGGAATGCCAGAAACCGGTCCTAGGATGCTTGTTTCCGGTCCAGGGAAGACATGGCTTGGCAGTTCGGGCTGGACTGTTCCCACGAGGCACAGGGTCAGACTGATTTGCATATGGCCATGTCTGAACTGGGGTGGTGGAGTGAGCTAAAGAATGATGATGGATTAAACCCAGATCAGTTGACTGGGGGTGAGTGTTTGATTGGCTCAAACGTTCCGTCCATCATCCCCTTTTGTATCGCTTTGGTCGCCCTAAGTTGGCGTGGGTATGCCCAGACGTGGGTCCCTTGCTCACTTTGCCACTGGATTCAAGCAAGCCTGGCTGATGACGGCTGGAATGCCAGAAACCGGTCCTAGGATGCTTGTTTCCGGTCCAGGGAAGACATGGCTTGGCAGTTCGGGCTGGACTGTTCCCACGAGGCACAGGGTCAGACTGATTTGCATATGGCCATGTCTGAACTGGGGTGGTGGAGTGAGCTAAAGAATGATGATGGATTAAACCCAGATCAGTTGACTGGGGGTGAGTGTTTGATTGGCTCAAACGTTCCGTCCATCATCCCCTTTTGTATCGCTTTGGTCGCCCTAAGTTGGCGTGGGTATGCCCAGACGTGGGTCCCTTGCTCACTTTGCCACTGGATTCAAGCAAGCCTGGCTGATGACGGCTGGAATGCCAGAAACCGGTCCTAGGATGCTTGTTTCCGGTCCAGGGAAGACATGGCTTGGCAGTTCGGGCTGGACTGTTCCCACGAGGCACAGGGTCAGACTGATTTGCATATGGCCATGTCTGAACTGGGGTGGTGGAGTGAGCTAAAGAATGATGATGGATTAAACCCAGATCAGTTGACTGGGGGTGAGTGTTTGATTGGCTCAAACGTTCCGTCCATCATCCCCTTTTGAGAATGACACTACGGCCTGATTTAAAATTTAGAGGTCAGCCGGCCCTTCACCAGGGTGATGTAGTAATTTACCCCGTCGCCCTGGTGGAGGTGCAGGTGGCCAAATTTCAAAATGAATGTGGCCCGGCGGGAATTTCAAGCATTGACCTTACCCGCCATTATTGCAGGCCCTGTCAATGCATTGTACCTTTGCTGGACAGCTCTGTTAAACATAACAGAGCCATACAGCAAAGTTAAAAAATATATATATTTTCAAAAAGAAAATTCAGAATGGGATTTTCTTTTTTAAACTAAAAAAAACAATGCCCCTTTGCCATGGACGTTACTGTGCCCCTTCCCACCAGGTTTTTCATGGCAGTGATAGGCATTGAAAAACGGCTATATGTCTGCCTATCTAAATTAGTGGGCGGACATATAGCCAATTCTCCAGTGTAGTATTCTCTGTCATTGTTAAACTATGGTCCGCCCGCATTTTGTTTTATTTAAACATGTTTTTATTGCATTTTTCTCAACAATGAATCTGTCTTAAAGGTACATAGCTGTAGCCATATTGGGCATGAGAATCAAAAACAATAAAACAGCAGATTATGACAGAGGATACATCAAACAAAAACAACATAAATCAACCTGTGCAGTCATATAGGGTATCACATCAAAGGCAATGACCAAAAAATAACTATCCAGGGCATAAGTGGCATGCAAGCCAATGCCAGCCAGGAAAATCGTTATAGAGTCCGCATTTTCAATCTAAGCCTGAGCATTATTGACTGTTACTTGTCCAATTACCGAGGCGCCGGCACCTAGTAGTGATAAAACATGGAGGATGATAAAATGAAAAAGGCCGGAAACTTTCGCATCTGCCCCTTCCTCAGCAGTGGGGAAAATAGTGTCCTAGCAACATGTCTCCGGAGACCCCCTGTGTACATATATATATAACAATTCCCAGATTGCCACACCCAGTGTCGTGAAAGAAAATAATTAATGGACTACCTCAGTCTGTAATCTCAGGGTGAAGTAATAAATAAGAGCGAAGGGGTTGCCATATATTCTTAGGCCAAGAGGTGGGGGGCAGTAATGAAGCATAGGTATCACTAGTCATATCACAATAAATTAAGTCTCTCAAACAAGCCTTTACCACTGGGGCTGTGGCGGCGCCCAAGCTTCTGTATACCTGTCTTTTTGCAAGGAGGAGGGCAATGGCAGTGAAACACCGTATACCAGTGGCCAAGGGTTGGACATATCCCAACAACGCCAGCAACGAAGAAGGGGCCAGGTCGGTTTCAGTCATGGAAATGAGGTAGCTGAATAATTCTACCCAAAAGGTCTGAACCGCCGGGCAATGACATGCCAAATGCATAAAATCTGCATTATCTCTTGCACATCTGAGGCAACTATGGGGTCTGTAAGGGTCCATCCTAGCAAGGCGTGCAGGTGTAATGTAGGCCCTGTGCAGATATTTAAAATGGAGGAGTTTGTGTCTATAGTTATTGGAGACATAGCGTGTCTGTTCACAACAAAAAGACCAAATCTTATCTGTCAAGGGTTGGCCCAGATCCCGCTCCCATGCCGTGCGAGCCTGCCCTCCCACCAGCGGGCAGAGTGTCTGCGCTAGTCGATACAGACGGGAGACTAAATGCGAACTATCAGCCGATATAATAATAAGCGAGAGTGGAAGAAACTCTACTGGTTCAGTAATCGAGGAGCCTATTGCAGTTTGTGTAGAAACCAGTGTTCTGTGTAAAAGAAACCTATCCAACGAGGATGTCGTACGACCCTTTGTCAGGCACGCTACAGCCCGTAGTTCGGTATTCCGAAAAAGATCGCCCACTGTATGCAGCTCACACTGGGACAGTACCTGCTTAGTCAGGGCTTCACAAGTGGGAGGGATCCATGGGTTGTCTTGTAACGGCAAGTGCGGGGAGTATAGAGAGTCCGCAGTCACGTATCGTCACAATTTTTCCCAAGCCCAGGCCGTGGTATATATTGTGCGGATTTCAGAGGGGGATCGTGGAAGTCCTCACAGGAGGATTGTTGACAAAGAGCCGGGGCGGACCTGCGAGTACTCCGGCTTCAGGTATTGCAGCCATGCATCTGGGTGATACCAGAAGTATGCGTACTGTGCCTGGGCAATCAAGTAATATAAATAAAATCTGGGACCCCAAACCCCCCCAAGTTGAAAAGGCATTATCAATGTTTGCCAGCCTATACGCGCCTGACCGCCCGCCCGCCCAGATTAACCTGTTAAGTAGGCTCCGCAGTGCGTCGAAGAACTTAGTCATGAGCGGGACTGGGACAGTGAGGAAAAGATATAAAAAGCGAGGTAACACAACCATATTTATAATAGCAATTCTGCTCGTTTTATAAAATATACTGGTAAGCCCATCTGTGCCAAGGGCACGTGATCCATCTAGATCCCCTATAGCTTGTGTCACCTCATCCGCAGTTAGGGGTTCAGCCAGAAATTAGCGATTACCCCCTCTATCCACACTGTCGCTATCTCAACAAGGTATTCAGTGAGAGCAGTATCAGTCGGGGGGAGCGAGTTGCGTATAGGTTAGAATAATAGGAGTTGATGGCTGCGGCCATTTCAGGGTTCTGGGTCTGCCCGCATTTAAATCGGGCACCGACAATAGTCTTGGCGGGGAGGAAATTCTGCCGCTATTGCAACAGAGTTCCCTCTCTGCCAAGGTCGAAATCAGGCCCTAAATCTTTATGAAATTCAAACAAATCAGGTAAAAATATGCCTATATTTTCTTAACTGTACATGCTAAATAGTTCCTGCAATGCGAGTACAAGTTGACAACCTGCTTATCTCTACCTAGCAAGCTGGATTATAAAAGCAAACAGAATATAGCAATCATCATTGCTTACAGGCATATAATTCACTTTGTCAATTAGAGAAGAAAATTTATAAAATTCTAACTAGGATGCATTGACAAAAGTTGGGGGGATTGGGGCATCAAGATGGTGGTCGCACTCTAAGAGCGCTCAGAACTCCTCCATCATCCGCCGCCATTCATGCTGATGCTGCGCCAGAACTGAGCCCACTGATCACCTATTTGGGTACTGGTGTCCAGTGAGACAAAAGAGGGGCACTACGAGTGAGGGGGACTGGACATGCAAAAAAGACTTGGGAGCCGTGTTCAAGATGGTGGCTGTGTCCCTGATTCGGCAGCCGGATCATGCCACCGAACAGTAGGTGCAAAAAGAAGAGATGATGGACGGAATGCTGTATTAATCAAAAATGCACCCCCAGTCAGAAATCTGGGTTAAATCCATCGTTTTTTTTGCATGACACACCATTCCAGTTTGGACCCAGCCATATGCAAATCAGGCGTGACTCTGTAGGTGACATGTCCACTGGCCTGCTACTACCATGAGACGCATGGCAGGGCTTTGCTGAGGCACACAGAGGTATTTTGCCCCACGACTGTCTTCTGCCGAACCTGCGGTGAAAAGGCAGTCCTGTATCCCAAAACAGAAAAGAGGCTAAGCAGAGAGGTCCACATCAGAGGGTTCTGAGGTCCGCCCTCTGCTTCACTCACTTTGCTGACTTGATTGCTTCCCGGGGGTGCCCTGACCTTACCTGCACCTGTATCCCGCTTGCAATTCGGTGCAGTGGTGCCGGTGTGCTCTGCAGCCTGCTCCTCCATGGAGGAGCCTTCATATCCGAGCGCCTATCCTGGCATCTAGCGCACACGCCCGGCTGTTAGTGAGGATCGGGGAGGGGGACTCCCAGATATGGGCCCGTTCTCGGGCCTGAGTGGAGAGGCCTACTGGATCCTGGGCCCATGTTGTGCCCCTGCAGCTGGAGGAGGAGTGGTGGTGGCCATCGTGCAGCCCATGGGAGCAGGTGAGGAGTGTGTTTGGGGGTGGAGGAGGTGACCCCTGGGCTGTAAAACTGCACGTTACTGAAGGCGGACACATGACAAGGTGAAGCTGTGACCTGGGGGCCCAGAGGAGATTTAATACTGACTGCTCGGTCTGAGAAAGCACCTTTACTGTGCTGTAATACAAGGTACACAGCCCCACCTGCTCCTCCCCCTTCTACCCTCTTAATACCGGAATCCACTGAGGAAGGGATAACCCCACCCTTCTTTCTTTTTGAGTATGGGTCCTTTGCGCTGCTGCTGCAGGGAGTGTGCTCGGCGGGAGACATTACCTTGGAGCCCGCTGTGGCATCAACGTCTCCGGTGTTCCATCTGCTGGCCGTGGATGATATTTATTGACTCAATTTGGTGGTAGAAGGCCTGGGGAGTGCTCCAGCACTGTACTGTAATTGTTTGAACCTTCTTGCGGTCTTCTGGAACTCATTGCCTTCCAACCACTGCCACCTCTGGGCTTGGCTGGTCGTGCTGCCGCAAACTGTGGCAAGTGTGCCAGGCCCTAGAAGCACCTGCTGCACCAACTTATGGAGAAGGATAAAACTTCGAAACCCCATCCATCCTAGACATGCATCAATATATTTACAACAGTGACTGGAGCCATGGGGGGAGGTGCAACAGATGGGACTACCCAAGTGGCAGGGGATGTAGATAGAATCCTTCAAGCAATACAAGCATTCCAGAACATGGTTGATTCAAAAATAGGAGACGTGAGAGTAGATATCACCCTTCTGCATCAAGACCTAAGAAATGCAACCAATTGCATCACAGAAACAGAAGGCCGTCTCTCAATGGTCGAAGATGAGGTCACTGAACTCAAGGCCAAGGTCGCCCGCCTCCTCACTTGCACTGTTGAACTCCATCACCGGGCCGAGGATGCAGAAAATTGGTCGAGTCGAAAAAATGTGCACCTAGTGGCCTTCCCGGAAGATGCGGAACACAATCAACCATCAGAATTCTTAGAGGAATGGTTCAATAATTGATGCCGGAGAATAGCCTTCCACCCTGGTTTGTTGTGGAACGCACCCACAGAGCACTCACTCCTAAATCACCTCCTGGGGCGACAAAAAGGCCTATGATTATGGGATTTCTCAACTTCAAGTATAGAGATTTGATCCTGCGGGAAGCATGTTCTCATCTGGACCTTCAACATCAGAATTCTAAAATCTTGATCTTCCCGAATTACACAAAAGAGGTGCAGGCCCGGCGAAGGTCCCATGATTCAGTTAAACAAAAACTTTGAGCTCTGCAGCTCTCGTATTCTCCGCTCGCCTCAAGGTGATATTTGAACGTAAGACTCACTTTTTTGACAGGGACCTGATTTGTGATTACATATAGACACACACAGGTATACTATGTTGGGACAGGCAGAAGATGATGTCTATTGATCCTGCAAACTGGAGGGGTCCACCACTCCACACCCAAGTGCAAAACTTTGATTACAAGTTTGGATTTATTGTTTAGGGATACAGATGCGTCTGGGGGAAAGAAAGGAGTGGGGGGAATTTGGGGGGTATCGGGGATGCCTCCATGAAGAATAGAGGCTTTGAGTTCTTGTTTATTTGTTGTTTTCTTCTTCCTTGTAGGATGTCACAGAGTTCTCTCACAATATTAGCATTAACGATCTCACTGCATCCCATTACACATGCATTTCATTAGGGGCCTCTGCACTCTAGGTGTGTTCTTGCCCGAATACATTATAGTTTCCCAGTGTGAATATGGCCCCATACAGAGAACGGTCTTGGAATGTAAACGGTCTTTTGGACCGGATTAAAAGCAGCAGCAGTGATTTGCCATGCCCAATGTTTTTCCCTACCATCATACTAATTCAGGAGTCTCACTTGCTAGGCACTAAATGCCCTTTTTTAGCGCGGTATGGATTCTACAGGGTCTATCACGGTGGGTACGCCCGTGGGATCCCGGGGAGTGGTGATTCTACTGCATTGCTCCTTTCCTTTTACAGTGGTCCACACTTGGACAGACTCACAGGGTTGATATTTGGTTCTGATGGGTACGATTGAGGACAACCCAATGAGCATCCTTTGTCTTTATGCTCCCCCATAGCAGGGGAGTCCTTCTTTGATACACTCCTCAATCTCATAGCTCATCTGCCTCAGGGTCACACCATAATAGGTGGCGATTTTAACAGAGTTATGGACCGTAACAGGGGACTCTACAGGCCCCCCTCCGAAGCTGGGAGACAAGGGGTTAACACTCTACAAAAATGGGTATCCACTCAGGGCCTCTGTGATGTCTGGAGAATCTGGAATCCCAGAACCAAACAATACATGCACACCTTCGTAGCACACCATACTCATTAACGCATTGATATGCTATTTTTGCCCGCCATAAACCTCCTCCAGATCTCCCAGGTGCAAATACTCTCCCAAGCCATATCGGACAACGCCCCACTACTCCTTTGCTTTGGCCACCGGACGCCTCCAGGCACCCTATGTGGAGGCTCAATGCCTGATACCTACAGGATGCTTCTTATACTCAGGCTGTTAAGAAAGAGTTTGAGGCCTACTTCCACACAAACAAAGGATCTGTCCAACAGGCTGGAGTCCTATGGGCAGCATGCAAGGCTACTGTATGAGGACACGCCAGGGCTCTTATTCGGCAGAAAGAAGAAGCACAACTTGATCGAGTCACTCAACTAAAAGCTAAGGCTTTGCGTCTGGAGAAGAACTCTCCAGGCCCAATTATAGGGATATTACTAGGGAACTGAATATGCTCTGAGAAGAGATCAGGACCTCTTCCCTTGAAAAGGCAAAACAAATCTGGCGGGCCTCTACTGCCAGAATATGCGGTTGGGGGGACAAAAACAGTAAACTGTTGTACTGGCTGGTCTCTAGACACTTAGTGGGACGAATTATCCCCGAGATATGGGATTCCCAGGGCGGCATACATAACTCTACTCTAGATATAGCTCAGGCCTTTGCCGAATATTACTCACACTTATACAAGGTACTTCCCCGTCCTACGAGTGAACTAACTTTATGCCTCCTCAATGATATACCACTCCCTAGCCTTTGAACTAGTGAATGCCGTGTGCTTGATCTACCACTCACTCTCAAAGAGACTGGAAATGCAATCTCAGAGATGGTGCTGGGGAAGACACCTGGCCCCGATGGCTACCCTATAGAGTTTTACTCTAAGTGCAAGGATATCCTGCACCTCACCTCTTGTCACTATCAGGAGGCCCATCATGTAGGCTCCCTTCCTCGAGAACTGGATCAGGCCACTATAGTTGTTATACCAAAGAAGAACCCGCCGTCCCTCTCATGCTCAGACTATCAGCCTATCTCTTTGATTAATGGAGAGGTGAAGATTTTGGCCATGATACTTGCAGCTCGGCTGAGGTCTGTCATTCATTCCCTAATCCACCTTGACCCCTGGGCTTTATGCCCACGAGAAGTTCATGACATTGTCTGAGGCGTTTGCATGTTGCACTGGCCCATCAATATAAGTGACCAGCTCCTGTGGCTTTATTGTTGATATACTTTGAAAAAGCCTTTGATATGGTAGACTGGCCATGGTGCTGGACAGAGCAGGCTTTGGGCCTCGGTTTAGCGGCCTGCTGCAGCTTCTTTACTCCAAACTCAGATCAGTTTCCAACTGGCAGAGGAACCTGGCAGGTGTGTCCCCTCTCCCCCCTTCTTTTTGCTTTGCCCATCGAACCTTTAGCCCATCTTATTCAGTGTGATGCGCAGATTACAGGGTGGGAATGGGACACAGACCACGAAGACAGAATCACGCTTTATGCGGATGATGTATTGTTATACCTTCCTAATCCAAAAAATAGCGGTCCCCGCTGCCTCCGTGTCTTACATCTTTTTGCGGAGGCATCTGGACTGGTCATTAACCCAGCTAAATCGCTTCTTGTCCCACTCGCATCGACTAGAGATTGTATAGCCTGGCAGGATGCTATTCTAGTACGTCGCCTTAGTTTTCGCTATCTGGGCATCCATGTGGCACTTGAACCAGCTTTGACTTGGCCCCTCAATAATACCGCCTCACATGTAAAATTTCTGCAGACCTCAGGACATGGCAAACCCTACCGTTGAATGTTATGGTGAGGATTTCACTCTGTAAGATGATGGTAGTTCCCAGGTTCTTATATCTTTTTCAAAACTTCCCTCACAAGTTAACTCGTCATTGGTTTAGAGAGATGATACGGTTCCAGACCTCGTCTTGCCTTCCTGAAATGCCAACGTGTCCCATATGACGGAGGGCTGGGCACGGCCAATTTATATTTATACTACTTGCCATCTCACCTCCTGATTGTCAATGATTGGCTTAGTGGGGGTGGTTAACATAACACGTGTATTTGTAAAGCACACGTTCACCCCCATAGGGGCATCTTGATGCTGAATAACAGATGTTTATTGTTGCCCAACTCAATGGTACTCATTTTATCGACCTCTGAAAGGATGAAAGGCTGAGTGGACCCACCAGGAATTGAACCTGTGACCATGAGGTTGAACACAGGCCCCTGCAGTG
The DNA here is from genome assembly GCA_963921515.1 of Calotriton arnoldi. Lineage (NCBI taxonomy): Eukaryota > Metazoa > Chordata > Amphibia > Caudata > Salamandridae > Calotriton > Calotriton arnoldi. Next base: position 831,029 of record CAWUFW010006089.1, on the reverse strand, counting down.
GATGCATTAGTCCACTAAGCCACCAGACCCTGCATATAGGCTCGAGTTGTCCACTTTGGGCTTTTCCCGAATTTTACTCTACGGTTGCGCTATACCCCAAACACTCTCAGAGATAACTCAATTGATTTTCACGGGGTGGAGGGCGGCACTGCAACACACAGGATGGTGGAAAATAACCTCTCAGCAAACTCCCTGGTTGACATTTGGGCCGGATCTCATGTGCTCTCCCTTCAAGAGTTACAGCAGAACTTTGCTCTTTCTAAGATGCAATTCTTTACATTTTTTCAACTGCATCACGCTTTAGAGGTTCATGTTCATGTTCTCTCTGGTACGGGTCTCCCTCAATTTAGTCCCATCGAGGCCAAGTTGATGATGGGAGCACTGGGAAAAGGTGGTATCTCTCAGATCTGAATAGGACACTTTACCCCGCACACTTTTACTCCGCGTGCCATTACCCCGCAGTTTTTAACACCGCAAAATCTTTTACAACGCAGGGCTTTACAACGCAATCCATTACAGCGCATTCCCCATTAAAACGCAATTTACTATTCTAACTCCACCGTGGCGTTACTTTGGGGAATGCCTTGTAATAGTTTGCGCTGTAAAGCCCTGCATTGTAAAATATTTTGTGGTGTAAAAACTGCGGGGTAATGGCACTGCGGAGTAACGCATGCAGGGTAAAGGATGTTTCCCCTCAGATCTATTGAACCTTGATTATAAATGCCCCTGATAGTCTACATGTTGAAAATGGTCCTTTTTGCAGGGTTATCCCCAAACTTTTTGCTTCTTCCTCCTATTTCTCCTGACCTGTTTTTGTTGGCTTTAGGACTCTGGGCACTTTACCACTGCTAATCAGTGCTAAAGTGCAAATGCTCTCTGTGTAAATTGTTATTATGATTGGTTATCCATGATTGGCATATTTCATTTACTGGTTAGTCCCTAGTACAGTCCACTGTGTGGGTCCAGGGCCTGTAAATCAATTGCTACTAGTAGGCTTGCAGCACTGATTGTGCCTCCCACATGAGTAGCCCTGTAAATGTGTTGCAGACCTACCACTGTAGTGTCAGCGTGCGCAGTTTGTAACTGCCATGTTTCTGGCAAGTGCACCCACTTGCAGGCCCTAACCTTCCCTTTTCTTACATGTAAGGCACACCACAGGTAGGCCCAAGGTATCCCCATGGGCAGGGTGCAGTGTATGTAAAAGGTAGGACATGTACTGGTGTGTTTTACATGTCCTGATAGTAAAATGCTGCCAATTTCGTTTTTTCACTATTGAAAGGCTATCTGTCCCATATACTAACATGGGAGTTACTTTATAACATCTTACAAGCATAACTTTCCATTGGGACAAGATAGGGAAAGGAGTTTAGGCTCTCTGAACTCAGACTTTAATAACACATCTTTTAGTAAAGATGGGTTTTAAACTGTGTGTTTGAAAAGGCCACTTTTAAAAAGTAGGCATTTTCTGGTCTAACCAATCTGTGTGCCTCTGCTGGTTTGTGTATTGACTGTCTGGTTTTGGACTGACAGGAGCTAGGGATGTGCATCCACTTTAGACAGCCACGGGGGGGGTTGAGGTGTGTCCTTCCTTTCCTGGGTGACTCATAGCTGGGCTGAATAGACCTTGGCTGCATTTAGAGTGGTGGGAGGAGTTTCCCTTGCACCTGAATAGGTTGAGTCTCCTTTGCACAATGCTGTCTCAACCCTGTGGCCCCGTTGTCCAAAAGAGGACAGAACTGGTTTGGACAGGGCTCAGAGACCCTTGCCACAAAAAGAACAAAGACAAAGACAAAATGGGGTATAAGTATTGGCCCTAAAACCCCAAAGGATTAGATCACTTCTGGACTCAAGAGGCACCTCTGCCAAAGAGAAGAGCTGAAGAGCTGGAGAGCTGTAAGGAGGGGTAGTGCCCCGTTGCTGTGTGTGCTTTGCTGGGTAATCCTGCAGTTACTGCTTCTGCCAAGGAGAGGACAAAGACTGGAACTTTGCTGTGAACCTGCTTGAAGAAGAATCTCCAAGGGCTTGTGTGTGCTGGCCTCCTCTTCTGAAGTCTCAGGAACACAAAGACTTCACCTGCAACCCACTGACCAGCACCTAGACTCCTCTGTGGACGCCGTATACAAAAGGGTGTCAATTTCACTACCTGGGCCCTAAGAGTTGTGTGGTTGGTGCTGCAAAGCAAGAAAAATAACTCTGACGCTTTCAGCGATGCTGCAACCTGCACTGAGGCTAGGGGCAACGTTCGTGAAGTGCACGACCGACCGCCCCGCCTGCACCGCTGCTCTGACGCCTGCCGATGCCTGCACGTATCGGCCTTCCCGATGCCAGAGCTTGCACCGGCGCCGTCACTGCCAGCGTCTGCATCCTGTTATCGCTGAGCCGATAACTGGCGAGGGTGATTTCACGAACTCTTTGACTTCGCATTGCCTCACTGGAACCGACGTCTCACTGCTGACTTCCCCTGTCCTGGACACAACCTGTTGCCTCCCTTCAGACACAACGCCTTACCTCCCCCGTGGCAACCAGGGAACCTGCCTCAACCTCGGCACCGACGCCTCACCTCCACGATGCCATGCATCGTCGTGTCAGGTGACTCTGACGCTTTCAGTGATGCTGCAACCTGCACTGAGGCTAGGGGCAACGTTCGTGAAGTGCACGACCGACCGCCCCGCCTGCACCGCTGCTCTGACGCCTGCCGATGCCTGCACGTATCGAGGGTGAAATCAATCTCACTGCTGACTTCCCCTGTCCTGGACACAACCTGTTGCCTCCCTTCAGACACAACGCCTTACCTCCCCCGTGGCAACCAGGGAACCTGCCTCAACCTCGGCACCGACGCCTCACCTCCACGATGCCATGCATCGTCGTGTCAGGTGAGTTGGGGGGACTGCTGTCCCAAACTTCCCATCAGTTCTGGTGTCTGGCAGCACCACTCCAAGTGGGAGGACTACTGGGTCAGGGTTTGCCAGCTCTGAGGTCAGAGCACCCCAGGACTGACACTGGTGAGGCCACTTCTGGCCTGGAGGTCTTCATGCACTGTCAGGCGGACAGGAGGCTGAAGACCTATGCTAGGCAGACTCTCGCACAACTCATAGGGAGTGTGTTTCCCTGGGAGTGTACTCCCCGAAAGTCCTGGCTTGCCAGGCACAGGTCCAGCCTGAGGGTATGGACCCTGGGATGGAGGGCCAGCTTCAGGGTGTCCCCCCTGACCTGGAGGAAGGGGTGACTGCTAGCAGTGCCCCTACTGGTTTGTCTTCTGGGAGTACCGCTCCAGGTGGGAGGGTGCAGAGCCCCAGGAGGGTGGGTAGGGAGAGGGAGGCCTCGCCCCTGACCCCTGTCCAGACTAAGGGTACAGACCCTAGGCTTGTGTACCAGTTGCAGGATAGTACCCTTGAACTGGTGGGAGAATTGTGTGGGACACCTGCCACAGGTGCCCTGACAATACTTGAGTCTGGGGGTACCACTCCAGGTGGGAGGGTGCGGAGCATCAGGGAGGTGGACAGGGTGGTGTGGGAGAGCCCACCCAGTCTCCTGTCCAGCCTCAGTGTACAGAACCTGGGCTGGTGGGCCAGTGTCAGAATGCCATCCCTGACTTGGCAGGAGGGAGAGTGGACAAAGGGTACCAGGCACCTGGAGGTACCGCCCCCCACTCTCTTCCGTCCATCAATTGTGTGTCTTTTGCTTTCTTGCCCTAAGTGCGCCGGGTATGCCCAGACGTGAGTTCCGGGCTCACTGTATTGTATTGTATTGTAATTGCATTTATATAGCGCTTACTACCCCTGACGAGGCGAAGCGCTTTTTCGGCGAGTAGCATGCTACTCTGGGACCCATAGAGGATTAGTGTTGAATTAGTATAGTGAAACATGCAAGTACATTTTAAGTGGTGGATAGGTTAGTCAGTTATTTGGATTTGGAATGATAGCAGAAGGATAGAGGAGGAAAAAAAGGTTTGTATTTAAATAGCGCTTGTTACCCCTGATGGGGTGTTGAAGCACGCTACTCCGGAAGCCCATAAAGGATTAGTGGTGAATTAATATGGTGAAATATGAAAGTAGTTTCAGTGGTGGATATTAGTCAGTTATTTGGAGTGAGAAGGATAGCGGAGGGATAAAAAGGGAAGAAAGGTTTGCATTCATATAGCACTTGTTACCCCTGATGGGTGTTGAAGCGCTTTTCTGGCGAGTAGCACGCCACTCCGGAACCCATTAAGGATTAGTGTTGAAAATTTGTATAGTAAAAAATGAAGTAATTTGAGTAGTGGATATGTTATTCAGTTATTTGGGTAGAGAAGGGTAGGTGGCGGGATAGAAGAGGGAAAGAGGTTTGTATTTATATAGCGCTTGCTACCCCTGATGGGGTTTTGAAGCGCAAGTAGCACGCTACTCTGGAACCCATAAGTATTAGTGTTGAATTAGTATGGTGAAACATGAAAGTAATTTTAGTGGTGGATATGTTAGTCAGTTATTTGGATTGAGAAGGGTTGGGGAGGGTAGAAAGGGAAAAGGTTTGCATTTATATAGCGCTTGTAACCCTGATGGGGTGTTGAGACGCTTTATTGGCGAGTAGCACGCTACTCTGGAACCCATAAAGGATTAGTGGTGAATTAGTATAGTTGAAAATGGAATTTGAGAATTGAACATGTTAGTCTGTTAATTTTGATTGAAAAGGATAGTGGAGGGATAAAAGAGTGAAGGAATTTTTTTAAATTGTTTTTTAGGTCTTAGCAGTAGGAGGAGGCTTTTGGGTGAGTAAAAGGGGGTTTTGGAGGAGAGGAGTCAGGGAAGAGTTTATAAAGGTTTGTTTTAGGGGATCGGTATAGTAAAAGAGGTGTCAGATGATGCAAGGAGGGTAGAGTATTTGTACCACTGGATTCAAGCTATCCTGGCTGATGAGGGGTGAAACCGCGAAACCGTTCCTAGGATGCTTGTTTCCGGTCCAGGGAGGACCTGGGTTGGCAGTTTGGGCTGGACTGTTCCCATGAGGCACAGGGTCAAGACTGATTTGCATATGGCCAGGTCTAAACTATGGTGGCATGGTGAGCAAAAGAACGATGGATTTAACCCAGATCTCTTGACTGGGGTGAATGCTTTGATTTGTTCTGCATTCCGTCCATCAATTGTGTCTTTTTTACTTTTAGAAAGTAGGCATTTTCTTGTCTAACCATTCTGTGTGCCTCTGCTGGTTTGTGTAGTGATTGACTGGTTTTGGAGTGCCAGGAGCTGGGGATGTGCATCCACTGTAGACAGCCACTGGGGGGTTGAGGTGTGTCCTGCCTTTCCTGGGTGACTCAGAACTGGGCTGAATAGACCTTTGCTGCATTTAGAGTGGTGTGAGGAGTTTTCCTTGCACCTGAATAGGCTGAGTCTCATTTGCGCAATGCTGCACCCCCTGTGGTCCTGCTGCACCAGAGAGGACAGAACTGGTCTGGGCTCAGAGACCCTTGCACAAAGAGAACAAAGACAAATTGGGGTATAAGTATTGGACCTTAAACCCCAAAGGATTAGATCACTTCTGAACTCAAGACAACCTTTGCCAAGGAGAAGAGATGGAGAGTTTTAAGGAGGAGTACTGCCCCTTTCAGGTGTGTGCTTTGCTAGGTTGTCCTGCAGTTGCTGCTTCTGCCAAGGAGAGGACCTAGACTGGAACTTTGCTGTGAACCTCCCTGAATAAGAATCTCCAAGGGCTTGTGTGTGCTGTCCTCCTCTTCTGAAGTCTCAGGGACACAAAACCGTCACCTGCAACCCACTGACCAGCACCTGAACTCCTCTGTGGACTCCTATATTCAAAAGAGAGCCAATTCCAGTTCCTGGGCCATGAGAATTGTGTGGTTGGTGCTGCAAAGCAAGAAAAACAACTACGACGCAGTCAGCAACACCGCAAGCTGCACTGGGGCCAGGGGCACAGCTCGTGCAGTGCACGACTCACCACCCCCCAGCAACGCAGCCCTGACGACCGTCGACGCCTGCAGTTATCAGCCTGCCTGACGCCCGCATTCGCTCCGACGGCATCACCGCCAGCATGTCAATAACCGACGAGGGTGACTTCATGAACTTTTCGACTTTGCATCGACTCACAGGAACCAACACCTCACCGCCAACGCCGCTGACTTCCCCTGTCCTGGACTCGACACGTCGCCTCCTCACGAACACGACGCCTCGCCTCTCCCGTGGCAACCGGGGATCCGGCCTTGACACCGACACCTCACCTCCACAACGCTGTGCATTGTCCATAGACTTCGTTTTCCAAGGTACTGTTGTTTGGGAGTCCGTGTGACTACGTGCCTGACGCTGCACACCTCGCGGTCAGCGCCGTACTTTGGATTTATGCCTGTCATGACGTCGTAATAGACCCTGGTGGAGCTATTTTATTTCTACAAGTTCTATTTTTGCACTAACTATTCTAAAGTGATAATTTGATACATGTAGGTTGGATTTTTGATGTTTTGGTCTTGTTCGGTTTAGATAAAGATACTTTATTTTTCTAAACTGCTGTGGGGTACATTTGTGGTGGTTTCACTGTGTTACTGTGTGTTTTGAGTACAAATACTTTACACATTGCCTTTGGGATAAGCCTGTCTGATAATGCCAAGCTACCAAAGGGGTGAGCAGGGTTTATCTAAAGTGTGTATCCCCCTTCGCCTGACTAGAAGCAAGGGTCCCTACTTGGACAAAGGTGCATTCCTCTGCCAACTAGAGACCCCCATTTCTAACACTACATAATCTCAGATCCAGCTGGGAAACGTGGTTAGGGCTTTTAGATGATAAAGACTCATGAGACGCCCTAATGGCCCCTAAAGTCCTCACGATCTCCTCCAGTCTACGACTGGTACAAACATATTACCTACATTGCACCTATCTCACCCCCGAAAGGTTGTCCCGGGTGGGACTAAGAGCCAGCTCAAGCTGTGGCCACTGCGCTCATGCCCCAGTGGATGTTTTTCATATGGTATGGTATGGTCTAGCCCAAGTATAATGAGATACTGGAAGAAGGTAATAACTGAATTACCTGATGTTGTTGGCCTGTCTTAGGGACTTTCTCCCCTCTGGGTTCTGTTGGGAGTAGATTATGGAATCAGAGGATCCTGAGCAGATGGAGCTTTCGTAGGCACTGCCCTGCTTGTAACTAAAAGAGACATTGCTTCACACTGAAAGGCAATCATCGCGCCAAAGCTGTTGAAATGGAGATCAGGAGTAAACTGAACCGACAAATCAAACTGTAAAAGATTGGAGAGTAAATGGAGATCCTCTAAAGACGTCCTCGATAAACATTATTACAAAGTAACGCTAGGAGCCTATCACGCTAGATTTGGAACAGCACGCAGACTCTATACTTTCAATAGAATTGACCAAGCAGGGAACTCCACCAAAGAACTATTCAAGGGCCTAAAGGAGCACACTAAACCACGTGCCTGCACCTCAACTATTGTTGCCTCTCAGACACTCTGTAACACCCTAGCTACCCACTTTGAAACTAAAATAGAGAATATCTATCGTAATTTCCACAACAACTCTACTGCTCCGATCTATATTTGTCCTGCTAACTCTTCTTGTAATAACACTCATGCAGTGTTGGAGAGGTTTGAGCCTATTGCGCAAGCTCAACTGCTAGACCTACTAGCAAAAACAAAATCTGGCTCCCCTTCCGACTAGTGTCCCCTTCATATTATAGCTATGCTTTCTACCCTTCTTGCATCCTCAGTTACATCTTTATGCAACCTATCCCTTTCCTTAGCTGCAGTTCCTCTGGAATGGAAAGCCGCCCATGTTATACCAATCCTAAAAAAAAAACCCATGCGGATCCTATCGATCTGGCAAATTGTCATCCTATCTCTCTCATTCCTTTGATAGGCAAGGTGCTTGAATATTATGTTAACAAACAGCTTTCCTCCTACTTGGAGAGTCATCATCTGCTGGACGCTTCCCAATCGGGTTTTCTCCCCTTCCACAGTACTGAAACCACCCTCTTAGTGGTAGTAGACTCACTTAGTCTATCCCTGGACGCCAGCACGCCAGCGATGCTGGTTCTTCTTGATTTGTCAGTGGTGTTTGATACCGTGTCCCATTCCATCTTGATTCAATGCCTCTATGAGATAGGGATCCAGTGCACTGCCCTTAATTGGCTCATAGACCTTCTTAAGGACAGGACTCAAAGCATCATAATTGACCCTTTTTAACCTAAGACTTATTTTCTGGGCAAGGGAGTTTTTCAGGGCTCTGCTTTGAGCTCTATGCTTTTTAACATCTATGTCGCCCCCCTCGTTCAGCTAGTTAAGTCCTGTGGTTTTGAAACACTCTTCTATGCAGACGATACCCAATTGGTTATCTCCTTTGGGCAGGAAACTGAGAATGTTAAACATCGTTGTATCGCGTGCTTGACGAAAATTGCCATGTGGATGTCCCTGAACTGACTTCAGCTAAATGGGGACAAAACAGACATTCTACTGTTTGGCAAAGCACAGATCCACTGGACAGATGAACGGTGGCCTGCCGAACTTGGTCCTGTTCCCTCTCCAAGAAACACAAGTTATCTATAAAAGACCAGGTGACATCCACTTGTGGCATGTGCTTCGGGACAATGTGCCTTCTCAGGAGGATTTTTCAGTTGCTTCCGCTGACCTCTCTGAAGACCCTTGTCCAGCCTCTGATAATCAGCCGCCTTGACTATGGAAATGCACTTGTTGTAGCATCCAATGAATCTCTTCTATCTAAAATGCAGGTGGTACAAAATACTGCATCTCAAAGCACTACATTGGCCCCCCACAAGAAAAGAGCAATATTCAAACTCCTTTGCCTGACGCATAAAGCCCTGTCAGACAAAGGACCAAACACCTACAGGACAAACTAGTCCGCTATCTTCCTAGAAGAAATCTTAGATCAAGGAGTCAACTTCCTCTTTGTCCCAGCCGTATCCGTACATCTTAGTATGGTGGACGGGCCTTCTCGTATCTCGCCCTGTACCACTGGAACAAGCTTCCCTTGTTCATTAGGGCGTGCACTGAGTTCTCAGGCTTTAAAAAACATCGCAAGACCTGGCTGTTCTAATGGCTGCTTCTTTACATATCTGTTGCCTCAGCGCCGAGATGCCCCTCCCTGGGTGTGTCGTTGCACTGTACCAAGTATCCATTAACAAGACTGGTGAGACCAACAGAAAAAAAACATGTATATGCAGCACTGGGTTGTCCAGCTAAACATACTAAGGTCTGGGGCAAATGGCTTGGGGGGCCAGGTGGTGATGCTGAATTGCTGTGATTCGCCGTTTGCGCACTGCTTGACATGAAATTATGTACCATGGTGTACGTATTGCACTGATTTAAACCCTGATTGTGGGGGATGCGTTTGGGGTTGTTCTCAGAACTGATACTGTGACTTGCTCTTACTTTTATAACAAAATCAATAAAGTTGTTTATCAAAAAAAAAAAGTTAGGATGAATAAAATCTCCAATGGGCTATGGGTGTAGACAGGCCAAATCAATGATGAGGCTCGCTTTCCGTTAGTAACTAGGGACATTTTATTATAAAGCAAATGAGCAGCCTGGTAGCATGACGAGCAGGCATTGATTAGCTGGATAGTCAATAACTTATTTTACATTTCAGTTGGCCAGCACAGATGTTGTTGTGGTTCTTTAGATTGAACAAGGCGCTTTGCTTCCTAGTATCCAATTTAAACTGAACACATGCCACTAAAATGGCTTTGTTTCAGCATGAGAAGCAATGCTGGCAGAGAGAAAGCCCACAAAGGGGATTGATCTTGGCAGAGCTGTATATGAGCAGCAAATGAATGTTTCTCAGAACAGTAATCAGTCTGAGCTTCTTAACATATTTCAGTGTTTTGGGAAATACTTCATTTTCAAAGAATATTGGGCGCCTTGCATTCAGCATTATTGAGACACGGCTGTTTGGATACTCATCTGTGAATTGCAACAAACAGCAAGTTTTATTGGTTCCATTACTCTGGATGTAATAAATGTGTCTATATTTTGCTTTCTGAAGAGGATGCGAGGTTGAAAAACTTTTAATTGGCAGCAAGGTAGACCTCATACGAGATGAGCTTAGAACAAATTCTGTGAAAACTACCAACTGTTCTTTGTTGCTGTTTTCCCCCTTTACTACAAAGAATTAAATATAAGTGTTCTCTTGCTTGCCATAACAGTGGAATTGTTTAATTGCTAAATCAGGAACTTGGGCAGTGTATGCCGGTTTCTTTTTATCCGAAAACATGTACAGAATTGCACAACATATTTGGGTAAATGTAATTTGTCTGCAGACTCAAAACATTACATCATACTGTAATAAAGATACCGTCGAAAGACAATTTTAAAGCGGCTAACCATAAGAAAAATCTTCACAGAGAGCAAAGGCTGTTCGATTAGAGGTGTAGAATTTCAAGTGTCAGCAAAATGTTGATGGAGCAGCAACCTCAAATGAATCCACAATACTAGTTGAAACATTCAAAGGCGTATACATAAAGGATCTTTGGATAAAGCTATCATTGAAGATTGCAGTGGCGGCTCCTCACTGGCTCAGAGCCAGCAGCTGAAAAATAAATGATATTTTACTATTGTTTTATTTTTTAGCTGCTGGCTGAGCCAGAGTGTACAGGGAGGGGCGGGCCGGGCCATGGGAGAGGGAAGGAGGAGTGGTAGATGTGCACTTTAAAGTTGCATGTAAGTTTGGCTGGTCATCTTAGGAGGGCCAAACTGTCATGCATACTTAGGTGTCTCCAACCAGGCTGTATTGCACAGCCGGGTTGGAGAAACAGCACAGACTCCCTGTGCCTCAGCGAGCGTTAATCCAGCCCACTCAAGCCAATCCCCACACTGCTCCCGTGCTTGAGAGCAGCGCAGAGATTGAATGGGTAGTCTGTGATGCTATCCCAGGGACTGCTTGGACCAGGAACTGGCAGCAGAGGAGTACGAGGAGGCCGGCAGCACCAGGTAAGTGTTTTTTTAAAAACATTATTATTAACCCCCACCCCCGCAGCGCGCTTCCCACATTCCCCGGGCCTCCTCCCCCCGCCCACTGGCAGCGCACTTCCCCAAGTACTTTTTTAAAAACTTTCTTCCTAGCAATTCATACAAGTGCATGTGTTTGTAATCAGTCTCCCCTCTCCGCGTTGGCCCCGTCGTCTTGCTGCGCCCACATCTTGATTGCCCACTCCTGTGTCGCTCATTGCCTCCTTCCCCTGCGTCATTCGGTGCCCCACCATGACCATCTCAGTTTTAAAGTCCGGGCTCTTCAAGGTGCCACAAGCACCACTACCACACAGTACCAATAGATGTGCTCAAATAATGCCTCAACCAGCTGCAGCTACTTCTATTCCAGCTGGCGATACAAGGCTCTGCACATGCTCATAATTATTTATTTATTTTCAGTTTATATAGTGCAAACGCGACCCAAAGGTATTAGAGCACTTTACATGAGCAACGGGTACATTACACAAGATCATATAAATTCTTAAGGCGCCTATAGATTAAGTGATTTGTCTGGTATCACAGGATGTTGAACAGATGCCGAGACTCAAACCTGGTTACCCAGTACCAAAGTTGGCAGCTCTGGCTGTTACGCCAAAGCTTTGCGCTTTGTTTATATTTACTTTAAGCCATGTTGCACAGCAGCCTGCGCTGCTGTGCAACATCTTAAAAAAAAGATTGGAAATGCCAATAGGTCTTGCGTAGGCGAAACCTATTGGCTTTGCCAATGCTTGTTATAAGATCAAGCTGCAATGCCAATCTTCATGTAATCAGTAGCATTTGTTCCAGTTGTGGATGCCTATTGTATGTGGGTCTCTCATGGTAGATGGTGAGTTTCCTTCACCTTTCAATATTGTGGTCACGCAGGTGGGCTTTGGTCTTCGGCAACAAAGGATCCCTGTATGTTGTAGATTCATTGCTGGTAACTTATTTTATCCAGTAGACTAGATTACCATTTGTAGATGGTGACTTCTATAGCGTTGTACAGATTTACCGGACTTTCAAGTTATCACAAGTCTGTTAAATTTTTAGAAAGAGTATTATTATTCTCATGGTCTGCATCAGCACCTCCACTCGGAAGCTGGGGTGGAGGGAATCACACTTGACCTGACTCTCTCCTTCATATTTCACCAGTCAGAAACTGTTTTGCTTTTACCACCTGCAATGTAGGGTACTGCAGGGCTTACCATCAAAGCAATACCCCATAGGCATGCATGTTCAACTACTTCTCTTGCTTAATCACAGTGAGGCGTTGTATTTTCAGTCATATAAAATTGTCCTATAAGTGAATGGTCACTTGCCTCTAGGATATGCAACCTTGGATGCATCATAGTTGGATCCAGGGAACAACGGACCCACTTACCCAGCCAGTAATAATTGTTGGGATTGGGTTGCAGTGCAACCCAGATTGGTTTCCTGCTCCCACCTGAACCTCAGCCATGACAGAGCGAGATGCTTCCCCTGGCCAGACTACAGTTCCCCCTGCACACCCCTACATTCCCTACTATCATCCCTTCTTCAACTGCCTTGCAGGAGCCATCAATTCAGATTTACCACCTGTTCAGAGAAGGTGATAAATGTGAGTCATAATTCCACGAAGAACAGAAATACAGTGAGGAATGAAAAATTTCCTAGCTATCGTAACGGAAAGTTTCAATTCTATTAAGGACTCGGAGGCGAGGATTATGCCTTCTCTCTTCGCTTTATTATTACAGCAGCCTTAGAACAACAACAAGACTACCTTTCCCATGAACCTTAGGGAAAGCTGTAGTCAACAAAAAAAGTCCAATCACAACAGTCCATCGCTATCCAATCAGGATGCACCAGTCGACACATAGTCTGCTCTCAGTGTCCCTTCCTCCTCTTTCTTTGCGCGAAGTCAGCCGAAGCATCATTCTTAAGCGTCCTGTTTACCCCCATCGGACCCTACGAGGAACAAAAAAGGGGGAATCATCAGTTCACGGAGAATAACCCCATGACACAATATATATGACGTTATGAGCCAGACCTAAACCATAGCAGGAAGAGCACAAGAGCTATAAAGTATCAAACCAATTAAGCATCACATGACAACAAAGAGTAAAACAATAACCCACCAACCAGGAAGAAAAGATTTACTTACTGCCATACGGGTGGGAGATCTGCCAGCAATCCCGAGGGTGGGATAATCCTTGCCTCTGAGTCCTTAATAGAATTGAAACTTTCCGTTACGATAGTTAGGAAATTTTTCATTCTATGTCAGGACTGGAGGCGAGGATTATGCTAGTCCAAAGCTTGCTCACCACGAGGTGAGCCATGTCCAATATTGGCTTGAAATAAAACCTCTTAAAGGTCGAGTCCGAGGACCAGTCGGCTGCGTTGAGAATATCTTCCAAACGAGCACCTAAGCCAAAGGCCTTAGAGGCCATCGCTCCTCGAGCAGAGTGAGCACCGAAATCCTTGAGGCTGATACCTGCCTCCTGCATGACCCACCTAACCCAGCGGGCTATAGTAGGGGAAGAAACCGCCTTGAAGGGCTTTATGATAGAAATGAGCAACTGTCGCTCACCAGGAGGTCTGAACTCCTCTGTCATTTCCTCATAAGCTTTCAAGCAACGCACCACACACAACTTTGGGGAGTCAGGAAACTCCGGATAAGAGATGACTATGGTATGACACTTAGTACGTCTATGCAAGGTAAAAGTGACTCCCGAGGGAGAAAATATTCTGGAGGAGATGTCTAAAGCTCTGACGTCCGACACGCGGCGGCAGGAAATAAGGCACAACAACATTGCCAACTTAGCTGACAGCTGTTTACGGGACAAGAACCTGTTTGGCTGCCAGGACAAAAACAAGTTGAGGACCTGATTCACATCCCAGAGCGCTGAATAACGCGGTTCCGGGGGCAAGGACAAACGGATGCCCCGAAGAAGCTTGCAGACCAGAGGATGCTCGCCAACAGGCAAATTATCCAGGGCCAGATGACCCGCCGAAATGGCCGAACGAAAGGTATTGATGGACCTGTATGCCAACCCTTTAGATGCCAAATGGGCCAGGAAATTGAGAATGTGAACTACATCAGCCTCAATGGGATTGACACCCCTCCGCATACACCAACGTGACCAATGGCCCCAAGCGGATCTGTACCGCTTGACCGTACTGTCTGCCCAAGCTCGCGAGATGAGTTCCTCAACTTTTGCCGAAAGGCCAGGGATTTCCCAGCGATGCCGGTAATCCTCCACGCCACCAGACGCAACGAGTTCTGCAGAACTAGAGGATGGGCTAGACCGTAGGGACTGAGCAGAAGACTCGGAAAGAGGGGGAGTAGGATTGGAGAATCCCAGGAAAGTTCCAGAAGAACCGGAAACCACACTTGAGACCTCCAAAGAGGGGAGAGGAGAACAATCTCTGCTCCTTGCCTCCGGACCTGGGCTGTCACCCGGGTGATCATTGCAAAGGGGGGAAACGCGTACCCCTCCTCCCGGCTCCAATCCTGTAGGAACGCATCCGTAGCTTCCGCCAAGGGATCCGGTCTCCAGCTGAAAAAGCGTGGAAGCTGGGAGTCTAGCCGGGAGGCGAAAAGGTCTATCGAAAACAGACCCCACAACTGGACCAGCGACTGAAAGACTTTTGCGTCCAGTTTCCAAAGGCTGGAGTCCCTGAAATTGCGGGACTGGAAATCTGCCACCAGATTCTCCCTCCCTGGGAGGTACTCTGCCGTCACCGAAACATCGTGATCTAGGCAGAATTGCCAAAAGCTGGCTGCGAGGTCGGAGAGAGCCTTGGACCTCGTTCCACCCAGGTGGTTGATGTAACGGACTGCGGAAACATTGTCCATTTTCAGAAGGACAGAGGACTGTATGTATTCCCTCGTCCAACAATGCACCGCGAACGAACCCGCCATGAGTTCTAGACAATTGATATGTAACCTCCGCTTGTCTGGAGACCACAACCCTCCTGTAGAGAAATCGCCGCACCAGGCCCCCCAGCCTAAGGTACTGGCGTCTGATTCGATCACTAAATCGGGCGCAGAACCGAAAATAGCCCGACCGTTCCAGGCCTCCATGTGCTGAAGCCACCAGTGGATCTCCTCCCGGGCCTCCTCTGAAAGGGCCACCTTGTGAGAGTAGGGACGCCCTCTCCGGAGGTGTAAGGCCTTGAGACGTTGTAAAGCTCGATAGTGCAGGGGCCCCGGGAAAATCGCCTGAATAGAGGCGGAGAGCAAGCCCACTATGCGCACGAGGTCTCAGAGAGAAATCTGGGGCCTGGAGAGCGTCCGTCGAAGCTCGTGACGGATCTTCGTTATTTTCCGTGAGGGAAGACTTAGAGTGGCGGACCTGGAGTCGATCACAAAGCCTAGAAATGTGATACTCTGAGAAGGAGAGAGCATTTACTTTGACTCGTTGATTACGAAACCGAGCTCCTGGAGCAGGTTCACTGCCATCTGAAGATGGAGAAGAAGCTGCCGGGGACAAGCATCCATGAGGAGGAGATCGTCGAGGTAGACAATCATCCGCACTCCCCGAGCTCGCAGCCACTCCACTACCGGCTTGAGGACCTTGGCAAAGCACCAAGGGGCCGATGACAGGCCGAACGGGAGGGAGACAAACTCGTAAGGCTGACCGAGCCAGATAAACTGGAGGAAGCGCCTGTGTGGGGGAAACACGGGAATCACTAGTTAGGCGTCCTTCAGGTCTAGACGAACCATCCAATCCGCCGGGCGTAAAACGTCCCGGAGGAGGTGAATACCCTCCATCTTGAAGTGGCGGTAAACCAGCCACTCGTTGAACTCGCTCAAATTGATCACGGGACGTTTGCCCCCGTCCGGCTTGTCCACTAGGAACAGATTGCTGACAAACCCGTGAGGATGAAGCGACGTAGGAACCACAGCGCCTTTTCGCACGAGAGAGGACACCTCTTCGCTTACCAAATCTGAATCTTGTTGAGAAAAGGAGATGGGGCGGGGCCTGGCCTGTTGGAGGGGATCTCCCAGGTACTCTATGTGAAAACCTCGAACTGTCTGAAGTACCCACGGGTCTCCCGTGACAAAAGTCCATGCCTGGAAAAAAGTCCCCAGCCGCCCCCTATTTTTAAGAGAGAAGAAGGAATGACACCCACCTGAGGAAGAGGCCGCTGCTCCACGTAATCCACGTCCTTTGCCCCGTCGACCCCTGGTGGGGTAGAAATTTCCAAACCGGGTTTGATCCTGGTAATGACCTCTGGAGGAGCCTTGACCTCTTTGCTGCTGATGGGAGCCACGGCCGGTCGAGCGGCCCCTACCTCGACCGGCCCCCCTGAAAACCCGGGGAGAAACCTTTCTAATGGTGGTCTGCGCCTTATCTAAGGATGTAAATGTGTTAACAAATTTGCCCAATTCTTTGACGAACGGGTCGCCAAAGAGACCACCTTGGGCAACAGGACCGGCCTCTGATTCTGCCAGATCCCCAAGCTTGGGGTCAACTTTAATCAACAAAGAGCGGCGACGCTCGGTTGATAACGCGCAATTCGCGTTCCCTAGAAAGACAACGGCTCTCTGCGCCCAGCTGGAAAGGCAGTCCGGGGAAATAAGCGAGCCGGAGAGCTTGGCCTCCTCGGCCATATCAAGAATTTTAGTCAGGGGCCCCAAGACATCTAGGAGCTTGTCCTGACAAGCCCTTCATGAACAATCAATCCCCTTCTTAGGATCACGTATGAACTTCTGGAGAAACTTCGCCATGCGTGGGTCTATCTCCGGCGTAAGGGCGACCTTGCCTTCCAACGAAGGACGAGGGCACTCTGCCCGGAGGCAGTTACGCGCCTCCTTCTCCAACGGTTTGCGGATGCGCATGGCCACATACTCCGCCACCTTATCTGCAGGAGCCCACTCCGAAGAGCGTGGATGGACAATCTCATCGGGGTCAAACATGTCAGAAGCCGGAGGAGGAGCTGGATGGGAGGGACCCGGTCCCATGTCGTTGGAGTCCGCCGGGGCATCGGCTAGAGGAAGAGGGTCACTAGGAGGAAGCTGAGGCTGAGTAGCCAAAAAAGCTCTTTTAAGGCGGTCAAATGCGTTAGCATCCATACTCGCATCCCGTGCGCGCTGGGCCGGAGAAGAGGAAAGGTCAGGAACCGGCACTTGCAGCACAGGGGCCGCTATTTGTGGCGCAGGGACCGTAGCAAGACGTGCCAGGGCTTGGTCAATCTTATGCGTGAGCCACGCTTCCAGCGGGGACATAGCTTCTCCCACAGCTCTAAAAATAGACTGGTCAACCGCTTCGTAAAATTCGTCGTCCCACTGGAGGTCTGACAGGGCATTATCACCTCCCTGGTAGTCATCATCATAACCATACTCCAGACTGACAGATCTGGTTGTCAGACTACGCTGCAGAAGAGTCCACAGCTACAATGGGCTGGGTGTCAGCCAGAAGATTGAATGCAAATCTTGCAAAAATAGATGGGAACCCCCCCTGGGCACTTACAGTCTGGTGCAGAAGCAATACAACTAACAGAAAAACTGGCCTGGGCCCAGTGCCCACCAGCGCGAAATCGCGCAATAGATAGCTCTCACAAGCGTGTAAATTTGAATACAGACTCCGAAGATGTGCCCAACGGAGCGTGGACGCAGACCGTCAAGACCGCCAGAGGCGAACGATCGCGCTGTCATACACCAAAACGGCGTTATGCCTCAGGCCAGGCTCGCGCTACCGGTGCCGCACAAACCCTTAAGGGTTTGAATGCGCGCGCCCAAGCAATAGCCTACCACGCCCCCTGTCGGCGGGAGGCCGCGAGCACACCAGACGGCCGCGTGGGAGCGAAAACGCTCCCGCGGCCCTATGAGGGATGCGGCACTCGTCCCCTCAAAGAACACGGGCGGTGAAAGCCCCGATCCGACCGAAGAATAGGAACCAGGACCCGCAGAAGCGGGAAAACGAAAGCACAATGGCCGAAGCCTCACGTGAAGCGCATCAACAAACCTGACAGGAATTACAAACACCATAAAACCTGAAAGGAAGAATCACAGAAGCGCGAGGCAGCGCAAACAAACAAACAATGCCAGCGCAACAGCACAGCAAACCCCAAATTACGCTAAACAGAGAAACAGCAATAGCACAGTAATAAGGGAAAGAGCACTTATCTCGGCTGCGCAGCAGCGAAGAAAGAGGAGGAAGGGACACTGAGAGCAGACTATGTGTCGACTGGTGCATCCTGATTGGATAGCGATGGACTGTTGTGATTGGACTTTTTTTGTTGACTACAGCTTTCCCTAAGGTTCATGGGAAAGGTAGTCTTGTTGTTGTTCTAAGGCTGCTGTAATAATAAAGCGAAGAGAGAAGGCATAATCCTCGCCTCCAGTCCTGACATAGAATTCGGTCTAGCAAAGCCAGGTCTGCATGGTTATTTCGCATTCCATGGAGATAAACTTGCAATTGCATGGTACTGGCCGGTGTTACTGCACAGTATTGGTTTTTATTGGTGTGATTTATGACCCTGCCAGCACCATTCAACTCCTATTCAGTGCCAAAAGCTGAGATTACCTTATTTTGGACAAGGACTGAACTGAAAAATCAAAGATCATATCCCAGAAAGTGCCCATGCATGCAAAAGGCACTTGGTGCACTTTGATATTACACAAGAAAGGTAAACACCAGATGCAGCCTCCCAGCAAAAACTGGACATTTTTGCTAAATGAATTTATTATGGCCAGTGGCATAACGCAAAATGATGCCCCCTGCATCATGTCAAGAGGGGCCCCGAGTCTTCCACATCTCACAGATATTCATTGGCCTTAGACTGAATGGAGGCCCCTAAAATGTTGGACCCCATGAATGGTTAGGGGCTTCTCTGCTCTGGAAGAACCTGCAGGGCCCTGAGTTACGCCCTTGAATATGGCCCCTTGGGTCATGAGAGACTGCCTCACTTATGCAGAAAGTCTGCTATATTGATTCAGAAGGTTAACAATTTCGGCATGATCACGGGTGAGCATCTTTAATGAAAGTTAAAAAAAAACTGCACTACCAAGAATACCTCTTTCATCTCTGCATTCTTTGGAAAATCATACTAGACTAGATTATTTATCACAAAAACTGACTGATAAATCTAGATGGATCGAAACTGCAGATTGCAAGCCTTTGGAAAGAGGCCGACTTTCAGACAAAAGCAAATTTCATTCACCAAATAAATATATTCACTTTAAATGTTTGTGTCTAGTATATGAGTTGTAAAAATCCGTATCCTCGCTCTGTGCAAGACAAATCTATCAGCAATTAATCTTTTAAGATAATCAACTCTTTGACACAAGGCTTCTTCTGGCAGCCAATGGCGAGTCCCACATTTAGGAGTTTGGGTGCCGTTTTTGGCATCTTGGTCCAAATTTGGGGAATTTTCGCCTGAAGTTTTTTGTCTTGAAGCTTAAAACAGAGAATCTGGACGGTACCTATGACCCATGAAGCAAAGCTTGTGGTTCTCTAGTATTCTCTTAGAAAAATTGCAGGTCTTTTTAACTTCTGCTACCAACACTTGTATACAAATATTGCAATATACTAATGGGATAAATTAATAATGTGTCGCCATATATAGGTCATGTTGGGAGTCTACCTACAAAGCAGGGGTCAGAGGACTTACTAACCACAAATACAGGAGTAGGTGGGTCCAACCTTGCAGAAAGATTACAATGAGAAGATCCACTCAATCGTTTTTTCATGTATTCCTTATATTTCAAATTTCAGGGTTGAACTGGAGTTACTTATCATATATCATGTGTCTAGCTGGAAAAGGGATAAACAAAATTAAATTAAGCCTAATGATGTGTACGGCCTAGCAGTTAATCTGAAAAATATTTCATTGGTATTGAACTTGATAGTAATGTGTTACGGTTTAGGGGCGTAACATAGGCCGATGCAGGGGAGGGGGCATGTAACAGGTGGCCTCCAACCGTTCAAGAGGTGGTCAATAGTGGCAAAGGTAAATCACAATGTTATGTGTCTTTATTCTCAAGTGAAAGTGTGTGATAGTTTTGGATTGTTTTATTGTTCAAATGGCAATTCTTTAACATTAGGTTTTTTAGCAAAATTGCTCACAGTACCCTATGTGTTTACACTAATCAATTTGTGGGTGTTCTTGTCTTGCACTGTGAATAGGCTCTGTCAATTAAAGAAAAGGACCCTGACTGACTAGAGTGAGAAAACACAGAGAGAGTTCTGGTGGATAAACCTCTGTTTGCCTTAAAAAAAAATACAAATGTGTGTGACCAAGAAGCACATGACTATTGGGAAAGTCCCTCTTTCTTTGCAAACAACTAAGCTGGGACTCCTTAAGGCAAAACAGAACATGTTTGTACTTTGGGTTGGTGGCAAAATAGCTGATCTGGTAGCTAGGGATTCAAAAGGCTATTAGGCACAGGAAGGAAGGGGTACAGGCACTGAAAAGTACAATAGCAGATGCAACTATAGCCCCACGTTACTGGAGGGCATACTTTTCAGATGTAGTCTCCTCTGAGGATGCCAATGAACTAGCACTTAAACTCAATAGATAAGGTTCACAGGCAATGTATTGCAAGATTATTCAAGATGACCTAAAAGGTTACCAAAAGGTTAAGGAGAAATAAGTGAGACTACAAGTGTTAGCTTTAATAAGGTGGGGGGATGCAGTTTGTTTTCACAACTTTATGCACGATTACAAGTTGGGCGGAGTAGTATCCCAGGGAGGTATACTTTTCCACATGATCACAAAAGGCCTGGTTTTCCTGTACCCAATGAGCCTAGTAAAATAGTTTGGAGGGCCGGGATCTGGGCTATGGGCTACCCCCAAAATGACCCTCATCAACATCACCAAGGAAGCATGTCACGCTCCTGTCAACTAACCCAGTGTCTGATGCACCATCAGATGCACTATACATAGATGCCAGCTGCCCTGCGGCAATCTCCCCCCCAACCCCACCATACCCTACCTTCTCAAAGGAGGTAGTAATTAGCAGTAGAAATGGGTCTGTTATTCAGCTTGCAGTAGGGATTATTATGCAGCTTCCAACTGGGAACAATTGAGTCAGTATGTTACAAATGGTGTTGGAAGTTTCCTCATATATCTATGTGTCATGAGACTGGAGCTGGGCTCAATTTCAATTAAGGCCAGAACTTGAGTGTCCTTCACCCCAATTTTGTGTATTTATAAAACATTCCTAGATTATAAAATGAATGATAATTTGAACAATACTGTAATTGAGATGTTGAAGTTTGGCTTGGACTACAAGTCTAAATGGCTGTAAGACAGACTATTGGCAAAGCAGGAAGGATGAATGGATCTGTACACAATTGCTTATGATTTGAAAGTAATAAAAGCAAAGCCATGCATTGAAAGAAGAATGAAGCAAATTACTGAATAGGTAGACTTTCTGTTACCAGAGACCAAGTCAACAATACGTCTTAATGTGATAATTTTAAACTAGAGATGTTATATTATTGTGGGAGGGGGCTGATGACTGCAAATTGTAGTGCCTCAGTCTATGTGTATTGTATGAAGGGTATGTGTAACTTGAAGAATATTTTGCTACCATCAATTTTATTGTGCTCCTAGAATTATCTTGTTGCGGTCCAGCTTGAGGGAGACACTTAAGGAGTAGGCTCTAAACCTTGGATTTGATTCTGTGAGGATATGAATCTAAATTGTATGGTGGAATAGAATGTTGCACAAACCTTGGAAAGACAGATATTTTTACAACAGAGCAGACCTGTTATTGAACAGCAACTGACCAGTGGATTTGTATTGACAACTACAGCAAGTGCGGATGCAGCTTTTTCTGCTGTGGGGCATAAGTGAATGTTATCTCTAAGGGCTCAAAGAGTATAGAGCACTCAATGTGTGTTTGGCCTTTGGTAGAGGTAACTCAGCATGTGCCTTTAGGACCTGCTTCAGTAATCAGCACCGTTGGCAGCCACCAAGGAATTCTCTCATTTAGTAACCCGTCTGCCAAGATCTAAACCAGGCCCTACGTATGATGAGGTCATTACCTTTTTGAAAGGTAATGACCCAGTCAGAGACACTGATTGGCTGAAAATCAATAGGACTACTCAAGAGGCAAATTAATCAGAGCATGCTTATTACGAGCATTTGTTACAGGTGAAACCCTGAGAAAAGTGATATGGGGAGTTTTGTGCCACAGTTTGTTCTTGGGTTACGATCAGAAATTAGTATGCACATACAGAAAAATGTGATTTGCTGATAGACAAAACCTTTAGACAAAATCCTGCGGTATGAAAATAGTCTAGTGATGAGCAAGAGAAGAAGCAGAAAAGACTTAAGGAGAAGTTTATGCTCGCGCAGACAGACTTAGCTCAAAAAGGATTCCAGAATCAGTCATTTTGAAGAAACATTAGTGGAATGCAAAGTGTTGTTTTCATGTTGAAGGTCAGGTTGCTCATGGAGGAGTTGGTGTTTCCCAGGGCAGAGGTAGAGGTGTTCCAGTTGATTGAAATTCCAGGATAGACAGTGCAACATTGAAGAAGTCAACTCCATGTCATTTTTGTAACAAGATCGGGCATTGTGAGAGAGAATGTAGAGAGAATCTGAATAGAGTGGGTGGTAATTGGGCAAATGCATGGAGTAAACCAAATGGAGATACAGAATATTCGAGTTCAGATACCTGCACAACAAATACAGATGCCAGTACAATCACAAGTTCCTACGACGCGGGTTCCACAAGCTCCAATGGCCCCACAGAATATGGAAAATCCCAGGTTAAATATGAATCAAGCACAGAGAGCAAATCCAAACCCATTTCAAAACCAGAACCCATTCCAACATTTTCCCATGTTGGAAAACGAGAGTTTTGACTCTGACAATTCCCAATGAAGGTGCCTGAGAGGGGAGGAAGATTGTGTACTTGGTGCAGTCTTAGAGGTAGAGCAAAGTTGACCATTTGTAGAAGGCAAAGTTAATGGCCACCAAGTGCCAATTCTTATTGACACTGGAGCTACCCAATCCACTGTTAAAACAGTGGAAGTTTCAGATTTACCCCTCTCGGGAAAGAAATTCCAAGTTATAGTTGTTACAAATAAACAAATAACTAATCCTGTTTCGGAGAAAGTGCCTGTAAAAATAGGTTCATTTGAAGAGAATCATCAATTTGTAGTATGTGCATCAGGTCCTGTAAATCTGTAAGGAAGGGATCTTTTGTGCAAGTTAAATTGTACAATTTACTGCACTCTGAATGGTGCTGAGTTCCAAACACATGATGAAGGTGTTGAATTCAAAATGGGCCGATAAGGAACAGCTGTAGGATTATATCCAGGGAGGACAGTCGAGGATATGCCTCTCAATTTAAAAGATACATTAAACCCAAAGGTATGGGACTTTTCAGGAAAAGACATCAGACTAAGAAAAGGTGTAGAACCAGTCCGAATTACAGTAAAACTGAATACAATTTTCCCAAGAATGCCACCTTATAATCTAACGCCAGAGACAGGAGCAGGAATAACACCAGTAATTGAGAACATTCTAAAACAGGGAATTTTAAAAGAAACTGTTGGAAGCCCTTGAAATAGACTCATAATGGGTTTACAGAAACCCAATGGGAAATACCGGATTGTACAGGATATTTGAAAGCTTAACAACATAATTGTTCCATGTTGTCCCATGGTACAGAATCTAGCAACAATATTTTTACAGATTCCTTGCACTGCAGAGAGCTTTACACTCATGAAACTATGCCAGGCTTTCTTTTCTATTCCATTGAATGAAGACAGTCAATACTTATTCTCATTAGTATTTAGTGATAGAGTTTTGGTGTGGAGCCGAGTTCCACAAGGGTATACGGAGAGTACATCAATCTTCAATAAGTTGTTGAAAAATAATCTTGAGACTCTGCAGATGCCTTGAAATTCAGTTCTCGTGCAGTACACTGATGGCCTACTTGTGGCATCAGATATACGAGAAGCTTGCAAAAAAGATACAACTGCTTTACTGAATCATTTGACTGAGAATGGACATTAAGTGTCTCCGAGCAAGCTGCAATATTGTCAAAAAAAAGTCCAATACTTGGTACATCTAATTGAGAAGGGAATGAGAAAGATGTCATGGGAAAGAGTTGAAACTATCCTAACAAGGAATCCACCAAGAACTCAGAGTGTAGTTAGGATGTTTCTGGGAATGGTTGGCTACTGTAGACAGTGGATACCAAACCTTTCCCCAGTGGCCAAACAGCTACATAGGCTGATGCACAAAGATGTGCCTGATCCACTACCATGGGAAAATGATTGCTGGAAAGCTTTGTTGAAGCTGAGAGATAGGCTCTGTTGTGCCCCAGCACTCAGAATGCCTGATTACATTAAAATGTTCACATTGTTTTGCAGTGCGCTGTCTCAGTGCTTACTCAGATGCATGAAGATTCACAAAGTCCAGTGGCATATTTTTTACTATTCTTGATCCGGTTGCCACAGGATTGCCCAGCTGCCTTAACGTGGATGCGGCAGTTAGTGTCAGTATTAAGAGATATGAGAGCATAGTGATGGGACATCTTCTTACAGTCATGGTTCCTTAGTCAGTAGAAATATTGCTCACGCGAATGAAAACACAGTATTTGACAAACAACAGACTTACAAAGTAGGAACAATAGATACTTGCTGCAGAAAATGTGGTGTTGCGAAGATGTTGAATGCTGAATCCAGCTACCTTTTTGCCGTTGCCTGAAAATGAAATTGATGGGGATGAGGTTGAACATGATTGTCTAGATGCTGAGAACTTATGCACAAAGCTAAGACCTGATATAAGAGCTCAACCTCCCGATGAGCCCGATTATGTAATCTTTGTGGATGGTTCATGTCTAAGAAACAATGAGGGAACTTTGAGAGCAGCTTATGCAGTCTGCACAATTCAAGAAGAGGTAGAAGCATCACGGCTTTGAGATGTTAGTACTCCACAAGTAGCAGAATTGATTGCCCTTATCAGAGCATGTTGCCTTTCAGCACAAATGAGTGACTATCTTGTCAGATAGTCAGTATGGCTTTCGTCTGGTACATGACTTTGGACCGTTATGGTCACAAAGAGGGTTCATGACATCTTCAGGGTCCCCGATTATATTGGATGCTTTGCAGTTTCACCAGGAAATAGGAGTGGTAAAGTGTGCAGCAAATAGAACCAACAACGATTATGTCACAATTGGAAATCGATATGCAGATGAAGTTGCCCGGTTTCGTGCACTTGAGGCTTAAACATGTAACAGAGAATATGCAAATGAATCTGATGAGGACACTGTTTTTCTATGTTGTCAGTAGCTGATACTTGGGAAGAGATTAAAAGATTGCAAGAAGAGGTTTCAGAAGCAGATAACAAAGCTGGGTCAAAGCGATTTGTGTTAAAGGTGAAAATGACATTTGGATTTCAGTTGATGGAAGACCAGTGTTTCCAGATAGTTTGCTGTTTCCCATGACACAACATTTCCATGGTCCTGCACACATCAGAAGTGTGCAATGGTTAGATTGTTTAGGCAAAATAGATTCAATCCCTGATTCAGAGTTCTAGCAGAAGAATTGTGCCACAGATGTATATTATGTTAACGGATGAATGTAGGAAGTAGAACAACAGTAACCATGAGTCATGTAGGAAGATCAGGTTGACGATTTAGTTGGATGCAGTTGGACTTTATAAAGACGCATGTATGTAATGGGCTAAGAAACATCCTGTTTATAGTGTGCATTTTCTCTCAATGGGTGGAAGCCTACCCAGCACGGAGAAATGACACTCTCACTGTAGCTAAACTGCTGTAACGTGAACTCATACCAAGGTCTCTATTTCCAGTTTCTCTAGAGTCAGAACGAGGGACTCATTTTAATAATGAGGTCCTTAGGATGCTTTGAGTGGCTCTTCAAGTGGAACCGAGATTACAATGTAGCTATCGTCCTGAGGCTTCAGGGATAGTGTAGCAAGTAAATGAAACCTTGAAGTCACGATTGGCCAAGGTTTGTGCTTCCACTTCTCTGAAATGGCCAGATGCTTTACCATTGGTTTTGCTGAGTCTTTGAAGTACTCCTGACAGGAGAACAGGATTATTGCCTAATGAAAGCCTCATGGGTCGTGCAATAAGACTGCCTGATGCACCTGCAAATGCACTTGTGAACATCACAGATGACATGATACTCGATTTCGGTAAACGACTAGCTGACATGGTGCATTTTGTTTCTCATCAGGTTGGTGGTATCACTGCTAATCCGCATCATGATCAGTGCCATAACCTCAGTCCCGGTGGCTGGGTTTTAGTGAAGAAGCATTTGCGGAAGGCCTGTTTAGAGCCAAGGTGGAAAGGTCCCTACCAAGTCATTCTGATCAAAAACACTGTTGTCAAATGTGCTGGGATACCTAAATGGATGCATGCATTGCATACTCAGAGAGTAAGATGTTCAAATTGAAAAATAGTGTTCTTTAGCCAAGTCAGGGAGCACCTCTGACAGTACATCTTGAAGACCAAGAGAGGGGTGAAGAATAGCAAGGTCACACACCAGTGCAAATTCCTGAAATATTTTAAAGTGGTGTGGAATGCTCACTTAAGAGATTGGTGGAGTATTACAAGAGCAATTGAAAGACCCAGATAAAGGAATGAGTGTGAGAAGAGTAAGACAATTATGGAGATTTGAATGGTCAAGTGGTAGAAGGCAATTAAGATCAAGTGTGTCAATTGAACGTATACCACCAACAATCATTGAAGAAACAGACTCCAACGGTATAAGTGAAACAGAAGAAGATCAACAAACACTAAGGAGATCCAATAGAGCGAAGGTATTCAGCACCTGAATGGACTTACTATGCAAGAGATGTGCCAAATGGTTCAGATCAAAGTCCAGATGAATTGAAATCTGACTTTTTTGAACCTCCATGACATGCCACACTGACAAACAGCATTGATTAAAACAAAATAATCAATGTCTGATGCAAGATGGCCGCAGCCTAGAGCGGCTCTGCGTACCGTGGAGCTTCAACCGCCCAATAATCCGGTGAATGAGATCAGCGATCCAAAACAAACATCACTACTGATGCAGTGGCGGTCCGAGACTCGGGAGAGTAGGGTGAAATGAACGTCCTTTGGCACCCAGACGAACTGTAAGCCACCACTACACCCACGCATCGGGCCATGCTTACAACATGGCGGTCACAATGGATGGAGCGATATAGAGCTCCGCTCTGCCAACTAGCTCCAGCGGCCTGCGGACGGAGCCCGATCAGCCGTGCCTGCCGAAGCTGAAGCGCGGTAGGACAGCTGCCCCTCCCAGGGGATAACTGAGCCAGAAAGAAGAAAACAGTGCCTGATGAGCAGCTGATGAGGGCAGCAGGGCCCCTTGACGAGGTGAGAAACGAGGCACGGCCAGAACGCAGGCAAGCGCGGGTGGCCTGCTAGAAGGGACTGCTCTCCTTGTTGGTGGCGGCGCCGGCTCTCTGAGGCGGAGCTGCCGGGAAATGCTGGTGAGGCGGCCCGAGAGGTGGAGGGAAAGAAACGCTGGCAGTTCCTGCTGGGCAGCTCTCGGACCCCACGCGGCTGGCCTGGGACCGCAGAGCGCCTGATACCTGAGGCACCTCACAGCGTGTGGTACCTTGAGCGCTCTAGTCCCCATCCTCCATACAGGGGAGGTGTCGCTGCACCTCTTTGGTGTGTGAGGTCCAACTTAAGATATTGGGCAGTCAAACTACTGCCACGAACCTTCTCTGCAATGTGAGTACTAGAACTGTTCACTGCCACACAAGTACCTGCCTGGGGGCCCCTTTGAGAAGAGGTGCTAAATTTGGACGCAACCCTCAACCGGCCTCTGGCCCCACTGACCCTATAGGTGCCCCGGGCGACCGGATGAGTAGCAGATACCATCTGAGCGGCTTGTCCCCCCAACAAGCCGCAGCTACATAGAATGGGAGAGGGCATGACTCTACCACCCGCTAACAGAATATAAACTGGTTCCACCGTAACTGAACTCTCAGCACAGCATACACCGCCTAGGCGGGTGGAAGGGACACCTGGCCCATCTCAACGTATGACGAGTACAACATAACACAGGGGGACCCCCGGGGTCCAAGAAGTACACAGCTACACAAGTCCCACTGGGCAGCTCACCAGCTGAAGCTAAGACAGACTCACCATGGGCAAAACAGACAAACAGCAATCCAGACTCACTTTCGAGACCAAGAGAGCGGCCAAACCTGGCAGGGATGCAATGTCGGACTCGTAGCAGGAGGCCCAATCCGAAAGCTTGCCAGCGCTGACCACTACACTAGCAGCCATGCAGCAGAGTCTACTGTCTATTGATGGGAAGATCGATACACTAAACCTACACATGGACCATATGGCGACTAAACTGGACAAACAGTCGGCCAAAATAGCGGAGACGGAACAGCGCATTTCCATGACAGAGGACACACTGTGCAGCACTCAAGAGAAATGCTTAAACATGGAAAAGGTCCTGGAGGTGATCCAAGCTAAAAATGAGGACCTCGAAGCTAGATCAAGAAGGAACAACCTACGGATCATGGGAATACCAGAAACCACAAACACAGGAAATATGGAACTCTTTGTAGAGGGCCTGCTGAAGTAGGTATTTGATATCGAGCAGTTCTCAGGCGTGCTAGTAGTAGAAAGAGCGCACAGATCACTGATGGCGAGGCCACCCCCTGGTGCTCCTCCGCGCCTCATCATGCGCGCCTTCTGAATAATCGCGATTGAGATGCGGTGCTGTGCCAGGCTAGAGAACGGCAAGAGATTCATTGCCAAGGCAATGGTCTTTCTTTTTACTCGGACTGCAGTACAAGCTGCTCTCAGAGAATATGCCCCAGTAAAGAAAAAACTGCAAAAAGAAGGCATCAAGTATGCTAATTTATACCCAGCCAAATTGAAAATTGACTCTAAGGGCACACAGAATGTATGCACTACCCCTAAAGTAGTAATGGAATACGTGAAGCAGATCACGGGGTCCCGTTGGCAGGTACAGGAGCAAGAGGACTAAGGGGCCCAGAGCAGGTTATTTCTGGTGGATGGTTTCAAGACAGGATGAGCTGCCAATGAGTGGGTGAACTTCGAGATAGCCACACAGATTCTGTGAGAACAAGGGCTATCCCAGGGGAGATCGAAGAGGTCTGTAAGTACTGCTATGAATAGGCGGAATGTAGGTGAACTAGGGCAAGAGACTAAAGCAATCGCCCTGTAAGTAACAGCTACTGAAGACCGATCACACTACACACCCGCCCAATGGGATAGAAAGCTGGTCTCAAGAGAAGACATTGCTGTATTAGCTCCCCGGTCTCCTTCAACCACTCGGAGGCTACACAGGGCCCCTAGCCACCCCCTGGGGAGATACCCCAAGAACTATTTTTTTGTTTAAACTGCAATATAGTCTAGTAATGCAGTATATTTGGGTAAATTTAGTAGTTAGGGATGCTGTCTTTAGCATGATTGGGATGTTGAAGTGGGAGAGGGGAGGGAAGGCTGTTGCTTTTATGTTGAATGCCCACAAAAACATGATGCTTGCACCTGTCAGACACGGAGAGATAAGGAAAACCGATAGGTATTCACACAGACAAGCAACTAAAGTGAATGGCTAAAATCTCACAGATTGAACCACTGCATTTAATAACATGGAACGTACTGAGACTTAACAACCCCAAGAGAATTAGACAAGTGCTGACGCACCCTGACAGGCATGAGGTACACATAGCGTTGTTACAAGAGACTCATCTCAAAGGGAACACTGCGGAAACTGCCAGGGCCAGATAGGTAGGATATCGTATAGCCTCATCCCACTCTAACTACGCCAGAGGGGTCATGCTGTTGATTAAAAAGGGGATCCCATTCGAGGTGATACACTCGGAGGTTGATGAGTACGGCCGGTACGCATTAGTGCAGAGCGTGCTATGTGGCACAATGCTGATCATTATCAACACCTACAGCCCAAATGTAGATGACCCAGAGTTCTAGGCACACATCTGGCGCCTGCTTAGGGTGCTACAGCCCTCGGCTACTCTATGGGGAGGGGACCTAAACCTACACCTCGATCCAAATCTGGATAGATCAGCAAAAGGGGAATTAAGGGCGAAGCAAGCAGCAAAGCTGATGCACACTGAAAAGGACGAATATGGGCTTATGGCTATGTGGAGACTCAGACACCCAGATGGAAGGGAGGGCACCTACATTTCGAAGGTCTATGGCTCCTGGTCTCGCTTAGATTACTGGCTCGGAACAAGGGGGGTAAACACATGGGTGCAGAATATATGCCACTTGCCCAAAACACTCTCAGATCATGCACCAGTAATAGTGACACTGATCATCCCAACACAAATACCCAGACAGTTTCGATGGCGCTTGCACCCAACTGAGTTCCTAGACCCAGTCTTCCGAGACACAGTGAGGAGAGCTATAGTGGACGACTTCGCTATAAACACAGACTCGGTAGACAGCGATGGGACCCTCTGGAAAGCCTTCAAAGCTAATATTCGTAGGGTGTGTATGGGCACAAGAGCAGGGATTTTAAAAGACATCCGCACCCAGCTACAGAGGCTGGAAGACAGCTTACAGAAACTGGAGCGAGAATATGAGAGGGACCCAAAAACCACCATCCTGGCAAATATAAGAACACAGATCTCTGAATACGAGGAGCTGGCAGAGCGAAAACACGTCATATGTCCCGTAGACATGTGGCAAGAGCATATGGGGAGGCTGGCAGGCCAGGACAACACCTGGCTATGTCGCTGAAAGCTCCATGGGCGCAGTCTCATATCTTTAAGGTGTATGGGCCCAGTGGAGAGTCCTGCTATGACACCCCCTCCATTGGGACGAGATTCTCCGAGTACCATGCGCAGCTATACTGCTCCCGTGAGGGAGCGGCATAAACCGAAATCTCGCAATACTTGGAGGATATCCTCCTGGCGTGGCTGTCAGATGGCCAGAGAGAATACCTAACACAGGCCATCACAGAGGAGGAGATTAAAGAAATAATATACACGCTACCCAATAACAAAGCCCTGGGCCTAGATGGCCTCACAGGCAAATTCAACAAAGAGTTTGCGGACCTCCTCGCCCCGAATTTGCTTAAGGTATATGCATAGGCATGTGACAGTCAAACGCTCCCCCCTCACTCAGGGAGGCCGTGCTGATAACGATTTTAAAGGCAGACAAACCCCAGAACCAATGCTCTTCATATAGGCAGTTATCCCTAATCAACATAGACACCAAAATATTAGCGAAAATACTAGCAACAAGACTGCAACCACTACTCACCAATATGGTCCTCCTTGACCAGTCTGGCTTCATCCCCAATCACTCCACAGCCCAGAATCTGCGCACCATATTTGCATTATTCCACCAACTAGACCCCTCCTTGAAGGCCGCGGCAATTTTACTAGATGCCGTGAAAGCATTCGATTCATTTGATTGGTCCTACATGTTCATCATACTACTCCGGATGGGGATACCCCCTGCCTTTCTCCGCTGTGTACGCTTACTATATACGGACCCTGTAGCATGTCTCAGGGTAAATGGGCTAACATTTGGAGCCATACCCATACGCAGAGGCACGAGACAGGGATACCCCATATCACCGATCCTCTTCACCCTAGCACTGGAACCCTTGGCATGTGTAATACGCCAGTGTCATGCTGCAGCGGCGCTGCGATTTAGACCCCACCCAATAGCGATCTCGATGGACGCAGATGGTATGGTAGTCCATGTCAGGGAATCGGAAACATATTTGGACACCATCATTCGAGAATATATTCGATTTGAGCGATTGTCAGGGCTCAGTATAAACTGGACGAAATCCTTTGTAGTGCCCCTCACCCAATGCGCAGCACCCTGTGAATTGGAATTCCCCTTGACGTGGCATAACAATCCAGTAAAGTACCCGAGGATCTGGATCCACAGGGACCCTGAGGTGATGATATAATACAACTATGGCAGAACGTTCTCCCAGCTGGAGGAACGGGTTTGTAGATGGGAACATCTGCCACTCTCTCTGGCAGATAGAATAGTCATTCATGAAAATTATAACATTGCCAAAATGTCTTTATCTATTTAACACGATCCCAATCATCCTCACACAAGCGTTCTTTAAATCCCTCGACTCCCTCCTAACGACACTGATCTGGGCGGGCAAACAAACAAGAATAGCATTGGAGACGCTCACTCTCCCATTCGCGCAAGGAGGATTTACAGTCCCGAACATGCAGCTCTACTATCTATGCACTCAAGTGCAGTATGCACACTACTGGGTCTCCCCCCCCGGATTTCACCCCACACCTAGCTATTGAATATGAAGCTGCGCATCCAATACCACTCAGAGCCCTGATCCCGAATGATATTAGGGTTAATAGGTCAACAGAAATCTCCACAACACACTGCACTACTAAGGCGTGGCAGCAGCTAAGTCAAAGAGCAGGTAAAACCCCACTGTACGCAAGGGCATTACAGCTGACCCCATCACCCAGCAATATCGGTCACGTTGGAACCCAAGGTGCTAAACTTACTAGCGAAGGCAAAATTATTGACGATGGGAGGCCTATTCCCAGACGGACAGTTTATTGAATGGGCAGTCGTGGCTCACAGAGGACACGACTCTCCACTGCTGCACTTTATGTACCTGCAGCTACGAGCCTCTATCCATAGCTTATATTCACAATATCCGGAGGAACTCCCAGCACTGTCAGCGCTGCAGACGCTTCTGACACCCCAACCAGACGGAACTTGGTTACTAAGCTCTATAATGCATCGCATGCCGACAAAGTCCGGCTCAGAAACCCCCCCTAGAGACAAATGGAATGAGGCCCTAGATACCCCCTTACACAAGCAGAATAGGCGTTCTGCTGCACACAAACAGGGGAGCTTACCTCGAATGGGAACCTGTGCATCATCCATTTTAAATACCTCCATCAAACATATTATACACCACTGCGACTCAGAAAATATGGTCTTCAAGAAGATGACAATTGCCGCAGATGTGGCTCCCCCGTGGCAGACTTCCTACACCTAGCGTGAAGCTGCCCCAAGCTATTCCATTTCTGGTAACAAGTAGCGCATGTCCTCACTGAGGTGGTGGCAGAGCCTGTACATTGTACCCCGAAAGTATGCTTGCTAGGATATGTGAAAACATTGAAACCAGCTCGCCATAAGCTTGCAGCAGTCAGTCTACTGCTGGCCAAGAGAGGGGTTGCAAAACACTGGGGACAGCGGGCCTATCATAAGGTGGAGGGATGGTATAAATATATTGCATACTGCAGAGACCAACTATGCATATATGCGGAGGAACTGCCCCATTCATCTAGACCAAAGGATTATTGGACGCTGATGACAGAGTATTTGTTTGCACGGCTGGTCATCTTAGAATGGCCAAACTGTCATGCATACTTAGGTGTCTCCAACCAGGCTGCATTGCACAGCGGGGTTGGAGAAACAGCACATACTCTCTGTGCCTGAGCGAGCGTTAATCCAGCCCGCTCAGGCCAATCCCCACACTGCTCTCGTGCTTGAGAGCAGCTCAGAGATTGAATGGGGAGTCCGTGATGCTATCCCAGGGACCGCTGGGACCAGGAACTGGCAGCAGAGGAGTGCGAGGAGGCCGGCAGCACCAGTTAAGTGTTTTTTTAGGTTTTTTTAAACACTATTATTAAACCACCCCGCAGCGCGCTTCCACATTCCCCTGTTCCCCTGCGCCTCTTTCCCCCGCCACGCCAGTATTTATCTGTTTTGGCCCCAACTGGTAGATTTTGGGGAAGACCCCTCTTGTCCTGAAAATGACTGACAACGTATCCATTACTCTAGATTCTGTTGAACAAATAAAACTCAAATTGCCTACCTGGTTCACTAATACTCCTGAAAATCAACTGTAGAAGCAACTAAATTTTTAGATTTTACCTCCACAGCCCTTGCAAAATCCCATGTTATAGAAAAAAAAAGCTTAACAAGGGCATAGAGCCCACCCATTACTTACCGTTGGTTGGCTTTCTTGCCACTCTAGTTTCCTTGCTTCTGATTCATCAGCACCTCCTGCTTCCTCTTCTGCCTTGAGTGTTTGGCCATTCGGTGGAGCATGGACCAAGTACAGTTTCCAGTCCACAGCAAGTTTCCTGTCCGCAGCCAATGTCCTTCAACTGGCTGCGCACTTCCCTAAGTACTTTTTTAAAGATTTTCTTCCTAGCAATTCATACAAGTTCATGTGTTTGTAATCAGTCCCCCCTCTCCGCATTGGCCCTGTTGTCTTGCTGCTCCCACATCTTGATTGCCCACTCCTGTGTCGCTCGTTGCCTCCTTCCCCTGTGTCATTCGGTGCCCCACCATGACCATCTCAGTTTTAAAGTCCAGGCTCTTCAAGGTGCCACAAGCACCACTACCACGCAGTACCAATCGATGTGCTCAAATAATGCCTCAACCAGCTGCAGCTACTCCTATTCTAGCCTGCGATACAAGGCTCTGCACATGCTCATAATTATTTATTTGCAGTTTATGTAGTGCAAACTCGATCCAAAGGTATTAGAGCACTTTACATGAGCACCGGTTACATTACACAAGATCATATAAATTTTTAAGGCACCTATAGATTAAGTGATTTGCCCGGTATCACAGGATGTTGAGCAGATGCCGAGACTCTGGTTACCCAGTACCAAAGTTGGTAGCTCTGGCTGTTACGCCAAAGCTTTGCGCTTTGTTTTTATTTACTTTAAGCCATGTTGCACAGCAGCCCGCGCTGCTGTGCAACATCTTTAAAAAAAGATTTGAAATGCCAATAGGTCTTGCGTAGGCAAAAGCTATTGGCTTTGCCAATGCTTGTTATAAGATCAAGCTGCAAGGCCAATCTTCATGTAATCAGTAGCATTAGTGGATGCCTATTGTATGTGGGTCTCTCATGGCAGATGGTGAGTTTCCTTCACCTTTCAATATTGTGGTCACGCAGGTGGGCTTTGGTCTTCGGCAACAAAGGATCCCTGTATGTTGTAGATTCATTGCTGGTAACTTATTTGATCCAGTAGACTAGATTACCATTTGTAGATGGTGACTTCTATAGTGTTGTACAGATTTACTGGACTTTCAAGTTATCACAAGTCTGTTCAATTTTTAGAAAGAGTATTATTATTCTCATGTTCTGCATCAGCACCTCTACTCAGTAGCTGGGGTGGGGGAATCACACTTGCACTGACTCTCTCCTTCATGTTTCACCAGTCAAAAACTGTTTTGCTTTTACCACCTGCAATGTAGGGTACTGCATCAAAGCAATATCCCATAGGCATGCATGTTCAACTACTTCTCTTGCTTAATCACAGTGAGGCGTTGTATTTTCAGTCATATAAAATTGTCCTATAAGTGAATGGTCACTTACCTCTAGGATATGCAACCTTGGATGCATCATAGTTGGATCCAGGGAACAACGGACCCAATTAACCAGCCAGTAATAATTGTTGGGATTGGGTTGCAGTGCAACCCAAATTGGTTTCCTGCTCCTACCTAAACCTCAGCCATGACAGAGCGAGATGCTTCCCCTTGCCAGACTACAGTTCCCCCTGCACTCCCCTACATTCCCTACTATCATCCCTTCTTCAACTGCCCTGAAGGAGACATCAATTCAGATTTACCACCTGTTCAGAGAAGGTAATAAATGTGAGTCATAATTCCACGAAGAACAGAAATACAGTGAGGAATTCGGTCTAGCTAAGCCAGGTCTGCATGGTTATTTCACATTCCATGGAGATAAAGTTGCAATTGCATGGTACTGGCAGGTGTTACTGCACAGTATTGGTTTTTATGGGTGTGATTTATGACCCTGCCAGCACCATTCAACTCCTATTCAGTGCCAAAAGCAGAGATTACCTTATTTTGGACGAGGACTGAACTGAAAAATCAAAGATCATATCCCAGAAAGTGCCCATGCATGCAAAAGGCACTTGGTGCACTTTGATATTACAGAAGAAAGGTAAACACCAGATGCAGCCTCCCAGCAAAAATTGGACATTTTTGCTAAATTAATTTATTATGGCCAGTGGCATAAAGCAAAATGATGCCCCCCTGCATCATGTGAAGAGGGGCCCCGAGTCTCCCACATCTCACAGATATTCATTGGCCTTAGACTGAATGGAGGCCCCTAAAATGTTGGACCCCATGAATGGTTAGGGGCTTCTCTGCTCTGGAAGAACCTGCAGGGCCCTGAGTTACGCCCTTGAATATGGCCCCTTGGGTCATGAGAGACTGCCTCACTTATGCAGAAAGTCTGCTATATTGATTCAGAAGGTTAACAATTTCGGCATGATCACGGGTGAGCATCTTTAATGAAAGTAAAAAAAAAAACTGTACTACCAAGAACTGTACTACTCTTTCATCTCTGCATTCTTTGGAAAATCATACTAGACTAGATTATTCATCACAAAAACTGACTGTAAAATCTAGGTGGACCGAAACTGCAGATTGCAAGCCTTTGGAAAGAGGCCGACTTTCAGACAAAAGCAAATTTCATTCTCCAAATAAATATATTCACTTTAAATGTTTGTGTCTGGTATATGAGTTGCAAGAATCCGTATCCTCGCTCTGTGCAAGACAAATCTATCAGCAATTAATCTTTTAAGATAATCAACTCTTTGACACAAGGCTTCTTCTGGCAGCCAATGGCGAGTCCCACATTTAGGAGTTTGGGTGCCGTTTTTGGCATCTTGGTCCAAATTTGGGGAATTTACGCCTGAATTTTTTTGTCTTGAAGCTTAAAACAGAGAATCTGGACGGTACCTATGACCCATGAAGCAAAGCTTGTGGTTCTCTAGTATTCTCTTAGAAAAATTGCAGGTCTTTTTAACTTCTGCTACCAACACTTGTATACAAATATTGCAATATACTAATGGGATAAATTAATGTGTCGCCATATATAGGTCATGTTGGGAGTCTACCTACAAAGCAGGGGTCAGAGGACTTACTAACCACAAATACAGGAGTAGGTGGGTCCAACCTTGCAGAAAGATTACAATGAGAAGATCCTCTCAATTGTTTTTTCATGTATTCCTTATATTTCAAATTTCAGGGTTGAACTGGAGTTACTTATCATATATCATGTGTCTAGCTGGAAAAGGGATAAACAAAATTAAATTAAGCCTAATGATGTGTACGGTCTTCTAACAGTTAATGGGAAAAATATTTCATTGGTGTTGAACTTGATAGTAATGTGTTACGGTTTAGGGGCGTAACATAGGCCGATGCGGGGGAGGGGGCATGTAACAGGTGGCCTCCAACCGTTCAAGAGGTGGTCAATAGTGGCAAAGGTAAATCACAATGTTATGTGTCTTTATTCTCAAGTGAAAGTGTGTGATAGTTTTGGATTGTTTTATTGTTCAAATGACAATTCTTTAACATTAGGTTTTTTAGCAAAATTGCTCACAGTACCCTATGTGTTTACACTAATCAATTTGTGGGTGTTCTTGTTCTTGTCTTGCACTGTGAATTGGCTCTGTCAATTAAAGAAAAGGACCCTGACTAACTAGAGTGAGAAAACACAGACACAGTTCTGGTAGATAAACTTCTGTTTGCCTTAAAAAAAAAAAAATACAAACGTGTGTGACCGAGAAGCACATGACTATTGGGAAAGTCCCTCTTTCTTTGCAAACAACTAAGCTGGGACTCCTTAAGGGAAAACAGAACATGTCTGTACTTTGGGTTGGTGGCAAAATAGCTGATCTGGTAGCTAGGGATTCAAAAGGCTATTAGGCACAGGAAGGAAGGGGTACAGGCACTGAAAAGTACAATAGAAGATGCAACTATTGCCCCACGTTACTGGAGGGCATACTTTTCAGATATAGTCTCCTCTGAGGATGCCAATGAACTAGCACTTAAACTCAATAGATAAGGTTCACAGGCAATGTATTGCAAAATTATTCAAGATGACCTAAAAGGTTACCAAAAGGTTATGAAGAAATAAGTGAGGCTACAAGTTTTAGCTGTAATAAGGTGGGGGGAGAAGTTTATTGTCTTCACAACTTTATGCACGATTACAAGTAGGGCGGAGTAGTATCCCAGGGAGGTATACTTTTCCACATGATCACAAAAAGACTGGTTTTCCTGTACCCAATGCGCCCAGTAAAACAGATTGGAGGGCCGGGATCTGGGCTACCCCCAAAATGACCGTCATCAACATCACCAAGGAAGCATGACATGCTCCTGTCAACTAACCCAGTGTCTGATGCACCATCAGATGCACTATACATAGATGCCAGCTGCCCTGCAGCAATCTCCCCCCCCAACCCCACCATACTCTACCTTCTCAAAGGAGGTAGTAATTAGCAGTAGAAATGGGCCTGTTATTCAGCTTGCAGTAGGGATTATTATGCAGCTACCAACTGGGAACAATTGAGTCAGTATGTTACAAATGGCGTTGGCAGTTTCCTCATGTATCAATTTGTCATGAGACTGGAGCTGGGCTCAATTTCAATTAAGACCAGAACTTGAGTGCCCTTCCCCCCAATTTTGTGTATTTATAAAACATTCCTAGATTATAAAATGAATGATAATTTGAACAGTACTGCAATTGAGATGTTGAAGTTTGGCTTGGACTACAAGTCTAAATGGCTGTAAGACAGACTAATGACAAAGCAGCAAGGATGAATGGATCTGTACACAATTGCTTATGGTTTGAAAGTAATAAAAGCAAAGCCATGCATTGAAAGAAGAATGAAGCAAATTACTGAATAGGTAGACTTTTTGTTACCAGAGACCAAGTCAACAATACGTCTTAATGTGATAATTTTAAACTAGAGATGTTATATTATTGTGGGGGGGGGGGCTGATGACTGCAAATTGTAGTGCCTCAGTCTATGTGTATTGTATGAAGGGTATGTGTAACTTGAAGAATATTTTGCTACCATCAATTTTATTGTGCTCCTAGAATTATCTTGTTGCGGTCCAGCTTGAGGGGGACACGTAAGGAGTAGGCTCTAAACCTTGGATTTGATTCTGTGAGGATATGAATCTAAATAGTATGGTGGAATAGAATGTTGCACAAACCTTGGAAAGACAGTTATTTTTACAACAGAGCAGACCTGTTATTGAACAGCAACTGACCAGTGGATTTGTATTGACAACTACAGCAACTGCGGATGCAGCTTTTTCTGCTGTGGGGCATATGTGAATGTTATCTCTAAGGGCTCACAGAGTATAGAGCACTCAATGTGTGTTTGGCCTTTGGTAGAGGTAACTCAGCATGTGCCTTTAGGACCTGCTTCAGTAATCAGCACCGTTGGCAGCCACCAAGGAATTCTCTCATTTAGTAACCCGTCTGCCAAGATCTAAACCAGGCCCTACGTATGATGAGGTCATTACCTTTTTGAAAGGTAATGACCCAGTCAGAGACACTGATTGGCTGAAAATCAATAGAACTACTCAAGAGGCAAATTAATCAGAGCATGCTTATTACGAGCATTTGTTACAGGTGAAACCCTGAGAAAAGTGATATGGGGAGTTTTGTGCCACAGTTTGTTCTTGGGTTACGATCAGAAATTAGTATGCACATACAGAAAAATGTGATTTGCTGATAGACAAAGCCATTAGACAAAATCCTGCGGTATGAAAATAGTCTAGTGATGAGCAAGAGAAGAAGCAGAAAAGACTTAAGGAGAAGTTTATGCTCGCGCAGACAGACTTAGCTCAAAAAGGATTCCAGAATCAGTCATTTTGAAGAAACATTAGTGGAATGCAAAGTGTTGTTTTCATGTTGAAGGTCAGGTTGCTCATGGAGGAGTTGGTGTTTCCCAGGGCAGAGGTAGAGGTGTTCCAGTTGATTGAAATTCCAGGATAGACAGTGCAACATTGAAGAAGTCAACTCCATGTCATTTTTGTAACAAGATCGGGCATTGTGAGAGAGAATGTAGAGAGAATCTGAATAGAGTGGGTGGTAATTGGGCAAATGCATGGAGTAAACCAAATGGAGATACAGAATATTCGAGTTCAGATACCTGCACAACAAATACAGATGCCAGTACAATCACAAGTTCCTACGACGCGGGTTCCACAAGCTCCAATGGCCCCACAGAATATGGAAAATCCCAGGTTAAATATGAATCAAGCACAGAGAGCAAATCCAAACCCATTTCAAAACCAGAACCCATTCCAACATTTCCCCATGTTGGAAAACGAGAGTTTTGACTCGGACAATTCCCAATGAAGGTGCCTGAGAGGGGAGGAAGATTGTGTACTTGGTGCAGTCTTAGAGGTAGAGCAAAGTTGACCATTTGTAGAAGGCAAAGTTAATGGCCACCAAGTGCCAATTCTTATTGACACTGGAGCTACCCAATCCACTGTTAAAACAGTGGAAGTTTCAGATTTACCCCTCTCGGGAAAGAAATTCCAAGTTATAGTTGTTACAAATAAACAAATAACTAATCCTGTTTCGGAGAAAGTGCCTGTAAAAATAGGTTCATTTGAAGAGAATCATCAATTTGTAGTATGTGCATCAGGTCCTGTAAATCTGTAAGGAAGGGATCTTTTGTGCAAGTTAAATAGTACAATTTACTGCACTCTGAATGGTGCTGAGTTCCAAACACATGATGAAGGTGTTGAATTCAAAATGGGCCGATAAGGAACAGCTGTAGGATTATATCCAGGGAGGACAGTCGAGGATATGCCTCTCAATTTAAAAGATACATTAAACCCAAAGGTATGGGACTTTTCAGGAAAAGACATCAGACTAAGGAAAGGTGTAGAACCAGTCCGAATTACAGTAAAACTGAATACAATTTTCCCAAGAATGCCACCTTATAATCTAACGCCAGAGACAGGAGCAGGAATAACACCAGTAATTGAGAACATTCTAAAACAGGGAATTTTAAAAGAAACTGTTGGAAGCCCTTGAAATAGACTCATAATGGGTTTACAGAAACCCAATGGGAAATACCGGATTGTACAGGATATTTGAAAGCTTAACAACATAATTGTTCCATGTTGTCCCATGGTACAGAATCTAGCAACAATATTTTTACAGATTCCTTGCACTGCAGAGAGCTTTACACTCATGAAACTATGCCAGGCTTTCTTTTCTATTCCATTGTATGAAGACAGTCAATACTTATTCTCATTAGTATTTAGTGATAGAGTTTTGGTGTGGAGCCGAGTTCCACAAGGGTATACGGAGAGTACATCAATCTTCAATAAGTTGTTGAAAAATAATCTTGAGACTCTGCAGATGCCTTGAAATTCAGTTCTCGTGCAGTACACTGATGGCCTACTTGTGGCATCAGATATATGAGAAGCTTGCAAAAAAGATACAACTGCTTTACTGAATCATTTGACTGAGAATGGACATTAAGTGTCTCCGAGCAAGCTGCAATATTGTCAAAAAAAAGTCCAATACTTGGTACATCTAATTGAGAAGGGAATGAGAAAGATGTCATGGGAAAGAGTTGAAACTATCCTAACAAGGAATCCACCAAGAACTCAGAGTGTAGTTAGGATGTTTCTGGGAATGGTTGGCTACTGTAGACAGTGGATACCAAACCTTTCCCCAGTGGCCAAACAGCTACATAGGCTGATGCACAAAGATGTGCCTGATCCACTACCATGGGAAAATGATTGCTGGAAAGCTTTGTTGAAGCTGAGAGATAGGCTCTGTTGTGCCCCAGCACTCAGAATGCCTGATTACATTAAAATGTTCACATTGTTTTGCAGTGCGCTGTCTCAGTGCTTACTCAGATGCATGAAGATTCACAAAGTCCAGTGGCATATTTTTTACTATTCTTGATCCGGTTGCCACAGGATTGCCCAGCTGCCTTAACGTGGATGCGGCAGTTAGTGTCAGTATTAAGAGATATGAGAGCATAGTGATGGGACATCTTCTTACAGTCATGGTTCCTTAGTCAGTAGAAATATTGCTCACGCGAATGAAAACACAGTATTTGACAAACAACAGACTTACAAAGTAGGAACAATAGATACTTGCTGCAGAAAATGTGGTGTTGCGAAGATGTTGAATGCTGAATCCAGCTACCTTTTTGCCGTTGCCTGAAAATGAAATTGATGGGGATGAGGTTGAACATGATTGTCTAGATGCTGAGAACTTATGCACAAAGCTAAGACCTGATATAAGAGCTCAACCTCCCGATGAGCCCGATTATGTAATCTTTGTGGATGGCTCATGTCTAAGAAACAATGAGGGAACTTTGAGAGCAGCTTATGCAGTCTGCACAATTCAAGAAGAGGTAGAAGCATCACGGCTTTGAGATGTTAGTACTCCACAAGTAGCAGAATTGATTGCCCTTATCAGAGCATGTTGCCTTTCAGCACAAATGAGTGACTATCTTGTCAGATAGTCAGTATGGCTTTCGTCTGGTACATGACTTTGGACCGTTATGGTCACAAAGAGGGTTCATGACATCTTCAGGGTCCCCGATTATATTGGATGCTTTGCAGTTTCACCAGGAAATAGGAGTGGTAAAGTGTGCAGCAAATAGAACCAACAACGATTATGTCACAATTGGAAATCGATATGCAGATGAAGTTGCCCGGTTTCGTGCACTTGAGGCTTAAACATGTAACAGAGAATATGCAAATGAATCTGATGAGGACACTGTTTTTCTATGTTGTCAGTAGCTGATACTTGGG
This sequence comes from Calotriton arnoldi, assembly GCA_963921515.1. Taxonomy (NCBI): domain Eukaryota; kingdom Metazoa; phylum Chordata; class Amphibia; order Caudata; family Salamandridae; genus Calotriton; species Calotriton arnoldi. The sequence goes on along the minus strand of CAWUFW010006089.1, from coordinate 788,535 downwards.
AAGAGATTAAAAGATTGCAAGAAGAGGTTTCAGAAGCAGATAACAAAGCTGGGTCAGAGCGATTTGTGTTAAAGGTGAAAATGACATTTGGATTTCAGTTGATGGAAGACCAGTGTTTCCAGATAGTTTGCTGTTTCCCATGACACAACATTTCCATGGTCCTGCACACATCAGAAGTGTGCAATGGTTAGATTGTTTAGGCAAAATAGATTCAATCCCTGATTCAGAGTTCTAGCAGAAGAATTGTGCCACAGATGTATATTATGTTAACGGATGAATGTAGGAAGTAGAACAACAGTAACCATGAGTCATGTAGGAAGATCAGGTTGACGATTTAGTTGGATGCAGTTGGACTTTATAAAGACGCATGTATGTAATGGGCTAAGAAACATCCTGTTTATAGTGTGCATTTTCTCTCAATGGGTGGAAGCCTACCCAGCACGGAGAAATGACACTCTCACTGTAGCTAAACTGCTGTTACGTGAACTCATACCAAGGTCTCGATTTCCAGTTTCTCTAGAGTCAGAACGAGGGACTCATTTTAATAATGAGGTCCTTAGGATGCTTTGAGTGGCTCTTCAAGTGGAACCGAGATTACAATGTAGCTATCGTCCTGAGGCTTCAGGGATAGTGTAGCAAGTAAATGAAACCTTGAAGTCACGATTGGCCAAGGTTTGTGCTTCCACTTCTCTGAAATGGCCAGATGCTTTACCATTGGTTTTGCTGAGTCTTTGAAGTACTCCTGACAGGAGAACAGGATTATTGCCTAATGAAAGCCTCATGGGTCGTGCAATAAGACTGCCTGATGCACCTGCAAATGCACTTGTGAACATCACAGATGACATGATACTCGATTTCGGTAAACGACTGGCTGACATGGTGCGTTTTGTTTCTCATCAGGTTGGTGGTATCACTGCTAATCCGCATCATGATCAGTGCCATAACCTCAGTCCCGGTGGCTGGGTTTTAGTGAAGAAGCATTTGCGGAAGGCCTGTTTAGAGCCAAGGTGGAAAGGTCCCTACCAAGTCATTCTGATCAAAAACACTGTTGTCAAATGTGCTGGGATACCTAAATGGATGCATGCATTGCATACTCAGAGAGTAAGATGTTCAAATTGAAAAATAGTGTTCTTTAGCCAAGTCAGGGAGCACCTCTGACAGTACATCTTGAAGACCAAGAGAGGGGTGAAGAATAGCAAGGTCACACACCAGTGCAAATTCCTGAAATATTTTAAAGTGGTGTGGAATGCTCACTTAAGAGATTGGTGGAGTATTACAAGAGCAATTGAAAGACCCAGATAAAGGAATGAGTGTGAGAAGAGTAAGACAATTATGGAGATTTGAATGGTCAAGTGGTAGAAGGCAATTAAGATCAAGTGTGTCAATTGAACGTATACCACCAACAATCATTGAAGAAACAGACTCCAACGGTATAAGTGAAACAGAAGAAGATCAACAAACACTAAGGAGATCCAATAGAGCGAAGGTATTCAGCACCTGAATGGACTTACTATGCAAGAGATGTGCCAAATGGTTCAGATCAAAGTCCAGATGAATTGAAATCTGACTTTTTTGAACCTCCATGACATGCCACACTGACAAACAGCATTGATTAAAACAAAATAATCAATGTCTGATGCAAGATGGCCGCAGCCTAGAGCGGCTCTGCGTACGTGGAGCTTCAACCGCCCAATAATCCGGTGAATGAGATCAGCGATCCAAAACAAACATCACTACTGATGCAGTGGCGGTCCGAGACTCGGGAGAGTAGGGTGAAATGAACGTCCTTTGGCACCCAGACGACGAACTGTAAGCCACCACTACACCCACGCATCGGGCCATGCTTACAACATGGCGGTCACAATGGATGGAGCGATATAGAGCTCCGCTCTGCCAACTAGCTCCAGCGGCCTGCGGACGGAGCCCGATCAGCCGTGCCTGCCGAAGCTGAAGCGCGGTAGGACAGCTGCCCCTCCCAGGGGATAACAGAGCCAGAAAGAAGAAAACAGTGCCTGATGAGCAGCTGATGAGGGCAGCAGGGCCCCTTGACGAGGTGAGAAACGAGGCACGACCAGAACGCAGGCAAGCGCGGGTGGCCTGCTAGAAGGGACTGCTCTCCTTGTTGGTGGCGGCGCCGGCTCTCTGAGGCGGAGCTGCCGGGAAATGCTGGTGAGGCGGCCCGAGAGGTGGAGGGAAAAAGAAACGCTGGCAGTTCCTGCTGGGCAGCTCTCGGACCCCACGCGGCTGGCCTGGGACCGCAGAGCGCCTGATACCTGAGGCACCTACAGCGTGTGGTACCTTGAGCGCTCTAGTCCCCATCCTCCATACAGGGGGAGGTGTCGCTGCACCTCTTTGGTGTGTGAGGTCCAACTTAAGATATTGGGCAGTCAAACTACTGCCACGAACCTTCTCTGCAATGTGAGTACTAGAACTGTTCACTGCCACACAAGTACCTGCCTGGGGGGCCCCTTTGAGAAGAGGTGCTAAATTTGGACGCAACCCTCAACCGGCCTCTGGCCCCACTGACCCTATAGGTGCCCCGGGCGACCGGATGAGTAGCAGATACCATCTGAGCGGCTTGTCCCCCCAACAAGCCGCAGCTACATAGAATGGGAGAGGGCATGACTCTACCACCCGCTAACAGAATATAAACTGGTTCCACCGTAACTGAACTCTCAGCACAGCATACACCCCCTAGGCGGGTGGAAGGGACACCTGGCCCATCTCAACGTATGACGAGTACAACATAACAGGGGGACCCCCGGGGTCCAAGAAGTACACAGCTACACAAGTCCCACTGGGCAGCTCACCAGCTGAAGCTAAGACAGACTCACCATGGGCAAAACAGACAAACAGCAATCCAGACTCACTTTCGAGACCAAGAGAGCGGCCAAACCTGGCAGGGATGCAATGTCGGACTCGTAGCAGGAGGCCCAATCCGAAAGCTTGCCAGCGCTGACCACTACACTAGCAGCCATGCAGCAGAGTCTACTGTCTATTGATGGGAAGATCGATACACTAAACCTACACATGGACCATATGGCGACTAAACTGGACAAACAGTCGGCCAAAATAGCGGAGACGGAACAGCGCATTTCCATGACAGAGGACACACTGTGCAGCACTCAAGAGAAATGCTTAAACATGGAAAAGGTCCTGGAGGTGATCCAAGCTAAAAATGAGGACCTCGAAGCTAGATCAAGAAGGAACAACCTACGGATCATGGGAATACCAGAAACCACAAACACAGGAAATATGGAACTCTTTGTAGAGGGCCTGCTGAAGTAGGTATTTGATATCGAGCAGTTCTCAGGCGTGCTAGTAGTAGAAAGAGCGCACAGATCACTGATGGTGAGGCCACCCCCTGGTGCTCCTCCGCGCCTCATCATGCGCGCCTTCTGAATAATCGCGATTGAGATGCGGTGCTGTGCCAGGCTAGAGAACGGCAAGAGATTCATTGCCAAGGCAATGGTCTTTCTTTTTACTCGGACTGCACGTCATCAGTACAAGCTGCTCTCAGAGAATATGCCCCAGTAAAGAAAAAACTGCAAAAAGAAGGCATCAAGTATGCTAATTTATACCCAGCCAAATTGAAAATTGACTCTAAGGGCACACAGAATGTATGCACTACCCCTAAAGTAGCAATGGAATACGTGAAGCAGATCACGGGGTCCCGTTGGCAGGTACAGGAGCAAGAGGACTAAGGGGCCCAGAGCAGGTTATTTCTGGTGGATGGTTTCAAGACAGGATGAGCTGCCAATGAGTGGGTGAACTTCGAGATAGCCACACAGATTCTGTGAGAACAAGGGCTATCCCAGGGGAGATCGAAGAGGTCTGTAAGTACTGCTATGAATAGGCGGAATGTAGGTGAACTAGGGCAAGAGACTAAAGCAATCGCCCTGTAAGTAACAGCTACTGAAGACCGATCACACTACACACCCGCCCAATGGGATAGAAAGCTGGTCTCAAGAGAAGACATTGCTGTATTAGCTCCCCGGTCTCCTTCAACCACTCGGAGGCTACACAGGGCCCCTAGCCACCCCCCTGGGGAGATACCCCAAGAACTATTTTTTTGTTTAAACTGCAATATAGTCTAGTAATGCAGTATATTTGGGTAAATTTAGTAGTTAGGGATGCTGTCTTTAGCATGATTGGGATGTTGAAGTGGGAGAGGGGAGGGAAGGCTGTTGCTTTTATGTTGAATGCCCACAAAAACATGATGCTTGCACCTGTCAGACACGGAGAGATAAGGAAAACCGATAGGTATTCACACAGACAAGCAACTAAAGTGAATGGCTAAAATCTCACAGATTGAACCACTGCATTTAATAACATGGAACGTACTGAGACTTAACAACCCCAAGAGAATTAGACAAGTGCTGACGCACCCTGACAGGCATGAGGTACACATAGCGTTGTTACAAGAGACTCATCTCAAAGGGAACACTGTGGAAACTGCCAGGGCCAGATAGGTAGGATATCGTATAGCCTCATCCCACTCTAACTACGCCAGAGGGGTCATGCTGTTGATTAAAAAGGGGATCCCATTCGAGGTGATACACTCGGAGGTTGATGAGTACGGCCGGTACGCATTAGTGCAGAGCGTGCTATGTGGCACAATGCTGATCATTATCAACACCTACAGCCCAAATGTAGATGACCCAGAGTTCTAGGCACACATCTGGCGCCTGCTTAGGGCGCTACAGCCCTCGGCTACTCTATGGGGAGGGGACCTAAACCTACACCTCGATCCAAATCTGGTAGATCAGCAAAAGGGGAATTAAGGGCGAAGCAAGCAGCAAAGCTGATGCACACTGAAAAGGACGAATATGGGCTTATGGCTATGTGGAGACTCAGACACCCAGATGGAAGGGAGGGCACCTACATTTCGAAGGTCTATGGCTCCTGGTCTCGCTTAGATTACTGGCTCGGAACAAGGGGGTAAACACATGGGTGCAGAATATATGCCACTTGCCCAAAACACTCTCAGATCATGCACCAGTAATAGTGACACTGATCATCCCAACACAAATACCCAGACAGTTTCGATGGCGCTTGCACCCAACTGAGTTCCTAGACCCAGTCTTCCGAGACACAGTGAGGAGAGCTATAGTGGACGACTTCGCTATAAACACAGACTCGGTAGACAGCGATGGGACCCTCTGGAAAGCCTTCAAAGCTAATATTCGTAGGGTGTGTATGGGCACAAGAGCAGGGATTTTAAAAGACATCCGCACCCAGCTACAGAGGCTGGAAGACAGCTTACAGAAACTGGAGCGAGAATATGAGAGGGACCCAAAAACCACCATCCTGGCAAATATAAGAACACAGATCTCTGAATACGAGGAGCTGGCAGAGCGCAAACACGTCATATGTCCCGTAGACATGTGGCAAGAGCATATGGGGAGGCTGGCAGGCCAGGACAACACCTGGCTATGTCGCTGAAAGCTCCATGGGCGCAGTCTCATATCTTTAAGGTGTATGGGCCCAGTGGAGAGTCCTGCTATGACACCCCCTCCATTGGGACGAGATTCTCCGAGTACCATGCGCAGCTATACTGCTCCCGTGAGGGAGCGGCATAAACCGAAATCTCGCAATACTTGGAGGATATCCTCCTGGCGTGGCTGTCAGATGGCCAGAGAGAATACCTAACACAGGCCATCACAGAGGAGGAGATTAAAGAAATAATATACACGCTACCCAATAACAAAGCCCTGGGCCTAGATGGCCTCACAGGCAAATTCAACAAAGAGTTTGCGGACCTCCTCGCCCCGAATTTGCTTAAGGTATATGCATAGGCATGTGACAGTCAAACGCTCCCCCCTCACTCAGGGAGGCCGTGCTGATAACGATTTTAAAGGCAGACAAACCCCAGAACCAATGCTCTTCATATAGGCAGTTATCCCTAATCAACATAGACACCAAAATATTAGCGAAAATACTAGCAACAAGACTGCAACCACTACTCACCAATATGGTCCTCCTTGACCAGTCTGGCTTCATCCCCAATCACTCCACAGCCCAGAATCTGCGCACCATATTTACATTATTCCACCAACTAGACCCCTCCTTGAAGGCCGCGGCAATTTTACTAGATGCCGTGAAAGCATTCGATTCATTTGATTGGTCCTACATGTTCATCATACTACTCCGGATGGGGATACCCCCTGCCTTTCTCCGCTGTGTACGCTTACTATATACGGACCCTGTAGCATGTCTCAGGGTAAATGGGCTAACATTTGGAGCCATACCCATACGCAGAGGCACGAGACAGGGATACCCCATATCACCGATCCTCTTCACCCTAGCACTGGAACCCTTGGCATGTGTAATACGCCAGTGTCATGCTGCAGCGGCGCTGCGATTTAGACCCCACCCAATAGCGATCTCGATGGACGCAGATGGTATGGTAGTCCATGTCAGGGAATCGGAAACATATTTGGACACCATCATTCGAGAATATATTCGATTTGAGCGATTGTCAGGGCTCAGTATAAACTGGACGAAATCCTTTGTAGTGCCCCTCACCCAATGCACAGCACCCTGTGAATTGGAATTCCCCTTGACGTGGCATAACAATCCAGTAAAGTACCCGAGGATCTGGATCCACAGGGACCCTGAGGTGATGATATAATACAACTATGGCAGAACGTTCTCCCAGCTGGAGGAACGGGTTTGTAGATGGGAACATCTGCCACTCTCTCTGGCAGATAGAATAGTCATTCATGAAAATTATAACATTGCCAAAATGTCTTTATCTATTTAACACGATCCCAATCATCCTCACACAAGCGTTCTTTAAATCCCTCGACTCCCTCCTAACGACACTGATCTGGGCGGGCAAACAAACAAGAATAGCATTGGAGACGCTCACTCTCCCATTCGCGCAAGGAGGATTTACAGTCCCGAACATGCAGCTCTACTATCTATGCACTCAAGTGCAGTATGCACACTACTGGGTCTCCCCTCCCGGATTTCACCCCACACCTAGCTATTGAATATGAAGCTGCGCATCCAATACCACTCAGAGCCCTGATCCCGAATGATATTAGGGTTAATAGGTCAACAGAAATCTTCACAACACACTGCACTACTAAGGCGTGGCAGCAGCTAAGTCAAAGAGCAGGTAAAACCCCACTGTACGCAAGGGCATTACAGCTGACCCCATCACCCAGCAATATCGGTCACGTTGGAACCCAAGGTGCTAAACTTACTAGCGAAGGCAAAATTATTGACGATGGGAGGCCTATTCCCAGACGGACAGTTTATTGAATGGGTAGTCGTGGCTCACAGAGGACACGACTCTCCACTGCTGCACTTTATGTACCTGCAGCTACGAGCCTCTATCCATAGCTTATATTCACAATATCCGGAGGAACTCCCAGCACTGTCAGCGCTGCAGACGCTTCTGACACCCCAACCAGACGGAACTTGGTTACTAAGCTCTATAATGCATCGCATGCCGACAAAGTCCGGCTCAGAAACCCCCCCTAGAGACAAATGGAATGAGGCCCTAGATACACCCTTACACAAGCAGAATAGGCGTTCTGCTGCACACAAACAGGGGAGCTTACCTCGAATGGGAACCTGTGCATCATCCATTTTAAATACCTCCATCAAACATATTATACACCACTGCGACTCAGAAAATATGGTCTTCAAGAAGATGACAATTGCCGCAGATGTGGCTCCCCCGTGGCAGACTTCCTACACCTAGCGTGAAGCTGCCCCAAGCTATTCCATTTCTGGTAACAAGTAGCGCATGTCCTCACTGAGGTGGTGGCAGAGCCTGTACATTGTACCCCGAAAGTATGCTTGCTAGGATATGTGAAAACATTGAAACCAGCTCGCCATAAGCTTGCAGCGGTCAGTCTACTGCTGGCCAAGAGAGGGGTTGCAAAACACTGGGGACAGCGGGCCTATCATAAGGTGGAGGAATGGTATAAATATATTGCATACTGCAGAGACCAACTATGCATATATGCGGAGGAACTGCCCCATTCATCTAGACCAAAGGATTATTGGACGCCGATGACAGAGTATTTGTTTGCACGGCTGGTCATCTTAGAATGGCCAAACTGTCATGCATACTTAGGTGTCTCCAACCAGGCTGCATTGCACAGCGGGGTTGGAGAAACAGCACATACTCTCTGTGCCTGAGCGAGCGTTAATCCAGCCCGCTCAGGCCAATCCCCACACTGCTCTCGTGCTTGAGAGCAGCTCAGAGATTGAATGGGGAGTCCGTGATGCTATCCCAGGGACTGCTGGGACCAGGAACTGGCAGCAGAGGAGTGCGAGGAGGCCGGCAGCACCAGTTAAGTGTTTTTTTAGTTTTTTTTAAACACTATTATTAAACCACCCCGCAGCGCGCTTTCCACATTCCCCCTGTTCCCCTGCGCCTCTTTCCCCCGCCACGCCAGTATTTATCTGTTTTGGCCCCAACTGGTAGATTTTGGGGAAGACCCCTCTTGTCCTGAAAATGACTGACAACGTATCCATTACTCTAGATTCTGTTGAACAAATAAAACTCAAATTGCCTACCTGGTTCACTAATACTCCGGAAAATCAACTGTAGAAGTAACTAAATTTTTAGATTTTACCTCCACAGCCCTTGCAAAATCCCTTGTTATAGAAAAAAAAAGCTTAACAAGGGCATAGAGCCCACCCATTACTTACCGTTGGTTGGCTTTCTTGCCACTCTAGTTTCCTTGCTTCTGATTCATCAGCACCTCCTGCTTCCTCTTCTGCCTTGAGTGTTTGGCCATTCGGTGGAGCATGGACCAAGTACAGTTTCCAGTCCACAGCAAGTTTCCTGTCCGCAGCCAGTGTCCTTCAACTGGCTGCGGACTTCCCTAAGTACTTTTTTAAAGATTTTCTTCCTAGCAATTCATACAAGTTCATGTGTTTGTAATCAGTCCCCCCTCTCCGCATTGGCCCTGTTGTCTTGCTGCCCCCACATCTTGATTGCCCACTCCTGTGTCGCTCGTTGCCTCCTTCCCCTGTGTCATTTGGTGCCCCACCATGACCATCTCAGTTTTAAAGTCCAGGCTCTTCAAGGTGCCACAAGCACCACTACCACGCAGTACCAATAGATGTGCTCAAATAATGCCTCAACCAGCTGCAGCTACTCCTATTCCAGCCTGCGATACAAGGCTCTGCACATGCTCATAATTATTTATTTGCAGTTTATGTAGTGCAAACTCGATCCAAAGGTATTAGAGCACTTTACATGAGCACCGGTTACATTACACAAGATCATATAAATTTTTAAGGCACCTATAGATTAAGTGATTTGCCCGGTATCACAGGATGTTGAGCAGATGCCGAGACTCTGGTTACCCAGTACCAAAGTTGGTAGCTCTGGCTGTTACGCCAAAGCTTTGCGCTTTGTTTTTATTTACTTTAAGCCATGTTGCACAGCAGCTCGCGCTGCTGTGCAACATCTTTAAAAAGATTTGAAATGCCAATAGGTCTTGCGTAGGCAAAAGCTATTGGCTTTGCCAATGCTTGTTATAAGATCAAGCTGCAAGGCCAATCTTCATGTAATCAGTAGCATTAGTGGATGCCTATTGTATGTGGGTCTCTCATGGCAGATGGTGAGTTTCCTTCACCTTTCAATATTGTGGTCACGCAGGTGGGCTTTGGTCTTCGGCAACAAAGGATCCCTGTATGTTGTAGATTCATTGCTGGTAACTTATTTGATCCAGTAGACTAGATTACCATTTGTAGATGGTGACTTCTATAGTGTTGTACAGATTTACTGGACTTTCAAGTTATCACAAGTCTGTTCAATTTTTAGAAAGAGTATTATTATTCTCATGTTCTGCATCAGCACCTCTACTCAGTAGCTGGGGTGGGGGAATCACACTTGCACTGACTCTCTCCTTCATGTTTCACCAGTCAAAAACTGTTTTGCTTTTACCACCTGCAATGTAGGGTACTGCATCAAAGCAATATCCCATAGGCATGCATGTTCAACTACTTCTCTTGCTTAATCACAGTGAGGCGTTGTATTTTCAGTCATATAAAATTGTCCTATAAGTGAATGGTCACTTACCTCTAGGATATGCAACCTTGGATGCATCATAGTTGGATCCAGGGAACAACGGACCCAATTAACCAGCCAGTAATAATTGTTGGGATTGGGTTGCAGTGCAACCCAAATTGGTTTCCTGCTCCTACCTAAACCTCAGCCATGACAGAGCGAGATGCTTCCCCTTGCCAGACTACAGTTCCCCCTGCACTCCCCTACATTCCCTACTATCATCCCTTCTTCAACTGCCCTGAAGGAGACATCAATTCAGATTTACCACCTGTTCAGAGAAGGTAATAAATGTGAGTCATAATTCCACGAAGAACAGAAATACAGTGAGGAATTCGGTCTAGCTAAGCCAGGTCTGCATGGTTATTTCACATTCCATGGAGATAAAGTTGCAATTGCATGGTACTGGCAGGTGTTACTGCACAGTATTGGTTTTTATGGGTGTGATTTATGACCCTGCCAGCACCATTCAACTCCTATTCAGTGCCAAAAGCAGAGATTACCTTATTTTGGACGAGGACTGAACTGAAAAATCAAAGATCATATCCCAGAAAGTGCCCATGCATGCAAAAGGCACTTGGTGCACTTTGATATTACAGAAGAAAGGTAAACACCAGATGCAGCCTCCCAGCAAAAATTGGACATTTTTGCTAAATTAATTTATTATGGCCAGTGGCATAAAGCAAAATGATGCCCCCCTGCATCATGTGAAGAGGGGCCCCGAGTCTCCCACATCTCACAGATATTCATTGGCCTTAGACTGAATGGAGGCCCCTAAAATGTTGGACCCCATGAATGGTTAGGGGCTTCTCTGCTCTGGAAGAACCTGCAGGGCCCTGAGTTACGCCCTTGAATATGGCCCCTTGGGTCATGAGAGACTGCCTCACTTATGCAGAAAGTCTGCTATATTGATTCAGAAGGTTAACAATTTCGGCATGATCACGGGTGAGCATCTTTACTGAAAGTAAAAAAAAAAAACTGTACTACCAAGAATACCTCTTTCATCTCTGCATTCTTTGGAAAATCATACTAGACTAGATTATTCATCACAAAAACTGACTGTAAAATCTAGGTGGACCGAAACTGCAGATTGCAAGCCTTTGGAAAGAGGCCGACTTTCAGACAAAAGCAAATTTCATTCTCCAAATAAATATATTCACTTTAAATGTTTGTGTCTGGTATATGAGTTGCAAGAATCCGTATCCTCGCTCTGTGCAAGACAAATCTATCAGCAATTAATCTTTTAAGATAATCAACTCTTTGACACAAGGCTTCTTCTGGCAGCCAATGGCGAGTCCCACATTTAGGAGTTTGGGTGCCGTTTTTGGCATCTTGGTCCAAATTTGGGGAATTTACGCCTGAATTTTTTTTGTCTTGAAGCTTAAAACAGAGAATCTGGATGGTACCTATGACCCATGAAGCAAAGCTTGTGGTTCTCTAGTATTCTCTTAGAAAAATTGCAGGTCTTTTTAACTTCTGCTACCAACACTTGTATACAAATATTGCAATATACTAATGGGATAAATTAATGTGTCGCCATATATAGGTCATGTTGGGAGTCTACCTACAAAGCAGGGGTCAGAGGACTTACTAACCACAAATACAGGAGTAGGTGGGTCCAACTTTGCAGAAAGATTACAATGAGAAGATCCTCTCAATTGTTTTTTCATGTATTCCTTATATTTCAAATTTCAGGGTTGAACTGGAGTTACTTATCATATATCATGTGTCTAGCTGGAAAAGGGATAAACAAAATTAAATTAAGCCTAATGATGTGTACGGTCTTCTAACAGTTAATGGGAAAAATATTTCATTGGTGTTGAACTTGATAGTAATGTGTTACGGTTTAGGGGCGTAACATAGGCCGATGCGGGGGAGGGGGCATGTAACAGGTGGCCTCCAACCGTTCAAGAGGTGGTCAATAGTGGCAAAGGTAAATCACAATGTTATGTGTCTTTATTCTCAAGTGAAAGTGTGTGATAGTTTTGGATTGTTTTATTGTTCAAATGACAATTCTTTAACATTAGGTTTTTTAGCAAAATTGCTCACAGTACCCTATGTGTTTACACTAATCAATTTGTGGGTGTTCTTGTTCTTGTCTTGCACTGTGAATTGGCTCTGTCAATTAAAGAAAAGGACCCTGACTAACTAGAGTGAGAAAACACAGACACAGTTCTGGTAGATAAACTTCTGTTTGCCTTTAAAAAAAAAAAAATACAAACGTGTGTGACCGAGAAGCACATGACTATTGGGAAAGTCCCTCTTTCTTTGCAAACAACTAAGCTGGGACTCCTTAAGGGAAAACAGAACATGTCTGTACTTTGGGTTGGTGGCAAAATAGCTGATCTGGTAGCTAGGGATTCAAAAGGCTATTAGGCACAGGAAGGAAGGGGTACAGGCACTGAAAAGTACAATAGCAGATGCAACTATTGCCCCACGTTACTGGAGGGCATACTTTTCAGATATAGTCTCCTCTGAGGATGCCAATGAACTAGCACTTAAACTCAATAGATAAGGTTCACAGGCAATGTATTGCAAAATTATTCAAGATGACCTAAAAGGTTACCAAAAGGTTATGAAGAAATAAGTGAGGCTACAAGTTTTAGCTGTAATAAGGTGGGGGGAGAAGTTTATTGTCTTCACAACTTTATGCACGATTACAAGTAGGGCGGAGTAGTATCCCAGGGAGGTATACTTTTCCACATGATCACAAAAAGACTGGTATTCCTGTACCCAATGCGCCCAGTAAAACAGATTGGAGGGCCGGGATCTGGGCTACCCCCAAAATGACCGTCATCAACATCACCAAGGAAGCATGACATGCTCCTGTCAACTAACCCAGTGTCTGATGCACCATCAGATGCACTATACATAGATGCCAGCTGCCCTGCAGCAATCTCCCCCCAACCCCACCATACTCTACCTTCTCAAAGGAGGTAGTAATTAGCAGTAGAAATGGGCCTGTTATTCAGCTTGCAGTAGGGATTATTATGCAGCTACCAACTGGGAACAATTGAGTCAGTATGTTACAAATGGCGTTGGAAGTTTCCTCATGTATCAATTTGTCATGAGACTGGAGCTGGGCTCAATTTCAATTAAGACCAGAACTTGAGTGCCCTTCCCCCCAATTTTGTGTATTTATAAAACATTCCTAGATTATAAAATGAATGATAATTTGAACAATACTGCAATTGAGATGTTGAAGTTTGGCTTGGACTACAAGTCTAAATGGCTGTAAGACAGACTAATGACAAAGCAGCAAGGATGAATGGATCTGTACACAATTGCTTATGGTTTGAAAGTAATAAAAGCAAAGCCATGCATTGAAAGAAGAATGAAGCAAATTACTGAATAGGTAGACTTTTGTTACCAGAGACCAAGTCAACAATACGTCTTAATGTGATAATTTTAAACTAGAGATGTTATATTATTGTGGGGGGGCTGATGACTGCAAATTGTAGTGCCTCAGTCTATGTGTATTGTATGAAGGGTATGTGTAACTTGAAGAATATTTAGCTACCATCAATTTTATTGTGCTCCTAGAATTATCTTGTTGCGGTCCAGCTTGAGGGGGACACGTAAGGAGTAGGCTCTAAACCTTGGATTTGATTCTGTGAGGATATGAATCTAAATTGTATGGTGGAATAGAATGTTGCACAAACCTTGGAAAGACAGTTATTTTTACAACAGAGCAGACCTGTTATTGAACAGCAACTGACCAGTGGATTTGTATTGACAACTACAGCAACTGCGGATGCAGCTTTTTCTGCTGTGGGGCATATGTGAATGTTATCTCTAAGGGCTCACAGAGTATAGAGCACTCAATGTGTGTTTGGCCTTTGGTAGAGGTAACTCAGCATGTGCCTTTAGGACCTGCTTCAGTAATCAGCACCGTTGGCAGCCACCAAGGAATTCTCTCATTTAGTAACCCGTCTGCCAAGATCTAAACCAGGCCCTACGTATGATGAGGTCATTACCTTTTTGAAAGGTAATGACCCAGTCAGAGACACTGATTGGCTGAAAATCAATAGAACTACTCAAGAGGCAAATTAATAAGTGCATGCTTATTACGAGCATTTGTTACAGGTGAAACCCTGAGAAAAGTGATATGGGGAGTTTTGTGCCACAGTTTGTTCTTGGGTTACGATCAGAAATTAGTATGCACATACAGAAAAATGTAATTTGCTGATAGACAAAACCTTTAGACAAAATCCTGAGTTATGAAAATAGTCTAGTGATGAGCAAGAGAAGAAGCAGAAAAGACTTAAGGAGAAGTTTATACTCGCGCAGACAGACTTAGCTCAAAAAGGATTCCAGAATCAGTCATTTTGAAGAAACATTAGTGGAATGCAAAGTGTTGTTTTCATGTTGAAGGTCAGGTTGCTCATGGAGGAGTTGGTGTTTCCCAAAGCAGAGGTAGAGGTGTTCCAGTTGATCGAAATTCCAGGATAGACAGTGCAACATTGAAGAAGTCAACTCCATGTCATTTTTGTAACAAGATCGGGCATTGTAAGAGGGAATGTAGAGAGAATCTGAATAGAGTGGGTGGTAATTGGGCAAATGCATGGAGTAAACCAAATGGAGATACAGAATATTCCAGTTCAGATGCCTGCACAACAAATACAGATGCCAGCACAATCACAAGTTCCTATGATGCGGGTTCCACAAGCTCCAATGGCCCCACAGAATATGGAAAATCCCAGGTTAAATATGAATCAAACACAGAGAGCAAATCCAAACCCATTTCAAAACCAGAACCCATTCCAACATTTCCCCATGTTGGAAAACGAGAGTTTTTACTCTGACAATTACCAATGTAGGTGCCTGAGAGGGGAGGAAGATTGCGTACTTGGTGCATTCTTAGAGGTAGAGCAAAGTGGACCATTTGTAGAAGGCAAAGTTAATGGCCACCAAGTGCCAATTCTTATTGACACTGGAGCTACCCAATCCACTGTTAAAACAGTGGAAGTTTCAGATTTACCCCTCTCGGGAAAGAAATTCCAAGTTATAGGTGTTACGAATAAACAAATAACTAATCCTGTTTCGGAGAAAGTGCCTGTAAAAATAGGTTCATTTGAAGAGAATCATCAATTTGTAGTATGTGCATCAGGTCCTGTAAATCTGTAAGGAAGGGATCTTTTGTGCAAGTTAAATTGTACCATTTACTGCACTCTGGATGGTGCTGAATTCCAAACACAGGATGAAGGTGTTGAATTCAAAATGGACTGATAAGGAACAGCTGTAGGATTATATCCAGGGAGGACAGTCGAGGATATGACTCAATTTAAAAGATACAGTAAACCCAAAGGTATGGGACTTTTCAGGAAAAGACATCGGACTAATAAAAGGTGTAGAACCGTCCGAATTACAGTAAAACTGAATGCAATATTCCAAAGAATGCCACCTTATAATCTAACGCCAGAGACAGTAGCAGGAATAACACCAGTGATTGAGAACATTCTAAAACAGAGAATTTGAAAAGAAATTGTTGGAAGCCCTTGAAATACACCCATCATGGGTTTACAGAATCCCAATGGGAAATACCGGATTGTACAGTATATTCGAAAGTTTAACAAAATAATTGTTCCTTGTTGTCCCATGGTACAGAATCTAGCAACAATATTTTTACAGATTTCTTGCACTGCAGAGAGCTTTACACTCATGAAACTATGCCAGGCTTTCTTTTCTATTCCATTGAATGAAGACAGTCAATACTTATTCTCATTAGTATTTAGTGATAGAGTTTTGGGGTGGAGCCGAGTTCCACAAGGGTATACGGAGAGTACATCAATCTTCAATAAGTTGTTGAAAAATAATCTTGAGACTCTGCAGATGCCTTGAAATTCAGTTCTCGTGCAGTAGACTGATGGCCTACTTGTGGCATCAGATATACGAGAAGCTTGCAAAAAAGATACAACTGCTTTACTGAATCATTTGACTGAGAATGGACATTAAGTGTCTCCGAGCAAGCTGCAATATTGTAAAAAAAAAGTCCAATACTTGGTACATATAATTGAGAAGGGAATGAGAAAGATGTCATGGGAAAGAGTTGAAACTATCCCAACAAGGAATCCACCAAGAACTCAGAGTGTAGTTAGGATGTTTCTGGGAAAGGTTGGCTACTGTAGACAGTGGATACCAAACCTTTCCCCAGTGGCCAAACAGCTACATAGGCTGATGCACAAAGATGTGCCTGATCCACTACCATGGGAAAACGATTGCTGGAAAGCTTTGTTAAAGCTGAGAGATAGTCTCTCTTGTGCCCCAGCACTCGGAATGCCTGATTACATTAAAATGTTCACATTGCTTTGCAGTGCGCTGTCTCAGTGCTTACTCAGATGCATGAAGATTCACTAAGTCCTGTGGCATATTTTGGACTATTCTTGATCCGGTTGCCACAGGATTGCCCAGCTGCCTTAACGTGGATGCGGCAGTTAGTGTCAGTATTAAGAGATGTGAGAGCATAGTGATGGGAGTCTCTCCCCCGCTGCTGTAAGTGGAGGGCCTCCCATCACTGCAGTGGCCGCGGGCGCACCCACGCCGTACTTTCAGGGTCCACTAGCCCGCGATCGGGCTCTCGCCTACGTTACTTCGCGGCTTCTGTGCACTCGCAGGCCTCAGACTACACCGGCTCCCTGCCGCCCCAAGAGCCGCTCACAAGCTCCCGACGCCGGGTCCCCGGGTTTCTCGCTTTGCCGCAGCTCAATGCATGTCTCGTGCAGCCGGATTTCTTCAGGCTATATGGTGAAGGATGACGGTGGAGGCCGGAGCCGCGCTAGTATGCGGCCATCTTCTCTGGCAGTTGGCCAGGCCCCCTGAGAAAAGTATTTGTTAGTTATATTTGGTTTTTAATTTATTTTATCGTTTTTTATTAGTTTGCTGTATTTGTTGGTTAATTTATATACTTACTTAGTCTTATATTTTTCTTTAATGTTGCTTTTGTTCTTGAAGTTAATCCTTCTTTTGAGTTTTTTAGGTGGAGTTTTAGTGAGGTGTAATCTGTGAAATATAAAAAAAGGTTATAGTTTTAGTATATTTTTTTTATTTCGCTTTTTTAGGCTCTATATTTAATTGAAGGAAAAAAATACTTACTAATTGTAGTTGATGCAGTTTATTTCGTTGATGTTGTTGTATGTTGAAGTTTGTAGAAGCTGTGAAGAGAAAAGTATTCGTTAGTTATTTTTGATTTAATTTATCGTTTTTTAATAGGTAGCTCTATTTGTTGGTTAATTTATATACTTACTAAGGGCCCGATTCTGATGTCGTACGGAAGGCCCTCACAGATGAGTCCCGAGGGAAACAGTACAACCGACTCGTACTGAGAGCCAGTTAAACCAAACGACGCAGTACGATGCACAAAACCCTTTACTTACTGAACGACACGGGCACTCCGATTCCGTCCTCATTGTCCAAACGAAAAGCCTCCGGAAATGCAGAAAGGAGTCGTCCGGAGGCATTTCCAAGTCCGATTCCAAACACCGAAGTACGATGCGTACTTCCCATGCGCTGAATCCGTCGCTACAACCAACACGTCAGAGCAGCCGGAAGGGGAGTATTTCAGCTCCGATTCGTGCCACAACACGATTCCTGTGAACGAGACGGTGCAGCTATTAATCCGATCGTGCATGTCATCCCCATACTCTACTTCTTCGTCAACAGCAACCGACGTGTTCGTTGCAGAAGGCAAGTATGAAACCTACACATACCGAATAACGTAAAAACCATGCGAAAGACAATACAACAGAAAGCAGGGTCTCAAATACAGCCAAAAGGGGTGCGGAGAATATTACTTGCATTGTGGTGTCAAATTGGTGGTTGGGGGGGGGGGGCAAATGTGGTTTGGTCAAATCCCCACATCAATGTAGACTCAATATGGTGGGTGGCAATTACCCACTGCAATGTAGAGTCAATAGGGAGGGTGGCAAATGCCCACATCAATGTAGAGTCAAAGTGGGGGGTGGCAAATACCCACATCAATGCAGAGTCAATATGTGGGGTGGAAAATACCCACTGCAATGTAGAGTCAATATGTGGGGTGGCAAATACCCACATCAATGTAGAGTCAATATGTGGGGTGGCAAATGCCCACATCAATGTAGCGTCAATATGTGGGGTGGAAAATACCCACAGCAATGTAGAGTCAATATGGGGGGGTGGCAAATACCCACAGCAATGTAGAGTCACTATGGGGGCGGGCAAATGCCCACAGCAATGTAGAGTCAGTATGGGGGGTGGCAAATACCCACAGCAATGTAGAGTCGATATGGGGGGTGGCAAATAACCACATCAATGTAGAGTCAATATGTTGGGTGGCAAATGCCCACATCAATGTAGAGTCAATATGTGGGGTGGCAAATGCCCACATCAATGTAGAGTCAATATGTGGGGTGGAAAATATCCACAGCAATGTAGAGTCACTATGGGGGGTGGCAAATGCCCACATCAATGTAGAGTTAATATGGGGGGGGGTGGCAAATACCCACTGCAATGTAGAGTCAAAATGGGGGTGGCAGATACCCACATCAATGTAGAGTAAATATGTGGGGTGCCAAGTGCCCACATCAATGTAGAGTCAATATGTGGGGTGGAAATACCCACAGCAATGTAGAGTCAATATGAGGGGTGGCAAATAGCCACAGCAATATAGAGTCACTATGGGGGGTGGCAAATGTCCACAGCAATGTAGAGTCAATATGGGGGTGGCAAATACCCACAGCAATGTAGAGTCAATATGGGGGGTGGCAAATACCCACAGCAATGTAGAGTCACTATGGGGGTGGCAAATGCCCACAGCAATGTAGAGTCAATATGGTGGGTGGCAAATACCCACTGCAATGTAGAGTCAATATGTGGGGTGGCAAATACCCACAGCAATGTATTGTCACTATGGGGGGTGGCAAATGTCCACAGCAATGTAGAGTCAGTATGGGGGTGGCAAATACCCACAGCAATGTAGAGTCGATATGGGGTGGCAAATAACCACATCAATGTAGAGTCAATATGTGGGGTGGCAAATGCCCACATCAATGTAGAGTCAATATGTGGGGTGGCAAATACCCACAGCAATGTAGAGTCAATATGGGGGGGTGGCAAATGCCCACAGCAATGTAGAAGCAAAACTGTGGTTGTGTGGGGGATACACCATATGTGTATATGCATATCTATGGGTGGGGGAAATTCCCACATACATGAAGATGCATATCTGGGGTTTGGGTGAAATACCCACATACATGAAGATGCATATCTGAGGCTGGGGTGGTGGCTCAATCTGTGGCTCAAAAACACAAGAGGCATAGTCAACCTGAAGCCAGGAAATATGGGTACATCTTGTGAGGATAAAAGACATGTGCAGAATGAAGTCCGCTTTGTGGACATTTGGCACTGAAACAATGTCCAAAACAATCTATTGAAACATCAAGGAGACTTTCAACCAACACATATTCCGGTCAAGCCATAAGTCGGTATTAAATGTGCACAATAGGAGCCCTCATGGACACACACAAGGGCGACCCTTGCTAAACCGGATCAGAGGTAACAAAAGTTGATGCAGACCCAACATTTTAGAATACATTCTGTCAAAGTGCCCAAACTCCATGTAACATATGCAATCCATGCCATACTAACATCATTGTACATATAAACAACCAATTCTACGTGTTATACAGTTAACTCTGAAACAAGTTGGTAGAGACACAAATTTGTAAACAAAAATAAAACATGCTTTATTCAGCTTCCAAATGAAAAAATAAATTATTAGCAAAAGGCCATTGGCCAGTCCATAAATGTCAATTGTCCTGTTGAGCTTAGGACATCATGCCCATCTAGTCTTGCCAGCACAATTCCTGCAAGGGGACACCTCCCCTGGGAGGGGCATCTTGGGGGCATGCCAGGCACCAAAGGGGACAAACTAATGGGGACTGGGTTGTGTTTTGGTAGGGATTGGATCAGGAGGGGTATCATGGTCCACTGCAGTGGTAGGGTCTGAAGGCGGGGGGTGGGACTCCACTGCAGTGGTTGGCTCTAATTGTGAGGGGGGTGCAGCTGTAGTGGGATGATCAGGTGGAGCTGGGGATGGGGTGACCTTAACTAATTAAGGGATCTTAAATTTTTTGAGGGGTGTGTCTGAAATGGGGAGGGGAGAGGTCATTTTTGTGGGAGCTTTTGTCAATTTAGATGTCCTGGGCTTGTCTGGAGATCTATGGGCTGTAGGAGTGGATGTTTTTGATTGGGACCGGAGGGATTTTCTGCGGGGAGTTGTTGCCTATGTTCCTTCTCAGGGGGGGTGGGGTTGCAGATGCTACTGGTGTGTCGTCCTGGAGGTACTTCCTCTTCTTAGGAGGGGGGTGTATGTTTGTGGAGGGAAGAATTCAATGGGAACAAGGTGTAGAGCCTGGGCTGAGGGGGTACAGGAGAGGAAAGGGTAGGGGTTGTGGAGGCAGAGGGTTGTGAGGTATGCAGAGTGTCACTGGATGCATGTGTGTCGGGTGCTGTCACTTTCTTTGGTGAGAGTGTGCTGTCTGTATCATGTGTGTGTGTGTGGTTTGCAGCATCTGTCTGTGTGTTTGTGTGCTGCGTGTGGATGTTGCAGTGTGTGAATGTGTGTGTTTGCATGTGCTTGGGTCTGGAAGGGTAGTTGGGACGGTGGATGAGGAAGAGGTAAGAGAGGGGAGGTACTGCTGGAGGAGAGACAGTGCTGCCATCAGTGTTGAGGACATAGCCTGATTTGATCTCTGTGGGGCAGACATGTTTGAGTGAATGCCCTCCATGTACGATGACATGTCTGTCAAAAGAGTGGTGTGTGGATGGAGGAGACTCAGCATGGATGTCTGCCCCACAGAGATCTGCTTCAGGAGGTCTTTGGTCTAAACACTGAGGGCAGCAGGGGAGACAGCTGCAGGGGGTGAGGTGCCTGGCCCAAAGGAGAGTTTGCCCCTGCTACGGGAGCGGCCACGGACACTGGAACTGGGAGCAGCTGGGAGGGTAGAGATCGTAGTGGTGGTAAAGGTGGACTCTGATATTGTTGATGCAGTCTCTGTGTCCCCCACCACCACATGGGAGTCCTCACCTGAGCTGTGATCAGATTCTGAAGCTGCAGATCCACTCCCACTGAGACTCCCCTCACCCTCTCCGTCACTTGGTCCCCCCTCCGATGACTCTTCACTGGACCCAGTTTGACGTTCTGCTCCCACAACATCCATGGCACTGTCTCCTCCTGTGGCCGCTGATGATGCTGTGACCAAGAGAGACAAAGATTTCCATTAGTCATCCATATCTAGTTGACACATAGTTAACATCACAGATGTTCAGAGATATCAGACATCACATTGAGTTGTGCTATTAGCGCATGCTGCATTAACATACATGGGACTGGTTACTCTGCCACTTTCACATTGCTCAATCACACATGATATGATCAGCAACATTGCGTGTATCAACATCAAAGTCAAGAACCAGAAGGTTGACTAATGGAGTTTGTGGCAGGGAATGTTTTGTCTTGTGCTCATGACGAACTTGTGTACTGGCATTACTGTCTCCTCTCCTGCATGGGAGTAGAGCCATCAAAATGGGAATGGGAATCTCAGATTTCATTGAGACATGGTACACATTCTGCAATCCTTAGTCATCAAATGTTGAACCATTGGCTCATATGTCACGCTCATATGTCTACCTTGTCAAACATGCACAATGCATACTCATTGCATGAGTCATGTTACACAGTTCACAGCGATTGATAACGTGTTAATTATCTTTGCTTATCCAATGTCAGTTCACACAAATGAGTGTCATCCTGGAGACACCAAGGCAGTACGCATAGCTGGGCTGACAGGCATGTAGCACACTGTCCTGTGTCATCAATGCACGGTGTCATGTAGCAGAATCATAAAGATTAGAATATTTAAAAAATCAAGTTTCATAGATGTAAATAATGGTCTACAAACTTCCACGTCTGATAACTGCAGCTTCACAATGCCTCAGGCACATCTGGGTACAATGACTGTAGGGACTCTAGTAACTGAACCCATTTCCAACATGAGTACAGTCAACACTGTTGAACAATCCTGGCTACAATGAAAGTGTCCACATTTGTATGGACAAAGTCTGACTGTCCCTCCCTTTGATTACACAGTATGCACACTTTGTACTGCTGATATTGCTCATGTCCAACAACTCATGTGGGTAACAAACTTACATTTGGTGCATATTTGACATCTCTGAATCAGATAGTAATACCAAAAAAACATTGTTTAGCAAGCAATCAAGTTGGAGTATTCAAGACCATTAACACACTTGTCAAATGTTGTGACTGTGTACTTCACATCATACCTCACAAATGCTGCCAGGTTGCGATCAGTGACAACCTGGTTTGACAATGAATGGCTTGTGATTTCACCATCACAAACTCCTACACAAGGACTCACTCTTCCGAATGTTGGTTAGGGATTTTAACAAAACATCATGCGTAAGGTCATTGTGACATGTGACCAGAGTTAACCTAGCTGTGACTGTCCCATGGGATACACGTGATCACAATTATCTGCACGTTTGGGAAAAAACATTTGCACACGGAACACGCCAAACCAATCTAGGCCTGAACATAGACAAATCATTCTGCCAAAATGTTTAGCATGTGATTTACACAAATGAAATCTCCAATCACAACATACTTCAATGATTTGTTCAGACCACTCTGAGAAGATGATCACACATCAGTGAATGTGCAGACACATGTCAAGCTATGGGATTCATACTGAAACTCGTACACACGTCTTGTGAAAATTAGAATGCACACATGTGCATGTCACTACTGTTACAATCCCTGAACATAACTCACTCACATGTCCCTGATGAATGGGGCATTACCTGTTATCTATTGATCTATCAGCATTTTCATCTTATGAAAATAATTGCACGTTTGGCAGACTTACCAACTGTAAAAGTGCCATCAGGCTCAGATCTCAAAACCTGCATGAATAAAGATAGAAGTGCAACATGTAACTGACTCACCCCCTCCTTGTGCTGTTTGGCCTTCAACTGCCCATCCAGGTCAGGGAAGACCACCGCTATGATGTAGAGCATGTGAGGGGTCAAGGTTCGCTGGCCGCCTCGCTTGCCAGGTTGTGACAGGCCCAGCTGGACCTCAGCAATCCTCTTGGCCCAGCCACGAAGGTCCTGCCACCTCTTGCGGCAATGACGGACGCGACGATATGCGGCTCCCACGTCACACACCTTCTTGGCGATGGTCAGCCACATCCTTGCCTTCTCATGGGAGTTGACCTGTAAGGATGACATGCGTAATGTTTCTGAGTCATACACTGCTACACATAGGTCATGGTCAGATTGGCAAAAATACCTAAGGGGAATGCATGTGGCATCATGTGCATTAGTCCTGTGTTCAATGACAACTCTGTCCCATGAGAACAGGGATGATATGTTTGCCTCAGTACACACACTTCTACAGCAGTGTACCTGCCCAAAACAGTTCCCTACTTACTGTTAAACTTTGAAAATACCAAATTAAATTTTTGCAAATGGGATTCCTAATCCAGTAGTGCAGGTCACATGTCAAAGGGCAATGCACTGTTATCCTCACTCACCTTCTCCTCTGGTTTGCCATACATCTGGCTGTGTAGTGGCAGGGGTGCGTCCAGCAGGGCCTGGTTCTCCTCCTCACTGAAAGCTGGGGCCCTGGGGTGTGTCCTTGCCATTGTGGCTACCAGATGATGTTGTCACAGCAGCTGAGAGTAGGGGAGGTGCAGGAATGAAGCAGGTAGTGCAGGCAAGCGAAGTCGCTAGGGAACAGACAGACATATCTAAACAGCAGAGGCGGTCTCAAATCCATGCATCAAAAGTGATAGGTTTGCGTCGGTCGCATTGTACGAATCGTCCAATGCATAACATTGCTTGCAAACGACACGCCTACGGCCACGTTCAAACACTCTTCATCTGATCACAATTGAATTTGATACATTGGTGATGGGAGATAACCGAGTCGGTTTCCATGCGCTGAAGACATGAGTCCAAACGCGCGTCGCTCACCATAGCAACCAACAGCCAATGCTGTCACCGAATCGTTTCAGATGCGGATAACGCATCCTTTGAATACTCACCCGCGTCTTTCACCATGACTATCAATGGCTGTCACTGAATCGTTTCGGATGCGGCTACCGCGTTCTTTGAATAATCGGTCGACAGAGCACACACTGCTGTGATTGATGTATTTTTGTACAGTACATGTGTGGATGCACTTTATAAATGATAAAAGTGACCTTTACATGAATAAGACACACTCCCATGAGGGGCTAGCGTTAAGGGGCACATGACACACTGTTTTATTGGCATGTACAAGCATGTCAGGATTAGAAATCCAGTTATCTGCATTGTATTGGTCACAGTGCCCATTATTTTATGTGTGGATGTACATGTGCATTCTTGCATTGTCACTGCATTTGAGAACTGTATGACCCATTGTACAATTGTTGTAGTTTCAGACTGTAGATGTTTGTTGTGTAAGTAATGGCTAAGGCTTTTACCATTGGATGAGTGGACAGTGAAATTATTATGCATCTTCAGCTTGTTTGTGAAATGTGAATTACTTGTCTATCTGTGTGCCCCAAACTGCAGTCTATGATATTGTTACATATTTTAGCATCCTCAACATTGAAAGTAGTCTGTGTATGTGATTGTATGTGTAATGTAGACATAACTAAGGGACAGTGTCCAACCTGTGACAGTGGTGGGCAAGACGGAGTATGTGAGATGATGTGTATATCAGGTGTAAACTAAATTAAAATATCCGCGCACAACCTAATTGTAATGAAAAGTTCAACAAATTCAAAAAAGGTTATGTGTGCTCCTTGGGTGTGTACTCCGGTCCAGTACACTGTTATAATGACAGAATTGCGTTCACTACTATAGGGAACGTCCCCGTGGGCACTACCTAGCCCCCTGCGGGGTTTTTTAAGAAACGTTGTAGAGTTTTTGTGATCTTATTTCAAAAAATGATTGAACCATTAGTTTGATATCTTCATATTTATTTATCTTTCTTCATATGAATTAGATCGAATTATGTTTCCAAACAATGTACGTTCATTGAGTGCTTTTAACACTCCTTGAGTTCAATACTTCTTGCACTCCTTGTGTTCCAATGCATTTCGGGTGAAAACACCCTTCTTCAGGGAACCACGAGGAGAGTGTCCAAGCTCCGCATTCTCCGATGGGTCCTATGGGTAAACATTAACATTAACATTGGAAGAAGGGTGTTTTCACCCGAAAAGCATTGGAACACAAGGAGTGCAAGAAGTATTGAACTCAAGGAGTGTTAAAAGCACTCAATGAACGTACATTGTTTGGAAACATAATTCGATCTAATTCATATGAAGAAAGATAAATAAATATGAAGATATCAAACTAATGGTTCAATCATTTTTTGAAATAAGATCACAAAAACTCTACAACGTTTCTTAAAAACCCCGCAGAGGGCTAGGTAGTGCCCACGGGGATGTTCCATATATATATCAGGTGTAACACATCTCTTGCATTACATGTTCCTATTCTGTCTACCTATTGCACATGTAATTGTTCTCAGAAACATTAAAGTACCATATTTTTACTGTGGATCCTTGGAATATGTGCTGTTTGCAGACATTCATGATGTCAGACACTAGTGAGTTTTACATTACCCCACTATAATTGCTGTGTCACCATACGTTGATAACATGTCTGTGTAGGGTGCTGCTGCTGTGAGATGTATCTAAGGGCATCTTTTATAATTGAAATCTGCTTTTGAAATGATCTGTAGCTTCAGTTGTGTTCACTTTTCATGTTCTGTTTGTCTCTAAGCATGTTGCTTGGTACATAGTGACCTGACACCATCTGTGTTTAAACTCTACATATAGGTATCGCAGACTACCTGCAGTCCACAGGCCCTTTCCAGACCTGGCAACCATGGAAGAACGTGACACCATCAGGAAGTACCGCTTCACAAGGGCAATCTTTGAAGACTTGACTGAGCAGTTGTCACCTCATCTGCAGCCTGGTCGGCCATATCCAACTGCACTGACGCCCAAAGTGAAGGTTATGGCAGCTTTACATTTTTTTGCCACTGGTACATTTCAATACACAGTGGCAAAATCTGGTGGGATGTCACAAACCATGTTTAGCCGTGTTCTGTGAGATGTTTTGGGGGCATTGCTGCGTTACCTGTGCCAATACAAATAAGTTCCCAACACCTGGAGAATTTGCAGACATCAAGGGTGAATTTTATGCACTGGAACAGATACCCCATATAATTGGCTCCGTTGATGGCATCCACGTTGCATTGGTGCCACCACAGGCTAATGAGGTAGTGTATTGCAAAGGCAAAATTACCACCCAATTAATGTCCAGCTGGTATGCTTGGCGGACATGTCCATCTCCCACGCCTGTGCACGTTTCCCTGGATCTGCACGAGGCATACATCATAAGGTACAGTGCCATCCCCCGTTTGATGTCACAGCCACAACCTGCCCGTGCCTGGCTGGTTGGTAGGTGATGTTAAATGTGTGTGCTGTGTTGTGTGTAGATTGTATGTCAGATAGTGCTCTATCAACCAGCAACTGAATCTATTTTTCTGTTTTCAATGTAGGAGACTCTGGGTACCCCAACTAACCTTGGTTACTGACACCACTCCGTAACCCAGTCACCCCTGCCGAAATGCGGTATAATGAGGCCCATGGTTGGAGCCGGAGAGTCATTGAGCGGTGTTTTGGGCTCCTGAAGACAGGATTCCGCTGTCTCGATCGGACGGGAGGAGCCCTACGATGTGCACCATTGAAGGTGTGCAACATTATCACTGCTTGCTGCATGCTCCACAACCTGGCTATACGAAGGGAAATTCCACTTATACAGGACGATGAAGACCAGCATCCGCCAGCGAGGGAGGATCCTGGACTGGGACATGACGACAGTGGGGATGATGATGATGGCGTGGATTTGAGACGACAGCTTATCAACAACTTCTTCACATGAGTGTAGGTATGCAATGAAAGTAGGGAACTAGCCCCAAGTATTTGTTGTTGTGTTGCTGGTGCACAATGTGTATGTATGTTTGTGAGTGTATGAAAATTGACATGATGTTAGTTGTTTGATAAATGTTTGTGAGATGGAAAAGTTGAGATTTACAGTGTTACTGTGAATCATATGAAGTGTCCACACTGAAAATCTTGTGCTTCAGCTGACATTGTTGTCAAAATTGTAGAGGCTTAGTCCTGTGTGCCTAACTTTGTTCTATGTTTCTCCTTAGCAGGGTACTTTGCTGTGTCAACCATGCAAGTTGGGACCTCACCAGACACCTGAGGCTGTGACCTATTCCAACATTGGACTTGTTTGTAAATCCATGGCACGCACTTCCTTTTGGACTGATGGAAATTTTTCTTCACTTTACAGCATTTTCTTTCTGTGTGATGTCCATTGAAATTGGGTTAATGCACCAGGTTGTGTCAGGGAAATAAACCTAGGATACACAATGATTCGTGCCTTGTGTGTTTTTACAGTTCCCAAGGTTATTTTTAAACTGAACATGCTCCATGATGCACAGGTTTGCTAAAAATGTTTGTTTATTGTGTTTGAAAATGGTGCTAGTATTTTAAGCAATGTACTTGCATTGCATCTGTAACATGTCCTACGGGATGGGCCATGACCTGGTTGAGTCTATCTATCATGCTGTGACAATGTACATATACTCACAAGCCAGTAATGTACTCCTTCAAAGTGATGTGTTACCAATGTTGTGCATACTTTCTTCTTTGACTTTTTAAACATCATTTCAGTTATTACATTTGCTATTCAAAGTAAAACATGACCACTTTTTGGGTGCAGAGTGTTTTATTTTAGTGCATAATGTGAAGATATCCGTCCACATCATGGTGGTGTCATCAACAAAAAAAGATTTAGATAAGTGTAGATAGGAGTTGGTAGTGTTTGTAGATGAGGTATTCCAAAGTAGATGCACAGTTATTAGAGCCCATAGTCCAACTTAGACCCTCCAGCCAATGTGGGAGACTTCTGTGATAGTCAACAAAGTGAATGTTTGGCACACAATGGAGGATATCAGGAGCAGGTAGTCACTTCCTGGGTGTGATGCATAGACATCTGTCTCTCACCGCTTCTTCTTTGGACGACTGACCACGTTTTTCTGGGGGACCCTCAGGTGCAGGCAGCGGCGGTGCAGGGGGCTCTCTGCCAGAGTCCACATCCCTCCCTGTGGTTGTTGCAGATGTTGTTGCACTGGATGTGGTAGGCACACAGGGAATTGTGGAGATGCTGGTGGCAATCTGGCAAAGGGAGGTGGCAATGTCCCTGTACACCGCAGTCTGTTCATCCATTTTGGACATAAACATGTCCATGTTTTCATTTTGGGCTGCCTGCTGCTGTTGCATAGTCCTATGGATCCCTATGACCTGGCCCATCTCTCCTTGTGAATCCTCATATGCATGGAGGATTCTGGCAAGAATTTGGGTCTCCACATCAGCAGCACCGGCTGCATGATGTTGCCGATCCCCACGACACCTCCCACCACCCCTACCCGCCTGAGCAGGACCAATTGGTGCTGGCACAGTCAACACAGAGCCTCCTTCATCGTTGGCATTGGTGTTGCGCAACTCAAGAAGGCCCTTTGTCACTGTGCTGTTGGTGGTCTCTTGGGATGCTGTGCCCATGCAGGTAGGAGTCAGCTGGGTGTTGGCAGCTGAGGTGGGAGTGGTCACAGAGGATCCGGATGTTCCCGCCACTGGTGCTGTGGGGTGACCCATACCAGAAGGGTCAGGTCTGTCGTCGTCGTCTGAAGAATGATGAGTCATCAACACCGGTGGGGTCCTGGTTGACCGGAGTCTGGGCCTGGCTGTCCTGGATGGTTCCAGTGGTGTTCTCAGCTGGCCATGTAGGTACAAACATAACACAATGACTGCTGTGAATGTCCACTGCCACTCAAATCATACACATTACATAGGCTACCGAAGCTCATGATGTTACTGTAAATAGATTGGACTCCTTCATCCATGATGCAGACCAGTTTTTTGTGATGACTATGTTTTTGGGACAAGAGGGGGATTGATGGACATGTGCAGGTATGTTCATTAATGGGCCTGTTGTGTTTAGTTCACATTACATGTCGGAAGACATTGAATGGTTATTGACACCCTATGAATGACACAGGTGTGGTTAGGTTGTCCACATCTTTACTTTCACAGTGAGATACATACACTTTCTCTCCCTTAGTGGGTACTTTTTTGTTCCTGTCTACTGGTCTTAGAGCATGTCTTTAGCACTCACATTGGTATGGCTGCCTACACACTCACATTCTGTTAACAGCCAGAAAGTTGTGGGAATGGAGTGATTGAGGTGCTTCTTGTTTTCATCTCATTCTACACATGTGAATGGCTGTGGTATGAAGATTGTGTGAGTGATTAACTTTGTGGCTACACAGATAATGTACTTTGTACATTGACTCCATGGTCAAATGATTTCACAAACTTAGCTTTGTGGCAAAGAAATATTATAATCTGATCGTCGAGTGCTTGTTCTCTACTTGTGAAACTTACACCCCTCCTCCCACCCAGCCCCACCAGGCCAAACGGAAGAGTGTTGCGCAGCCAATGTTTGTAAGGGTATTTGAAAGATATTTGTCTATGTTGGCTGGTCTTTGTGGCACATAGGTAAATGTGGCAGTTGTGATAGGTTCAGACAACATTCCCCAGTGTCTGCCATCTTGCTAGTACACATGAACTCACTGTGAGATAGACATAGCCCACAATGAAGTGGTTGTGCTGTGTGTGTAAAAGTGTTTGCAGTTCTTCCAAGTCCCATCAGGGCCAGTCCTACATACACCTTCCTGCCCAGTGCTAACAGGCCAACAGGACATGTGCTTGGCTCACAGTGTGTCAGAATGTCATGGCCGGCTGTCTGGCACTGGGAACTGGTTTCTGACTTGGAGACAACTTACCTCATGGCCTTGTGCACCACACAGCATGCATTTGTCTCTGCCATTTCATATTTGGATGTCCACTCACTGTCAGCTAATCACGGTTCTTAGTGGTCTTGTATGGCTGTTTCTGCAGATGAGTGTTTACAATGGACAGACATCCCATCAGGCCCTGTACTACGCACACTCTTTCCTGCATGCAAATGCAGCACCCCTGGAACTATGCTTTCCTGCGAGTGGGTTGATGTGTACTGACAAAGCTGGCTGACACTGGTACCTGGTCTTTTGAGCACAAGTCAATGTTGGTATTTGTTGAAAAGTCAGACACCAGTGCCCAGTGTAATGCATCCTGCTTGTAAATTATAAATCACTGTGTGTACGATTAGTTCCAGTAGGTCTGTTTGTGATGTTAGTGAAGGTGTATGTTGTCCACTGCCTGATGTGATTTTTAAGATTTTAAAATACTCCTCCTCCCACCAGCCCAGCCCAGCTAAGTCCTCTGAGACTATGGATAACTGGCAGTGATGGTAAGTGTTCTGACAAGGATGCAGAGACTAGTGCATGGTGTTAGACATGAATCCAAATCCCAACAAAGGCCTTGTGCCCGAAACAACATGCACCAGTGTCAGGCATCTTGCTGTTGCACTTCCATTCACTGTCAGGTAGGCACTGGCCCAGCTAAAGTGGTTGTTCGTGGTGGGTGTAGTATTGTTTAACATTACTCTGACTCACACCAGGCTCTGTCCTTCACACACTCTTCCCAACCAGAGAATACAGACCACATGGCCTAAGGTTTTCCAGACAGTGATTGGGAATGGATTATAAAGATGTGTGACACTTGTGCCTGGTGTCTGATTTTTCCACAAATGACAACTGGGCCTTGTGGTCCAAACACCAGTCCACATTGTCAAACATCTTGTCAGTACATTGCTACTCACTGTCAAGTAAGCAGAGTTTCTGTTAGGCTAGTTGGCCTGGGTGGGAAGAGTGTGTGTATGACACAACCTGATGTGAGTTGTAGCCATTGCAAATACCCCTCCTCCCATCCAGACCTGCTGACTCCTCTGTTCCTATATTTACCTCACAGTGCGGGTAAATGTATTGGCAAAGTGGCTGGTACTGGTGCATGGTTTTGAACATGAATGCAACTTGCATCAGGGACCTGTGCTCCAAACACCATGCAACAGTGTCATCCATCTTGCTAGTCCATCTTCCCCTCACTGTGAGTGTGGCTTAGGCCAAGTGGAGTTACCTAGTCTGGATGGGAGGAGGAGTCTTTGCAATGGCTACAAGTTGCATAAGGCCCTGTCCTACATACACCTTTCCACCCAACTCAAACAGCCCAGTATGTACTATGCTTACCTCAAAGTGATAAGAAATGTCCCAGCCGGATACCTGACACTGGTGCCTGTTGTTTGACTTGACTGCAACACCCATCAAGGCCTTCTGCTCCAGATACCATGCAGCAGTGTCAGCCATCTTGGTAGCACATTGCCACTCACTGTCAGGTAAGCAGAGTCCCATATAAGCTATTTGGGCTGAGTAGGAAGGTGTGTGGAGGCCAGAGCCTGATGGTAGATGTAGTCATGGCAGACATCCTCCTCGCAACCAGCACAACCAGTTCATCTGTGGCAATGGCTACCTGACAGTGAATGTAAGTGTACTAACAAGATGGCTGACACAGTTGCATGATGGTTTGTGCACAGGGCCTTGATGAGTTTGTTTAAAGATCAACACCATGCAGCAGTGTCAGCCACCTTGCCAGTACTTTTCTCCTCACTGTGAGGTAAGCATAGGCCCAGAGGAGTTAGCATGGCTGGGTGTGTGGATGAGTATTTGCAATAGCTACAAGTCACATCAGGCCTTGTCCCACACACACCTTCCCACCCATCAGCAAAAGCCTACCTGTAACTCAGCTTCCCTGACAGTGAGTGCGAATGTACTTGCAAGTTGTCTGACACTGATGACTGGTGCCTATTTGTCCACAAGCAGGGCATAGTTGTTCAGACCGAAGTCCCCAATGTCAGCCATTTTCTCAGTAGATTTCCAGTCACTATCAGGTAAGCATGGTTCTTGGTGGTCTGTTAGTGCTGTTTGGGAAGAGGAGTGTTTGCCCTGACTCCATCTCCCATCAGGTTCCGTCCTCCACACACCTTCCTACCCATCCTAAATATCTTACCTGTGACTCTACTTTCCTGACAATGAGTGGCAATGTGCTTCAGAGATGTCGGACACTGGTGACTGGTGTCTGATTTGTCCACTACTCCCCAACAGTGTCTTGAGCTCTAAACAGCAGTCCGCAGGGCCAGTCATCTTGCCAGTACATTCTTATTGACTGTCAGGGAAGCTCAATTGTATATGGTCTTGTTGGTCTGTGTGTGAGGATGAGTGTTTGCACAGACTTCAACTCCCATCATGCCCTGTCCTACACACACCTTCCCAGTCAGCACAGACAGCAGACCAGGAACTATGCTATCCCTGATGGTGAATGGAAATGTACTATCAAGATGGCTGACACTGGGGGCTGGTGTGAGGAGCACAAGGCCATGATGGGATTTGTAGTCAACTCTGACACCATGCACAAGTGTCAGACATCCTGCAAGTACACTTCCACTCATTGTCAGGACACCACTCTTCCTGGTGGCCTGGTTGGGCTGTGTGGGAAGGTGTGTTTGTGGTATAGAGCATGATAGGAGATGTCAGTGCAAACACTCCTCCTCCCACACTACCCAACCAGGTCATCTGGGCCTATGGCTACGTGACAGTGAATGGAAGTCTACTATCGAGTTGTCTGACACTGGTGCCTGCTGTTTGACTTGACTACAACTCCCCTCAGGCCTTGTGCTCCAGACACCATGCAGCAGTGTCATCCATCTCGCTAGTCCATTTCCACTCACTGTGAGGGATGTATAGTTGCAGTGTGTCTGCTTGGTCTGTGTGTGAGGAGGAGTGTTTGCAGTGACTACAAGTCCCATGGTGCCTGTGGCCAGACCCACCTTTCCAGCCATCCCAAACAGCCTACCTGTGATTGGGCTTTCCTGTGAGTGAGTGGAAAATTACCGGGCCAAGATGTCTGACGCTGGTGCAAGCTGTTTGGAGCAGAAGGCCTTGCTGTGAGTTTGTGAGAAGTATGTACATGGTTCTAGTTTAGTGCATTTTCAATATGATTTGAGGTATTTTTGTTAACAATCTGACATACACATCACATGGTCTTAGAATCAAGTAAATTTTATATATTTATTCTGTCCTTTGTGTAACTGTATCCTTTACAGTGATGTCTCTAGGGGTGTGATTAATAACTATTTGAATGTGTATTGTGTACTCACCAGACTCTTGTGATCCTGGTATTCCATAGACGCCCTCCGGCGGAAGGATGTCACGCACCTTCCCCTCCCAGGAGGTGAAGTGGACAGGTTGTGCAGGAAGGCCACCGCCAGTCTGCTGGCTTTGGAAGTGTTTCCTGGCCATCAGCTTCTTGACCCTCCTTCGCACATCATAGTACCTGGTCCTGATATCTTCCATTGTGCGCTGGCAAGTTGCTTAAGCATTTACCTTGTTAACTATCCTCTCCCACATCCTATTTCTCTGGGCAAGGGGGGTCTGTTGGACTAGGTTCCCAAATAACTGTGGCTGTACTCTGACAATCTCATCTACAAGCACTTCAATCAATCAGGGAATTGTAAGCGCGTTACTCACCCGTGAGGGTCTCAAAGCGCGGGGGAGGGGGGGGGGATCCGCAAATCTGTTTAGCCGAAAAGCCAGGTCTTTCAACTCCTTATCTGTAAAACGTGGATGCTTCCTTTTGGACATGGTGAGGGTGAGTGTGAGTGTGGAGGTGATTGTGAATATGCAAAAAGGTGAGTGTTTATGTGGTTTTGTATGAAATGAGAACTGTGCAGGGTGTGTGGCGTGTGAGGCAGAGAGGCAGTTAGCAGGGAATGTCTGGTGGAGGCTCCTTGGAACTATTGGCAGTTGTGGAAAAGGATCATGGTCATGGTGTTGGCCCTTTATATAGTTGGATTTGTGGGTGTGGTTAATTTTGTTTTTTATTGGGGGGGGGAGTTGCCAATCCTTGTTTTGACTGTTTTTGACTCCCCCTATTGACATTTAATACACTGAGCGACACAATTCGGTAACCGAGTCTCAGGCAACATCATCTGATCGCGTGTTGATACGAGTCGGAATCAGGACCGGCATGCGATCCAAGAGCGTTTGCAAATGAGTTGGTCGCATCGGTGCGGTTTATGGAGCCTTCGTTTGGAATGATAGCATTCCGTACGACTCGGTTGTGTTTGACATGGGATGCATCGTACTCCGTCGCTCGGAAGGCTGGCAGTTGAGTCATATGGAAAGCATTCCCAATCCGATTCGGTCGGGATGCTTTCCGTACAAGATCGGAATCGGGCCCTAAGTATTATCTTTTTTTAGTGTTGATTTTTTTGGTGGAGTTATTGTTAAGTAAAATCTGTGAAACATAAAAGAAAACTTTATAGTTTTAGTTAATTGGATTATTTAGTCTCTATTTTTATTTATTTGTAACTAAACAAGTATACTAACTCTTTTTAGTTTATGAAGTGTATTTCGTTGATGTTGTGGCTTTGTTGTTTTCTGTAGAAGCTGTTAAGAAAAAAGCATTTGTTAGCTATGTTTTGCTTTTTTATTAAATGTATTACTTTTAAATAGTTTACTTTATTTGTTGGTTAAGTCAAATACTTTGTGATATATTTTTATAATGTTGATTTTATTTTTGTTGTGTACATAAATCTTTGTCTTGAATTTTCTAGGTGGAATTTTAGTGAAGTTTAATCTGATATGTAAAGGAAAACATGTTATAGATTTTTTAAAAGCTAATTTTATTTACAAAGTTTTTTGCTTACCTTTATTGAGGGATTTTCAGAATAGTTGTTTGTGTAGTTGTTTTTCGTTCTGTGTTCTCTCTTGCAAAGGTTCGCTCTTTCTCTGTGGTTGCCCATTATAAGGTAAATTTTACGTTAAGTAATTGATTGTTTTTATAGTGTTTATTTAATTAGAGTTTTCTATTGGTTTGTGTTGGTGTAGTTTAAATTCATTGGTCGAAATAGATTTTTTGAATTTTTTAGCTGTTACCTTTTAATTTGTTTAATACTTAATATGTTTATTTATTGTTTTTATTTAGTTTATTGTTATTTTAATTTATATGTAGATAAATGTGATATATTTTTATATATGATATACATTTATGTTTGTTTATTTTTGTTAGTTGTGATATATTTTTAATGTAGTATTGTTTGTTTATTTGTTTTTGGATTTTCAATTTATTTGTTTTAATTAATGTTATTATTTTGTAATCATTTTTATTGTTAGTTTAAAATATTTGGTATATGTTATTTTATTATTTTATTGTAAATAGTATTTTTTATGTTTAAATGTTATTTTTGATATAGTTTATATGTACTTTATCGATGTTTGTGTTGTCGATATTGTTTATATCAATGTTTTTGGTGTGTTTAATTTTATTTTAATGTTATCGATATTTTTGTGTTCTTTATTTTGGTTGTCGATATTTTAGTTAGAGATTTTTTCTGACGATATTTTTTTTATCGCTATCAGTGTCATTTCTGTTTTGTGTATTGTGTGTCGATATTTTTGTATACGATATTGTTGACTCGATATTTTTGTAGTTCGATGTTATTGGAGTCGATGTTGTATCAGTGATTCAACCGAAATATATACTCCTGTATCCATCTAAGCTTACAGTCATCTCCCAGGGAGGGGCGCATTTCTTCGAACACCCTGACAAGGTGTGGAACTGGCTGGAGCTGTGGGATGGTCCCCCCACAGGACTCAGGAGAGGATGTGGTGGTGTAGGGCCTGCATCGGGAACTGGCCGGGGCATTTATAGAGGACAACTGCGAGGGGCTCGGGGGAGACGGAACCCCACCCCTCTGACAGGATAACTATACAGGAGGATGGCTCCATGCAGCTACTGGTGTGGACGAGACACAAGCGCCAGTGGAGGAAGGGGCTACTGCCATGCTGTCTGGCACTGCTGCGGAGGGTCTCGGGCCGCTGACTGACACTGTGCCCGAGACATTGCTGACTGATCCGGAGAACTCATGAATGCTTGCTTGGGACAACTACCCGATTGTGGTATGTGGGGCAGTAATGGACCGGCAGACATTGTGTCTATGGTACAGCTGAAGACACATAGATCGAGGAGTGCTGGAAGATGCACAGATGCATTGCCATGGAATGCTCAACAAGTACTAAGGTTTGTGGGGAGATGTTAAACATTATGGCTACTGGTAACATTGCAATGGCTGGGTAGCTGAGACTTATTGTCTTTCCATGCACTCCCTTTCTCTAATCTCCGCACTGATTTTTTTCGACCTCTCTCCCCTAGTGCCCCACTTGGTCCCTTCGTGCTCCCCTCCTCCCTCGAATTCGCCCCCCTTTTTTTAACCTCCTCTTAGGCAAGTACAGGGGCAGGGATGGGACGGGACGGCGTATCGGGAACCTGTCCCAGTTGGACACGATATGGGTGGAAGTGTTGGTCCTGGCACTTTCACAAGGTGGATGTATGTAGGCTTATGTTGCTCCTATATGGATCCATGAGTGGGGGATGTGTTGGTTGGGGGTTTGTTGTTTATTAATTGTTGTAGGTGTACTGGGAGGTCGAAATATGCTGTGCATGGGACATACGTTGTTCTCCATAGGATTGCATGGGGGATAGCTACAGATTTTTGATGTGGAATGCACAGGGTTTGTGTACTTATGCAAAACGTTAAAGGGTGTTATCCTTTCTAAAACACCACAAGGTCCAAACAGTTTGGCTCCAAGAAAAACATCTCAATTATACGGAAGCTCGTAAACTTACTAAGAAATGGAAGGGACAGGTCTAACACTCTTCCTTCTCCACATATGCTAGAGGGGTATTGATCTGGGCGGCATCCAGGGTCTCCTTCACACTGACGTACTCCGAGGCAGATGTGGAGGGCCACTATGTACATAGACCAGCTTTG
Source organism: Calotriton arnoldi (assembly GCA_963921515.1). Taxonomy (NCBI): domain Eukaryota; kingdom Metazoa; phylum Chordata; class Amphibia; order Caudata; family Salamandridae; genus Calotriton; species Calotriton arnoldi. The sequence continues at coordinate 751,535 of CAWUFW010006089.1, read as the reverse complement.
CTGGGTGAACGGAAAATCTCTATTCTTAACACTTACGTGCCTAACACGGACAACCATGAATTCTTCTACGGGGTATAAGAGCTGGTTGGACGTGATGTTGATGTACTGCTACTTTGGATGGGGACTTTTATTGTGTCCTGAGAGGGGAGTTAGATAGGCTGCCACCCCGGATGGGCGTTAAACCTTGTATGACTGCTGCAGAGTGCAGTGATGCAAAATATGGGGCTGGTGGACGTGTGGAGAGAACATCACACACAGGGTAGGGTGTACACATGTCGCTCCCTCATGCATAATACACACAGAAGTTTAGACCGGCCGCTCTTTGCCGGGATGCTGGTGGATGAGGGTGTGACTGTGTCCTACTTGGACTTAGCTAGATTCATGTTGGATCATACACCTCTTAGATCTGACCTGGAAGGGGGGGATGCGCAGAGGCGGTACCCACACTGGAGGTTTCCAGAGGATATCCTTACTGACGTGAAGGGCAGAGACACTGGCACTAAAACTGTCAGAGTACATGGAATATAATTGGGGAAGTACAGCCAGCAGAAGCACGGAATGGGAGGCAATAAAGGCAGTTTTGCGAGGACAATGTATAGGTTTAATGTGTGGGATGAGGAAACAACTGGGGAAGGATCTTGGGGACAGAGAGGTAGACCTGGCGGAGTTGCAGACTGGTGACCTCGGAAGAGGGTCAAAGGGAGGAGGCGGCGATGCAACGCCACATAGCAGAACTCTGGGACAGGCTGGATAAGTTACACTTTGAAGCAATACAGACAACGCCTCCATAGGGAGGTTGACAAGCCAGGGAGACTGCTGGTCTAGATATTACGTAGGAAAACGGTGGTGGCTCCGGTCGTCCACTTGAGGGCCCAAGAAGGTGCACTGTAGGTCACCCGGGAAGCGGTGGTGGACACACAAACTACACCTAGAGTGGGTATATGAAAAAGACCCAGGGATCATGCGTGAAGGGATACAGTGCTTCCTGGGGGGGCTTGCACTCTCCACGGTGATGGATGGGGCACGCCTAGATCTGGAATCTGACTATTCCCTAGAGGAGTTGCGGGAGGCCCTACAGCTACTTCCCAAACATAAGGCTCCTGGAGGGGAAGGGTGTCCAACTGAGTTCTATCAGACAGCTCTTACGTCGGGACTCCAGGAAGTATTTCTTGAGGCTGGCAACAATGGGATATTACCCCTGATCATGAGGGAGGGAGAGATATGCTTGATACTTAAGCCCGGGAGAGACGTGATGGACCCAGCTGCCTAATGGCTGCTCACCATGTTAAACACGGATGTGAAGATCTGTGTCCAGTAGTGGGTGACTCAGTCCATGAGGAGTAATGCGTGTTCGTCCCAGATCGCAACAATTTGTTGGACAGTAGACAGCTCATGCATATACTTCATGAGATAGAGGGTGAGAGTGAGGAAATGGTCCTGATTGCTGCAGATACAGATAAAGTGTTTGACACGGTAGATTGGGGCTACCTCTCAGAAGTACTAGAGAGATTTGTATATGGTCAGAAATTTCCTGCGGGACTCCCTGGGATGGCTGCTGTGTATCCTCGATGACTTTGGAGCAGTCTCTGATTGGACCCGAGGTAATTACTATTGTTCCCTCTTGTGGCACTGGTTGGAATCACAGTAGAATGGCTCCCTGATCTAGGCCTTCGCTGGGAACTCAACAGGTTCTGTTACCTGGGAATTATGGTTGCTCAGTCTAAAAAAATCTCAAATGCTATACAACATGGGCAGAGACTTGGACTCTATGAAAGCATCTGTTGCTTTTTGGAACACTCTGTCACTCTCACTCATGGGCAGGATAGCTGTATTGAAAATGGTGCTACTCCCCTGCTGCCTCTATACTATGCAACACTCCCTCTGCCCCCTACAGGCCTGGTTATTTAAAAAGTTGGATACATTCCTAACGAAAAACATCCAAGATGGCCGATGGAACAGGAGCACTCGTTGTGAGCTTCTGAGGGCCGGGATCACTTTTCTGTGCAAATCCTCAACACGCCCTGGCCATCCAGGCAACAAAATCCACAAAGAACTTTTATGAAAACAATTGTGTGCAATAGAGACAGCCATGACCTGGACGGAGGATCCACGGAGAGTGATCTCAGCAGGAGGACCTGCGGTGAGTGACCTCAGCTGATCCTCCGCTGCCCTGTTTCATGAGAGCCGAGTTGGGACTAACCCCAGATTCCGCACTGCCCTGCTTTGTACGGGTTGCAGTTGATGCAAATTCCCCCCATGGGCATTGATCCAGCAATTTTGGGAGTCACCCAAAAATCTCCAGCTGCTGCTGTCCGTCCTGATGGTCGCCAGCCTGTCTGGGTCAGGTACTCTAAGCGCTGTGGCTGGAGTTTAAATGCCGTGGAACTGTGATCTAGGCGGGAGCCATGAACTGGTGTGATCCCGTGTGTCGCGTTTCAGATCCCGTCCCTGGCCCCATCAAGCGCCCGATGCTGGAGGCGTGCGCCTGACCCCATGGAGTACTTGTGCAGCCACCAAATTGCACTGTTGCTGTCCCAGGGCCGTAGATGAGGAGGTGACGAGGGATCTACTAGAGACCACAGCCGCCCGCTTCATCATCTATTTGGTCTCCCGTTCTGTTCCAGGGTGCGGCATGTGGCCCCTCGACCGCTCTGCTGCTGTCGCAGGTCCGCAGATGAGGTGACGAAGAGGTTATTCGGGATTGTGGGCACCCCTATACACTGCCTCCTTGCATATCCTGCTGGCCCGACGAGAGGAACACGGGAGGGGTCAGATTCTGCACGGCTGTGCTACGATGAGCGTAGTCTGCCTCCCGCCTGCTTTTGCGAAGACGCACCTCAGAGCCTCTAACCCAGCTCTGTTTATCAACAAGCTTGGTGCCTGTGGCGCGGTGGAGGAGCTGCGCAATGTATCGGACAAATTCTACCAGAGCTGCGGGTGAGTCAGTAAGTACTGCCTTGTGCTTACATGTCCACCCAGAATAACACTGACCTATCTCCAATTTTGTGTTTTCCCTGACGACTGCCATCCATCTTTGTGCCCTCTTCTCTGTACTGAAATCCTCAACTAACAGCAGTGGTCCATCTTTGCTTTTGCCCCTTCTCGCCCTAATTCTCAGTGCCCTCCCCTCCAGTCTACTCAAATCGAAGTAGAAAGGGGACTGAGAGCAGCTCCCTGTATGGCGGCCATCTTTGATTGGTCTAAAATCCACCACTAACATCACTACTCCCCTCTTCCTGCTGCACTGCTGCATCCCTCATCTCCCTTCTAATTTATAACTCACCTTTTTCCCCTCCCCTAGGTAAACAAACACTTCCCTAACACCCAACCAAAGATGGCGACCCCCTCTGGGCGAAACTAAAAAAGGACTGCTGTTCCACTAAAACTATAGTAGGACTAAACCTCCTTTAGAATCCTTTAGGGGAGGCCATCTTGTAATGCTCCATTCTGTGTGACTCTATTCTAAGCTTGCACAAACGACCCCACCTACAAGCTGAGTTCCAGACTTGAAGCTGCCCACCGTTCTTCCTCCAATACCTTCCGCTACCCATCTCAAGCTCTAAAAGAATAAACAATAAAAGATTACTGAACCTGCCCAGTCCAGCTCTCCCCTGACAGATCAGTCTTACCTTAGCCCATGCTAAATCCACTGCTCTGGAGCGCCATGTTATGGTTCTCTGCCATCCAGGGGATCCCCGGGTGAGAGGTACAGGCACTACTGCCTTCCCAACTTCTCTATATGCCTGCATGAGTGGGAGACGTATGTTGGTCTTATAAAAAACTGTAGGGAAAGGGGAAGGAACTATGCCTCCCATAATGCCTCTGGGAAGGCAACCGGTGTTTCCTCCTTCAGTAAAGACACGAGGCCTATATAAACCCCTCCCCCACATCTATTCAGTGCTTGACAATTTTCTTTCCACCGCATTGTGTTGTGCACTCCGCGCTGGTCCTGCTCTGGGCTCACAGCGCGTTCCTGTTCCTGAAGCTTCAGGCTATCATGTTGAGTCCGGACTGCAAGGAAGAGGCGGGGTTATGGCGCCTTTCCTCGCTGCCTGCTATTTGTGCAAGCAGTCATCGTTACCACGTCTTGGGAGTCCTGTTGCACTCGGCAAATCCAGCCGGGTGCATTTTCGAGGCAGAGATACTCTGAGGAATTCTTGCACCTTCCTTTACTCCAGGGAGCGGTGGAGTCTTCACACGGGATGCAGACATTTGCATCCCGTGCTCCGAAAAAGGCTTCTGTTCCTTCGGCTCCTCCAGCTCTTCCCCCATGTGACAGAACAGGGGAAGAGCCGCCCACGCCATTGCAAGTCCACGTTAGAAAGCTAAGTACTTAAGCAGCGCGTTCTTCGCTGGTTTTTCATTGACATTTTTTGGTAGTGTTATTTTGGTGGCCTTTCAGGCAAAACAGACTTCTCGTTATCAATGACCGTTCCGCATTTGGATAACAAATCGCTCCTCTTATACAAACCTGACTTTTGAATTCCCTGTGGATTTTGCCTTCAACATCGCAGGACGATTTATGTTGTATTATCATTACTTCATGCTGGCTGTTTGGTGAATGGATGTGAGTACAGGTATGCATATGTTAGTGCTGATTAATTAGGATCTTTTATGCTTAGGGGAGTGAATGACCCTACCCTACTGTCTCCTTTCTTGCATCTAAGGCCTCACATACGGAAAGGACGTTTCCCACTTCCCATGAGGGAGTTTCTACACAAGGCCTTCCAGAGCAGAGCAGCAGCCCTTTTTCATTTTATCCATTCCCCTTTTCCCCGGCGCACTGTCCTGCAAAGTAGTGGTTTGCATGCATGTGGAGGAGTGTGACAGGGGAATAGTCGGACATATTCCACGCCATCACTCCGGCTGGTGGATCCTGAAGGTCAGTGGCATTTCAGTCTGATCTACCTGACAGATTGTCAAGCCCACAATATATTTACCAGCCTGAGTGATAGATGCCAATACGGTCCTCCTTACCTCAGTCTTAGAGACTATGACTGCATTACAGCTTGAGGTAAATACATTCCGCACAGAGAACCAAGATCTGAGGAGGGAGTTAGGGGCAGTTCGAAGGGAGGAGGCTGGGCTGTCCAGAAAGGGTAAACCTGACGGCAGTGGAGGGTCATACATTAAGGAAGGACATTACTCCCCCCTCTGCATGCTTCAGGGTGCCCTCCGGGACATACTCTCCAGTCTCCTATGGGAGGGAGAACACAAACCTCTGGGTATTTCTTCACCACACATGCTTCTTCTCTGCCTACTACAGGCCCTTATTCTGTACAAGTCATACAGTCACTTCAGATACCCTTAGCTCCACCGGAACGCTTCTTTGGGGAGCCAAAGAAATTCGCAGTCTTTTTCAGCCAGTGTCGTCTGCATTTTTTGTGTAAACCCACCATTTTCCACGATGAACAATCCAAAACGGCCTTTATCATGTCTTACCTGGGTGGGAATGCGGCAAACTGGTCCATTCCGCTGATAGAGACGATCGGATTTTATAACTCTTCTCAGATTTCTGCACTGAGATGCGGAAACTGTTCGATCGAAAGTCACATATCCTCTCTCTCGATAGAGAGCTAATCTCACTGAAACAAGGATCACAAGATCTGCTGTCCTACATCACCACTTTCAACCGCCTCCTGCTGGAAACCGACTGGCCTATGGACTAACGGACTACCTTATTTTATCAGGGGTTGTGTGGGAAGTGAAAGGATGTCCTCGCACAAGTGATTCACCTACCTCAGTCCTGTGAGGAACTGATTGAGCTTACGGTACAATTGGACCACAGGCTACAGGAACGAAAGGGAGACAGGGTCTGGGGAGAGCCAAGATATTACACACCTGGAGTGGAGCCCATGCAGGTCAATGGTATTCGTGGTCCTCTTACCTGTGATGAACAAGAGAAACCACGCAAGCAGTGACTGTGCCTGCACTATGGTAAGGGGGGCCATTTCATTGAGTGTAAGGCCCGGACCAGGCCACCTGATAAGACACCCTTTAGCAAAACACAAGCAGTTGTGCACCAGAGGTGAGAACAGAGCAGCGAGTCAGAAAACTAAAGGCCCCGAGCCAGAACGAGATCCCTTGCTCAGGACAGGAGGAATACATGATCTCCTCGATAATAGCCAATACGATGCAATCTTCCGTTGCTCACATCAACGTGTCTGTTACCATCTGGCTAAATGAGACGACGCATTAGAAGGTACCAGCTCTTCTGGATTGCAGCGCCACTGGCAATTTCACCGATCAGAATTAGGCCCAGGACATCGGTATCCCCTGCATCAAGAAGCCTTCTCCAGAACCTGTGAAGGCTGTGGACAAAACTGCGTTGACTTCAGGGCCGGTGGTATATCATACCCAGTCATTGGTCATTCAGTTCGGTAGAGACCATTATGAAACCATCCAATTCGATTTAATCGACGCACCCCAGTTCTGTTTAATCCTCGGTAAGCCGTGGTTGACCCAACTCGACCCAACAGTGAGGTGGGTAGCCCGCACAGTGGCTATGGACTCGTCCTTTTGCAAGGAACACTTCCACAAGGAAGGGGCCTTCCAGCAGAGGAACAGGGAAATGCAGGCGGGCTTCTTAGCGGAGGGTTGTGAAGAACCCCTGGTCTGTTCAGCTGCCTCCTTACCTCCCAAGTACGTACAGTATCAGGATATGTTCAGCAAACAAGAAGCCAGTCAGCTCCCTCCCCACAGGGAATATGACTGCAGGATCGACATGGTACCCGGGGCTGCCATTCCATGCAGTCAAATATATGCCTTGAAGGAACCGGAAACACAACACCTGAAAGAATATCTGGACGAGAATCTCCGGTCAGGATTCATAAGGCCCTCCTCTTCACCAGCCTCCTCGCCTCTTTTCTTCATCCGGAAGAAGGAGGGAGATCTGCACACGTGCATAGATTATAGAGCCATCAACAGGGTCACCATTAAAAACCGCTACCCATTACCCCTAATTCCGGTGTTGCTAGATCAGCTCAAAGGGGCTCGCATCTTTACCAAACTAGACCTCCGTGGAGCCTACCATCTGGTCCATGTGAGACATGGGGATGAATGGAAGACGGCGTTCCGGACCAAGTTCGGGTTATATGAGTACCAAGTCATGCCCTTTGGCTTGTGAAATGCCCCAGCAGCATTCCAGTACTTTATGGATGAGGTGTTCCGGGGATACCTAGATGTGTTCTGTATCGTCTATATAGACGACATACTCGTTTACTCCCAGAACCGGGTTGACCACGTGCCTCATGTCACGGCAATCCTGGATCGTCTACAAAGGAAGTCGTTATATGCTAAACTCGAGAAATGCCTTTTCCTTGTTCCTGAGATCGAGTTCCTAGTCTACGTCATCAACGCATGAGGACTACAAATGGACAATAAAAAGGTTGTAGCCATCACACAATGGACGTCCCCTATGCATTGCAAAGCTTCCTGGGATTTGTGAATTTCTACAGGAGATTTATCAAAGGGTTCTCCAAAGTAGTACAACCCATCACGCGTCTATTGAAAAAAGGGAGACTGTTCGTGTTGGTTGAGGACGAAGAACGGGCCTGCCAGGATCTGAAAACACGTTTCACACAAGCCTCCATTCTATGACATCCAGATGTGCAACTGTCCTTCGTGGTCGAAACAGATGCCTCTCACTATGCATTGGGGGGGGGGTGTTATCCCAGAGACATCCTGAAACTGGGCAGCTGCACCCAGTGGCATATTTTTCACAAAAACGTACTCCCTGTGAGAGAAACTACAACATTACTGACAAGGAACTCCTGGCGATCAAACGAGTATGTGAGGATTGGAGACACTATTTGCTCGGAGCCAAACACACAGTTGAGATCTATACCGGCCACTGGAACCTACTGTTCTTGAAAACGGCTAGGGCTCTAACACCCAGACAACTGAGATGGTCTCTTCTTCTTGGACTATGATTTTGTCATCAAGTATCGACCGGGTACTCAAAACAGCAAAGCCGCTGCGCTATCACGACCTGACACCATGGCAGAGGACGTCCTTGAACCAGTTAAAGAACCACAAAGCATCCTACAAAAGGCATCATTCCCCGAAGCAGAAATAGCTGTCGGCGTGTCTGCCGACTTCCTGGAAGATTTAAAGGTTAGTGTGGCAGCACTCGACCAGCAGGCCTGGATACAAGAAGAAAACTGCACTTGACCAACTAGCCCCCATGAAACACAAAAGTGTCAGAGATATCCCATCTAGAGCCTGGTTCAACAAAGACCTCAACTCCGAAAGAAGACAAGTAATAGGTGCTGAAAGACTCTCAAGAGCAAACCCATCCACAACTAACCTCGCCCAGCTCAGAAGAGAATACAGGAATTACAAAAAACACATCCTCAAGGAGAAAGCCACCTTCTTCCGGAATGCCCAGGACAAAGCTAAAAAAATGCCCCAAAGAGCTCTTCAACATCATCCGAAAACAGACCTCCAAGCCTGCCAAGGAAAATCCCCCTGCTTGAAAACTACAGTGTGACAACCTGGCCAAATTCTTCAATGACAAAATCACCAAAACTGAGCTCTCCCTAGACCATCACCCTTAATCCCAACCCAGCAACTCGTCGCTCAAAACAAAGATAAACCCAACCCCAGTTCACTCCATGATCTCCAAAACCGAGACCCCTCCCCATTAACCACCAAAATAAGCCTATACCCAAGACCCTCCTCTTCACCCAAGAGTTGGAAGGACTTCAAACCTCTCACAGAAGTGGACATCTCCATGGTGATTGCCAACTCCAAACCCTCCAGCCACTACGCAGACCCACTACCCGCTTCCCTGGCTAAAAACCTCAACCTCAACTTAACCCCTCTATGGATGAAGATCATCAACAGCTCCTTAAAGAACGGACTGATGCCCAACTGCCTTAAACAAGGCCAAATCACCCCCCTGCTAAAAAAAAATCTGATGCTGACTCGAACTATCACAAAAACTTTAGACCCATCACCAACCTAACTTTCCAAGCAAAAATCCTTGAGAAATGTGATCTCTCCCAACTCAACCAATACCTGGACTCAAACAACCTACTTGACTCACACCAATCAGGTTCCAGGAAGGGATGCAGCACTGAAACAGCTATACTGAGTATAACATATGACATTCCCAACTCCCTTGACTCAAACAGATGCTGCCTGCTTGTCCTCTTCAACCTATTGGCGGCCTTTGATACGGTGGATCACAAGTTACTTTTTTATGCCCAGAGTATCGGAGCTGATGGCACTGTTTTGAAATGGTTCTCCTCATTTCTACATAACCAATCCCAACTCATAAAAATCAAAAACTCGATGTCCGACGTCTCACCCACAACCCGAGGTGTCCCACAAGGCTCAGTCCTTTCTTCCACACTCTTCGACATCTACATGGAACCCCTCACTACCATTCTAAAAACAAGCAAATATCTCCTATGACTTCTATGCCAACGACACCCAGCTCTACCTTGAAATATCCTCCATTAAAGACATCAACTGACAACTCCACACTTTTAAAAGTAGAACATTGGCTATCACTCAACAACCTCAAACTCAACCAAGAAAAAAATGAAATTCTTGTCTTCTCCAATCACGACCAACCCCCTCAGATCCAAGAATGGATAAACAACCTAGACTCCCTAAACTGCAAGCTTACCACAGCTAACTCAGCTAAATCTCTAGGGATCTCTCTGGACACAAGACTAAACATGAGCTCTCACATAAGCTCCACTGCAAAGGGCACCTTCTACAGCCTAAAACTCCTCAACAAAATCAAGCCTTTCCTACCCCCCAATGACGTAAAAATTGCAACACAAGCTCTAGGTCTGTCCAGACTTGACTATGGAAATGCCACACTAACTGGGGCAGCTAAAACACAGGTAGCCCCCTTGAGAGCCACCCTAAACGCAGCAGCAAGAATGGTCACAGGATTTAAGAAACACGACCACATCACCCCTGCGTTGCAAAACTTAAAATGGCTACCAATCGAAGCATGCTGCTGTTTCAAAATGGCTTGTCTCATCCATAAAGCCCTACACACTGGCAAACCGGATTACCTCGCAGCCAAACTCACTAAAGCAGGACAATCGAGAAACCTAAGAAGCTCCAACACGCTCCTTCTAATCCCACTCAAAAGACAAAAACAAAAAGCCCTCTTCCGCTCTTTCTCAGGCAATGCCCCCGAAATCTGGAACTCTCTCCCAATTCATATCAGAACTAACCCCTTCTTCATGAGCTTCAAGATACAGCTAAAAGAATTTTGCCTCAACCGTCATCTCTATCCTCTTAATCCCCTACTAACGGACGGTCACCACTGCGGCAAATCCTCGCGATGATCCAATCCTCAACTCCTCAACCAAACTCCCCTACCCTCCCGGAAAGGAACTTTTACCTCATAATTATTGAACTGAGAAAATTCCAGAATCTAGGTGTAGTAATGTACTGTGAGTGTTTATGTTTCTATTTAAAATAAATAAATAAAATAACGTCCTTGATGTGGCAGGAAGGCGCAGTAGGGTGGTGAGGAGAACACTGATGAGGAACTATGAAGACGGTGGGCTAGAGGCCGCGATTAGAATTCTATTACTTTGTTGCAATGCTGCAACATACAGCGCGATGGTTCGCAGAGGGAGACAATTGGGAGAAACATTTATTGGCGGGGTGCGTGGATGCAGAGGACCTACTGATATTGTTAATGGAGGGTGGTCTGGCAGACGGTTAGGTTATGGCATGGGGTCGTGCACGTGGTGCTCCGTAGGGCCCGCTTCCATAGGAAGTTACCGGTGTGGATACTTGCCCCTTTCCGCCGCATGGAGGATAACATGACTTACCAGGCGTGGAGGTTGAGAGGCCTGGGGTGACCTGTACCCGAACAAGCTCTTTATTTCCTTTGAGGATGCCCAACAGGAGTTTGGTGAGGGGCCTGGCCACTTCTTGCACTATGTGGGCCTGGACGAGTTTGCTAGAGAGACTTGGAGGACCATTCCAGCAGCCCCAACTGTATCTGGTGCGCTGGGGGTGATGCCGACTTGTGGGACAGCTGGACACTTGGTGTCTCTCATATAAATCCATGGGGGCGGATGTAATACATGGGACGCTACAGGCGCGGGAAGCATGGGAAGCTAAACTCAGGGGACCCACTGGCAGACGAGGACTAAGCCAGGGTGTGTGCACTGACCTGCAAGGTTTCTAGTAATGCGGGGTTTAAGTTGGTTAATTTTCAACTTCCTACATCGCACATATATGACCTCTGTGAGACTGAGCCAAATATATCCTGACCGCTCCTCATCCTGTCCTCGTTATAACATGGAAGGAGACGATTTTTTGCATTTGGCCTGGGGGTTGCAGTCTGATAGAACTTTTGCAGACATCTGTCCCCTCCAAGAGCCTTATGTGCATGACTTTTGGTCATTGATAGACTCACATATACCACAACACTTCAGGGAACCCTCATGTCACAGTTTTGCCAGCTGAGTAATATAGTGAGACCCAAGGGGATAAAGATGTCCTACAAATTCCACCAATTGGCGCTGGTCCTGGCTAGAAGGTGGATAGCTATCACATGAATGGGACAAACGGTGCCCCTGCTGGCTCATTGGATGAGGAATGTCACTGAGTGGTCTCTAGCCAAAGAAATTCATATGAAGAGCAGTGGAACTGAAGTTACAGGAGGATATAGAAGTGTGGGTGGGATTGTGTGATCGTTCCCTAGCTCCTGAAAATGTAGTAAGTGACGATGAAGGAGACACAGATGGTTAACAATGTATATGATCGTACCTGACCAATGTAAGTCTTTATCCACTCATGAATTGTTTATCCCGGTTACTTCAATATCAAGTAATGTGATGAACTACTGCTGATGATTCTCTCCTGTTTTGGGAATTGCCCTATGCGCTGTATTAAGATTTGCCTGAACGACAACCATGTAGACCTCTATTCGCTGACTACTTTGTACACCTAAGTTTGTGTGTGTGTTTCTCAATAAAAAAAAGAGTTTATAAAAAAAAAAGACAGTATTAGCTATAAGACCTATGAGGTTTGTGAAGAACACAGTTAGAAAGAGTAGATTTACTCTCAGTGATTGATAGCTGGCACTTAAACCTAACCAAATGCAGCACATGTTGTAGCTAAAGCTTTAAGGACAAAACTTGAACGCCCAAAAAGAGTTGCCATCTTCGTTTTCTCACACACAAAAAAAGTCATAGCATTATGGGAATTTTTTCAAAAACTTCAGGAAAAGATTGAAGGAATAGTGACTAATTACACTACATCAGCCGTCTCATAAAAATATGGCATTGCCGGTACAGAATATAGGCCAATAGCTACCTAAATTCAGTTTTAAAAAACACACACACACGATGGAAAGCTATGTGAGAACACAATCCATGGTCGAAAGTTATAATAATCTGTGGTGATGCTATGACAAGCTGTGTTTGCTAAACTTGAGCAATAAATTGCCTGATTTAGCAGAAGAAAATTAAAGCAATAAGGAGGCGGCAAATAAATAATAGGTCAGTGTGGTTTTATTGATTACATTATGATCGTTCCTTTCAGATGAAAAAATAATTTTGCTTCAGTTTTTAGGAACATCTACAAAGTCTTTTCGGTATTGTTCAACTTTACACTGCTCCAGCTCCAACACATTTTCTCACGACGGAGGTGCTAATCAATCCATTGGCAAAATCTACATTTCCTCTTAGCAACATTTTCGAGCCAAAGTTCTGTCAGTGATCTGTTTGCAGGCACCATCTGTTTAGCAAAAGAAAAAAAAACATATGTAGATTATATAAGAAAACATAGCGCAGATGAACAGTAGACCACTTTTTTTTATTTAAAGCTCTGCATAGGAGTCAGCAAGAGGTATAAGGTATCTGAACACATTTTCTTGCTGGCTGGCAAAATGTTGTGCATGGGATGGATATAAAAAAAAAAAATCCTTTATCATTCCGATTCTTGCTTATTACTGCTATAAAAGAGGCAGCACAAATTTTCATCAACAAACCTTGGGCGCAAAGGCAATGCAATAAAGCTGACCACAAGATCAGTAGCACAGACTAAAGTCAATGTGCAGTAATTTACAGACTGCATCCTCACCCTACTCAAAAAGCAGCTCTACTATGTTAAGGAATCTCCCCCAAAATCTGAGGGTAGGCGAAGATTTAATAAACGGGAATGTATTAGGGACTCAAAAAATTTCTTTAAGTAGCTATTTTGTATTACTATTAAATCAGGTGTTTATTGTATTTCGTTGAAGTACCACTTTCGGTATTGAAAGCTGCATCATGAGAAAATGAGTTTGATTCGTTCTGTAGCTCACGTTGAGAATAATGAAATAAATTAAACAAAATCTATTCCAATATCCATCCTCGATCAATAAAGCATTAGGCCTAACACCCTCTCTCCTGATGTAATAAATGTGTGCTTGCTGTTCTAAGCTAATTATGCTCAACTCCCTAGAAGCAAAATTACACACAACTAACCAAACATTTAAGAATAGTTATGTTCCTGTCAAGAAATAGTGTAAATAATTCATGAAAACGAGAAGGCAGTCCAAGGAAATTAATGTTTACACAAAATTACTGGCGTAGGGATGTTTTACTGGCCACAGGAAACATTGTACAATGCAAAATCATGGAAATGGTGCATGGATTTACATTTCAATGGGTTTGCAAGTCCACGTATTGCATGCATAATATAGCCAGCAGACGTTTCGTTATGAATATCATTTTTTTCATCCATCATTTTCTGTCGAGCATTCTCTCTCAGTATTTGTAATCTGATTAATTACTTTCCTCACTAAAAAGACTCAGTAACTTAATTGTAAAACAAATGTGCTGGAATTTGATTTCAAAAGCCACATTTTAAATTTCACTCTTGAAAGGATGCGGATGGCACACAGTCAAGTGCCAAAACCAAAGGACACCCACATGTCAGGGAATGCGAAGGAGTAGCAGAGAGGTATTTCAGTAAGTAGATCCATGGAAGGTGTTAAGAAAAAAAGAGCCTCTCTGACACAAACATTTCCGTGTATATCAGCGAGTACAGAAATTAAACAATAGCAGCGTTAGCCATCAACAATAGTTAATGCCCATATTCGAAGCATTCTGATTGGCGGAGCCAATCGCATTCAATGAGATGTGATAATATGGTGGCGTTTACGAACATCCCAGAGGAGCCGGAGGTACCGTAAATGTGAAGAACATGGCTCAATGAATGTAGATTGCCAGTACATAACCTAACTTTCATAATCAGTCCCTAGCCAGGAACGACCTCCAAAAACTGTTTGCAATACAGGACCAAACAAGCTCTTATTGGCTAGTATTGGCACAGCCAATGGAACAGACCTTGGAAATATGTAATTTTATTGTTATTGCGAGACTATGGCAGAAATATTGAAAGAAAAAAAAGAAAATAGGCTAACGCCTAAGCATGGTCGCCATGTGCTTGCAATAATCATTTAAAAAATACAAATAAAATCCTCATCTCATTGATTGATAGCTGGCACTTAAACCTAACCAAATGCAGCACATGTTGTAGCTAGAGCTTTAAGGACAAAACTTGAACGCCCAAAACGGTAATAAGGGAAGATGCAATGTCTTACATTAAGACCAAGTTGCAGGATAGGCTTCAAAAGACATCAGATCTAGAGGACTGCATTGTGGCTCCTGAAAAGTTATTGGTAGTCAACGTGATGCATCTTCTGTCTGAACGTTTGTCCTTGCTAGGGTTAACCTGAAACAATAACTGATTGATTCCACCGCAAGCAATGGATGGCGTCCTGTGTCAGTCTGTATGAGATGGGCGGTAAAGCAGTCAAGCTTTTGTACTAGCTCGCCAATAAGAATCAAATAAATAGAACAATCTCCTCTGTCTTTGCTAAGGACGGTAGGCTGATTACTAGTTAAGAAGACATCGCTGAGCTGTTTGCCTCTTACTATACATTGATTATACTCCATTAGACATCCGCAGCCTGCAGAACGCGGCCATCCAATCGTACATGACTGACCTGTGCCCAGGGGGCGTGGCTTGGCCAGCAGTGATGGCGGACGCGTGAGCAGAGAGCTCCGCATCAGCCTCACGTTTATCCTGATTTTACAGGCGTCCGAGGCTGAATTTTGCGCCACCGGAGCGCTTTGAGGGGGGCTGTGAGCGAGCAGAGAGGATCGGAAGGAGTGGAGAGGGCTACCTCACGGTTTCCAACGTAACATGAGGTAGCCCTGAGACGCAGGGAGCTCACAAGATGGCGGCGGCGATAATGATGCCGACTGAGGCGGCGACCGCGGGGCTCTGAGCACCGAATCGAGTAGGAGGGAGGTCCTGCGAGTGCTATCAGACCAGAGCTGCGGTTTGATGGTGGTGGCCGGCGGACTGGCAGAGTGAGGGACTGTAGGAGAGCGGCGGGCGGCTGCGGCCCGGCCCGTTTCCCCTGACGAACCGTGGAGGACTTCCGGCTGATTGGGGGAGATCGCGCAGCGGATTGCTGTCGGCGGCGAGAGTGGTGTGCGCCGAACAGAAACGAGTGACTCGCACGAGTGCGGGAGCCTCCTGGACTCCTGGAAGAGGCACTGGAGCTGCCTCTTGTTATTGAGTACCTGCCTGGAGAACTGGTGGTGAAGAGCGAGCGGACGGCTCGCTGAAGGTACGCGGGGCAGGGAGGTCTGAGGACTGGTCTGGGACCCCCTGACCCCGGCCCTGGGCGGCAGCAGTGACCTGCGGACCGGACTCGGCGGTGGACCCTCCTCCGCTGAATCAAAGTCCCACCTGGGAGGCCCTAGGGACGAAGAGGCTAGAAGCTGGGGGGCCCGCTGGGAGTGAGGGGCTGCTGCAGAGAACAGAGGAGGCCTAGAAGAGATCGCTCGACCCCTTGGAGGGATCCCGGATGTGGGAGAGCCCCGGGATCACTCGGGGATCTATGAACTGTCTAGCCCGCTGCGTCGCAACCCGGAGAGGGGCCTCTGTTGCGACTGTGTGGATTCATTCACGGGGTGACCGCCTAGACAACAGAGTGAAAACTGAGCGCTTGGGAGGCGCTGGGTCCCCCGTTGAGAGGCACGGACAGGGGCATGCAGATGCCCCAGTGGCGGCGATGAAGATAGCATGAGAGGAACGGAGCCCTCCGGCTAGTGGACTGTGACTGCGGGGTGATTGGAAAATGGAATGACCCAGATTCTGTCCTGTAGCCCCTACTTCAGAGCTGAGAATAGCACGCCCGAACTCCTGCCGCAAGTAACGGGACGACAACTCCCATTGAATTGAGGAGAGAGCCAATACAGACCCTGCAGAGCACTCAGAGTAATGCGAGAAGTTTGACGACAGGAGCAAGAGGAGTCCTTGCAACTATGGGCAAACCTAAGGGCCGCCAGGCTGGGGTGCCCCAGGACCAGGGGGAAGAAACACAAGGGCCGGCGAGCGGTGCCTCGGATGACCCAGTGCAGAGACAGTTGCAGCAGATCCTGGCTGCCATAGCAGACACAAAGGCGACCCTTCATCAGGACATTAGCACGGTTGCAGTGGGGCTTGGCCTATTGCGAGACGAGCACAAGAAACTCTCTGAGAGGGTAAAAAAAACTGAACTCGATATCACGGAAATAGCGCCAGCACAAGGATGTGGCGCAGCAAGTGCAGGCCTTAACGGACAGGGTATCAACACTAGAACGCAGAGCTGAAGATGCAGAAGGACGCAACCAGAGGAATAACGTAAGGGTCGTGGGACTGCCGGAAGGATCAGAAGGGGGCAATATGGTGTCATTCCTGGAAACATGGTTCAGAAATGTAGTCGCTCCGGAAGAACTTACAGCATTTTATACGCTTGAGAGAGCCCACAGAGTGCCGGCCCGACCACTGGCCCCAGGGAGGCCCCCAAGACCGGTGGTGGCCCGCCTGCTTCATTTCAGAGACATGGACTTCCTATTACAAAAGGCAAGAGCAGATGGCCCCTTTACAGTGGACAATGCTAAAGTCACGTTGTTTCCGGACTATACGATGGAGGTGCAAAGGAGGCGCGCCTCTTACATAGCGGTGAAGAAGGCTTTGCGGGAGGAGGGCCTCCAGTACTCCCTAATGTTCCCAGCTCGGTTGCGTATTATTCTGGATGGAAATACTCACTATGTTGACTCTCCCCAGGAAGCTTGGGACTGGCTGGAGAACTATAAGAAGGAAATACCGAGAGATGGGGCCCTGGGAGAGATACGTGACCGAAGGCTTAATAGACCTGCGCAACCGCGTCGGCGCACCCGCAACAGGACCCAGAAGAAGCCCACGCTTACACAGACGGCTAGTGAGCGGGCAGCGGCGCTGCAGGCAGTGGTGGAACTAGCGCAAGTCCGAGCTCCTACATCGGATGAAGAAAAGGGCAATACCACCGACGGCTCTGTTGGGCAAGACTCGGACTCATCCTTAACTGGCGAGGAGCGGATGCCAGTGGTGACACCGCAGACGGCGGATAACATAGCCTGAAGCAGACGGCTGCAGGACTGTGCCAAACTAGAAACCTGCGAACTGGTCCGCTAGCGAGGGAATGGTGGACAGCCCGGACTGGTGTAGATGATTCGAGGCTGATGTGCATTATTTGGGATTTATTTGAGCCAGTTGCAATCCCCAGCACCTCTGACTTCGTCAGAGGACATTTGAGAGAGTTGTTTTCATGGTTTGGATGGGTACTAGCTTTGTAGTAGCTGTCCTGGGGAGGGGGAGTTGGGGTTGTTTCTTAGTATCAGGGGTTAATAGGGCGAGGCATGTCACTAACCTAGCTCACAGGGTTGCTTTCCAGACGCAGTTGGGATGGGTCCTACAAATGATCTGAAGTGTATATCCTGGAATGTGCGGGCATGCATACCATGTGGCGTCGCCAAAAGCTTCATGCGTATTTAGTGCGGAGAGGAGTTCATATTGCGCTGTTACAGGAAACTCATTTGCAGGCGCAGGAGGGGGCAGCATTGCAGCGGCGCTGGCGGGGTCAATTGTACTACACAACCTATTCTGCCTTCGCCCGGGGAGTGTTGGTTTGGATAAGAGCGGGGGTGCCTTTCCAATGTAGGGAAAAGCTTATTGATCCAGAGGGCAGATTTGTCGTGGTCCTTGGGAAACTAGATGGGCGTGACATTGCTCTGGGTAGTATATATGCTCCCAATACGGAGCAGCCCGCCTTTTTTGCACAGCTGTCCACGAAGTTGGCATCTTATCTTACCGGATCGGTGTTATTGGGAGGGGATTTTAATTGTATAATTGATGTGGCTTTGGACCGCTCCCACCCCCGCTCCCTAATGCTCCCACTCATAAGGTTGCGGAAGCCAGGCGGAATTGGCAGGCCCAATGGGGCCTGGTGGATACCTGGAGGACCCAACATCCAGATGCCCGGGATTATTCCTATTTCTCGGCGTTGCACGACCTTCACGTGCACCTGGACGCATTGTTATGTACTCCGGACGTACATGCCGGAGTGCAAAGTAGTTGAATATCTTGCCAGAACGTTATCAGATCATAATCCTGTATTCCTCCGGATGCACTGGTCGCGAATCCGGGCCCGGATACCTACCTGGCGGCTCCGCCCAGAGACATTGGAGAACCAAGTGTTTAGGGACACGGTGGGTACGTCCATCACCCAATATTTCGGGGACAATGAGGGAACTGCCTCCACGCCGCTAGTGGAATGGGACGCCTTTAAGGAGGTGCTTCGAGGGCGCTGTATGTCTGAGATGGTGGGAGTGCGCAGAGTGCTGTTGGAGGAGGTAGAAGAGGCCGAAAAACGCTTGCGAGCTGTTGAGAAAATACGCCCTGAAAGACCTGATAGACAGCGGGACTTGGAAGAGGCAAGAGAGGTAGTGGCAGGACAGGTGGAGCACCTAAGATGCTTTGATCACAAGGCGTATATTACACGCACTCATGTCGAGGGGGATAAATCGGGAGCCTTGCTGGCCTGGCTGGCTAATCCATCGCGCAGGGGATCGCCAATATTGGAGATCCGTGACACACAGGGAGGCGCTTGCTTCACTCAAGAAGGAATAAACGAGCTGTTTTACGATTTCTATAAGGAATTATACAGGAGCAAGACAGACAGGACCGGGGACGATTTAGAGGGATTTACACACGAGCTCCAGCTCCCACAACTGGAGGGTGATCAAGCTGAGGCGCTCGGCGGGGATATTGAACTAAGAGAAGTGCGGGCGGCTATTAAACACATGGCGCGGAACAAAACGCCGGGAACAGACGGGCTCCCGATCGAGTTTTATGCTACTTACTCTGAGCAGTTGGCGCCGCGGTTGATGACTTTGTATAATAGGGCGAGACACCTGGGCCATCTCCCTGTGTCCACAAGAGAGGCAGTTATTATCCCGCTCCTGAAACCTGGTAAGTCGGCATGGGATAGAACGGCAAATCGTCCGCTATCCATGCTTAACACGGACTATAAGATATTAAGCCGTATCCTAGCCACCCGTCTGTTGCCCTACATGTGAACCATAATCCATCGCGATCAATCTGGCTTTATTCCTACTCGGAATACGGCCTTAAACGTTCGGAGATTGCTGCGAATACTCGAAGCGGACTCTTACCCCAAAGCTACCGCTGCGATATTTGCCGTTGATATAGAGAAGGCTTTCGACAGTTTGGAATGGCCTTATCTCTTTCATGTCATGGCCCGATTTGGGTTGGGGGAAGATTTTATAGCATGGACGGCTTTACTTTATAAGTCCTCTACAGTGTGGGTCCGGAAGGGAGGGGTGATATCGGAAGCTTGCGAAGTGGCTAGGGGCACAAGACAGGGATGCCCGCTTTCCCCTCTTCTGTTTGCATTGGCTATGGAGCCATTGGCGGCGAAAGTTAGGACTGGGAGATATTTTAGGGGGCTGCGGGTACAGGATCAAATACATCATATAGCCCTATACGCGGATGATCTGCTTATGTTCCTGGGAGAGACAGAGAGAGAATTATTGGGAGCGAAGGCGGTATTGCATGAACTAGGGGAGATGTCTGGCCTTAGAGTTAATTGGGCTAAATCCTGCTTGTTTCCCACAGATGGCAATAGAAGTGACTTACAGGAAATAGCGGGAGTGCGATGGGAATGTAGGTGCCTCCCCTATCTGGGGGTCCAGATATATCATTCCAGATCAGATATACTGGAGTGCAACATCGTTAGAGCGGTAAGAGGCCTGGCGGGCAGTTTTGATTTTTGGGGAACGCTGCCATTGTCGGTAGCGGGCCGGGTGTCTTTACTTAAAATGGTGGCACTTCCCCGACTGTTGTACTATTTCGGAACCCTGCCGATTTGGATACCAGCGCGGATATTTAAACAACTTACGTCCATGACCACGGGGTTTTTATGGGGTACTGGGAGACGGAAGGTTTCCCTGAAAGTGCTGATGCGTCCACGGTCGGAGGGTGAATGGGCAGTACCTGACTTCGAAACCTATTACTTAGCTGCACAGTTGCAGTGGTTGACGCAACGAGTGGCGATGAGACTGCGAGGTGCGGAGGAGGAGAGAGGGGGAGTCCCGGAGCTGCAGCAGCTCTCTCAAATAGTATTGGACCTTCCTGTATGCATGGGTGCCCTCCCTGAGGACCTTAAGACAGCAAGACAATGTTGGAGGCGGAGTCTCAAGAGGGCAGGTTTGAAGGTGCTGTATGCCCCTGATATACCGCTCTCTATGTGCGAGGCGCTTCCCCACGGGGGTTCTTGGCGGGAGATGAATGACTGGGATGAGAGGGGGCTGACTACCATTGGGGAGTTATATGAGGACGGGACTATGCTGCCCTTTTGTGCTTTACAGGAGCGATTTGATTTAAGAGGGGGGGACTTCCTGCTCCATGCAGCGCTGACGGCGGCTATTCGTGCGCATTGGAAAGAGGGTCAAGCGGAACCTAAGGTTTCTTTAGGGGGGGGCGCTAGAGGGCGCACGGCAAAATGGCCGCACTGGTGTGAGGCTCTGCCCGGCCGAGCCGATATCCGACCATTATCTGCTGCCATACGGGGTAAAAGTACCCGCAAACCACTGGAGTGCCTCCCGGAACCGAAGCAGCACCATAGGGCAGGATTGCTGGGCCGGCGACGTCGTTGGGGACACGCTGGCGGCGATTGGCAGTGAGGAGGCTGCCACTGAGAAAATGGCGACCGCTACTCGGGCATAGGCCTCCCTGGGCCGGCATGCTGTGCGACCGTCCTGCAACTGCCTACTGTCCATAACGACGCTGTGCGCTGGACTCTGCGGCAGCGGCGGCCCCCCCCGATGAGACCGAGGGCCCGGTGAGGGAACTGCGCAGTGGAGCGGCGGAACGCTACTTGACTGCTGGGCCTGCAGCTGCGGGGACGCAATCGGCAGCACAGACATTGGCTGCGACTACCTGTGGACTCGGACGCCCATCGGCGCCGGTTGCGGTGAGTGGGGTGCACGGCTGGGCCTGGGCTACAGCTGCGTAGGTGGGTGCGGGCCCGGGCCTGGGCTGAGGCCTGCGAACTGTGGCTGGTGCGGGGCATAGGGGATTTTGGCTGTTGCGGCTACGGAGGGGCCACAGAGGAGATCGCTGCCTGCCTGCTGCCACCGGGTGTTCGGCTACGCTGGATGCTGGCATCCATGAGAGTCTGTGGCGAGTACTCCCCCCGGCTTGAGGTGTGATCTTGGGGCAACATCGCTACTACCCCCTTAACGCACTTGGTGGGCCTGCACTGGAGGGGTCCCATATTGAGGCCCAGTGGGTGACGCTGCAACCTTTCCACCCCCCTCCCGCCGTGGTGTCTGCGCTCTGTGGTGGTGCTGCCTGCTCGCTCTGGGTGCCAGAAGGCGCATATACTGGGCACACCATTGGGAGATACAACTGAATTGCGATCGGCGCACTGGGCTGAAGCAGCTACTGGGGCTACATAGGCGCGGATCTCCTCAGTGAGGGGAGTGCAGGTGTAAAATGGGGAAGACGGACAAGTCCCAGCCGCGCTTGACATTCGACCTGCGCAAGCCCGCGAAAACTGCACAAAAGGCGGCTTCTGACTCGGAGGCAGATGCGCAGGCGGACGGCCCTACCACACTAGAAAGCACGCTGCTAGCCATGCAGCGCTCTCTGCAGACCATAGAAGGCACGATGGCCTCGGTCAACAACCGCCTCGATCGTGTGTTCTCCCAGCTGGAGAAACAGAATGCACGCATGGGGGAGGTGGAGCAGAGGGTGTCTGACACCGAGGATGGTTTGAGCACTGTGGCAGAAAAAGCGTTGAATATGGAAAAAATACTGGCCGTGATTCAAGCCAAGAATGAGGAGTTAGAGGCGAGATCGAGGCGCAGCAACATCCGCATCACAGGCCTACCGGAGTCCACAAATGTGGGGAAAATGGAGATGTATATCGAAGGCCTGGTTTCGGAGATCTTCGGGCCTGAACATCTCTCCAGAATGTTCATTGTGGAGCGAGCCCACCGCTCGCTAGCTGCCCGTCCGGCCCCGGGGGCTCCTCCCCGCCCTATAATTGCCAGGATCCTAAATTACAGAGACCGAGACACAATCTTACGGCTCGCCAGGGAGAAGGGTCCGATAGTACATCAGGGCAATGCGCTCTCCTTTTTTCCCGATTTTACGGTGGCAGTGCAGGCTGCCCGCCGTGAATTTGGCTCCGTAAAAAAGCTCCTACAGGCCAATGGGGTCCCATACGCCATGCTGTATCCAGCTCGTCTTCGCATTGGCGGGGATGGTGACTCCAAGATCTTTGCTTCTCCTAAGGCCGCAATGGAACACGCTAAACATCTGAAGCGACAGCGACGAGAGTCTGGTACAGCACCCGAGGACGAATAGAAATAAAGAGATGGGAACACTTACCTGAACTGGCACGCACATTAAGTTTCTTATATTGGCTGGTAGACGAGGGGCGCTAAACTCTATTGGAAGATGTGGACGCTATACAACATGTGTTACTGGACCTCAGTGCTGGCTGGGTTATTGTCTTTAACTGGCTTCCCTCCCCTGAGCTGCTGCCTTATAATTCTTCCTATATTTCGATTCACGTGATGTCTTGAGTTTTCCGACACTGGGGATTGGCTCTGCTTGGCCGTAGCTAGTGGGGACCTGCTGGTTGTTTGTCCGTGAGGGGTGTGCGCTGGTGTCGGGGTCATGGCACTACTACACATCTGTGACTGTAAATATGGGCGATTCCCCTGTATTGGCAATTAGTAGACCTACTCGGCCACCTCCTGTTTTGTGGGAGGTTAGTAGCACTCAGTGCCCCCCGTAAATGGGTATACCCCAAAGTTGCGTTTTGTTTATTGGGATAGGGGTGGGGGAAGGGTTGAGCTATGGGATGGCTTTGGCGTGTTGGGGAAGCTAAAGTGGGTGGGGGGAGGAAGGGTCCTGGGCTGGGCAGGAAGAACGTGGGGGTTTATTGATCGAACTATCACTGTGTGGGTAGGCACGGATTCCTGGTTATCCTTGAAGAAGATTGTCCATTCTTATGTTTCTAATGTCCCACTATGGCCGGCCGGCTACAATGACTTCTCCATTTAAATTCCTGACTTGGAATGTTCGAGGCTTGAACACGCCTAAAAAGATTAGATCTGTGATTGCCTATTTAGATCGGGTGGGTGTTCATGTTGCCCTACTACAGGAGACACATTTAACCCGGGAGTCAGCTGGTAAGATAGGCGCACGCTGGTCGTGCGTAAAGGTTGCCTCGTCCTTCTCCAGTTACTCTAGGGGCGTGCTCATCCTGGTAAAGAGAGGTGTGCCTTTTACTGTGGTTAACTCGGAGACGGATGACTGCGGGCGAGTGGCGATGGTGCATGGATGCTTGGGGGGTGAAAGTGTGCTGATAGTTAATGTCTATGGTCCGAATGTAGATGACCCCTCATTTTATTCTGATGTGTGGCGGAGAATATCGAAGTTCCCTCCAGCCGCGATAGTGTGGGGGAGATTTTAATTTGTGTTTGGATGCAGCCATGGATAGGGTAAGTAGTGGTATGTTGCGGCCTAAACTTGCTACAGACATGCTGCTAGGCCTGATGGATACTGGTCAACTAATTGATATCTGGCGCTCCCGGAATCCAGAGGCCCGGGAGAGCACTTTCGCTTCGGCGGCCCATGGTTCCTGGTCCCGCATTGATTTTTGGCTAGTCTCGGCGCAGGTTTGTAATTGGACTACAGCAGTGTCGCATGAGGCACCTACTCTGTCGGACCATTCCCCTGTACTTCTGGAGCTGCAGCTCTCGACCTACCAGAGACCGCCCTTTGCGTGGAGGCTTCAACCTTCAGAGCTCAAAGACTCGGTTTTCCACCAGACCGTGGCTGAGGCAGTCAGGAATTATTTTCTGGAAAATGAAGGATCTGTAGACAGCGCGGGCACGCTCTGGGAAGCGTTTAAGGTTACCATAAGGGGAACCTGTATTGGGGCTCAGTCTGGTATCCTGCGAGATATTTGCCGTAGAATACGGAAATTGACATCTGACATATCCCAGCGGGAGCGAGAATTTGAGTCTGACCCATCCTCAGCTAAACTTGCGGCCATGAGGGAGCTTATCTTGGAACACAATGATGCGGTGGATCAGGAGCTATCACATTGCTCCAGACGGCAGATAGCGCGCTACTACGGGGAGGGGGGCAGACCGGGCCGCTCGCTCGCACAAAACATTTCGGAACCGCGCCGTCAAGATGACATTGCGGAGCTGTTGGATGAAAATGGGATCGCCCGTCATTCAACTGTGGACCTCTGCGATACGGTTTTGCGATTCTATACAAGTCTCTATGCCACCAGAGAGTCTCCATCGGTGGTGGAGATAGATGCCTATCTCGACGAAATAGCGTTAGGATGGTTATCTCCAGCACATCGAGAACACCTCGTACAACCATTCGGAGTGGAAGATGTCAGGGAGGCTATCACGTCGTTACCAACCTGTAAAGCTGCAGGACCTGACGGGCTACCTGGCGAATTTTACAAAACCTATGCAGCGGACTTGGCCCCTCGGCTCCTGGCTGTATATGCAGAGGCTTATGATAGTGGGACACTGCCGCACTCCCTCCGGGAGGCCCTCCTTGTCACCCTATTGAAACCAGATAAGCCCCCAAATCAATGCGGCTCCTACCGACCTTTGTCCATCATCAATATTGACGCAAAGATTCTCGCCAAAATGATCGCCACCAGGCTGCAGCCGTTGGTTCCTTTACTGGTGTTGCCTGATCAGTCCGGCTTCGTCACGGAGCGCTCTACGACACACAACCTGCGTACGCTCTTCGCCACGCTACACTACTTTGAACCTGATTTCCAGGCGGTGGCCGTGTTACTCGACGCGGCTAAGGCCTTTGACTCTTTGCAGTGGCCCTTTATGTTTGCCGTGCTGGGCCGCATGGGCTTCCCACCTTTTTTTCTGCAGTGGCTTAGGGTGCTTTACAGCGGACCGGTGGCTCGCGTTCGGGTTCATGGATGGGTGTCCTCATTGTTTTGCATTGAACGGGGTACAAGGCAGGGATGCCCTCTGTCTCCTATGCTTTTCTCTTTGGCGTTGGAGCCCCTCGCCTGTATGCTGCGTCAGAAACATGCTGCGGCGGCTCTGAGGTTCAGGCTGCGACCCTTAATTGTCTCACTTTACGCAGATGACATGCTGCTGTATGTCCGCGAACCTGCTACGTACCTATCTGCGCTGCTGCGAGAATACGTAAAATTTGAAAGATTCTCGGGCCTGGGGATTAACTGGTCCAAATCCGTAGTGTTTCCATTAACTGCGCGAACAGCTGAAGTCGAGGTGGACTTCCCATTAGCCTGGACATTGGACCCGGTCAAATATCTTGGAGTTTGGGTGCACAGGGACCCGACTGTCGTTGTCTCCGAGAACTATGGTCGCACGGTTTCACGTATATCTGAACAAGCCGTGCGGTGGGCACACTTACCTCTCTCATTAGCCGATAGAATTGCCGTTGTGAAGATGGTCTTTTTACCCAAGCTGTTGTATTTTTTCGTTAACATCCCTATCAAATTGAATATGGCACTGTTCCGCACGTTACAGTCTGCGCTCTTAACATTTGTGTGGGGTGGTAAGAAACCCCGGTGTCGATGGGAATTGCTGGTGCTACCATTTGACCGCAGTGGTTTCGAGGCCCCAGACTTTCGTCTTTATTATCTATGTGCGCAGGCGCAATTCGCGCATTACTGGCATTTCCCACAGCGCTTTCAGCCCCACGTGGCGATTGAGTCGGATGCTGTTTTTCCTCTTCCAGTACAGGCAGTTGCGCTTTCAGGGGGAACAGGAGGCCCACGAAATGAGATCAATCCCACGCAGTGCACGGCGTGGGCGTGGCGAATGCTTGCACTCCGGGCTCAACTTTCTTATCTATACGCTCCATCCGTACCATTAGTCTCACATCCAGATATCTCTGCGGCACGAGAGGCGACGGCCAGGAGGGAGCTCACGGCTGCGGGCATCACCACACTGGGCGACTTGTATGTGGGCGGTCAATTTAAAGACTTACGGGCGGCGCAGGGTGGCGTAAATCGACCTTTTATGTTTAATTTTACATATGTTCGGGTCCGGCAAGCTGTCCGTGCGGCATATCCAAATTATCCAACCGAACCTACCACTTTGCGGGCGCTGCAGGTGATGCTCTCAGGTGCGTCCCGAAGGGGTCTCATTACTAGGCTGTATAACGCCTCGCTGCGGGAGCAAGAAGACTCCCCCTCGTGTGTACGGTGGGGAACGATGTTGGGCACCCCCATTACACCTGAGACTTGGAGGGAGTGTTGTCAGCTCACGGGACGTCTCACAGCTAATTGCAACCTCAGAATTATTCATTTTAAATTCCTACATCAGGTATATTACACTCCCCTACAACTGCATAAATATGGTCTGAGAGAGGCTGCTAACTGTGTGAGATGTGGAGCCCCGGATGCGGATTTTCTCCATGTGGCTTGGATGTGTCCTGGTGTGCTTGCGTTTTGGACTGCGGTGACGACCATGCTTACGGCGGTTGTGTCAGAACCTGTGTGCTGTACCCCTGAGATGTGCTTGCTGAGCCACGTCAAACCATGTAACAGGCGCCTAGTGGCACTCTCGACCCTTTTTGCAAAAAGGGCAGTAGCGCAATGCTGGGGAGCCAAGGTAGTACCCACTGTTAAGAAATGGCTTAAGGACTTACTATACTGTAGGGATCAGCTTCGGATATATGGCGAAGAATTACCTGAGTCTTCCCGCCCCAAGGACTTTTGGGCTCCCCTTACAATATATTTGATGTCCCACCCTGACCTGGCATGAATGAGGGATGCCCCTAGGAGAGGGACCAGCTGGCAGGCATAGCAGGCGCTGTCTCCCTATGGGACGTTACTAAAGGTGTGTTCAAGTTGGCTGGCCATAGACGTGGACTGTGTAGAAGAGTTTTTATCACTGTCACCACCCACCATGCATACGTTGATTTTTTGCAATAAGCGAAGTGTTTTGAAATCTGATAAGGATCTGCCTGGGAGGGAGGGAGAGGGGGGGTATGGGAGGGAAGTACTGCGAAATTATCTTTCTGAGTTCATTGAATTGACTATTGGCTTGTGTATACCGAGTTGTAATTATGCACTAAAATCAATAAAAAAAAAAAAAAGATGTTAAAAAATAAAATAAAAAAATAAAAAGGTTTCTTTAGGGTGTCAATATATAGTGACTGCAGCGGGGAAGTTTAAAGCGGTCACATGGCTGTACAAGCGCATGACTCTTGAGAAGCTGCCCCTTTTGGACGTACTCAAGCGAAAGTGGGAAGTAGATGTAGGAGGAGAGATACCGGAAAGGGCTTGGGCTGAGGTGGTAGAGCGAGCGTGGAAAAGCACCAGGAACGCCCGCTTTCAATTGCTTCATTTTTATGTTTTACATTGCGCCTACCTCACGCCGGCGAAAATCAAAACATATTTCAACACTAACTCAGACGAATGCCCAAGATGTCGAGGAGAAGGGGCAGACTTCCCCCACATGATATGGGGGTGTCCGCTTCTAGCTAGTTATTGGAATGAAATAATTGCACTATTGAAGGTGGTGAAGGAAAGAGAGCTAGATCTGGCATTGGGGACTTGTATACTGCATTGGTTCCCCCACACAGCTAAAACTAAGATCACCAGCAAGTTTATAGATATGGGGTTGGTAGTGGCCAAGAGGGAAATTACGATGCACTGGAAGGCGAGCGGGCCCCGAGTTTAGATCGATGGAAGAGAGAGCTCATCAAATGGGCAGAATGTGATGGAATAGTTAGGCTACAGATAGCAAAGAGGACGGGGAGTGAGAGAGCACTTGAGGCGGCTAGGGCATGGGAACACTTGGTGGGATTATTGAAAGACCCAGACGCTGAGAGCGATGACGACATTGATCCGGGAGTGCCGGAAACAGAGTAGACTTTTATAGCGAATAGACATAACCATGCGACCGCATTAGATATATATACGATGAGTGAGACTAAAGTGGCAGTCTGTACAAGCCTGTATTGTTTGCGTTATGGAGACCACCAATTGCGCACTGCTAATGGTTACTGATAAGTACAGAGTAGCGCGGGATGTGACATGCCTGGAGGGAGGGGGGGAACTTAGATTTAGGTTAGACTTAATAGGGATAGTGATGTTTCTTTATATGGGCCCCATTGAGCATTGGAGATTACTACCCTTGTCACATGGCTCTTATTTTCCGAGGTCACAGCAGGGAAATGCCATAGGAATGCGCCAAAGATCCTATGCTCATACGATTGTACACCATAAAGAGGGGAGGGGGTCTAGACTTATTTTTGGGGAAATGTCAATGTCTTGATTTGTAAACCTAATAAAGTTTGTTTAAAAAAAATAAAAAATGACTGACCTGTGCCCAAGCTGTCACTCGCCGACAGATTTATGCTTGCCGCCCCTATTACAGAGCAAGAAATAATGATGGCAATAACAGCTATGCCTTCAGGAAAAAAAACAGCCTTCACAGCATTCCTGAAGAGATTTTTTTTTTAAGTACTCCTCCTTACTGGCTCACCACCTTTGCAATCTGTTTGAGGGAGCATTTAAGACTGTCTCTCTACCATACGACCCACAGTGAGCTACTATTGCAGTTATCATTCAGCCTAACAAGCCAGTGCATGACTGCGCCTCCTATCGTCCCATATCACTCATCAACATTGAATCTATAACGCTAGCTAAAAAACTGAAGACTCATCTTGCTGGTGTGGTCTTTGGTTCACCAAGTCCAGAATGCGGTCATTCCCGGTCGCAGCACTAGACACTGCCTGAGACTTCTCCATTTGGTCCTTGCACGGACACACAAGATACCAGTGGACTCTACACTGCTGATGGTAGACATGTAGAATGTGTTTGATTCATTTAGTCCATTGTCCTTTCCTACATCAGGTGCTGGAGAAAATGAATTTTGGGTGACGCTTTTGCAGGTTTGTCCCGGTTCTTTATATGGAACCATAGGCACAGGTTAGAGTGAACTGAACTATGTCGGTGCCATTCTCAGTGGGAAGGGGCATGTAACAAGGTTGCCCTCTCTCCCCTCTGTTTGCACTTGTGGCCGAGCCCCTCGCTGCATGGATTCCTATAGACACCCTGGCCGAGAGAGTCCAGTAGGCAGGGTGAGGATAGAATTTCTCAATATACTGATGATAGATTGCACGTTCAAAGATCCGAGACCGCCATCCTATGCCTCATGGAAATGCTTTGCATATATAGTGAGGCCTCCAGCCTTCAAGTAAACTGGGGGAAGTCCATATATGTGCGCACTGGTGAAAGCCATAAGCCACATTTCACTCCCGGCCTTGGCACCCATTCGGATTGTAGGGGACCACTTCCAAGTACTTGGGTATGGAAATTACGGTGGGACAACAACGAGATTGGGAATTGAATATAGTCCTTCTTTTAGACAAATGGAAGAGGAAGCTGGCCTAGTGGACCTCTTTGCCCCTTACCTTAATGGGCCAGCTTGCGCTATTTAAAATGATCTTCTTGCAGTGCTTTCTTTACAGTATACAAAATTATCCGTTTCAACTCCCATCAATGTTTTTCACTGATTTATAATCTCAAACTAGTGTTTTCCCATGGGATGGGGTGGCAGGTGGAGTCTCGCCGGTATCCTTTGAGAAGTGTTGGCAGGTCCCTTACAATGGAGATATGGGGGCTGTGGATGTTTGGCTCTATTAATGGACTTCTCAGCTCATTCCCATTAATGATTGGCTATTCAGTGACAGGGAAGATGCCCTAAACAGATAAGAATTCGACTTCCTAGACCAATTAGATCTATTTCATATACTCTATGGCAAGGTAGTCCCCAGAATGTTGCCAGCGGTCACTAGAATACTAGTAAACTGCAAATATCTGAGGATCCGGGCGGTGCCTTGAACCCATCTAAGGCGGCATTGAGGAGCAGCCGAGGTGAGTGATTTGGTGGGGGGGGGGGGGTCATGGGCATTTGTACTGATCTCTTGTGGAATGGAACACTGACACTGCAGCAGCAAGATGATGAGCACTCAGCGGCAACATTTAGTTGCCTACCCAGGGAAAAAGAAAAATCTCAGAGCGGACCTAGCTGCGGAGCTGGCTAGCTTAGGTGCTCTATATAGCACTACAGTTGAGAGGCAGAAGGGGGGGCACTACACCCAGAAAACAGCAGACTCTATATGCGTGCTGTGGAGGCAAGAGTATATAATCCAGGAACTACCTGGATAGAGCATTTACCACCACCACAAGACCTATGGGCAATAAAATAACATGTGACACTGAGGGAAAATCCTACCGAGGCATACTGTAGGGAGAACCTGTAACACACTGGTCCCTGTAAAATGGGAGCACTCTCATTGGTGTAGTGAGCTGTAGGGAATTCCCAACTAAATGAAGTATTATCAGGCAACACAATCTCTGGGACAACAAAGAAGGGAAAAGGAATTGAAATGGGAATTTACTGAGGGGGGAGGACATTTTTACAAGGACCTCTTCCACTAAGAAAAACTCAATGGCAAGTGCAGCCCGGATGAAACATACTCTCCACTGGTGCCACACTCAACTGAAGCTCCAGCATAGGTCAGAGGAGTGCTGGAGGGGCTGTGGAGGGAAGGGCACTCAGACACGTAAACAGGAATGCCCAGGTCTGGAGGCTTACCTTTCCATGACACAAAGTGAAGGTCTAGTCACATTATTGTTGTACAAAACACAGTTTATTGCCACACCTCTTTATGTGATACACCCAGGGCATGGATAAGTGCCCAATGCCCAACATGAGGGCAAGTGTTGTGCACCCCTCCAGGTGACAGAACATGCTTTGGACTTAACATTACCATGGACAAGACTAACATAACATGTGTATTTGTAAAGCACACATTCACCCGTAGGCCCTCTTGGTGCTGAATAACAGGTGTTTATTGTTACTCATCTCAATGGTACTCATTTTATTGACCTCAGAAGGATGAACGGCTGAGTGGACCCGCTGGGATTTGAACCTGTGACCATGAGGTCGAACACAGCCCCCTACAGTGGACGCATTAGTCCACTAAGCCACCAGACCCGGCTTAGGCCTGTGTAAAAAGCAGATTACCATGATGCCAGGGACAAAATAAAAGTCAGGATGCTAGTTTCACATGCAGTTGGGTACTCAGATCAGTGGAATGTGTCAGTTTACCCTGCAGAGGATATTGCAACCCCAACAACCCCTTTTCCCCAGGGGATGTAGGCACGATATCTTGTACACTTGAAACTTTTTATTGAAAGGTTTAATCCATAAAACATTTCATACAATACAGAGAGGGGCAAAATGAGGTAAAGTTCATGAAGACAAAACCATACTTATTCCTACCACCTGAGCTGGTAATGAACAGCACCTCATGTGAACCCATTCGCCTGCACCAACAGCACTGTAAAGGTGTTGTAATTTGGAAAATGACACCATAGGTTAGCAGAGACTGAAGAATAGCACTTACACAAATCCTGGAGGCACTGGAGGAAAACCAAATGCTGTTTCCAAGTATGAGAAAAACAGAACAGTTGGAAGAACACTAACGTTTGTTCTGTATGAAGCAAACAGACCCAACTTTGAATTTGTGAGGTTACAAATTTTGAGGGAAATGCCGATGGTAATAGCCTGACATCTGAAGACAATTATTAACAGCTACGAGTCTTTAGATTGAAGACAATTGACTACCAAAGGTACTAACTAAGAATGGAAGAGAGCCGAGTCACCTTGAAACACAGTGGCCTACTAATGACCAGTCTAATCTGTACGTTTCCATCTCCAGAAGCTAAATCATATGTTCCAGATGCTCCTCAAAATAGCCCTGGGCAGGACCAGGCAATATGGTCTCACAAACAAGACTTACTAGTATTATTCCATAGTACAAGTACTAAATATCTATGTACCCTGAAATGTAATTAGAATGACTTTAAATCTCTATAGACTGTAAAATGGACATCAGTACATCTGAGGTCATACTATGTGTTTTGTGAGTTGACAACTGTTTACCAGAAACCTCAATACTGATAGAAGTAATTAAAAGTATATACTAGAAATCTAGAAGGAGAGACATTGGGCATTGATAGCATTGAACAATTAAAGATCATACACATGAGGTCTGGAGGGGGAGGAATACAATATTTCTCTACAAGTTCAGTCCATAGTACAAGAAGAAGTAGTTCGTTATTTTTTTTTTTTGTTTAAATTTGTTTTATTGTTATTTCTTAGAACTTTAAAACAAAACAGAGTAGAATAGCCCGTATACATATTACATATCACCCGTCTCAGGCGATCATTAGATATGGCAATACATTTTATGACAATGTACAATTATATGATTATCTTTAGGTTGTAAATCCAATACAGGATGAGGTGACGCTCTGTCCAGAGAATATATAAAGAAAGTACAAAAAAAAGAAGGGGGGGGAGGACAAAGGATAAGGCAGAAAGAAATTCCCAACCGTTATTCATATATATACTATTGTGCTGGGTAACAATACGCTCTATTTGTCCTAACCACACAAGTTGGAGATATGGATCTGGTCAGCCAAAAGAACTGCCAGCCTAGCGACAGGTGATAGAGCGGTTATAAACACTCATGTCTGCACGACTGCTGTGTAAGGTTGAGTGTCAGGGATTATCAGTAGCCAGGCGCATTGTGTCTACGTCCTAGTGGGTCCAAGTGGGCGCCATTTGTGGTGCGATGCGTCCGTCGTCACCTACTGCCGTGTCGGGTACCACGTCCGAGTCTTGCTCTGCCATGCGAAAATCCGACAATATTGCGTCCCATGCTGGTGCTAGTGGTTGCCTACGCAGCCCAACTGCGTCCTCGCGGCGGAGTGCAACGCTCTCCGCCGGCGCCCAGCACAGGAGGGAGTGATTCCAGGCCTTAGCCCCTGGGGGGTCGGGGGACTTCCAGCGACGCATTAGCAATCGCTTAGCCACTATAAGGCCTAGGTCGATAGATCTGGACGTCACCTTATGTTTCTTAGATCTATGGTAAAGTCCTAGGATGCATACCTCCCATGTCCAGTCCAATGTTCGCTCTGTGCATAGTGTTAGTCTCCTAGTAACTTCGGCCCAGTACGGCTGTATGACAATGCAGGACCACAACATATGTAGAAGGTCCGCCCCTAGTTCGTTGCATCTGGCACATTTGTCTGTACGATTAAAAAATGTGTTTATTTTTGCCGGCGTGAGGTAAGCTCTGTGTAGAATGCAATACTGAATGAGCCTAAAGCACAAGTTACTAACTTGTGTAATGATATATCTGTAAGAGACAGTAGTTAGTGACAGATTCCTTACCTTAGAATATCCCCAAGCATCAGGCTGGATCCGGAAAGTTTTTTCGTAGCAGTACCCTTGCGCGTCGGTAGGCGGCGTCGTGCGGCTCTGCGTCTGTCGTCGGCATTGCCGGGATGACGTCGCGGGCAGTACTTAGACGCCGCCCCTGCGCGCTGACGTCAGTTCTGTACATGACTTTCCGCGCCAGGAACGCAGAGCCATGCAAGAAGCTGAGATAGGTGTCTGAAAAATACTAGGGCCCTGATAGGGATGTCCTTAACCCTAGAAATCAGTTCGCAGAACGGGGAGGATGGGTGGGGCAGTAAGGAATCTGTCACTAACTACTGTCTGTTACAGATATATCGTTACACAAGTTAGTAACTTGTGCATCTGAAAGAGACACGTTAGTGACAGATTCCTTACCTTAGAATAGATACCCCAGCAATACCAACCCCGGTGGTGGGTCTGCGAACAGATTCAGACAAGGAAGTCCCGGAGGACAGAACGGCCAAAGAAACCGTCCCTCCGGACCTGGCTGTCAAGGCAGTAATGTTTGGTAAACGTGTGCAGCGAGGCCCACGTAGCTGCCTGACATATATCCTGTAACGGAACACCGCGGCCTAAAGCCGTGGTAGCAGCCGTAGCCCTGGTGGAATGGGCACGCAGCCCAACAGGAGGCTCCTTCTTAGCCAAAGAATAACAGGCCTTGATACACAAGATGACCCAGCGGGAGATGGTCCTCTTGTGTACCGCCCGACCTTTTTTGGCGCCCACGTAGCCAACAAAGAGCTGGTCATCCACCCGGAACTGTTGTGTGCGGTTGAGGTAAAAGGAAAGCGCACGTTTTGGGTCCAGACGGTGGAGCCTCTCTTCCTCTCTGGAAGGATGCGGAGGCGGAAAGAAGGTGGGCAAAGTGATGGTCTGCCCAATGTGGAAGGCAGTAACCACCTTTGGCAAGAAGGACGGACGCGTCCTAAGAACAACCTTGTCTGGATGAACAGACAGAAAGGGAAGTTTGCATGAAAGAGCCTGGAGCTCACTCACCCGCCGAGCGGAGGTGATGGCCACCAGAAAGGCTGTCTTCAGAGTAAGAAGACGAAGAGGACAGTTATGCAGAGGCTCAAAGGGAGCGCACATTAAGAAGATAAGAACCAAATTTAAGTCCCACTGAGGCATTATAAACGGAACAGGAGGAAAGAGGTGCGTAATGCCTTTAAGAAACCTGTTAACAACAGGGGACTTAAAAAGAGAGGGCTGATCAGGAAGCCTGAGGAAGGCCGAGATTGCACAAAGATAGCCCTTGATGGTACCCAGGGCAGAACCCTGTTGGGCCAGAGAAAGAAGGAACAGAAGAACCTCAGAAAGAGGGGCAGAAAGGGGATCCACAGCCTTTGCTGTGCACCATGCCACAAACTTGTTCCACCTGCAGGCGTATACCACCTTAGTGGAGGGACGCCTGGCTGCCAGAATCACATCACAAACTTCTGGAGGCAAGTCGAAAGGAATCAACTGTTGCCGCTCAATCTCCACGCAAGCAGGTGTAGACTGGACAGGTTCGGGTGGAGGACCGTCCCCTGCTGCTGCGACAGAAGATCCTCCCGAAGAGGCAGACGGATCGGGGGATCGACGCTCATACTGAGTAGCTCGGGATACCAAACTCTTAGAGCCCAGTCCGGAGCCACAAGAATGACTTGGGCCCGGTCGCGCCGAATCTTCTTCAACACTCTGGGTAGAAGTGGTATAGGCCGAAAGGCGTACAACAGACCGCAACTCGACTCGCAACGAAAAGCGTCGCCGAGCGAGTGCCGCCTTGGAAATTCCAACGCGCAGAACTGCTGACATTGCGCGTTCTCTTCGGTGGCGAACAGATCTAACCAAGGCTCTCCCCACTGCTGAAAGAGACCTTGCGCCACCTCCGAGTGAAGACGCCATTCGTGATCCATCATGCACCTGCGGCTGAGTTCGTCCGCCCTGGCGTTCAGGGAACCTGCCAGGTGTTGAACCATCAGGAATATGCCCTGATGTTCCAGCCATGTCCAGAGGCGCAGAGCCTCCTGACATAGGGTCCACGACCCCACCCCGCCCTGTTTGTTGCAGTACCACATGGCGGTGGTGTTGTCTGTGAACACCTGCACTACCTTCCCTTTGACAGAGGGCAGAATGCCTTGAGTGCAAGTCGGATCGCCCGGAGCTCCAGAATGTTGATATGGAGCCGGGACTCCGCCGGAGACCAGAGGCCTCTGATCTCCGCCTCTCCCATGTGACCGCCCCATCCCAGAAGGGACGCGTCCGTCACAACTGTGTGCTCTGGCTGGGGAAGGGAGAGGGATCTGCCCATGACCCATTGCCGGTTCGAGAGCCACCACTGCAACTGTTCTGCAGTCCCCTCCGAGATCTGGACGTGATCGGACAGGTTGCCCTGGTGCTGCGCCCACTGGAACTTCAGGTCGCACTGCAGAGCCCGCATATGCCATCTGGCATGATCGACCAGCAGGATGCAGGAGGCCATGAGGCCCAGCAGCCTCAGGGTCATCCGTACCGAAACCCAGGATAGAGGCCGAAAGATCGGAATCATTGCCTGAATATCCCGGACTCGCCGTTTGGGAGGATAAACCCGAAACTGCGTCGTGTCCAGAACTGCTCCGATGAAAAGGAGCTGTGGAGAAGGAATCAGGTGCGACTTCGGCACGTTGATGGAGAACCCCAGCGAGTGCAGGAGTTCGGCCGTAGTCTGGAGGTGGGAGACGACTGCCTGGGACGAGCCCGCCTTCAGCAGCCAGTCGTCGAGGTAGGGGAAGACTGGAACCCCTGCCCGGCGCAGATGAGCTGCGACCACCGCCATCACTTTTGTGAACACCCGAGGGGCGCTGGTAAGGCCAAAAGGGAGCACGGTGAACTGAAAATGCTCGAGGCCTACCGTGAACCGCAGGTAACGCCGGTGGGCCGGCAGGACGGGGATGTGGAAATATGTTTCCTGCAAGTCCAACGCTACCATCCAGTCTCCGGGGACGAGAGCAGTCAAGA
This sequence comes from Calotriton arnoldi, assembly GCA_963921515.1. Lineage (NCBI taxonomy): Eukaryota > Metazoa > Chordata > Amphibia > Caudata > Salamandridae > Calotriton > Calotriton arnoldi. The sequence goes on along the minus strand of CAWUFW010006089.1, from coordinate 714,852 downwards.
CCTGAGCTAGGGTGAGCATCTTGAACTTCTCCTTCCGGAGGAAGCGATTGACGTTCCGGAGGTCCAAGATAGGACGCATGTCCTCCTTGTCCTTTTTGGGAACCAGAAAGTAGTGGGAGTAGCAACCACGTCCTACTTCTGGGGTCGGAACGCGCTCGATGGCCCTCTTGGCCAAGAGGGCCGCAACTTCCTTCTGAAGAAGCACCAAGTGATCCCCTGACATGTGGTGGAATTGAGGTGGCATGGCTGGGGGGATGGTCTCGAAGGGGAGGGAGTAGCCCCTTCGGACAATGTCCAAGACCCACCTGTCCGAGGTGATGGCACGCCAGTGGTGAAGGTGATGGCGGACCCTGCCCCTTTCTGGCGTGCTGTGCACCTGAAAAGAAGGACTAGGAGGGCTTGGAGGCCGCGGACGGGGCGGGGTTGGTGGCCTGACCCGCACGCTGGTTGCCTGACCCGCCACGGCGGGAGCCACGTCCTCGGCCACGCGAAGACGTTTGCTGCGCGGGCCGGGGGCTGGGCAGCGGACGTGACTGGGCGCCCCTTCCGTGGCCACGAAAGGGGCGAAAAGCAGACGGCTGCGGAGGGCGTACAGAAAGGCCCAGGGACTTGGCCGTAGCCCGCGTGTCCTTAAAGCGCTCCAGCGCATGGTCTGTCTTGTTCCCAAAAAGACCGATTCCATCAAAGGGCATGTCCATAAGGGTGTTTTGGACATTACCCGAGAAACCAGTGGTTCTCAGCCAGGTGTGACGGCGCAGCGCCACTGTCGTCGCAAGCGATCTGCCTAGCGATTCGGCGGTATCAAGGCCACATCTGATGGTGTACTTTGCCTCATCTCTTCCCTCCGCAATGGTGCGGGTAAGCAGTGTCTGGACCTCCTCAGGACACTGGGGCAGAACTTGCGCCACCGAGTCCCACAAGGAGTGGGAATATCGGCCCAAGAGGCAAGTGGTATTGACGGACCGCAAGCCAGCACTGGAGGAAGAAAAGACTTTCTTCCCAAATTGATCCAGGCGTTTGGATTCCCAATCCGGGGGAGCGGTAGGGAAGGCGCTTTGGGAAGCAGAGGCTTGGACCACCAAGCTCTCAGGGGTGGGGTGTTGGGAGAGGAACAGGGGGTCGCCCGGAGCAGGGCGATGGCGTCGGGCCACGTTTCTATCCACAGGAGCCCCTGTGGTGGGCTTGGACCAGGTGCCCAAAAGAACGTCTGAAAGCGCCTCGTTAAACGGCAGCAGTGGCTCCGAGGAGGTAGCCGCCGGCTGAAGCACTTCCGTCAGGATGTTAGTCCTGACAGCCACGGTAGGCAACTTGAGGTGTAAGGCCCCAGCTGCTCTACGCAACACCGTTGCAAAGTTTGCTCCCTCCTCCGTTGCCACGGAAGGAGGAGACAGCATGCCAGAGTCAGGGGAGGTGTCCAGACCACTGGCATCCCCAAGCTCCTCAGCCCAGTCCTGATCAAACTCACACTGCTGTGTGAGAGGGTCATCAGACCCCTCCCAGTTCTCCTCGTCCTCCAATTCTGGTTCAAAATAAGGAGGAGGGACATGCGGGACCCAAGGTCTCATCGGCGTCGGAGCCGGCGTCGCTCCGCCGTGTCCGGATCCGGAGAGAACCGGGGAACGACGCCGCCCGGAGCCCCGGGCGGCGTCGGGATCGGCACCGGAGAGATCGGTGCCGTGGAGGTGTCGTCAGGTCAACCGGCGTCGATCGGGGTTGTGGCAGCACCGGAGCCGGGGTCGAGGCCGGGGCCGAGGCTGGTGTGACAGGCGGCGCCGGGACCGGAGTCGCTGGCGGCGGCGGAGAAACCCCGTCAGGGCCCGCGGGGCCCGAAAGCGCACCGGGGGGACCTTGAGGCCCGAAGAGGCGGGCCATGGCCGACAGGAACTCCTGTATCTCGGCCGGAGTCGCCCCCAAACCTGGGAAGGACGGGTAATGCGGGGGCGGCTCCGCAGGCACTCCCGGAGCCGCGGGGACGGTGCCGACAGGACCCTCAACCGAGTCGCAAGACCAGCGAGGGGAAGTCGTCGAGCGATGACGCTTCTTCGACTTCTTATGCTTCGACTTACCGGAGGAGTGCGAAGACTTGGACCCCGACGACCGATGAGGACTCCGCGACCTGCCCCTCGACCTCTCGCGTGACCGGGGCTTGGCGTGGCGCGGAGCCGACTGCCGGACCTTGAGGAGCTTTCGAGACCGCTCTCGCAAAGCCTTCGGATGCAAGGCCTGGCAGTCGGGGCACGACTTCGTGTTGTGGTCGCGGCCGAGGCAGTAGAGACATTCCTGATGCTGGTCTGTGATCGACATCATTCGACCACAGGCGTCGCATGGCTTGAAGCCGGGCATCCCTACCGACACCTTCGGAGTCGAGAGACTCAAGAAACAGTGAAAAAATCACCCAAAAACTTAGTCAAAAAATGACTAGGGCACTGCTTTTCCCGGATCTGCGCTTACTGGCGCGGAAAAAGAAAGAACTGACGTCAGCGCGCAGGGGCGGCGTCTAAGTACTGCCCGCGACGTCATCCCGGCGATCCCGACGCCGACGACGGACGCGGAGCCGCACGACGCCGCCTACCGACGCGCAAGGGTACTGCTACGCAAAAACTTTCCGGATCCAGCCTGACGCCTGGGGATATTCTAAGGTAAGGAATCTGTCACTAACGTGTCTCTTTCAGATTCGCATGTTACGGGGGATTCGTGTGGGGCTCTCAAGCATGTAGCCCCATTCACGATCTGTGACGGGTCTATGGAGGTCCGCATCCCAGTGGGCGCGCAAAGAGAGCAGTTGCGGCGCTGTGTGAGCTCTGAGTGATTCCGCAAACCATTTGGTAAGGTGGCGACCAGTACCCAGTTCGTGCAAATATTGTATGGTAAGATGCGTGGCAGGTTCCTGTGCTGCATTTCCCCACTGTGCGCTCAGTGTACGAGTCACCGCGGCATGGAGGAGGAACTGGCCGTGTGGCAGTCCAGAACTCTCCACTAGCTCCTCGAAGGGGACAAGTTGCCCATCATTATATAAGTCTCCTACTGTTAGTATGCCCGCCCCCTCCCATTGTGCGAGTTCTGCGCTGGATACCGCTCGATGCCTTCTGGGGGTGCCTAGTATAGGTAGAGATGGTGCATATGGTACAAGCTGGTGTGTGAGGCGAAGGCAGCGGCAATAGCACTGATAAGCCACTTTTAACAGCAATTGCATAGGTGGGCCTCCTTTCCTGTTAGGGTGGAAGAGCGTCCCTATCTGGGGCTGGGTGTACCTGGGCGTCTGTCGCCGTATCTCCAAGGTTCCGTGCACTGAGCCAGCGCACCACCCATTGGAGCTGTGCTGCTAGGTAGTAAAGTTCCATATTGGGCAACGATAGGCCTTCCTGCGTGGTGGATGGGTACATTTTTACCATCGCTACCCTACTGCGTGAACCATGCCAGATAAATTGTTGTATGTGTGACTCTAGATCTCTAAACATTGGTGGTCGAAGATAAAGTGGTAAATTTGTGAAGTGATAGAGCAAACGTGGTAAGACCACCATTTTTATTAACGCAATCCGGCCCATAACTGCCAGCGGCAGGGTTTTCCAGAAGGTCATTTGCGCCCGCACTGCTGTGATGGCACGCGTCAGATTGCCCTCAAGGAGATCCCGCCGTTCGCGATATATATGGACTCCGAGATATTGAAACGCCGTCGTTTGCCAGTGCACTGGCTTACCACTAATGAGTAAATGTGGGTCCGGTACAGAATCTACAAAGGAATAGAGGCATGACTTGTCCCAGTTCACTTTCAGCCCGGACACCAAGGTAAAGTGATCTAGTGTACGCTCGATTGACGCGCAGGATTGCCCGACATCTCTAAGGTAGAGGAGAAGGTCGCCAGCATACAGCGATACCGCACGTATGTCATCACCTAAGGGGATCCCCCATTCGGCTAGAGTGGTGCGGAGCGCATCCGCCAACGGTTCGACCGCCAGCGCAAACAGTAGGGGAGAGAGCGGGCAACCCTGCCGCGTGCCACGCCCCATGGGGACTTGTGTCGAGACATAGCGACCTGTCCTAACTTTGGCCGTTGGGTTCGTATATAACAGCTTGACGAGTCCCAAAAACTCCGCACCAAGGTCGTACCTTTGCAACGCCTCCAATAAAAATCCCCACTCCAGGGTGTCAAAGGCTTTCTCTAGGTCTAAGACGAAACATCCGGCGCGTGGCCAGTTGACACTCGAGTAATGCGGCACTCTAAAAAATCGTCGCAGGTTCAGCGATGTGCTGCGAGCCGGCACAAACCCATTCTGATCTACATGGACTAACTGAGGCACTAACGGGGCGAGTCTGTTCGCTAGTATTTTCGCCAATACCTTGTAGTCCGTATTACGGAGCGCTAGCGGCCGGTAGGAACCGATCAGCTCCGTAACTCTGTGAGGCTTAGGAAGGGACACCATTAAGGATTTGCACAGTGTATCCGGTAACCTGCCAGTCTCCTGCGCATTCTGATACACTGCAAGGAGTTGCGGTGCTAGGGTTTGTTGGTATGCTTTATAAAATTCAGCCGGATAGCCATCCGGTCCAGGTGCTTTGCATGTAGCAAGGGAGGAGATGGAAGCCTGTACTTCTAATAACGTGAGCGGCTCATTCAATTCAGCACGTTGCTCAGCCGCGATGTGATGTAACTTAAGGGTGTAAGAAATGACTCCATATCAGTAGGTGTTGCGCGGTGTATTGATTGGTAGACCCTCGCATAATGTGTGGTAAACTCATCATGAATGCCACGTTGCGTAGTGAGTAGCAGTCCAGACGCAGAGCGCAATCGTAGGATTGATGTGTGGGCATGTTCCTGCCGGATCATGCGCGCTAGCAGTCTACCAGCCCTGTCTACGGCTGAATGGGCGCGCGCAGCATGAGACGCGTAATTGAGGCAGCGCAGGCGTTCCAGTACTGTAGTGTGTTGTAGTCGGCGTACATCTATTTCTGGCTGAACTGTAGTGCCCCGTGCGAGTCTAGCTTCTAGGCGAGTCAGGTCGTACTCTATGCGTTTGACTTCGTCATCTAACTGTTTCCGAAGGCACCAACTCAGGCCCATGCAATGTCCTCTCACCACTGCCTTCCCGGCATCCCAAAGGACCCCAACATCTGCGACCGTTCCCTCATTGTGCCGGAAGTAGTCTTCTAGCGCAGTGGCCACTGCCTCTCTAAACGGGGGACTCCTCTAGTGCTAGAGGCTGAAGCCGCCAAATATGATTTGTGGGGCCATCATCTTCCCCCTGTAGTGTCATGATATGTGGATTATGGTCTGAGTGTGCGTTTCCTAAATAATTTGACATAGCGCACTTCTCGAGGAGCGCTACGCTTGCAACAAAACGGTCGATACGGGCATGTAACCCATGCGGATGTGAGCAGTATGAGTATAGTCGCTCCCCTGGGTGAAGGGTTCTCCACACATCTGCCAAGTCCCAATGGGCTAACCAGTCCCCTAGATGTCTAGCATTGAAAGTCTCTGCCGTCTGCGGAAGTGGCGGGAATGATCTATCATGCGTCGTGTCCAGAACAGAGTTAAAGTCCCCGCCCAGTAGCCAAGGGACATCACACCAGCGGGACAGTAGACCTGTGAGTGCGCGCCAAAAAGGGGCCTGCTCCGTGTTTGGGGCATATATGGAGCAGAGCACCACCTTTTGACCGTTAAGACGTCCCTGAGCAAACACATATCTACCGTTTGTGTCTATTAGCGTCTCTTCAGACTCAAAGTGGGTTCCAGGTCGTACCCATATCAGAGCTCCTCTCGCATAAGCCGAATACCCCGCGGCAAATATTTGGCCCCTCCATCTTTGCTGCAATTTGCGAATTTCCGGTTGAGAAATGTGTGTTTCCTGTAGAAACGCGATGTGTGCAGCATGGCACTTCAAATAGGCGTATATCGCATATCTGCGCGCTGGTGTGTGGAGTCCCCTGACGTTCCAAGTTATTATGTTAGTGTGTGACAAAGGGTGCGTTGCAGAGGTGGTGTGACATGCAGTTTATGCGTCGCAGGAGGCATGGAGTAATGACGCAGTAGATATTGTGTGGTTGCGGAGCAGGAGAAAAAGGTCCGAGGATATATGAGCGAGTTAAGGCCAGCAAGAGTTGTGAACGGTGAGATTCTGGTAATTGCCAGAGGTATCAGCAGTGTCTATGGGTATATGGGTGTCTTAACTCGAACTGGGAGTACGGGAAAGAGCCTCCGACGGCTCAACTGGGAGAGAGCGGAGCAACAACAAGCATCTGCCCAAACCAACAACAGTGCCAAACGGCAACTCACGGCCATTTTTGCCGTGTGTATCTTGCTATAAGGAGGGGCGGGTTAGAGCCTACTGTGGATGGGGTAGGCGGACTCAGGCCCCGTGTGTATGATTTGCGCAACGTGTTAGCGTGGTGGAACATGAGCCACGTGGGCATCTACGCTAGCCTGATCGTAAGACATGTTACTTGTAGCATGTTGCTGAAGAGTAAGTGCAGGTTGCATATGTGAACTATATGAATCTCATGGCAAAAGTGAACATTACTGTAGTCTTATACTTGCATGTCCATGATTTACTCTTTGCCGCTACATTAGTTTGTCTGCAGTCTGGGGTATCACAATCGGAAGGGACTGCGAGTCTTCAGGGGTCGGCCATACAGATCGTGAGTTGTCATCACTCAGTGATTGTTTGGAAGAGGCATCCGCATCAACGTTATTCCGCCAGTCCCCCATGTCTGATACGGCCTGTAATGCATTCCGTCGCTCTCGCAGTACTTGCTCATGATCGGGGGGCAGCCGCCTGCTGCACTTGTGATGCCGTAGCTCGTCTCTGGCGTCCGACGCAAAGACCAGTAGTTCGTTCGTTATTGATTGTGAATTATTCCATATCATGAGTGCATGACTTGAGAAGGATTGTCTTGTGGTACTTTCTTTTTCTAAACCTCTTGATTTCGAATTAGGATCCTGGGTAAAACGTTATGCAACAAAATAACTTAAGAAAATAATTCTTAATTTAGTTTTACTAGATAATGCATTAATGCCACGTGGATGTTGCTTTCTGAATGAAAATGATTACTAATTGAATATGAGCTCACTGTCTGGTGTAGGAAAACCCTTAGAGCTTTCGAGATACTTAAATGACAAATAGTGTTTGACTTTCTCTTCCTTGAACATTCATGGGTGTGAGCATCATTTGAATGAGCGAGATTTTATAGTGCACATAAGAAGCAAATGCATAAAAATGTTCCAAGAGCCTGTACCACTGCTGTAGTGGCACAGCCAGGTTTAAATGCATTGCCTGCTCAAGGGAAAGGACGTCTTATTGGTCTGCTTGGTACTATGGCTAACAAATGGTTTTACTGTGCATTGGAAAGATTTTAAAAATAATGCATTGCGATATTTCTGGACCAAGACGAACATACCGCAAAATCTAAGGTGTTCTTGGCTTCTGTTCCATTTGTCCGTTTACAGACACTATGATTGTGTGGGTTTTAACAGTTATTGCCAGAAGATTGCCTTCGAGACTTAGAAAAACACGAATTATATCCCTTTTTACTCATCCTGTTAGCCAAATATTTTATTGAAAGTAGCATGCCATCAGTTCATGCTTCATGATAAAGTGTGGAGAGCAAAAGCTGGTAAATGTGGTGCACGAGTTAGCTGTGAAAGAGGCTCAGCTTGCAAGAGTATGACTCATTCTCTTCTATTGAAGAGCCTGAATCAGCGATTAGCTTCTGATTCACCAGCATCTAAAACATTTATGAAGAACGTCACTATAGTAGACTCACTGACCCTGCCATGAAATTGACTGATTACTTTGACAATGTAACTGATGTCAGTGTACAAAAACAGGAAGGATGCAATCATTTCCACCCACAGTTTAGTGAAATGACAGAAAGTAAATATCAATGAATGTTAATTAGGTAAAAAAGATAAATAGGCAAGCTGTCCTATAGGATGATAATTTGGAATTTTGCATTAGCTCAATGTCCTCGGCTAAGAATGATATTGCGGAGAAAGGTCATTTCTGAAAAAGAGTATGGGCAAGGTTTACTGGCATGAGTCCGGGAAAAGGCAAAAGGAAAAGGCTTTTCCGGACAACTAACTGGGGAATACCTATATTTCTGGGCCTCAATGTAACGAGGGCTGGTCACTTAATCAGACCTACACATTTAATTGTATAACACTAAAAACTATGAATGATATTCAACTGCAGCAAGAACACTGGCACATCAACACGGCCCAGTGGTACTATATGGATTAATGAAAATGAGATTTAGTCTGTGGGATAATTTATTTGCCCAGTTACGCATAGTACATACAATACTCAAGCCCTTCACCGGGTCTGTGGATCTTACATTGATAATATATTTATTTCAGGCTATATCCTTAAGCTGCCTGTAGTTTGTTGACTTGAGAAAATCATGTTGGGTCATTAGTACTCGGGTGACAGTACCAACTTTACAGAAGTATACGTTCTGACTCATTGTCAGTGAAATTGCTCTCCCACCCTCGCAGCTCCACCATTAAGTGAGGCCTGCCCCTGCACTCTCGAGTGTTGGTGATCGAGGCCCTCCTCCACCCGCAGGTTTCCCTGCGCCTCATCCCTGGTGGTCCAGTGGACCTCTGTCTCCTTCCTCTAACTCTGCTCTTTCACTCGTTTTTCTACCCTTTTTATCTTTCACCTTTCTGCACTTTTCTGCATCTCTGCTCTTTTGTGCCTTATTTCTGCTCATTCTCCCTTCCTCTCGCTCTGCCCTTTCACTTGTTTTCACTCGTTTTTCTACCCTCTTTTATCTTTCACCTTTCTGCATCTCTGCTCTTTTGTGCCTTATTTCTGCTCATTTTCCCTTCCTCTCGCTCTGCCCTTTCACTTGTTTTCACTCGTTTTTCTACCCTCTTTTATCTTTCACCTTTCTGCACTTTTCTGCATCTCTGCTCTTTTGTGCCTTATTTCTGCTCATTTTCCCTTCCTCTCGCTCTGCCCTTTCACTAGTTTTCACTCGTTTTTCTACCCTCTTTTATCATTCACCTTTCTGCATCTCTGCTCTTTTGTGCCTTATTTCTGCCTATTTTCCCTTTTTTCTTTATCCCTTATTTCCTCCCTTTACCTTTCCCCGCCGCTGCTGCCCCCGCGGCCCCTCCCCCCAGCGCGACCGGCCCAATCCAGCTCCCCTCCCCGCTCCCGCCTCCCAGCTGTCCAGCCCTCCCCGACCCCTACTTAATGGCGGCCACAGCGGGGACAGGCGAGCAAGACCACTGACTCATTGTCAGTGAAATTGCTCTCTCACCCTCGCAGCTCCACCATTAAGTGAGGCCTGCCCCTGCCCCCTCGAGTGTTGGTGATCAGGGCCGTTTCTACCACTAGGCAGGACTAGGCGGCCGCCTAGGGCGGCAAAAGGGGGAGGGCGGCAAAATAACCTAGAAACGGCCCTGTAAACGAAACGTATGCATGTCTATATTAAGGAGACCAAAGTGGGTCTGTGTGCGGCAAAATCCTGGACCCACCTTCGAGACTGGAATACATTTGTCTGAAGAAAGGAAAAGATGTAAAAATATTTTTGGGTGTGGACGGTGCGCTAACTAGTAGGTGGAAGGAGGTCTGGTACCCAGCATGAGGTTTCTCTCATACAGCATTAGAACTACAAAATCTATGGTTTTGCTGTGTTCCTCTGTGGTTCAGTGATGTCGGTTCACCAATAAGGGGTTCCTAAAAATGAACAAACAGGTGCAAACAATGAATGTCTGTTGAGACCCCGCCACGGTTGAAAGTCTGTGTATGTTTAGAAACCTGAGACTCCTAAATTTCAATAAATTACAAATGTGCTCTGCATTCCTCTCAGCCATACAGCTATGTGATTCAGACACCAAAAGGTGCAGAAGAGGGCAGGGGTTGTTAAGCCCCTCTCTCAAGGTGCAGGGATCCCCAGCACTGCCAAGGGAGTGTACATGTGAGGCGCGGTAAGGGGCTCACCAATTACGCCACTATCAGAGCGCAGGGACCCTCAGACCGGCCAGGGCGGCAAAGTGCTTGGCAGAGGTCTTCTTCCGGTCGTGCTCCTCGCGCACGCGCTCAGCCCGGGGTCCCTCTTTTGTCTCAGTTATTATTAAAAGGCGCCGGAAACAAATGTGTCTGAAATCCGGCGGCAAAAGTGGGTCGGTGGCCGGGAGAGGTGCCATACATCAGGCTGGGGACGGACGGGGATGAAAGAGCTCTGCGCCACCCTGGAGCTGCGCGGCGTCAGCCATTCAGTGCGTCAAGAAGATTATACCAGTGGATCAGGAGTGAGGAGCCAGGCGCTTGCTACTGGTGTTTTCTGGTTTCGTGGCACTGTTAATAATGTTAATAACATGCTACTAATTCCCAAATGGTTTTAGCAAGTAAGTGCTTATCCAAACTTGGGCCAAGTATTGTAGTTTTTGCATTAGGTGGAGATTGTTCGTGCTATGATTAAAGTAAAGTAACTTTTATAGTGTTGTTCTAGGTAGCACACAAAATTACCAACTGTGTAATTTCCACGTATAATGTGATGGAGCAACAGTGTAAAGGCACCTTCAGAGTGATAAGAAGCAATATATACACGTAAAAACATGGTAATTGCTATAATAATTATTAAATAATAACGTGTTATGATACTTTTATCATAATATTAATTACAAAGGAATGCAAAAAGTGTACAAACACGTTTTGTTAATTCATTTAAAAAAACAGTGTAATAACACTTTATCGAAATAGGTTTATCACATCCCCAGTACTAAGTAAACTATTGCTTTTATTGTAAAAATAGTGTAAAAAATGGGAAATTAAATATCTTTTTATTGTAAATTATTTTCTAACAAAAATATCAAATTATTTTATTATGGCGAGAGTTATAAAAATAACGTGAAAGTACATTCGATTGTAGTAACTTTAACACAAAACCAATGACAAAGTTGGGTAATACTTTTATTGGCATACTATTAAACAGGCGAAAAGAAAATGGGAAGGCAGGATTTTTGTAAGAGCCACAACAAAGTGAAATTCCACTTTCATTGAAAGGAGCAGAAGATATTCTCTGTCGGATACTTGATAGTAGGCATTGTGTGTAAATAAATATAATATTCACTGATGCATATACAGCCTGAATTATTAGTAATAATATTAATTATTCATGCTCGCCTTGAATACATTTCTCCTTCCCAAGTTGAATATTGAAATTTAATTTTACCGCATCAATCTATTTACCCATTGCATCTTACAGTCGGTGAATTCATAGCTCAAACAGATAGACCTTTAGAAAGCGCCTCATGAAACCCAAGTTCAGGCAAAAAGCGCCTGGGGCTCTGCAACCTGGCTTCCCATGCACTAGCGCACTGACTGATGCTCTTCTTTCTGGTCACTTGATTGAGCGAAGACTATATCATGTGATGTCACAGAACGCTGCTACCCCCACCCACCCAACCATCCCCCACCCCATCCTTTTGCCACCCCGCAAACAAAAATAATACAGTTATTTTCATATAGCGCTTTACACGATGCGTATACAGTTTCCAAAGGCTGCAAATAACAGGTGTCACGATTGCTCTATTTACCTACCTCGGCAGGATGGAGTGTGCTTAGCAAGGATTATGAACTTGTAGCTGATGAGTGATGGTAGTAAAAGGGAGGGGGCGGCATTTTTCAATTCTCGCCTAGGGCGGCAAAACACCTAGAAACGGCCCTGTTGGTGATCGAGGCCCTCCTCCACCCGCAGGTTTCCCTGCGCCTCATCCCTGGTGGTCCAGTGGACCTCTGTCTCCTTCCTCTAACTCTGCTCTTTCACTCGTTTTTCTACCCTTTTTTATCTTTCACCTTTCTGCACTTTTCAGCATCTCTGCTCTTTTGTGCCTGATTTCTGCTCATTCTCCCTTCCTCTCGCTCTGCCCTTTCACTTGTTTTCACTCGTTTTTCTACCCTCTTTTATCTTTCACCTTTCTGCACTTTTCTGCATCTCTGCTCTTTTGTGCCTTATTTCTGCTCATTTTCCCTTCCTCTCGCTCTGCCCTTTCACTAGTTTTCACTCGTTTTTCTACCCTCTTTTATCTTTCACCTTTCTGCATCTCTGCTCTTTTGTGCCTTATTTCTGCCTATTTTCCCTTTTTTCTTTATCCCTTATTTCCTCCCTTTACCTTTCCCCGCCGCTGCTGCCCCCGCGGCCCCTCCCCCAGCACGACCGGCCCAATCCAGCTCCCCTCCCCGCTCCCGCCTCCCAGCTGTCCAGCCCTCCCCGACCCCTACTTAATGGCGGCCACTGCGGGGACAGGCGAGCAAGACCACTGACTCATTGTCAGTGAAATTGCTCTCCCACCCTCGCAGCTCCACCATTAAGTGAGGCCTGCCCCTGCACTCTCGAGTGTTGGTGATCGAGGCCCTCCTCCACCCGCAGGTTTCCCTGCGCCTCATCCCTGGTGCCTTCTGTTTTCCCCTCGTGCCCCCATTTTTCTGTGCCCAACTTTGCCTTCTGTACCCCCCGTTGCCTCTCTCCACTCCCGCTGCTGCGTCCCCGCCCCCCTGACTGCCCATTCGCTGCCCCTGCCTCCCAGCTGCTCCTCCCTCCCACCTCCCCATATATGGCGGCCGCTGCGCGGTGAGGAGAGCGACCCTTGACCTTGCCAGGTAGGTCGCTCCCCCGCCACACAGCTCCGCCTGTGTTGTCCTGCCCGCTGCTGCTGCTGGTAAGCTCGCCCCTCTGCTTGTTGCCTCGGAGCCCGTTTTGCCTTCTGTTTCCCCTCGTGCCCCCATTCTGTGTCCATTTTTGCATTCTGTTTCCCCTCGTTGCCCCCATTTTTTGTGCCCGATTTTGCCTTCTGTTTCCCCTCGTGCCCCCATTCTGTGTGTCCATTTTTGCCTTCTGTTTCCCCTCGTGCCCCCATTTTTTGTGCCCAATTTTACCTTCCGTTTCCCCTCGTGCCCCCATTCTGTGTGTCCATTTTTGCCTTCTGTTTCCCCTCGTTGCCCCCATTCTGTGTGTCCATTTTTGCCTTCTGTTTCCCCTCGTTGCCCCCATTTTTTGTGCCCGATTTTGCCTGTTTCCCCTCGTGCCCCCATTTTTTGTGCCCGATTTTGCCTTCTGTTTCCCCTCGTGCCCCCATTCTGTGTGTCCATTTTGCCTTCTGTTTTCCCCTCGGGCCCCCATTTTTCTGTGCCCAACTTTGCCTTCTGTACCCCCCGTTGCCTCTCTCCACTCCCGCCGCTGCGTCCCCTGCGGCCCCGCCCCCCTGACTGCCCATTCGCTGCCCCTGCCTCCCGCCTCCCAGCTGCTCCTCCCTCCCACCTCCCCATATATGGCGGCTGCTGCGTGGACGCGCCGCTGGCGCGCCTAAGGCAAGCCCGTCTGCGCCAGTCCGCGCCTGGACCGCGCCCAGTGCCAGAACTCCTGGGCCGCGCGCCCCCCGCTCCAGCCTCGAGGACAGACGCCGTTACGATGCCACCACACTCCACGCTCTCAACCCCGGACGGACACACAACTGCTTCAAGGCCGCCCCGAAACGCACTCATGGTCCCTTCACCTGCCGGAACTGCAGCTACACCAGCCTCAGAGCCACCGAAGCGCCCGCCAAGAAGGACCTCAACCACCTCCGATGCATCCTACTGAACACCCGCTCCGCACGCAAACACGCCGTCGAGCTCTGGGACCTGCTCGACACATCATCACCAGACGTCGCCTTCCTGACAGAGACCTGGATGAACGACTCCTCCGCACCCGACATAGCCATCCCAGACGGCTATAAGATCACCCGCAGAGACCGCGTCAACGGAGTAGGAATCGCCATCGTCCACAAGAACTCCATCAGAGTCTCGACCAGCACCGACGACCTTCTCTGCACCGCCGAACACATGCACTTCCAGATCCACACGGACCCCAACACCACCCGTAGAGGCACCCTTGTCTACAGACCCCCTGGGCCCCGACCCCAGTTCAGCAACTCCATCGCCAACTTCATCAGCACGCACGCCCTGACCTCTACCGACTACATCCTCCTCGGAGACCTGAACTTTCACCTGGAGAACAACAACGACAGCAACTCCACCACCCTGATCGACAACCTCGGACTGAGACAGCTCGTCACAACACTGACTCATTCCGCCGGCCACACGCTCGACCCCGTCTTCGCCTCAAGCTCCCACGTCTCCTTCAGCCACACCACGGAACTCCTCTGGACCGACCACCGCTGCATCCACTTCACCTTCCAGAAACCCACCACACACCACCGCACCCAACAGATCCCACGCCGCTGCTGGAGCAAAGTCACCGAAGACCAACTACGGGCAAACCTCGCTCTCAGCCCTCCCTCCGACCCATCCAACACCGACGACGCTGCCTGCAACCTCAGACGATGGATAGACGACTGTGCCAACACCCTCGCCCCGCTGAAAAAACTCACCTACAGCGACACCACCAAAAGAGCCAGCTGGTTCACCCCGGAACTCCTAGCTTCCAAGCGTACCTGCCGGAAACTAGAGAAGAAATGGCACAGTGATAAGACACCGGACAGCCACGCAGCCCACAAAGACGCCATCCGTAACTACCACCACCTCATCAGGTCCGCCAATAGAATCTCCTTCAAAGACCGCCTCGACAACAACGCACACAACAGCAAGGAGCTCTTCAACATCGTGAAGGAACTCTCCAACCCCAGCTCCAACACCAACGACATCCCGCCGTCGCAAGCCCTGTGCGATTCCCTCGCCACCTTCTTCCACCGCAAGATCGCCGACATCCACGACAGCTTCAACACCCAGACAGCCCCTACTAAGATAGATCCACCAGACCCGCCGCACACCATCGACCATGACCCCTTGCCAGCCTGGGCCAGCGTGAACATCGATGACACCATCAAGACCATGAGCACAATACACTCCGGCTCCCCGTCAGACCCTTTCCCGCACCACATCTTCAACAAAGCCAGCAGCTCCATCGCACCCCACCTGTGCAACGTTATCAATCTCTCCTTCGAGACCGCGACCTTCCCAGAGAGCTGGAAACACGCAGAGATCAACGCCCTACTCAAAAAACCCAAGGCGGACCCGAGAGACCTCAAGAACTTCCGGCCCATCTCCCTGCTTCCGTTCCCAGCCAAGGTCATCGAGAAGATCGTCATCAAACAGCTAACCCGATACCTCGAAGAAAACAGCATCCTGGGCCGATCCCAATCAGGGTTCCGCAGTAACCACAGCACTGAGACTGCCCTCATCGCCGCCACCGACGACATCAGGACCCTGCTGGACAACGGTGAGACCGCAGCCCTCATCCTGCTGGACCTCTCCGCCGCCTTCGACACTGTCTGCCACCGCACTCTACGCGCACGCCTCCACGACGCAGGGATCCGAAACAAGGCCCTGGAATGGTCCACCTCCTTCCTCGACGGCAGAACCCAGAGAGTCCGCCTCCCACCTTTCCGATCCGAAGCCTCCGAGATCATCTGCGGCGTACCCCAGGGATCTTCCCTCAGCCCAACACTGTTCAACATCTACATGGCCCCGCTCGCACGCATCGCCAGACAGCACGACCTCAACATTATCTCCTACGCCGACGACACTCAACTGATCCTCTCCCTCACCAAGGACCCCTCGCCGCCAAATCCAATCTCCATGAAGGAATGAAGGCCGTCGCCGATTGGATGAAGATCAGCCGACTAAAGCTGAACACGGACAAGACAGAGGTCCTCATCCTCGGCTCCAACCCCTCAGCCTGGGACGACTCCTGGTGGCCAACGACGCTGGGAGCAGCCCCGACACCCACCGACCACACACGCAACCTGGGAGTCATCCTCGACTCAACGCTCTCCATGGCCAAGCAAGTCAACGCAGTCTCCTCCTCCTGCTTCAACACCCTCCGCATGCTTCGCAAGATCTACAGGTGGATCCCGACAGATACAAGAAGAACAGTCACCCAGGCCCTCGTCAGTAGCAGACTCGACTATGGGAACGCCCTCTACGTGGGAGCCCCGGCCAAGCTCATCAAGCGACTGCAACGCATACAAAACGCCTCCGCACGCCTGATCCTCGACGTACCATGCCACAGCCACATCACTCCCCACCTGAGGAACCTGCACTGGCTCCCCGTCGACAGGAGAATCTCCTTCAAACTCCTCATCCACGCACACAAGGCACTCCACAAGACTGGCCCAGCCTACCTCAACAGACGACTCTTTCTTCTACGTCCCCAACCGCCAGCTCCGCTCCGCCGACCTCTCTCTCGCCACCGTCCCTCGCATTCGAAGAACAACCACCGGCGGCAGATCCTTCTCACACCTCGCCGCCAAGACCTGGAACACCCTTCCACTAAGCCTACGACAGACCCAAGACCTGCTGACCTTCAGGAGGCTACTCAAGACCTGGCTGTTCGACCAGTAGCAGCACCCCCCCCCCCTTTTCTTTCTCCCAGCGCCTTGAGACCCTCGCGGGTAAGTAGTGCGCTCTACAAATTCTGTGATTGATTGATTGATTGAAATAGGGACATTGATTTACACACAGTTATATGATGATGTTTTAAGGACCTTTGTCTGAATTAACAGTATAGTTATATGAAATACATAAATATTTGAATGAAAGCAAAGTGAGAGGTACACCACAACAAGGATTCATTTAACTGATAAGCATTAAATAAATACAGCATGAAATCTACCTTTTCTCTCTCGCATCAATTTCTCGCTCTTGGAGGTTGATAAAATGGTTGAGTTGGTCTTGTGGATCTTCTAGGCTGGCCATCACCACCTCTGCGGAAGTCTAAGCAGTCTCCATAGAACCCTTCTTCCTCCTGTGAGCAAATAGTACGTGTCAAGAAATTTATGAACAGATGGAAATACATAAGTATAGCTTTATAATACATCAAAGCCTACAATCATTGTATAATAAGCAGTCTTTAACTTTATTATTGTTTATTTTGGTACGTCACTATTCAACTGCGATAAGAAAATGGAACTGCTACTTTACTGTGATAAGTTATTAAAGATGAGGTATGAAGTCACAGTAGCTGCTGCTAGAGCCAGCAAACAGTGCGACAGCAAGGACACTATGTGGCCGATTCCGATCTCGGCCGGTAGGGCACCGAATCGGATTTGGCTGAACCGGATCCGATTCGGAGGCCTTATTCCCGACCGATTCGTACGTGCGTCCGGCCGAACGAGTACGATGCGAGCGCGTGCAAATTCGCCGACCGACTCGTACGCACGTCCCAACCGCACCGACCGACTCGCACGGATGCGCAGCGCACCTCGCAATGGAGACGTTCCTCGGCCGGGCAAGTACGATGCGCGCCGCGAGCAGTCCGACCGACTCGCGCCGTCCGGCCTGAAGAAGCAGTCGGAGCCGTACTTTGGGGGTCCGTGTCGGACCCCCCTGTACGCGTAGCCGCGCGAGTCGCACACAGGCGGGACCCCTACCTGTGCGTGTACGGCGCGAGTCGCTTCGCCGCGTACACGCTGTAGGGGGCGCCCTTGTCCGCCTCGCACCCATTGAGTCAATGGGAGCCCGCGTACGCGTTGTACGACAGGCTCCCATTGACTTCAATGGGAGTCCGACCGACTCGAGTCCGATGGCATACGTGCGCATCGTACTCATTCGGTCGGGCTGCTAGGTCCGATTCGGTCGGAAATCTCTCCGGGTCTGGCTCGGTCGGAGAGATTTCCGACCCGAATCGGAATCGGCCCCCGAGTAAGCAAAGAAAGGGGAAACAACCTTTCAGCTCTTCGGAATTATCTTTCCCTGAAAATGCAGCTATTAGCTGGCAAGGAGACATCTATCACAGAACTACACTACTAACAATCATTACAAGTAATTAGAAATCTATTTGGATATTTCCAACACATTACAAAGCACAGATGTTTTTAGAGTAGCTTAAAATATATCTACAACTACAAGATGCATGTTGGAGGTTTTTCTTTGCATAGCTGCCAAGGTTTCAGATTGCTTATGTGTGACATTTTTATAATTTCAGTGTAATTATGAGTGACATTCAACGACTATGAGTGACACTTTCTTGCTAGCAAAATCAAGCAATGAAGATGAGGGAAACATATTTCACCCATTTGAGCAACGAGAAACTCTAAGAAAATCTTAAAACTGCTGCAAAACACCAGAAATGGAAGGGCACTGTAGGACTTGACTGTACTAATTAGGATGTGAGAGGCCCCAGAGCCGATGATCCTAGCTGCCGGCTAATAAATTATGATCATTACTCAGTCACGACAGCTGACTCGCAGAGTGTGAGAGGCTGCACACACAAAAGTAAATTAAATTAGGAAGGAGAAAATACCAGTGACTCAGTGACACTTACTAGATTAAAACCAACAAACCTTTGCCTGTGGGCCTAGCAAAATGCGCTTTACAACAGACTCCAAATGAACATCACTGCGCGATGG
This sequence comes from Calotriton arnoldi, assembly GCA_963921515.1. Classification (NCBI taxonomy): domain Eukaryota; kingdom Metazoa; phylum Chordata; class Amphibia; order Caudata; family Salamandridae; genus Calotriton; species Calotriton arnoldi. Next base: position 696,500 of record CAWUFW010006089.1, on the reverse strand, counting down.
ATATGTTAAGGAATGTATATGACAGGCAAACGTATTCATCTACAGCTACTTATGGGACAACATTTTGAAACTCCCAATGCGGTGAATCAGCACAGCTGGCACACCGTTGAGTCACTCATAAGAAGACTTAATTTCCATGTTTTCTGTTCTTAAAAATAAATACATAGGTTTTATTTACCATCTGCCGTTATGCGCATAAAACAAGAGAATAAAAAAATTTCAGCCTTAACCACAAGTAACCATAATACAAATACCCGCAGCCGAATTAAGAATTAAGGCGCACACTTGGCTAATGACTTGTATATGAAACTCATTCGGAAATGACTGGTGCCTGCTCTCAGGATCACGCCGGCCTGTGACCGGACACCAGGGCCGGCTTTAGCGCTGTTGGCGCCCTTGCGACAATGTCTGTTGGCGCCCCCCCAATGACCACCTCTGCCACAGATTCCCTCACTAGCTCCCTTTAACAGTGCCCTCTAGTTTCCATAACCACTGTCTCTCAGATTAATTTAGTTTTATAGCGCCACTCATACCAGTGTAAGGTGTTGCAGCACTTTACATCACACACACATTGCACAGAGACAATCATACATGTGTAAAGCAGTGTATAGGAAATGTTACATCAGACAGGACTACAAGGTGTAGTGTAGGAGTGACATGTCATCTATACTGGAAGGCAATATAGTTTGAGGCCTAATTCTGGAAAACCACAAATTCAGAATTTAAAACGTAACATCATTGTTAGGGGTTCTCTTTAATAATAAGAATTGTTTTCTACCCAAATGAACCCTTTTCACAAGAGTAAGATGATAAAAGACTGGGCAAAAAAACATGTAGCTCTAATATATACCTTTCAGTTTGAATGCAGCTCTTTGATGACAATTAATAACTCAATGTTCTATATTAGGATTTTGACTTAAAAACGACAAGTCACAAAAGGAGCTCTCTTACAGAAGCAGTAACACACTGATCTTTTTACATTATATGCGCTTTATCTGCATAATACACTTTCTTAGCAGCAGGCATTTTAACCCTCTGCGCTACCTTAGTATGAGTCAAAACTTCCCCAAGACAAACCTCCTCTTTCCAGAAAGACGATAAATCACCAGAGTTATCTTGACATTTTAATTGATGTCTGAAAATTGCTGGAGTCCAGAAACGCGGCAGCAGGTGCTTCTAAAATGATAATATACATTTTCAAAAATGACGCCCTCACCCCAAGTCAACGCCTGGTGCGGTGGCACTGATCGCACCGCCCTAGAACCGGCCCTGCCGGACACAGCCCCCGGGGACGGCCACGACAAGGGACTGGACAGCAGCAAATGTGGGCAGGAGGTCGAACACAAACCACTCCAGCGCCAGGCGGCAGCAGCAGCAACTCCTGGGGGCCCGGCTGGGCAAGCAGCAAATTGAAATTAAACATCCTGCCGTAGCCTGTGCTGACCGGGATCTGACCTCCAGCCACCAACCAAACCAAACACAAGTCCAAAGGCAGACAAGTTCTGGTGCAATTAGAAAGCCGCTGTTTATGAGACCATAACCCATTGGATGGAATACGTGTCAGTTGATGCGGATGCTCCACTACTTGTTTCCTATAATGCCTCCTGAACTTCTTCCCGTGAGTCTCTGCCGTCTATCATTTGGACCACAAATTAAATTATAATAATGTGTTTCAGTGCTGTTCATCATGGGTCGGGCAGCTTGAGTGACAATATTTTATATTTATTAAAAACAATGCAGACCTGACTCGCGGCCAGTAGCACTCACACAGTCTCTCTGCACAGCAGACAGGATCACACAGCAACACCTCAGTGGCAGGCTGTAAGCTCCGCAGTCCGGCTCCAGGGGCCGACTCCAGGGCTCACAATGCTCCTGTCATCCCTTCAGAGCCACCCGGCTGTGCAGCCCCAGGGATGGCTGTCCCTCACTCAGCAGAGCACTGGGATGCCGCGCTGCTGTAATTAAATGCAGCGTTGCAGCCATCCTGCTTCATCCCTCACAGCAAGTATGTGATCAAGGAGCTGAAATGCGTGATTATAGCATTTTAATGCAGTGATGCGGACCACCACATTAAAATGCGTTAGTCTGACGCCTAATGCGTGGTACTTGGCAGGACAGACTTTGCACAGCTCGGATAGCACATGTATTCTACATATTGGCATCCATTAAATCTCTTTCATATGGAGCAAGAAATCAAGAATTTAAAAGATGGTTGAAAAATAGATTATGGTGTGACCATGAATTATAAGGAATAAAATATCCCGTCACTGTATGCTGCAAGGGTACTGCAAGCCAATGCAGAGTTGTGCACCACATTAAGGGAATTCAGGCTTCTGCCGTGTTTCTGTATGTGGTCACGACACACATTGGTGAAATGTGACATCCTTATAATGTGCAGTAGGAGATATCTTATTCAATATATGAATTTCCAATTTAGCCTTTAAGACAGTTCAGTGAGTCAAGCACTTGCTGCTGAGATCTAAAAGCAACCAGCAGATAATACAGTTTAATCCCGGCAGTGCTGACTCACCCGTATAAGCTTCAGTTGTCAATAAACTGAATTATAGGTAATGGTAATCAATATATATTTACGTGACATTATGGATGCAAAACTATATTTTGAGACGAGCCCAAATTATGTTCTATTATACTATATGTTCCGTAATTCTGACAACATGAAAATGATAAATGAATTATTCCTTTATGTATTCATTTTCTAGCCAATGTTGTTTTTCATTACTCCTCCACTCTATGGTTTACAGGCCTCATTTTACAGGCTTTAAACTTCGACCAGACTTTACTCCCTCGTGTTCATACCCTATAATGAACCACGTTTACGACACCTTCCCTCATGTTTTCCCTGAGTCTCCAGTGGCTTCCACCCACCCCTTACTACTTGCAGCCATTACCTGAGACTTGCAGCTGATGGCTCTTTCTGCGGCAGCAATTCTGCAAGACTGATTAAGAATGGCAGAAAGACCACCAAAATACTGAAAGTATGACTGTGCACTGAATTATGTTTTTCATAACTACGTCTTTGTTAATAATAAAAAAAACATTCCCAGTAGCACACATTATTTATCACTACTCGTGTTAACATGCTAAGAAAGTAATGCACACAGTGGATATTACAAGCGGTGTATGAACAACTAAAGTAAATAACATAGAAGTGGTTTACATATGTACGGTCACACTCTTCATTGTATCATAGTCATTACACAAAGGCTAGGCAATGAATACATTCAGGTACCGGCCTTTGTGCATTTTCCTTCTCCCATACTTATGTGTAGCTTTAACAGTGGCATGTAGGTGGGGAAGGCAGTTGGGAGGGCAACACGTTTGAAAAGACTAACATTACTCGGGTATTATTCCCATTATTCTCGCATGACCTGTGGGAAACAGATTTGGCCAACTATGTATTAAAATGTGCTTTACCAGGTATGGGTCTACTGCTCAAGAAGGGTTTTGTTATCCGATTTCCATGCTAGGTTAAGCAGTAAAGCTCCAAAGCACTGGTTTGCAGTACCTGAACCAGTTTGTGTATGATTGTGTGCATTTTGTTTACAGACTTCACTCGTTAACATAATTCAACACGCCGGTTGGAAACTTTGGGAGGTAGAGGGATTTCCAGTGACTCTTTAGCCATAAACATTGTCTCAGCTACAAATTTGCTGGATGACTTCTTGGTCCTGGGTCACAGCATCATCTCCATCCATGTCCCAGTTACACATGCATTACTTCTGCATGTGAGTAGGTCTGTTGCCTTCGACCAATACTAAACAAGTCTAGAATCCCACATCATAGGAGGCATTCCTTCCTCCACAGAAGCATGTTGAGCAAGCGTTTGAGGCATCTGGGTAAATCTTATGTATGAGAAAAGTGCAATTTAGTAAGTTAAGTTGAAATAACTTAAAATGGGAATTCCCTGAAATTTAACAAGGTAACAATAAGCAGCCACCCACTCTAACTGTTGGTTTCCGACCTACATCTGCCTCCTACTTCGACTTAAAACAATCCTTTTCCACCTGCCTATTATCTTTAATTACACAATACAACAGAGTCAGCAGTCTTCAGTCCCCCTCACCCCCCTTCCCCGAGCCAACTCCATGTGTAACACTATGGTTCGGTCGACTTGCAGTCCCATGTCAGACGTGCTGCCCTAGTGAGTCAATCAGCAAAATCCAGAAATGTACCTTTTTCAAACAAATCTCCTTTGTGTGATATACCTGCTCTGGACCATATTGTGCCTTAAATGTTAACAATAATTAAAACTCTATGTAGATCACTTTAAGTTTGATAAGAAAACTATAGCTCTTAGGAAATATATTTTCTCAGTACTATTGCTGAAATGTCACCTCATAGATCTATTTAATTTGTTTTTCCCATCTTTAAAACCAAATGCCATCAAAATAACCTTTCTTTAAATTTTTTTTATTGATCTTTTAGGCAAATACATCAACAAATGGTGTCCTCCCACCACCAAGACACTTGTCATTCATGTCCCTTAGCACTACCCCCACAGGTATGTACAGTGTTAAGGCTTTACAACTGTGAACCAACTGGGTATCTCATTCTAGCCAATGAGAGCCCACCTTTATTTCATTCAAAGCATTCAGGTCATCATAATAATCTTAATGAAATATTCCTAAATGTTCTACTTAGTCGAGCTTTTCATTAAAATGAATTTTAGGATCTATAAAGAACCATTGTACATTTTTGTCCATTTCAGCTGAAGAAAGGATGCTGCGACTCTTCATAATGTGAAATGCTATGTGCACAATTATTAATATTTGGAAGTATGCTATGGTATATAGTACCTATAGGATATCTGCCTTTTCTGCATTGTCACTCTAAATTTTTCTGAATCATATTTTTTCGGGTATTAACACTTTATGCACTGTGGCACTGCTATTCAGTGATATGATGCATGCGTTCTGCCCATAAAATAGCAATGTTAAAATTGGATTCTTCCAAATGCCTCATTTAACTTTCCTCTAAGTCCGTGATAGCTGGCACAGAAATGCATCAATGGCATGAATGTTAAATGTTATATGTGGGCTGCAGTGTGTAGTTACCCCACATAGTATATAAACATCAACATTGTGTGACTGCAAGGAGCACCGCTGTACTATGCTGCAGTACTGCAGTGACACATAGAAGGGAATCATGCATTTGCCATAGATGAAAACGGATTATTATATCTTAAATAAGTCACCTTTAAAGTTTGACTTGATAGCCTACAAGGCTGGGTGCTTAAAAAATGCAGCATACCAGATATTGAAAATAGTGTGCCCTAGTTAGGCCTGGGCGGAGTTCTGCTATGTGGAACTCCGCCTAAGTGACCAAAAAACTCTGCCACGCTAAGTGGAGTTCCGCAAGCGGCAGAGTACATTAGGTCACACCTTTCGTGCAGATTTTTAGCGCCAGGTGTTTGTCCCACGCTGGAAAATCAGTGCGAACGGCACCATGCGCAGCACAGCGCAGCGCAAGAGGGCGCTGCTTATTTCTGCCGCTCGACCAGATTTTCTACTCAAGTGGCAGCTTCCTCAACCAAAATGGAAGGTTTCTCAGCGCGAGCGGTCGCGGCCATCCGCAACCACTCGCACCGAGAAACTTTGCAATGAGGTGGCCTGGAGTAAGATTTTCCTCACTCGCGCTAGCCAACTTAAGGTTGGTGAGCGAGGAAAAAAATGAGTTAGCGGAATTTCACGCCCAGACCTAGCATTGATATTAGCCAAAAGCTATTTTCAATGTGTACGTAAGATCAAAAGTCCATGAACAAGCCTAGGTGTAAATAAAATGCTTATTTTATAGCTTCCCTTGGTAAAGTAGATTTCTGATAATTTTGGTGGAAAAGTAAGTTTTAGAATGTGTTTGTGCTGCCTGAAAGAAAACTGGTTCAGAGCCAGTTGGCCTATTAGCCCCACTCCAGAGACTTAACGCACATTCCTATCTTGCAATTAACAGCCATGCTCTCAAAGGACAATGGCTTGGCCTAGCTTCAACAATAGGAGGGAAACCAGTTAAGGTTTTGACCCGGACAGAGGAGTGGCCAGAGGACAACCAGAGACCCTCCAGATTTAAGAAGGGGTGAGTCAACTTGGATTGAGGACTTTTGCGAATTTCTGTAGTAAACCAATGAATAAGTGCTCTAAAAAGTGGTGGGGAGCGGAAGTAAGAATAGGTAAGGCTGGTCATCGACAGAGCCGCGGGGAGGTGACATTCGGGCAAGGCAGTGTCCTGGTTCATAGTGCAACTACAGGCACTTTTTCCCCCGTTCTAAGGCTCATGGGCTATTGTCCTTTCAGAAAACAAATTGCCCTTTAGAAATATCTATTGGGTATTGTATATTGAGCTTGAGAAATCTGTCATTTATTCACGTAGTATCTACTACCTGTACATATACCACTTTCGTAACTTAATCGACATTGTCAAAAGAGTTATGTGAGAGCAGAAGGGATCTGTAATTTGTCCTGAAGAAGAAGCAGCACGCTTCGAAACATGTTGACACACACAGGAGGGATCGCTCATTAAAGCAGTATACCTCCGACCCACGTTTTTAGCAATACCGGCTCTAAGGAATATTAAAATCTTCTAGTCCATAGGAGCCAGGTATTTTTTAACTCACTTTTCATTCACTCCTGACCCTTTCACTCACTCATTCCTACACCACACATAGTTTGTAATACCAGTGCTCCCGCGTATCCGTAGGTCGTAGCACGCCCCGTCCCGCAGCGGGGCGGGAAGACCCCTATGATGAAGCATGACACCAAGGGCCCTTTTGGTGTGTGAGGGGTATTTAAAGAAACACTATGTGCTTCCAACCATTGTAGGTCATGCACATGACCTTTGAGTAAAGTATTTTCTATAGAACTATCTAAGGGTGGATCTTGTTGTTTATGATGCATTTCAAGAGGAGGACGTATCCACCTCCAGTGTTCGTTTTGGACACTACCTCTTCACTCCCCCCCTTGTTTGATATAGATGGTCATGGGAATAAGCATCACAACTGGCAGAAACAAAGTTCAGCAGAAATGTGGACTCTATCGGTCAAATGGTCCCAAAGTTGTAAAGGCGTACCAAAACATTCTTACGATCGCAAATGAAATAGAATTCCCTGCAGGGGACTTTTCTCGGTGCTTAACTCTGAAACCACTCAACCAATATTCACCAAATTCTTAGCGAGAAGTAGCGATTCCATCAGTCGATGCCTTTTTTTGGTTTGGTTAAAATCTGTTGAGCCGTTTTGGAGGGATAAGCCAAAATGTGGGTCCACGTGACAAAGGATGCAAATTTTTGCAAATATCTGTGATCTCATACAGCATGGACAAAAGGTACACATGCAAAACACTGTGTGCAAGCAAATTCTTCACTAACAAGGGTTCTCCCTTCAATGCTTGCAAACATTAGTATGAAAAAGGAAAGCAGCTGAGACGATGCAGAATTATTCATAAGTCGGTAGGAAAGCCTGCCATCTTGGGTATCTCTTTCTCTCTGATGTTTCACAGGAGAGAGGAAAATAAAGAAGCCCTTTCGCTCCCATTCCCCTGGGGTCAGGACCAGGGCGGCTATCCACAGAAGGGTGGCAGAGGTAACTAATTTCTTCCCCGGCCTTGTTTAGGGGATATGGAGGGGAGAATCTATACCCTCCTGCATTGTCGAAGAACGGAAAGGCAACTTAAAGAGGCTGCCCTCTTTCTTCATCTTGTCAAAGGAGGTTTACATTAGCCTCAGTCTTGCCCACAGGCAAAGGGAGAAAATGGCTCTTCAACCTACAGTACCAGGGGATTGCTCTTCACTTAACCACGCTAGTCTTGTTCAAGGGCAAAGGGGCTAAAAGTCGACCATCCGCCCTCGCCTTGTCCAAGGGAGAGTGGAAAATTGAGCCACTCCCTCCATATTGCTCAAGCAAGGCAGGCTGTTGACTTAACCAATCACAATGGCCAATTGTGGGGACTGTCCAACGAACACCTCTTTAACTCACGCAAAAGCGAGGGGTTGATTTAAAACATTTAACTAACAAATGCTCCATAGTGGCCAGCACAATGCAGAAGGCCTCAGCGGAGCGAGCAGCTGGCAGCCCCTGCTCCCTGTACCCGTTGACCCACATCAATGTAAAATACACAGTTGACATGCTTGGAACTACAGAAAAGAAAGACAAATAGTTATGAATATAACTAAAATTAAGAGGAACGTAGAAATCAAGAACATGACCTACAAGATGTTCTTTATAATCTGTCTGCGCAGACAGCAAAAAAAATATTATGTTCGTTCATAGAGGGAAACGTGTGATTGCACACATATATGCTGCAGATTCATAACATGACTTGGGCACATGTGTACAGGCCAAGCACAGAGTGTGTACGGGAACAGAATGCCACATGTGCAGAACAACGCACAACATCTTTCACAAAGGGATGCGCAGTTACCCCCATACCTGTTATGCTACCACTCCCTAAGCGAGTTCTGACCTGATGCAGAAGTTATGCAGAACAAGGTGACAGGTAACATTTCCCTATGGGACTCTTGGGAGCAAGTGCAAACTAAACCATCTGGTCTACACCTGACCAGTCACTTCATTATTAAAGGAGCAGCAGGCTGGAACCGGCTGTGCAGCCCTCTTCTTTCACGCAAGTCTCCTAGGGCATCGCAACCTGACTGCAGCACGTAGATGTGCAGTTACTACCTTTTTAATTTGCCTCCAATTGCATAAACACATACAAACAGTTGAAGCTCCATAAAATAATCATGTATGTGAAAGCAAAATAAGGTAAGGCTAAACCTCAAACGCTCATTTATTGCCATCTGTGCAGTGTTGCATACAGTTAAAACGGATTCCCATTGGTTTTCTTCAGCTTGCAAACAAATTCATTTTAAGATCTTTCGACATTTAAAGAATATTAGAAAGAAAACTGTGCAAGTGGTATCAAAAAGCTATGCTGAAAGACTGACGACGTGGGGTGTGGTGACAGATTGTATTGTACAGTGGCGGCTGGTCGGGAACAGGGCGGGGGAATCGGGGAGAAAATAGAAAGAAAACTTACCTGCTGGTCGCGCCGCAAGCCGCCTCCTCTCTGCCGCCTCTCCTCCGATGCAGGAAGCACCCCGGGCTCCCCTAAGCCAATCACAATGCTGCATTAAGCATTTGGATTGGTTCCCCTAAGCGAATCGCAATGCTGCAATGCAGTGTTGTGATTGGTCTGAGCGCCAAGGTTCGCCATTCGGTGCTCAGGCAGGGAGTGGGAGCTTGGACATGTTCCTCACCAGGCTGTGCAATACAGCCTAGTGGGGAATATGCAAAGTGCCCATGACTGTTAGGCCAGGCCAAGACGGCCCGCCATGCGCACTTAGAGTGTGCACACCACTCCTCCCCCTGGCCCGTGCTCTGTTCAGCCCGCCCTTCCCCGCACCTAGGAACGGAAAAACAACATCATAATAACGTTCTGATATCATTTTATTTTTCCTCTGCACTGCTCTTAAAGCAGTGGTGTGATGCTCCACTGCCTTAGCGGAGGAGCAGCCACTGGTATTGTGACCTGGCATAAGAGTACATCAAAGACGCATGCTGCACAGAAAAACTGTATTCAGACAACCATGGAGCTTAAGCACACAGCAATATTACAATGCTATATAATGTAAGAAATCTAATATAAATATTTAATACCTGCACGTGCTAGCACGAATACCATACCATGGCAATGAAGAAAAGACTCTCCTTGTCTGTCAATGCAATATAATACAATTAGTGGAAATAGGACAACTCCCACATACTCAAAGACGGACGTCCTACTCACAGCATCCTGATATAGGTAACAGTGAGCGTACCTTGACGGGTCAAAGTGTGTTATCCGAAGCTTCTTTGCTTTGTTAAAGATGGCACACTGGAATCATGACTATAGATACTTGCTATCTTTTTGCACATTTACTTCTTCATAAACACATAAAAGTACATTAACTTTAACTTTGAATGCACAAAGATGAGAAGTTTTGTGATGAAGTACAAAAACCGGCTGTATGGTAATTCTGTGCATTTAAGAAAAATCTTTCAGAACAGAAGTTTAATTGAATATCATCATTGGAAGAGTACATTTTAACTGAAGCACAATAGCTGGATTTTTTTTTAAGTGTGCGGAGGAAATCCTGGCTCTGCCAAGCAGCAGCTTCAGTTGACGGATTATGTTCAGGGTGTTGTTTGATACAGCTTGAGACATCCAAACAGCCAATAGAATAATGGCCAGACTAAAACACTTCTGTGGGATGATCCAAAATATGATTGCCAACGTCTCAACCCAAGGGATAATGGTTCAAAAGTAAAAGAAGCCAATGGCTAAAACAAGCTGATCACATGCCCTTTAAGGTAAGCATAGAATATAATATGATTACCCAGAATAGCCCAAGTGCTAAACACTTCAAAGTGGAATAAATATTTAAGCAGCTACTCTTTTATAGGGTTTAGTTAGCCATATGAATACAAAAAATATTCCTTTTTCATATGAGAGAAGTCTAAAAATATATTCTGCCCCTCTAAAAACTACTCCTAAATTTGAAATGGAAGACTTAAAAAAAAAACCTATCTGGTCTTCAAAAAGCTGTTTTTTTAACAGAGAGGTTGGGCATTCTGAGGACACAGGTGTGGAAAGGGGATGCTGGACGTAGGTGAGGAACTCTCTCGTTAACAATTTTATAGGGAGGGCAAAACCCTATTCGAGATGGCAGTTCTCTAAGCCAGCTCTGCTATGACCGACCTGAATTCAGGGCCGGATCTAGGATTTTTGGGGGCCGGGCCGAAAGGGAATGTGCGAGGCCCCTCTAATTTGGATACGTGACATTTTCAGGACTCCAGAAGCTGCTTTGTTCAGACTTCTCCTGGGCCACAGCTCCTCCTCTCAGCCACCTACAAGCATCTCTTTTACAGCTCATTTCGGGCTGAAGGTGTGAGAATTGCTTGGGGGCCGAGAGTTAAACCTGTGGCCCGCTAAAGTGCTGATAATGGGCGTCCCGCAGTGTCTCTGAATAGTCAGCCGGGCAGTATGCCTAATTGCAGGACAAACCTGCAAAATGATTCCCATCTTTCAGCCCTTGTCCCGGGTTTCGGTCAGAGTGACTCTGAGGCTGCTGGGCCTCATGGCCTCATGCATCCTGCTGGTCAATCATGCCCGATGGCATATGCGGGCTCTGCAGTGGGACCTGAAGTTCCAGTGGGCGCAGCATCAGGGGAACCTGTCCGATCACGTCCAGATCTCGGAGGGCACTGCACGACAGTTGCAGTGGTGGCTCACGAACAGGCATTGGGTCGACGGAAGATCCCTCTCCCTTCCCCAACCGGAGTTTAGAGTGGTGATGGATGCGTCCCTACTCGGATGGGGCGGCCACATGGGAGAGGCGGAGATCAGAGGCCTCTGGTCTCCGGCGGAGTCCCGGCTCCATATCAACCTTCTGGAGCTGCGGGCAATCCGGCTTGCACTGAAGGCATTCCTTCCCTCTGTCAAGGGGAGAGTAGTGCAGGTGTTCACAGACAACACCACCGCCATGTGGAATTGCAACAAACAAGGCGGGGTGGGGTCGTGGACCCTCTGTCAGGAGGCTCTGCGTCTCTGGACATGGCTGGAACATCAGGGCATGTCCCTGGTGGTTCAACACCTGGCAGGTTCTCTGAACGCCAGGGCGGACGAACTCAGCCGCAGGTGCATTCTTGATCACGAATGGCGTCTTCACTCGGAGGTGGTGCAAGGTCTCTTTCAGCAGTGGGGAGAGCCTTGGTTAGATCTATTCGCCACCGACGTGAACGCGCAATGTCATCAGTTCTGCACGTTGGAATTTCCAAGGCGGCACTCGCTCGGCGACGCTTTTCGTCGCGAGTGGAGTTGCGGTCTGTTGTACGCCTTCCCGCCTATACCACTTCTGCCCAGACTGCTGAAGAAGATCAGGCGCGACCGGGCCCAAGTCATTCTTGTGGCTCTGGACTGGGCTCGAAGAGTATGGTATCCCGAGCTACTCAGTATGAGTATCGATCCTCCGATCCGACTGCCTCTTCGGGAGGATCTTCTGTCGCAGCAGCAGGGGACATTCCTCCACCCGAACCTGTCCAGCCTCCAACTCTTTGCGTGGAGATTGAGCGGCAGCAGTTGATTCCTTTCGACTTGCCTCCTGAAGTTTGTGACGTTATTCTGGTAGCCAGGCGGCCCTCTACTAAAGTGGTATACGCCTGCAGGTGGAACAAATTTGTGGCATGGTGCACAGCAAAGGCTGTGGATCCCCTTTCTGCCCCTCTTTCTGAAGTACTACTGTTCCTTCTTTCTTTGGCCCAGCAGGGCTCTGCTCTGGGCACTATCAAGGGCTACCTTTCTGCTATTTCGGCCTTTCTCAGGCTCCCTGATCAGCCCTCTCTTTTCAAGTCCCCTGTTGTAAATAGATTTCTCAAAGGCATTACACACCTTTTTCCTCCTATCCCTTTCGTGATGCCTCAGTGGGACTTGAATCTGGTTCTGACATACTTGATGTGCGCTCCCTTTGAGCCCCTTCACAACTGTCCTCTTCGTCTTTTGACATTAAAGACTGCCTTCCTGGTGGCCATCACTTCCGCCAGGCGGGTGAGTGAGCTCCAGGCTCTTTCTTGTAAGCCTCCTTTCCTTTCAGTCCATCCGGACAAGGTTGTGCTCAGGCCCCATCCTTCCTTTTTGCCAAAAGTGGTTACGGCCTTTCACATTGGGCAGACTATTACCTTGCCCACCTTCTTTCCGCCTCCGCATCCTTCCAGAGAGGAAGAGCGGCTCCACCGTCTGGACCCAAAACGTGCGCTCTCTTTTTATCTCAACCGCACACAGCAGTTCCGGGTGGACGACCAGCTTTTTGTTGGCTACGTTGGCACCAAAAAAGGTCGGGCGGTACACAAGAGAACTATCTCCCGCTGGGTTGTCTTATGTATCAAAGCCTGTTACTCTTTGGCTAAAAAAGAACCTCCGGTGGGGCTGCGTGCTCATTCCACCAGAGCTACTGCAGCCACTACAAACTAGCCAGGGGCGCCGCGCACCAAGCACACAGTTTGTGAACCACTGCATGGAGCTCGATGCCAAAAATAAGCTTTGAACAACGCGCAGGCAGCTTTGACTTCACTTCAGACACTTGCTGAACCAGGAAACGTTTACAAACCATCTTCCAGCGTGATGTGCAGAACCAGCGCCAATTCCACGTTCACTACACTCCTCACTGCAGTATGCATTATGTTTATCCTCTGTCTGCCAGAGCTGTTTAAGACGCACGAAGGTAGGATTGACGGTGTAATGCCACAGGCTGTCTTTTGAGCCAGATATGCCATACTTGGCAAATAATAAACAATTTCCCAATCCTCGTGCCGAGGGGTGCTATGGGGGGCAGGGTAGAGGGGCATGTAGGTTTTGGAATCTGCTGAAACCGCTAGCTTCATAGGAAATGTCTGCTTTTATTTTTTATCTTCTGTTTCTTTTCCACTGAACGGCAGGTGGAACCGCTGGTTAATCTTACTATAAAATTCACGTCCATACATGCCAATATCTGGGAAGAGATAAGAGGGAGGTTTAGATAAAATTCAGGGAAGGTATTGTCGCTGTTGGACTTTTATTGAACAGGGAGCTCTTTTTGGCCGGGGGAAATGTAAAACAGTGTGATTGTTGGGTTAAACAGTGTCCCACCATAATCGGGAGTGCTGGAATAAATGGTGATTCCGTTATTTTACTTCGGGCCTTCAACACTAAAATACATGTTTTAATTGGCTACATATTCTCAGTGGGTGTGTAATATTTGTTGCTAAGGATTGGCAGGGATTTGCATTCAATTTCATGCTGTGATATGCAGAGTATGATGCAAGATGCTGCCATTGAAGAAGATGCTTTCATAGCGGAAACGCTTGGGTTAAGGCTTCAAGGCCTGGAGTTTAAAAGTAGAAGAGGTTAAGTGAGTATTTGTTGCTGATAAAGGAAGTGCTTGATTACGGCACCAGTATGGTGACACAATAAATGCTACACAGGGCATTTAAAGGTATTTGGCATTAATGTTTTTGTGGCTGGCCTTCCTACATTTCATGGTAAATAAGTAGCATGTTAAAACGCATTGGCTGCAAGATATTTCCTTAGCTGTTGTATTGGAATCTAATGGGATGAAAGTGACAGTGACTCTGCATGGTTGAGTTTTAAGAGTGTATTGCACAGTGACAGGATAAGCCACGAGAGGGGCTTGGGGAGAAGTGAAAACGAACTCTTTAAAGGAGATCAGCTCTAAAACCACTCCTATGGAAAGGCAGACTCGCTAATTTCACTCAAAAACATTTGCATAAACCTCCTTCCATGATTCCAGCATCTGGCACACAAAACAGTTTACCAGCAGCCATAACATGTAGCACCCATGCATATACCTTTTAGAATGAAATATTGTTAGGGGTGGGGCCTAGCATCAAGAATTCCTTCACAGTTCCCTTATCTGAGAACCTGGTACCCCTCCAATAAGTCATTGACACTCCATGGGGCTCTGCAGTGGATAGGATAGGATTACATCTATGATTATAATAGCAGCATCCCAATTATTTTCAGGAAGAAAAACGGAAGTACTCCGAGGCCAGGCTTACATTCCCCCACACGCAAAGACAAGTGACATAATGGGGAGCCGCAGCTAACAGCCAATAGGTCAAGGGAGCCCTGGGTCGAAAAAGTTTGGGAACCACTGCCCTACACTGTTGTGTTCTTCCCACTATACTGCTGCTCTCACTGCACCTGAGAGGGCTATGTGAAAGCCCACCACAAATGCCACTGCCAACTCATTTTCTCAGAGCCAGTATGTAGCCAACATCCACCACCCAAAACACACTCCTCCTGCCACTATGGAAACAACTGCACTTGACATGATCATTGCGGAGCTTAGACACAATAAGGCGGCATGACTGCTATGGAGCAGTCCACAGCGACGGTGACTGCATAACTCAAAAGCATATGCTTCAACTTCATCTCCTTCCAGTTGCAATTGGCGCACACCAGTGTGAGGGTATCAGACTTTGAGGCAAGACTGGACCAGGCCACGGACCTGGGCTAGGAACTTTGACATTTACAACGTTGGGTGACGGTCCTGAAGGCCTGTAGCCACTGAGATAACGCCCACCTCTTCAGTGTGCCTGAGAAGGAAGAAGGGCCCCCACCCCAAACAATTCACTGGAATTCCAGATACTACACCGGCTGAAAACACTATGCAAACCTACGTCATGTAACCCTCATCTACTCACAGCCTACCGCTTATGTGACAACCAAGCTTGCAGTATTCTCCAAATGTTTCGCCGGCACAGCCCTTCCCTTCATAATGGGCAGAGAATCACACCAGTGGCTGATTATTCCCCTAAAACTACCCTCCTACGACGGCAGTTCCTGGCGTGTTGTCCACTGTTAAAAGCTAAAGGTATACTCTATATCCTTTTTAGACCCAACTATCATGCTTATTACACATAATGGCGTCCTATTATCTAGTAACGATTTCTGGAACCAGCTTGTGACCCTATGATGGACACTGCTGAGAGCTCCTCTTCTGCACCCCGTCCCTATGATGGACACAGCTGAGAGCTTCTCTTCTGCACACCCATAGTATGCTTGCTAATGGCATATTCATTTACTTAGGAGACTCCCAGGATCATCAACGAACGTCTAAGGACCTCCATCAGCAGCAATCAAACTCCTCCAAGCCCCGGAGGCAGAGTGGCCACTCTTCCGATGACAGGGACAAGTCTAGGTCACCATTAAAACCTAACAAAGATGTCCCTGAAAACACTACTTGATTTCTTTATTGCACCCACAGTGCCTTGACCTTTTGTTTCAAGATCAGGCATATCAGACACTTCAGATTAAAATGTATTCAACTTCACATTTCGCCTCTGTTCCATGGCAATACTATTGGACTCTGAACTTTTGCAAGATACAGACACCAACTGTGGGCTCTTACCTCCCATCCCTCTCGAGCTGCCTTTCCACCCAGAAGGTTTTTATCTGAATATGTCTGCCTCCAGCTTGACAGTGCTCTTCCATAATGCCTTGAACAATTACATCAAACGCAAGAAGGTACTGTTTTTCTAGATTACCCATAACCCGGACGTAGCCCTGCTGCAGGAAACTCGCCTTTAGGATGCAGAATCTCTACAGCTTAAAAGGGACTGGGGTAAGTTGTTGTACGTATGTTGTACACCCTCTAAGAGAAGTGACATCGCAATATTACTACACAAACAACTGACCGCCCTAGTTGCTTTGACTTGGTCGGACAAAGAAGGTAGGTATGTGATAGCCAAACTGGCAATACATCATCTCATTTTCTTGTGGGAGGCATCTATGCACCTAATGGCTCCAAACTGACTTTCTTCTCCCACCTTCGTCGTCTGTTCACAGTCTCTGGGCGGACCGCAGTCCTTCTAGTAGGAGATTGGAAAATCACCCCATCCTCAATCGCATGGGTCCCTCAGAAACCAGACCCAACAGAGATAGAATAGCATTATTGGGCCCGCTCTGCGATCATTCCCTCCTGGAATCCTGGAGACTTTTGCACCTGAGGGGAAGAGTTTACACCTTCTAGTCCCACTGTCATTTCACAGAATGGAGAATTGATTTCTTTCTCCTCTCACGCTCACTGATCCCTAAACTTCGACTTGTGACATTGTCGCTAGAACCGTTCCTGACCATGCTCTCACCCGGGTGCTCCTGGACATCGACCGCCCACCTAGTGGCCTTTGGAAGATGCTGACATAGAAGTTTAAAGGCACAAAGGCAAAACAAACCCTGCACACCCAGCTTCAGTAATACCTGGACACCACCAATGCTCTGTAGCCTGCCCATAGACATTCTGGGAAGCCTGCAAGGCCTATATGCGGGCCGAATTATGAGGGAATCCTCTATGAAGCACCGGAGATTGGCTGCCACAAAACAACAACTAGAACAATCGATCCTCTACTAACATTCTACTGTACAAACCAGACATGGGGAAAACTTTCATCGGTTAGCACAGGCAAAGATGGATTTAAACTCCAAATATACCTACATAGCAGAGAACGTGCATGCCAGAATCAAGCACCGCCACTACAAGTATGGGGAAAAACTGGTAGGTTCCTGTTCCAACAGCTCAAGTAGGCAGACTCCCAACGTGTTATTCCAGCCCATTAAGTCAGCTGCGGGCCTCTTCCCTCATTCCAAACAAGTTAAGGAAGAACTCTTGGCTTTTTACAAAGAGCTATATACGGCTCAAACTGAAGTAGAAACCTCCATACAGGAACATTTCTTTTTTGATGGCCTAGCCCTGCCACATCTAAAGGAGGAAGCTGCTGGTATGATGGAATTGGATGTGTCGCTCGCAGAAACTGCAGAGGCCATAAAACATATGCTCACTTGCAAAGCACCAGGTGACGATGGCTTCCTCATCGAGTTTTATAATATGAATGCCCCACTCCTGGCACCTCTGCTGGCAAAGGTGTTTAGTCATATGAGAGAAGATTCGCCCTCGGTGCGGAATTTAAGGCAGCAACCATGATTCTACTTCCCTAGCCACTGTACTTCAGAAGTTTATACCTCCGCTAATCCACAAATTGGAGGTGGGCTTTGTGTCCCGGAGCTCCTCCTCTAATCACAAGGGGTTACTCTCTCATTATCTGGCAGGCCAACAAAGACTGGGAAAGACAAGTGGTGATCTCCCTTGATGCAAAAAAGGCATTCAATTGCATCGAATGGCCATATCTCTTACACACACTTATGAAAACTGGCTTTCGGGAGCGCTTCATACAACTTATCATACTCCTTTACACTTCTTGTTCTGCCAGGATCAACAGCAAAGGTTTCCTTTCTGAAAGGTTCACCATTACCAGGGGAATGCAACAGGGTTGCTCCCTCTCGCTTCTACTCGTTCTCTTGGCCCTTGAACCTTTGGCTGTCAAAATACGAGCAATGCCACAAATGTCTGGCATTTATACAGCGGCAGGTGAAACAAAGCTATTGCTCTGCGCTGTTTAATTCTTATGCTCCTATCGAAGGTTGACACCTCGTTTCCAGCACTGATGACGTTGATTACTGTCTTCTGCCACTACTCAGGATATAAGAAACTGGTGGAAGTGCGAAGCTTTCCCACTTAATCGACAAACACCACCGGATTTGGTGGCAGTCTCTCAGTATCAATGGACGGATGGCATGATCGCCTACTTTGGGATAGGGTTTGAGAAGGATCTTCTCGCCACGGCTCACTCAGGAAATTATGAATCTATTGTTGACTACCACCACACTGGATTTCAAGAAATGGTCTAACGTTTGTCTGTTTCTACAGGAGCAGATCCAGACAATCACAATTGTTACGGGGCACCAATTTAATTACCTGTTTGGCATGTTACCTGTGGACGTTCCGAGACACCAGCTCACGAACCTGACTAAAATGATCAAAGACTATGTTTGGGACAGACAGAGGCCTCGTCTCCAGCTCACCAAACTGGAGGCGGATACGGCATCAGGGGTTCTCTGACTTCCAGACATGACTCTTTATTATGAAGCTGTGCAGTTTGAGAGATGGTGTGTTCTAGGATGGAATGAGATGCAGAATGGTGGGATAGAAGGTTGGAGGGTTTGATGTGAAAATATTCCGTAGTTGGCAGTTGCTGCCTGACCATAGGTGTTGCTGGATGGATTAAACTCACCTCAAGTTTGCTGTGCCTTGACATCTTTTCAGTGGCAATGAGCAGCAGCACCGGTGAAACCACGCGTGGACCTTGGCGTCCTGTGCCTGCTGCCATCATCCTAACCTATTTCTTCTCAAAAGACTTAGAAGGTCGTACTGGGTCTTGATCGAACAGGGACCTCTGGTTGGGACAGGTGAACCATGATTTACTGAACAAAAACTTTATCCCTGGTAAGAGTGCCACGAAACTACTGCTTTGGATGACAGTACAGATCTGGGAGTTGAAGCACAAGCATCTTAATGTACATGCCTACTTACACAAAAGTGTTGCCATTTGGAACAACAAAGCTCTTCATATAGGCGACTGCCTGATATACTGAGAGACCTGGTCAAGCACAGCCATTCTCATGGTGGACCAAGTGCTACAAAATGGAGCCTTTAACTTGTATTTGTTTCCCGACAAGACGACTTCCATTTAGACACCGGGCAGCAATGGAGATACCTGCACCTATCCCATTAGTGTCCTACAGGCTTTAGGACCACTACCAGACCCCCTCCACGGCGCCATGATCTATGACTATTTGAAACACTGGAGCTCCTACACAGGTGTGGTGTTGGGAAGTATAAAACGTTGCTCGGGGAACACCATTAATGGGCACTCCGGTAATTTTTGCTAGAGAAATGGAATAGCAGGCAGGGCAAAGAGTACTTAGATGATGATTGGGATGAAATCCTCAACATAAAACTGAGTTTCTTCAAACTCCTATAGGACTGGCATTGATCCCCCTATGAACTGAACAGCTAACCTAGCCTATGACTCTGCTTGCTGGTGATGTGCACACCCACAGGGGAACATCGTGTACTCCTGTGATTCACTTGAAGTGTACTGGGACAGAGTCACTGGCACCATGAACACCTAAACTGAGTTTACGACAATCCCCGGAGGAGGTGATTTTCCTTCATGACATAGTAGACCAGCCCAAGATCACTCGACACACCAAACGTTGGATAGATACAGCACTTTTGGTGGCCACAATGGCCATCCTGAGATGCTGGAACCAATGGTTGTCACCAACACACTGATTGGAAGTGCGATATGGCTGTTGCTGCATCCCATGAACGGATCATTTATTGACCAAAAGACCAACTGGACATTTGAGGACATATGGTCTCCCTTCCTCCGCCGACCACCTTGCTGTCGGCTGCCTTCATTCCCTCTACATCCCCCCTCTTTCTCCCGAAGCACTGATGTGTACCACAGGAGCAACACCCGGTGAGCACATTCTCAAGATGGGACGATGGAAGAGAATCACCTCTCTGACTACGTCCCTCGGTGCTCTGATCCACTTTGCATGGCAGATTGTTCCTGGTTTCTCTTTTCCTAATGTTTCATTTTACATCTAATAATTATATGGCTATCGTGAACCCGGCCCAGGACCTACCATGCTGGATTCTTTTTTTACTGTTTATCACTTGTTATTTTTGGCTATTCTTGAACACCCTTTTTTTGTATCCAGCGTTTTATACGTTGCAGTCTGGTTTGGTATTAATATACCTATATAAAGCCTCGCTTGTAATTCATATTTGGTATGTCAACGCAATAAAGAAATTAATGGGAACAATTTTAGTGTCTTAAAACTTGTTGTGCCATATAGGACTAAAGCACAAGTTACTAACTTGTGTAACGATATATCTGTAAGAGACAGTAGTTAGTGACAGATTCCTTACCTTAGAATATCCCCAGGCGTCAGGCTGGATCCGGAAAGTTTTTTGCGTAGCAGTACCCTTGCGCGTCGGTAGGCGGCGTCGTGCGGCTCCGCGTCCGTCGTCGGCGTCGTGATCGCCGGGATGACGTCGCGGGCAGTACTTAGGCGCCGCCCCTGCGCGCTGACGTCAGTTCTGTACACGACTTTCCGCGCCAGGAACGCAGAGCCATGCAAGAAGCTGACATAGGTGTCTGAAAAATACTAGGGCCCTGAAAGGGATGTCCTTAACCCTAGAAATCAGTTCGCAGAATGGGGAGGATGGGTGGGCGGTAGGGAATCTGTCACTAACTACTGTCTCTTACAGATATATCGTTACACAAGTTAGTAACTTGTGCATCTGAAAGAGACACGTTAGTGACAGATTCCTTACCTTAGAATAGATACCCCAGCAATACCAACCCCGGTGGTGGGTCTGCGAACAAAGATCAGACAAGGAAGTCCTGGAGGACAGAACGGCCAAAGAAGCCGTCCCTCCGGACCTGACTGTCAAGGCAGTAATGCTTTGTAAACGTGTGCAGCGAGGCCCACGTAGCTGCCTGACAGATAACCGGCAGCGGAACACCGCGGCCCAAGGCCGTGGTAGCAGCCGTTGCCCTGGTGGAATGGGCACGCAGCCCAACAGGAGGCTCCTTCTTAGCCAAAGAATAGCAGGTCTTGATGCACAAGGTAACCCAGCGGGAGATGGTCCTCTTGTGCACCGCCCGACCTTTTTGGCGCCCACGTAGCCAACAAAGAGCTGGTCATCCACCCGGAAGTGTTTTGTGCGGTCAATATAGAAAGAGAGCGCACGTTTTGGGTCCAGACGGTGGAGCCTCTCTTCCTCTCTGGAAGGATGCGGAGGCGGAAAGAAGGTGGGCAAAGTGATGGTCTGCCCAATGTGGAAAGCAGTAACCACCTTTGGCAAGAAGGACGGACGCGTCCGAAGAACAACCTTGTCTGGATGAACAGACAGAAAGGGAGGTTTGCAAGATAGAGCCTGGAGCTCACTCACCCGCCGAGCGGAGGTGATGGCCACCAGAAAGGCTGTCTTCAGAGTCAGAAGACGAAGAGGACAGTTATGTAGAGGCTCAAAGGGAGCGCACATTAAAAGGTAAGAACCAAGTTCAAGTCCCACTGAGGCATCACAAACGGAACAGGAGGGAAGAGGTGAGTAATGCCTTTTAAGAACCTGTTAACAACAGGGGACTTGAAAAGGGAGGGCTGATCAGGGAGCCTGAGGAAGGCCGAGATAGCACAAAGATAACCCTTGATGGTACCCAGGGCAGAACCCTGTTGGGCCAAAGAGAGAAGGAACAGAAGGACCTCAGAAAGAGGGGCAGAAAGGGGATTCACAGCCTTTGCTGTGCACCATGCCACAAATTTGTTCCACCTGCAGGCGTATACCACCTTAGTGGAGGGACGCCTGGCTGCCAGAATCACATCACAAACTTCGGGAGGCAAGTCGAAAGGAATCAACTGCCGCCGCTCAATCTCCACGCAAGCAGGTGTAGACTGGACAGGTTCGGGTGGAGGACCGTCCCCTGCTGCTGCGACAGAAGATCCTCCCGAAGAGGCAGACGGATCGGGGGATCTACGCTCATATTGAGTAGCTCGGGATACCAAACTCTTCGAGCCCAGTCCGGAGCCACAAGAATGACTTGGGCCCGGTCGTGCCGAATCTTCTTCAACACTCTGGGTAGAAGTGGTATAGGCGGAAAGGCGTACAATAGACCGCAACTCCACTCGTGACGAAAAGCGTCGCCGAGCGAGTGCCGCCTTGGAAATTCCAACGCGCAGAACTGATGACATTGCGCGTTCTCTTCGGTGGCGAATAGATCTAACCAAGGCTCTCCCCACTGTAGAAAGAGTCCTTGCGCCACTTCCGAGTGAAGACGCCATTCGTGATCCATCATGCACCTGCGGCTGAGGTTCGTCCGCCCTGGCGTTCAGGGAACCTGCCAGGTGTTGAACCACCAGGAACATGCCCTGATGTTCCAGCCATGTCCAGAGGCGCAGAGCCTCCTGACAAAGGGTCCACGACCCCACCCCGCCTTGTTTGTTGCAGTACCACATGGCGGTGGTGTTGTCTGTGAACACCTGCACTACCTTCCCTTTGACAGAGGGAAGGAATGCCTTGAGTGCAAGTCGGATCGCCCGGAGCTCCAGAAGGTTGATATGGAGCCGGGACTCCGCCGGAGACCAGAGGCCTCTGATCTCCGCCTCTCCCATGTGACCGCCCCATCCCAGAAGGGACGCGTCCGTCACAACTGTGTGCTCTGGCTGGGGAAGGGAGAGGGATCTGCCCATGACCCATTGCCGGTTCGAGAGCCACCACTGCAACTGTTTTGCAGTCCCCTCCGAGATCTGGACGTGATCGGACAGGTCGCCCTGGTGCTGCTCCCACTGGAACTTCAGGTCCCACTGCAGAGCCCGCATATGCCATCTGGCATGAGTGACCAGCAGGATGCAGGAGGCCATGAGGCCCAGCAGCCTCAGGGTCATCCGTACCGAAACCCAGGATAAGGGCTGAAAGATCGGAATCATAGCCTGAATATCCCGGACTCGCCGTTCGGGAGGATAGGCCCGAAACTGCGTCGTGTCCAGAACTGCTCCGATGAAAAGGAGCTGTGGAGAAGGAATCAGATGCGACTTTGGCACATTGATGGAGAACCCCAGCGAGTGCAGGAGTTCGGCCGTAGTCTGGAGGTGGGAGACAACTGCCTGGGACGAGCCCGCCTTCAGCAGCCAGTCGTCGAGGTAGGGGAAGACTGAAACCCCTGCCCGGCGCAGATGAGCTGCGACCACCGCCATCACTTTCGTGAACACCCGAGGGGCACTGGTAAGGCCAAAGGGGAGCACGGTGAACTGAAAATGCTCGAGGCCTACCGTGAACCGAAGGTAACGCCGGTGGGCCG
The DNA here is from genome assembly GCA_963921515.1 of Calotriton arnoldi. Classification (NCBI taxonomy): domain Eukaryota; kingdom Metazoa; phylum Chordata; class Amphibia; order Caudata; family Salamandridae; genus Calotriton; species Calotriton arnoldi. The sequence continues at coordinate 673,192 of CAWUFW010006089.1, read as the reverse complement.
GCAGGACGGGGATGTGGAAATAGGCGTCCTGCAAGTCCAACGCTACCAACCAGTCTCCGGGGTCGAGGGCAGTCAAGACCTGAGCTAGGGTGAGCATCTTGAACTTCTCCTTCCGGAGGAAGCGATTGACGTTCCGGAGGTCCAAGATAGGACGCATGTCCTCCTTGTCCTTTTGGGCACCAGAAAGTAGTGGGAGTAGCAACCACGCCCTACTTCTGGGGTCGGAACATGCTCGATGGCCCTCTTGGCCAAGAGGGCCGTGACTTCCTTCTGTAGAAGCACCAAGTGATCCCCTGACATGCGGTGGAATTGAGGTGGCATGGCTGGGGGGTGGTCTCGAAGGGGAGGGAGTAGCCCCTTCGGACAATGTCCAAGACCCACTTGTCCGAGGTGATGGGACGCCAGTGGTGAAGGTGATGGCGGACCCTGCCCCCGACTGGCGTGCTGTGCACCTGAAAGGAGGGACTAGGAGGGCTTGGAGGCCGCGGACGGGTTGGAGGTGGTGGCCTGACCCGCACGCTGGTTGCCCGAACCGCCACGGCGGTATCCACGTCCTCGGCCACGCGAAGGCGCTTGCTGCGCGGGCCGTTGGCCGGGCTGTGGACGTGACTGGGCGCCCCTTCCGTGGCCACGAAAGGGGCGAAAAGCAGACGTTTGCGGAGGGCGCACAACAGCAAGGCCCAGGGACTTAGCAGTAGCCCGTGAGTCCTTGAAACGCTCCAGCGCATGGTCTGCCTTCGAACCAAAAGACCGACTCCATCAAAGGGCATGTCCATGAGAGTATTCTGGACATCCCCTGAAAAACCAGTGGTTCTCAGCCAGGCGTGGCGACGCAGCGCCACCGTCGTTGCAAGCGATCTGCCCAGCGAGTCGGCGGTATCAAGGCCACAGCGGATGGTATATTTAGCCGCATCACGCCCTTCCGCAATAGCGCGGGTAAGCAGTGTCTGGACCTCCTCAGAACACTGCGGCAAAACATCAGCCACCGAATCCCACAGGGAGTGGGTGTATCGGCCCAAGAGGCAAGCGGTATTAACAGACCGCAAGCCAGCACTGGAGGAAGAGAAAGCCTTCTTCCCAAAGTGATCCAGGCGCTTGGATTCCCTATCCGGAGGGGCGGTAGGGAAGGCTGTTTGGGAGGCAGAGGCTTGGACAACCAAGCTCTCAGGGGTGGGGTGTTGGGAGAGAAACAGGGGGTCGCCCGGAGCCGGGCGATGGCGTCGGGCCACGTTCCTATCCACAGGAGCCCCTGTGGTGGGTTTGGACCAGGCACCCAAAGAACGTCAGTGAGTGCATCGTTGAACGGCAGCACAGGCTCCGAAGAGGAGGCCGCCGGCTGAAGCACTTCAGTCAGGAGGTTAGTCCTGACGGCCACTGTAGGCAACTGGAGATTTAAGGCTCCAGCAGCTCTACGCAACACCGTTGCAAAATTAGCCCCCTCCTCCGTTGCCACGGGAGGAGACAGCATGCCAGAGTCGGGGGAGGTATCCAGCCCACTGGCATCCCCAAGTTCCTCAACCCAGTCCGGGTCAAACTCGCACTGTTGTGTGAGAGGGTCGTCAGACCCCTCCCAGCTCTCCTGGTCCTCCTCAGGTTGAAAAGATGGAGGAGGAGGGACATAAGGGACCCAAGGCCTCATCGACGCCGGTCCGGCTCCATGTCCGGACCCGGGGAGAACCGGGGAACGACGCCGCCCGGAGCCCCGGACGGCGTCGGAAACGGCACCGGGGACATCGGCGTCGGCGGAGGCGTGGTTAGGTCAACCGGCGTCGATGGGGGTTGCGGCACCACCGGAACCGGGGTCGAGGCCGGGGCCGGAGCCGAGGCCGGGACGAAGGCTGGTGGGACAGGCGACGCCGGGACCGGAGTCGACGGCGACGCCGGAGCAACCCCATCAGGGCCCGCGGGGCCCGAAGGCGCACCGGAGGGACCTTGAGGCCCGAAGAGGCGGGCCATGGCCGACAGGAATTTCTGTACTCGGCCGGAGTCGCCCCCGAACCCGGGTAGGACGGGTAATGCGGGGGCAACTCGACAGGCACGTCCGGGGCGGCGGGGACGGTGCCGACAGGGACCTCAGCCGAGTCGCGCGACCGGCGAGGCGAAGTCTTAGAGCGATGACGCCGCTTAGACTTCTTGTGCTTCGACTTACCGGAGGAGCGCGAAGACTTGGATTCCGACGAACGGCGGGGACTCCGCGTCCGGCCCTCGACCTCTCCCGGGACCGGGGCTTGCTGCGGCGCGGAGCCGACTGCCGGACTTCAGGAGCTTTCGAGACCGCTCTCGCAAAGCCTTCGGATGAAGTTTCCGGCAGTCAGGGCACGACTTCGTGTCGTGGCCTCGGCCGAGACAGAAGAGACACTCGAGGTGGGGGTCCGTGATGGACATCATACGACCACATTCCTCGCAGGGCTTAAAGCCGGGCATCCCTACGACACCTTAGGAGTCGTGAAGACTCGTTGAAGAGAACAGTGAAAAATTTCACAAAAAAGATAGTCAAAAAGTGACTGAGGCACTGCTCTTCCCGGATCTGCGCTTACTGGCGCGGAAAAAGAAGAACTGACGTCAGCGCGCAGGGCGGCGCCTAAGTACTGCCCGCGACGTCATCCCGGCGATCACGACGCCGACGACGGACGCGGAGGCGCACGACGCCGCCTACCGACGCGCAAGGGTACTGCTACGCAAAAAACTTTCCGGATCCAGCCTGACGCCTGGGGATATTCTAAGGTAAGGAATCTGTCACTAACGTGTCTCTTTCAGATATATCTTTGTTCTCTCATTTTTTGGTTACAACTCTGCATTTGACTGCTTACTTACTGTGTTAAAAAAACAAATAAATAAATGCCAGGGCCCTGGTCAGGAGGCCAAAGCAGCTTACACCACCCATTGCCGAAGCCAATGACAATACCAACACAACTACTGACCATCACACACCTACAGGCGTGACAATAAAGACTGTTTGAGGTCCCCAAGGCTATATAAATGGCTTAACACACAAGATGATGGACGGAATGTTGCACATTGGCAAAACATTCACCCCCAGTCACAGATCTGGGTTTAATCCATCGTTATTTTGCTCACCACGCCACCCCAGTTCAGACATGGCCATATGCAAATCAGTCTTGACCCTGTGCCTCATGGGAACAGTCCAGCCCGAACTGCCAAGCCATGTCTTCCCTGGACCGGAATCAAGCATCCTAGGACCGGTTTCTGGCTATCAGCCGTCATCAGCCAGGATAGCTTGACTCCAGTGGCGTAGTGAGCACGGGACCACGTCTGGGCATACCCTTCCCACATAGGGCGAACAGCAAAACACACAAGATGATGGACGGAATGTTGCACATTGGCAAAACATTCACCCCCAGTCACAGATCTGGGTTTAATCCATCGTTATTTTGCTCACCACGCCACCCCAGTTCAGACATGGCCATATGCAAATCAGTCTTGACCCTGTGCCTCATGGGAACAGTCCAGCCCGAACTGCCAAGCCATGTCTTCCCTGGACCGGAATCAAGCATCCTAGGACCGGTTTCTGGCTATCAGCCGTCATCAGCCAGGATAGCTTGACTCCAGTGGCGTAGTGAGCACGGGACCCACGTCTGGGCATACCCTTCCCACATAGGGCGAACAGCAAAACACACAAGATGATGGACGGAATGTTGCACATTGGCAAAACATTCACCCCCAGTCACAGATCTGGGTTTAATCCATCGTTATTTTGCTCACCACGCCACTCCCAGTTCAGACATGGCCATATGCAAATCAGTCTTGACCCTGTGCCTCATGGGAACAGTCCAGCCCGAACTGCCAAGCCATGTCTTCCCTGGACCGGAATCAAGCATCCTAGGACCGGTTTCTGGCTATCAGCCGTCATCAGCCAGGATAGCTTGACTCCAGTGGCGTAGTGAGCACGGGACCCACGTCTGGGCATACCCTTCCCACATAGGGCGAACAGCAAAACACACAAGATGATGGACGGAATGTTGCACATTGGCAAAACATTCACCCCCAGTCACAGATCTGGGTTTAATCCATGGATTAAACCCAGATCTGTGACTGGGGGTGAATGTTTGCCAATGTGCAGCATTCCGTCCATCATCTTGTGTGTTTTGCATTTCGCCCTAAGTGGGAAGGGTATGCCCAGACGTGGGTCCCGTGCTCACTACGCCACTGGAGTCAAGCTATCCTGGCTGATGAAGGCTGATAGCCTGAAACCGGTCCTAGGATGCTTGATTCCGGTCCAGGGAAGACATGGCTTGGCAGTTCGGTCTGGACTGTTCCCATGAGGCACAGGGTCAAGACTGATTTGCATATGGCTATGTCTGAACTGGGTGGCGTGGTGAAGCAAAATAACGATGGATTAAACCCAGATCTGTGACTGGGGTGAATGTTTGCCAATGTGCAGCATTCCGTCCATCATCTTGTGTGTTTGCATTTCAGCCCTAAGTGGGAAGGGTATGCCCAGACGTGGGTCCCGTGCTCACTACGCCACTGGAGTCAAGCTATCCTGGCTGATGAAGGCTGATAGCCTGAAACCGGTCCTAGGATGCTTGATTCCGGTCCAGGGAAGACATGGCTTGGCAGTTCGGTCTGGACTGTTCCCATGAGGCACAGGGTCAAGACTGATTTGCATATGGCTATGTCTGAACTGGGTGGCGTGGTGAAGCAAAATAACGATGGATTAAACCCAGATCTGTGACTGGGGGTGAATGTTTGCCAATGTGCAGCATTCCGTCCATCATCTTGTGTGTTTTGCATTTCGCCCTAAGTGGGAAGGGTATGCCCAGACGTGGGTCCCGTGCTCACTACGCCACTGGAGTCAAGCTATCCTGGCTGATGAAGGCTGATAGCCTGAAACCGGTCCTAGGATGCTTGATTCCGGTCCAGGGAAGACATGGCTGGCAGTTCGGTCTGGACTGTTCCCATGAGGCACAGGGTCAAGACTGATTTGCATATGGCTATGTCTGAACTGGGTGGCGTGGTGAAGCAAAATAACGATGGATTAAACCCAGATCTGTGACTGGGGGTGAATGTTTGCCAATGTGCAGCATTCCGTCCATCATCTTGTGTGTTTTGCATTTCGCCCTAAGTGGGAAGGGTATGCCCAGACGTGGGTCCCGTGCTCACTACGCCACTGGAGTCAAGCTATCCTGGCTGATGAAGGCTGATAGCCTGAAACCGGTCCTAGGATGCTTGATTCCGGTCCAGGGAAGACATGGCTTGGCAGTTCGGTCTGGACTGTTCCCATGAGGCACAGGGTCAAGACTGATTTGCATATGGCTATGTCTGAACTGGGTGGCGTGGTGAAGCAAAATAACGATGGATTAAACCCAGATCTGTGACTGGGGGTGAATGTTTGCCAATGTGCAGCATTCCGTCCATCATCTTGTGTGTTTTGCATTTCGCCCTAAGTGGGAAGGGTATGCCCAGACGTGGGTCCCGTGCTCACTACACCACTGGAGTCAAGCTATCCTGGCTGATGAAGGCTGATAGCCTGAAACCGGTCCTAGGATGCTTGATTCCGGTCCAGGGAAGACATGGCTTGGCAGTTCGGTCTGGACTGTTCCCATGAGGCACAGGGTCAAGACTGATTTGCATATGGCTATGTCTGAACTGGGTGGCGTGGTGAAGCAAAATAACGATGGATTAAACCCAGATCTGTGACTGGGGGTGAATGTTTGCCAATGTGCAGCATTCCGTCCATCATCTTGTGTGTTTTGTATATAAATGGCTTGACAGCAGGTATTACTTGTTTTAATGTATTTTGAATGAATAAACAACTGTTGTTCTGTCACCTTTACATTACACAAACAGCGCCACCATGTGGCAGCTGCCATAAGTGCAGGTGCTGACAATTAAGTGCTGGTGTTGACAATTAAGTGCGGGTGCCGAGCACTGGACAACCAGCTCAAATTAAACACTGGCATTAACAATAAATCGTATAATCCTACACTTCACTTCAAAGGAAGTACATTAAAATAAAAAGTTAGTATCTTAGCAACGAGGCATTCAGATAGGTCCCACACTTGCCATGAAACAGAACGTCAGTACTCTAGTTGTACTTTAGCACTCTTTGTGAAGCGATGGTAGAATACCGTAGAATCACCAGACAGACTGGCTGCTCCTGAAGACTTATGCTTCGTTCACCTATCAAGTCAGATGTTTTTCTCACATGGATGGGAATATTTCTGGGAGAGCCAACTAGGACGAGCGAACATCTCCCACCAATCGCCCCGTCGGCCTTGGAGCGCTTTTACAGACTCAACTGTTGCAGTACACGAGGTCATGTTACGGGTTTTTAATGCAAGGGGCGATAAAGTGCTTTTGCACAGAATCACACGGGTTGAGGCGACGTCGAAACTTGAACCTGTTTTCCCAGTACCAGCGTTACACCCTCACGTTTCATTCTCATCTTTGGCCAATGGCAGAGAGTGTTGGACGCTGGGCACAAAGGCATCGCGAGCGCACCCTTCTGAAATGAATGGTTTTAAACGAGTCAAAGGAGGGATGCCTGTCTATGCTCCTACACACCTCTCTCTCTATACAGGACCGTCATGGCTACGATGAGACCGTCCGTTATGTTGCAGCTCCTCCCCCCTCCGCTATTTGGCTTTGCCAATGTTTATGTAGTTGTGCTGCACAGCAGGGCAGGCTGCTGTGCAGGATGGCGCAAACAAAAACAAAGCACTATACACCATGCTCCCCTGTGGCCTTGTCCTAGCGCTTTGTTTTACTTTATTTTAAGCTAGCTTGCACAGCAGCCCGCGCTGCTGTGCAATATGTCTAAATAAACACCGACAAAGCCAGTATATGTTGCATAGGCGAATCCTGGTGCCTGTGCCAATGCTTGTTTTTATCAGCATTGCTCCTTTTATTTCCTGTGCGGGGGAAAGGGAATGCTAGAGGAAACCCTCCCCGCCTCAATGCCTGCCTGTGTAGGTCACAACCGGTGCATCCTCACTCTAAGTCATTTTTCATGGTAATGCGGAGATTGACACCTCATGTTTTATCGCACTGAGCAGATGGACTTCTTCAGCACAGCCTAAGTGACTAATCAGCACTGAAAATCAACTTAAGAGAGGTAAACTGTGAGAAATAAAGGGATGGGACATTCTTTTCTTGCTTCAGGCTCATGCATGGAAAAAAGCACTGGGCTGGAGAAAATGCAGGCGTATCAGAGGTTCTAGGTGAATAGCCAGTTTTAATTAAATCAGTTAAATAAAACTGTGATGTGCCCATATGCTTCAATGCAAAGATAACACAGGAGAAAGATTACAATTTGATGAGCAAGCATGCCTGCCAAATATTATATAAAACGTAAGGAAAACAAACAATGGCAGCTTGTAATTAAAAGTTAGAAGCGCTTCATAAACCCTTAAATTATATTGGCTGTGGCAGATTTGCTAAATTAAAAAAAAAATATGTAAAGCAGGGTTAACTTGTACACTTGAACTTAGAGTGAACAATCTTCCCATGCGTTACAGAAAACACAATTACCACTTTCATATTACAGTAAATTTCCGGGAAGAGTAATTAATGCAAAGCGACATCCCAAAATCCAAGCATAATGGCAGGGTTTAATGGCGTTCACTTAGCTCTCAGAGATAATCGCTCGATGCATTACACGTTATGTTTTATGGTATGCCATGTAAATAGGACAATAAGGATCAAGGCTCAGGGCGCGTCCCATGGAATATGATGCTGCTTTAATAGATTTGCCTTTAATTATAACCCTCAACTCAGCATTACCGATAGTGGACATTCTTAAACCCATACTCCTATTTAATAATCCATGCCGCCGCGGCGGGAAAACACAAGTGCGTTTCAAACCTTCCATGGTGCCCCGGAAGAACACCAACAGGAAGCTATTAGGATTTTTCTCCAACGCTTACTTTAAAAGCACAACTCTAAATAGACTCATTAGGAAAGTGGTGTTGTGTTTTCTGTATCAGTCTAGACGCCATCATATGTTGAGGAGTTCCATTTTAACAGACAGAACACATCTGTCATCTTTTAAATCCGCAAACAATATTTAGAATCCGTGCATGGTTGGAAGGAATAGGAGGCAGTAACAAAAGAAGGGACAGTGGGCTTTTAGACAGGTCCAGCATAAAGGCCCAAGGAATTGCAAAAAGGAGAATTATGCTGTTCCTCAAAAATGAGAGATAGAAACACAGGGAATCATGAACCAACCTGACCACTAGGGTTCAAAGTTGGGAATCCATTGTATTGGATAGTAATGCCCTCACACACCCTGTTGGGTGTCATGCTTCATCATAGGGCTGCTCCTCGTCGGGTCGGCGGTGCAATACCCGACGGGCTCCCTATAATAGGAGCACTTTAGCGGAGATCTTTTTTCCAACAGCCGGTAGGTGAAGTGCGAGTTAGATGGCCTCGAGTGTAGATGTGTGTAAATATTGAAAGTGAATGTAAAATAGGGTTGGGAGTACCTAAAAAAACAACTTTAATCAAAGGGTCTCCTACCCTAAGTAAAAACAAAACTATAAGGCGCGAGGCTGAGATAATATCTTAGATTATGGCGCTCTTATGAATCGTTGGTCAACATGTTTCTCGCAAAATGCATGATCAGCAGGCGATTCGTCAGGACCGGAAGGGGGAAAACAACTATCTACAACTATCGGCACAAACTACATGAGGAACCCCTCGTGTGTATAACCTACCGGGTACTGTGATGCCTGGTTAGTTTATTCCTCTGGGTAGTTCCAGTACTACCAGGTATTCGACTACTCTAGTCCTATGGTTGATGTGAGTGTGTAGCCACAACACCATTTTTTTGTTGTAGATAGTTGTTTTCCCCCCTTCCGGTCCTGACGAATCGCCTGCTGATCATGCATTTTGGCGAGCAACATGTTGACCAACGATTCATAAGAGCGCCATAATCTAAGATATTATCTCAGCCTCGCGCCTTATAGTTTTGTTTTTACTTAGGGTAGGAGACCCTTTGATTAAAGTTGTTTTTTTAGGTACTCCCAACCCTATTTTACATTCACTTTCAATATTTACACACAACTACACTCGAGGCCCTCTAACTCGCACTTCACCTACCGGCTGTTGGAAAAAAGGTCTCCGCTAAAGTGCCCCTATTATAGGGAGTCCGTCGGGTATTGCACCGCCGACCCGACGAGGAGCAGCCCTATGATGAAGCATGACACCCGACAGGGTGTGTGAGGGCATTACTATCCAATACAATGGATTCCCAACTTTGAACCCTAGTGGTCAGGTTGGTTCATGATTCCCTGTGTTTCTATCTCTCATTTTTGAGGAACAGCATAATTCTCCTTTTTTGGAAGGAATAGGAGGCAAGATGGCGGCGGTGCGGACGGCCGAGTGAGCTGACTATCCACTCTCTCTTGCTGACCTGTGATTATGCAATTCTGATCTCCGCCGTCTAAGGGGAGAAAAAACGGACGGGGAATAAGCTTAAGTCCGTATACATTTTGACAACTTACCGTCCACGTCTGGCTGGCCTGATCTGGAGGACGCCGCGCTGGATGTGGAGTGTTCCGCTCCTGTATCGCTTGGCATCTCACAGCCTGAGCTGCTTGGTAACCACGCTTTCTCGCTCATCCACACAGGCAGGGAGAGCCAAAATAATGCCGCCGAAGTCGAGTAGCAGAAGTGCTAGAGGACGCGGTATGCCGGCCGGCCCGGAGGATCCAGGGAAGACTATTCCTGTCGGCGGCAGGGATAACTGTGAGACTTCTGGCAGGAACAACACCACCGTTCGCGGTAAACAGACTGTGCCGGCGCTGTTCAAAGCCCACAGTCAGAAAGGCAATGCAGTGCTTAATGCTCCCGGTGCTGGAACCTCTGGAATGGGGAAAACACAGGAGGCAGCTCCCCTCGTCTCTGAGTTGATCAACGCGCAGGCAGCCATGGCTAAGGAAGACTGCACGAGAGACTGTGCGAGCGGAGAACTACCAGCGCGAGAATTGTTGAGTCGGGGGGGGGGGAGGCGCCCATTGTCATCTGGACATCATGATTCAGTTGGGAAATCTGGTGACAACACGGTGGATCTCACTGTGTTTGCGACGGTATCTACAACCCATGTACAGCAGTCGCAAAGTATTGTGGGAAATGGAGTCCCCATATGCCAGGATTCTGGAAGCTCAGAATTAACTTTGCAATCAGGCACCGCCATCCAGAAAAATGGCAACATGGAGGATCTCATTGTAGTGGCGACGGTATCTACAACTCATGTACAGCAGTCGCAAAGGATTGTGGGAAATGCAGTCCCATTAGGTCAGGATTCTGGAAGCTCAGAATTTACTTTGCAATCAGGCACAGCTATTCAGAAAGAGGGTAACGATCCCACTGGTAGGGAGGAAGATGTTGGCGACACATTTTTTTAATTATCGGACTTATCGAACTCTTCTGAGGAAGATAGCCCGTATAAAGACTGGGCGGGTGAAGGGAGCGACATAAGTAGCTCACAATGGGAAGAAGAGAATGACAGATATAATTCAGAGACAGTAAGGAAATTGAGAGATTTGCCTATTTTTCCCACTTTGGCGGAGGGGGCAACTGGCACTTTGTCTTGGGATTACTCTTATTCATCAGGTCTGGGTGGGAAGGAGAGTAACAGCGATGGACCAGTATCAGGAGTCCCATCCGGTGGCCCAGCCATCGAACCTAAGTGCCCTGAAGAAGTTACTCTGTCCACAATTTATCAGGTGATTATGGCCCATAGGGAGGAGACAAGGGCTGAGAGCTCTCGTACACAAGGGGCTTGCAGGAAATTGCAAAATTCTATCCGAAGGATTGCTAAAACATGTTCGGACTTTGCTACAAGAATTGGGGAAGCAGAAACCAGGATTTCCCAGCTCGAGGATGAGCTGGCCTCGCAGAAAACTAAGACTGATTTAATACAATCCGCTAAAAATGACACTCTGCTGAAACTGATTGATTTGGAGAATCGGGCAAGGCGAAATAATTTAAGAATTTTGGGTATCTCGGAGGGCAAAGAAGGCCGGGACCCTCGTCAGTTTGTGATCAAGCTTTTTGAAGAGGCTTTCCCGGATTTGCTACAGTGGGACTGGAAGACTCAAATTCAAAGGGCCCATCGCTTTCCTTTTAACCAACGCAAATCAGGGGGTGAATCAGATACTCGCCCTCGTGCCATCTTAATATCCCTTAATAATTTCCTGGCCAGAGAATCCCTATATGATCTTGCCAGGCCAGACCGGAAAAGGTCTGGTAACGGCTGCAAATTTTTTGTCCGCCCGACTACTGTCAAAAGACAGTTGAAAAGCGCTGGCTTCTCCGTCAATTAATTCCTGAATTCCAGGCAAAGGGAGCGCAGATTTTTTTGTTAAATCCGGCTAAATTGAAGGTGATTTATCATGGACAAACACACTATTTTCAATCGGAAGTCCAGGCTAAGGAATTTTTAATGTCCATTAAACCTGTGTAAAAGCTTGACAGAATTATGCTTTAGAAGAAATCTCCACTTTTCCCTTATTTTTTTCTCTCTCTTCTGCATTAGACTTTAAGGACCTGAAGGTCTTTTATGATAATTAGTATCAAGGATGTGGAAAATTTCTGTTTTTCTCTCTCCTCTTTATATTGTATTGGTGGTTTTTTTCCCCTGTTGCTCTGAATTGCCTTTTTTTTTTTTACTTGTTTGTTTACACGTAAAGGTCTGGCAATGTGAGGGTGGGTGGTTCTTTCAGCTCAGCATCACCAGGGACCGTCGGTCCCCATGCCTTATGTAGTGGGTGTGAGGGAGGGGGGGTGGGGAGGAAGGGGTGGGTGGGGTTGTAGGTGGGGTGGAGGGAACAGGGAGGAGGGAGGAGGGGGTCACACAGTCTTTTCGTCATAGCTGTAGTTATGGCAATAGTTATAATGCTGATAATAAGCAATATACATTTAGGATTCTTTCTTTTTTGGAATTCTACTTAGAAAAATTGGAGCAAAGTATCAGGGTGGTATCGGACAGTCAATGACTATCTTTAGGGACGATGGATAGGAGTAATTTTATCCGTATCTTTTCTTTAAATTGCTGTGGTCTCAACGATAGGAAGAAGAGAGGTATTCTTGCAAAAATTATAAGGCATTTGGGTGCTGATGTACTATGTCTCCAGGAGACTCATCTTCCCTGGAATAATCGAGCTTGGTTAAAAGATTTAGGGTTAGAGCTTCTTGCATGTACTCGACAAGCAACAACTACTCGGGGGGTAGCAATAATGGTAAGACATGGTATATCTACAAATAAGCGTGTCAAGGAGGATAACTTAGGTCGTTGGGCAATTGTTGAAGCGACCATCAAAGGCTCATCATACACTATTTGCTCCCTGTATGGCTCTAATTTGGACGACCCGACGGTCCTAAATTTTCTGAGTATTGAACTTGCCTCATGGTCCTCTCCTATAATTTTGTGTGGGGACTTTAATATTCATCTGAATGCTAATTTCAATCTTCATAGCAATTCCCCATACTTAGGGAGGAAGGGCAAGACATTCAAGGCTTTACGGGGGCTTTGTCAGGAATACGGACTGGTAGATGTCTGGCAAAGACAGCGTCAGGCCGAGCCAGGATACACATTTTTCTCTGCCCCTCATTGTAAATTTGTGAGGTTAGATTATTTTTTGGTATCCAATCTAATTGTTGAAGGGGTTAATTGTGAATTGTATCCTAGATTAATATCGGACCACAATCCATTAATAATACAACTCCCATCAATTAGGTCTATACAAGCTGTGTCAACTTGGACATTTGACAGGAAGTTATTATTGGACAAGGAATACTGTAGTTATATGGCAAAATGGATGGTCGAATTCTTTGGTAGAAATAAGGACACTGCGTCCGAATTGGTAGTCTGGGATGCTTTTAAAGCAGCAGTTAGGGGGGAGACTAAGTTTTTCTCTCCATCGGCAGAGGGTGATAAAAGAGAGGATTAATGGCTGGGTCGATCAACTTCGGGACATAGAGGCAGAGCTTATTCGAGTAATCGGTGATTCGGAGAAAAGGGAGGCATGTCAAAGACAGTTAGCTATTGTAAGAATTAAAATACACCAACATTATGGGGAGGAACTTGCCATAAAATTTACTCAACATCGGGCCGACATATACGAATTTGGTGAAAACACCGGCAGATTGTTGGCCAAACGACTACAACATAAGGGGGTCTCTAATAGAGTTTGTCGCATTAAAGACCAAAGGGGGCAAATTCAGGATCACCCGCTTAAAGTTTTGGAGGTCTTTCAGGAGTTTTATAGGGGACTCTACTCTCCTGATGGGGAGGGCCCAATGTCATCGGGTGAGGAGTTTCTTTAGGACTATATAACATCCAAGGTTACACCAGAAGATAGGGCTATGCTCTCTGCTCCGATCACGAGGGAAGAAATAGAATTTGCTATAACCTCATTGGCAGCGGGTAAGGCTGCCGGCCCTGATTCTCTACCTCTGGAATTTTTCCGTACTTTTAGGCAAACCCTCTATGGTGAGCTTGAATCACTGTTCTTACTAGCTCAGAAGGGCCAGACTCCCGAATCCTGGCACAAGACTACTATTGTAGTCTTAAAAAAAAAAGATAAACCAGAACTCAGTCCTTCCTCCTATCGCCCCATTTCTTTAATTGGTGCCGACAGCAAAATATATTCTAAAATTGTGGCTTTAAGGCTCGGGAAGGTTATAGCTCCTTTGGTGTCCATTCACCAGCATGGGTTTATACCCGGTCGGGACACCTCTGACCATATTAGACGGGCAATAGCCCTATTTGATTGGGCCCAAGGCTCTAAGGCACCCTTGGGGATGATCCTGTTGGACGCAGAAAAGGCGTTCGACAGGGTCTCCTGGGGGTTCCTCTGGTTAATGTTAAAAACTAAAGGATTCCCGCAGGAGTTTATTACAGCCATACAGGCTCTGTACGTTTCTCCGGAGGCCCGTGTTCGGATTTCTGGTCAAGACTCTAATCCTTTTGAGATCAAGAGAGGAACCAGTCAGGGGTGCCCGTGCTCCCCGCTATTATTCTCGATATACATCGATCCGCTTCTTAGTAAATTGGATGCTAATCCTCAGATTAAAGCGGCTATGGTTAATGGTGTGGCGTATAAAACATTGGCCTATGCCGATGATGTTGCTATTTTTACAACGGATATAAGATCTGCTCTTCCGGCAGTGTATGATCTAACGAAGCAGTTTGGCTTAGTGTCTGGCTATAGGCTAAACGTCGATAAAACCCAGGTCATACATTCAGACACTTTAAAGCCAGTAGAGATTCCAACAGTATCATCAGCAACTTATCTGGGGGTAAAGATTACGTCGTCTGTTGAGCAGATACCGGAAATGAATTTACTGCCGATATTGAAAGATTTTGATCAGATACTAGTAAGATTAGATCATCTTCATCTCTCGTTACACGGACGCTGCAATGCTATTAAAATGCTGATTTTTCCTAAGTTTTTATATTTATTTCGAGTTATACCTTTGGAATTTCCGGCTTTGTGTATTTCAAAAGCAGAAAGAGTATGTATAAGATTTCTATGGGGATACCACAAAGCTAGGAGGGCAGCCAAATGGCTAATACTTCCAAGACTAAGGGGGGCTGGGGACCACCCTCCTTAATGTTATATCACTGGGCAGCTCTCCTACAGCATATGGGGATATTGCTGGTTGGGGACAAAGCGGCAGTTCCTGAATTTGTTAGACCTACTATTTTCGAAATGTTACTAGGGGAAGTTGCCCAAAATTGTTTAACAAAAATTGTCGAACCTAGCTACTACAAGAAAACAAAATTTAAAGTTATTCAATCAGCTTATACTGTTTGGAAAAAAATGCGACATCGGTTTGGGATCTCGAATGTAAATGTTTATACCCCTCTGTCTGCAAATGGGCTTTTACCTCCAATTTTTCAGGACCAGATAACCATCAATTGGGGGTCTTGGGAATAAATGCATTGGGTGATTTCTTTTGTGAGGGTCAGATCACTTCGTTTTCTAACTTACAAGGTAAATATGGGCTCCCTGCCTGGCACTTTTTTAAGTTCCTACAGATCAGGAGTTACTTGGCTAAAACTATTGCACAGGGGAAAGTCCAGTTTGGGAAAATACCCTTGGTGGGCACTATAGTCAATAGATCTCCGATTGGGAAGATCTATCAGATGTTGATAGCTGGTCTCCCTGATGATTTGGCCACTCAAAATGATAGATGGGTCAGGAAATTCGGGCGGGAGGGTACTGATCTGGAAGTATCTTTTGAGCTAGCTAATCGTGTTTTAATAACAGGTACTCTGAGGGCCCAACATTATATGTCGTCCTTGGATTTATATTATACCCCGGGGAAAATTGCTAAATGGTCTGGATCCTGCAGGAACTCGTGTAGCAGGTGTGGTCTATTGGCAGCAGACACGATTCACATGTTCTTCACCTGTCCTACACTTAAAAAATTTCTACAAGATATTAAATTATTTCTAGGGCAGATTCTGGGTAAGATTATCTTGTTAACACCAGCTCTAGTAATCTTAGGGGTTGACCAAATGCAAAATACGGTAGAGTTGACCAGATTTGAAACATATTTTGTGTTTATAGCAATGGCTATCTTGAGAGCGGGAATTACATCTCAATGGATCAGTCCTGAATCTCCTACCTTTACTAATTGGAGGGCCCGGCTGCTAGCTATTTTCAGTATGGAATTAGCGGTATATAGACTAAAAGGCCGCAGGAGACGGGGTATAGGGGAGAAAATTTGGGCTCCAGTAATTAATTGGATTAGGTGAATACTGTTTTCGAAATTCTTAATTTTTTTTTTTTTTTCTTTCCCTCCTTTTTTTCCTTTTGTGTTTTTTTTTTCTTGTTTCCCCAGTATATAAATACTTGCCTATGCCAAATCACATTGATTGTTTATATTGCCATAACTATGTGTTTTGTTTCTTTGTGTATCAAAGAAAATTCAATAAAAATTATTATTTTTTTTTTTAAATTGAATCCGTGCATGGCAGTGCGCATATAGCTATACTGTGACATTCGTGATCGGATGTTACTTTGGGTTTTCCTTTCAAAGAGGTTGTAAATGTTTTTTTTAACAAGTTTTCTATGAACCTATTTAATTGATCTTAAGGGGCCAAGGGAGGAACATCACTATCTCCATTGGCTAGGAATGTGACTGAGGTAAAGAAAGGATATATTTTTTTACCGACCTAACCTCCTCTGCACTCAGCATAAGTGCATCAGTGGTTGGATTAGGCAGGGACTGTCCTGGGATGGTTGACTAGTGCTATGTAAAGGGTCCACCACAAACAGGGGTGAGGGAGACCGGTGATTAATAGTTTTGTGAGGGACATTTTTTGTCTACTTTTTTTTAAATAAAAAAATTGATGTTTTTTAAAGTTTAAGAAAAAACTCCATATTTTTTAAGTTTATGGCCCTATATTCTCCTGCAGCACTTTGTGCTAGTCCCAACATACACAAACAGAACACTAAAAGAATTGAAGCCCACAACATCAAAACTCCTCAGAGAAAGGGAGACACAAAGGACATGGAGACTGCAAATAACATTGACTGGTAACAACGCAGGCACATGACAGGCAACCTTACCAAACGCCAAACCACACACTGCAAGCGATTTCAAGAAGGTACCTTTCCATTCTTTTTGAGGATCCCTAACCACATACCAAGTTCTCGCCAATAGGGGCATAGTCACAGACAAGCTAATAATTATTCTGGTATTAAAATGGCAACAACAGACACTCAATACATAACAGGACTATCCATGCTGCAGACCTAAAATGAGCTTGGAACCCACAAAGTAAAGGTTGAGGGAAACGTATTTTGTCTAATCAGTTAGCAGAGCAGGAAAATCAAATTAAAATGTTGAATTGGAAAACAACAGTTAGCTCACAGATAGGTTTTCATACATATGAAAAGACAAACTAAAAGAAGGTTCCCGTTATTTATAAAACTCCTGACAGCCCAAATAGTGTGTGTACAAAAAGTAGGATAGAATGCTAATAGGTTTGCAATCAGGGACGATATTACTATAAGTGCGCACTTTCCCTGTGTGCGCCACAGCACACCTTAAAACAGGTGTACAAGGAAAGGGCGCCCAATTATTGTGAATGCGCTGCCCTCAGGGTAGCCGCAAATTCACGCTGCCCTGGGGCAGCACATTCAAGTGTAATACGGAGCGGCTGCTTCAAAGCTGCTCTGTGTTTCACAGTGCAAGCAGCAGCCACCTGCACTTTCAAAAGGGATTAGAGATCCCATTGCAGGTGGGTGCAGTGAGTGACTGCACCCGCCTGCAAGGGGATGTTTGGGGAGGTCCATGGTACTCCCTTTATCCCATCCAGAGGGATGCCTTTAGGAGGAAAACTGAAAGTGTGCCCGCTTTTTATGGCGCACTTTTAGTGCGCTTCCTAAAGGCATGTTTGCCTCTGCGCTTGTGTCCATAATACAGCGTGAGCGCAAAGTCATTCCTGTACTTGCATATGCCCATGCCCCCATGCAAATGAGAACACCCTCTTGAGATAGCGCTCGTGCTACATATGCGCCACCACTATCTGTATTACAGAAGGGGCGAACAACCGCCTGCGGACCCTTCCGTAATGCCAAAGTGCTCCGGAGGCGCTCAAAGCGGGCGCACATGCCTGTTGCAGCCATGGAGCACTTTCTGTAATACAGCACCAGGTGTGCCTTTACATGGATTCCACTCCATATGTAATCCATAGAGCAATAAGAAGTAAAAAAGAAGGCTGCTCTAATAGAAACACAATACTTGATGGAAGAAACCACAGCCAGACAACTTACATTAGCAGACTCCTTAAAGTCGCCATCCAGTGTTGAGGAAATAAACTATTCTATTTACCAGTCTTGCATCACTAACAATCACCAACACTTTGATTATGCTGGGTGGGTTTTGAGACCCACTGTGACATCTTTTACTGGATGGACACTTAGAGTACGGGAAGAAGACCATACATCAGTTGCCTGAATTCAAAGAAACCCAAAGGCAATCATCTCTGATAAAGAACCCTTCTCAACCCTAGGTATGTGGTTAGTGCCTAACAGAGGATACATCAGCCAGGGAGTTGAGCGTGTAATTCTGTTCCTAGACTCCTACCATTGCATAGTGACAGAAATCATATTGGGATCTGCCACAACTAATTGCAAATGGGGGAACACTGACGTTTAAGAATCCCTCATGTAGCTTACCACAAATAAACTATGGGACAAAGGGGAAACTTTAAGGAGAGCAATCTCCAAGAAACAGTAAAATAAGGCCCTAAGAATGAAAACATTCTGCATGTCCATCACACAATATTAATAACATACATGTTCATCATAGAGTGGTAACATACAAGCAGATTACAGTTTCAGTAGTGAAAAATATTACAAAAACTGTACCAACAGATGTAACAGAAAACGCACTTCTACAAACTCGCCTAAGAAAGTCAAGCAGGTACGATGGCTTAATGATTAACAGTGACAAAGCTAAAATATCAGTTCGGCAACTAGACTGATTTGCGCGAAAGCGTGCCAGTCTTACACTACTATGATTGCAAGTATAAAGGCAGTTCTGCAGGTTTCCTGGCGCAGTGTTTTTTTCCAGAGCCAGATTAATGTCGTTGAGGTGTTTCAGTACTTTACCAACTGCCCTACGACTGAATTCCAGCTCTCTCAGCCTTTCATCCATTTCTGCTCCATGTCTTTAAGCGCCAACTCTAACGCCCTCTTTCTGCCCTAAACATTTAATCCTTTCAGACTTATAGTAAGTGGGAAGTAAAAAAGCGCACTGTGTAAATAAATCTGCAGAGGGAGAGTAAAATAAAGCTAATCAAAGCGATAAGTGAGGGAGAGAAAGATTAGTGAATAGTATGGCACTTAAAAAGAGTGGGGAGCAAGGCCAAAATATTGATGAAAAAGGGGAGATAGAAAAGAGAAGGCATTTGATGGACCAGGAGTTTTTAATATTTTAATACGGATTTATATTGTATTTATTATATTAATATTTTTATTAATAAATGTAATCTTGCTTAATTTCTTCTTTTAAAGAGTTTTGGTAGGAAACCAGTGGTCACTTCCTGTGCGGATGGATGATGGGAAATGCAGTGATGTCACGTCCTGTGCAGATGGATGATGGGAAATCCTGCTATGTCACTGCTTGTGCAGATGAGCAATAGGGAATGAAGTCCTCTTGCGTGGCTTCCTATATTAGAGAATTCTGTTGAGAAGCCAGTAATGTCACTTCCTGTGCAGATGGATGATGGGAAATGCAGTGATATAATGTCTGTGGAGATGGATGACCAAAAATCCAGTGATGTTGCTTCCTGTGCAGAGGGTCAATGAGAAATGGCTGGGTTTAAACTGAGGTCTCATGGTGTGCAATACAACAAAGTACTGGGATACGGCCACAAGTGTTTACCAGTGGCTGAAATTGATTTAAGCATTCTATCCATCACTTTTTTTGCACACTTCAGTGCGATGACCTGTGTGGGACGGGTATGCCCAAATGTAGGTCCTGTGCACACTGTGCCACTAGAACAAAGCTATACCCAACTGATGAGCCCTTATAATGGCAAAACCAGTCTTGGGTTGCTTGTGTTCCAGATTATGGAGGGCCTGGCCTGGCAGTTGGGCTGGACTGTTTCAACTGGAGCAGGGTCAAGACTGATTTACATATGGCTGGGTCCAAACTAAGTTGGCATGGTGTGAAAATAAAGATGGACTGGAATGCGGACCAAGTAATTAAAGGTGGCTGAGATTAATTCAAGCATTCTCTCCATAACTTTTTTGTATACTTTTGTTCATGGAGTGTTGCATTAGGGGTCATTTCAGGAATTCGATGGGAGTTAATGAACTAACTCACACAGGAGCATTCACTAATTAGTACAGAAAAAGGTAATTGACAAAATAAAATAGTGGTATTTAGTGTCTAGTACAGAAGAATGAAAGACTTACTCTGACAAAAAATCACCCCAAGGCACATCTGGATAAGTGGTTCAAAGGAGAATGAGAAAACGTAAGCTTTTGGAAGAGGTTTAGGTTTTGATTTGGATGTCCATATGGTTCTTGTTCCATTAGCACAATCCTTGTAATGCTAATTATTTGCCTTCTAAATCACTGTTTTAGATGGGGATCTGAAACAGGTTTAGAGGGGAGGGGCATATGTAGCACCAGGTGGGCTAGTGTGCTATATTTTGTTGCTGAGGTACTTTAGGATGGTACTGAGGAAGCATTTTTCAATGATGTAAAGCGCTTAGAAGGTGACCTCAAATTTTCTGAAAGCTAGAGAAGTCACGATATGGTTGGGTGATGCATTATAGGGGCTTTTTTCAGATAAACTGTTTGGCTTCTGGCGACACGTAGGGGTAGTTAGGCCAAGACAGAAGGAGGACATAGGTGAGGCAGAGTTTAACCACTACTGCATTAAGAGCTGGTGTACTGAGGAGTAACTAATTCTCTGTGTTATAGTTCATGAACCAGTTTGGGTGCAAATTTCACAAACAATGCTGTGAATGGAATTTTATTGAAATGGTTGACTGAGTGCTACGTGATGGTGTGATTTATTAAGGATAAGTAGGTGGTAGGCTGAGGGGCATTTATTCAACAGCTACACAGACACATTCCCAAACTGATTCACTAAAGGGAATTTGCTGAACTGATTCACTGAAGGTTGTTTGATGCATTAATGCGCTGAAGGAAAATTGGAGAACTAATACACTGAGTGATTCTGAAGAACTTATTCAGGGGTATTAGATAAATTAATGCAGTGAGAGATATTGCAATAACCAATGGAAAATGAATGAGCTAGTACACGGAGGGATGTTTCGTGAACAGGAATAATAGGGAGCATTTCATATACTGATGCACTATTGGTCATTTTTTTGAATTTGTATCCTGAGGGTTATTTATGAACAGCAAAAGTCAATGGACAAAGTGCGTGGTATTTCATATACAGACCTACGGAGCTGCATGAGAATAAAGTGGAGCAAAAATCCTATAAATATCCAAACTCAGGCTCACTTTTGTATTTCGTCGTGAGTTGCAATGTTCATTTTAAAGAAAGAAACACAATCACAGATGACGAAAGCCGGTCACAATAAACCATAATGAATGTATTCATTAGGCTTCTATCTTGAATATCCAATATTCAAGAGAATAGATACAAGAAAAGTAATCGGCAGAACCCTACTTCCCCAAAGAGGGTGCTGTCCATAAATGCAAATGCCTGTGGCGGATCCCTGGGTCAATCCATGCTGCTGTCCTAAGGGCAATCTTGGGGGCGGGGGGAGGTGTACTGTGTCAGTGTCCACCCAGTTATGTTATGTAGATTCATAGAGCACACTATCATCTGGAAGGATATCCTGGTGCTGAGTAAGTGCAGGTCTAGCCACACCAAAGCCAAAGAAGGACTACTAGAAAAGTCAGGTCTTCAGCTTCTTGTGGAATTCAAGTAGTAAGGAGGGGGTTCTTATGTGTGATGGCAGGCTGTTCCACGCTTTAGAAGCGATATACAAAAAGGCTTGACCACCGGATCTGGCTTTAAATGCGTGAGATTTGTCAAAGTAGGAGTTCGAACGAGTGGAAGTGTCTGGAACATTTGTGAAAGCCGATGCGATTGTTGAGATATGCTGGACCAGTGTTATGTAGTGCCTTGAAAGTGTGGGTGAGGAGTTTGAATTATGCTCTTTTGTGAATGGGGAGCTAGTGAAGCTCCTTCAGGCGTGGTGCGATGTGAGTGCGACGTGGGAGGTTGAAAGTGACTCGGACTGCTGAGTTCTGAATGATTTGCAGCCTTCTGGTGAGTCTTTTGTTTATCCCGGCATTGAGTTTGTCTCTGTAGCCTCGCTTTCTTGTGACCAGGGTGTGCGTGTCAGTTTTCCCAAGCGCTGATTGGGAGCAATTTAAAAATTGTCTTCAGCATCTTTAGGGGCTGGAAGCATGAGGAGGTGATGGCATTGACTTGGCAGTCATGTTGAGTTTGCTTTCGATGATGATCCAGAGGCTCTTGAAATGGGTGGTGGGGGTGGGTGTCGGTCCTGGCTCTGTTGGCCACAAGGTGGAATCCCACAGTGATGTGCTCTTCTCGAAGATCATGATTTCGGTATTGTCGGCATTCATTCCTCAAGCGATGAATTGCCCATGCGCCTGTAACATGGTGAACGTGCACATACAACTGACTTTATTTGCATGGGGCCACATGTGGAGAGGCAGAAGGATGTAGCTTAGATCAGCTCTCTTAAAGGACTGGTTGGAGAGGAAGCAGCTCTGGCAGAGGTTCAAAATAGTTCAGAAACGGCCTTGAGTTTTTACTCCACAACAAAGAACCAGAAATAAAACTACAGATTCCTCTTTTTGAAGGGCATGATTTCAATGTCCTCTGTGGTGCAATAGTTTATGTACTTCCATCAGAAGGTCTTGAAAAAAATTGATGGGAGAAAGTAGGGAGGAGGATTCACAGGCACTGGAAGCCAGAACCTCCAATACAATGGGTTCACTGAGCCTGGTATATGGCCTCATTGACCAACAGGCAATGAGCGATATAGCAAGACACATGATTCTCCTAGGAGGATTTAGATTCACTTTTATAGTCTGTTAGAGAAAAAGCAGTGGTGGAAGTTGTTTGAATCATCCACCACACAGCAACAATGCTTTAGTGAAGTTAGAAAAGCCTTTAAAGGAGGGAAGACTGACTCTTCTAGTTAGTCGAAGGAGCGGTCCGATACCTTCGAGGGACAGGTAAGAGAAGAGACGTCGTTTAGCGGTGCCAACTTCGGTACTAAGGGACCAGGCTCGATTCCCAGCTTCAGCTCAACATCTTGTGATTTTGGGCAAATCACTTAACCTCCCTGTGCTTAAATGAAAAACAATGTGTAACATTTGTTTCTCTTGTAAAGCATCCCAGTGCCCTCAGGTGATGTTCATGCTATAAAAAAACACACCAAAACAAAAGGTCAATTTCAATCAGTGTTGCGGTCTCATATTCATTCCAGGGCACACTCCAGTAGAATAGCCGCTGTCTTGACTTCAGTCAGAACTGCTTAAAATTCCACGGGTCAGACATCTCCACACCTTTGCCTGCACTATGCCAGTCGCAACTTCATTCATCAGTATCATCAGTCTTAAAAAGCGCAGCAGACCAGTAAAGGAAAGCAGTAAAAGCAACTAAGCATTGGAGACATTAGGGCATTAGCTTGGCATTTGGATGAGAAGATCAATGAGGAGTTCTGATAGACCACCTTCCCAATCAGGTCAAGAAACTTAGCACCCTCATTGATAGGCACATTGATGAGAACAGAGCTTGAGGGTGCAAGGCTGTTGCCCCAGCTGCAGAAATGTTACAAGATTGTGCTAGAGGATAAAAGGAGTCTAAACAGACATTAAGAGATCTCTTTATAGCTTATCAGCTGCATTTAAACATAATCGAGCCTCACCTCGATTGGAACAAAAAGAAAACAGGTATGGAACCTGGGAATTCATGTACCAGCAGGATTTGTTAACAACCCTAATTGGTATAGGGAGTCAAAGTGGGTGCACAGACAACTACAGTGTTTGCAGATTAGGCACCATGAGGGAAATTAAGACCTTTGTAAGAGTATCAACATTAGGATCTTGTGGAACATAAGTTTCAGGAGGCCAATGGACAGAGTGCCCTGCAACTTGGCCACTATCACTGGCTTCAAACAGACAAAATATTCTAATCATCTTGAAAATGTAGAGCTGCCTGTCCTATACCAGTTGCCACAGCTCATGTCGGGGGAGAAGGAGTGAAGGACAGTCAATATGAGGACTGAAGCACCAAGAAGCCTAAGAGAAAACACAATGTTTTATCACAGTCCTGTTGTCTCTTGGCACCAGAAGAGGTGACTGGTAATAAGGAGGGAGTGCTCTTTTGTTTCCTTTAGCTTGATTGGTCACCTGACAACGTGCCTTGCACTGCCTGTTCCTTGGTTATGGGCAACAGCAGTGGTCCACAGCCAAAGCATGTTATAATCAGTGAAATACGCATGGACAATCCTTCTTGGCAGCATTATTTTAAATATTGTGTTTATATCTTTGTCTGTGTCAAAGGGGACCCGAGTGGAACAAAAGTTCGGTGGTGCCTGAATGGGAAGAAGTAGCAGTAGCCCTGCGATCTTCTGATACTTAAGTGTGTATGATTCTTTTTGTGTTAAGATGGGTTCCAAAAAATGTATGCCTATACAGCCTCTTGTCTAGCTATTCCAGTAGCATTGGATTTGCCCTGAGCCACTGCAATGAGAAGGTCAGGCTGCAAGAGTGTAAAAAAGTGGGTTGTTGGTGGAGGGGCGTGGTAGCCCTTCTCAGGCAACAACAACAATCCTCGTCCGGGTGAACCACCAAAAGTCACCAAATTAAACTGTGCCTAGCCCTCGGGTAGCTTGGCGCAAAAGCAGTCAGGCTTGCTGTAGAGGCAATGTGATAAGTATTTCTGCAGCACACAAAGAGTAACAGAGTGTAAGCACAAGAAAAGAAGAAATTGCAAACCAATTTAGGAAAATAGGATAAAGTGTGCTAAATAAAAGGATTCCAGAATGATAAAAATGTTAAGTGAATATAGCACTTAAAAGAACAACAAGCCGCTCGCAGTTATCTGGTCGCGCTAGGCCAAGAGAAAGTCACAAGTTCAGGCCTAACATAATAGAGCGCAGGTCAGATACAGGGACCAGGTTAGACCCGCTGAAAAGTTACCTTCTCAAGTATTGTGCGAAAAGTTCTGTTTCGGTTGGAGGAGGCCACGAGGAGGAGCATACCAATGTGGAGAGCAGGTCAAGAGTCGCGGATGATCGTTGCTGTAGTGCGAAGATCCGTTCATTGCTGCAGCTTTGCGTTAGCAGTCATTGCGGGCTGTAGTTGCTGTAGCACAAAGTGCAGGTCTTGCATTGCCATCCATCGCGGACAGTTTCTGTTAGCGCAAACAGAGGGTCTGACTGGAGGTTTGTGTTGGCTTTCGTTGTGGGCGGCAGCGTTTTGTCACGAACAGGCACGTTCGCAGTCACAAGGAATCCAAACTACAGGATTTTCACCTTTTCATCCTGGAGGAGCCTCTACTGATGCACCGATACCAGCCAAGGGTCCAGGATCTGAGGGGTACCTCTTACTCATCAGGACTCACTCACGCAGAGGCCAGCAGCAGGGCCAAGGCAAGTCCAGTTGCAGCAGGTCAGCTGGGCAGTTGCAGGGAGGCATCAAAAGCTTTTTGTGTCCCTGTAGCTCATACAGGTCGTCAGCCAACTGACCCTTGGAGTCACTCTTTGTAGCCTGTGAGTAAGGCAAGCAGGTCCAATCTTCCTTCTTCAGACAGCAAGGCAGTCCTTTAGTCTTCAGTCCTGAATCTTCCACAGGTCCAGGAGTGTTCAATGATGCAATAATAATAATGCAATAACAATAAGCACAAGTTCAATTTATTGAGGCACTAAGAACAATACTTGTAACAGTTTCCCTCCAATTAACTGGAATAGATTGGCATTTGCACAAATGCACTATAATATCTGGTAGCCAAAATATGACCAAATTCAAATGAGCCCGCAGTTAATGTCAAAATATAGGAAGTATGTAAGGTCTTCACCTTATTATGACACACAAAAAGGAGGTTGGAAAAGAGACCATGGAACTTCATGTGATAGCCCAAAAATTAGGAACCTGATTCTTTACCTTGTCCTGTTGCCTTTAATGGAATAGTCGATTTGGGGAACCTTATTCTGTATTAGAAAAAGGAGGATTTTTCTATGGAATTTCAGGTCTTGTGTTAACTAGGTTTCTGCTGGACTGAATGACTAATCCCAAATCTTGTGCGATCCTGTCCTGTCACAGAAAATTTCCCAAAGTTCGTCTACATTTGACAGTGGCAGAAAAGTCAGCAAAGATCAGTTAAATGTTCTGGGTTCAAGGTGTTCTACATCCTGGTAATAGTTATAAACAGCTCAGGTAGTGGTAAGAGAATGAAAAGTCAGGTGCTATCCTGAGGAGGGTTGACAGAGAAGCTGTGAAATCATATACAATCGCCTCAAGTGGAAGAAAAGGAAGAAGGTCTGGGAACCAGCAGGTGAGTGCTAAGAATGAGCTTGTGGTTCCTGTGTGCATGGTTCCCCAATGTTTCAAGCTTGCTGTGCAAGATCCACAGTCCTGCCAGTGCCTTAGGTAATATTTATTGGGGAAATGAAAAAATTGCGATGCGATAAAATAACAGAAATTGAGACCAGCTTAAGACAAACTCGGAGAAAACATCAACACAGATGCTTAAACGAGGACAAAAATATCATAGTGATGGGCCCATGTGACTCTTCAAGTACAATTCCCGTGAAGATACAGTGCAGACGTAAAAATATAGCTATTGTTCAAGGTCACAAGTAAGCCATTTACCGCCAACCAAAGCATGCTGAGATGCTGCTCAAAAGCAGCATGTTGTGGTCTATATAGAATCTCCCCAGGTTACATCATCGCAGGGAGAACGCTTCCTTCAACAATGCATGACTGGTCAGATGCTTAAATTAATGGCATAGGTTGGCTGTGGTCTGTTGTATTTTGCTAGTAGGCCTGTAAAGTACAATATTTTATTGTTCAATAAATCATTTAATATTTATATGGCTCTGGCTCTGAACTAGAGCTCTTGATGGTGTAAGTATTTGACGAGCTAAACTGTATAGTTCTGAGTGAAAAGGTGGCTTCTACAGTTTTCATCTTTCAAAATCATATCAGCAAATTAATATTTTACTTTGCGTACCGCGCATGCTTAATGCCACCTTCATACCAGATCAGCCTGATGTCCACTTTTAATGTACTTGATGGAGTGGAAAGTAGTCACAACCATATTAAAAAAAATTATCCAATGAATTTAAGGCTCTCTACTTGTTTGTACAACATGGCAAAACTATTAAACTGGGGTGTACCTAACAAAGTACAGTCTGGAAACTTTCCCCAAGTGCCACAGTGGTTCTGTAACAGTTTACAGCAGCGCCAGGTGCTGCCCAACGAAATCGATCAAAGTCATGGACAACATCACGAGAAGTGACGTGGCAACTGCTTAAATACATCTCATGCATCAGTCACCCCAGTCCTGAACATGTTTCCCTGCTTAGTGGAGGCCAGGAAAAAAAGGAGCTACTAATATACAAAAAGACAGTCATCGAGAACCCTACGATAATCAGATGAGGGAGAGCAGCATGACCATGGAAAAGGGCAAAAGCCATTTGCAGAGCCACCTGACACCAGTTACTCCTAAGAGTGGTGTATTTGCAAACATCTGATAAATGGCATCTTAAGCAGCTTTTGCAAGTGGCATTCTAAATGCAGAAGTGGGGAATCTCACCTCTAAAATAAGAGAGACTTTTCTTACCAGAATCGAATTCATGGCACAACACTTCATCTACTTCTGATTCTGATACTGCTCCTCCTGGACCAGAGACAGACCTGCATGAGGCGAAAAGGCACTCCACTGCAAGGAGCATGGTTTCGGACCACTCTCCTGCTGATGCGAGGCAAAGAAAAGTTTTCTTCTCGACTTCAAAACATACGATTCGTTTGAACACAGGCCTGTGTCGTGATTCAGGCCCAGAGATAGGGGTTTTGCAGACCCCGCAGGAACGGAATCCCAAAGACATCTTTCCATGACAAATGTGTCAATTTGAAGTAGACAAAAGAAACAAAGACAACATCTTATTCTGGGAGCTCGGATCCCAGCATCTGCGAAACCTGGAAAAAAGCAACTGAAGTCATCTGTGGGAGTCGCACTTTTATTGAGCTGCTTATGTCACTGGTGTTTACATCAGTGATTCTATAATCCGATCTTCCTGACCATCACATGACCCTGGTTAGTAGCGCTGCTAAAAAATCTTACAGAGCTATCAAATCTCTAAGATGAGGAATCTGTAGGAAGACATTCGTAAGAAATCCAAACCTTTTTTCGTTCATACTGTTAGCGTTTTCTTGGGATGCTGTTCCCTTGGATACCTGCAAACAACCTTGAGCTCCACCGTTGAAAAAAGGCACTGTTCTAGGGTAAAAGGGTGAACATGAACCAGGAAGTTCCGTCTGAGGGAACAAAAAGTGTACTCACAGGGCCATAACAGTACAATATCTGAAATCCCCAATCGTTTTTTAAGCGGCTTCAGTCATTCTATAGGTCTTATATATGGGCGGGTAGGCAACCTAGGATCTCTTTTGATGAATGTACATGACACACCTATGTCGAGGAGGACTGGGTGCCACAAACCCTTTGCTTTACTACGGGGCGGCACATATGCTTGCTATCAATGATTGGCCTTTTGGCAATCGACTCAACCCAGCCTACTGACTGGGAATAGAAGAGTTTAGGGGACAGGGGGCGCATCACTGCTTGTATGGTGGTGGTGGTGGTGGTAGGGGGGGAGGGGGGGGTCTTGACGACCCTGCCAGAGGTAACAAGAGCATGGTGAAACAGGCTGCATCATGTTCGCTGGTTCAGAGTCCCCAAGCTGGAGATGCCATTGTGGGTTGCAGACTGACTTAAAACTCCGAGTGGGGCGTGCGACTTTACAAAGTGGGACATTATTGGGCTTTCAAAACTGGGCGATGTTTGGTTAGGGTCACACACAACGTTATTCCATTACCTTAAGGACGAACATGAACTGCATAACTAAGCTCTATAGATTCCTGCAATTGAGGAGAATGTTCGACCCCTTGAGGTGCTCATTCGAGCCTCTCCAGAGTTCAGCCAGCTTGATGCCTGACTGACAAAGGAACCCATTGAGGCCCACAAAATATCCAGGGTTTACGGCTCTCTAGTGATAAATGCCCCCGATTTGATGGCAGACGTATGGACAAAATGTCAGGAAAAATTGGGGTCCTTGGAAGGAGAGACTGATAGAACCCCCATGTCCTTGCGATGTCAGTGCACCTCCGACTCATCCAACCACATTATCTACATAGAAGCTACTACATCCCAGGAAGCAGGTGGAAATGGGTGGCAAGCCTGGGCCGGACTGCCCCAGATGCTCTGAGGGAACAGGGGCATTCTAACAAGTGACATGCAACTGTACCAGGGTAAAAAAATACTGGGAGTTTGAAAGGGGGATGAGGAAAGTAATGGGAAGACCAGTGCAATTCCCTCCCAAGCTAGCACTACTGAAACTGCTGGAAGAGGAGGGCAGCCCTAGAGGTGGTTGGCTGCTGTTGAGGATAGGCTGCATGGTTGCCAAGAGAGACACAGACAGTAGATGGATCTCCGGACAGGCCCCAATGCTACAGGACTGGAGGAGGAGAGGCATGGACTACTATGCACATATGGAAAGGGAGGCGTATGTGGCGAGAGGATGCCCCAACAAACACAATAAGATTTGGGGAGCGTGACAGGCCTACCATCGGGGAGAATCTGATTAAGGCTAACCAATGGCAGCACAGGGCAACGTACTGATGTAACCGGGGGTGTTTTTTTCCTGAAACGCTCTACGAATATGCTGAATTGCGTTGAGGGATATGGGGGGGGAGGTGTGTCCTTTGGATGGGAATTCATCAGTGCTTACAATGATGTGGATTAACTTGGTATATAACTCAATAAAAATGTTATAATTTCCTTTTTTTTTAAAGTTAAAGTCAGGACAGTATTGATTGTAACTCCACCCTGCACCTAAAAAACAATCTGAAGTGGAATGGGTAGCGTTTGCCACTTTGTGGAAGGGACTTTCACAAAATCATTGCTTTCAGGGCCGTGGCTCGGTCTGGTGCAGACGCTTCATTCAAACGACAAGTGCTCCGAGATTCACAACTACGCAGGGTACTGACCTACGAGAAATGCCCAGCCATTTGTCCATAATTTAGTGCTCACTGGGGTGGTAAACAAACATCTTGTAGTAAATTAGAAATAATACTGAGTGATATCGGTGCATGTCTGGCGACAGACAGCTATGTCCTGGAGTATTATTTTAGCTATAAAGGACAGTTTCATATTTCCAAAGTAGAAGAAATAGTCCCAGGAGGCACAAACTGGCAATTTAGTTCTTAATCACCTGTCCCCGGTGCATGTTACAAACCTCCTATTAATCTGAGGGCGCTCCCAACTGGACCAAACTATGGGGTAACGGAGAGGAGTGTAAGGGTGGGCTCTGGCACAAGGAAGGCAGATTTCTTGAGGGCTGGTGTCTCTACTTCACATCCCGAATCTTCTCAATTTCTTAAAATGTCAGTTTGAGCGGTGACCTACCATCAAACCTGCAGGCTAAAGGTAATTTAAACTTTGCCCACCACAGGAGTGCAGGCTTGGATAGGAAGAGCTAAGAACATCCATTAATTCTCACAGCAAACATAAGGATTTGTCTCTTTGGTGGATGTCGACATTCACCTACGCACATTGTGAGATTTGTTTTGCTATGACAAACTTCAGTCAATCAGAGGTTGCTGCTAAGGCTTCGGCAGTCCTGCCAGAGCTAAGCACTGTAAGCACAGAGCACATCCTTTTTTTTATACGCAGGCAAGAACAGATGATCCTACCCTGGCTTCCTTTATTATGAAGGTGTAATTTCATGGTACTTCAGTCGGCCATATCAAATCAGTATTGTACGTAGAGGTTATCTTACTTACACTTACCAAGCCCGAGTTATCTATCCCTGCAGTGATATGATTCATCCATTCATTTCTTTACCCTTTTCTGGATCTAGGATTGACGGGGTAAATGTGTGGCCTTACCCTGTGTTATATGACATGACCAAGGATGGCCTTCATGGTTGGTTATATGACATTGGCCCCGAAAGGTGACATACTTTGGACTACGGATTAATAAGGGGCTGTGGAAGATAGCTGAAAACAACGTAATCCCGCTTATTGCCAAAATACACAATGCCGTTGCCCAATGGTCGCAACTTAATTTGTCGATGAGGAATAAGCCCCAGAAAATTAAAACACCAATATAATTGTATCTTTAGTATCCCACTTTTGCTGGTTTTAAAACTGCTGCTGATGCAATTCGACACAGTTATTAAAAAGTTCCTCTGAGGATTTGCCTGGCATATACTGAAAGCTCAAACTCAAGGCTCATAATACATCGGGAAGGGGGCGGGGTGTCTCCCTTTACCACACATGGAATTGTACTAAATGGCTCACCAATTTCACAATTGACATACATGACATCAGACAGCTAAACCTCCTTGGGTAAACATTGAAAAAGACATTACTGCAGCATTTAATAGGGTCAGCAACACTTCACCCATACGGATCATTACTACCGGAGCAAATGTATAACCCTGTAATTCCAACCATGCTAACTAGCTGGAAATCCGCACTTAGAAAATTGACAACATTCCACCTACTACACTGCAACAGCCCATCATGGCACTGGTCTGGGATCTTCGAAGGGGCTCAATGATACACTGGGTTGATAGGATCAGTAAAGGGATCATGTTCCTTGACAATAATTCAGCAAATTTAGTGTGGGTTACAAATGTTTCAGCCAATATTGTAAATTAGCACATAGTATTCGATAGAGATTGAACTACTTTCCCATTGATCTGCCCACATCTCGCATTCTATGATACCTTAGAATATTGGGTATTCTTGGAGGAGTAGTCCTCGATGCATGGATTTTGCTGGGTCAGCACAGAAAAGTCACTTCCAAGAGTCCAGGACTGGTTTGGCCCCACTTAGCAAGGGAGGACTCACAGATGGCAGAGTCTAGGTGCTGTTGCAGGGTTACAGGATGTCTTTGATTGCCCTGAGACATCAGAACAGAGGGCAAGCCAGCAAGCCCCTAGAGTCACTCTGGGTTCAAGTGAGATGGGTCCAGTCCATTCATCAGCAGGGCAGAGGGTAGCAAGCAGCACATCAGAGGAGAAAATTAGTTCTTCCAGAGGAATAGTCCAGCAGAGTGGGAGTCCTCGTAGCAGCACAGCAGTTCTTCTTGGCAGAGTTCTTAACAGGCCCAGTAGTGTACTGTCTTGGTAGGGTCAAAGACCCAGTACCTATACCCAGTTATGCCTCTGAAGTGGGGGTGACTTCAAAGAGGGGTCTTTGAAGTGCACAGAGGTCCTTTCCTCCCATCCCTGGCCCCAGACTATCAGTAGGGGATAATCAGTCCTTTGTGTAGGAAGAGGACACTGCCTATTCAGGTGTAAGTGTCAGCTCCTCCCTCCCTTCCTGTCTAGGAAAAGCCATTAGAATGCGGATGAGAATTCAGACACACCTAACCTTCCTGTGTTTGTGGCTTTCTAGAGGGAATGCACAAAGTGAAGCTGTCACCCACCCAGACGTGTATTCGAGACAGGCTGCAGGTACCTTAGAGCAGTAAGAGCGAGAGCAAAGAAGTGTCCACTTTCTAAAAGTACATCAAGTATAATGGGGTGACCCAGTGTCCCTCAGAACCTGGGCGTCTAGAATATGTGCTACAGTTGATTGTGTCAGGTCGGCTTCCCATTCAGCGAGCTGCCCTGACAACGCTTTTTACTCATGAAATAGGATTCCTCTGAATGATGTGATTTATTTCCATCACCCTTAAGAATCCAACCATTGGTGGATTACACCTCGAAGACTTCAAGTGGTATCCATTACCACCTCTACTGGCTGTTCCCCCGGTCCTGAAGAAGACCCGCAGTGACTCCATCGCAAATCACGCACTTCCCTGGGTTGAAACGTCAACGTGCCTGTACAATCCATACCCTACCCTCTCCACCCCACGCAAAAAGCAGATTAAGCAATAGGCGGATTGGAGATTTGTGTGCTTAGGGACGGATGTCCACTGATTTGAACATTTTAGATACGTCTTGTACAGCACTGTATATATTTCGTTCACTTACAGCACCTTGTCACTTCTAGATCACCTAATCACTTATAAGTTACCTTTGCGTCGTTTTTCAATAATCTTTGTTTGCTTGTGACAGCCATACTATGTTGTGACCAAACCGAAAAAAGAGAATAAGATGTCAATATATTGATTTTGATTGACTCAATTCAGGTGTGTTTCCTTTCTTTCTGTACATATATTGATGCAACTGTAAAGCAATTATTGTACCAGACAGAACCAACTGTAGCACATATTCGACACTTTCTAAAAGTGGCATTTCTAAAATAGTAATGTTAAATCCAACTTTACCAGTAAATAGCATTTACCATGAACATTCAAAGATATAAAACATGATGCAGCCACCCCTTCCTAATCAGGAATTACAGCTTAAACGTGTACTAAGAAATTCCCAATGTTAACCCATGAGAGGAGTTGGCCTCACAGTAGTGAAAAAAGAATTTAAATGTTTGTCACTACCAGGACATGCAAAGCTGAAAAGTACATGTCCTAACTTTTACTTACACAGCACCCTGCCCTAAGGCCTACCTTAGGGGTGACGTGTGTAGTAAAAAGGGGGGGTTTAGGGTTTGGCAAAAGGTTTTAAATACCAAGTCAAAGTCGCAGAAAACTGCACATACAGACCTTGCAGTGGCAGGCCTGAGGCAGGTTAGAAAGGCTACTTGTGTGGGTGGTACAATCAGTGCTGGAGGCACACTAGTAGCATTTAATGTACAGGCCCTGGGTATATGGTATGCCACTTTACAATGTACTTACAAGTAAACTAAATAAGCCAATTGTGCATACACCAATGTTATCATGTTTAGGGAGAAGCACATGCACTTTAGTACTGGTTAAGTGCTCAGAATCCTAAAACCAACAAAAATAATTTCCCTCTTTTTTGTGAAGAAGGAAGGCAAAAAGTTTGGGGTGACCCTTCAGAGAGGGGCATTTTACAACAATCCTTCTGACCAGATATCCTGCAATGGTAAAATTTGCATTACGATTGCTCCTCTCCCATGATTGGAGGGTAAGGGGGGAGAGGCTTGAACTTCTTTATTTTAAGATTTTACATAACTGGTACCGGTCCTCTCTTAAATAAAGCTCATCTTCTCCCAAATTTGAATTGCTTGAGGTGTGATTTGCTGCACATTTTATTGTCAAGTGGGCAAGCATCTGTTACAGATATCAGTACTCTCCAAATTGTACCTTCTACTCAGTTGGCTATTCTACATGATGGAGCTGCGCAATTTAGGCTCCACCCTTACATGTCACAGAAATGCAATTGTATACCAGCATTTGAAATATTCACTGTGTGCTTTAACTTTATTAACATGTGTGAAGGATTTAAATGTATTGATGAAATTATTTACTGGATAGACTAGAGATTTACACATGTGTGCACTAACGTTCAGTTGAAACATGCTTACATGTATTCTTTATTCACGTTTTACACTTATACTTCAAGTTATATCTGCATATGTAACATGCACGCTTTCACACTCATTTTTTACATTTATTCCTTAATGTTACACGGGCACATGTATAACCATGTATTCAAAGTGCACATTATATGCTTAGTTAAATTAGCCTGACTACAGGCTTCAAGTGTAACGCATTTTCTCTTCTCTTACTTTGCCGGTTTATTATCATGATTTTTGTTAGCTAGAGAAAGGCTTATTGTTTGACAGACTGATGATAGTGGCGCATGAAGGAAAACTTGGCAGTGAATATGGAGAATCAATAATAGAAAGAGACCTTCTGTTCATCATGTACCAGGATGGCAAGATGTTCAAAGTTGAAAACTGCAGTCTCAGTTCGATGGATTGGGATAACTGAAGCGATGTTGCAGATGCATCCAAGTAATGATTTGATTGGTCCCGGGAGGTGTGAAAGGAGACAAGGACGTTTCTGAATCTCCTGTTATTTTTAAATTGGTGTTCTCACAGTTGGAAGACACTGAGATTCCCTTTAGACTTTGAGAGGTACAGACGTCTCTGCTTGCCCTATTCTTGCAAGTGTGAAGCTTTATGCTGAACACGTATTTCCTTTTTCCAAGACATCTACTGAAGTCTGATAATGCTTACACCTTCTATGCTCCCACATTAGAGACCCCTGATAGATAACCCCATATTGATTTATGTTTAAAACAGAGAAGGGAAGTTTCTTTATGAACACCTGTTTGCTTTAATTTGTTTTTGCATTATTGTGGCTATCTCAATTCTGTATCTCATCTGTTGCGCCTCAACCTTCTGAGATATTTCAGCTTACCTATTGTATTATTTTACTTATTGAACTTACTTTGGTTTCCATCTATATTGGATTGATTGATATCCCAAATAAAACTATTTAACTATATTCAGTGATTCCTGGTCCTTACTGTGGAGTCACATTGGCTTCACAAGTTAGAAATGTATCATTGATGTCTTCTCCCTTTCAATGCTTCACATCAACAAACAAAGGTCCATACGACCAATGGGACAAATCTTTGACGACTTCAGTAAGAGATTACGTTGTAAGGCTCAGTGCTCTTCCAATGACATATGTGATATACTAGGAATGTCTACTAATGCACATAGATAGCTGGTACCATCTTTGGAAGCTGCTAAGATGGGCATTTTATGACACTGGAGACTACCAGAAGTACCCATTCTAGAAGAGTGGATGACAGAATTGTTCCAAATCGCTGACTGCGAGCAGCTGCTTTATAAAGTTAGCAATCAAGCTATTTTTAATCAGATTAGAGAACCATTGTTGAAGGATTTATTGATTCCCTCCCCACCGTGATAAACTGAATTTCAACCTTGAGAAAGGTCCTGTTGGCTAATAAAATTACTGTAAAACCACGGTGGGAGAGAATTCATTGGGGGTGAGCTGTTGTCAGAGAATGCTTAGGTTCATGATCTTTGGGGTGACCCCGACACGCTCTAAAGGAGATGTTTAAGTTACAAACTGTTTTGCTTTATTATACAGAGATGTTTATTATCCATGAGAGGATTCAGCAGGTGAGTAGTATATGCACGGAGCTACCCCCAACCTGGGTATTTTCTTACTTTTTGAGGACAGATTGGGAAAGACAAACAACTTTGGTCAGAGAAGGTTGCTGGGACCAGTCACTCATAGTCATGGTACATATCCTAAAAAGTGACCAACATGCCCACTTGTCTTTTAAACTGTTATTAAATATATATAAAACCTGTATCTTATCCTTAATGGAATTATTTCAACCTCTCTTCAAGCACCTAATGTTCAGATACCTGTGTAAAAAGATTGGAAATTGGAATTAGCTAATGTTTGCTAGCTGATGATTATTTGGGAGACCAGGTCAATTTATATTAATTTATGGTGATTAATATTGTGATCATAATTCATGCTGGCCAGACGATTTTCAAAATGCATGACTTAGTGATGATACTCTCCATAAGAATCTTGGATTTGTTTATATTAATACTAATATAGGATTGTTATATCTTCATATCTAACAAAGGAATGTTGCAAACAAAGGTATCTATTCATGTAGGACACATCTTATCCTGCTTCACCAGGCAGGTAAACACAAAGAGCCCTCCCCCGCCCACCACCACTGTCAATCCAACAACACTCACAACCGTAGACATTTCAGTTTGTGTATGGAATGGGAGGGTTGTTCAGTGCAGTCACGTAGATGGCTACAAAGACCTATTACTGTCTACAATGACAATCAACCTTGTGGAGGCTACATATACGAATAAACAAAACATACACAAAATGTGCACATGCCAAGTTAGACTGAGGTAGCCCATCCACTCATATACAAGTAACTCAAACCACACACAAAATGACATACTGCATCAATTTACAAGGAAAGGGCAGTTGGCCACATCCCAATCAGGGAAGCATCTATAGAGACACCAAACAGAAGTCTCACACTTCATCTTTTTTGGAAGTACAATCAAGGATTCTCATTTAGAACTTTTCAATTGTGAAATCGCAAATTGTGAGCATTCTGAGGAGACACTGGTTTGAATCTTTAACATTCTTTAATTGTGTAATACAGCACCCACATGCTATACCGCTGCATGTGTTGCAGGTTGGATCCTCAAACAGTTGCCCATGACAGAGCTGATCCATCTCTACTCCACATCACTCAAAACCAGATGGGTCCGATGTTGCCATTTCATTAGAATGCTTTTGGAGCCATTAAATTAAGGTCTGCAGTCCAGAATGTGACCCTACAAGTCATTTTATGTTGCCCTCAGCACTGCTTTTTATTAACTCTAAGTGCATGAAAGTACTGAACACCAACGTGCAGAGAGGCTAAAGTGCTGAATGTCTGAGCACAGCGAGAGGATCAGTCCTTGAAGCCATTCATCCCTTCATGGCAAAAGAAAGGAACACCCAAAGCATCACTTTAGAAACTGCAAAGAGCTCAAGTGAATTTTCATAGTGTTTGTGATTTTTTTAAGCAATGTACACATGTAAGGGAGAAGTCTTCAAACCTAATTGTGGGTGAGGCCCCTATAGCAAGGAAAATGCCATTCCCTGGGACGCATGTGACCTTCACAACTACAAAAGTCACAACTCAGCAGCTTTTTAAAAATGTTCTGCATGGACTGAGAGCAAACAAATGGCTGTTAAAAATGACCCAAAAAGATGCTAATCCAACTCAATACTGGTGATAAATTGATTACAATCATTGTGCCAGTACGCTTGTTTCAAGCTTCTTTTTTAGGGCAGTGTTGCTTATTTACTGAGATGCTATTTCAGTGTCCTCATACAGCCCATCCATTTAATGTGCTGCGTCTACTCATCTGACTTGAAAATAACCATCTCTCATCCAGTAGGCCGGTAAAGAATGTAGCCTTCTGCAAAGCCTTAGGAGCGAGTGCCTAATGGCACTGAGTGTGGGAGGCAATGCGTCATTATGTTGCGCAGATATATGAAAGTAAGCCTACATGCCCTAAAGAGATGGGATGCATGTATGGGTGAGTTTACAGAACTGTTTATAACATAAAATGTTATAGGCCTGCACCCTTCCAGTATATGTTTGGTTAGGACTTGTGGTACTAATTAGCTAAAAGCAGCAGCAGTTATGCTGGTCTTTTACTAATAATCAAAATTAAACAGTGCCTTGGAGTTCTTGATGAACTTGTCTGGATTGCTAGAAAGTAGGAGTCATTAAATTTTCAGGGCTGATCATGGCATCATCTTATCAATAATATATCAGCCCATGATACTGGTCCAGATACTCAGGCTACCTGCTGTTTACAAAGTGCTTGATGGACGAAATGAGGATTGTTTCGAAGAAGTCCTTATAATTTCTCAATAGAAAAAAAGTGGTGAGCAGCAGCAGGTTTGATTCATGGGCGTGGAAGGAATGAACTCTTGGGTATTTTCCTCCTATCAGCCTCACTGTCCAGCAACACAGAACACAGTAACAAAGGCAGGTCAGTCCAGTGCTCACTCGAGCACGCAGGGTTTTCCAACTTGACTCTCAAGACACCAAATCACATCTGTGCTGGTAAGTCGCACCTTCAAATCCCCACCCTGTGTTTACTGCACAGGAAAGTGGACAGGATACAGCAGCATACATTATCCTGGCGGCAGATTGTGTACAGCCCTAGTCAACATCAGAGCCTTTTGGAAGAGACAGATATTAAGTCCATGTAACACTGATGGACAACATGGTCTGGCAGTGATCGGAATTATTCTGTGGCAGTTTTCAGTAGCACCGTTTGTGACACTGATTGCCATCTATGTAGTTATGCTGAAAGCAATATTTTGTGACACTCGCAGGGAATATCCTCTGGGACAGATAGACAATATTATGTGCTATTATTTGACAATCATTTTGTACTGATGGACGGTTTAATACACATTCACTTTCAAAGTTACTTTTTTTTTTTTTTTTTTTTTTTTAGAGTTTTATATAGCGTGAACTAGACTCGAGTCATCGGGTATCAGAGCGCTTTACATGAGCACCAGTTTCGTTACAGAAGGACACATTCATTTTTGTTAGGCACCGGGAGATTAAGTGATTTGCCCAGAATCACAGGATGTTGAGCGTCGTTGCCCAGACTCGAACCCGGTTCCCAGCTTCAAAGTCGACTGCTTTAGCCGTTAGGCTACATCCTCTCCCCATGATTGACAGCAGAGATCTCCACTTAAAAAAAAGAACTAGACACGGTACAGAACGGTGGCAGTGACAGCAGGCATAGTGACAAGATGGAAGGAGAGAGAGCTCTAGGCCGGTCTGTGAGGCAGAGGTGGATACCGACGGGAGGGAGGGGCACTGACAGAAGGGGGGTACTGACAGGAGAGAGGTAGGCACTGACAGCAGAGGGACCAGCGACGAGAGAGGGGACGCACTTAGACTCTCGTCACCCTGCTGGGTGCGTAGCAGAAAATAGGAGACCCCCTCAAGGAATAAGACAGCCGTTACACTGCAGGGCGTAGTACACACACTGGCCCACTACCATGGGAGAGGTCGTAGATCACACAGAGTAAACCGATTCCATTAAGTTTCTCTATGAATGATGAGTGAGTGTCCAATGCCTGGTACAGCATTGCAACAGAGGTGGTGGGAGAGAGGCAGTGTGCATTCTTGCACGACTGAGTGCTTCAGGGTCTTTAAACAGCTTGCTCTCGTACTGCTGTCAGTGCTGGAGGCCCCTAAGGCCAAGCAACAAGCCAGTATGATTTTTACAGCGGCTGCTCCTCCGCTAAGGCGGAGGAGCGCCGCCCCACTGCTCTTTGAGCAGTGGAAAAAGGGAAAATAAAATGATAATAACACAATGTTATTATCATTTTATTTTTTCGAGGTAGTTTTGCGGGGCTGGGTTGTCGTCACAGCCAGCAGTGGGAGGATTGGTTGGGGCACTTAAGTGTGCATGAAGTTTGGCCAGCCACCTTGGGCCGGCCAAACACTCATGCGCACTTAACATGTTCACCACTGGGCTGTAATGCACAGCCTGGGTGGAGAACATGCACAGGCTCCCACTCCTTCTCTGAGCGCCAAACTACGGTGCTCCGACCAATCATGATGCTATTGTCATGCTGGTGACAGCAGCATTGTGATTGGCTTAGGGAAGATGTGTGTGCTTCTTGCTTCTGGTCCGGGAGAAACAGAAGAGTACGGAGGAGTGGTGGCGGCTGGCAGCCAGGTAAGTGTCCTTCTATATTTTTTTCCCCATCACCCACCCCCCCCACTCTGTGGCAGCCGCCACGAGTATGAACAACCCTTGGGGGCTTACTTATGTACCCATCTTGCGCATAGCACCATGGTGGGGCTTCAGGGGTAGCTGAATCTTGAAATGGGGGTAGGAGAGTGCTGGAGATAGAATTGGAGTGATACACAGATCCGAATTCGCTCATCGGTGCCGAATCAGGAGTGCTTGATTCAGACACTCTACCTGACAGTGGAACACCCAGCTGCATCAACCCTCAGATTCCAAGGCCAAGACTGCATGCTCAGGCTATTACAGCATAAACATTTAGAGATACAGGATGTCGAACACTCCTTAATACACCATTGGCACAATCTGGAAACAAAAGGTGGCAAGCACTGATGTCGACCTGGAGATAAACATCATACAAATTAATGAATTTGGGACTCAAGTTAGGGAATCTGCAGTCTGAGATTCACTTCCATGTGTTTATATCACCTAAGTCTGCATTTTGTCTGCATTCCGGAACAAAAAGAGAGGGAAAGTGGAATTGTCTATTTAATGTCAAATATTAACTGAGACTATATTGCCCAATTTACATGGCGATTTAACTATTTGCCGTGTTCATAGCATTTCGTTTATACCACCAGAGGAATGCTTAATTTCAGAATTAAATAAAAAGCGCTGTCAAAAAGAAACTAAAATCGCAAAAAATATGAGTTTTGTGTTTTCGGGCATGAGCTTTTATATGGGTAAACGTTGTTGGAAGCTGAAGCAGGAGCTCTCAGTATATAGTGGTGTGGAACCATATGCTTTCTAAAGAATCTTCTGAATGCTAGAAATCTAGTATTCCTGATTCTCAGGAGAGAACAGCAGCCCCATAATATAGTGAGTTACTATGGTCAAATACAGAATGACTGCTCCTCTTCCGGATCTGTCCTGGCTGGCAACTTGTGATTATAGCTAAAACAGACATCTGTCATCAGTCTGCCTAGATGCTTCTAATCCTTGTTAAGTTCATTATTCATGCACACTGCGTAAATTGATTATCTTTTGCACAACACTGTGGCTGGTACATGGAACCATGATGTCACGAGGTGTCAAACGGAGCGCTAACCGAGGAGGATGATACAGACCTGTTCCCCCCTTACATATCTCCTCTCCTCTATTTCCACTCCACGTCGGATCTCTATTCACACGACCTACACTGCGCCTTTAAGGATCTCAATGTCCGGGACTCCTCTCATACCCATGTGATGTGGTCCCGTGCACCAACAGGATCGGAGTATTCCACCGCGAATGCCTTGAATTGGAATCCTTCTCCCCAAGAAGAGGCCGCCGAGTCAGAGAGCAAGTGTGGAGCTCAACCGGACGAACAGGCGAGTGTTACACTGGAGAAGACGACAGACGGGGACCCGCTGCTCACACCCGAGACACACCGGAGGAGAGCGCGGAACCTACCGCGGCCGAAGAAAAGAGGGAGCCGGACCCTATCCGGCCCTACGCCCGGACCAGCCACGCTCCCGGAGGAGCGTGGCTTTCTGAGGTGCGTGCACGCCTCAAGGCTGCTTTTGGGAAGGGGACCGGAGTCGGTAAACCGCCCCGGATCGAGAAGGGAGGGGGTTGACGTGTCTGGGCTGCTTGAGACGCGAGGCTGCGCGTAAAGAGCAACCCGCTTTTAGGGCACAGAGCATGCACGCACATCACTGGTGAAGGACCTCGGGTGATACCTCCCTCCACTCCCTGACCTTGCATAGTAGCGATCAACAGGGCAACGCTCTTACAGAGCTTTTCTTTCTTTTTTTCTTTTATTTCCTGAGGAACGCTGTGTCTCCAGAGAAGCAGGAAGAGACGCCCCCGCATCAGAGAAGAGCGACCAAATAAGAGTAACAACAATCTTAGACGCTCAATAAAACTGCCCAAAAAACTGAATACGGTCTCCGTCTGGCTTCCATACAGCGCCACACGTGGTGTCAGAAGTGGGATTGCGCTCCATAGACTTTTGTTATGGAGACCCTTATACAACAGCTGATTCGCGGGCAAGAGAAGCTCGAATGGGCACTGGAAAAACAGCTGACGGCCGCTCAGGCGGACAGAGACCTGTTCAAGGATTCCATGAATCAACAGGTGGAATGTATCCAAAAGGTGGCACTGGATCAGTTACAGCTGACCTCTCAATTGCAAACACGACAGGGGATCCAAGCAGGGCACCCCAACGTCGTCCTACAGAAGTACGCAGCAGGGGAGGATCCTGACGCTTTCTTATTGAACTTTGAAAGGGCAGCCCGAGCCTGTGGGTGGCCGGAGCCTAAATGGCCCTTTTTCCTTGCCCCATTGCTAACAGGGGAGGCCCAGGCGGCGTATCAAGTGGCCAATTCATCAGGGAATACCCCCTACAATTAAATAAAAAGTATCATCCTAGACCACCTGGGCATGGACCCTGAAGCATACAGAGTGCGGTTCCGAAAAGAGAGGGGTGTGCCTGGAGACAACTCCAAGACTCTGTTTTTCAAACTGAAAGCCGCAGCAGATAAATGGCTTAAGCCACAGGAGCACACGAAAGAAGAAATCATGTCCCTTATCTATCTTGAACAATATTTGGAGGCCCTGCCTTTCCCGACACAGAGGTGGTTGAGAGAACACACATACCTAACGGTGGAACAAGCTGTGGAAATGGCCACCACATTCTCCTGGGCCCAACCTCGTTCCTTGCCCTGGGAGACCGAGAAAATGGCTCGCTCTTCCATCCTTTCTGGCAAAACGGAAAGAAAACCACCGAAACCCACCCCAGACCACGTAGCTATTGGCCAGACCCCGTCCCAACAAGGGGGCCCCAATGTTTTGACTGTGGGGAATGGGGTCACATTGCCAAGTACTGTCCCCACAAGAAAACGTCCGAAGAACCAATGGATGTCAGTTGTGTGCCGCGTTCCGTCCTTTACACCGAGGAACTGGGTCCATGTTTTTATGTAAGTTTACAGGTGAATGGGAACGCAGTAAGGGCTTTGTTTGACTCCGGTTGCCGTCAGTCGGTCATACTCGAGTCCCTAATAGACCGGTCTCACGTCGTCACCGGGGAACGTATACCTATAAGATGTGTCCATGGAGATGTGCGTATCTACCCGGTAGCACGGGTCCCCAACTCCCTACCGGGTGGGGAAACCATACAGGCCAGACTAGGGGTGCTACCCAACCTTCCTGAACAGTTGATATTGGGTCTAGATAATCCGTTGTTCCTGACCCTTCTCAGGAATAAGGTAAACCCCGCTAAGACTCAACTCTCAACCCATTTCACCTTCTTAACCCAAGCGCCATGGATCTCCGATAAAAGCTTCAAGTACAATCAGACCAATGACTCCACCCTTCAGGCAGCATGGGCCCAAGCCAGAACACCTCCTACTCTACCTAAACCCATCTATCCCCTGTTCCATATTGAAAACTACCTCCTGTATAGAACAGGAAAACCAGGAGACCCCCCTCAGTTACTGGTACCACAGGGTTTTCGGGAGCAGGTTCTATTCTTTGCTCACACCCACCTGCTTGCAGGACATAGGGGAGCCCAAAAGACCACACAAACCATATTACAAAACTTCTACTGGCCGGGCATCTTTGCCCACGTCACCAAGTATTGCCAGGAATGTGAGGTCTGCCAGAAGAAGAACCCCTATAGGCCGCCCCCAGTTGCCCTGCAACCCCTTCCGATAATCGGAAAACCTTTTGAAAGGGTAGGAATGGACCTCATTGGCCCGCTACCCAGGTCGAAAAAGGGTAACCAGTATGCGTTGGTTGTTGTGGACTACGCTACTCGTTATCCTGAGGCCTTTCCGTTGAGAGCACCCACTACCACAAACATCAGCGACAAACTTCTCGAACTGTTTTCACGGGTGGGATTCCCAAGAGAAATCCTCACGGACCAAGGAACATCCTTCGTCTCCCGATTGATGTCACAGATATGCAAATCCCTCAGCATATCTCACCTAAAGACCTCTGTGTACCATCCACAAACCGATGGTCTGT
Source organism: Calotriton arnoldi (assembly GCA_963921515.1). Classification (NCBI taxonomy): domain Eukaryota; kingdom Metazoa; phylum Chordata; class Amphibia; order Caudata; family Salamandridae; genus Calotriton; species Calotriton arnoldi. The sequence goes on along the minus strand of CAWUFW010006089.1, from coordinate 629,318 downwards.
GTGAGCGGTACAACGCCACCCTTAAGTTGACCCTAAAAAAAAATGCTATTGGTAGAAGGAAGAGAATGGGATATGCTTATTCCCCTAGCACCTTTTGTTATTAGGAGCCAAATACAAAGTAGTCTAGGTTGCTCCCCTTTTGAACTGCTCTATGGGAGGCAACCTTGCACCCTTTTGTAGATAACAAAACAGGCATGGGAACAAGAAAAACAAGACGAAACGTAATCGTTCCTTGATTATACCCAGGCCTTACGCACCCGGCTACATAAGCTACGGGAGTTCGCAGATGCCAACTTAGAAAAAGCCCAAACCAAACAGCAACTTTTCTATGATAAGGGGAAGAAATGGGGACACCTAAACGTAGGTGACTGGGTGCTGGTGCTCACATCGTCTGCCCTTCCCAAGGTCCGTTCCGAGTAGAAGGGACCCTACGAGATCACTAAAAAGATCAGTCTAACTTCTTATCAGCTACAGATCACACCCAGAAGAACTCAGACTTACCACATTAACCTTCTAAAAATAAATGGTTAGGCCCTCTACCCAAAAACCCTCAACTCAGTGTCCCAGAACCTATTAAGGAGAACGCCACTCTCGACCAACTGGTGATTAACGAGACCCTGTCCACTGATCAGAAAAAGGCCCTACAGGCTGCATTGTGCCCTTTTTCTTCCTTATTTTCCGACCTCCCTGGGAAGACCACCCTAGTAGAACATTCCATCCCTACTGTACCTGGAAAGACCGTAAAACAAAAGCTGTATCGAACACCCGCAGCCCGTAGAGAAGCGATTAAAAACGAGGTCCAAAGTATGCTTGCTATGGGAGTTATTAAACTATCCCACAGCAACTGGTCCTCTCCAATCGTCCTAGTGCCAAAGCCGGACGGATCCGTTCGGTTTTGCATAGACTTCAGGGCGGTCAACGCAATCTCAAAGTTCGATTCTTATCCACTACCTCACGTGGACGAACTCATCGAAAAATTAGGTGACGCCCAATACATTACCACGCTTGACCTCACAAAGGGTTATTGGCAGGTCCGCTACGAGAACAAGACCAAGAGAAGACTGCCTTCTCTACTCCAACAGGCCTGTACGAATTCACTGTCTTACCCTTTGGTCTGCACGGCGCTCCGGCTACGTTCCGGAGGCTCATGATCAGGGTACTCCTGGGTCACCAGTCCTATTCATCCGCCTTTCTGGACGACATTGTCATTTTCAGTCCCACGTGGGAACAACATTTGTCCCATTGTCACCAGGTTCTTCAGGCCCTGCGATCAGCTGGCCTTCATATAAATGCCAAGAAGTCCCGGGTAGGATTCCAGAAGGTTAGATATCTGGGCTATCTCCTGGGAAACGGTGTCATCGAACCTCAACAAGAGAAAGTAAGAGCAATCATTAACACCCCCTTTTCCCTCTACGAAAGGAGAGGTCAGGGCCTTCTTAGGGTTACTAGGCTATTATCGGAGGTTCATCCCCAGATACTCATACATAGCAACACCCCTGACTGACCTCTTAAAAAAACAGGCGAAACCAAGAGACCTCCTAAACCCCACACCTTTGGCGGTAACAAGCATTCCATGATCTAAAAAACGTCATCACCTCCAGCCCCATAGTAAAGTCCCCTGATTTTTCTAAGCCTTTCATCCTGCAGACGGATGCCTCAGAAAACGGCCTAGGAGCCATTCTGTCACAAGCCTCCGAGGACGGTACCGAATACCCCGTGCTGTTTATCAGTCGCAAACTCTATCCCCGAGAACAGGGGTACCCAATAATCGAAAAAGAATGTCTTGCCATCAAAAGGGCCGTGGACAAACTCCGGTACTACAAAGAGGGCTACCACTTCCTTTTATACACTGACCACGCACCCTTACTCTGGATGAGCCGAAACAAGGGGAACAATCCCAGGATCTTGCGCTGGTTCCTATCCCTACAGCCGTTCTCCTTTAAGGTCAAACATCGCAAGGATACAGAAAACGGGAATGCGGACTTCCTCTCCCGTGTTCCCCTGTTCCCCGACCGGGAACAGTCTGGGGAAGGGGTGTGTCACGAGGTGTCAAACGGAGCGCTAACCGAGGAGGATGATACAGACCTGTTCCCCCTTACATATCTCCTTTTCTCTATTTCCAGTCCACGTCGGATCTCTATTCACACGACCTACACTGCGCCTTTAAGGATCTCAATGTCCGGGACTCTTCTCATACCCATGTGATGTGGTCACGTGCACCAATAGGATCGGAGTATTCCACTGTGAATGCCTTGAATTGGAATCCTTCTCCCCAAGAAGAGGCCGCCGAGTCAGAGAGCAAGTGTGGAGCTCAACCGGACAAACAGGCGAGTGCTACACTGGAGAAGACGACAGACGGGGACCCGCTGCTCACGACTGGAACCCGAGACACACCGGAGGAGAGCCGGACCCTATCCGGCGCTACGCCTGGACCAGCCACACTCCCGGAGGAGCGTGGCTTTCTGAGGTACGTGCACGCCTCAAGGCCACTTTTGGGAAGGGGACCGGAGTCGGTAAACCCCCCCTGATCGAGAAGGGAGGGGGTTGACGTGTCTGGGCTGCTTGAGACGCGAGGCTGCGCGTAAAGAGCAACCTGCTTGTACGGCACAGAGCATGCACGCACATCACTGGTGAAGGACCTCGGGTGATACCTCCCTCCACTCCCTGACCTTGCATAGTAGCGATCAACAGGGCAACGCTCTTACAGAGCTTTTCTTTCTTTTTGTCTTTTATTATTTCCTGAGGAACGCTGTGTCTCCAGAGAAGCAGGAAGAGACGCCCCTGCATCAGAGAAGAGCGACAAAATAAGAGTAACAACAATTTTTGACGCTCAATAAAACTACATACGGTCTCCGTCTGGCTTCCATACAGCGCCACACATGATAACACTGGAGTTAAGAGTTATCCATGCTTTTCGGGAAGCCATGTGCCAGTGGCACAAATAGACTGTTTTTGGTGTAAATTCCATTGTAGGCTGTCTGTGCACCATGTCAAGCCAGCTTTTCCAACCTCAAAGTAGCTGTCCTAGAGGTTAGTTTTGTAGTTTTCCCTCGTGATTGGTGGTTGTATATCTCTCTTTGTATAGCCGAAGAACTGGCAATTTCCCTTAGGGTTAGTATTCACTTACTTTTCCCAAAAATGATGGCAGATTCAATCCTTCCACAGCTGGGAAGGATCGGACTAGTTAATATATATTATTTCCTCTTGATTGATTCCCAAGCAGCCTATTAGGCAACTTCAGGTACATCCAAGTCATGCGGAAATAGATGATGTCGACATGCTCATCCTATGAGCAACAAAGAAAGCATGCCAAGAAGGTATGTTTTTTGCACAGTGGTTAATTCAAGTTTTTTTGGTCAGGAGGAGAATGAGCAAGGTGGGCACACTGGCACGTTTTTGGCCAGATTGGCACAGGCAAAAGGTAGTACACATCCTTTGAATACTACACTGTATAGTCTATCCTTTACTGTAAACTTGGAAATCAATCACCAATACCCTTTCTCGAGTTACCCTTTATGAGCAGTATAGTAAGTTGAAAAATATCAAGAGATTTAATCATTTAGGGCTTATGACTGATACCTTCTTGATTTAGGTGTTTCAATTCTTTATTGTGTTTTTCACATTACTGTAACAAGAGTGGCACAATAGAAATGCGCAGACCAATCACCACGCAGGGTGAGAAGATCAACAAAGTAAAATGCAACTCATAATCCACCTGTAAGCCAGATCCCCATTACAGCAGTTAATAATTAATAATTTAAACAAGGGGAAATGAAGAATACCACACAACCATCGAGAGAGGGAAGGGAAACGGAAGTATGAGGAGGAAGGATGGGAGGATATAGCACCTACACAGGAGAAAGTAAAATATGATTACCTTCTGTTCCCATCCTCTTCCTATAATGAAGGTCAATACCATTAGGGATCGAAGCCTGGGAACATCATGAGGAAGGAGTCTAGGAAGGGAACATAGGGGTCTACATAGAACATGAAGACAGGTACATCATTGACACCTGCGAACTATGGATGAATTTGGCACTTCAATCTTTAAGAAAAGGGCCCGAACCTCTTCAAATATTTGCAATTTGTCATTTAGCTTATAAATAAGGTGTTCAAAACATGCCATATCGTACATGTTTTCAACCAACGTTGAAAAGTGGGTATTAGAGTCGATTTCCAAAGATGCAGAATTACCAATTTAGCCACCTCGAGGGATTTGGAAAGCCATCAAGTAACATGTTGGGGTCACTGAAGGAAGGTCAGTAGTATCATGCAAGAGCACTAGCCGGGCTGACAAGGGCCTATCTGACCTGAGGCCTTTTCTCATATGGTCCCAAAACTGCGACCAGAAGGCCTTCAGTCGGTCGCATTCCCATAAAATATGGTCTATATCGCATTCCGGTAAGCCACATTGCTAACAATGTGAAATCATGCTAACACAGGCATTGTGTGGCCTTGCTGGTGACCAGTGCCAGCGGTAGAAGAGGATCTTAAAAAAACGATATACTATTTATACTATAAGGCACGCTTGCTCTAGTCCTTTATTATAATCCGCCATTAGAGAATCCCCATCATCATCCAGGAATTGTGCATTAAGACGAGATTCCCACCAGGCTCTCAATGCTGCGGATGTGGAGGCGCGGAAAAATAGGGGTCCAACAATTTAGCATACAATCCCAAAAAAGTCCCCCCAAAATGTTTCCAAGTGCAAATATATCGAGTAATGGGCGAGCTATGGAGGACAGTATGCGTGTTCCCCAGGACATGTGACAGGGCATGGGACAATTGATTGTATCTCCATAGTTGGGAGGGTGGAATCCCAAATTCCCGTCTCAAGTTGGGGAATGATTTGATAAAGCCATTAGACACTAGGACTTCAATGTGGTAAACATCACGATTAATCCAGATGGACCAGTCAATTTCCTCCCCATGGGCAGTTATGGCCGCATTGTGCCACAGTGGGGCTTTTGCTGTGAATGCGGCTCGGGACATACATCAGCCTATGGGCCCAGTGCCCGGGAAGTATGCCTGATCGGATTCACGAGGGGAGTAATTTGAGGTCTCAAAGTGTAATAAACAGCCAGATCTCCAAAAGATTGTAATTTATGGCACTCTAGGTATACCCACAATGGTGTGGCCCTAGAAGTAGGCAACATATACACAGCATGGACCAACTGCTGCACCAGCCAGTAACACTCCAAAAGTGGAAGATGGAAGCCACCCTTCTATGATGTGGAGTAGAGCTTAGCACCCTTTAATCTCGGTCTTTCCGAACCCCAAATGAATCGTGAGATGGAGCGCTGGATGCTCCGCAGGTAGGAGACCGATACAACTAGGGGCAACATTCCAAAGATGTCATTTAATTTGTGGAGGACATTCATCTTGACAACAGGGACAGGTTCAGGGCAGACCATCTTATAAAATTACACTTTATATGATCCACGATGGGTTACACATTGTTCTGGACCATGTCTTTCAGGCCCTGATTAATATACACTCTAGGTATTTCAAACGGGACTGAAGCCATTTAATTGGCAGGCTACCCAGAGAGGCGTTTGTAGTGATGGTCGATAAGGGCAGGGCCTCACATTTCGACCAGTTTATCCTATAGCCAGAAAACTTGGAGAAAGAATCCAGTTGAGAAAACAGAGCGGCAGCTGAGGTCGAGGGGTTTGATAATGTCAAAAGAATGTCATCCGCATAGTAAAAGGTCTTAACCTCCCCGCCGTCATGAGAATACCCTTAAAGTTATCATTAGATCTAATTGCATTTGCTAGAGGTTCCAGAGACAACAGAAACAACAACGGGGTTAGGGGACAAACCTGTCTGGGTCCTCGATGGTTGTCAAAATACAGGATGAAGAAACCTCCACAAGTGACAGATGCAGTGGATCCACAGTACATACCCCCGGTTAATGTGAGGAAATCGTGACCTACGCTAATTCTTTTCACGGTCCGAAAGCGATAACTCCAATCAACACAACTGAAAGCATTTTTGGCATCCAAAGAAAGGAGGACCTTCTCTTCCAACTCTTCCCTCACCTGCAAATTGTATGAGCGAGAGTGTGCAAGTGATTGGTCGGGGAACAATCGGGAACAAAGTGTACCTGAGAGGAATGGATAAGAGTTGTAATAACTTTATTCAGGCACGTCGCCAAAACCTTCACTATAATCTTAACGTCCGCGTTTATCAAAGAAATTGGGCGATAACTAGAGCACTCCAGGGGGTCCTTTCCTGATTTCGGGAGCACCGAAATTCAGGATCCTGAGGAACTCTGCAGAGAGGTGACAATCATCTAGGGACACTTGATAAACCGAGTCCAAGATAGGGGTCATCTGAGCTTTGGTAGCCTTACAAAATTCAGCTGGAAGGCTGTACTCACCAGGGGCCTTGCCGGAGAGCATAGTGTCGATTGTCGAGGTGATTTCTTCTGCGGTGATCACACCTTCCAGTTGCGCAGATTGTGTAGGGGATAACTTTGGTATTTTTAGAGAATTAAAAAAGGAAGATTTAGCATCTGGGGCTGGAGACGTTACAGCCGTGTAAAGGCATTTATATTATTTCTGAAACTCCACCACAATTGCCATGGGGTGGGTGATGAGATCAGCCTCCGAGTCTCGGATCGCAGGAATTGTTCTGAATGAGTCTTGTTGGCGGAGTTAATAAGCCAAAAGGATACCCGCCTTCTCCTCCCTTTCATAGTTTCTCTGTCGTATACGGAAGAGACATTTCTCATCCTCTGTAGTACTCTGTGTTCAGTTGATATTTAGCTAGAAGAAGCTCCCGGAGAAGGGACAAACTTGGAGAGGAGGAACGGTACCCGACCCATGCTTTCAGTTGCTGTCTGGAGTCTGAAACCTGTTTGATCAATGCCAAGTCCCTCGTAAGCATGCCTTGAAGAACAGCCTTTCCTGCCCCCTCAATGTCTGTGCCAAGGTCATTGGGTCCCTATGGTCCTCCAAATATCTTTCTACGTAGTCTGCGAGGCAAGGTTTGCCTCCGGGTCTTTATAATGGGATGCACTGAGACACCAAGGTCCTCACAGGTCTAAATGTAGATCTATAAGGCCATGATCAGAGACCCCGCAAGGAATAATATTAGCATCTACTAAGTATTGGGTCACTAAGGGGGTGCAAAGGAAGTAATCAATGTGAGAACAAATGCCGTGGAAGCAAGAGGTGAAAGTATAGTCTCTAGTTCTCGGATTCAGGAGTCTCCAAAGGTCCCAAAGAACATGGTCCTGCATTAGATCAAGCAAGGCATACCGGTCCCTATTATGGTATATGTCCCGCCTGACTGATCTGCCCAGGAAAGGGTCAAGTGCCACATTCCAGTCTCCTCCAATGATGGCTCTAGAGGTGCCAGATGATGTCAATAACTTATTGATGTGAGAAGGAAACCCAGACGTAGGAGTTTGTGGGGCATACACAGCGCCCACAATAACTGTCGCCCCCTATATTGAGAGCTTGGCAAAAACACATAGCTACTGTCAGTATCTGACGAAGTTCGGAGAATTCTATAAGAGAGGTGTTTATGAAGAAGTATGGCAAAGCTCATTTCCTAAGGTGACCACCCATCTCAACTTGACATTGTGAAGTGAAAGCGATGCTAGTGTGAAGGATCCAGCCCACCCAGTCTCTCTATAACTTGTCACTCACTGCTGGAGAGGGGTGGGTTTCTTGAAAAAGGGCGATGTTGGGTTTATGATGACTCAAAGGTGAGAATTTTCTTCCGTTTGATAAAATGTGTCAAACTATGTACATTTAGGGAAAGTACCTCCAGGGATCTTTGCTGCAGGAGACATGCCATGAGACTGATATGTGCTATATGATCGTGATGGCAAGTCCAAAGGGATGAGGTTGATTGACAGACGGGGGGGGGGTTGGAATAACAAGTGCATCTGGTGAGGGAGGTGAATAAAGAGTTAGTACTACCAGGAACACTCAGTGGGAATGGAAAAGCTGACATCTAGGATGGGACTAGATCTCAGAGCCATGAAGGGACTCCAATAGACCTTGACATTGAACCTGTAAGCAGGCTAAGCAAGGAGGCATCAATACCGAAGGAATTGGGGCCACCTACCAATGAGAAAATCCAATTTTGGTCCATCAGACTAGCAACAGCGGGCTAAAAAAGCGGGAGACAGTAAAGAGGAGAGCGGCCCCAAAGAACCAGAATTGGAGCAAATTACAGCAAGACTCAAGTGTTGCAATCATATTCACCACAACAATACTATCTCTGATACCCACCAGCCTCCCGCCACAGCAAGAGAACGTAAATATTGAACTTGAAACAATTAACAGTATACTAGTTGATCTACAATATCTATCCCCTATGATGTAATATAATCATGAAGTATGCAGAACACAGGGGAAAAGGTTGCCCACTCATGCACAGAAGGCTCATGTCTCAAGTACACATTACAGAACAACCACCAACTACTGTTGCCAGAGATGAGGGTCACATCCAGTCTTAAAGAGGGACCTCAAATTATCTCTTAGGTGGAAAGACTTTCCAGATCGCGCCGGGCAATTTCTGACCATTTCTGGGCGTCTGAGTCCCAGCGTTTAAGTTCATCCTTGGGATACATCCTTTCAGGGTGAGGATGAAGTAGTCGAGGGAGCGACAGATGAAGCATCCTCCATATTGCTGTCGTCAAGAGTATCCAAAAAGACTCCAGGTTTTTTGGCTCGTACTATTCAGAAGATCAGCCCTGAAAAGTGGTGAGCATAGTAACAGGTTCTAGTAGACCATATTTAATGCCCTTCTTCTTAAGTCGAGAACGAAGATCCAAGAATTGTTTCCTCTAGATTTTAGAGAAATCTGCCACAAACAGAATTTGAGAGTTCCCATGCCGATTAGTACCAAGTTTTTTGGCTTTCTGAAGGATCTGTCTGACATGCTGATGCAGTACACAACATGCCAAAACATGACTTGGGTGATGGTCGTATGGCATTCTATTGCAGTGGATCCTATGGAATTCCAATGGTGGATCAAAAGTGAGATTCAGAAGGACAGGGATAAAAGCACTCAAAACGTGAGGCATATCATCCTTCTCAATGCGCTCTGGTTGACCTATAATCCTGACATTGTTGGTGAGGGCGGGCTCTGGAAAAGTCGCAGCTGAGGAGGTATCGGTGGGTTGTCCCTTGGCCTGAGCTACACTAGTTATGGCTTCTTGGAATGTGAGTTGATGCACAGATTGGATTTCAACATGAAAGGAGGCATGTAAGAGATCAAGTGAGACTCAGGGGGGGTAAAACAGTGCAATAAACCAGGGGAATTTAGAAGTGAAGACTGGACCTTGGTGTTCACAGTCAAGATCTATATATATATATATATAGCATGAGCCTTAATGGGATTTGCTTATTCAATTGAATTAGCCCATTCCACCTTTTGTTATGTAATGCTAAATCGTACATATGACCTGCTGCTGGCTTAACACTGGCAGGCGAAGCTCCTTCAAGCTCACACAATTTTCCTGCAGTAAGTTTCTCACTTCTTCGAGTGCCGCCTCCTCCTTCAGTCATTCACAATAATGCAGATCTGGAAAGAGGAATATGGAAAGCTGGATGGATTACTTCATCCACTATATGAGAAATGGAAGCCTATTAATTCTGAATCAGTTGGTACCGGAGGTCACGTGACAAGCCTTGTGGAGAAGAAATATTGCCTGTTTTCATATATTCTGTACATACATCTTAATTGAACTATTGGGAACTTTGCTCAGTTTATGATGGTATTCAGTGGCGTAACAAAACTTAAGGGGGCCCCCTGCAAGGTACATGAGGGGCCCCCGCTGCGGATTTAATCAGGAGCTCTCAGGCCAGAGTACTGTACTGAGGGGGCCCTCTGCAGCTCGGGGGCCGCCTGCACCGCGGGGGCTGCTGGGCCTGTGTTACGCCACTGATGGTATTAGTAGAATACTGTGGAAAGGGGATTCAAGAAACTCTCAAGGGAGAAATATAGGAGCATAAAGCAACAACAAGTATGGTCGAGATTTGTATTTGTTGCTAGTTTTGCTTCTTTGCTTTTTGCCAGTCACTTTCTACACAATTTAATACACTTTTTCAAATGTAATGATAGGCCTCCGCCTGGTGGAAGATTGATAAATTACAATGTTGCGCCACTCCTAGACTGGATGGCCATACGACGATCTCTAACAAACTTCATTATTGCCGGCACTCACTGGAGATGCCTCTCTCACAATCCAGAAGTCACAAACCCTTCACAAATCTCCTCACCTCTCATCATAAACGGACTCTTAATCCTTTAAACTGCCGTCGAGCTGGAAATCCGAGATGAGTGTTCCTTGCGGCTCCAATGGTCGCAGCGGCACTGCGGGGTTGGCCACCTCCTCACACGGGCCGTTACAGGCAGAAACAAGAAGCCCACTTTTATTTGGTAGAGGCTGCCTCTCCGGCATCTATGATGCCAATCTCCACATTTTGCAGCAGAAGAAAACTGGCTCATCTGTAAAAAGCAGGCAGGTGGCTCCCATGTCCCCCTGGAGATCTAGAGGTGAGCCACCATCTTCGTCGGAATTGAAACCTCTTGATTTAAATTTGTGTTGAGCAGGTCATAATTTTCACAAACCTACACACAAACGATTTTAGTAAGGGGTTTCTATGGTGACATAACCTTAGTGTAGCCAGGAACATTTGTCTACATTTAGAGGGGATCAGTGAGAATAAGCAAGAGCAAAAGGGACATAACAGAGTTCAGATATCATACAACAAAAAAACCTACTGATTTGCACATCTTTCACAAACATCTCCCACATTTTGCAACCTCCAGCAAATGTGGTTTCCCTCACAAGAGGGAAACAAAAAATTAAGCATGCCACATTGTATGGGTTTGAAAGCCTTTGAACAGCTATCCACATCACATCGCCATCCAACTCAATCACTTAGGGTGGGATACCCCCATTGGTCCTACATATAACTGAAGTCAATGTGAGTAGTATTCTTTGGTAGGTCCATACTTTACACTACGGAGTGTGCTTTACTTTCTCTTTAAAATGATCCCTTTCAAGTCTCAAGTTGTGGCTAAATCACACTGTGAACCTTGGTCTTTCAGAACTTTTATATTTTTAAATAATGAATATGCGATCCAGATCAAAATGATATCAAATTGTATATTGTTAGACCTGGCATCCTTGGATTGTTTTTCCCCTAACTTTTTGCCTCCAGACCTCCTGTTTTTGCTGACTTTATTCTTGCTGGCTTTAGGACTCAGCACACTTTAACACTGCTAACCAGTGCTTAAGTGCTTTTGCTCCATGCTTAAAACATGGTAACATTGGCTTATACCCAAAGGACAACTTACTTACCTTCGGTAGCGCATTTTCTGGTAGAGACAAAATCTAGCTGCAGATTCCTTACCTTAGAATATCCCAGGCTGGATCCAGAAACATTTGCTCGAGCAATACTGTTAAGCGCCGGTAAGTAGCGTCGGTCGGCTCCGCCTGACGTCGTCTGCGTCCGCATCACCTATATAGGTGCCACCTCGGCATGCTGACATCAGTTACTTTTCATGACTTTCCACGTCAAGAGTGCAAAGCCATGAAGTGCACTGACAGTGGTGTGTTTAGAACGAGAGCCCTGACAGGGATCATCCCTGACCCTAAAAACCTGTCAGCAGTGTGGGGAGGATGGCTGGGTCAGTAAGAAATCTTCGGATAGATTACGTTTCTACCAGGTGACGCATTACCGAAGGTAAGTAACTTATCCATCTGAGACATCTAGCTGCAGATTCCTTACCTTAGAATAGATACTCAAGCAATACCATCCCGGGAGGAGGGACTGCTGACAAGTTTAGACCAGAAAGTCATGCAGGACAGAGCAGCCAAAAAATGGCCATCCCTGCGGACTTGACTGTCCAGGCAGTAGTGCTTACTGAACATGTGCAGTGATGCCCACGTTGCTGCCTGACAACTGTCAAGGACTGGAACACCATGTTGCAACGCTGTGGTCGCAGCCTTAGCTCCGGTGGAATGAACAAGAGAGTAGCAAATTTTGATGCAGAAGACGACCCATCACAAGATAGTCCCCTTCTGCACTGCACAACCTTTCTTTGATCCAACGTACCTCATGAAGAGTTGGTCGTCCACCCGGAACTCTCTAGTGCGGTCAAGGTAGAATGAAAACCCTCTTTTGGGTCCAGACGGTTCAGTCACTCCTCCTCTTTAGAGGGATGCGGAGGAGCATAGAAAGTGGGCAAGGTGACTGACTGCCCCAGGTGGAATGGTGTTACCACTTTCAGGAATAAAGAGGCTCAAGTGCAAAGCACCAACTTATCAGGGAAGATGGTCAGGTAAGGAGGCTTGGATGACAAAGCCTGCAATTCGCTCACCCTCCTGGCAGAAGTTTTTGCCACTAAAAAGGCTGTTTTGAAGGAAAGCAGCCGGAGGGGGCAGCTGTGCAAAGGTTCGAACGGACTGCACATCAGAAAGATGAGAACAAAATTAAGTTCCACTGGGGCATGATGAATGAGGCAGGTGGGAACATACGTACAAGTCCTTATGAAATCTGGTTATAATAGGGGATTTAATTAAGAAGGGTTGGTCTGGCAGCCTCATGAAGGCAGACAAGGCCGAAAGGTAATGTTGTGTCCTGTGACACAAGTAGACGCTGGTAGCCAAGTATAGTTCATAAGTACCTTTATTCTGTAGCTGGTCGAGGTACATGAAGATGGTACACAGGTACATTAGACAGGTAATCCAGGTAAACAGGTGATGGTGAAGTAGGTTAGCCTGTAGTAAATCCTTAGTTCCATGTAACAGCAAACCCCACCAGGAGCAGCCTGCCTGCTGCTCAGCCCATCTCTGTTATTCCTCACTCACACAGACACCCAACATTCCGTGCATTACTCAATTCCCAACATTCTACAGTAAACATACACACTGGCTGAGCAGCAGGAAGATTGATAAACTACAAGATATAAGTAAACTATGCAGGGCATAACACATCCCCCTCCTTTTAAAATGAAAAACGAAAATGCAAATACAGGTAAAGATTAAGAGAAAACCAATACACAAGAAAAATTACAAATGCAATAAACAGTTCAAAACCAAGGGATGTGCAATTATGTAAACATCACGAGAGGGTCAGAGCCATTTGAAACAGAAAGAATGGATAACTTACAACCAATAAATAGAGTAAAATAACCCATCCTCTCCCAATAAATATGAGAAAACTTCGTTGCGAATTACAGAGGGCAAAAACACACCCCGCAACTTCGATCCCTACTGCAAGGGAACAAATGAATAAACAAGATTCCTCACATAAGGAAACTTACATACGTTGTGAAGATGGAGCTAAAAACCCATCTTTCACCCCTCATATGAGGTACAAACACTTGGGATCGCGACCCATAAAGTCCACCCTCCTGTAAGGGTCTAAGACTTTAACCATGTATATGTATATGGGACCATAAACCATGAAAACACACCCTGTGTAGGGGAACCGTACCCATGAACCAAAACCAACCCAGTGTAAGGGTTACATGTACTGTTAATTCGAGAAATCCCCATAAACATACCCCGCGTAAGTGTTACCAAACAAACAACTGTTAATGGGAATCGTACCCATGAACCAAAACCAACCCAGTGTAAGGGTTAAATGTTATGTTAATTGGTAGAGACCCAATCAACATACCCAGTGTCAGGGTTACCACATAGAACAGATCGAACAACTGTAAATGGGAACCATACCCATAAACCCACTCCGGTGTAGGGGGCGCGTGTAACGCTTAATGAGAAAGGGACTCGTTCCCAAACCCATGCCCTTCCCTAATGTAAGAGAGAATGTAGTGCAGCAGCCCACTAAAATAAACTCGATAAGGACGTCCTTTGGGCAAGAAAACCTAAACTGTGGAAGCTGGCACATGTGAACTGTAGACTTAAATCCCTCAAGCATGGTTACTAAACAATAAACAATACAAACACTTTGTACTAACAATGAAAAACCATTACTGTAGGAAAAAGTAAAACCAGTAATTACGCCGGTGAGCGACTTCTCACCCGAGCTGTGTGTACACTCCCAACTTGTGCACACCACCATACAAAAATGAGTCTTGTCTGAGAAAGACACTGGAAGATGTATCCATATGGCAAGACAGTCAAATAATGTGCACCTGTGACTCCAAAAAGATTCATAATATCGCTCCTCAACTCTTGCAGCAGACCGTTGTACTTCGAGTATGCAAGGCACACAATACTCACTACACTAGCAGAGACAGACTCAGAAAAATAACAGCCAAAACAAAACCTTCAGCAATGGCAGCATGTCAATAAAAGAAAAACATGGCATAGAGTCCAGGCAGGATTGCTGTTGCCACCAAACTCTGCACAAGGCGTTCCGACGAGGATGAAAGCAAAGGAAGAAAAGTACCTTGAAAAATCTTCCGCTGACGAAAACATACTGCAGGCACACAAACAAGAAGCGAAGAAGCAGCGGGCTCATTCCTCAACACGACGTTCTTCTGCAAATAACAATTCACATGGGCAATTGCCAACCCCAACCCCAAGATGGCTGCACGCTATGACACGCATGCCGAGTGGCTCACAGCACGCTCTAGGTGCAAAGCGTCTAATGACAGGCAGCGAAGACTCCGGAGGACGTCACCGAAGACTCAACAGCTCCGCTCATAGATCTAGGATAGGACCAAGGCCTTTGTCCTTTTTTCAGGACCAGGAAGTAGCGCAAATAGCAACCACAGCCTACTTCTCGCTCCGGAACCCTCTCTATGGCTCCCTAGGCCAAGAAAGCCCTGACTTTCTCCTGAAGCAAGGTCAGGTGGGTCCTTCGTCAGCCGGTCGTAAGTCGGAGGAATTGAGGGAGGGGTAGGGATCAGCTCTTCTGGACTATTTGAAGAACCAACTTATTGGATGGGATAGTTTTTAGCCAGTTGTGGAGGCGACGACTGATCCTGCCACCAACCGGCCGCGCATTATCCTGAAGGGCCGGACTAGGAAGGATTAGAGACTGCACGTGGGAGAGTTGCGGGGGGGGGGTGGATGTGGACTGATTGGATCTCTGGCTGTCTGATCCACGGGGTCGAAAGGAGACGCGTCCACAGCCATGCAGAAGTTGCTTATCTTGCACAGTCTTGTGGCTGGGATATGACTGGCAAGGCTAAAAGCCTCTTACGTGGCCACGAAAGAGACGAAAAGCAGAAGGGGGACGAGTGGTCACCGAGATGCCCAAGAACTTGGCCATAGAGTGCAAGTCCTAAAAGCGTTCCAGGGCCATGTCTGCCTGGTCTCCGAAGAGATGGGAGCCATCAAAGGGCATGTCCATAAGGGAAGCCTGGACATCCCCAGAAAAGCCAGAAGTCCTCAGTCAGGCATGGTGTCAAATATCCACCATTGACAACATTGCTCTGCCCAGCAAGTCAGTGGCATCAAGCCCACAACGAAAGGTCAACTTGGCGGGATCTCACCCGTCCGATACCGCTTGGGAGAGAATGGCCCGGATCTCCTCAGGAACCTGTGGCAGCACCTGCGCAACAGTTTCCCACAAAGAGTGGGCATAATGGCCCAAGAGGCATGCAATGTTAACTGACCGCAATGAAAGGCTGGTAGACGGAAAAATCTTCGTGACCTAACTATCCATCCTCTTAGATTCCCTGTCCCGGGGTGCGGAAGGGAACGCGCCCTGTGAGGTAGAGGCTTGGACCACCAAAGTCTCAGGTGTAGAGTTATTGGCGAGTAATTTCAGGTCACCCATTGCAGGGTGATGGCTGCGGGCGATGATCCTATTTACAGGAGCCCCTGTGCTGGACTTGGACCAGGTGCCCAGAAGGACATCAGTCAAGGCCTTGTTGAAAGGCAGGAGGGGTTCCAAGGAGGAGACATCCGGCTGCAGGGCCTCCATCAAGATGTTCGTCTTGACGTCCACGAAGGGAGCTGTAGGTCCAGGACCTCAGGTGCCCTCCTCACCACCACAGTGTATGAAGCTCCCTCCTCCGTAGCCATGGTTAGGGGAGAAAGCAGGCCACAATCCGGGGAGGTATCCAGTCCACTGTCCTCACCCAGTTCCTCATACCAGTCCAAGTTGTGCTCAGGCTGGTCTTGTAAAAGGGCCTGCGACCCGTCCCAATCCTCCTCCATTCCTAGCTCCTCAAAATAAGGCTGAGGAACCGACCTAGGACCTGAGGGTGCCTTTGGCACCGGAATTGGTGTCAAAAAGCGCCGATCCGGCTTCGGGTTGTTGGGGATAAGGATGGGACTGGTGCCAGCGGAACCCGATGGAACCCCTCCTGAGCCTCCGGGTCCTGAAGTCGCACTGGGAGGGTCAGGTCCCCCAAATATGAGGCACATGGCACCATAGAAATCTTTACGCTGGGCGGGGGTCGCTCTGGCTCCTGGAAATGCAGGAACACGCAGAGCTGACCCAGGCGCAGGTTCTGCAGAACGAGGCCTAGAGAGTTGAGGCTCTTCCATCGCATCGGGAGACGGACGGGAAAAAGAGTTAGCACGCTTTGACTTATTGTGCTTCTTATGCCTCTCACCCGACCGACTCGATTACTTCGAGTGGGGGGGATGGGGCCTTAGGACTCTGAGAGTGGCACCCGGACCTTCCTCTAGATCGGGAAGGAGACTTCCGGGGCGAGCGACGTGGAGTCGAACGCTGTGCTGCAAGATTTATGGACCGCTCCCTCAAAGCCTTCAGAGCCATCGAGTCAAGTTGCGGTCGTGCTCCAGGTACCAGAGACAAATTAAGTGTGGATCCATCACCGAAATGGCATGGTGGCAGGCGCTGCACGGTTGGAATCCAGAAGTCTTCTTTGACATCGAGGGAAAACCCACACACCAAAAATCATCGACAAAATGTCGAAAAAAGCCTGTCAAAAACTGACAGAGGGTAACTCTCTTCACAGATCTGAGCTAACTGGGCCGGAAAGAAAAGAACGGACGTCACTAGGCCGCGGTCGCACCTATATAGGGGACGCAGACGTCACTTCCGGCGCAGACGTCATGGGAGCCAACCAACGCCACCTACTGATGCACAAGGGTATTGCTCGAGCAAAAGTTTCAGAATCCAGCCTGACATCTGGCATATATTCTAAAATAAGGAATCTGCCCCTATATGTCTCTATCGGATTTAGCATAATTAATTTACGTATAAGTCCCTAGTAAAGTACAATATATGTGCCCAGGGCCTGCAAATTAAATACTGTGAATGGGCCTGAAGCACTGATTGTGCCACCCACTTAAGTAACACTTTCAATATGTCTCAGGCCTGGCAATTCAGCCTGTGTGTGTGCAATTTTAAACCGTCATTTCGAGCTAGCAAAGTAAACCTTTTGCCAGGCCCAACCCTTCCTTTTTAATACATATAGGTCATCCCTAGGGTAGGCCCTGGACAGCACAGTGGGTAGGGTTCAACGTATTTAAAAAGTAGGACATGTACTCTTAAGTTTCACATGTCCTGGTAGTGAAAAACTCTTAAATTTGATTTTCACTACTGTACAGCCTACCTTTCGCATAGGATAACATTGGAGTTACCTTATTCCATTTTATAAGTGTAAATTCCAAATGGGAACATGTAACCAGTTCATGTTTGGTGTGACTGGAATCATAATTTAAAATCCTAACTTATGGTTAAGTCGGATTTTAAATTACAATTCTGAAAATGCTACTTTTAGAAAGTTGCCATTTTCTTGTCTTAGCCATCTGGTGACTGCAGCCTGTCTCTGGGTAGCATGACTGGATGTAGCTGGCATTTGGGCTTTGTGTATTCCTCCTAGACAGGCTCACACAATGGGGAGCTTAGGTGTGATTTGATGGGCCATCACATGCAGGATGGGAAGGAGAAGCTGGGCCCAGCCACACTTAAACTTGAATAAGCTGCATCCTGTCTCCACACAAAGGGCTGCATACGCCTTGTAGTTAGTCTGGAACCAGGGCCAGGAAGGCAGGGCATCTGTGTACTTCAAAGGCATGCCTCTAGAAGCTTCTCCCCACTTCAAAGGCATAAATGTGTATAAATACTGGACCTCAGACACCAACAGTTCAGTACACTTCTGGTCCTGTGGATACTCTGTCAGGGAGAAGGACTGCTGTGCTGATGAAAGGAATGCCACTCTGCTGGACTGCTGCTCGGAAGGAACTGCTGCCCTACTGTGCTGACCTGCTGCCCTCTTGCCTGGGGAAGAAGAACTGGACCTGCACCTTCATCTTGAACCCAGGACCCCAGAGTGATTTCAAGGGCTAGTTTGCTGGCCTCCTGATCGGAGTCTCAGGGACATAAAGGGCTCCCAAACATACTGCACCAGCCCCTGGACCAAGCTGCAGCGAGTTCCTGACCCCTAAATGGTGCCTCTAAAGTTCTGGACCCTTGGTGTGGCTCCAGGGTGCTGAAATGAAGCTTTTGGCTCTCTTCGTGACAGCAAATGGGCCTGTTTACACAGAGACCTCGTTGCTCGCACGGCAAATTAGCGAGAAGCTCCATCAGCTCGACTCTCAGCACTGCTGCGGGGACCGGTAAAGTGAAGCTCCAGCAACACCTGCCCACAATGCCGGCCGGTTCTTCGCCCTTTGCAGACAGCCTGCCGCGACGCTCTCCCTGATCCTTGCAGCCCTCTTCAACGTGAATGGGACTCTTGGTATGAACTCAAAAACGTAAACTTTACGGAGCCTAGCCTGGTGATTGTATCCAACCTGAGATCCATCGCAGTCGGCCTGAAAGTGTGGCTTTGACCCAGTTCAGGGTGACCAGATATCCCAAGTTGGTGCTATCTGCTTTTTGGCACTATTTTAATTAAATTCATAAAAAATTCATATCTCTGCTTCTACTGATTAGATTTTTGTCGTTTTAGTCTTGTTTTATTATATTCAGTTCTTTTTTTTCTGACTTGGTGTGGGATCCTTTTTGTGTGGTGTTTTCACGGTTTGAAGTGTTGCACAAATACTTTACTCTAAGTTAAGCCTGACTGCTCTGTGCCAAGCTACCAGAGGGCTGAGCACAGGATAATTTTGGATTTGCATGTGCCTTACCCCGACAAGGATTGTGGTTGCTGCTTGACCAAGGCTCACACCCCAGTCATCCAACAACCCAATTTCTCACACATGTATACTGGAGTAAATTACTTAATTCACCAAGATCGAAATGGTTTCATGTTGGGCTTGGTATTAACTACAAATTCTCATTATTTGGTGGAAACTATTGACACTTTTTATTTTCAAAATCCACACCACAGTCATCCTGATGGAAGCTAAGGCAGTGGACCTTGTGAGCTGGGACTTTTCCAGTGCCCAGCTTCAATGATTCAAATTCCTCTCAAGACACAAAGTAGATAAGCTATCTCTATCAGTAGTCAAGAGCTAATATCTTTATTTTGCAAATGGTCTGCAACTCTTCCTCACATGGTCAAAACTGGAAGGAAGTGAGAGATCACAACACAAACTGGTAGCTGTAACCTGTTTGGTCCTTTCGCACAACCCCAGAATGTAAATTGAAACCTGAATTCATAGACTTAGCCCGTTTGTTCGGGAAATGCTAATATCCATAAATTGATAGCGCACTCTTTCCCACAGGGTCCACAGCTGGCAAATGGAGTTGCTGAAGTGGGCAAAGGCTACAAAATTATGTTAACAATGTCTAACAGAGGCAAAGGGGTGGATGTGTAACCACTATATCCTGGGATAACATATTACTAGCTCTCACGTCCCAATCGGAAGGTAGACCTCCTTGAATTCATATCAAACACTCACAAAAGTGCCATTAAACTAGATGCAATGGGGACTGGGCTTGCAATTAGTGAAAATGCATTAGCCTCAATACGGATTTTTATTTATTTATAAAGTTTTGTATAGCGCGAACATGACCCTAGCGGGTATCAGAGTGCTTTACATGAAGGAAGGTAAAGAATAAATTGGACTAGCAACATAGTCACATATAAGCATGAAAGAACAACATTGAAAATAAACAGAGTAATAAGCTTGATCTCTTAAAAATAGTCAGCGCTGAGGTCAAGCGTCATGAAGAGTGGCTAGTATGGTTACGTTCAATGTGCATATGGATGTTGTCTTAGGGCAAAAACTTGGTCATCAGAAATGATTTTGCTTCTTTTTTGAAGGAGGAGGTAGAAGAGATTAGGCGAACATCCGGTGGCAGAGCATTCCATATCTTAGGTGCGACAATCGAGAAAGCTCTAAAACCCATTTTCTTTTTATGGAAACGTTGGGGTTTCAGAAGCAGGGAGCTCGCACTTCGCGAATGTCTGCAGCCCCCCGATTTTACAAGCTTTTGGGCCAGATATCTGGGGGTATTGAAATGTAGGGCTTTATGAGTCATACAGGCAATCTTTAGTTGAATTCTTGCTTCATATGGTAACCAATTCAGCGATTTTAGAGCCGGTGAAATGTGATTGTTTCTTTTTGTTCCGGAGACAAGTCTGACTGCCGTGTTAAGGGAGGCTCTTAGGGGGGCCCCAACTTGTATCGAGGTAGGCCGCATAGTGTGGCGCTACCATAATCGAGTCTGGGCAACACAAGAGCTTGGACCGCTTGCTTTAGGTCCTCATGTGGGAGGTAGGGTTTAAGTTTCTGTAGAATGCTCATCTGGTAATTCGCACCTTTAGTGATTGTGCTAATGTGATCCTGCATACTCAGGTGTTTGTCCAATGTAATTCCCAAGGATCTAGCGGAGTCTATGATGCGAGGAGAGCAGTTGAGCGCTGTAAGATGTTTCATCCAAAGATCAATCTTGAGGATGTTATTCGGGGGCGAGATGAGAAGGAATTCGGTTTTGGTAGCGTTGAGCTTTAGATGGTTATCCGTGAGCCAAAGATGAGTGTTTTGCAAAGTAGAGTTGAGCGATATAAAGTCCTCTGTGGAGGCGATTTTGAGATACAGCTGAGTGTCGTCTGCCTACATGTGATCATGGATGTTAGCGGATTTTAAGGAGTTTGCTAGTGGTTCCAGGAATAGATTGAAGAGAATGGTTGAGAGAGCGGATCCCTGTGGAACACCAAGAGTGATCGTGTGGGGCTTAGCGAGGGATTGATTCATTTTAACTCTCTGGGATCTGTTTTGGAGGAATGAGGAAAACCATTGCAGGACGATCCCTGATAAGCCCATTCTTTGTTCTAGTAGGTTCAGTAGGCTATCATGTTTAATCATGTCAAAGGCAGAAGATAAGTCTAGCAAAATCAGAAAGCATGATTCATTTAAATCCTCATTTTTAATATGGCGTCCACAACGTGAGTGAGTGCAGATTCAGTGCTGTGACCTTGCCGGAAGGCTGATTGGTGTTGGTCATGGAGTTGAAAATTGTCTATGTGGTTGCAGAGTTGGATCTGGACACATTTTTCTAGGAGCTTCGCTAGAGTGGAGATGTTGGAGATGGGTCGGAAGTTGTTAGGATCAGAGCAATGTGCATTAGGTTTTTTTTAAATAATTGTCCTACTTTTAGACAGTCAGGGATAGTGCCTTGATGTAGTGAGGCATTTACAATCTTAGACCATAAGGAGAGAATGATGATTTTGATCTCTTTGAAGATAGATGGCGGTAGAGGGTCCATGAAGTGATTAGATGGATTCAATGATGAGAGAATTTTGTAGATGTCACTTTCATTGATTTATGTGAAAGTGTGCCAGGAGGCATTGTTTTTGGAGAGGTACCTTGGTGGATCACTCCCTTGATCATACTAGGGGGCGTGTGGAAAGTTGAGTGAGGTAGCCGGTAGTAGCTCCTTCGCTAATTGTAGTTCATTCTCAATATTTGTGGTTTTTTCCAGGAAGTAGGAGGCCAGTTCTTCGCAGTTTAGGAGAGAGCTGGTTGCGGTGTCTAGCGGTTTTGATACGCTGCATGACTGTTGCTTGATTATTTCGAATAGTTTTTTGGGTCTATTTCTGGCTTGGTCAAGCTGTGTTCTGAAGAAGTTGGCTTTCGCTTGTCTTATTCTTCTGTTGTAGATGTTCCTCATTGATCTTAAGCATTTTAGGAGTTCCAAGGAGGGAGCGGATCTCCAGGCTCTTTCTGCTGATCTTAGATTGCGTCTTTCAGAGTTCAAGTTGTCATCGAACCAGGGTTTGAGACTTTATTTGATATATTTTTTTGTTGAAGGGAGCAATCGTGTCCATGATTTCCAGTATGGAGGTATTGTAGAAGTCTGTGAGGTCATGAACATCATTTACGCTGGCCTGAGGAATCAGGGTGTTGTTGCAGAGGATGGCTAAATCGTTGTGGTTTATATTATGGAGATTCCTCTTCCATTGATGTGTCTTCTTCAGTTGCACTCTATTCGGGGTAACCATTAAATTGATGAGGAAGGTGATGCGATAATGGTCTGTCCAGTCACAGGGGCTTATGGACTCCAAGGTGATATTGTCCTTCTTTGAGATTATAAGGTCCGCAGTCTCACCTTTGTTGTGAGTTGGCCTGTCACAGATTTGGGTCAGCTCATGATTTGATAGTAAGGCCTTTAGGCTGTTCACTGACTGGTCATTCAGGTCATTTCAGTGGAGGTTAAAATCTCCAAGGAAGATCTGAGGCACTTGGGGGTTATCATTAGTTGTGATGACTTCCATGATTTGTTCAATGAACGGCGAATTATCGCCAGGAGGGTGATGGAAGGTGTGTGGTTTGCAACTGGGTTTATTGGTGTAAGAGATAATGATGCCGAGATATTCACAGGAAGGTAGTGCGATTGATTCTGACTGGAATACAGATACGGTGTTGCGGTAGATGCACGCTATTCCCCCACCAGATTTCTTAGGTCTATCTAGTCGAATGATCCTGTGACTAGGGGGGACTAGGAGGTCTGTAATAGGATGGGAAGAGCTGTTTAGCCAACAACGTCATTGTTTACAGTTTTGTGTTTGTAGCTCGGTTCTATGAAAGGGTTAGCCTGGATGGTCTGGATTTGATTCTGACCTGCCATATTGGTATTTTTCTCTGGTTGGTAAGAGAGGGGGAGTTTGTGGATCTCACTGTCCTATAGATCATTTCTCGATCTCTTTGGGCGAGAGGAGGTGTTGGGGAATGGTATGGTTTTCAATCTAAGATTGGGAATGAGTAGGGCTTGGGATGGGAGCTTATCTGTCTGGGAATCATTCCGAATTATCATGGCGCTATTTGGTCTATGAGCGATCCATAGCTCGGATGTGATGGATGTGAGTCTCTGGAGATCTTCTTTGAGATGGCGCAAGCTATGAACAATCTCATCGGAGCGCATTACCCAGTAATCATGTTTACAGATAGTTATGGGTTGAGGGTCCAGGTGAGGGGAGAGGAGATAAGAGACGTCAAGCGGAGTGGCGGAGCTGTTAATGGGGGCCTGGTATGATTGTGAGTCTGGACGGTCTTGCTGAAGGTCTGATTGAGTATAGTTAGATGTTGGGGGAAGGGGGGGTAGAGGGGATATTTATGTGGTGGTCAATGGACCTGGGAGGTTCAAGGTTAGTTAGGTGAGGGGATACAGGTTTGTATAAGTGGGTCTTTCGAGCATAGGGGAGCGCTGAGGGAGTACCTGGTGGGACCTCGCTGGAGGGCACCGGGGAAGAACGGGAAAATGTGTTTGGGGGAAAATGTTTGGTGATGGAGGAATCTATGCTTGCTCTAGTAGTGGGATAGGGAGCCGATGCGATGGTTCTGCCAGTCTTAGAATGATTCTCCGGCCCTGTCTGAGATGTCGGTTCTGGAGTGGGGGTGGTGATAGGGAAGGTGGAGTGTAATCACTAATGACTGGAAGTGGGCTGTGTGAAATTGGAATAGACATGGGCGTCAAAGTGGGTGAGAGTGCTTCATCAAGATCTTCAGGGTGATTTTGGGAGGGAATATTGTTCTTACTGTGGACCCTCTTTTTGAGGGTAGGGAAGATCTTGTACACTAAAGTCAGATTTTCATTCTTGATTGGCTCTTATTGAGAAACCATGACTTTCGGACACTCCTTGGAAAGCCATATTATAGATGTCTCCCCTTCTTCCTCCCCCAGCCCGTGTTTGATGAGCGGACGAGTTGAATTGTTTTCTTTAAAAGTCAATAAAATAAGTATAAAATAAATATTATTAATCAAGAAGCTAAGGTGATCATGGTTACTTGAAGAACTCGCCAGCGGTATCTGATGCCTCCGGTAGTGTTTGCTTTGTTTAATGAACCTGTGCGAGTTTACATTCGAAATTCTATTGTTCAGCCACTGGTTAAAGATTGCTTATAATTAACCTCTACACCGATAATGGGGCTCTATTTCTTAAACCCAAGTCTGACCATATCGTATAAGACTTCATGCGAAAGAGCTATTTACTGAAATAATGAGGTCATAAGTTAAAAGAAAGAAAAAATATTTAGCTCTTTATTCAATGTACCTTTGGTGGGTTTGCTTCTAATCATCAGCTCTAGTTTGTCTAATTGAGATAATTTGCTTAAATACTCTTTTGAGGTTAGGTATTCAGTAGGTACATTGACAGTACACTTGATTACACTTATGTAAAGGTGAGACACGAATTTCAGGGATTACAATTACTCGCTGTATTCATCATAGGAAGAGGAAAATGAATTCAAATGTATATTTTGCCTCTTTTCTTCACATTAATTCCTTTTTTTGGCTAGCATCTTTTTTTCAGCAAGTAGATGGCATCTTCACTATTTTTATTTTGGGAAGGAGATGTTCGCGCATTAAGCTACAACAGTTGTTTTCTTCTTGGAAATAGGTCCATGTAGGTTTCCAGTGGGCTTTAAAGCCCATTATGGATGACTTTGCCAATGCAAATATTAAGCGTATATGCGACAGGTTTCAGAATGGGGTTCCAAAACTCTAGTTAGTGCTTCGTGAATCATCATAATGATGGCCAACACAAAATAAAATCTCTGCTGCGTTTACAGCCAATCAGACGTTACCTTCATAACAAGTTCACGAATCTTACCTGCTTTTGAGCTTCAAAACTGGCCTCATGAACACACTTGAACACTTCAACAATAAACTCATACATTTATTTTTGTGAGTCCCCTTTTTTAGTAAAGACTAAATACTGAGCAAACACACCGATAGAAAAAAGAATTTACTCTTATTCTAACAGAAGCTCCGCCTTAACGAGAAGTTTATCACAAATCTGCTGAGGTTTCAGTTGGGTCAGATAGCAAAGAGTTGTCACATGCACATCTAAAATGAGCGCTGACAAAGCCAATCGGTTGCGTCTTAAAATTCTCAAGATAAACAGCTATTGGCTGGCCATAGGTGCATCAACATGCATATGCATGCACATATATGGGGAGACGTCTTGGAATGCTTTTGGTTGCAATTATTTAAAAAAAAGAAAAATGCCAGTATGGGAAGCCTGACGTGCATGTCTGTGCAGGCATGCCGACAAATCCGCGACCATCTTGGAATTGTGCTTTTGTCTTGTTCTGGAAACAGAAAGACGGAGATGCTAAGACACAGGGTGGAAGGCAATGTACTTCAATTGAGTGCTAAAAGTGAAATGAAATCGGAACCTGGAAAATAAACAAAACTGTCCCTATTCCCACATCAGCACTGGAAGGATACATATCATCCAATCAGAAACAATGGCAAAGCAGAAATGCTCAAAAGCCGAAAAACAAGAATAAGGAGAAAAACAATCAAATAAGGAACAGGAAACCGAGACAAGAAAGCATGGGTTAACACAAAGCCCACTATGTACATGTTAAAATACCAGCCACCCTGTTGTCTGTTGCAAGAACTCAAAAATATCTGGTACTTTAGCATAACCTTAGTGGGCTTTGTGACAATTTATTACTCTGGATTGGATGCTTTTTTCTCTCGGTTTTCTGTTCCTGAAACAAGGAATCTGGTGTGAACGTGTGAATTATTTGTTGGCAATTTGTAAAACCTTCAAAAGTTAATAATTCAATGAGTCCATTTATTAATCATTTCGCTCACCTACTGCTGTCTATAATACACTCACAGACTCACAGGGTTAATAAATACAACTCTCCCAGTTTCAGGAAACTAACAATATACTGGAAGATGTGCAATTCGGCTTCCGCCCAGGGCATGGAACGGAGACGGCTCTGGTAACCGTGTTAGACGATCTTCGAACGCGGACGGACAGGGGGCAATCAGCAATACTGATTCTGCTTGACCTGTACTGATTCTGCTTGACCTGTCCGCCGCTTTTGACACGGTTAACCATGAGATACTTCTAGCCAGGCTTAAGGGCATAGGGATAGTAGGTACAGCATGGAAATGGTTCCAATCGTACCTCTCCAATAGACGACAGGCAGTGGCTCTTTTACCGTTTCAATCTGAGTTCACTAACAATCCACATGGTGTCCCTCAGGGGTCTGCTATCAGCCCGATATTATTTAATGTCTATTTGAGACCATTGTTGGCTGACATTAAAGCTCACAATGTTAGCCTTATTAATTACGCAGATGATACGCAGCTCATCTTGTCACTGGAGGGAGACCAATTTACTGCCCTGGAAGATTTCCACACCTGCATGAAAGATGCATCAAACTGGTTGAGAGAAAATTCCCTTCAGTTTAACGCAGACAAGACAGAGATTCTGTGCTGCGCAGCAGGTAAAGTTCCTTGCCTACTACCAAATGATTTCTGGCCTATACCGACCGATATTCCTTTAAGATCTTCAGAGACGGTGCGTAATTTGGGAGTGGTGTTCGATGACAAACTGAGCTTGGAAACCCAGATCAACAAAATTGCTGGATGCTGCTTTGCCCTCATCAGGGTGCTCCGAAAGATCATACCGATGCTACCCTCACAGGCCAGAGCACTGGTAGTCAGAAGTGCTATCTTGAGTAGACTAGACTACTGTAACGCACTGCTGTTAGAGTCTCCAAAGTACTTAATTGAGAGACTGCAGAGGGTCCAGACAATGGCGGCCAAGCTGGCCTTATCAAGATCAAGATACTCATCCTCCTCGCGAACGCTGGCAGAGCTACACTGGCTTCCAGTGTCAGAAAGGATTAAGTTTAAATCCCTCTGCCTGGTGTTCAAGGCTCTGCACGGTACTGGACCCAAACCCATGCAGAACAAATTTGCATGGTATGTCCCCACTCGGAGTTTACGCTCATCCTCGGCCAATTTGGTTAAGGTGCCCAAATTCAGAAAGGTTAAATCAGGTGGGAGAGCTTTCAGCATTGCGGCAGCAAGGCTTTGGAACAAACTCCCTATTAATATCAGACAGTCAGAAGATTTGATGCAGTTTAGGAAAGGAGTTAAAACCTGGCTCTTTCCCAGGGATTGAACCATCCTATAATCAGCCTGCCTCGATCAATTTGCTCACGGCCATATATCCATCTACGGCTGATTTGAGCACATGTTAGATAGCGCCAGGATACCCTTTGGGCGACAGTGCGCTTTACAAGTGCTTAATACAATACAATATTTCAGATGAACTACACTTCTGAAATACAGATGGCTTAATTCACAGTGCCCTTTAAGAACAATAAAATGATAAAATGTCAGAAATGTACTGTTATAGGTTTTCTACTTTCTCGCCCACCAACAATTTAATGCTGCACAGCATGATACGTAACTGCACTCCAAAAGATCCACACTATCTATTTATCGGTCTAGTACTGCACCAGGCCACAAATTTGCCCCGATAGCAGTTTGTGTCGAGGGAAGTTTGACTGCTAAGATGACATAAATCACCTCCGGAGGAAGGTCGAAGGTGTTCAGCTATTGCAGATCAATCTCTAAGCATGAAAATGGAGACTGCGAAGGACCAGGTGCAGAACAACAGCAAACTGCAACAGCAAATCTTCCAGGAGGGGCAGCCTGATCAGAGGACTGATGCTCAAGCCCAGGAGTTCTGAATACCACTCCCCTTGCCTAGTCAGAGCCACTAAGATGGCTTGCGCCTAATCAGTCCTGATCTTGAGAACAATGAGCAGGAGTGGTATCGGCAGAAAGCCATACAGGAGCCTCAAGTTCCACTCGAGGCGGAACGTATTTCTGAGCGAGAGACGTCTTGCAATGACTCCAATGAATTCAAGATCTAGAATGGGACCGGGACCAAACTTCATCTTGAGCCAGTCTCGCCACAGAGTCCTCCAGAGCTTAGCAATGTTAAGTTTCGCCTCGCGGTCACTTATGGTGTTCGGATTTATTGACACACAATCACTGCATGCCTTAGAGTCCTGGTTGGACCACAGGCAAATTTGGTGAGGATCTATCACAGGTATTTGTTTGTGAAAGTCCTTACAGGGCTTAAAACCTGTCATTTTTGGACGGGACATGTCCTGGATCTGCATCTAGTGGAAAGGAAAGAAAGGAACTGGCGTTAGCATGGGGGAGTGGCACCTATGTAGGCTCTGCACGTCAATTCTGAAGCGGAACAGCATTGGTGCGGAGCTGCATGCCACCACCAAATGGCACACAGAGGTACTGCTGAAAACTTTCCAGATCCAGTCTGACGCCTGGGGAACATTCAAAAGGTGAGGAATCTGTGGCTATAAGTCTCTATCAGAAATATAAAACAACTACTGACATACATCTAAAACCACCCAGGACTATTAGCTTAGACAATGGGTGTTAGCTATTTAAGATAAGAGAGTAACCACAATAATTGTGTTGTGAATAATATGGAAATGTTTCAATTCTAAATTTGTGAGATTGTGAATTAAACATTTCTGAGGCCAATGGAAGGGGTAGCGGTCTTTAGAGTGTATAAATCACTCCTGTTATGTTCCCTCTATGTTAGACATGTATGCCCGTTTTCTCTCCACATCGCCATTTGCGTATCTTACATCGCATCTCTTTTCCGTTCAGCACCCTCTTTTCACTCTCTCCTGAATGCACTTCCTTGCATCCCCTTCACTTCACGACCTCTAAACGCACAAGTTACTTACTTGTGTAACGATATATCTGTAAGAGACATTAGTTAGTGATAGATTCCTTACCTTAGAATATCCCCAGGCGTCAGACTGGATCCGGAAAGTTTTCGTCAGCAGTACCCCTGCGCGTCGGTAGGCGTCGTCATGCCGCTCCGCGTACGTCGCTGGCGTCTTAGTCCCCGAGATGACGTTGTCGGAGCTACATAGACGCGCCCACGCGCGCTGACGTCAGTTCTGTACACGACTTTCCGCGCCAGGATCGCAGAGCCATGCCAGAGACCGACTACTGGTGCAATAGAACTAGGGCCCAGAAAGGGACTACCTGAACCCTAGAGAACAGTTCGCAGAACTGGGAGGATGGGTGGGCGGTAAGGAATCTATCACTAACTAATGTCTCTTACAGATATATCGTTACACAAGTAAGTAACTTGTGCATCTGAAAGAGACACGTTAGTGATAGATTCCTTACCTTAGAATACATACCCAAGCAATACCAACCCCGGTGGTGGGTCTGCGAAGTGAGATTACACCAGAAAGTCACGGAGAACCGAACGGCCAAAGAAGCCATCTCTCCGGACTTGACTGTCAAGGCAATAGTGCTTAGTGAAAGTATGCAGCGAGGCCCATGTGGCTGCCTGACAGATGTCTTGCAGGGGGACACCGTGTCCCAATGCTGTAGTAGCTGCCATCGCCCTGGTAGAATGGGCACGCTGCCCTACCGGATGTTCCTTTTTAGCCAGAGTAACAGGCTTTAATACACAAGACAACCCATCGGGAGAGAGTCCGCTTGTGTACAGCTGGACCTTTCTTGGCGCCCACGTAGCCAACAAAGAGCTGGTCATCCACCCGGAACTGTTGTGTGTGGTTGAGATAGAATGAAAGCGCACGTTTCGGGTCCAGACGGTGGAGCCTCTCTTCCTCTTTCGAAGGGTGCGGAGGCGGAAAGAAAGTGGGCAGAGTGACAGTTTGCCCAAGATGAAAGGCAGTGACTACTTTCGGTAGAAAGGAGGGAAGTGGGCGAAGCACAACCTTGTCCGGAAGAATCGCCAGGAAAGGAGGTTTAAATGAAAGAGCCTGGAGCTCACTCACCCGTCTCGCGGAGGTGATGGCCACCAGGAAGACAGTGTTCAAAGTTAATAACCGCAAAGGACAGTTATGAAGAGGCTCAAAGGGAGCGCACATTAAGTATGTGAGAACCACGTTAAAGTCCCACTGAGGCATCACAAAGGGAAAAGGAGGAAAAAGGTGAGTAATGCCTTTGAGAAATCTATTGACAACAGGGGACTTGAAAAGAGAGGGCTGATTAGGCAGCCTGAGAAAGGCTGAAAGGTAGCCCATGAGAGTGCCCAGAGCAGAGCCCTGCTGGGCCAAAAAGAG
This sequence comes from Calotriton arnoldi, assembly GCA_963921515.1. Lineage (NCBI taxonomy): Eukaryota > Metazoa > Chordata > Amphibia > Caudata > Salamandridae > Calotriton > Calotriton arnoldi. The sequence continues at coordinate 599,152 of CAWUFW010006089.1, read as the reverse complement.
AAGGAACAATAGGACCTCAGAAAGAGGGGCAGAAAGGGGATCTACAGCTTTGGCTGTGCACCATGCCACAAAGTTGTTCCACCGGCAGGCGTAGACAGTTTTAGTTGAGGGACGCCTGGCTGCCAGTATCAAATTACAGACTTCAGGAGGCAAGTCAATTGGAATCAACTGTCGCCGCTCAATCTCCACGGAAGGAGGTGGAGGCTGGACAGGTTCGGGTGGAGGACCGTCCCCTGTTGCTGCGACAGAAGATCCTCCCGAAGAGGCAGTCGGATCGGGGGATCCACGCTCATACTGAGTAGCTCGGGATACCAAACTGTTTGAGCCCAGTCCGGTGCCACAAGAATGACTTGGGCCCGGGCGCGTCTGATGTTCTTGAGCACTCTGGATAGAAGAGGTATAGGTGGAAAGGCGTACAACAGACCGCAACTCCACTTGCGACGAAAAGCGTCTCCGAGCGAGTGCCGCCTTGGAAACTCCAACGCGCAGAACTGCTGACATTGTGCGTTCTCTGTGGTGGCGAATAGATCTAACCAAGGTACTCCCCACTGCTGAAAGAGACCTTGTGTCATCTCCGAGTGAAGACGCCATTCGTGATCCATTATGCACCGGCGGGTGAGTTTGTCCGCCCTGGCGTTCAAAGAACCTGCCAAGTGTTGAACCACCAGGATAACGCCCCGGCGTTCCAGCCACGTCCAGAGGCGCAGAGCCTCCTGACATAGGGTCCACGACCCCACCCCGCCTTGCTTGTTGCAGTACCACATGGCGGTGGTGTTGTCTGTGAACACCTGAACTACCCTCCCCTTGACAGAGGGAAGGAATGCTGTCAGTGCAAGTAGGATCGCCCTGAGCTCCAAAAGTTTGATATGGAGGTTGGACTCCGCCGGAGACCAGAGGCCTCTGATCTCCGCCTCTCCCATGTGGGCGCCCCATCCCAGGAGGGAGGCATCCGTCACCACTGTGTGCTCCGGTTGGGGAAGGGAGAGGAATCTGCTGCTGACCCAACACTGGTCCGTGAGCCACCACTGCAAGTCCTGTGCAGTGCCCTCCGAGATCTGGACATAGTCGGACAGATTTCCCTGATGCTGCGTCCATTGGAACTGCAGGTCCCACTGCAGAGCCCGCATATGCCATCTGGCATGATTGATCAGCAGGATGCAGGAGGCCAAGAGGCCCAGCAGTCTCAGTGTCTTCCTGACCGAAACCCAGGACCAGGGCTGAAAGAACGGAATCATAGCCCGAGTGTCCCGGACTCGCTGTTCGGGAGGATAAACCTGAAATTGCGCCGTGTCCAGAACCGCTCCGATGAAGAGGAGCTTCTGAAAGGGAATCAGATGCGACTTCTGCACGTTGATGGGGAACCCCAGCAAATGCAGGAGGTCGGCAGTAGTCTGGAGGTGGGAGACGACTGCTTGGGGCGATCCCGCCTTCAACAACCAGTCGTTGAGATAGGGGAAGACTGAGACCCCTGATCTGCGCAGATAAGCTGCGACCACCGCCATCACTTTTGTGAACAGCCGAGAACACCCGAGGGACGCTGGTAAGGCCGAAAGGGAGCACGGTGAACTGAGAGTGCTCGTGGCCAACCGGGAACTGCAGGTAACGCCGGTGGGCCGGCAGGGTGGGGATATGAAAATAAGCATCCTGCAAGTCCAACGCTACCATCCAGTCTTGCGGGTGTAAGGCAGACAAGACCTGAGCAAGCGTGAGCATTTTGAACTTCTCCTTCCGGAGGAAGCGATTGACGTTCCAGAGGTCTAAGATAGGACGCAGGCCCTTGTCTTTCTTTGGAACCAGGAAGTAGTGGAAGTAACAACCATAACCTACTTCTGGCGTCGGAACGTGCTCGATGGCGAATCCTGCCGCCCACTGGCGTTCGGTGGGCCTGAAACACCGGACTAGGAAGGTTTTGAGGCAGTGGTGGCAGGGGCGGTGGTGGACCGACCAACCCGCTGGCCCCGTGACCCAGTGCGGCGGGCCCCCCGACCGCGGCTGCGCTGAGACTGTTGCTGCGCAGGCCTTGAAAGGCGAAAGGCAGACCCCAAGGGAGTGCGCGTGGTGGCAAGACCCAAGGACTGGGCCGTAGCCCAGGAGTCTTTAAAGCGTTCAAATGTGCTGTCACCAAAGAGGCGTGCGCCATCAAAAGGCATGTCCAACAAAGTGTTCTGGACATCCCCGGAGAAGCCAGTTGTTCTGAGCCAGGAGCTCAAGTTTTTTGGATTCCTTATCCGGAGGTGCGGAAGGGAATGCGCTCGGAGAGGCAGAGGCCTAGACAACTAGACTGTTAGGCGATGAGTGATGCGTGAGAAAACTGAAGTCGCCCGGGGCCGGGCGATGGCATCCAGGTGCCTAATAGAATATCTGTAAGCGCGTTATTAAAGGGCAGTAGCGGCTCCGCCGAGGAGACCGCCGGCTGCAGCACTTCAGTGAGGAGATTGGTCCTGATAGGCACGGATGGGGAGCTTGAGGTTAAGAGCCTCAGCCGCCCTACGCAACACCACAGAAAAGGACCCAACCTCCTCCGGAGCTATGGAAGAAGGGGACAGTGTACCACGGTGCGGAGAGAAATCCAGATCGCCTGGTCCCTCCACATCGCCCTCCCATTCCAGCTCATCCTCACACTGAGCTGCGAGGGGGTCCTCAGACACCTCCTAGTACTCCCCTTCGTCCACTGTCTGAGGACGATGGGCCCGGGGAAAGGGGATAAATTCCCCTCCTGGAATAGGAATTGGGGGGTAATAGTAACGGCGTCCTGCGTCGGCCCCGTCGCCGGGCTCGGAGGCGGAGGCGGCGCCGAGGCCGGAGCCAACGGCGCTGCAGGGTATCCTGCCGGCGTAGTCGGGCCCGGTATTGGCGCCGGAGCCAACAGCGCCTCAGTGTATCCTGCTGGCGTAGCCGGGGCCAAAGGCGGCGGCACGGTGCGGAACCACCCAACGGGTCCACGGGGCCCGAAGGCGCTCCGGAGGGACCCGGGAGGGGGCGCCGAGGCCGGAGCCAACGGCGCCGCAGGGTATCTTGCCGGCGTAGCCGGGGCCAAAGGCGGCGGCACGGGGGCAGAACCACCCAACGGGTCCACGGGGCCCGAAGGTGCTCCGGAGGGACCCGATGGGGCAATAAACGGCCCATGGCCTGTATTTCTTCCGGAGTCGCGTACGGCCCCCGGGAAAGGTGGGTAGGCCCCAGGCAACAACGGAGGCTCCACCGGAGCCGCGGGGGGAGTGACCGCCCGCCCCCTCCACCGCGTCCCGTGACCGGTGAGGGGTAGACGAAGAGCGACGTCGCTACTTCGATTTTTTATGGCGCTTTGCCTTACTTGCTGATGCCGACGAATGATGGTGTCGGCTCCGCGACCTGTCCCTCGACCTCCCACAGGAGCAGGACCTTGAGTGGAACCGATTGCCGGGCCACCAACAACTTTCGGGAACGCTCCCGTAAAGCCTTCGGCGCCATGCCCGGACAATCGGGGCACGTCTCGGCGTGCCCAAAGCAGAAGAGACAAACGGCATGCGGGTCCGCGACTGACATGGTTCCCTACTGCACCAGAAGTCGAGTATTCGACAAAACAAGAGAAGCAAGTTTCAGAAACCAAGTTAAAATATTAACTAGGAGTACCGCTCTCTCTCGGATCTGCGCTTGCTGGCGCGGAAAAATAAAGAACTGACGTCAGCGCGCGTGGGCGCGTCTAAGTAGCTCCGACAACGTCATCTCGGCGACTACGTCGCCAGCGACGTACGCGGAGCCGCACGACGACGCCTTCCGACGCGCAGGGGTACTGCTGACGAAAACTTTCCGGATCCAGTCTGATGCCTGGGGATATTCTAAGGTAAGGAATCTATCACTAACGTGTCTCTTTCAGATACACAATACACTGACTCGTCTTTCAGCACTGCATTTTCTTTTAGTTTTGCCTTGTCAAAATTTTAACAAATGTTTACTTCCTTCACACAAACATTTGCAAAGAATCACAATTGTAGCCGGAATACGAGACCAATGTTCTGTGTGCTCTGCAGAGAGGCCAAGGATTGGATGACCATGAATTCTGAACACCTCTTTGACCCACAGACAGGCACTGTGAGAACCTCGCACTGTATTCAGCATCAACTCCAGACCTCCGAATTGTGGCCCGTTATAAACCCCTGGAGGCAACTCGGATCAAAGTATGCACTATCCGAGAGTAGTAGGCAGCACGAAAAAAATACAGAAACACAAGCTAGTAGAAACAGCTAACACTCTTAGGGGCTGCAAGATTAAGTAAAACATGTGAAATATAAATGGAAAAGAAATCACTTACATGGACTACTTTAACGTTTCTTACATCCATTGTTGAGAAAACGATCAGTGTTTTTGCCAGTAATATAGGGCTCAATAGGGACCAGTTTCTAAGTCTGGAGGGACCTGGCGCACCTAAAGCCCTTGTGCGATGGATGTGTTTTAAGCTCCTGTAAAAGATTATGGACAGCAGCTACGCTGCGTGAATACTTTGGAAAGTTAGTTAGGTATTATATCGCTGACTGATTACAAATGTAGGAACTAAGAGACTATCATTGACAGCTGAACAGATTGTGTCATTATAAAAGTGGATGTTTAATCTCAACACTGTGGTGCAACATTTCTGCTACCTAGGACGACAGTTTATAACTTCTGCAATCACATACATGCCAACGTTTTGGAAGTGGAAAGTGGGAAATTTTTAACAAATATTCGGAGAATGCATTTCTCCCATTGATTTCTATTGCGGCCTGCTTCGGGTCTATTGCAAGAGTGCTGCTGCAGGATCGTATATCAGAAATTCAAATACAAGTTTTTTACATACCTGTCAGCAGCACAGAGTAATCGCTATGGCAGGCAGAGAAAGCATGACAAAAATGTTGTGCACTTGCTTACAGGAGCAGGTTACTGGCAGTGCATAATCCAAGTCACACAAGACCAACCCCTCCCATTTGAAGCCCGCGGAGGAATCGGATTTTTGCATGCAGGAATTGGGAGGCGGGAGACTAGCCTTGAAATCGGTAGTCTCCCGCCTGAATCGGGAGGGTGGGCATGCATGGATGCAAGAGATAATGGTGCAATAAAGCTGCTTAACACGGAAATATAGCTTATTAATGCTTACAATCGCCGTCGGAACTCCCAGCTTAGGTGTAATTAAAATTTTGGGAGGAGTGGGGAGAGACATTCCCAGCAACTTCAAACAGATGAAGAGCTGTTTAAGCTCACAAGCATATAACTTTGGCACAAAAATTTTGATTCTTGAAAATCCACAGCTTAGGTATTTTAATATTATCATACCTTTTATGGCGTGACCTTGAATTTTTTTTTTTTTTTGGCTCAATAGTCTTTCTTTTTCAAGGACCCACTTTCTATACTGACATTTTATTTGCTTGCATTACACTTGTTTTCGTCATTAGTCATCATCTAGGATTCCTTCTTAGGCAATTCCGTATTTCACTGTTTAATACCATTATTTTATTTTCACAGTACTGAAAGACAGGACAACCCCTCCCATTATCCATCCTGTAATAGTCTTGTATATTATCCAAGATGTCTACTTGACCACAAGATTCATTTCTGCATACCAGCGGCAACATTTTTGACCAAACGTTGTTCGAGTGTTTGTGAATTTTCATCCTGTGTATTGTAGCATTTCTGAAACATCACTTATGTGTGATGCAATTCAAACAGTCGATTTTTAACATCAAGATTCAATAGGGTGGCTGAGAAAACCATTAAATAAATACTAAATAATTCAGTTTAAGCTACCCAAGTCTAAACAATACAGTTGTTTTCAGAATATTAGGTCATTTTTGAAACCCATTAAAGTGGTCCTATTTGCACATTTCTTTCCGTAAAATGGCCTCTTGATCCATCTGGGGACAGTCACAAGTTCCATAGAAGGATAAAAACAGAAATGTATATTTTTTTAAATTAAGATTAATGTCCCGTGCTAAACTACTGGTCACTTGTATACTAAACTCCTGTCACTAGTATAATGACATAAAACCAAGTTGCACTTTTCAGAGCTAGGGCTAAAAGTGGAGTCCGGGCGTGCAGTGGATCAGTGCCTTTTGGGGTTGGAGATTTACGGAAAGATAAATGCAGTGTTAGCAATGGGGGTCTCTAGTTGGCAAGGGTTTGCACCTTTGTCCAAGTAGGGACCCTTCTTCCTGGTCAGGGTAAGGGAGTTTGAACAATGTCCTGTGCACACGTAGTTGGGATAACAGATCAAAGCAAAGTCTCAAAAGTAGCCCAATTTAAGATCAACATCAGTTGTGTGAATCATAATTATTTAATGATGAAATAAGGCAAAAGAAGAACCAGCCGACACGTGTTTCGTCACAATGGGGGTAATCCCGTGACTCTTCAGGGCTGGGGAAGATACAAGTTATATCAAATAATGAGGAAAATCATACACAATGTGTATCTGCGTGACTAGTGACAACGACACGCACTATCACCAGAAAAATAGTGGAGGAAACCCAAGGAGAAATAATGAAGTGAATCAAGCTGCGGAAAACAACAGCATGGTATAGGAAAGCATAACAAAACAAACAAAGAAACATGATTGAAATGACAACAGATTGTGGCTGTGTAACTGGACATGGTAATGAGGGTCATGTAAGGGTGCCGACAGTGAAGAAAGGAGACCGATATAAGAACACATGGTGACGCTTACATGGGCTTGGTCAGAGGTGACCAAACGAAGTGAAACAAACATCCTGGAAAAGTAGTGCGAAGGCAAAGAGAACCATCATGTGTTGCTGACCATGTGCAAGTGAGAGACATGGAGTGAAACACAGAACTGTGACAGTAAGCAGATGAATCATAACACGGGGACGGTGTTCAGACGTAGTCAAGAAGGTGACCAAAATCGCAATCACGTAGAAATAGTGGTACATATAGGATAATAATTGAATGAATCAAAAAACATGCTACAACGGGATCACAGTGAGAGAAAGCACGTAGGTGGGAAATGGATATTCATACACCGTATCGTAATGCACAATCTGTTCGAAAGAAATTGGTAAACAGTGAATGTGACCAACGAAAGATATTGAGTTGGACGATGGTAACAAAATACGTAAGTACGGTTAACAGCCAAGGAGTAGGTGAAAAAAGGGGGGAAAGGGGGATGGGGTCGAAAAGAAGTGGTAAGGTAAAGGGAAGAAAACCAAGCCTAACAAGATAAAAGAGAAAGGTAGTAACCGAAAATTGATACAAGTGAGGAGAAAGGGAAGGCAGCAAGGAAGTGTAAACTTGACAGGTGAGGTTATCTACGTAAGTGACCTAAGCGAGATAAATCTGTGCAAAAACCGACCAACGGAGTGAGGGGAAACGAGAGATAGGCGAGCAAAGCGAGCGAGGGACAGACCGAACAAGAGGTAACAGACAAAGGGGAAGGCGGGAGCTTACCCGGAGGGTGGTGTAGAAATGGGCGCAAAGAGGGGACGTCTTGGAGGAGAGACCACGGGGTCTGGAGTACCAGAACGAGACCGGATGGCACGGGAGAGTAGTCCCAGAGTGCCAGGGGAGGCAGGGCCCAAAGAAAACACTGGAAAAGAATAGAAACGGGGTAAACTAATGGAAGTGGCGTGGAGAAGCACGAAGCGGAATCGGCGGGAACTCACCTTGAGAAAAGCTGCGTGTGTGCGACAAGGGGAAGGAGGAATAAGGCGGGTGAGCCCGGGACCTGCATGAAACTGGGGAGGAAGGTACAAGAGGATTAGAGCAGGAGGACCGGGAGGATCGAGAACCGAAAGAGGGCCCAAGCAACAGGTACTTACTCAGGGGGAAGTGACGTCCGTCTCTCCAGTGACTGCCGGATGCGGAAGTCACGGTGGGAGTGGGAGGAGGGAATAAGAGGAGGCGAGTGCAGGGGGCGTGGTCCCAGCACAGGGGTGTGGTCAGATCAGGTGACGATGGAAACAGAAAGTGAGAACAAGGGAAGAGAAAAGAAAGGGTGAGGAAGTAAACAGACTAAGAGTGTGGACACAAAGAAAGGACAGGGAATAAATTCAGGAGCTGAGTGAAAGAAAACAAGAATGGCAGAGAAAATAGGGGGAGTTTGGGGGCAGTAAGACCGAAGGACAGTTACAAATGAGTGACATGATTGAAATCATAATAAAATGCATGAGTACAACGAAGGCACAAATTGGCACCAAGTAAGACGCTTGAAGTGCAAACTATGAGCACTAGATGAGAGCAATAGGCACTGGGTCACAGAGTAAATCAAAATGGTAAACATTGAAAAAATTATATATTAATAGCTGCAGAAACCTCAAATGTCACATGGCAAATGATAATGACAAATTCAAATACAATATCAGAAACATAGAAAGCGGGACTGAACAGAGTAGAAGGGAGAAATATTTAAGAGGTAGAGATAGCAAAAACGGAGGACAGCTGAACAGTTAGTGGGATGATGAAGAAAACGGAATAAACAAGAGCAGCAGCGGAAACCGCATAGAGCAGACGGAGAAGCCAGAAATGAATATAATGAACTCTATATAAAAAGGCAACAAATTCTATAAGAATCTAGCACAATGGCTGGGGGACACCACAATATCACACGTCGACAGCAATTGATATCGCACAGACGTCAAACTAAACAGTCCTTAGTGAATAGGAATGATACATGCAAGAAACAGAAGGCACAGGAAGAGCACCATCATTGATCAGTCGCCCAGAAAGTAGTGCAGTTCATGATCAGTGTTGAGTCCGTGCGTCACAGAATGAAGGCGCATGATCCATGATGCTTCTTGGCGCCTGAGTTGAAGTTCTCTGTTACCCCCTCTAGGGTTAGCAGTGGCAACATCAAAACCAAAGAAGGAAAATCGCTTGTTGATGCTTTGGGTTGAACAGGTAGCAGCATGCATGGCCATCGGGTATCTGATATCTTGGTTTTGTAGGGCTCTGATGTGTTCGCTGATGCGTTCTTTCAGGGGTCTGATCGTACTGCCCACGTACCAGCGCTTGCATGTGCATTCAAGTATGTAGACCACAAACTTCGTGTGGCAATTGATGTTGTGCTTGATCCGGTACATCCTCTTGTCGTGTGCCTTGAAAGTTCTGACTCCATGCTGGGCTAGTCTGCAGACTCCACAATTACCACATTTGTAGAAACCCAGAGTGTGTGTGCCTAACCAGGTAGGCCTGGTGACATGTCTAGGAACACTAGGGCTTAATCTGGATCTGAGCGTTCTGCCGCGCCTGTATGTTACTAGTGGTCTGGCCGTGATGATATTCTTCAAGGAGGTGTCTGCCATGAGAGTGCCCCAGTGTCTATTAAGGCTTTTCCTTATAACTAGACCCATGTTGCTGTAGTCAGTCACCAATCTGACTGGTTGATCGTGTGTACCCAATGTGTTCTTAGCACGAAGGGTGTCTTGTCTGTCTAGCTGATTGACCCTGATTTCAGCCTTGGATATCGTGTGGGGATGGTAGCCTCTGTCCCTGAATCTCTGTTTCATATTCATGATACACTGTTGAAACTCGGGTTCTTCGCTACAATTCCGTCTAGCCCTGACAAATTCACCATAGGGGATGGCCTGAATCTGATGTGCCGGGTGGGAACTTTCTGCGTGGAGAATGGCATTGCAAGATGTTTCCTTTCTATAGAGGCGACTGTGTAGGGTGTCTGCCTTAATGTAGAGTTCCACATCTAGAAATGTAATGTTGGTGAGGCTACTGTGGCTGGTGAATCTCATGTTCATGTTGTTGGAATTGAGATGCCGACAGAACTCGTCGAGTAGTGACTGGGAACCTGACCATAGTAACAGACAATCATCAATGTATCGTCCCCAGTAGATTATAGAGTTGACCCATGGGGCACCACTGGGGCTCCATATCCAATCTGATTCCAGCACACCCATGTAAAGATTGGCAAACGATGGTGAGAACTTGGAACCCATGGCAACGCCCTTGGTTTGTTTGTACCAGATGTTGTCGTACATGAAATAGTTATCATTAAGGATGATGTTCATCATGGTGGTCAGCATCTGGGAATGTTGCCAGAGGGAGGCCGGCCTCTTGTGTAGTAGTTTAGTGATGACGTCCAATCCTAAGATGGGTTCGATGGAGGTGTAAAGGGAAACTACATCCAAGGTGGCCAGAATCATATCTGGTTGCCACTGGAGATCTGATAAGATGCTCAAGATGTGTTTGGTGTCCTGAATATGGGAAGGGAGATTCTTAACCATTGGACTAAGAAATAAATCTACATATTGGGCGATTCTTTCAGTCGGTCCCCCAATACCGGACACAATAGGTCTACCAGGGGGAAAAGGGGCTAGCTTGTGAATTTTGGGCAAGGTATACAGCCAAGGATAAGCCGGTCTGTGTACTTTAAGAAATAGATATTCTTGATCATCTATGAGCCCGGCTGAGAGCCATGCAGCTAAGTGGCCGTTGATTTTGTCACACAGAGTCCCCGTAGGATTGAACGTGAGACGTTGATAGCATGAGTTGTCCTGCAATTGGGTAAGAATTTCATTGTGGTAGTCAGTTTTGTTCATGACAACCACATTGCCACCCTTATCGGCTTCTTTGATAATGATATCTGTGTTAGTGGTGAGGGCTTTGAGGGCTACACGTTCATCTCTCCTCAAATTATCCTTGATCTTGTGTTTGGACCTCATTACTTTCTGTTCATATTTGTCTATGTCTGTTAAGACAAGATTATGAAAAGTATCAATGGGGTTGCCTCCTGGTAGCAAAGGCGTCCATTTGGATTTAGGTCTGAGCCCACTACTCTGGGTGAGATCAGTCTCTATATCAAGTGCGTGTAACAGACTGTCCATGTTGATGGGTGGTTCGTCTGTATCAGTGAGGGACAAAAGTAAGTGTGTATCCTGAATATCCTTGATACTTTGTACTCCTGCAGGGTTATCAATACAAATATTTCTGACACTCATGGTCGTAGGTGGCAAACCGCTGAAATGTTTCTTAACTTTAAGACCCCTCATGAATCTAAAGAGGTCGATTTTATGTCTGCAAGTATCACCTTGTTCATGTGGGTTGAAACTTAAACCTTTACTGAGTAAGGAGATCATGCTAGTGTCGAGTGTATGGGAGGATAAATTAACCACCTGTATGCCCTGATCCAGCGTGCCTATTTGTCCCTCTCGTTCCCTGATCTCAATCTCTTTTTGTAATCTTCTGTTGGCTCCCCTCTTGCCCCTCCGGGTTTTCTGTCTAATGTACCTTTTCTCTGTTGCGTTCTGTTCTCCCTTCTTATGGTTTGGACCTCCTTTAAAAAAGACAACTTGGTAGAGTCAAGTCTGTTCGATTGATTCTCTGTTTCACTGTCACTACTATGCAGCGTGTTAAGTGAGGTGGAACTCGATGAGGCAGAGAGAGTATCTGTTTTGGTAGATGGATCACTCCGAGGAGCGTTGCGTACCTCCTGGTCGTATTTTCTGGCAAATGTAAAAACACGTCCTTCCCTATAGTCAGCCTCATCTCTCTTTAACTGTCGAGTTTTCCTTTCTTTTATTTCGTTCTGGTGTTTCGTCAGTATGTCATTGAGAATGACATAATTCTTTTCTGTGGCCTCTGTTAAGTTGAGATCCGCTATTTCTTTTTCCAGATTAGTAATTTCAATTTGAAGTTTGGCTACTTTGCGTTCCGCATTTTCTATGAGAATATCAATAAGTGTGTTGGAATTCAGTGTCAAAATTTCTTCCCATTTACATAACAAATCATCGTCTAAATCATCAAAGGTTGGAAAAATTTGTGAACGGAGTCCCCTCGGGACTCTGTTAAGTCTGAGGTACTGTTTGAGAGTGGCACTATCCCACCACCTAGAGTTCTCAGTTTTCTTCAATCTCTCTAATCTCAGGAATTTCTCCCTGAGACCTTCATTGCGTGAGGGGTTTCCACTAGCAGGTGTAGTGTTAGTCGAGATGCCTTTGACTAGATTCTCAAATAATTCTGATGCGATCTTTTCTCTATCCATAATATGAGGTAGTACTGTGTAAAATGTTGATAAACCACGCTGCGGCTGCCTACCCTGAAACCAAAGGAGCTAAGCTGTGAAGGGTTTTCCGTATATCAGGAAATGGCGCTCAGACTAGTACGCGTTAAAGATAAGTACGCTGCTGTATGTGTACGGTGCTAACAGGTAGGGGAAAAAAAACAATAACCCCGTGAAACGTGTGAGTCAACAACCCACACTGGTAATATGAACAATGTCCTGTGCACACGTAGTTGGGATAACAGATCAAAGCAAAGTCTCAAAAGTAGCCCAATTTAAGATCAACATCAGTTGTGTGAATCATAATTATTTAATGATGAAATAAGGCAAAAGAAGAACCAGCCGACACGTGTTTCGTCACAATGGGGGTAATCCCGTGACTCTTCAGGGCTGGGGAAGATACAAGTTATATCAAATAATGAGGAAAATCATACACAATGTGTATCTGCGTGACTAGTGACAACGACACGCACTATCACCAGAAAAATAGTGGAGGAAACCCAAGGAGAAATAATGAAGTGAATCAAGCTGCGGAAAACAACAGCATGGTATAGGAAAGCATAACAAAACAAACAAAGAAACATGATTGAAATGACAACAGATTGTGGCTGTGTAACTGGACATGGTAATGAGGGTCATGTAAGGGTGCCGACAGTGAAGAAAGGAGACCGATATAAGAACACATGGTGACGCTACATGGGCTTGGTCAGAGGTGACCAAACGAAGTGAAACAAACATCCTGGAAAAGTAGTGCGAAGGCAAAGAGAACCATCATGTGTTGCTGACCATGTGCAAGTGAGAGACATGGAGTGAAACACAGAACTGTGACAGTAAGCAGATGAATCATAACACGGGGACGGTGTTCAGACGTAGTCAAGAAGGTGACCAAAATCGCAATCACGTAGAAATAGTGGTACATATAGGATAATAATTGAATGAATCAAAAAACATGCTACAACGGGATCACAGTGAGAGAAAGCACGTAGGTGGGAAATGGATATTCATACACCGTATCGTAATGCACAATCTGTTCGAAAGAAATTGGTAAACAGTGAATGTGACCAACGAAAGATATTGAGTTGGACGATGGTAACAAAATACGTAAGTACGGTTAACAGCCAAGGAGTAGGTGAAAAAAGGGGGGAAGGGGGATGGGGTCGAAAAGAAGTGGTAAGGTAAAGGGAAGAAAACCAAGCCGAACAAGATAAAAGAGAAAGGTAGTAACCGAAAATTGATACAAGTGAGGAGAAAGGGAAGGCAGCAAGGAAGTGTAAACTTGACAGGTGAGGTTATCTACGTAAGTGACCTAAGCGAGATAAATCTGTGCAAAAACCGACCAACTGAGTGAGGGGAAACGAGAGATAGGCGAGCAAAGCGAGCGAGGGACAGACCGAACAAGAGGTAACAGACAAAGGGGAAGGCGGGAGCTTACCCGGAGGGTGGTGTAGAAATGGGCGCAAAGAGGGGACGTGTTGGAGGAGAGACCACGGGGTCTGGAGTACCAGAACGAGACCGGATGGCACGGGAGAGTAGTCCCAGAGTGCCAGGGGAGGCAGGGCCCAAAGAAAACACTGGAAAAGAATAGAAACGGGGTAAACTAATGGAAGTGGCGTGGAGAGGCACGAAGCGGAATCGGCGGGAACTCACCTTGAGAAAAGCTGCGTGTGTGCGACAAGGGGAAGGAGGAATAAGGCGGGTGAGCCCGGGACCTGCATGAAACTGGGGAGGAAGGTACAAGAGGATTAGAGCAGGAGGACCGGGGAGGATCGAGAACCGAAAGAGGGCCCAAGCAACAGGTACTTACTCAGGGGGGAAGTGACGTCCGTCTCTCCAGTGACTGCCGGACACAGTACTACCTCATATTATGGATAGAGAAAAGATCGCATCAGAATTATTTGAGAATCTAGTCAAAGGCATCTCGACTAACACTACACCTGCTAGTGGAAACCCCTCACGCAATGAAGGTCTCAGGGAGAAATTCCTGAGATTAGAGAGATTGAAGAAAACTGAGAACTCTAGGTGGTGGGATAGTGCCACTCTCAAACAGTACCTCAGACTTAACAGAGTCCCGAGGGGACTCCGCTCTACAAATTTTTCCAACCTTTGATGATTTAGACGATGATTTGTTATGTAAATGGGAAGAAACTTTGACACTGAATTCCAACACACTTATTGATATTCTCATAGAAAATGCGGAACGCAAAGTAGCCAAACTTCAAATTGAAATTACTAATCTGGAAAAAGAAATAGCGGATCTCAACTTAACAGAGGCCACAGAAAAGAATTATGTCATTCTCAATGACATACTGACGAAACACCAGAACGAAATAAAAGAAAGGAAAACTCGACAGTTAAAGAGAGACGAGGCTGACTATAGGGAAGGACGTGTTTTTACATTTGCCAGAAAATACGACCAGGAGGTACGCAACGCTCCTCGGAGTGATCCATCTACCAAAACAGATACTCTCTCTGCCTCATCGAGTTCCACCTCACTTAACACGCTGCATAGTAGTGACAGTGAAACAGAGAATCAATCGAACAGACTTGACTCTACCAAGTTGTCTTTTTAAAGGAGGTCCAAACCATAAGAAGGGAGAACAGAACGCAACAGAGAAAAGGTACATTAGACAGAAAACCCGGAGGGGCAAGAGGGGAGCCAACAGAAGATTACAAAAAGAGATTGAGATCAGGGAACGAGAGGGACAAATAGGCACGCTGGATCAGGGCATACAGGTGGTTAATTTATCCTCCCATACACTCGACACTAGCATGATCTCCTTACTCAGTAAAGGTTTAAGTTTCAACCCACATGAACAAGGTGATACTTGCAGACATAAAATCGACCTCTTTAGATTCATGAGGGGTCTTAAAGTTAAGAAACATTTCAGCGGTTTGCCACCTACGACCATGAGTGTCAGAAATATTTGTATTGATAACCCTGCAGGAGTACAAAGTATCAAGGATATTCAGGATACACACTTACTTTTGTCCCTCACTGATACAGACGAACCACCCATCAACATGGACAGTCTGTTACACGCACTTGATATAGAGACTGATCTCACCCAGAGTAGTGGGCTCAGACCTAAATCCAAATGGACGCCCTTGCTACCAGGAGGCAACCCCATTGATACTTTTCATAATCTTGTCTTAACAGACATAGACAAATATGAACAGAAAGTAATGAGGTCCAAACACAAGATCAAGGATAATTTGAGGAGAGATGAACGTGTAGCCCTCAAAGCCCTCACCACTAACACAGATATCATTATCAAAGAAGCCGATAAGGGTGGCAATGTGGTTGTCATGAACAAAACTGACTACCACAATGAAATTCTTACCCAATTGCAGGACAACTCATGCTATCAACGTCTCACGTTCAATCCTACGGGGACTCTGTGTGACAAAATCAACGGCCACTTAGCTGCATGGCTCTCAGCCGGGCTCATAGATGATCAAGAATATCTATTTCTTAAAGTACACAGACCGGCTTATCCTTGGCTGTATACCTTGCCCAAAATTCACAAGCTAGCCCCTTTTCCCCCTGGTAGACCTATTGTGTCCGGTATTGGGGGACCGACTGAAAGAATCGCCCAATATGTAGATTTATTTCTTAGTCCAATGGTTAAGAATCTCCCTTCCCATATTCAGGACACCAAACACATCTTGAGCATCTTATCAGATCTCCAGTGGCAACCAGATATGATTCTGGCCACCTTGGATGTAGTTTCCCTTTACACCTCCATCGAACCCATCTTAGGATTGGACGTCATCACTAAACTACTACACAAGAGGCCGGCCTCCCTCTGGCAACATTCCCAGATGCTGACCACCATGATGAACATCATCCTTAATGATAACTATTTCATGTACGACAACATCTGGTACAAACAAACCAAGGGCGTTGCCATGGGTTCCAAGTTCTCACCATCGTTTGCCAATCTTTACATGGGTGTGCTGGAATCAAATTGGATATGGAGCCCCAGTGGTGCCCCATGGGTCAACTCTATAATCTACTGGGGACGATACATTGATGATTGTCTGTTACTATGGTCAGGTTCCCAGTCACTACTCGACGAGTTCTGTCGGCATCTCAATTCCAACAACATGAACATGAGATTCACCAGCCACAGTAGCCTCACCAACATTACATTTCTAGATGTGGAACTCTACATTAAGGCAGACACCCTACACAGTCGCCTCTATAGAAAGGAAACATCTTGCAATGCCATTCTCCACGCAGAAAGTTCCCACCCGGCACATCAGATTCAGGCCATCCCCTATGGTGAATTTGTCAGGGCTAGACGGAATTGTAGCGAAGAACCCGAGTTTCAACAGTGTATCATGAATATGAAACAGAGATTCAGGGACAGAGGCTACCATCCCCACACGATATCCAAGGCTGAAATACAGGGTCAATCAGCTAGACAGACAAGACACCCTTCGTGCTAAGAACACATTGGGTACACACGATCAACCAGTCAGATTGGTGACTGACTACAGCAACATGGGTCTAGTTATAAGGAAAAGCCTTAATAGACACTGGGGCACTCTCATGGCAGACACCTCCTTGAAGAATATCATCACGGCCAGACCACTAGTAACATACAGGCGCGGCAGAACGCTCAGATCCAGATTAAGCCCTAGTGTTCCTAGACATGTCACCAGGCCTACCTGGTTAGGCACACACACTCTGGGTTTCTACAAATGTGGTAATTGTGGAGTCTGCAGACTAGCCCAGCATGGAGTCAGAACTTTCAAGGCACACGACAAGAGGATGTACCGGATCAAGCACAACATCAATTGCCACACGAAGTTTGTGGTCTACATACTTGAATGCACATGCAAGCGCTGGTACGTGGGCAGTACGATCAGACCCCTGAAAGAACGCATCAGCGAACACATCAGAGCCCTACAAAACCAAGATATCAGATACCCGATGGCCATGCATGCTGCTACCTGTTCAACCCAAAGCATCAACAAGCGATTTTCCTTCTTTGGTTTTGATGTTGCCACTGCTAACCCTAGAGGGGGTAACAGAGAACTTCAACTCAGGCGCCAAGAAGCATCATGGATCATGCGCCTTCATTCTGTGACGCACGGACTCAACACTGATCATGAACTGCACTACTTTCTGGGCGACTGATCAATGATGGTGCTCTTCCTGTGCCTTCTGTTTCTTGCATGTATCATTCCTATTCACTAAGGACTGTTTAGTTTGACGTCTGTGCAATATCAATTGCTGTCGACGTGTGATATTGTGGTGTCCCCCAGCCATTGTGCTAGATTCTTATAGAATTTGTTGCCTTTTTATATAGAGTTCATTATATTCATTTCTGGCTTCTCCGTCTGCTCTATGCGGTTTCCGCTGCTGCTCTTGTTTATTCCGTTTTCTTCATCATCCCACTAACTGTTCAGCTGTCCTCCGTTTTTGCTATCTCTACCTCTTAAATATTTCTCCCTTCTACTCTGTTCAGTCCCGCTTTCTATGTTTCTGATATTGTATTTGAATTTGTCATTATCATTTGCCATGTGACTTTTGAGGTTTCTGCAGCTATTAATATATAATTTTTTCAATGTTTACCATTTTGATTTACTCTGTGACCCAGTGCCTATTGCTCTCATCTAGTGCTCATAGTTTGCACTTCAAGCGTCTTACTTGGTGCCAATTTGTGCCTTCGTTGTACTCATGCATTTTATTATGATTTCAATCATGTCACTCATTTGTAACTGTCCTTCGGTCTTACTGCCCCCCAAACCCCCCCCCCCCCTATTTTCTCTGCCATTCTTGTTTTCTTTCACTCAGCTCCTGAATTTATTCCCTGTCCTTTCTTTGTGTCCACACTCTTAGTCTGTTTACTTCCTCACCCTTTCTTTTCTCTTCCCTTGTTCTCACTTTCTGTTTCCATCGTCACCTGATCTGACCACACCCCTGTGCTGGGACCACGCCCCCTGCACTCGCCTCCTCCCACTCCCACCGTGACTTCCGCATCCGGCAGTCACTGGAGAGACGGACGTCACTTCCCCCCTGAGTAAGTACCTGTTGCTTGGGCCCTCTTTCGGTTCTCGATCCTCCCCGGTCCTCCTGCTCTAATCCTCTTGTACCTTCCTCCCCAGTTTCATGCAGGTCCCGGGCTCACCCGCCTTATTCCTCCTTCCCCTTGTCGCACACACGCAGCTTTTCTCAAGGTGAGTTCCCGCCGATTCCGCTTCGTGCCTCTCCACGCCACTTCCATTAGTTTACCCCGTTTCTATTCTTTTCCAGTGTTTTCTTTGGGCCCTGCCTCCCCTGGCACTCTGGGACTACTCTCCCGTGCCATCCGGTCTCGTTCTGGTACTCCAGACCCCGTGGTCTCTCCTCCAAGACGTCCCCTCTTTGCGCCCATTTCTACACCACCCTCCGGGTAAGCTCCCGCCTTCCCCTTTGTCTGTTACCTCTTGTTCGGTCTGTCCCTCGCTCGCTTTGCTCGCCTATCTCTCGTTTCCCCTCACTCCGTTGGTCGGTTTTTGCACAGATTTATCTCGCTTAGGTCACTTACGTAGATAACCTCACCTGTCAAGTTTACACTTCCTTGCTGCCTTCCCTTTCTCCTCACTTGTATCAATTTTCGGTTACTACCTTTCTCTTTTATCTTGTTCGGCTTGGTTTTCTTCCCTTTACCTTACCACTTCTTTTCGACCCCATCCCCCTTCCCCCCTTTTTTTCACCTACTCCTTGGCTGTTAACCGTACTTACGTATTTTGTTACCATCGTCCAACTCAATATCTTTCGTTGGTCACATTCACTGTTTACCAATTTCTTTCGAACAGATTGTGCATTACGATACGGTGTATGAATATCCATTTCCCACCTACGTGCTTTCTCTCACTGTGATCCCGTTGTAGCATGTTTTTTGATTCATTCAATTATTATCCTATATGTACCACTATTTCTACGTGATTGCGATTTTGGTCACCTTCTTGACTACGTCTGAACACTGTCCCCGTGTTATGATTCATCTGCTTACTGTCACAGTTCTGTGTTTCACTCCATGTCTCTCACTTGCACATGGTCAGCAACACATGATGGTTCTCTTTGCCTTCGCACTACTTTTCCAGGATGTTTGTTTCACTTCGTTTGGTCACCTCTGACCAAGCCCATGTAGCGTCACCATGTGTTCTTATATCGGTCTCCTTTCTTCACTGTCGGCACCCTTACATGACCCTCATTACCATGTCCAGTTACACAGCCACTATCTGTTGTCATTTCAATCATGGTTTGTTTGTTATGCTTTCCTATACCATGCTGTTGTTTTCCGCAGCTTGATTCACTTCATTATTTCTCCTTGGGTTTCCGCCACTATTTTTCTGGTGATAGTGCGTGTCGTCACTAGTCACGCAGATACACATTGTGTATGATTTTCCTCATTATTTGATATAACTTGTATCTTCCCCAGCCCTGAATAGTCACGGGATTACCCCCATTGTGACGAAACACGTGTCGGCTGGTTCTTCTTTTGCCTTATTTCATCATTAAATAATTATGATTCACACAACTGATGTTGATCTTAAATTGGGCTACTTTTGAGACTTTGCTTTGATCTGTTATCCCAACTACGTGTGCACAGGACATTGTTCATATTACCAGTGTGGGTTGTTGACTCTCACGTTTCACGGGGGTTATTGTTTTTTTTTCCCCCTACCTGTTAGCACCGTACACATACAGCAGCGTACTTATCTTTAACGCGTACTAGTCTGAGCGCCATTTCCCTGATATACGGAAAACCCTTCACAGCTTAGGGTAAGGGAGTTACCCACCTAAATAACCCCTGCTCGCGCCCTTGGTAGCTTGGCACGAGCAGTCAGGCTTATCTTAGAGGCAGTGTGTAAATCATTTGCACATAACCAACAGTAATATAGTGAAGACACTACAAAAGGACACCACATCAGTTTTGAAAAATATCCAATATTTTTATACATCCAAAACAAGACCAAAAACAATAAAAAATCCACCTTACAGTTCTCAGAATCTTTAGTAATCAAAATACACTTGAAATACAGTTCCTTGAAGTCGATAGCTCCGTCTGGGGCTATCACGGTGCCGTGAACAACAAATCCAAACAGTTCTGGCTGACCGCGGCATCGCGGGCCAGCTACAGTGACAGGAAGACCCGCAAAACAGTACCATTAAAAATGTAGTGCGTCGGCGACCTCTCTATGAGCCCCGTAAGGCTGGCGTCCGCAGGCGTCGGTTCCGGTGGTCGGTGCAGGAGTCGTCGGTCCCTTGAAGTCACACGCGTTGCAGGTCGAACTCCTCTCGGTTGAAGTCAGGAGCGCCGGCGTCGGCAGGCGTCGGGGCTGCGGTGCGAAGTGCAGCGGTGTGGCGTGCGGTGTCCTCAGGTCGTAGTGCAGGCAGCGGCTCGGTGACGGTCGTCCAGCGGTGTCGGTGAGACCAGGGCTGCAGTGCGAAGTGATGCAGTGCTCGTCGCGGTGCTGGCAGGTCACGGTGCAAGCAGCGTCATCGTCGTTGCCGAAGTGCTGTCGTCGACTGACGAACTGGAGTCAATGGCGCCGGCGAGCCAAGGCTGCGGGATGAGGACGGTGCGTCATGTAACTTACGAGCGGTGCCCTAGAACCACGGTGCAAGCAGAGGAATCGATGTCGGCATGGAGCGTCGTCATCGGGGTTACCAGGGCGACCGCGTGAAGCGAGGCTATGTGGTGCGGTGCCCACAAGTCGCGGTGCAAGCAGCGGCTCGGTGGCTGCGCCAGGTGGTGTCGTCGGTGAGACCAGGGCTGCGGTGCAAAGTGCGGCGGTGCGCTCTGTGGTGCCTTCAGGACACAGAGTCGGCAGCGGCATCGTTGACGGTGTCAGGTTGCTTTTATTCTGTTGCAGCACAAAACACACAGTCCCCAGTGCTGGTAACAGATGAACTTGAAGTCTTTGCAGTTCCTGAGACTTCTTGAACAGGGGGCAAGCTCTACCTCAAGCCCTTCGAGAAACTCACAAAAAGGAAGTTACAGAAAGTTCAGTCCAGTCCTTTCACTGCCCAAGACAGAAGCAGCCACTGCAAGCCAACACAACAAAGCACACAGAAAGTGGTAGTCCCTCCTCACAGCTTCTCCAGCTCTTCTTCTTGGTTCCAAAAGAGTTCTAAAGTTCTGGGGTCTGCGCCCCAATATTTATACTCCAAATTCCTTTGTCCTCTCAGGCAGAGAGTGTCTGTGCTTAGTCCAAACCAGTTTGGTCCTCTCGGGCCCAGCTTCCCAGCAGGAGGCGGAGACAGTATTGTCCAAGGCAGACCGGGCCTATTCAGGTGCAAAGGAAATCTCCTCCCTCTATTCTGAATGCAGCCCAGGTCTATTCAGCCCAGCCCTGACTCATCCAGATTCTCTGGAGCCTCTGCACATCCCCAGCCCCTGTCACTACAAAGCCAGACAGTCAATACACATCCTAGCAGAGGCACACAGGATGGCTAAGCAAGAAAACACCTACTTTCTAAAAGTGGTATTTTCAAACACAGAATGTAAAAATCACCTTTACTAAAAGATGCATCTTTAGATTCTGAGTTCAGGCATACTAAACTTTATTTTCCTATCTGGTCCCAATAGGAAGTTATATTTATAAGATGTTATAAATAAACTCCCATTCTATTCTATGGGACAGATAGCCTTTCAGTAGTGAAAAACGAAAGGCACTGTAATTCACTACCAGGACATGTCACACACATCAGGGCATGTCCTACCTTTCCCATACACTGCACCCTGCCCACAGGGGTAACTTGGGCCTACCTTAGGGGTGTCTCACATGTAAGAATAGGGAAGGTTAGGGCCTGGAAAGTGGGTGCACTTGCCAGGTCGACATGGCAGATACAAACTGCGCGCAGACTCTGCAGTTGCAGGTCTGAGTTACCTTTAGAGGGCTACTTCTGTGGGTGGCACAATCAGTGCTGCAGGCCCACTAGTAGCATTTGATGTACAGGCCCTGGCACACTCAGTGCACTTTACTAGGGGCTTACCAGTAAATCAAATATGCCAATCATGAAAACACCAATCCATAATACAAATTTCACAGAGAGCATATGCACTTTAGCACTGAATAGCAGTGGTAAAGTGCCCAGAGCCCTAAAACCAACAACAGCAGGTCAGGAAAAAATAGAAGGAAGAAGCAAAAGTTTGGGGATAACCCTGCAAAAAAGGCCATTTCCAACGTGCAGGAAAAGGAAGTTATAAGCATTGCTATTTTTTCGTAGGTCGGTAGGGAATATGGAGGCGAGAAAAGGATTGCAGTTGTGCCATGAGGCAGGGAACGGTGCGTGCAAATTGTATCTGCTGTGTGGAGGGTTGTGTAATTAGTCTGCACAAAACGTGTCAACATTGATGTGGTTCAGCAGTTGGAGGGCATTTGTGCTACAATGTGTTAGTTGGAGGTTTACTTACTGCCCAGTTTCTAACAGTGGCCAGTGCATGGGCACTGTAGCTTGATTTGTGGGTGTTAGCTTGCGTATCAGCAGTAGTTTATCTAGTAAGTGGTGTGTGGTTGGACCAACAGGGATGGCAGTCAAAAACACATTTTTGTTATTCGAAGGTAGTTGGAGTTTAGTTATCTAATGCTTGACTCCGTATAATGTGTCAAAGGTATTGTTCAAGTTCTTTCATGTGGTGGCATTGTCATTGCATTCTGGTGCATCAGCTGTAGTAAATAAAAAAAACAACTGCTAAGTTATGTTAATGTGAACTGGAACAGTACACTTATACAATTTGAATGGTCTTGTAGCAATTTGGAATCCAAGTTCCCTGTACTGTTTTGGTGTTCTTGTTAGGAGGAGCCAAAGTATTTGGTGGACGCTGTATGTGGACTACAATTGAGTGGAGTAACGGCTGTCAGTGGTGCCACGAGACTATTTGGGGTGAACGTGTGCTATGGAAATGTGCCAGTTATGTTTTGCGTTTCGTGATTGGTAATGTGTAAGGTTTAGAGGTTTAGAGGTTAACCTCAATGAATAGCGGCCAGAAGGTTAGAACAGACAAATGTATTTTTAAGTTATTGATGTACTGAATAGTGGTCACCCAGAGCCGGTAATGCAGCCAAAGGACTTAAATGTTTGTTTAGTTCTGCAGGGGTGCGTAACTATCCTCTGCTTGGCTTCCAGTTACTCCTGGAGGTATCTTCACCTGTAATGCAGCTGATAAGCAGCTAGATTCCTTGATACTTATCTAAACCGATTATGAGACATTTTGGGTAACACGCAAATAAACGTGTACCAATCACATGGAAAAGAGACATGAGAATTAATATGTGAGAAGAACTTAGTTACTGCATCATAAAAGCATGCAGATAAATTGTAGGATAGATGAAAACATATACATTAAGTAATATAGGTTCATAGTTTAACCCGTTTCAGTTGCTAATTCAATGTGTATCAAAAAGATAAATGTGATGTATTAAGGTGTTATAAGATTTCTAACCATTCTTATCAAAATAATGATAATGCTGCGTTACACTCGTAAGGAAGTTTCATAAACTTACAATGTGAAGCAAGAGCGTGTCTGATTTATGAAGTTCTTACTCGCCTACAAGGACTATCTGCTACAATGTTGGCAACTTTGGGAACATTTGCTACGGGAAACAGTCCTCTTGAACTCATTCATATGCCTACTGCTAAAGGATCATTGTTTGGAAGTTCACATGAGCTGGATGATCTGACAAAGTATGCGCTTTGCACCACCCTTTTCCATAATATGTGTCTTCTTTATGTCTCACATCAATCATCCTACATGAACTGACCAATGGACTCAGTGGTCTGATACGATGAGGTGACCCAGGAGGTGCCACCACAGGAACTAGATGAATGTATTATACATTGGCTTGGAGAAAGAGGGATTTATATTTATTCAATTTGATTTTGAGGCAGATGACTTTGCTGGTTTTACTTTCCTGACGAGACACTGCCTTTGGGAAGTTTTAGGATTTTCACGTGCTTTCCTTTCGGACTGGCGCACAACCCAGTGTGCAACATTCGTAGAATCTTCCCTGATGGGACACTGCTTGTAAGCTGAAATGGTTCATGTCCTTGCTGAACTTTCCAGAGCGTTTATTACCTTTTGGCAGCCTTAAGCTGATTAAATAAATTAACATTCCTTAGATCCTAAATGTTTATTAATGATGTATTACCTTTTAAATCTTTTATAAAATGTACTTTAATTAAATCTTAGGCTCTGAGTTTGTCATGACTCACCTCATAAAGGTTGACTGTGCATTTCAAGTTATTGATTTATGAAAGGGAAGAATCAATATAGGGAGATCTCAAATCATCAGGAAGTAATGCTATTGTTTTGTATTGCCTTAACTGAATTATTGGTTTGCATGATTTTGTTAACCAAATTTTTTTTAGAAGACGTGAACTAACAGTTGAGCCTCTATTTATATAATTTGGTGTTGAAAATCATATAAATGAATCTAATTATTTATTTGTGAGTGGGGTATCTAATTCCTGATCCTCGTTGAATACCCACATGTTAAATCTCTCATTTTCAAACCTTCAGTGGCACTGTACAAGATCCATCGGACGATCAAGTGTGTGTTAGAAAGGCAATCTTATGATGAGTAGTGAAATAAAATTTAGTGCCCAAACCAAAGTTCGCTGCAACACCTGTTATGTGGATTTAATGCCAATGCCATGTGAAAGTGAGTGTGGTATATCAAAGTTATCTTCTTCTGAAGTGTTGCTGCGTCAATAGTTGGCTACTTCTGAAGTGCTGATACGTTGATTGGTGAGAGGTTATGGATGTGCAGAGCAGGTGGCAATGCTAAGCCAATTATATTGCTTGGAGCTGTGTTTCATGGAAGACGGTGTCAGGAGGTGTCTAAACTTTACTGATGCTGTAGGGTGAACAATAAATAAAACATGATGTCGGGGAGGTAATTCTAAATGTGTTGTTTTTGTGTTCAGGTTGTGACCATATGACAAGGTTGTGTAGTTCTCTCTTTGGTAGTGATGAATATTGGAATAGTTTACTGTGAGGCAGTTGAGTGTGCATAAATGCATGTGTGCACATATTAGAGGGGCAGATATTTTGCTACTTGAGCTTGTGTTTTGACTGGACAGGATTGCCATAATCTTCGTGTTGATGTAGGTTTCAGAGGACATTTATTACAATTCCTATTTAGTCACAATTGCATGCATCTGTTTAATTAGGGCTATGGAACTGATCCCTGGTGTTAGTTAGGATTTAGACCGGAGTAGATATTGAAGAGTATAAGGGAAGAAAGAGAAAAAGGGAAGGGACAGCAAGAGGCATGATAAAAGCAGCTCAAATGTGTTAAAGTTTCTTTACAAGACCCAATGAAAGCTAAGTCCTTTACACTTGGGTAGCCACCACTATTTTGTGACAATAATTTAACATGGTACTTTCCTAATACCATAAATAACCAGCCAAGTCTATCCTGTGCACTCTAATAAAGGATGATGATCACGTTATTAATATTGGATTCTATTTATTGTACAGGGGCATACTTACATCTCGGCTTGTTTAATTCAATGAAAACACTCATCTTCCATTAGATTCTTGCTTTGTGTGTCACTTCGGATGGTGCTAATTTTAAGCCAAGTATTTTTTAAATTTAAATTTAAGGGGACTGTCAAATATAGAAGTAGAAGTCATTCCTGAATGTTACTTTGTTTGAGGATGTCTGCTTGGGTTTTGAGGCCTATTGTAACATTATTCATTTGTTTAACTAACCTAATCAATATAGATGCCTCACCGCCTTCCTCAGTGACCACCAACTCCTCAACACCACTCATTCTGGTTTCAGTCCCAACCACATCACAGAAACTGCCCTTATCACTGCCAAGGATGACATCCACATGACTATGGACAGAGGAGACACAGCTGCCCTTAGCCTCCTGGACCTTTTCGCAGTGTTTGACACGGTCTTCCAACCCATCCTCATCCAACACCTACAAAACATCGGAATCCAAGGACACGCACTCCAATGGATCTGTTCTTTCCTGGTTGGAAGGACCTTGTTAGTCAGCCTGGCACTGTACACCTCGGACTCCATCGACCTCATCTGCTGAGTTCTGCAAGGATCCTCCCTGAGCCTGACCCTCTTCAGTTCATACATGATCCCGATAGCCAGCATTATTTGCTCTACGGCATCAACATCCTGTCCTACAATGATGACACAGAACTCATTCTCTCCCTCACGGAAAAGAAGTCCAAGTACCCCGATGAAGCTCTCAGTGCCTCCATAACTGAAATCGCCCTGAGAATTAAGACCAGCTGCCTGAAGCTGCACACCGACAAGACCAAAGTCGTGATCTTCGGGAAGAGCACTTAATTGTGGGACTCCACAAGGTGGCCAGCAGAGCTAGGACTAACACACACCCACGCCAAGAACTTCGGGATCGTCATCCACATCAAACTTAACATGACCACCCAAGTCAACGCCGTCACAGCCTCAGGTTTTGTGAGGCGCTCGATGCTGAGGAAGATTTTTAAATGGCTCCCAAATAGCACCCGGAAAACCGTCATGGGTGCCCTTGTCACAAGCAAGCTGAACTGCAGGAACAACTAGTCATCAAAAAACTCACCAGAAGGCTGAAGACAATTCAGAACTGAGCAGCAAGATTCATTCTCAACCTCCCACACCGCACTAGCATCACTCCACACCTGAAGGAGCTCCACAACCTCCCCATGCACAAACACAATTCATACTACTCACCCACACTTTCTACATAACGTTGACCCAGCATGCCTTAACAATGGCATCTGCTTTCAAAAACCTTCCAGACTCCTTCAATCGTCTGGACTCCAACTTGCACACATCCCAGGCATGCAGAAAAATAGATCTGCCGGTAAAGCCTTCTCCTACATTGCTCATAAAGCACTATGAGCAACAACACATAAGAGCCTCCCCTTCTCACTTATTCAATTCCGCAAGAAGATGAAGACCTAGCTTTTTGAGTAGTCCCACTAGGTCCTAGGTTTGGCTGAACTCACAACTGATCAGCGCCAGGATACTCTCCTGTATAACATAACATATTGAAATAATTGAAAACACAACCATTAAAAGAGCCTTGGGTTTAAAAAAATGATTCTTCCTCTTCAGAGTTTAGAAAAGTCTGCTTCTTTCCAGATTAGAATGGCATATTTTGAACGGTCCCATGTACACTTCATGAACCATCCACACAAAAAGTTCGGGCTTATCACTGTATTAGAACAGCAAACGCCATTCATCACAATCTCGCTGATCGTCCTGAGGTAATTCTTTAGACATTCTACAACACACTACCTCACTACGTGGATAGCTATTTTCAGCAGGAGTCATAAAGCATGTCATTGCCAAGTTTAGACATTTTAGAAAAACAATTTGTTCTAACCACATCTTTATCCACGAATCGTACAAAGCGGCCAGCCAGCTGAATAGCGACAAGAAGCAATTTATTTTTTTCTGTGTGTGCTTCACCGACTGTCCCTTTTGCTACATTTAACGGTAGGCTACTGTAAAATCAATGTGATAAATGAAAGGCAAGAAAATGTGCACTTAGTATCTTTTTTTCGAGCTATTAACAAAACGACTGCTTCACAATACTCCAAGGCATTTCGTTTCCTCCCTTCCCATTCCACTGCTTTCAGGGTTGAATAAATTAGGAATCGAAGTCAAATGGATATACATTCTGAATAAGATGCTTATCAACATAGGATATTAAAGTGACACGCCAGAAAGAAATGGTCCTCCTGGGTTAATCACATACCCGCAAATATAAAGGGACATGGTCAGATAATTTGAATGCTATTTCAAGCACAATCTACTTAAAAACATTTTCAATAGAAGTCAACGTAAAATAAATTGTAAAAGTAAAATTTTGGATCGTTTTGTATTTACACTAAGGTCTAAAGGGCTCCTTATAAGGTTTGAAGTGGAGGTATTCCTAATTAAAGTTAAAAAATATTCTTCATGTCAGCATCTGTATGTGGGTAAACAATTAAAAATATATTTTAATTTAAAATTAGAGGCGTTTTCCCTATATTCCATGTTTTTTTGCAGCTGGAAATCCACACAAATTAAATAATGTATTTCTCACCTTACAAACCCCTCTTGATGAGTCAGCTACAATGGTAGAGCTCCCTTTGTGGCATTTAAGTGCAGATGTCACTGACCTGCATACATCACCGGGACACTGTAGGCAGACTCCTGCACTTTGGATTCTCCCTATTTCTTTGTGTTAGGAGTATTTGCCGCATTATATATAGGATGTAACACAGGCCAGTGTGCCACTTACCTTGCTGGCTATGTAAGCAATTAATTAATGTGGGCAATGTTTTTACAATCTGTGCATTCCCATCGCTAATGGTTTGTCACCCTTTAAACAAATAATGAAATCAAATAAGGAGCCTGGAGCTGTTTTACCTGGGGGCAAAACGGGCATGGTTGCCTGCTTTGTGCGCCCCCAGGGCACTTTGGTATTACAAATGCTTGTGCGGTCCCTTCTGTAATACTGATAGCGCTGGTGCACATGTAGCGCAAGCACTAACAGTAGAAGGCATGCAAATGAAGAAATCTCTTAGCCTCTGCGCCCATGCCATTTTATGGATGCGGGCGAAACGGCAAATAAGCAGTCAGGAGGTGCACTGATAGTGTGCCACAAAAAGGTAGTGTACTGTTAGAGCAGCCACTGAGGGCAGCCCTCTAGAGGGGACAAAGGGGGTCCCATGGGCCCCAGAAGGCAGGTGCAATCATTTACTGCACCTGCCTTCAGGGGAATATCTGTCCCCTCACTAAAGTGCAGGCGGCGGCTGCCTGCACAGTGAAACACAGAGCGGCTGATTTAAGCAGCCGCTCCATATTTTACTGAATGTGCAGCCCATGTGACAGTCTCTAGTTCGCGGCAGAATGAGGGCAGGGCATTCATTGTAATCCGCCGCACTGTTCATATTTGCGCCAAAACACACCTTCAAACATGAACATTGCACCAGATACATAATATTGCCCCAGTTGTTACAGTAATAATACAGTAATATGGTCAGAACAAAGCTAAACAAAATGCCCCAAAAGGTGCAATTCTCATGACAGTGCTTCTGACCAGTCTCACATCCTAAGGGACATAAAAAGGCCTTGCAACCTGTAAATAATTTTCTAATTTCAATAACACTTTTTAACATTCTATCATTATAATTTACATTACTTTGATTGTTAAATTCAAACCACAAGTAAATAATGTTTTGGATGCGCTCAATATTTTTTGATCAGGGATTAACTACAAACA
The DNA here is from genome assembly GCA_963921515.1 of Calotriton arnoldi. Lineage (NCBI taxonomy): Eukaryota > Metazoa > Chordata > Amphibia > Caudata > Salamandridae > Calotriton > Calotriton arnoldi. Next base: position 569,933 of record CAWUFW010006089.1, on the reverse strand, counting down.
GTTGTTCAATGTATCATGGTCCGTCAGATCTGGGTCTTCTTGGATGAATCGAAATTCTTAGTTAAAGAATGTTTGAAATTAAAAGCTAAAGTCCCAAAGTCCTAAAATTCAGATGTTTAAGGTAACAGTCAATCTCGCCTTTACAATCTTATCATTAGTGATCATTAGTGATTATACCTTATGGAGCAGACTGGTGCTAAACTGTGATATTAGGACCATACTTTTAGCAATGCCACCTAGATGCCTTAAACAACAGTGTGTATTTAGACCTCTCACCTGAAGCCTCATCAATACTTCAAGACCGGAAACAGCAGTCAGCACATTTATGGTGAATTCCTCAGTCTTGTTGACTTGTATTCTTTGTTTACACCAGGGCTATGTATTTCCTGTTCTGACACACCACCCTGGGTCAATAATAAAAAAGACTCCCTCATGACCTGCATTTCTTCAATATTATGAACTAAATCCGTAACAGGGTTACAATGCCAAATGAACAACAATCAAGATCACAGCTATAAAAATTATTTATATTTTTATTCATCTTTTTTTTGTATCAAATATCATTTATTTGTTATTCTTTTTTTTAAACCAATAAATGGACAATTGTTTTATACCAATAAAATTACAAATTCATATGAATCACTTCATCATGTTTTTACAAAGAAAAATTTCCTTTAATACATATTAACTAATTCAACACTAAGCCCCTGCTTAAACACAAAAAAACAACCTACCTAAATTGCAACACCAAATATCCTCTCACTCATACCAGTCATTCAAACATACAACCATATAGCACCAATCCCAGTCCTGGACAGTTGTTATTTCTGTTCACCATGAACATGTCGTGGAAATGCGCACAAGTTGTCGACGCCGCGTTTCGTGGACAACCACCTTCATCAGGACTTTTGCATCCCAAAACCATAGCAGGGGCACTGCAGATAGCCAGAACTTTTATTCCGAGCTTCTCTTATTTTTATATTTAAAAAAGTCTGGTTTGCCCGCATTCAGCTTTACTAAAGAGGGCGGAAATCAATTTGTAATGGAACCGGCAAGATATTATCGTCACATAGCGCATGCAACCTGATATTGTAGTGAATCCCAAGTAATATGTCTTACAGAGATGTTTGTTAGGCAGGATCTCAAAAGATGAAGAGACTCCGCTCCTTTCATAAACTCCTTTCACGATGCTTTTGTTTAAAACCGATGTAAATTGAGTCTTAATACCAGCGTTAACGGCATTCCTCCATCTCAACACTTGCGCTGCAGTTTGCCGTTAACGCTCGTATTAAGACTCACGTTACATCGGTTTTGAACAAAAGCATCATGAAAGGAGTTTATGAAAGGAGCTGAGTCTTCATCTTTTGAGATCCCGCCTAACAAACATCTCTGTAAGGACATATTACTTTGGGATTCACTACAATATCAGGTTGCATGCGCTGTGTGACGATAATATCTTGCCGGTTTTCCATTACAAATTGATTTCCGCCCTCTTTAGTAAAGCTGAATGCGGGCAAAACCAGACTTTTTTAAATATAAAAAATAAGAGAAGCTCGGAGTAAAAAAGTTCTGGATCCTTATCTGCAGTGCCCCTGCTTTATGTTTTTGGGTATGCAAAAGTCCTGATGAAGGTGGTTGTCCACCGAAACGCGCGTCGACAACTTGTGCGCATTTCCCACGACATGTTCATGGTGAACAGAAATAACTGTCCAGGACTGGGGATTGGTACTATATAGTTGTATGTTTGAATGACTGGTATGAGTGAGAGGATATTTGGTGTTGCAATTTAGGTAGGTTGTTTTTTTGTGTTTAAGCAGGGGCTTAGTGTTGAATTAGTTAATATGTATTAAAGGACATTTTTCTTTGTAAAAACATGATGAAATGATTCATATGAATTTGTAATTTTATTGGTATAAAACAATTGTCCATTTATTGCTTTAAAAAAAAAAAAAAAAAAAAATGATGATAATATTTGATACAAAAAAAAAGATGAATAAAAATATAAATAATTTTTATAGCTGTGATCTTGATTGTTGTTCATTTGGCATTGCAACCCTGTTACGGATTTAGTTCATAATATTGAAGAAATGCAGGTCATGAGGGAGTCTTTATTATTGATTGTTTTTTCCCCCTTACTCCCTGGCCTTTAATCACAGTTTTTTAGGGGGGTCCCCTTCTTTCTTTACAGATACCACCCTGGTCACCCTTGCTTAACTTGGGACTTCACCGCTCAATAGGCAAATAAATGTTTCTTGGTTATTCAAATGCTACATATTTAGTGTTGACTTAATTGCTTTCACTGTGCAGGCACCTCACCTTTCCCAACCTCTAAATCTGCTCCCTTAGTATTTTATTCAAAGCGATTGACCATCCAGGGTGGAGATTTAAGACTGAACAGTGTCCGCTTCAATACTAAATATATTCTTGGTATCTGGGGACCGCCGGTAGAATCTTTAAAAAGCAGATCATCCATATACAGAAAAAAAAGAAAATACATACTCCAATAGTCCAGTAATCCTAAAGCTCGTTTCTGATATGGCAGTTTAGGAGTCAAGGAAGCAAATCCTACACTTGATTAGTACCACAAAGTCTGCTAATTATTCATCTAAGTCTCTAAATAGTTTCATTATAAATTAATTTTCTGAAAAAAGTTTAAAATGGGCTGCTTAATCATTCCTTTCAGGGCTACTTAGCCCCATATGGAATTCAATAGAGGGTTTGAAGATCACAAGAGTTTTCTTTAGACCAGCTCTCTCTTCAAAACAAAGTCAAACCGTTTCTTCCAGAAAGCAACTTCACAAGTGCTGTTCGAGCCCTCATACTCTTGCATCTGGATGGTGGTAATGCCAAACTCCATGGCATCCCAGATGCCACACCAGCACCACCTAGGGGTATCCAGCATGTTGCAGCACATCTCATCCAGGGCCTGAAGAAATATCACATCACACCATCCTGATGGAACTTCATTGGCTCCTCTTGCTTGTCTGTACCATCTTAAAAACTAGCTACATCATTTACAAAGCTATCACGACCAGCGCCCCGACTTATTCTGCAGACAAGCTCTCCATCTCTAGTGGATATCGGCACAACTGTAGCCAGGACAACAAACTGCAGACTAAGTATAAAAAAGAAAAAAAAACAAGACAGCAGGCCTTTTTCATTTATGTCCCCAGAATCTGGAACAAAATCCCCATATGCATCAAGACCGTCCAAAGTTTCTCCGATTTATTAAAGAGTGGAAGGCTCCCCTATTTAAAGAACACTATGTCACAATGCATTACCCGTCTACAACCCGCTTCCTCTCCTCCTACTCGCTGACTTTATGCTGGTCTTTGACCATGTACAGTGCTCTGCTGCCTTTTGGCTAGGTGTGTGCTATAGAAATACCATCTAAATACATTTTATATGCATACAATAAGAACAGATCACTAATCAAGTAAAATAGTTAAAGAACTGAAGTACCTATAGAACTAAAAGTTTGAAATTATCTGATGTCCATTTTATACTGGCAGCTTGCAGGGATTCTTCTTTAGTTTTTCCTAAGAAGGCAACACACAACATTCCCAATTGTTTTCAGATGATGCACAGATCTTTATCTTATGCTCAATTGGAGCTTTCTCATTGGTTGAGTTAATACATTACAAATGACTGTCTCCCAATGAGAGTCGCTTCAGTTCACAGAATAAAAGATATGTTAGTCAATAGTAAAACCAAACACAAGAGGGGACTGAGGTCATCTCGGTCTGCATCCTCTCTGTACCTTCCAAATGTTTAATTTTGCAGGTTCACTTCACATTCTGGTAGCCAAGACAGTATGTAATGATCTTATCCTTCTCAAAAGATACTTGTCACAAATACTATTCGACGGTCCCACCATTTGGTGTCTTATCAGGCCTACTCTGATGTCATACGCCCTTCCGGGAAGGTCCCACTCGCGGTCGGCAACTTCAGAGTCGTTTTTTTCTTCTCCTATCTTCTAGTGGAGGTGGGTGGGTAGCTTGTGAATCCAGAAAAATCTTCAAGCTGCAAAACTTCTCCAACAGGTAAAAAACCATTTAGCTTTGCAGCGTGAATCTTTCTGGATTTACATAATGTGCATTGAATTTGAAGCAGTTTTTTAATCTTATTGTAGTTGGGATGAAGATGAGCTTAAATTTGTAAATCAATGTTTTAATACTTTCTGTCCAACATGAGCTTCCTTATTCATTTGAATATCTATACAATAATGTTTGGTAAACATGTGGACTGAAGACAAAGTAGCTGCCATGCAAATGTCTTGCAAAGCTATATTTGCTAGAAAGGCTAATTGGAAAATAGCTGTATTCCTACACTGGAGTCACACAATTGAATTGTTTGTGAGATCCATTTACAGATTGTACCCTTTGTCACTGGTTTACCCAAGTTGTTGTCTACAAACAGCATAACTAACTGCTTTGTTTTCCTACTTGTCTTTGAAGCCAATGGATTGTGAAACCTTTGGGTAAAAATTGTGGATCTGTCCTCATGACTATTCTGTCCTTGTGGATTTGAAGGTATGGTTCTTGAATTGTAAGTGCCTGCAGTTCACTCACCCTGCAAAGCAATGTCATTGCCACTAGAAATGCTGTTTTCAGCGTGGGCATTTTTAATGAAGCCCTGTGTAAAGGCTCATAGGGTTTTCTCAGTTGTGTTAGTACCAGATTTAGGTTCCTTGTAGGGGCTGGGACCCGTGTGGGAGGCGCTATCCTTTTTGCTCCCTCTAGGAATCTTTTTATAACCGGTGTTCTGAAGAAAAGTCTACCTATATGACCTCTTGTGTAGGCCCCAATCGCTGCTCTTTTAATGAAGCATACGTTTGTTTGCAGTTTAGTAGGTGCGTGAGATCTCTCAGGACTGTTGTGTTCTTAGTATTGTCCTGTAATAGACCCATCATTTGGCACCACCTTGAGTATCTTTGCCATTTGGCCATGTAACACTTTCTTGTTGTTGACCTTTTTGATTCTCTGAGATTGGCCATTGTGTTTTCCGGTAAACTTCGGTGTCCAAATTCTAAGTCTTCAGGAGCCATGCTGCCAAACTGAAACTCTCTGGTTCTGGATGGAGAACTCTCCCGCCCTTTATTGATAGCAGGTCCTGTTGTTTTGGTAATTTCTGAATGTTGCCTTGTGCCATTTCCACTAGTACCGGGTACCATGTTTGTCTAGCCCATTGAGGGGCAATCAGAATTCGCGTCATTTGGCCTGCTTGCATTTGTGATTACTCTGTGTAAAAGTGGTATCGAGGGAAAGGCGTAAGAAAATATCCCTGACCAATTTATCGACAGAGCATTCACTAAGGATTGGTGGTGTGGATACCTGGATGCAAAGTATTGGCATTTTGCGCCTGTTGGCGTTGCGAATAAATCTATTTATTGTGTTCCCCACTGTTTGAATATCTGTTTGAGTACTACTTGATTGAGTTCCTATTTGTGGGAAGATGATGCTTGCCTGCAGAAGTTTGTCCGTTTCCACACTGTCCTTCCCTGGAATATGAATTGCTGTTAGGTCTATTTGTCTCGGACAGGCTCACTTACAGATTTCCTGAGCTAATCTTGATAGAAAAAAGGATTGTGGTCCTCCCTGTTTGTTGATATAAAACATTGTCATAGTATTTTCTGTTTAAATTAATATTGATCTTCCCCACAGCTCTTTCTGAAAGGCTTTTAAGGCTAAGAACACTATTTTTAGTTCAGGGACATTGATATGTTGGACCGCTTCTTGTTCCTTCCATAGCCCTCTGACCTTGAGTGAACCCATGTGAGCCCTCCAACCCATATGTGAGGCATCAGTAGTAATGGTTACTGTTGAAGTTGTCTGTGTAAATGGTCTTCCCGCTATTAAATGTGATCGATTCCACCAAGTAATTTCCTCCTGCATTTTTTGCGTGACAACTAATAAATCTTCCCAATTCCCCGTAGCTTGTGACCTTTAGTTTTGTAGCCATTCCTGAATAGGGATGCATAAGGCTATCTTCTCTAAAATTTTCCCCACAGTCCTCGCTGTCAGAGACTGCCCCTTCTGGTAAAGGTGGGTTTCTTGAAGAATTGGCACTATCCTCTTCTCGCAGGGATACGCGTTTGCCTCTAAGGAGTTGATTGTTGCTCCCAGAAAGATCTTTTCTTGTTCTGGTTTTGGAGATTTATATTTATTGAGAATCCCAGGCTGAAAAGAATTATTACCTTTTGTATGTCTGTTGTGCATTTGTTTAAAGAGTTTGCTGTTACTAGCCAGTTGTCTAGGTAGGGATAAACATGTATCCCCTGCCTTTTCAAATGTGCCGCCACTGCTGCTAGGCACTTGGTGCAGATTTTATCCCGAAGGCCAGCACTCTGAATTGATAGTGTCTTATCCACCACAAATAGCAAATATCTTTTGTGTTTGTGATCCATTGGGATGGCCAAGTTAATGTCTTTTAGGTCTATAGTTGCCATGTAATCCCACTTTTGTAACTACTGTATGACTTCTTGCAGTGTTGCCATCTTTATTTTTGGGACTAGTTTTCCTGATTGATCTCTTTCCTGGGCACTCTTTCTATTGTCTTCTTTCCCAGCAACTCTTCTACTTCTTTGAGTAGACAGGATGTTTCCTCTTTCGAGTGGACCTTTTTCTGTGGTTCCCTTACTGGGAGTGTTTTGGTAAGTTCTATGCAATATCCAAATCTTATGTTTTGAATCCAATTGTCTGACGTCACCTTCCTCCACTCCTGAAGGAAGCATTTTATTCTGACTCTCACTAGTGTTGTATGAGAGAGGTCTTGATGGGGTGATAAGTCACTTAGTGGTGGGGGTGGCACGTGGCACCCCCTCCCTCCAGGGAGGCTGTGCTCTTCCTCATGCACGTCCCCAAAAGGACTGGCGTCCTTGTGTTTGATACTGCCAGTGTTGTGGAGGTGCCTGGGTTTGACTTGTATCCTGAAACCCTTGATGTGAGGTGGTACTTGGGAAACTACCTCTTCCTGCCGGCCTTCAGGCCGGTGCTGTTCCTCTGCACAAGTTTCCTCTGAATTGTAGTGCTTCCATAGATTTGGCAGTTTCATTGTCCTTCTTGAGCTGCTGCAGTGTTTCATCCACCGTGCTGCCAAACAGTTGTTCTCCATTAAACTGTGGAATTATGATGTTTGCTTGTACCTCTGGTTTGAAATCAGATACTCTTAACCAAGCATGATGCCTTAGTGTTGTTCTGGCCATCATCTGGAGACTTGCAGTGTCAGCCTCTTCTAAAGCAGACTTGAGGCATGTATTGGCGATGTACTTGCCCTCTTCTGCCACGATTGCTGCTCTTTTCTTCTACTGTTCTGGCAAGTACTTTATTAGCTATGCCATCTCTTCCCAGTGTTGGCAAGCATATCTATTTAGGAGAGCATTAGAGTTGGCATGCCTCTCTCAACTTTTCTGCCCATCAAATCCATATTCTTGCTTTGCTCATCTTGCGGGTGTCCAGACATTGTAGGAACATTTGCTCTTTTACTAGTTGTGGATGCAATGATGGAATCAACTGGGACTGTTCCCATTATCTATAGAGGGTCTTTAGACAAATGTTTGTACTTCTTTTCTGCCCTCTGTGTCATAGCTCTGCATGTTGCAGGCTCCTTGAATGCCTCTCTTCCTTGATCCAAGATACTGGTCAGCAATGAAAGGTACTGGCTCTCGGTTTGTGAAGGCATCAAAGTTTCTAGGAGGAAGCAGGACTGTGTTTTTTCCTCCTCCAGTTGTACTCCATATTTTTCCGCTGCTTCTTTGATGATTTGGCCATACATTGCAATATCATCCAGAGGCTAATGCTTCAATGGATAAGTGTCAATCCCCTCTTCAGGGGAATCTGTATCCAAATCCTGCCACTGCATTTCGGCATACTCTGAATCCTCAGACTCCCGAAACACACCCATGAACTCTGGGTCATCCTTTTTGAAGAAGAATTCACACTCTTCTTCCTCTTCTTGTGACCCTGGTGTCACGGGAGGGTCCAATTCTTTGAACCTTCCTCTCGACTTGGTCTTTTGGATTCCATGTTTTTTCTGGGATTCTGAATTCTTGAAGGAATGTGTCGAAATTTATGTGTGGCTTTGTTTCTTAATGTCTGACGTCAAGCCACACATAGGTGACAAAGGGAGATGGTGTAACCTACTGGTGCGTAGTCGCTATTGCAAGAGTTATCTGATCCGGTCTGGTGCTTGGGAGATTCAGTTGGTTAGGAATGTGAAGGTAGATGTTCACCAGAAACAGCTTTACCAAAGGAAAACTTACTGTTCACAAGCCTCCTTAGCCTTCAAAACAACCAAAATCCAGGGAGCCATCCTGAAATTTTCAGCCAGTGTTGCAGTTAGGAGTTAACCAGATGTTCTTCAAAGCAGCACACACAGTCCATCTAGACATGTAGATTTCCCTGATTTTAACTCTACAGCAGTTCCTCTTATTTCATAATGAGTTATCTGATTAGACAGATACAACTAGGGACCTTACTCTAATATTCTTGCGTATTCTGACTTCCATACATGCAGCTTTGCTTGGCTTCAAGCTGTAACTGAATTCTACATTTTTCCCCTAATTTTCAGCTTCTAATTTAGAAAAACTATAAATGGTTCAATGCATTTAGTTACTTGTAAGTAGGCTCACTAAACACTGTTTTAAGACTGATTAATTTCATAATACATAGAATGCATTCTCCTTCCAGTTGTTTTGCACGATACGTTCTCCTAACTTCAAGCTACCAGACCGTTTATGCATTTTTTTAAAAATTATTTTTATTATTTTTTCCAAATCCGCAGCATACATATAAACAACAAGTATACAAATCATCCACCTCGGCCGAGGTGATGTACATTACACCAAGCCTACCCATCAAGGATTATACTAGAATACGCAAGTGTAGAGAGTCCCCATTTGTCGTCAGTTTCTTCATCTTTGGGTTTATATGTGTTTAATCAAACTCAACTGTATTAAACCCCCCGCCTCCCTTCTCACCCCTCCCAACCCCCCCCTCCCGATGCCCTCCCCCTGCCGGGTCTATGTAACTCAAGGTCTATGCATTGTAGTATTCATGTGGGGTCACCCTGCGTCTCCCTCCCTGTCCCGGGGCCACCCCCCTATGGAAGACGTCTCACCTGCGCTGTCTAGTGTAAGTTGTGAGGCCTGTCCAGCAATCTCCTGCATCATCGTTCCCCATGCCAATAGCACCTCCGGCAGTTTGGCATCCCTCCTGGTGTTCCGTATGTGCCCCTCTTCTGCCAAGGCCCACTCCCTTAGATCTGTCCTCCATTTCGTCAGTTGCGGTCCTTGCTGGGTTAACCAATGGATCGCAATACGCCTCTTGGCAATAACTAGGCCCAAAACCAGGAATTGCCTACTAATCGTACGCTTCGGATCTCGAGGGATCAAGCCCAGAAGACAGACGCGGGGATCCAAGTCTATCATCCACCCCGTTATCCTGGTTAGATCCTCAAGGATCGCCCCCCAGTACTTCTGAATCATTGGGCACGTCCACACCATATGCAGGAAATCCGCCTGGTCATAGCGACACCTAGGGCAATGTGGGTCCCTGGAGCCATCAATGGCTTGTAGCCTCCGGGGTGAGAGGTAAGTCATATGTATTATATTGTACTGGATTTGTTTAAAGCGGTTGCTCACCGACACCTTCCGTACACTCTCGTGTATTTTTTCCCAGTCTCGAGTAGTGACCTCCTGCGGACACACCTGCTGCCATGTTTCTTCTATTTTTAGGGGGCCATACTTTTTATCGTCCCTGAGCGCCCTGTAGAGGTGAGTAACACACTTCCGCCCTCCGGCCATGGCAATCATAGTGACCAAGGTTTGGGTGTGCCGCGGAGCTTCCGGGAATGTGGGCCATAATTGCCGTGGCCGCTATTTTAGCATATTGCAGAAACTGCCCTGCTCCCAGCTCGAAGGTGGTCACCGCCTCCTGGTAAGTGACGAATTTGCTATCTGGGTAAAGGTCGGACAACATCAGGCAGCCCCCCGTCTTCCATGCCTCCACTGACATCACCTTGTCTATTTGAGCAAAGGGTGGCATCAGCCAGAAGTCCGCCTCCGGGGCAAACGGTCGTTCCCGGATTAGTCTACACCGCACCCGATTCCAAATTGCAGCCATAAGCCGCACCAATGGAGAACCGTGCTCTCCGTGTCCCCCAGCCTTCCACAGAAGCGCCCCTAGCTGTCGATCCCCATACGTCCCCGCCAGCAGGGACCTCTCCCAAGAGGGATCCATGTCCAACCAGGCCATGGCGTGTTGCAATTGTGATGCAAAATAATAAAGTTCCAGATCTGGGATCTCTAAACCCCCTTTGCCCCAGCTACGTTTCATGACTTCTAGACTAATCCTGCATCGCTTTCCATTCCATAATAATTGGACCAGCAGTGAATCCAGTTCCCTGAATACCCGGTGCGGAAGTTCAAAGAAGGAGCCTTGCATTGTATAGAGACATCGAGGTAGGACCACCATCTTTATTAAGGCGATCTTCCCCATGAGGGAGAGTTTAAGCGTGTTCCAAAAGGTAATACTACCCTGCAAACCCCGGAGTATCCTCCCCATGTTGTGTTGATAGAAAACTGCCTCAGTCCTACCGAGCCGTATCCCTAGGTATTGGACAGTGCCCTCTGCCCATGGAAGCTCCAGCCCCGGGCGTTGGACCCCCTCCCAGTCGCTCTCTGTTCCAATCGCGTAAAGCTGTGACTTTGTTCTGTTTATAAAAAGTCCGGAGGCATCAGCGAATTGCGCCAGCACTGCTATCAGTGTCGGTAATGACTGGGTCGGTCGATTCAGGTATATTAACGCGTCATCGGCGTACATCGACACGACATGCTCCAAGCCCCCCACACGTATGCCTTGTCCCTCTAGTACCCCGCGCAGATGACACGCCAAGGGCTCCATTGCCAGGGCGAACAGCAAGGGGGAGAGCGGGCAACCCTGCCGCGTCCCCCTCGCTATAGGAATTGTCTCGGACACGTAACGTCCCGTATGGACCCTTGCCAGCGGTCGAGCATATAGTAGTTTGATCCAGTTTACAAACCCCTCTCCCAATCCCATTTTTAATAGTACCTGCCATAGGTAGTCCCAACTGATCGAGTCGAACGCTTGTTCAATATCGAGGAACACCAAGGTGCTCTGTTGGGCCCGTCCCTCCAAAGATTGCATGACATGTGCGAGGCGGCGGATATTTCGCAACGTATTCCTGCCCGGTATAAACCCGGACTGGTCTTCGTGGACCAGCCGCCGAAGATGGGGGAGGAGCCTACATGCCAACACCTGGCTGATAATTTTAAGATCTACGCTCAGCATAGAAATGGGTCTGTATGAGCCGGGGAGGAGGGGATCCTTCCCCGGTTTGGGGATCATCACAATCAGTGCTTCCCGCATGGAGTCCGGGAGCACGCCGCGTTCCGCGGCCTCCACCGTAATTTCCAGCAGTTTGGGGATCAACACTCCTCCGTACTCTTTATAGAGTTCGGCTGCTATGCCATCCATCCCTGGGGACTTCGCAGTTTTTAAGTGGGCGATTGCCGCCCGTAGTTCTTCCCCACTAAAGGGGCACCCTAAGGCCTCCTGACTGTCCGCGTCTATGCTAGGCAACTTCACCCCTGCAAGATAGACCTCCACAGCCGCGGGGGTCACGGGGGACTGGGGCTCAGAATATATTTTACGTAAGTGGGCTAGGAATGCGTTGTTAATCGCATGCTGAGCGTACACCAACTTTCCAAGGTCATTTTTAAGTGCCAGGATCGGGTGAGGCTGAGTCTCTACCCTAATCAGGCGCGCCAGTAACCGCCCCGCCTTATCCCCTTCTGTATACCAGCGACGCCTGCTCGCAGTTCTATTATATTTACCTAGCGAGTCCCAAAGGTCCCCTATCTTTCGTCGGACGTCATCCCAATCGGCCGACCTCTCTCTGTTCGCGGGAAGGTCCTGCTCTAATGCCGCCAATCGCTCCTCTTGCCGACGCAAATCCCTCTCCAGCACTTTAACCCCCACCTCCGTGGACAAACATATCCCCGTAGCACCACCTTCATCGCGTCCCACTCGGTCGCCCTGCTGCTGGCGGAGCCCCAGTTGGCCTCCAAGTAATTGTCCAGCCCAGTCGATATAGCGTCTTTATAGATCGGGTCGCCAAAAGCTTCGATATTGAGCCTCCATAGCGGCACCTTAGATCTCGGTCGGGCCAACGAGTAAGAGATTAGGAGCGGAGAGTGATCAGACAAATAGCGGGCCAGATATTGCGCCTCTGCTATCCGATGTACCGCCGTCTTTTGAACGAAGAAGTAGTCTAATCTACTATAGGTATTGACAGCAGGTGTGTGACACGAGTACACTCTACGACCAGGATTACGGTGTCGCCATACATCGAACAATCCATAATTGTAAAGCATCTGGCTCATTGCTTCTCTAACTCTAGGTTTGGCCTCCAGTTTTGGGGGTGTCTGTCTAGCTCCCCATCAAGGGCACAATTAAAGTCACCCGCCACAATCAATTCCGTATCCGGGTCCAGAGCCAGCTGGCCCATAACTCGGCTCAGAAACCCCCATCATCGCTGTTCGGGGCATAAATATTTACCATGCAGATACAGCGCCCATCCAGCGTCCCCTCCACCACCACAAACCTCCCGTCAGGATCCTGTTTAACATGCAAAGCCTTAAAGGGAACTCCTGGTGCCACCCAGATAAGCGCCCCCCTGGCAAACCCCGAGTAGGATGTAGCAAAAAACTGACCCCTCCATCTGCGTTGGACGTATTTAAGACAGTCTCCCCATAGGTGCGTCACCTGGAGTAGGGCTATGCTTACCCCATACCTTCGGAGGTATGATGCCACCCGGATTCGTTTCACCCTATTATTAAACCCCCGAACATTCCATGTGATCAATTTATAACTCTGGTTATCACCTGTCATGAGTAAGCAGTTGTTGTTATCGCGGTCCCCTGACTGTCGTGTGGGGGCCCCCCAGCAATGATATAACAGGTCCCCTCGAGAGGTAGACTTCTTCGATCTCCTGTGTGACAACATAGACCAGACCCGGCAGTAATCCCAACAAACCCATAACTTGAAACCCCAACTCCCCCCACCCACAGGCGGTAGCCCTTCATTCCCATAACCCGGTCCTGGTCGGAGGACTCAGAACCCCGCCCCAATACTCCACCCACCCCCTAGATTACCCCTCCCAACTTGAAATAATGATTACGAATAAGCTTCCGCACCTAAGTCCAAAAGGACCTTTCCCCCCTCCTATAGATCTGTAATACAGCCGACTGACTGGCACCGCGCAGCCCCGCCCGACCGAGGTCTAGCCTGGCCGCCTCAGCACTCTACAGCCAGCGAATCGAATCATTTATACAGGCGAAATAGTGTACCCCCTCCAAAACTTATCTAGCCCTCCCCCACCCAATTCCATTAGACTCCATGCCCACTCGTACGAGTCTCTCGGCAAAGTCAAGTTCCCCGTGGGCCAAACCCGGTACTCACAGGGTCAATGATTCAGAACCTCTCAGTCTCGGCATCAAGTCCCGTACTCACTTGTCGCCAGAGCCCTCTACAGCCGGGCCGGCGGCACTTCCCAACTCCGATTGTGTTTCCTGTACCAAACAGAGCGGAGAGAATTGGTTCTGCGTTGGGATCGCCTCCCGTTCTGTAAGGCGAGTGCCATCGGGTCCCACCACGATGCGTCCCCCATCCTTCAGATCTCGTCTCCGCCGTTGTTGTCCTTCTCGACGTCGCTGGTTCCGCTGCCGACTGCTCCGGCGTCTCTGCTCCTGCCATTCCTGGTTTTGGTCTGGGCCGGCCAAGCCCAGCGAGTCCATCCATTCAGCAGTCTCCGATGGGTTACCAAAAAAGTGCACCTTGTCGGCATACTGCACTCTGAGCCTGGCCGGGAACATCAGGCTATATTTAATGTTATGGGTGCGCAGCCGGCGCTTTACACTCATAAAGTCATTCCGAAGTTCCTGCACTTTCTTAGTATAGTCTGGGTAGATATGAATGTCTTGGTTGTCGAATCTGGGCGGGCCATTAGTACGAATGTGCTTTAGGATCATGTCCCGGTCCCTGAAATTGAACAGCCGGGCAATCAAGGCTCTAGGCGGGGATCCCGGCCTCGGGTGCGGCCCAAGGGATCTATGGGCTCTTTCCACCGCAAACAGTTTGGAGAGCCTGAGGTTCGGGAACGCGCTGCTAATCCAATCCTCCAGAAATAGATCCGCCGCTGGCCCTTCCGCCTTTTCTGGAAATCCCAAAAAGCGGAGATTGTTCCTCCTCGATCGTCCTTCAGCATCTTCCGCCCTGTCTTCTAGCCGGGCCGTGTGGTCTTGGAGTGCAGTTACTGTCTCCCGCAGCTGTCTAACCTCCGTTTGCAGAGCGTTCATGTCTCCTTCCGTGATGGTAACCCTGTCTGCCACCTTCCTGAGATCCAGGCGCAGATGGTTGATGTCCATAGCCATCCCGTCCATTTTGGTTTCTAATGCCACCCTGGAGTCACGGATCGCGTCCAAAATATCTGCTTTATCCCGGGCTGCCGAGCCCTGGTGGGTCCCCTGCTCCATGTCTGTTCGAAGGCGATCCGTCGCAGTCGGCCCCGGAACCGTATACTGCACGATTTTATTCGTTTGGGCGCCTCTTAGGGGTCTGTCCTTCCCCATAATCAGCGAGGCTGTCTTAGGGCGCTTTCTAGTGACCCCTCCGTCCGGAAAACACTGGTGCCATAGGGGGGGGGCAGTTATTGGCCCCACGATCCTCTCTATCTGTCCCTCCGGACTCGGGGGTCTAGTCTACCGCCGGACCGCGGAGCGAACGCCGCAGGTCTGTATCCTCGCCGTACTTCCCCAGGGGGATGCGTTGTTCAGGGGGCTCCTCACCTCACCTATTGGGCTCCAACCCCAGGCCTCAGGCTCTGCGCACCGCTTCACGACCCCCAAGCAGTCTTCATGTCGCGATCCCGCTTCACAGCACACCAGCCGCACTCCGGATTGGTTACCATGCACCTCACAGGCTGCCAGGCGGCCCCCGCACCCGGTCCAGGCCTTCCCCACTGGAGAGCAAACAGGCAGCACTGCCCCGGTCCCACGCTAATCTCTCCTCAGCCCCTGGGATCGTCACTGCATGCGGGGCTGCGCACCATCTCAATCGGGCTCCAGATTCCAGCCCCAGGCATTCGAGTAGTGTCCCGGCCCTTCCCGCTTGAGTGCCGGCGGCCGCACCGCAGCGGCCTCGCGTAGATCCGGCCTACGGTCTGTGGAGTCCTGCCAGCCGGCCGTGCGGCGCAGTCACCCTTCTCATGCGCCCCGTGCCACTGTTTTTTCCTTTGCGGCGGGACTCACCGAGGTCCCGGGGCTCCGCCACCGTCCGCCAATGTCCACCTCTCAGGGCCAGATGGGGGCCGCCACTACGGGGCGCAGGACTCCTCCGGGATTGTCACGGCCTCCCGGTGTGCAGGCAGGCCGTGCTGCCGCGGCCTCACGCAGATCGCGCCCCCGCCTGTGGAGACCCGCCAGCCGGTCAGACTCTGCGCCCACCTTCCTCCAGCGTTCGTACCCCCTCCTGGGGTCTTAACTCCTTAGGGTCCGGGAGCACCGGCACTGCCTCTCAGCGTCGGGTAAAGGCCACCATCATGGGGACCCGCATTCTTTCGGGTTTGCCACGGCCCGCATCGACGGTCTCTTGCTGCGGACTGAGGTCACCGGGATCCTCGGAGTCAGGGGAGGCTTCCGCTACTGATCTGCGTTACGAGAGTCACCATAACGCCAGGATTATGCAGGATTTACTTTATGTGGGGCAGGAGCAACGCAGAAACACGTCTAGCCGGCCATGCTGTTAGGCCACGCCCCCACCGTTTATGCATTGTGACTGTAATGCTAGCAGATAGAAAATAGATTTTCCCTTATTGAGAAGCACAGCTTCTTTTCAGTGATTTTTCTACTCATTTAATTCTTGACCAGTTGCAGTTTAATTTTGCGCAGTTTGATCCAACTACTTAAAGTCTGCTCAACATTATCCTTAAAGGCACATCAAAAGACCAAGTTATCAGGACCTCAGTCAGGAAAGTTTGTGGGTAACATATGCATATACTACATCCAAAAAGAATAATTACTTATTGATAGTAGGTTTGGTGACATAAGTTGGGCACCACCGATTGCCATATTAAATTGACTTTAAATGTTGATAGGACAAGCATCTTTTTAGGTCTCGCCTGAGCCAGCGCATGCGCTGCTCTGGCGAGAGTTTTAGTAAGCGGGTTTTGGAAGTGCAAACAGCACTGGCGACCAGCTTGCGTTCACGTGAGCGTGCACGCGCGTCACGGGTCATTTTCGCGGCTTTGAAGTAAAGAAATAGATTATTTTTCTATTTCTTTACTTTTGCTATAATCGCGGCACCCGCGCTTTACTTTAAGCGCGGGTGCCGCGATTATAGCAAAGTAAGATATAGAAAAATAATCTATTTCTTTACTTTGTTACAATCGCTGCACCAGCGCTTTACTTTTAACATTAAAAGTAAAGCGCGGTGCCACGATTATAGCAAAAGTAAAGAAATAGATTATTTTTCTATTTCTTTACTTTTGCTATAATCGCGTGCACCACGCTTTACTTTTAATGTTAAAGCGCTTTACTTTTAATGTTAAAAGTAAACGCGGGTGCCGCGATTATAATGGTGTAGCTAATAGGTCTCGCTTTGGGACCTTATAAGTATTTAGTTATGCAACTGTTGCATGGCTAAACACTTATAAGGTCCCAAAGGCGAGACCTATTGGCTATGCCAATGCTTGTTCTCTAAATGTTTGTGAGTTAATCTGTACATGCTGGTGTATGTGTGCCTGTAATGTTCACGTTTAATTTTTTGTATTATTTAAATCATTACAAATCGGATGAATTGGGAAGTACTATAGATACTTCTGGCTATTTCACACTCTTATGAACTCCATTGAAAGAGGTAAATGTCAGCTAATAAGCGTTCATTTACTGCTCGGATTTTAGAAAGAATACCGGGTAACTAGGAGGAGGAGAGCGAGAAGAGTAATCAATACTGCTGACAAATAGCCCGCTCTCACTTTATATATAACCAGTCGCCCCACATTAAATTGATCCATTCTGTTATTACAACTGTAAAAGAGCTCCTCTGTTGTTGCTAATTTGGAAACATCTTTCCACCATAAAAGCACCTCTGCTTTACGTTGTGACTTCCTATTGAAATGTTTTTCTACATTCATAAACTTCCGAATCCATAAATCCTATTCTCCAGTGATTCCCCCCTCCAACACGTTTTTACGTGAAAATCATTAACCAATAGAATATTCTTAGCTGGGTGCAAGTTCGGTCAGCAATGTTTATCCTAAAAAAAGGCATGTACCAAAACATACACCATTGATCACGTATAAAACAGCTGTGGAGGAGTTAATTTATGTAACGAGTATCTCCTGCCTCAATTCTCATTCTCATTATTTAGTTGCCAAGAAAATATTTTTAATGCCTGCGTCTGTGTTAAACATTCTCATACTTGTAATGTGGATCTTAATGTTTTATATTAGAACATATTTCCGTACACGTTGCATATATTTAATGTTCGGAATTAATCGGATGCCATTAACAAATTCGGACTCAAGATTGCATCAGGTGATTATTGAGGAAAAATCAAGAGCCATAAAAGGGAGTCTCAAAGGTAATCCGAAAAGGTAAATTCAATCTAAGAACGTAGAGAATGTAAATTTAGTCCAAGATATCGGTTCTGCCGAAAGATATAAAGTAAGACCCCAGCACGTAAGGAGGGATGTAAAACTTGAACATCTAACAACATTAAATATGTTTGCCCCATGCTGAAACATAATTGCACTAATGTTTTTATCATTGCTGTTTTGAATTGTTTAAAATCTTGGCAGCTGTCTAGGCTTAATTGGTATTTTTCATGTCAGTAAGTTTATGTTGAGAGGAACAGCTTTTCACCTCCATCAATATTTTTAATTTAAGCTGAAATTAGTACTGAAAAACATTTTTCTCCCAGATGTTTTTCCAGTCACAGTAAAGGCGTTTATTTTAATATACTGACTATAAAGCATTATTCAGTAGAAAGATTCGTTGCACGCTCAGGATGTAACCTAGCACTTGAAAAAGTATATACAATACTTTTACAAATGAGGATTCTATTTATAGTGCATCTTACAAATCACTGGTCCCCATCTTTGTTCTAAATGATATATTTATTTACGAATTGGTTGTAAAGACTGAATATCTGATTCTATATCGGGTTTCATAGTGGTAGATAACAAATGTAGTAAAACATATCAAACTTTGTGCAGTGGGTGAATGGAAACGTAATTAGAGCACGCCGATAGCTACTCGCCTACAAAGTATAATTCTGGTAGCACAGGTCGAGCACTCCAAGGCTTTCGCGGGGGGTGTAAATAGTCAGTGTATGTGTAAACACACAACTCAACATACCCTCCTGTAACACCAGTAAATCAGGTCCACCCCAAAACGGAGTTTTATCGAAAAACAAGTATTTATTACACGCATCAGTTCAAATCTATAACAGTGAAATAATCAATACAATCCCTTGCAGAGTCACGTCTAAAGCTTTAGGTGAGTTCACCAGAGTCCCTCCCATCTACAGGGTTGGACTGGGACAGAAAATAGGCCTGGGCACACAAAAAATAAAAGTGGTCACCATTATTGAATTAGCTATCTAAAAAAGTGGCCCAGGTTTGCAAATTGGGTCAGTTTTTAACTTGTAAAGAAACACACTGTAGAAGTATTTTTAAAGAGATAGAACACTGCCTGGCTTTGAGCTTGCTGCAGGCAATGTTTATTTTAATGTCGGGGTAATCAACAGTTACGAGCATTGACAATGCTAGTGGGTCTGGCTCTAAAGGAATGCTGTATGGTAGTGTGACGCATTACACGTAAATAGCATGGAAATGGATATGTATTTGTGTGGAAGCAAGGAACTGTAGAATAATATCGGTGTAGGTTAAAATGTCAGGTGACAGTTGCACTGTCAAGCCAGACCTGCAAATCCATGTAGGTTAATGACTGTCCTCCCTCCCATCTGTGCTGCTGCCAGAGAAAAAGCAACATGACTGGGTCCAAACTGAGGTGGAATGGTAGGCAAAAAACTAAGAATTGGGATGCAGCCCGAGCAATTGCCAGTGGCTGAAATTGATTCAAGCATTCCATCCATCACCTTGGAGAAGAAGTGGTGCTGCGATCAGAGCTGCCGACTCGGGAGCTGGGGATCCGAGTTTTAGTCTTGGCATCGGCGCAACATCCTGTGATTCTGGGCAAATCACTTAATCTCCCTATGCCACTGGACAGCGCCTGGATACCCTCATGGGTGATCAGCCGTGCTATATAAATCTGCAAACGACCTTATTGCTTTTGCATCTGCCGCCCTAAGTGCCATCGGTATGCCCAGACGTGGGTCCTGGGCTCAGTGTGCCACTGGAACAAAGCTATACTTCATTGAAGAGCCATAACTAGTGGGAAACAGGTCCTAGGGTGCTTGTGCTCTGGTTCAGGGAAGACCTGGCCTGGCGGTTCGGGCTGGACTGTCCCCATGTGGGGCAGGGTCAAGACTGATTTTCATATGGCTGGGTCCAAACTAAGGCGGCATGGTGGGCAAAAAAGATGGATGGGGATGCGGCCCTAACGATTGCCAGTGGCTGAGAGTAATTCAAGCATTCCATCCATCACCATGTTGTTTTTGCATTTGCCACAGAAAAAGAACATAAATTGGCATTCTATCTAAGAAACTTTAATAGCATTTCAATGTCATGATTGTGCCCTTGAAAGTTCAAGCTTAGGCAGCTGGATAAATAAAATTATTTTTTGTGGAAGCACACAACCACTGCCCAATTAAAACATATACTCCTGGGGCCCGATGTCAGTGGAGCTAAAGCCCCTTTCTAGTGATGCTCACATAATTGTCTGGTGACAGCTACGCGGTCAAGCCAGAACATAACTAGTGAAGCTCACAAGCTCCATGCTTAGAGCAAGTGTTCTTGACAACCTGGGCAGCATCCCCCTGCCCAGCTGGGAGAACAGCAGACCTCAATGCCTGTTCCTGGTTGCAGTAGCTAGTCGTGGTTATCTTGTCACAGCTCTGAACAACAAGTTCAGCTTCCACGTTTATACCGTTTCTCCAGACACAAATGTGATTGAGTGCCTGGCCTTTTGGAAATTGTGTTGTGGGTGTTGGGCTTTTTTTAAGTGCTTACTCCTCACTTCTCTTTGTCTAGGGCTCCGTCTGCCCTAGCTGCGGGGGCACCAGAGCTGATGGACCCACAACCAAGGTCAAAGGTGCAGCAAAGGGTTAAACCTGGGTGTCGGCCTCCAGCAACATATGCCTCTCAAAGCTTCCAATGATTAAGTCTCCCATCTTTTATGATTTTGTGTTCCTGTAGTGTGTATCTTATCAGTCCCAACTTGCGCCAAAAACACTGTGCTCCCTGTCCAGCACCCTTCCTGCATCATAATATGCCTTTCATGCTCGCAGTGGGTGCTTTGCTCCTCTCCCAGTGTAGCTCTTCCCCCAGCCCGAGGAATGTCATCAAGCCCCATCCGTTTGGGTCTGCAGTACACTCCTTCATCTTAGAATTTTCTAGGATCTGGGCTTTTCTAAAATGGTACCTACGGGCCTCCATGTTTTGTACTCTCACAGGCACACATACATGCAGTCTTTAGCACACACAAACATGTGTGCACTTCACAGTGCTACATTTCTCTTATGTAGGTCAAGTGTGTTGCGAATACAGCTGCAGTTCAACTAAGTGAGCCGGTAGGCTCCACTCTTATGACCGTGATACAGCCCGGCTATTCTACTGTTCACCAAATAAGTATGCTGCCACGCTCATAATCTGCCACTCTGGGTAAGGTCGGTAGCGCAACCCATTCTGAGGAAAGTGCTTTTGGTGTCCCTACCGATCTATGGCAGACCGAAGTCAATCAAGGTAGGTGTAGGTCATGGCGCATACACATGATGAGTGCACGTTTTTAGACATACACAGCGCTGGCTGCACCAAGAAGGGCGAAAAACTAAAGACTGTCCCTGATGGAAAGGTTATCATGCACTTCATTTGCCGTAATACATTGGAGCGAAATGAATGCTGGGATGTGAGGCAGGGTGCTCCCACCCTCTTTTTGCATGATAAATGCACATTGCGAGGCCAAATTAGTTACCAGAGTTCCAGATCTACATGTAGCTGGGGCACTCTGTGCTAAGGTGCCTCTATATTATTATGCAGGGGACTTTTCCTTCCCAACAGTAGTAAACTAAGTTTTGCAGCATGAATCTTTTCTGGATTCAGATGCTGTGCATTATTCCGCCATCAAGTGATTGGGTCCGGAATTCTCCAATTTAGTAGTAGCTCTTCTTCACTGTCTTTTTTAGGTCTCGCCTACGCAGCGCGCATGCGCTGCATAGGCAAAAAGACCTTTTGCCATCGATTCGGCTTTTCAGCCTAAAACGTGCACGCGTTCCATTGCCTTCAATGGCAACGCGTGCACGTTTGGCGATTCACTTGCGGGAGCGAGCGGCGCCATATGGTAGCAATTATCGCTCCTGGCGCCGCTCGCTCCCGCAAGTGAATCGTGCAGGCTCCCTCCTCTCCCCCCTCCCCCTGCTGCCGTGCGAGGCGCGCGCGCTTGTTTGTGTTTCTTTTTGATTGTGTGGAAACCAACTGTGTCGGTTGGTTTTAGGAAATGCAGGGTTAGAGCTGCGGCCCTGAGCTCGTTTGGTGCTATTTCGTAGCAGGCTTGCACGTGCGCAGGTATTGCGGAATCTGTCAAATGAAGTTTCAGAGAACCTATATATCTATAATGTTGTGCTGTTTTAAGCACTGTAACGATGCTGATATTCGTAATCCGTTTCCCTTTATAGGATTAAAGACTGTGATGTCCCTACCGGGATTCGAACCTGTGGAGAACATCAAATATTAAGAGAGCATTAACTCTCCCTTCCCGGAGGCACAGTTGTCCCCCCCGCCCCGTAAAAATTAGATGATGCTATATTTTTATTTATTTATTTTATTTAGTGTCTCAGGTGGACCGCATTTTGGTCAAATTCCGTTGTCGCGTTTCCTTATTGCTGCGACCTGCCCACCCGGTCCATTAATTCACTTCTTCCGTCACTGACCAACAGGGTTGTTATGTGGCTGTAACTCTCCCACCCCCAAGCCATGACATACATTGGCCTTTGTTCAGCCCCTAGGGACCCCGTCTCCGAGCCCTGTCCCTCCCCTCTTCACACCAGTGATTGATGCCGGAATTCCCGGGCTGAGTGTTAGGGTTGTGCACCTTTGGGGCTCCTTCCCACAATCCGGACAGCCTACCACCCCTCCCTAACCCCCGCACCCCCCCGACACACACACACACGCCGCCCCTCCCGGCTCTTTTAACAGGCTGCTCCACTTTTCCCACAAAGTCATAGTGAAACCTGTGGCGCTAACACGAGCCCTGGGGGAATTCCATGGGGCTTACTGGGTTTGGAGGAGTGGGGGAGTAAACACACGAAATGTGACAGCGGGAACAGCGTTGTTCCTGCGCGAGGTGAGGGGGCGGAAGCGCGGTGTAAGACGTGGGGCTCGGGGAGTTCTGCTCATTGAAGCATCGGCAGCGGCCCCTTTCTCTTATACTTTTTGAAGAGGGGTCTTTTATTGACAGGCCTGGGGCCAAGCGGACCTGCGGAGAACGGCCTCGATGTAGCCACCTTCTCGAGACCTCCCACGATCTACCCTCCTCTCGGGACAAGTCGCGGGAAATATCATGAAGCCGCGCTGGGGGCTCTCACGGGGACCCCGCCTCTCAGGTCGTTGGGGGAAGCGGGAGGGCACGGATTATTAGCATGAACTTCCAGCTGTTGCCTAACAAAGCCTTATTGGCACAGATGAAGTGTGCAGTGTTGTGTGAGTTGGTACACTCCTACGTACAGTCAGTACCCCTCTGCCTTCCTAGCCCACCCCTTGTGGGCTCGGAGCCGCGGGTCTTTCCACCCCACTAGTCCTCACAGCAGCATCCGTGTCTTCCCACCCACCAGGCCTCTGTCCGCAGTGAGTGGGCTGCAGCTGTCCCGGTGTCCGTCTGTGCCAGGTATGGACTTCCAGGGAGGGGTCGCACTAACTACAGCAGCAACAATAAATATCCCAGCTGGGAGCAGGGCAGGCGAGGCCTCTCCCACGTTAGTCACATGCACCCTCGTTGTTTGCCTGTTGATCTGTCACTGTACATACAAGACACACCCGGGGCGACTCCCACTGAATGCTTTCCTCATTTTATTATTTTTAAATTGGTATTTTCTTTCAAGCAAGTCTGACCGCCCCCTTTGCCCCCCACGTCGAACAGCCAGCAGTGCTTTGCCGTCGGTGAGTTGTGTTGATGCTTTCTTTGGGCTACCCTTGGGGCTATGCATGGCATTACCATGTGGACCGTGTATTTTACTTCCCGGCGGCGAGTGACCTGCTGCTTTTTAGGTCTCGCCTACGCAGCGCATGCGAGACCTTTAGCTATCGGCACAGCTTTGGGGGCAAAAACGTGCACGCATTGCATTGCTTGCAATGGCAACGCGTGCACGTCTGGCGATTCCCTTGCGGGAGCGCGCGGCGCCATATGGTGGCGCCATATGGCCAGAATCATCGCGCCTTGCACGCTCCCGCAAAGGAATCGTGCAGGCCCCCTCCCCCCTGCTGCCGCGGGAGGCGCGCGCTTGTTTTTTTTAAATACGCCTCAAATGCTTATCGCTGGATAATTGCTCATTCTACCCATGCGTACAGTGTGATCGGCTGTTCTTTGGGCAAGCATGTATGATACCAGCCATTTGTCTGTACTGTTGCAGAGCTGCGTGCGCCTAATGCCTATTTTACGTGATGTCTGTTGTATAATCTACATGGCACTCCAACCTTTATAACAGAAGGTAAATGTACATTAATAGTTTAGTTGTTTGTTAATCCAATTCCAAGATTCTCAATTTACAAAATGTAGGCTTATTTCTTTGGTGGATTACTTCATTTGGACACTCTGAGTGGATGCCTGCAGTTAAAATCGAAGAAACCCGTCTTTTCGTACATATCCGCGATGCCTTTCTGGCCGACATTCATTGCTTATTCCACCTCTGAGACAGAAAGCTACCTCCTCCATGCATCAAAATAGAGATATCTACAACTAGATCCCTGTCAGGAGAGTCACCTTCTGCTGAAAGTAGCGGTTTAGTGAACAGCACACTGCTTGCGGCCCAGAGTTTATAATTGGGAAACGTGAGACTTCAAGACCCAGAATGATGTTAATGCTGCCTAAATGTCAGAACTGGCTGGATATTACACTGGCGACGCCTGGCATGTTAGGAGCTGTAATAGGACAAGTTACAAAACAAAGTCTTGCACCCTGAACTGCTTCGAGGCACAGGAAAGGTTTGTGTTTGGTGTTACTTTCTGTGTTTCATTGGTTTTGGAACTTAGCATCAGGCGTATATATTGTGTGCTAGATGAATAGCAGACAGTAAAATGATTTGTGGCAGCATAATAAGTTTTACACAGTAAACGTTTTAACAGCAATTGGGAACCTTTAGCAACAGTGCTAATCCTAGTTAGATCTGGCTGGACAACGCAGCTGTCATTACTTTATGTGATCAACCTAAAAACAGATTGCAGACATTCTACAGAGAGGGACTTTAGCTCCACCCCAACAAGTTAGTGATCAGGAGTACATGTTTTAATTGGTCTTGTTTTGGTTTAAGCAGATGTTGTGTGCTTCCACAGAAAAAGTGCATCCCCTCCACACAGCTGTGCTTATATTGTTTGTTTATCCAGCTGCACCAGCCAGCAGAAGTATGGATGCCTAGAGAAAGCTCACGAACACGCATTAAGTATCAGACTTACAATGGAATGGAGCTTGAACTTTAAGGGGCCCACACACGGCACTGTTAAATTGTCTTTAGAAAAGTAGATGACTTATAGTATTCGTTTTTTTTCTGGCACCAACACAGATCCCCTTCACTGTCCATCATTAACTTGGAATTTTAGAGTGCAGTTCTGTGTTTGAGAACAGTTTGGTATGATCAAAGGTACAGTAATCTACATGCATTTTTAGGGCTGCCTTCAGAGCTCAACTGTTGCCGGACCACTTGCAAACAACAACAAGCATTGGCATAGCCAATAGGTCTCGCCTTTGGGACCTTATAAGTGTTTAGCCAGGCAACAGTTGATGTTGTTGCACCAAGGATATTGTGCAGCATAACTAAATACTTATAAGGTACCAAAAGCGAGACCTATTGGCTATGCCAATGCTTGTTTGGTTGGGCGTTGATGGTCCCACCATTTAGTGTCATATCAAGCCTCCTCTGACATCACATGCCCTCCCCGGAAGCTCCCACTTGGGGTCGCCATTTTCCGATTCTTTTTTCCGCCGTTGGGTCTGGAAGCCTAGCTGAAGGCTCTCCAATTTGCGAAAAATAAGAAGTTTGGATGAAGTTTGTCGAAGAAAAATGGGTAGAAGACCACCGAACACAGGTACCGGAAAGGATTACTTTTGACAGCCAGAGAATCAGATACCAGTTTGGAGAAGGCCCGGACAGGGGACACCCTGTTCCACATGATGAAGATGACTTCTTTGCAAACCTGCTCGAATTGTCACCGTAAATTGCGCAGAAGGATCAACATCTGGTGTGTAAACTCTGTCTCCCGCTTGACCAGAGAATCAATGACTGCGATGCCTGTGGGGGGGTTCAGGGAAAAAAATGCTGAGGTCAAGAGACAAACTGAGGCAGGCACACTATGCCATGCAGGGAAAAAAGCAAACTCCATCGCTAAAAGACCTGGGCTTGTCGAGTGACGAGGAGGATAACATGGCCCTTAGTAGTGAGGAGTATAATTTTAAGTAGACTGGACTATTGCAACTGTCTGTATTTGGGGGCACCGCACTCAGTGCTATTGAAGCTGCAGAGGATCCAGTCCATAGCAGTCAAACTGGCATTAAATAGGCAGCGCAGGTCTTCGACGACGGCAGCACTAAAGGACCTCCATTGGCTACCCATTAGGGAGAGAATTCAATTCAAATCTCTCTGTATCGTGTTCAGGGCAGTGCATGGTTTGGGTCCAATCTCCATGCAGGAGAAATTCACCTGGTACAATCCAGGGAGAAAACTTCGTTCTTCCAGTGCAAGTCTGGTAACCACCACTATATTTAAGAAGACTAGGATGGGTGGCAGAGCATTTGGCATAGCTGCCTCACAACTCTGGAATGAACTCCCCCTGCATATTAGACAAATTGACTCGCTGCTTTCATTTAGAAAAAGCTTAAAGACTTGGCTTTTCCCTAGGGATGAGTAATATGAGTTTTAAATCAGCGTACAGGCTATCTATTCTGCCTAGTGACAACTTGGTAAGTCGCAGCGCCAGGATACCCGTGGGGTGACAGTTTTTGCGCTATATAAATCTATGATACAATACAATACAATGGCCGAAGGGGCTGAAGGAGAAGGCTCGGATGTCTAGATGAGAACCGTTGAGAGGGAAGCACACAAGAAATTGAAGACAATTTATTCAAATAAACTGTTGCAATAGGTCACAGCAGAGCTCCAGATCTAAGTCGAAGGGTGCGCAAAAAAAGGAAATGCCTTTAGCGTACAGTGGGTAACGCCTAAATGCAGCTCCATGATGTCATGTCTGAGCTGGGACAGAACCATGATGGAGGCCAATAGCGCCATTTATCAGTGCACAGGAACTACTGAAAAAGCTTCCAGATCCAGTCTGGCTTCTGGGGAGTTTCAAACGGTGCTAAATCTGCAGGTAGAAGTATCCACCAGAAAGAGTTGACCGGAGATCTTTTATACGAGGTCCTACAGCAAAATGAGTTTAATACTAAAATTAGCTATTTGGTCTAAATATTCTACAACAGCCCAAGAATTTGTATTTCTGCCTATGCAATGGCTCTTCCAATTTGGACGTTGGTCAGAGAAATAGGCACAGCAGTCTACATGCTTTCTCAATGGTCTTTCCTTTTCTTGAACTTTTACTTGACAACTGTATAACTGACTATTTATTGTTTAAGAGTGGAAAGGATGGAAATTAAGTTAGCAACTTGATGGCCAATATGTGCTTTTGTTTAATAGAAATAATATCTTGTAAAATGGCAATAGCTGGCGCCTTCAGCCCGACACTCTACTTGACGCGCCATTTCGAGACTTGCTGGCAACTACCATAGCACAATACTTTGACAAAAATGCAGGCACAGCCTCGTCACCGCTGCTAGAGTGGGACGTCCTCAAGGTGGTCGTGAGGGGGCACTGTCTGGGAACACAAGCAGGCATACGAGTGCAGTTAGAGAAAGATCTCACCACTATAGAGAGGAAGCTGGCACTCAGTGAACAGGAGGCGACTGATGGATCCCCTAGACAACTCACACAGAACAGGGAGGAACACTCCCGGTTGCTAGAACGGCTCCGATGCCTCAATTATGCAGCGCACTCGGCACGGATGCACCGCACAGGGGACAAAGCAGGGAAACTACTAACATGGTTGATACGCCAAGATGAGACGACGTCCCAGTGACATCAATACGCACTGCACAAGGAGTCACAGTATACATACAGCGAGACATACATCGTGAGTTCACGACACATTATCTAGAACTATACAAATCCTATGCGCAAGCCACCTCAGAGGAGCTGCAGAGCTATCTCGAGGAGATCACCCTGCCACATCCTATGCGTGATCAGAAGGCGGAACTGAACGACCCTATCCTCCTGGAGGAGATCCGTGATAGCATATTCTCGCTGTCTAACGGTAAGGCACCGGGGCCCGACGGCCTGCCAACAGAATTTTACAAGACCTACGCACATATACTGGCACCGCAGCTGCTAAAGGTGTACGAGACCTCTGTAGATGACTCCACACTCACTGACACGCAAAATGAAGCACTATTGATTTCTCTCCTCAAACCCGGTAGAAACCCCAGAGTCCTTAGGTTCTTATCGTCCATTAGCCCTCCTGAACACTGACTACAAGATCTTCGCATCAACCCTAGCTAAGCGTTTAGCCCCGTTGGTAAAAACACTGGTACACCCTGACCAGAATGGTTTTGTCCCCGCCAGAAGCCCTTCACTCAATATACGCAGGTTCTTCAGGGTACAGAAGTATGCACTGCATAGATGGCCACGATCTGGCTGCCTAGTGCTAGACCTGGAGAAGACCTTTGATTCCCTAGAATGGCCTTACCTGGCAGCAGTATTACACAAATATGAGTTGGGGGACCATTACATGAGCATGATCCAACTGCTTTACCAACGCCCTATTGTCAGAGTTCGGTCTGGGCGGCGCATCTCGGATCCCATCCGGGTTAAAAGAGGCACGCGTCAAGGATGCCCCCTGTCCCCATTGCTCTTCTCCCTAGCCATGGAGCAATTAGCAATGCTGCTCCGTAGGGATGGTGATGCATGGGGCATACAATTGGGTGACGGGATTCATGCAGTTTCTTTATATGCAGACGACCTGTTATTATATGTACGCGATCTGCACGATATTCCCACAACTATAGCGGACATGCTCAGGGACTTTGAGAAAGTGTCGGGACTTCGGGTCTACTGGGCAAAATCGGGAGTCTACCCCTTTAGCGATGACACAGTGGAGACAAACGTGGTTATAAATGGCTCCACTCTCGCTTGGTACCCCACCACGTTCCGTTATCTCGGCGTCTTCATGTATCGATCGCCCACCGACATACTGGAAGGAAACCTAACCAGAGCTATCTCTGCTGTTAGGGCCCAAACGCACTTCTGGAAGTCACTTCCACTGAATGTCATGAGCCGCATCACATTGATAAAGATTATAATCTTACCAAAATTATTATATTACTTTTCGAATCTCCCGATCTATGTCCCGGCCAAACAATTCCGTGAACTAGAGCGTCTGTTTCGTGACTTAATCTGGAACAATGGTGTGGCGTGTATAGCGAGGATTGCACCTTTTGTTGGTGGACCCCAACGGCAGGATTCGTGGCAAAGGAATGGCCATTGACCGGAAGGTTATTTTGAGTGCTTAAAGTGGCAAAAAATTGAAGGTGTCCAGATGAAGTATGGAACCATGTTATGTGAGAGGCATGTTACCCCGAAGATAAGGAATTGCCTGGAGCCTGATAGTTAGGAATAGATTCCAGATATTGTATACCCTTGTCCTGAGGAAGCCGAAAGAAATTGAGGGCTGAAACGTGACCGCGACTGCGTCGACAGATATATGAGGAGTCCAATTACGTGTGAATTAGGCTTTAGATTTTAAGAGCACATAAGTAAATGAGAGAGAGGAGTGATACCTCTTGTGCGAATAGGATTACCTCGGAATGTATCACTCAGATTGAGGAGTGTACATTAATACATGTTATAATTAGGGTGTTTGTATATGTTGTATATATTGTATATATGTACTGTTGTTGTGACAATGATTTATGTCTGATTTTTATGTATTTTGTAGGTTTTATATATAATTTGTTTGATGTTTATTGTGATATTAATTGTTTGTACCAGAGTCACGCCAAATGATATGTGTAGCTAACAAAATCATTGATATTTATATTCCTAAAATATTGAACACGTCAGGGTAATTGATAGTACCTTGAACGAAAATAAATGAGTGATTGATCCCTCCATACCTTTTTTCATTGTGTATAAGCTTTAGATTTTTTGCCCAGGTATTAGGAGGGTCATTTGGGCATACCCCCTTGGTTTCACTTTAATCTGGAACAAGGGCAGGCCCCGGGTTGCATTGTGGAAATTATACGCCCCCGCCAGCCAAGGAGGGCTGGCAGTCCAAACATGGAGCTATACTATTTGGCGGCCCAGCTACATTGGGTGACGAGTTGGCTGAGTGGTAAGGGATTAGAGGACACGGCAACCATGCAACAGTCATGGACACAATCTCAGATCTACCACTTGTTCCACCCTATCGCCAGACTCCCGCGCCCATCCCAGATACATCTGGAGCTGGCGCATAGGTGTTACAAGAGGAGCCTCTACCTTACCCGAGATGTGACCCCCTACGCCCCGATATTGCCACTCACAGGGACGCCCAAAGGGAGGACAGGCACTTCAGACGGAATTCTTGCACGCAGCAGGCCTGGATACTTTGGGCGACCTCTATGCAGACGGCTCCCTGCTCTCTTTCGAGACACTAACAGAGGACCATGACTTACCGGCAGGACAATTTCTTCTGCACAATTCTATTACAAGATCCCTATCGGCGGCGTGAGGGGACATAACGACTGAACCAACAACACACCTGCTACTGCAGTACTTACACATTATGGGAGCAGGCTCACACATAGTACATTGGTTGGTGGAAGCTCTGCTTACACACACGCTGAAGCCCATGTTGAGCCTTCGTACACGATGGGAAACTGATAGAGGGCAACCATGGACAGAGAAGGAATGGGGCGCAATCCTTGCTAGCTCCTCATACATACCAAGGAGCTCAAAGTTTAAGCTCATACAAACGTATACAATACAGAGGGCATACCTCTCGCCCGATAACATAAATAAGTATTTTAACATTGCCACCTCTGCATGCCCGCGATGTCAACAGACAAACGCGGACCTTCTACACATGCTCTGGTCCTGCACCTCCCTTCGAACCTACTGGCACGCAGTTACAACAGCACTTGCGAGCTGCACTGACGTGCCACTGCCGCACACATGGGAGGTCTGTATACTGGGCCTGTATGCCAGATAAAAAAAAAACAGTTACCTCCAGGTTCAGAGACCTGGGACTGATAGTGGCGAAGCGCCTAATTACAAAGAGATGGAAACACAATGCCCCTCCAGTACTAGTAAGTTGGGAAAAATCACTCACAGTGTGGGCTCAAGCAGAGAGTACAACATTACATAGGGAGGAAACTGCGGGACTACATTCACACACGGGTGCAGTAACGGCGGCGACGCCCCCCCGCAGGGAGCTAACAAAAGCAACGGAGCCCCGAGCATGTAGACACACGTCACCGAATACCTCAGCAGTGACCTATGACGAAGCACGCCTGTGGCCTAAATCCACCGCCACATACACACCCAGGATGTCAACTGCTCACCCAGCGAACCCGGCTACTAACAGTGTGCATGAGCCATGAGCCAACGTGCCGCCCTGAAGAGCTATTAGAATACGCATGTACAAGGTGCACATACCCAGGCCCAGCTGCGATACGTTCTTGATGGCAGGTTTAGAAAGTTATTAGTTTAGTGGATTAAAATAGATATATCTTATTAGCATACCCCGCAGCTCTCCTGGTTGTACACAGGGGTGACCATATATACATAACCTCCATGAGATACACCACTGTGCATTACACGTGACGATTGAACACAACCGTGCTCAACACGATTGTGTGCCTCACGGGCGCTATTGTCTGTAAACAAGGGAAAGAAGTGACACAGAACAAAAAAGACTTGGTGCACAATTAATACCATGAATACAGAAGCATATGTATACATAGTCTGTAGATGTACCTATGTTATGAACCTCAGCTACGTGTAATCTTTCACAATACATGCTCATATATGTATAAATACAGTTTTAAACGACCTCTGTATGTTAAAAAATCTAAAAACGCAATAAAGATATATTTTTTTTAAATGATGTAACATGACAAGAAGATACTACTGGCTACAGTAGTAATGTAGGAATCAATAGAAACCAAAAAAGTATGATGTTGATCTGGAAAGGATCTTTTTTTCCAGTTTATTTAGCAATAACTAGGCCCAATGGCATTTGAGAGTCTTACAGGAGCACCAGATTACATTACATAAGGTCAGATTTTTCAGTTTTTATTATTTTGGGCAGTGGGAGATTAAATTATGTGCCCAGAATTACAGGATGTCAAGCTGAAGCCAGGACTCAAAACTGGTTCCCCGCTTCTAAAGTTGGCAGCCCTGGCCGTTAACCACCTCTCCTATTGTTTGAACAAATTGGGCATTTTGTTCTGTAGCTTTTTCAACAATGCTATAAAGCAGGCTCAAGAAACATTGGAGTTAGGAATTATTAGACAGATTGTCTCTGATGAAGCTTAGATGGGGAAGTTGCTGGATACAATCTATGATGGTGGCCCCAGTTGGTTCATTATGTGAAGGAAGCCTGGTCTGGCTATAAGAAAGTTAATGCAAATGAAGGGTTGAGAATTGAGACAATTTCTCAGTTTTCTGGAAGGTACACAATACTCCTGCTTGTAAAAGATAAGCAGTCATACCCTGGAGTCAAGTGTGAGCAACAATTGCATCAATCTATGATATTTTAATTACCTCCGTTATAGCGGCTGGTTAATGGAACTCAAAGTCTAGTTTTTCAGAGAATCTCTAAAAATTTGTAGTTCCAGCTTCGCCTTGCACAGATTACTTTTTCATGTTAAAAATGCCTTGCAACGTACATGTTAAATATTATTACATACTTTAATCATTCTGATCAAATGCAAATATATGAATTAATATATGAGCATGATCTTCAATTCACGAGGCTTCATTTTTTCTTATCAGTAGTTCTAGATTGTTATGGAGGGCTCAGCCATTGTTTTGTTTTTAGGTCTCGCCTACGCAGCGCGCATGCGCTGCGTAGGAGGACCTTTAGCCGTCGCTCTGCTCTTTTTGGAAGCACACACTCGTGCTTGTGGCGGCATCCAGCTTGCGGGAGCGGGCAGGGGCGCGCCACAAGCACGAGTGCAGTGCTTCCAAAAAGAGCAGACTGACACGCACGCACCACTCCCGGGATTATCCCGTCTTTTAAATTGTATTCTCCCCCTCTTTACTTAGTTAGCTATTTGTTTCTCTTTGCCTTAATTGTACTCTTTCTTTCTTCTTTGGTTCTCCTTTCTTGGTTTGTTTTTCTCTTAGATTTTCTCCATTCATTGATTTGCATCCGTCGTTCGATTGAAGTTCTTGGTATTTCGGTTATTCCGTTTCATTATCTTACATCTTATGTTTACCTTTCTTCTTTTGAGTCTTTTATATTCCTTTTTCATAATCTTTAGCTACATGCCTTTTGCTATTTCTCTCATCTTTTCTGAATCTTTTTTTTGTTTCTGCCCCTTCCTTTTCTGCTTTCTTTCATTCCTCATTTGCCTTCCCCCATCCTTTTCTCTCCGTACTCCTTTCCACCTCCAGACCATTTCTCTTTCCCGACCGACCATTTCTCTTTCTCGAGTGCTTCATTTTTTTCTACCGCCTTTCCTTCCTTTATTTCCCCTCCAATCACCACGTCCTTCTTTCCATTTTCTTCCAGTATGCTATTCTTCCCATGATTGTTTCCATTCTCCCATCTGCAATTCATTTCTTGTTTTCTTCTCTTCATTATGTTGTTCATATTTTTACAGCCTGACGTCTTTTCTCTATTGATTTTAACCCAGCCCTTTTAATTTGTTTCCTTTCTTTTTTCTTTGCACAATGCCTCCACTCTTTTTACATGCTTTCCTACTCCTTTAATTGATATATTTTCTTGTGCATTTTACTGTTTCTTTCGCCTGCAATCGTCTGGGCTATCTTTAGTCTTTTAGCGCCTTCCTTGTCCTGGTTTTGTCGGATAATCCTAACGAGGCCTATGTT
The DNA here is from genome assembly GCA_963921515.1 of Calotriton arnoldi. Lineage (NCBI taxonomy): Eukaryota > Metazoa > Chordata > Amphibia > Caudata > Salamandridae > Calotriton > Calotriton arnoldi. Next base: position 536,385 of record CAWUFW010006089.1, on the reverse strand, counting down.
CAAGTGTGTTTATCCGTTCACTGGCACGTTCACAGACTACAGAGAACGGGTACTGATGTGTGTCTGCAGTGACTGACTTCCTTCCTATGTTAATTCGACCAGTGCGGGCATGTTTCTGTTGTCTCGAGTATGTTTGAGACTGTTTTCAGTTTTCTCCACCTCTCTAGTGCGGAGATAACCAGTTACCCAGACTGGTTAGAGACCGGATGCACAAGTTACTAACTTGTGTAACGATATATCTGTAAGAGACAGTAGTTAGTGACAGATTCCTTACCTTAGAATATCCCCAGGCGTCAAGCTGGATCCGGAAAGTTTTTTGCGTAGCAGTACCCTTGCGCGTTGGTAGGCGGCGTCGTGCGGCTTCGCGTCCGTCGTCGGCGTCGTGATCGCCGGGATGATGTCGCGGGCAGTACTTAGACGCCGCCCCTGCGCGCTGACGTCAGTTCTGTACACGACTTTCCGCGACAGGAACGCAGAGCCATGCAAGAAGCTGACCTAGGTGTCTGAAAAATACTAGGGCCCTGAAAGGGATGTCCTTAACCCTAGAAATCAGTTCGCAGAACGGGGAGGATGGGTGGGGCGGTAGGAATCTGTCACTAACTACTGTCTCTTACAGATATATCATTACACAAGTTAGTAACTTGTGCATCTGAAAGAGACACGTTAGTGACAGATTCCTTACCTTAGAATAGATACCCCAGCAATACCAACCCCGGTGGTGGGTCTGCGAACAAAGATCAGACAAGTAAGTCCTGGAGGACAGAACGGCCAAAGAAGCCGTCCCTCCGGACCTGACTGTCAAGGCAGTAATGCTTTGTAAACGTGTGCAGCGAGGCCCACGTAGCTGCCTGACAGATAACCGGCAGCGGAACACCGCGGCCCAAGGCCGTGGTAGCAGCCGTTGCCCTGGTGGAATGGGCACGCAGCCCAACAGGAGGCTCCTTCTTAGCCAAAGAATAGCAGGTCTTGATGCACAAGGTAACCCAGCGGGAGATGGTTCGTTTGTGCACCGCCCGACCTTTTGGCGCCCACGTAGCCAACAAAGAGCTGGTCATCCACCCAGAAGTGTTTTGTGCGGTCGATATAGAAGGAGAGCGCACGTTTTGGGTCCAGACGGTGGAGCCTCTCTTCCTCTCTGGAAGGATGCGGAGGCGGAAAGAAGGTAGGCAAAGTGATGGTCTGCCCAATGTGGAAGGCAGTAACCACCTTTGGCAAGAAGGACGGACGCGTCCGAAGAACAACCTTGTCTGGATGAACAGACAGAAAGGGAGGTTTGCAAGATAGAGCCTGGAGCTCACTCACCCGCCGAGCGGAGGTGATGGCCACCAGAAAGGCTGTCTTCAGAGTCAGAAGACGAAAAGGACAGTTATGTAGAGGCTCAAAGGGAGCGCACATTAAAAAGGTAAGAACCAAGTTCAAGTCCCACTGAGGCATTACAAACGGAACAGGAGGGAAGAGGTGTGTAATGCCTTTTAAGAACCTGTTAACAACAGGGGACTTGAAAAGGGAGGGCTGATCAGGGAGACTGAGGAAGGCCGAGATAGCACAAAGATAACCCTTGATGGTACCCAGGGCAGAACCCTGTTGGGCCAGAGAAAGAAGGAACAGAAGGACCTCAGAAAGAGGGGCAGAAAGGGGATTCACAGCCTTTGCTGTGCACCATGCCACAAATTTGTTCCACCTGCAGGCGTATACCACCTTAGTGGAGGGACGCCTGGCTGCCAGAATCACATCACAAACTTCAGGAGGCAAGTCGAAAGGAATCAACTGCCGCCGCTCAATCTCCACGCAAGCAGGTGTAGACTGGACAGGTTCGGGTGGAGGACCGTCCCCTGCTGCTGCGACAGAAGATCCTCCCGAAGAGGCAGACGGATCGGGGGATCTACGCTCATACTGAGTAGCTCGGGATACCAAACTCTTCGAGCCCAGTCCGGAGCCACAAGGATGACTTGGGCCCGGTCGTGCCGAATCTTCTTCAACACTCTGGGTAGAAGTGGTATAGGCGGAAAGGCGTACAACAGACCGCAACTCCACTCGCGACGAAAAGCGTCGCCGAGCGAGTGCCGCCTTGGAAATTCCAACGCGCAGAACTGATGACATTGCGCGTTTTCTTCGGTGGCGAATAGATCTAACCAAGGCTCTCCCCATTGTTGAAAGAGTCCTTGCGCCTCTTCCGAGTGAAGACGCCATTCGTGATCCATCATTCACCTGCGACTGAGTTCGTCCGCCCTGGCGTTCAGGGAACCTGCCAGGTGTTGAAACTGTTCCAGCCAAGTCCAGAGGCGCAGAGCCTCCTGACAGAGGGTCCACGACCCCACCCCGCCCTGTTTGTTGCAGTACCACATGGCGGTGGTGTTGTCTGTGAACACCTGCACTACCTTCCCTTTGACAGAGGGAAGGAATGCCTTGAGTGCAAGTCGGATCGCCCGGAGCTCCAGAAGGTTGATATGGAGCCGGGACTCCGCCGGAGACCAGAGGCCTCTGATCTCCGCCTCTCCCATGTGACCGCCCCATCCCAGAAGGGACGCGTCCGTCACAACTGTGTGCTCTGGCTGGGGAAGGGAGAGGATCTGCCCATGACCCATTGCCGGTTCGAGAGCCACCACTGCAACTGTTTTGCAGTCCCCACCGAGATCTGGACGTGATCGGACAGGTTGCCCTGGTGCTGCGCCCACTGGAACTTCAGGTCCCACTGCAGAGCCCCCATATGCCATCTGGCATGATCGACCAGCAGGATGCAGGAGGCCATGAGGCCCAGCAGCCTCAGGGTCATCCGTACCGAAACCCAGGATAAAGGCTGAAAGATCGGAATCATAGCCTGAATATCCCGGACTCGCCGTTCGGGAGGATAGGCCCGAAACTGCGTCGTGTCCAGAACTGCTCCGATGAAAAGGAGCTGTGGAGAAGGAACCAGATGCGACTTCGGCACATTGATGGAGAACCCCAGCGAGTGCAGGAGTTCAGCCGTAGTCTGGAGGTGGGAGACGACTGCCTGGGACGAGCCCGCCTTCAGCAGCCAGTCGTCGAGGTAGGGGAAGACTGAAACCCCTGCCCGGCGCAGATGAGCTGCGACCACCGCCATCACTTTCGTGAACACCCGAGGGGCACTGGTAAGGCCAAAGGGGAGCACGGTGAACTGAAAGTGCTCGAGGCCTACCGTGAACCGTAGGTAACGCCGGTGGGCCGGCAGGACGGGGATGTGGAAATAAGCGTCCTGCAAGTCCAACGCTACCAGCCAGTCTCCAGGGTCGAGGGCAGTCAAGACCTGAGCTAGGGTGAGCATCTTGAACTTCTCCTTCCGGAGGAAGCGATTGACGTTCCAGAGGTCCAAGATAGGACGCATGTCCTCCTTGTCCTTTTGGGCACCAGAAAGTAGTGGGAGTAGCAACCACGCCCTACTTCTGGGGTCGGAACATGCTCGATGGCCCTCTTGGCCAAGAGGGCCGTGACTTCCTTCTGTAGAAGCACCAAGTGATCCCCTGACATGCGGTGGAATTGAGGAGGCATGGCTGGGGGGGTGGTCTCGAAGTGGAGGGAGTAGCCCCTTCGGACAATGTCCAAGACCCACCTGTCCGAGGTGATGGGACGCCAGTGGTGAAGGTGATGGCGGACCCTGCCCCCGACTGGCGTGCTGTGCACCTGAAAGGAGGGACTAGGAGGGCTTGGAGGCCGCGGACGGGTTGGAGGTGGTGGCCTGACCCGCACGCTGGTTGCCCGAACCGCCACGGCGGTATCCACGTCCTCGGCCACGCTAAGGCGCTTGCTGCGCGGGCCGTTGGCCGGGCTGTTGACGTGACTGGGCGCCCCTTCCGTGGCCACAAAAGGGGCGAAAAGCAGACGTGAGCGGAGGGCGCACAACAGCAAGGCCCAGGGACTTAGCAGTAGCCCGCGAGTCCTTGAAACGCTCCAGCGCATGGTCTGCCTTCGAACCAAAAAGACCGACTCCATCAAAGGGCATGTCCATGAGTGTATTCTGGACATCCCCTGAAAAACCAGTGGTTCTCAGCCAGGCGTGGCGACGCAGCGCCACCGTCGTTGCAAGCGATCTGACCAGCGAGTCGGCGGTATCAAGGCCACAGCGGATGGTGTATTTAGCCGCATCACGCCCTTCCGCAATGGCGCGGGTAAGCAGTGTCTGGACCTCCTCAGAGCACTGCGGCAAAACAGTCGCCACCGAATCCCACAGGGAGTGGGTGTATCGGCCCAAGAGGCAAGCGGTGTTAACGGACCGCAAGCCAGCACTGGAGGAAGAGAAAGCCTTCTTCCCAAAGTGATCCAGGCGCTTGGATTCCCTATCCGGAGGGCGGTAGGGAAGGCGGTTTGGGAGGCAGAGGCTTGGACAACCAAGCTCTCAGGGGTGGGGTGTTGGGAGAGAAACAGGGGGTCGCCCGGAGCAGGGCGATGGCGTCGGCCCACGTTCCTATCCACAGGAGCCCCTGTGGTGGGTTTGGACCAGGCACCCAAAAGAACGTCAGTGAGTGCATCGTTGAACGGCAGCACAGTCTCCGAAGAGGAGGCCGCCGGCTGAAGCACTTCAGTCAGGAGGTTAGTCCTGACGGCCACCGTAGGCAACTGGAGATTCAAGGCTCCAGCAGCTCTACGCAACACCGTTGCAAAATTAGCCCCCTCCTCCGTAGCCACGGGAGGAGACAGCATGCCAGAGTCAGGAGAGGTGTCCAGACCACTGGCATCCCCAAGTTCCTCAACCCAGTCCGGGTCAAACTCGCACTGTTGTGTGAGAGGGTCCTCAGACCCCTCCCAGCTCTCCTGGTCCTCCTCAGGTTCAAAATATGGAGGAGGAGGGACATTAGGGACCCAAGGTCTCATCGGCGCCGGAACCGGCGTCGGGCGACGCCGGTCCGGCTCCATGTCCGGAGCCGGAGAGAACCGGGAACGACGCCGTCCGGAGCCCCGGACGGCGTCAGGAACGGCACCGGGGACATCAGCGTCGGCGGAGGCGTGGTTAGGTCAACTGGCGTCGATGGGGGTTGCGGCACCACCGGAGCCGGGATCGAGGCCGGGGCCGGAGCCGAGGCCGGGATGAAGGCCGGTGGGACAGGCGATGCCGGGACCGGAGTCGACGGCGACGCCGGGGCAACCCCATCAGGGCCCGCGGGGCCCTTAGGCGCACCGGAGGGACCTTGAGGCCCGAAGAGGCGGGCCATGGCCGACAGGAACTCCTGTATTTGGGCCTGAGTCGCCCCCGAACCCGGGAAGGACGGGTAATGCGGGGGTAACTCGACAGGCACGTCCGGGGCCGCGGGGACGGTGCCGACAGGGACCTCAGCCGAGTCGCGAGACCGGCGAGGCGAAGTCTTAGAGCGATGATGTCGCTTAGACTTCTTGTGCTTCGACTTACCGGAGGAGCGCGAAGACTTGGATTCCGACGAACGGCGGGGACTCCGCGTCCGGCCCCTCGACCTCTCCCGGGACCGGGGCTTGGTGCGGCGCGGAGCCGACTGCCGGACTTCGAGGAGCTTTCGAGACCGCTCTCGCAAAGCCTTCGGATTAAGTTTCCGGCAGTCAGGGCACGACTTCGTGTCGTGGTCTCGGCCGAGACAGAAGAGACACTCGAGGTGCGGGTCCGTGATCGACATCATGCGACCACATTCCTCGCAGGGCTTAAAGCCGGGCATCCCTACGACACCTTAGGAGTCGTGAAGACTCGTTGAAGAAACAGTGAAAAAATTCACAAAAAAGATAGTCAAAAAGTGACTAGGGCACTGCTCTTCCCGGATCTGCGCTTACTGGCGCGGAAAAAGAAGAACTGACGTCAGCGCGCAGGGGCGGCGTCTAAGTACTGCCCGCGACGTCATCCCGGCGATCACGACGCCGACGACGGACGCGGAGCCGCACGACGCCGCCTACCAACGCGCAAGGGTACTGCTACGCAAAAAACTTTCCGGATCCAGCCTGACGCCTGGGGATATTCTAAGGTAAGGAATCTGTCACTAACGTGTCTCTTTCAGATAGCCCCGTGTGCGGCAGCACTGTGCCCTGAGCTGTAAGTTTCAAGACACGTGACGCTGCACCCCTCAGCAGCCCCTGGAGGGAACGGAAGGGTCTTTCTATACACGTATCTGTCAATCTGTCCATCACTTCTGCTTCCTGTCTACCCGTTTTATCTGTTACCGTCTCACTGATGTATGTTTTTCTGACTGACGTTTGCCTATTTCGTTTTTCTGTCTGTCTGCTCCTTTTGTGTATATCCCTTTATCTTCCTGTTGTTTATCCTGCCTGTCGGTTTGTTCAGTCTTTTAACTACCGGTCTTTTCATGTACCTGCCTGTCGTTTATTTGTTTGTTGTTTTTCTTTCTCCTCTCAAGTGTGTTTATCTGCCGGGTATCTCACCGTTTGCATGTTTATCTGTATGGGTGTTTACTTGTCTGACTGTTTACTATGTTATCCGTCTAATTGTTTGCTTGCCCGTCTATCCAACTGTCCGTGGGTCTATCCGTTCCTCTACCCAGTTATGTTTGTCTATCATGTATACTTGTCCGTCTTTCCAGTGAATTGTTTGACTGTCTACACGTGTATCTGCTTGTCTAACGTCCATTGATCTGTGTGACTGTCCGTTTATCTGCATTGTAGTGTAACCCAATATTTCTGCATACGAGTCCGATATCGCTTCATCTGCCTGTTCGCTGTCCACGCACCTGTCCCATTTCTCTCATGTAATATTTTATTGTGCCGCTATAGCTCTACGCTACGGTGTCACCATCTATCTATTTGCAAACATTCAAAATAATAGATAGATAAAATGATAGAGACAAAAAGAAAGCTGTGTTTTATGTATTGCCCCTGTACTTATATGTGCATTTGTTTGTGTAGTCCATTTCTTCTTTGACTGTGTTGCTGGTATCGGAGTGAATCTTAAACCACCACACACCGAGCGATGTACCCGCCACTTATTTTTTACTATTTCACTTCGACAAGTTGAAGCTCTTGCGTCCTGTGACCTGACCATCAATTCATTGATCTTCGGCAGCTCCGTGACAGGGGGCAGCACAACTCCACCGCATACCTCGTCCTTCCCCAGTTGAAAAAAGACTGAATTTGTTGCGTTCGCAAGCATTGGCATAGCCAATAGGTCTCGCCTTTGGAACCTTATAAGTATTTAGTTATCCAGCACAATATCCTTGGTGCAACAACATCAACTGTTGCATAGCTAAACACTTATAAGTCCCAAAGGCGAGACGTATTGGCTATGCCAATGCTTGTTTGGGTTTCCCGTTTACCACAAATGTAAAACTGATCAGGTGGATTGTGTCATGTCCCTTGGACAAGGGCATTAAGCAGAAAATGCATTAGCGATAAACAGAAGATTGAATTATAAATCACAAATTCATGACTGTAGGAGTATCATTCAAATACATATTAGTGTTTGGTACTTTTAAAAAGAAATGTGTTTTATTGATTTTTTTGCATATGACAGCAGTGCTTTATGCAATCATAAACAATGCAATGCAGTCAAACTTGCCATAGACAGAACACCATCATAAATACAAAATAAGGTGCACCAAATAGCATCTATCAGACAAATTTATTAACAAATCTAAAAGGAAAGGTTTCCAATTAGTGTACAAATCTTTTTTATTTTGTACGTTGTTTCTAAAAGTTCATAAGTATGTGACATTCAAACAGCCAACGCGTTTCGTCCAACACACTGGACTTCTTCAGAGCAAAATGTAACGAAAACAATTTCACGGCTTGCGGTATCAATATAAATATCCGTCCCAGTTCACAATAGGTTTCAGATCTCAAGCATAGCATCGAGCATGTCCTATGAGCATTTACTCGCAACGTAAGAACAAGTATGAAGATTGCAAGACAAATATGTCAGCCAATCACATATTGCCAACATTTTCCAAATAAAGGAAACAAGGGGGTATCAATGAAGCCCCTGAACCGGCACCCGAAGCAGTACCCACAGCACCAATGTCACAATCAAATGTATGCCAAATAATGGAAAGAACCAATGCCATCATGTCTTGACGTTACAGCAGCTGGTATCATTTGTTTAAGAAAGAGGAGAAATGAAGACAATGTGGTAATTTAAATTGTACCAACTGTAACCATGGAATCTGCTAGTATTATGAGCTTATCATATCGTGTGATTGGGCTGGTGGTGACTGGTCAGTCACAAGCCTGGTAAATGTGACAAGGGTGCCTTGTGGGCATGGTGGTTATTGTCATGGGAAGGGGGGGCGCCTTCCTCGACATCGCTATCTGCTTTCTAAACAGGACAAAAGGGAGGTTTAATGAACTTGTGAAGGTGTTTGTTACCCGTGGGGGGCAGTCGCAATAGGCAGGACTCCGGCGTGAGCGTGTGTTCCGTGAGTTCGGCAACAGTGTTAGTAATCTCATGCCAGATCGTTTGCAGCATCGGGCATTCCCATACCATGTGGAGGATTCCAGCGTCCACAAATTTGCACCTGGGTCACTCAGGGGTCAAGGTTGGGAACATGCATTTAATGTGCTGTGGGGAGAGGTAAGCATGATGCACATAATTAAACTGCGTGAAATCTCGAGTTACGGGATACCTCTTTCACCTGCTGAAGAGCCTTGAACCAAGCCTTGGCCAATAATGGTTGTGGTAAGACGTAGTCCCATCTAGCGTGAGACCCCTCTGTGTACCCTGGTGGTGCGCAATTGAGGGATGTGCATAAGGTGGTGATGGTGTGACGTGTGATATCCTGGGTTAAAAGTGCATGTAGTGTGGGGTATAAAGGAGGTTCAACTTCCCCCGCTTTCCATGTAGCCCGCAATGACTGTTGTATGGCGTGGAATGTCACAAAGTGACCAGCTCCTATTCCGCAAGTATCCATAATGTCTTGGAATGACATGAGGGTGACTTCACGATAGAGCTCCCCCAAGTGTTCAACTCTTGCTTCCCTCCAGGGACCCATATCGTATCGTCGTGTTGTACGGGTAAGTTGTGGCAAGTGCTATATCTCTATGGATGAGCAGCATGGAATGTGGGGACCTCTGTCGGGTACAAATCTATGCCAACATAGATGAGCCACAGTCATCTGGCATGTTTCATACTGTGAGCGAGTGTCAGAGTCTGTCAGCCACCTGTAAGTACTTGTGCTCCCTAGGATCTCGCGCATGAGTACTTTTTCAGGGCATGCAGATGTCAGTAGCCAGGGCATTGTACCTGAGCTGCTGCATAATACAGCTCGAAATTGTTTAGGTGTCGTTGGAGGGTGGTAAGTGACGCCCACCCCGGCCTTCGCTCCATATTAGTTCAAGCAGGAGGCCTTGAAGTTCACAAAAGAAGGTTTCGGGAAGCACTATAGGGAGTGCTACAAAAAGTAAAGCAAGCAGGGTAGCACCAACATCTTCGAGATCGCCACCCGGCGCACTGGGGATATGGGTGAAGATCGCCAAAAGGGCAGTGATTTACGGATGGATCCTACACCCCTTGTCAACGTTGCCTTCCTTGACGCCCCTTTGCGAGTGGTATATCTGAACACCCAAATATTTAAAAGTATTGCAGGAACACTGGAAACGAAATCCTGGAGGGGCAGCCCTGTTCAATTCAGAGAGTGGTGCTGGGGGAACAGGCATGATTTAGGCCAGTACACTTTAAGCTCTAAGATGTCCCCAAATTTGTCAAATGAGAGCATTAGGCCTGGCAGGGAGGATTCCACTTTGCAAAGAAAAACTAGGGCATCATCGGCATACAATGAGAGGACGTGGTGTGCGCTCAGCTCCTGGATCCCTCACTGATGTGCCTGTTGTCGTAGTTGGCAGGCCAGCAGTTCCATGCAAGGGCAAAAATCAGATGGGAGAACGGGCACCCCTGTCTGGTGCCTCTCTGGATTGAAAAGCTGTTTGATATCAACTGGCCTGTCTTAACCTGCGCTGTGGGGCTATTGTAGAGTGTGCGGATCCAACCCAGATAGCCTGGGCCGAACCTCGTGCTCAAGGGTCAGCAATAGAAAGTCCCAACTCATGGTATCAAACGCCTTTTCAATGTCTAATGACACTGCCGCCCGGCCATGGACTTCGGGGGTGTGGGGGTGCCTTGTATGAGGCGTAGCAGGTGATGGATATTAAGGAAAGTACTAGTTCCAGGAATGAACCCTGATTGGTCTTCATGCTGAGTATGGGGAGCAGTCGGTTCGCTATCACTCTGCCTAAAGTTTTATAATTTAGGTTCAGAAGCGATGGAGGTCAATAGGAGGGGACACCCAGTGGGCCTATGCGAGGTTTGGATAAGACTACAATCAAGGCTTCCTGTAGTAAGTCCGGGAGGTGCCCTGTCGTTTTGGCCTCATTAAACACCTTCAGTTGGTGTAGAGTGTTTTGAGTGGCAAAAGTGGCATAATACTTAATAAGCAGCCTGTCTGTGCCTGGCATTTTGTTCTGAGTAGTTTGGGAGATAGCTGCATGTATTTCCTCTAACTGCAGAGGCTCGTACAGTTTGGCCTGCTGCAGCAGGGACAGTTTGATCAGTGGTAGGTCATGTAAGATTGTGTACAACAAGAGTACGAAGTTCCTCTGTGATTAGGTTAGGGTAGCTGTAGAGATGAGTGAGACACTGAAGACCACTGATGTGTGTGCAAAGAAGGGGGGATTCCCCTTGTCGGAACTAGGGCTCTCACACACCCAGCAAGCTAGGTGTCATGCTTCATCATATGAGCCTGCCCCTCGTCAGGTCGGCGCTGCAATAACTGACGGGCACCCAGACCGGGGCTCTTTATCGGGGATCTTTTGTTCCTGCCGTTGGGTGCAGTGGGGGTAAGGGTCCTAGTGTGTGTAGATGTGAGGGGATGTGAGTCTAAAATAGGTCAGTTAATCCTAGTCAACATTTTATTCCGAAGGTAAACTGCCTAATGTAAAGAGCGAGAGGGGCAAAGGACTAGTAGCAATGTATCTAGTGGTGTATGCCCTGCTCTCGTGTGATCGACATGTTTCGTGCCTTAAGTGTCATTGAGATCATGGCACTTCCTCAGGATCAAAGAAATACTATCTACACTAAAAGGTAAGTAAATTCTACATACCAAGTTCTCTGGTCATTGACCTATAAGGTAAAAAAAGAGGGGGGGTAACATATTGAAAATACATAATTTGTGCAAACATACAGAGTCTCAACAATCCATAACCTATTGTCGTTCAATGCGAACGTGTAGGTCAACCAAAAACATGAACACAAGATGTCATCACTGTGTCACTCGGTGCAGGACAGTGACCTTAGTAGTAGTTACCAATAGCGTGTGCTCAAAATATTAAAAGCCTTATTAATTAAGTCAATGGCAAACACAATAGCTGGTGGCGACAATAGCAGTCAGGGTAATGATGGGACTCACCTATACTGTCAACAAGTATTGCTTGCAACAGTAGCCGGCGGTTACAAAGGACACCGATTGGGTCCTGTCAGAGAAAGATGAAAGTTAAGACAAACCAGGAAATACAGGAAACTAAGTGGGCAATACTCAGTCAGTGACTTGGCAGGCAGCTCGAACACTGAAGGGGTGGTCGGTCAGGAGTACCGGTCAAACGCCGGTAACCCAACCCACGTGGAGGGTCCCATACAGTGTGCAACATGGGGTACGGGGCCGCCCCCCAACGTCGTATGAGCCTCAAGGGGACATTGGTGAAACCAATGCGCCTTGAGAGCGTCACGTGACTCGGGTCAGTGACCACAGTGCCCAAAGCAACCCACAGATGCTAGGTGCCCCAGGGGGTAGATCAGCGTTAAGGGTCCGATCAAAGTAGAGCACACTCACCTCCGAAAGCGGTAAAGTCAACCATCAAGTCAGGAAAATGCGGACACTCACCGGCGTGTGAACGCTCCAAGCGTCTGACCTTACGGGATCGTATATTGAATGACAGCCTACACCTCTCCTCACACATATGTACCGACAAGTGGCAATTTCGCCTAGTGGCCGGTACCTTACCACACTTTTAGATGGCCGCTGGACTTACCACCTATCTGCCAGCGCGCCACTAACAAAGCCGATACTGAGGCACCACTGATTACCCATGGGTCTACTCTTAGGTTACCGAGTGCTTTACTCTATTAGATTACAGTCACCTGTGACCCCTGCGAATTGTTTCCAGATTACCTACTGGAGCTTTTGGCTATTTGTTCCCTGCACCGCTCTCTACATATATCGGCCGACAAACAGCAATCTCACTTAGTCGTCGGTATTTGGCTACACTCTAAGATGGCCCCCTCGCTAACCAGCCATTATTCAGCGCGTCACACACAGCGCTGGCGGTCACGTACAATTGATTACCCACGTGACTGCCACGCCACTGTGATTCACTCTACATCTACACTGGCCGCCGGCAACCAGCTACCATCCCGGTGTCGGCGGCAGGGTAGGTCAGACGCTTGGAGCGTTCACATGCCGGTGAGTGTCCGCATTTTCCTGACTTGATGGTTGACTTTACCGCTTTCGGAGGTGAGTACGCTCTACTTGGATCGGACCCTTAACGCTGATCTACCCCCTGGGGCGCCTAACATCTGTGGGTTGCTTTGGGCACCGTGGTCACTGACCTGAGTCACGTGACGCTCTCAAGGCACATTGGTTTCACCAATGTCCCCTTGAGGCTCATACGACGTTGGGGGGCGGCCCCGTGCCCCATGTTGCACACTATGGGACCCTCTACGTGGGTTGGGTCACCAGCGTTTGACCGGTACTCCTGACCGACCACCCCTTCAGTGTTCGAGCTGCCTGCCAAGTCACTGACTGAGTATTGCCCACTTAGTTTCCTGTATTTCCTGGTTTGTCTTAACTTTCATCTTTCTCTGACAGGACCCAATCGGTGTCCTTTGTAACCGCCGGCTACTGTTGCAAGCAATACTTGTTGACAGTATAGGTGAGTCCCATCATTACCCTGACTGCTATTGTCGCCACCAGCTATTGTGTTTGCCATTGACTTCATTAATAAGGCTTTTAATATTTTGAGCACACGCTATTGGTAACTACTACTAAGGTCACTGTCCTGCACCGAGTGACACAGTGATGACATCTTGTGTTCATGTTTTTGGTTGACCTACACGTTCGCATTGACGGACAATAGGTTATGGATTGTTGAGACACTGTATGTTTGCACAAATTATGTATTTTCAATATGTTACCCCCCCCTCTTTTTTTACCTTATAGGTCAATGACCAGAGAACTTGGTATGTAGAATTTACTTACCTTTTAGTGTAGATAGTATTTCTTTGATCCTGAGGAAGTGCCATGATCTCAATGACACTTAACATGTCGATCACACGAGAGCAGGGCATACACCACTAGATACATTGCTACTAGTCCTTTGCCCCTCTCGCTCTTTACATTAGGCAGTTTACCTTCGGAATAAAATGTTGACTAGGATTAACTGACCTATTTTAGACTCACATCCCCTCACATCTACACACACTAGGACCCTTACCCCCACTGCACCCAACGGCAGGAACAAAAGATCCCCCGGTCTGGGTGCCCGTCAGGTATTGCAGCGCCGACCTGACGAGGGGCAGGCTCATATGATGAAGCATGACACCTAGCTTGCTGGGTGTGTGAGAGCCCTAGTTCCGACAAGGGGAATCCCCCCTTCTTTGCACACACATCAGTGGTCTTCAGTGTCTCACTCATCTCTACAGCTTCCCTAACCTAATCACAGAGGAACTTCGTACTCTTGTTGTACACAGCCTTCTGGGGCATGTACGCTGGACCTCGGTAAACTTGCCCCCTTGTCCCTCTCTTGTTGAATAAGGTCATGTAAGATACCATGTGTTCGCCCTGGTGGTGGGGAGTTAGTCGCTCTATACAGTCCTTGATAGTAATCTTGGAATGCAGCATTGATGGCAGTCTGTGTTGTGATTAGTGTGCCGTTGTCCAATCTAATCACTCCAATCGGGACTGTTGCAGGTCTTCCTTTACCAGCCATGCCAGCAGCCTCCCTGAACGATCCCCCTGGGCATGTTTGTAATTATGTTACCCCTGGAGCGCTTCTGAGTTGGTGCGCTGCTTGCGCAGCTGCTGGAGTTGCTCGGCCTTCGCTGTTTGGTTGGCCACCCTTATCTCTAATGGCCATAGCTCTCATTCGAGAGCTATCAGCTACTCTTGCAGGTTCGGCGTATCCTCATGAGGCAACCAGTCAGTGGCCTCGCGTGACTACTTTCGGTGCGTACCACTCCAATGCTGGGGATGGAGTGGATCTTTTGTTGAGTTCAAAGTAGTGTGTGATGCACTTCGCCAGGTCCTCCCAAAATGGGGGATCTTGAAGTGCGTCTGTTTGTAAGCTCCATGTGGGTATTGTGGAACATGTGCTGCCTCACTGCAGGGTGACCTGCAGAGGGCAGTGATCCGAAAGGGGGCATGCTAAATACCTTGACCTGGTTCTCTGCATAGTCAGTTGTTCCGTGCAGAGCAAGAGATCTATCCTGGTGTGTGTGTCGTGGACTGGGGAATAAAATGACTATTCGCGATCCAACGAGTGCCCAAGTCGCCATGCATCGTCGGTGGGTGAGCCAGCTGTGGAAGTATTCTGCGGATGCAAGTGGCATGGCGTTTGGGGGGGTAGAGCGGTCGTTGTGTACATGTGGCACCCAGTTGAAATTGCGACCCCATAGTCCCGGGTATTGTGGGTTTCGAAAGAGCACGGGGTGAGCGTGTCTAAGAAACCTGATTGGTTAGAGTTGAGTGCATATATTGCCACCAGTGCGAGGGGAGCTCCGTCAAGGAGTCCTTCTATTATTATAAATCGCCCCTTGTCCTTCCTATGATTGGGACCCCAGGTGTGATTCAAATGCGCACCCCACAGGCATATGCCTATGCATATGTGCAGTACACTTGCCCCCCTCCACTTTGTTTGAACCTTTTGTAACTCCGCTAGTGTGAGATGCGTTTCTTGCAGCATTGCGACGTGAGTGTGGCAGAGTTTAAGGTAAACATAAATGCGGTAGCGATTGGCGATAGTAGCCATTCTGCGCAAATTTCACATTAGGACATTATACTCTGGAGTGTGATTGTCTACGGTGGTCCCAATTGTGTGAGCTGGTGGTGAGAGGGGGAGGGTCATGCCCTTACGTACCTTGTGCAACATCTTGCATTGGATGAGTCCATCCTCCACCCTGAGTGGTGCGCCCTGAGAGCGCATTTGTGACCAGCAGACCCTACATTTGACTGCTTTGAATCCTTCAGAACAATAACTATAACAATAACTTCAAGAAGCCTGAATGGCTGAGCCCCTCCCACCCCGGTCAGTAGACTCTTGCGTCCCTGTCCATAATTCCCCAACTTGTAAGCAATAATTTAAAAAACTAAAGAAAGAAGCAAACAAGTCCTCTTTGGAGTTGGTGCAGGACGTGACTCTGATGCTGGGTATGTTCTCCTTAGGCTGGGCCAGTCTTGAAGGTCCAAGCATCTGACCTGCCACCGTGAGTCCGATATGTGTTTGAATCGCAGTAGGGGGAAAGGGTTTGTGCTGTGTTGAGAGGCCATCTCCACCGCTCAAGCATGTTCCGTAGCCAGCTGGTCTTGGGTGGGGTGTGTTCGAGCGTTCCTGCATTTAGGGCAGGGGACCACCCACTTGCCTTGTGCTTGATTTTACACGGTGGTGTGGGCCAAGTCTTTCGCATGGAGCTAGGTCCAAATATCTTTGGGTGTTGAGAAGATGTGGGAGGTTTCGCCATCTACTACCTTGAGCTTCGCTGGGAATATTAGTGCATATCGGAACTGGAACGCCCGGAGGCGGTGCTTTACTTTCGTGCAGGAGTACCCAAGATGCTGCACCTCGGCTGTGAAGTCAGGATATGCCTCTATTTCCATGTTCTCGTATTGCCAGTGGCCCTTCATACAGAACCGTTGCAGGATTAGGTCTTGGTCCCGACAGTTGAGGAATCGAAAAATGAATGGTCTTGGTGGCGCTCCAGTTGGCGGCTGCATGCCAGGGATACGGTATGCCCCATCAACAGAGAACAGCTTTAGGACCTTGTTTTCCAATATGGTGGCCATTAGCCTGGTTTCAACTAAGAGCTTGGTGCCGGGGTCTTCAGATCGTTCTGGAAAACCCAGGAAGCGGATATTATTGCGCCGCGAGTATCCCTCAATGTCTTCTGTTCTGTAAGGATGCCACCTCCTCTTTCATGGCATTCATGTGTGTTTGTTGTTCCCACACTGTGGGCCCCATGGAGGTCAATGCGGATTCTGCGTCATCTACGCGGTCTGCTAGTTTGCGATGTACTGCACTCAATAGATTCACGTCCAAAGAGACAGCGTCTATCTTCCCCCTCTAGTGACGTTTTAGTGTTGAATTGTGCAGAGTGCTTATCAAGAGTGGATTCGATGTGTTGCAGGGCGCCCATGGTGTGATCAGTGGAGGTCGAAGGCAGCGCAGGGGCGCTGGAGTCTGAGGTCAGATTTCTGGCAGCTCTAAGTTTCCCCATTATGATGGTGTTAGGCTGAAGGGTGACAGCTAGATGCTGTGGGATGTGTGCCAGTCTGAGCTTTGCCTCCCTTCCAGGGTCTTGCAGATGTTCAGTGTATACAGGGGAGTGATCATCTCAGTCACCGTCCACTCATGGGGCCCTAGAATTATGATGGAGTGCTCTCCGGTCAGTCTTCCAGGGCGGGTGCGTGCTAAGGTCATCTGCTCATCGCCCTGGACCGACATGCCTTGGTTCTCCCTTGGGACCCCTCAATCAGCAGGTGGGGGAGAGGGGAGGGACCCATCTGAAAGCGGCTTGTGGTAATCTGTGATGACGCACTCCGTAGTTACGCAGTGGTCATGTTGTTGGCGTATCTCTTCCACTCACCACTCGAGCACCGTTGTCCTCACAGTGATGGGGTTCTTACAGGTCAGATCCTGCCGGTGCCGAGCAGGGCACCAGGTCCAGCCAATTATTGGCTTAATGTTTCCTTGCGAGCTGTGCTGGTGGGGGTCCCCCTCTAGAGAGCTGCAGGCTACATTAGTCCCAGTAACCACAGCTAGGGCCCGCCCCTCGTGAATAGACCGCCACCAGGGGGGGGGGCCAGGGCCTACGTGCGTGCCCCGTGCTGTACAGGTTCAGAGTGTTGGGCCCCTTGGGGTCTTCAGGTGCTTCTTCGTGCCCGGTACATGTGGTCAAGTAACGAGAGCGCTTCGTGGCAGTGTGCACCGGGTCTTAAGCTTGGGGCATTTCCAGGCCCCAGTCGATCATTGGCGTTGGAAGGCAGGGCAGTTGATTTCCCGAGCGCATCCAGTGTTCCTGTGCAGCAACAGCACTGCTCAAAGCCACCTAGGCAATGTGGTCCCCTGTCTGCGCTCAGGGAGGGGGGGTGGGTGCCGGGTGCATCCAAGCCGATTGACGTTCGCTGGGGTGGTTTCAGGTCCTGCACCAGGCAGTGGGGCCCCTGGCTCCTTCAGGCGGCCTTCTACAGTCTCGCAGCTTGGCCGTCCAGTGAATCGCGCACTGTCTTCTGTACGCAGTGACAAAGCAGTCTCAAGGCTTCCTCACTGAGGGTTTGCAACAGGCCTCTTGCGCAGGCCTCAGCCCTGGTCCCTCCGCATGGACTCCCGGCTCCATCGCGGCTCTCCTGTCCCGCGCCCACAGTTGGAGAAGTCAGCATGGGTAAAATGTTGCAACAGCAGGTTGGATTGTATAGATTTGGCAGGATGCAATGATGGCCTGGCACGGAACTCACTTAAAGAACGTCCGATGAGGTCTCCATCCTGGCCACACATCACCTTAGCTGTTGGTAAGTAATAAACCAGAGATAAACATTGACTCATGCATGAGTTCATGAGGTAGAGCAGGGACAGCATTTTACTGAGGTTCTGGATCGGCAAATATAAGAAGGCACAATGCTGATTCGAACCATCAAAAAAGAAAAATGTTGGCGTGTTAACACCACTTTTTCCCCACACTGATGTGTTTGTACCACAAGTATACATTGGAGTACATGCAAAACAGGAAAAATTACCTTCATGGAGATTCCATTCCTTTTTTCTAGCTCTAACTTCATCCTCAACTGTTTGCAAATGCATACACTAGAAGGACAACTGCAAAAGGCTTTGGAAAAAGATAGCTGCCACTTGACATTTTGCTCAGACGGCCAGCACCAGTGTTCCTTCCCTCACCTACTGGCTCTGCTTCCTAACCATGCATTAGCAACAATCCCCACCCAGTTGCCATATGTTTTGTATCTGTCAGGGAAGGCTATAGCAAGGAATCTACTTGAGAATGGGATTTCCAAATAGATGCTGTGAAAGAGAGGCAGAATAAAGAGTAATGGAATCACCAAGTAGTAAATATTTCCTTTCTCCAATGTTCTGGCTCATTTTCAACTGGTTGGAAAACTGGTCCAGAAATGGAAGTAGGTTGGACAGCATATAGCAGACGAAGCATAAATCTACCAGGTTGTGGATAATTTCAGTGAACTTCCCAATTGAAATCCAAATCTTTGCGAGAAGATAAACCCAATAACAGTTTTTTGTAAAAGGAACACAGGATAGATAGCCTAACTGGCTGCTTATAAAGTTTATATATATGGCTCTACCTCTGTTTCTCAAAAGACAGGGGTACTACCCTAGCTCTAATAGAATGAGCATGAAGTCTCCAAGGACATTGGTGTCTCCTACATCGCAATCTGTTGAGAAGCTGTTTAGCTATAGCAGCCCTTACCACTTTGTTGTTTGGAGTTAAACCAGCATCGGTAATAAAAAAAAAGTGATCAGATTTCCTGAAAATACATGTACTTTCTACATAAAAAGCTGAGGTTAAATCCAGTTTAAACAGTGTTTCCGAAGCCAAGAAAGTACACGGTCTTGGGTGAAAAACAGATTTCCTGCTTGAGATGAAATACTGTGACTCTTCAAATTAGAAGAGGGGAACGTCCTTATCACCACAGGCTACTTGAGGAAAACCAAATAATGATTATTCTTGCAGGGATGATTGCAACTGGAAGGCCATTTTTCAAGACATGAGATTGATATTACAAGATTTCAGTTGTTCAAATGATTTATGTATTAAAGAAATGAGATCCTGATTAAAATCCAAATGAGGAGCAAAGTCTCTGATCAGTGTTTGAACATTCAAAGATCCAGGAATTGCTATCTCTGTAGCAGGAGATACAAACACTTCAGTCACAGAAACAATAGTCTGTATAGAGAGCAACAACTCCTGGGCACTGAAGTTCCCACAGTTTGCTCCCCTGTTCTACTAGAAGTGTTGCAATTGTTACCTGAATGTTGCACCTACACTGAAGAGGACATTTAGAAGCACAATCTCACGTTTGTATCCCCATGGAGGTGTTCCCCCTTTTTTCCCATTCCCTTTCCCCTTCCACCTTGCTCTTAAAGCAAGACAAGCATGGACCATCATAATTCACGAAAATGTTTATAGATAGGGACCATGTAGATAATGCAAAGTTTCAATTCTTATAGGGAACTACGTTTTCGGTACACCTTCAACCTCGCCAACCCCTTTGTCTTGTAGGAAATTCCTAAGAACAGAAGACCAAGACAGGCGAGAGCCTAAGACCTCACGAGTGTGCATCGTACACATGCATAGTCAAGCAGGGATGCACACAGCAAGCCCTGACGAATGCCCAGACCTGAACGTGAAACATGTTGGCAAAAACACAGTAGGTTTAGTTGAACAACTGCTTTCAACAAAAACCTGAAAATATTCTTTTAACCATATCCCAGGTACCCTGTGAATAAAAGAAATTGATGGATATACCTGTAGATATTTTTAATAATATACTTATCACCTGGATCTCTGCTTATCCAGTTTTGATTTATCTAAGAAATACCATTCCATCTTTGGTTGAGTCCGCCCTGGTACCATCCTACCAGGATGTGGATAGGCGCCGATGATGAAGCACGTCACGATCAAGTGAGTGAGGCGTCTAATCCAAAATTCTTGGATACCCAAGAGGTTCAATAAAGGGATCAATTCATCCATCACTGATCAGTCTATGGAAACATTCCAGTTGCTTTTTGTGTGTGACTATTTACCACACATATGCCTTTACCACGCATGCCTTTTTTTGTTTAAATTTGTTTATTGAATTCTTATTATTTTTGAATTAAACATTGCAACATTTTTGATGTTATTTAGCAAGTGTCAGCATGAGTCACATATTTGCTCATACAATACAATTAGTCAGATAGTCTACATAATAAGAGCTTATATACTTTGCTTGTTCGCGCGTTGCGCGGAATATATTATGTGTGCTTGTGTTTCAAGAAACAGAGGATGTATAAACTTGGATAGAGTTGTGCTGTACCGTTTGGGCCATGATGTAGTGCCTACCCGTCTCAATGTTCCCTCGCTTCACCTGCAACGCGCACTGCAGCATTAGCCATGTCTCACCTGCCTGCTGTGAGCTCGAGACTGTACTTGACTGAGTAAGTATGATACGCCTGGTTGTGCATTTTAGGGTGAATGGCCAGTGAGGCAGGCCCACTCCTTGTTCTGTGAGGCGTCGAGCAGCGCTTGATATAACATGTGTGAACCCCCAGACCTCCCCAGCAGTCCACGCTACAAGGAGGCCTCGGATTACTCCAGATCATCTTGCCATGAGTTCCTGAAATCTAACAGTACCGTGTCCCATGCCTCTGCTAGTGGGAGCGTCCGCAATCCCAGTGCGTCCTCCCGGCCCAACGCCTCACTCTCCGCCTGCGCCCAGCATGTCAGTGAATGTTACCAGGCTTTTATATTCGGCGGCTCTGGGGATTTTCAGCACCTATTAATTAGACGCTTGGCTACAATCAGGCCGAGATCTATGAAACGGGACGTGACTTTATACTTATTATTTCTACGGTTTACCACGCATGCCTTTACAACGATTTTCGTTGTAAAGGCGGTAATGGCATATGGGTGGTAAAGGCAGTCAGCGCTCTAGACTTGGAGAAAATAAGCGGTGGGTGTTGGACACTTCCTGGCCAGACTTCCTTCCTTCCTGCGGCTTGGTGAATAGTTTTTTGGGCAGGGTTGGGGTAATTTTCAGAGCTGGGGGCTGGATTTTAGGGGTCAGGGCGGGGGGTAGGGGTAGTTTTTAGGACTTGGGGCCGGTTTTAGAGCTCAAGGTGGGGGGCTGGGGTGTTTTTAGTGCTGGGGTCAAGGTAGTTTGTAGAGCTGGGGCCGGTTTTAGGGCTCAGGGCGGGGGGCTGGGGTGTAACCTTTACCACACATATGCCTTTACCAAGCACGCCTTTACAATGAAATTAGTTGTAAAGGCATGGGTGGTAAAGGCTAACGTGGTAAAGATGCGGTTGTGGTAAAGACCGCGTTGTTAAGGCATGCAAAAGTAATTGCATGCGTGGTTCCGTCATACAATGGTGCAAAACTGGTAATAATAAGTAAAATGTTCAGGAGACAAAAGGAACAGCTGTGCATGAACTTGAATGGTGTGCACATGAGAACCGTGAGGACAAAATTTTTGGTCCCACTGAGGCACAATGAAGGGTTTCAGGGGAAAAATTTGAGTTATGTTTTTCAGCAAATGCATCACAACAGATGTTTAGAAGTGGCAAGGCTAGTCTGCCAGACAAAAGGGCCGACATGTAACCTTAAACTGTGCCCACAGCAAAGCCTTGCTGGGCTAATGACAAAACATACGATAACACATCTAATAACTTTGCCTGTAAGGGATCGAGGTGATGATCTCTACACCAAGCCACAAGCTTCTTGTAGTACCCTAATTGTTTTGGTTGAGGGGCCTCTGGTTGCAAAGATCACATCCACCACTTTAGACAGCAAATCAAAACTGTTCAGATGTCACTGATCAATGTACAAGCATGAAGGTGTAGATTGTGGATATTTGGGTGTAGGGCCCTGCACTGTTGCTTATAGAGAGGAGGTCCTCCCGAAGTAGTAGCTGGAACAGAGAGCACATGCTCAGACTCAAGGTCTCTGGGCACCACACTCTCCTGGCCGAATCCAGTGATATCAAAATGACTTGGGCAGGTACACCCTGACCTTCATCAGTCCCCTAATACATTTCCTGGAAAAAACTCAAGTGCTTAGTCATCTCAGCACTCCTGGTTCTGAGTAGAGGGAGTAAGGCATGCCCCACTGGTTGTAGATGTCCTATACCACCCCAGGATGAAGACTCCATGTAATAACCACCAGCTGACACACCCTCAGTTTGTCTGCTCTGGTAGAGAAATTTCCTGATGATCCGCTACCTCTCATGGTGCAGGGCCTCCTGGCACGGATCCAATAGCCCACACTACCCTGCTTGCTACAGTACCATCCAGGAGCTATGTTGCTCATAAGAAACTGTACCAGCCTCCTTTTGATGGTCAGACGTTAGATGTTCAGATATTGCCAGATGACAAAAGCTTGAGCACACTGATGTGGCGTTCCAATGGAAACCACAAACCCCTGATCACCACCTCTACTATATGGCCTCCCCAGCTCACAGATGATGCATCAGTCACTGCTGTTAACTATTGGTGGGTTAAGCACAGAACCCTGCCGCAAGTCAGATTAATGTCTACATGCCAACACAGATGGTCCAGGGCCGTCTTCTCTGAGATACAGATGGTGTCGGACAGACTGCCCTGGTCCTGGGCCCTGGTACTGGGAGGATTGCATGTGCCATGAAACACGAGACAAGGAGAAGGCATGAGGCTAGGAGTACAAGAAGCTTCAGAACCAGGATCAAACCCAAACATCAGGATATCCTTGAATGTCTCGTACTCACTGCAGTGGTGGAATGGCCCTGAAAACCACTGTGTCTGGGACAGGCCCTTTCAAGGAAAATGTCTACGCTTGCAGGTGGGCTTTGGATCGCTGATGGTGAACTCCAGGGATGACAAGAAAACAACGCTCGTCCAGAGGTAGTCCGTGACTGACTTAGATTAGCCTGCCTTGAGCAGCCAGTCATTGAGGTATGGGAAAACATGTATTTCCGACCTTTAAAGATGAGCAGCGAAACTCTACTATCAAAATGGTGAACGTCCTAGATGAGGCAGAAAGGTAGAATGACAAACTGGAACTTGTTGGAGCCCATAGTGAACCTCTGGTAGTGTCTGTGGAACTGCAACATCGTCATATGACTATCATCCAAGGACATAACCCAGATGGGTCCAGGACAGAAAGACACTGAGCCAATGTTAGCATTTTGAATTAGTCTTCTTCTATAAAAAGGCATTTAGGGGTCTGGTATGGGTCTGAAACCTCCATCATTCTTGAGGCATGAGGAAGTAGTAAGCATAATGGCCCTTGCCTATCTCTGCCTCCAGAACCCTCTTTATGGCACCCTTAACAACGAGAGGGTTGACTTCTTGCATAAAAATATAAAACATTTGGCATGTCCTGGTTAAGACTTGTCCTGGTACTAGAGGGTGTTGGGAGGGGGAGGGCGGTTTATGAAACAAATGGTAGGGCCTAGCCCTCGAAAACCATTTGTAACATCAATTGAGCTGACAAGATGTATTCCCATCCAGGAAGGAGAAATAGGATCCTGCCCCATCCTGGCTGGCTGTTGCTATGGATGGGTAAATCAAAGCAGCTTGGGGGCTGCTGCAGCAGTGGAGGAGGAGGTAGAAGATTGCTGCTCTTGCTAATGGACAAGTTACTTACCTTCGGTAACGATATATCTGTAAGAAACATTAGTAGTGATAGATTTCTTACCTTAGAATATCCCCAGGCGTCAGACTGGATCCGGAAAGTTTTCGTCAGCAGTACCCCTGCGCGTCGGTAGGTGGCGTCGTGCGGCTCCGCGTCCGTCGTTGGCGTTGTGGTCGCCGAGATGACGTCGCGGGCGCTACTTAGACGACGCCCACGCGTGCTGACGTCAGTTCTGTACACGACTTTCCGCGCCAGGAACTCAGAGCCATGCAAGATACTGACCACTGGTGCATTGAAACTAGGGCCCTGAAAGGGATGACCTTAACCCTAGAAATCAGTTCGCAGAACGGGGAGGATGGGTGGGGCGGTAAGGAATCTATCACTACTAATGTTTCTTACAGATATATCGTTACTTGTCCATCTGAAAGAAACACATAGTGATAGATTCCTTACCTTAGAATAGATACCTCAGCAATACCAACCCCGGTGGTGGGTCTGCGAACTAAGATCACACCAGAAAGTCACGGAGAACAGAACGGCCAAAGAAGCCGTCTCTCCGGACTTGGCTGTCTAGACAATAATGCT
This sequence comes from Calotriton arnoldi, assembly GCA_963921515.1. Taxonomy (NCBI): domain Eukaryota; kingdom Metazoa; phylum Chordata; class Amphibia; order Caudata; family Salamandridae; genus Calotriton; species Calotriton arnoldi. Next base: position 512,288 of record CAWUFW010006089.1, on the reverse strand, counting down.
TGGTAAACGTGTGCAGCGAGGCCCACGTGGCTACCTGACAGATGTCTTGCAGGGGGACACCACGTCCCAATGCAGAAGTGGCTGCAGTAGCTCTGGTGGAATGAGCACGCAGCCCCACCGGAGGTTCTTTTTTAGCCAAAGAGTAACAGGCTTTGATACATAAGACAACCCAGCGGGAGATAGTTCTCTTGTGTACCGCCCGACCTTTTTTGGTGCCAACGTAGCCAACAAAAAGCTGGTCGTCCACCCGGAACTGCTGTGTGCGGTTGAGATAAAAAGAGAGCGCACGTTTTGGGTCCAGACGGTGGAGCCGCTCTTCCTCTCTGGAAGGATGCGGAGGCGGAAAGAAGGTGGGCAAGGTAATAGTCTGCCCAATGTGAAAGGCCGTAACCACTTTTGGCAAAAAGGAAGGATGGGGCCTGAGCACAACCTTGTCCGGATGGACTGAAAGGAAAGGAGGCTTACAAGAAAGAGCCTGGAGCTCACTCACCCGCCTGGCGGATGTGATGGCCACCAGGAAGGCAGTCTTTAATGTCAAAAGACGAAGAGGACAGTTGTGAAGGGGCTCAAAGGGAGCGCACATCAAGTATGTCAGAACCAGATTCAAGTCCCACTGAGGCATCACGAAAGGGATAGGAGGAAAAAGGTGTGTAATGCCTTTGAGAAATCTATTTACAACAGGGGACTTGAAAAGAGAGGGCTGATCAGGGAGCCTGAGAAAGGCCGAAATAGCAGAAAGGTAGCCCTTGATAGTGCCCAGAGCAGAGCCCTGCTGGGCCAAAGAAAGAAGGAACAGTAGTACTTCAGAAAGAGGGGCAGAAAGGGGATCCACAGCCTTTGCTGTGCACCATGCCACAAATTTGTTCCACCTGCAGGCGTATACCACTTTAGTAGAGGGCCGCCTGGCCACCAGAATAACGTCACAAACTTCAGGAGGCAAGTCGAAGGGAATCAACTGCTGCCGCTCAATCTCCACGCAGAGAGTTGGAGGCTGGACAGGTTCGGGTGGAGGAATGTCCCCTACTGCTGCGACAGAAGATCCTCCCGAAGAGGCAGTCGGATCGGAGGATCGATACTCATACTGAGTAGCTCGGGATACAATACTCTTCGAGCCCAGTCCGGAGCCACAAGAATGACTTGGGCCCGGTCGCGCCTGATTTTCTTCAGCAGTCTGGGCAGAAGTGGTATAGGCGGGAAGGCGTACAACAGACCGCAACTCCACTCGCGACGAAAAGCGTCGCCGAGCGAGTGCCGCCTTGGAAATTCCATCGTGCAGAACTGATGACATTGTGCGTTCACGTCGGTGGCGAATAGATCTAACCAAGGCTCTCCCCACTGCTGAAAGAGACCTTGCACCACCTCCGAGTGAAGACGCCATTCGTGATCGAGAATGCACCTGCGGCTGAGTTCGTCCGCCCTGGCGTTCAGAGAACCTGCCAGGTATTGAACCACCAGGGACATGCCCTGATGTTCCAGCCATGTCCAGAGACGCAGAGCCTCCTGACAGAGGGTCCATGACCCCACCCCGCCTTGTTTGTTGCAATATCACATGGCGGTGGTGTTGTCTGTGAACACCTGCACTACTCTCCCCTTGACAGAGGGAAGGAATGCCTTCAGTGCAAGCCGGATCGCCCGCAGCTCCAGAAGGTTGATATGGAGCCGGGACTCCGCCGGAGACCAGAGGCCTCTGAACTCCGCCTCTCCCATGTGGCCGCCCCATCCCAGTAGGGACGCATCCATCACCACTGTAAACTCCGGTTGGTGAAGGGAGAGGGATCTTCCGTCGACCCAATGCCGGTTCGTGAGCCACCACTGCAACTGTCGTGCAGTGACCTCCGAGATCTGGACGTGATCGGACAGGTTCCCCTGATGCTGCGCCCACTGGAACTTCAGGTCCCACTGCAGAGCCCGCATATGCCATCGGGCATGATTGACCAGCAGGATGCATGAGGCCATGAGGCCCAGCAGCCTCAGAGTCACTCTGAACGAAACCCGGGACAAGGGGTATCCAGACTATCTCTAAAACCCACCTGTCCGAAGTGATGGTGCACCAGTGGGGGAGGTGATGGCGGAGCCTGCCGCCCACTGGCGTTTGATGGGCCTGAAATTTTGGACTAGGAAGGTTTGGAGGCAGTGGTGGCCGGGGTGGTGGTGGACTGACCCGCCCGCTGGCCCCTTTGTCCGCCACGGCGGAACCCGCGTCCGCGCTGAGACGATTGCTGCGCCGGCCTGTGGCTCTGTAGCGAACGCTGCGGGGCGCCCCTTCCTGTGCCACGAAAGGAGTGAAAAGCGGAAGGCGGAGGAGGGCAGACTACCGAGTGTCCCAAGGACTTGGCCGTAGCCCTGGAGTCCTTAACCCTCTCCAACGCGCTGTCTGCTTTGTCGCCGAAGAGGCGAAGGCCATCAAAGGGCATGTCCATAAGGGTGTTTTGGACATCCCCGAAAATCCAGTGGTCCTCAACCAGGCGTGACGGTGAACCGCCACCGTCGTTGCAATGGATCTGCCCAGTGAGTCGGCGGTGTCTAGGACACAACGAATCATGAACTTTGCTGCGTCTCTCCCCTCTGCAACAGCCTGGGCGAGAGCAGGCCGGGTCTCCTCCGGACACTGGGGCAGCACGTTCGCCACTGTATCCCACAGATTGTGGGAATAACGGCCCAAGAGGCATGCGGTGTTCACAGACCGCAGCGCAGAGCTGGTGGAGGAGAAAATCTTCTTCCCAAACTGATCCAGCTTCTTGGATTCCCTATCCGGTGGTGCGGAAGGGAAGGCGGTTGGGGAAGCAGAGGCTTGGACAACCAAGCTCTCTGGAGTGGGGTGTTGGGAGAGGAAAATGGGGTCACCTGGAGCCGGGCGATGGTGTCGGGCCACGTTCCTATCCACAGGAGCCCCTGTGGTGCGCCTGGACCAAGTGCCCAAAAGAACGTCAGAGAGGGCTTCATTGAAAGGAAGCAGCGGCTCCGCAGAAGTAGCTGCTGGCTGAAGCACCTCTGTCAGGACGGCCACAGTAGGGAGCTCGAGGTGTAGAGCCTCGGCCGCCCTACGCAACACCACTGCATAACTGGCGCCCTCCTCCGTAGCCACGGTAGGAGGAGACAGCATGCCAAGGTCTGGTGAGGTATCCAGACCACTGGTGTCCCCCAATTCCTCAGCCCAGTCCTGTTCAGACTCGCAGGCTGCAGCGAGAGGGTCCTCAGACCCCTCCCAGTCCTCCCCTTGCTCCTCAGGCTGTTCAACAGGTCTAAAATAAGGAGCAGGGACATGGGGATAGAAATCCCCAAGCAGGGTCGAGAACGGCATCGATCGACGCCGGCTCGGCGCCGTGTCCACTTCGGGGCTGAAACTGAGGTCGACGTCGGCCCGAGGTGCGGGCGGCTTCAGGATTGGTGCCGGTGGGGTCGACGTCGGTGGAGGCGTAACAAGGTCAACCGGCGTCGACCGGGATCCAGGCATGGATCCGAGGGTGTCCTGCGGCGCCGTGGCCGGAGCCGACAGCGACGCCGGGGCCGGAGCCGCCGGCGAGGAAACGCGAGGACACCCATGTGGGATCGCGGGGCCCGAAGGCGCACCGGCGGGACCCGACGGCTCAAAGAGGCGAGCCATGGCCGACAGGAACACCTGTATCTGGGCTGGGGACGCCGACGACCCCGGGAAGGGTGGGTAGTCGGGCGGCGACTCCATGGACTGCGCCGGAGCCGCGGGGTGGCACCACCCATACCCTCAACCACGTCGCGCGACCGGCGAGGGGAAGTCGGAGAACAATGGCGTTTCTTCGACTTCTTGTGCTTCGCCTTACCTGACCCCGAGTGCGAAGACTTGGATCCCGAAGATCGATGGTGATGACTCCGCGCACGGTCCCTCGACCTCCCTCTGGACCGGGACTTGGAACAGCGCGGAGCCGACTGCCGGGCTTCCAGCAACTTTCGGGACCGCTCCCGCAAAGTCTTCGGCGCCATGGCCCGGCAGTCGGAGCACGACTTGGGGTCGTGGTCGCGTCCCAGGCAGAAAAGACACACGTGCGGGTCCGTCACCGACATCATGCGGTGACAATCCCCGCAGGACTTAAAACCGGGCATCCTAACTGCACCAGGAGTTGAAGACTCGATGAAAAAATAGAGACAAAAAGCCTCAAAAAGTCAGTCAAAAATTGACTGGGGGTTCCTGCTCTTCCCGGATCTGCGCTTGCTGGCGCGGAAAAAGAAAGAACTGACGTCAGCGCGCGCGGGCGGCGTCTAAGTAGCTGCCGCGACGTCATCTCGGCGACCACGACGCCAACGACGGACGCGGAGCCGCACGACGCCACCTACCGACGCGCAGGGGTACTGCTGACGAAATCTTTCCGGATCCAGTCTGACGCCTGGGGATATTCTAAGGTAAGGAATCTATCACTATGTGTTTCTTTCAGATATGAACGGAGTAGGCCGCTACTGCTCTGAGCTGCGAATGGTCTGGGCCAGTTGCTGATCTGGCTGAGATGGTTACTGCTGTCTGTAGACTAGGCCTTGTGAGTAGCCCCTGAACATCCTATATTGTGAATGGAATTGGTGAATATGCAAGAGAAACCCTAGGGAGCGGGCTGCGGCACAGCAATCTTTCAAATGTTCCAATGCAGAGTTGTCCTTTTGCCAAAACAATCCTGAGTCATCAAAACAGCATGTCCATCAGTGGCGCCCTGCCCTGTCATCCACCAGAACATCCCCTGAAAACCCTGCCACATGCATCCGGGCATGATGCAAGAGCATTACACTAGTACCTATGGTACAACCCATAGTCTGTGGTATCAAGGTCAACACCCAATGATTGCCTGCATGAGACAGCTGGCAAGATGTTGCTGGCCACGTCCTACAATGAGTGAGTATATCAACCCAGAAGACCCACAGCATTCAGAGAATTTAAAGCCACATAGATCAGGAGAACACGTTTTTGCAGGCTTCAGTACGCTTATATTCCCTGTTTGAAGAAGCAGAAGGAAAGGAATTCGGGCAGACCTTACTCGTTAACATCTGCACCACAACTTCCGGAAGTCCGGTGATGACTGAGAAATGCAGGGTCAAAAGGGGCCAGTCTATGCTGCCTTGCCACAGGCTGACAGACTATAGGGGCCGAGCTTGGTTTCATCCTAGTGGCTATGAGAGTATCCTTAAGTGCTTCATTGAAGGGCAATAAAGGCGCTGTTGAGTTTGGCCCTGGGTGAAGAATATATTAAGTAGCTAAAGGACTTATACTGCCATACGTAGCACAACTACACTTCTTCCATTGGTGGACAGGTGGGGATTCCAACTCTGGAGAATGTGCGGGTCCAGGTTCCAGCATCTGTTTAATGGGGAGAAGAAAGTTGTTCACCTCCTCACCATTGTAGTCATAACAGGAAACGTGCTGCAACTCTTGGACTGTGTCCGAATCAGAGCCAAACAAGGCCTCCAACCTCGGGCAGTACTGGAGTCTCAAAAGAGGCTGTGAGTTAGGTTCAGTTATGTTTGTCTATGCTTTGCTTATTTCATAGCGCAACAGACTTGGTACAGGCCAATATCAGCTCTGGATAGGAAACTGGCATCGGTCTTGGATCCAGCACAGGAGCCGGCCACGGCACCAGAACTCAAAGGACTGGCATGGTCATTATGGCTGGAGCAGAAGTCTGGACTGGAGTAAGCATGGGGCCAGTTGCAAATCCTGCATATGGTCATCTGGCACCAGAGAAGGGAGTGCCAGCAGAAGTGCGACTAGTGGTCCTTGCAGCCTTGTGGGGCCCGAAGATACTCCTGTTGTAGTCAGAAGCATACTACAAATTTGTAGTAAGGTCTCTTTAAAGGCCTTTATATACTGCTGGGTCAACAGCAACCCATGAAAATTTGGGGTGGACCAGGACAAGCTGTGGAACTGGAGAACGGTTCATGGTGTGCTGACTGCACAGTTTCACTCCTGACCTCGAGTGGCGAGATGGGGTGGAATCCTTGCACTTGTGACATGCCATAGACTTCGAATTACCTGATGACTGGATTTTAGCACTGGAACAGCCCTGCAATCTCGAGCAGGACAGCTGCTTCGAATACGACCTCTTCTTGTGTTCTGCGACAAACTTTGAACCTGCTCTCTAAACACCTTCAGGAACATCGGGGTCCACTTATTGCACAACTTTGTATCGTGACAGGAGGTCAGGTATCAGAGAGCCAAGTCTAAGAATCCGTGATGGACATCTACTTCCTCATGGCACAGCTTGAACCCTGTGGTTTTGAGGGGAGACATTTCCTTTCTGCTCCAGCTACCAGATCCAGATCCACACCAAAGGGCACGGAAAGAAAACAGCAGACGTCAGCCCACAAGTAATGTAATGTAACTGAGTAAGATGGCACCCCCTAGCAGCGCCCAGGAGTTATTGTTTGATACTTCTCGGATCCAGTCTGGAACCTATGAATATACTAAAGATGAAGAATCTGCAATTAGAAGTATCCAGCAAAATTCCCCTTACAATAATGGGATCACAATTTTAATGCACTATTAGAATCATCAGCCTAACAATACCAGGTTCTGAATGAGGCCTTAATGAAATCACAATAGACTGCTACAAAATTGACTGAATTAGGAGTAATAGAAAGTAAAGACTTTGAAAAAATGCCTCAAAGCCACCTACTTAGCAGAGAGAACAAAATTCAAAGTTTGTCAAGCCTTCTGCATAACAGTATTAACATTAAAGTGAGGCTGATCACATTCTGTATCAGAATCTGTACCACCATCTGTATCCATGTTAGCCTTCTTCGGCATGATTTCAAACAGAGGCACATGCTGCTCAACAGACTGGGGAATCAGATCGAGTAATGTAACAGTGCTAGAGTGGTGTGTAAAGAGGTTGATACAGGATATGTTTCAAGTTTTCATTGGTAATCTCATGAACACCTGAAGTACTTGGAAAAGGTATATGCTTCACCACCCTTTTTGCAACAGATGGCAATAAAGGATGTGATAAATGAAACACCATTGGTACAGGAGAAAGCACATTTGACTGAAAATATATAAGAGAAAGAATGGGTGAATGAGGTGTGAAAGAAAGCTCCACTGAACCCAATTTCCCCAGTGAGAAAACAGTAGGAGGAGTATGATATCACTTCTTGGTGTGTAAAACAATCCTAGCTAGTAACACTAAAAAGTTGTGACATATCAAACTACAGCCTCAAATCAGAAACACAGAGAGGTGGATCCGGAATGAGTTTGGGGACCGGTGGCCCTCGGCTGTAAGCAATAAAGTCATATAATACACCACGGGAACTACGATCCGGAGCAGTGAACTGGTGCAGTTATCTCCCCTCACACCTCTGGAACAAGGGCGCACTCAATCGCTATGGCACACAACAAATCTGCAGCGCCCTAGAGATAACACCTCAACACTTAGCGAGTGCCCTCCTTTCAGGCCCTCCCTCTCCTCTTCCCTCCCTAAAACTAAGATGGGCAGACCTAAACCAGACAAACCTCAGGTGCAAGTGGGGGACATGTCTGATTCAGCGGGTAGATCATCAGAGACAACCACCTTAGTGGGACAACACCCAGAAACTTCACCCGATCATGCAGATCGCTTTGACGCAATCATGGCAGCCATATTGGATATCAAATCCACCCTAGACCCCAAAATCGACTCGCTCTGTATAGAGGTGAGACTCCTGCGAGAAGATCAAAAACGCCTAAAGGAACGGGTGCAAAACTCTGAATCAACCCTGGTGCCCCGGAGGCCCACGGTTAGGGGGACGGAGGAACAACTCAAGACACTACAAAAAGAGGTGGAATATCTACGCGATCGAGTAGAGGATCAGGAAGGTAGATCGCGAAGAAACAACGTAAGCATAGTGGGTCTTCCCGAGCGGGCGGATGGCCAAAGCATGGAATTGTTACTAGAGAAGTGGTTTGTAGACATAATTTTGCAAGGCAAGCAATCCAAGTTCTTCTCAGTGGAAAGGGCCCACAGAGTACCCGGGGGCCCCACCACGTCCGGTGGTGGCCCGTCTCTTCAATTACCACGACAGGGTCCACATCCTTCAGGTTACAAGAGCACGCGGACAGTGGACAATTGAAAATGCCACAATCCACATTTATCCAGACTACACCCTGGCGGTACAACAACGCAGGTCCTCTTTCCTCATAATAAAAAAAAAGCCTACGTGAACACAACGTAAAATATGCACTGCAATTCCCGGCCACCCTGAGGATGCAACATGGTGGCAAGACCACCTTCTGCACTACACCAGAGGCCGCATGGGAATGGATGGAACAAAATGGCCTGGCGGACACTAAAGACTCAACCTCCATACCCCAAGGACAATGGCAGATGCAAAAGTGTTGTGGGCAGCATTCCAGGCGCCGCCTACAGGAACCCACCAAGGCGCAAGTGGAGAAGGAAAGAGCACAAGCGGTGAAGAATGCTGAACGATACGCAGCACTTTAATCTGCCACATCCTCTGGGTCTGAACCTGTTAACCCATCGGAGGACATCCCTCCATAACAGATTCTCAAAGGGCAGCCGTGGAAGCAGGTGGTCCAGACGTCAGGCCCCAGACGATCTCATGTAACAGGATTTACACAGGTTTGCTATTGCTTTATGTAACTGCGAGCGCTGCCCGGGGCGGGCGCCTCGACCCTCCCTGCTTAAGCGCACTCATATAGACCATGCTGGGACCCAGTTCAGGAACTTATGCAGGCGGGCATAATGAGACTTACTTGTAGACCTTGCCCCCCTTCTTACCAGTCACATTGTGTGGCTGTTATAGACCTAGTATTCGTTGCTCATTACTATAGTTAATTTTACGTTTCTTATATTTATGCACGCTTACACAGTTTTGTATTGCAGCTTAGTGGGGATGGCTGACTGCCCGTTGGCGCAAAGGCCAAGGTGCGGGAGTTGGGGAATGTTATTAGTTATAATGCTTAACACTGCCCAAACACGAAAGCTGTCATTATGAAAGGACTCTATCACTCTTACGTCGAGCAGTACACATACACTTGCACATGTTCAGTGGACGCACCATTACGGAGGTGGGACATAGACCCTCACATCATAATTTTCTCATGCAAATAGCCGCACGGAAAGACAATACTACACTTATAACTTGGAATGTGCGTGGGCTGGCGGGCTGCGCTAAACGCCATCGGGTGGACCAATACCTAAGGAGGGGAGAGATCACTATCGCGCTCCTACAGGAAACACTCTTGACTACAGAATTACAGCCATGCGCAAGAGATGGAGAAGCATGGTAGTGGGAACCACATAGTCGGGCTATGCCAGAGGAACCTTGATATGGGTTGCACCGGGGACACCACTTGAGATACAGTCCACCCGCACTGATCCGAATGGACGTTATACAACTTTAGAGGTGATACTAAATGGCCGCCCAACAGCGCTGATCTCACTATATGCCCAACTCCGCTCAAGCCCAGTTTTTACAAACACTTACACCGGCGTTACTACAAAATCCCACTGTATCCACGTACTGGGGTGGGGTCTTCTATTGCAACCCCAACATAGCACTAGACCGCTCACGCCTGTCACTACAAGGCGCTCAATCTATCACCCTCTCACACTATCTACGGGTCTGGTCCTCCAGGACACACTTATATGATGCATGGTGCAAATTACACCTCACACTTAGCGAATACTCTCATCATTCCAGACTCCACGACCTGCATACTAGAATAGATCTGATATACTGTTCATCAGAAGCCCTACCAATAATATCACATGCCGAATATCTCCCCTGCACGCTTTCGGACCACAATCCCCTGCAAATACGATTGTCATGTGGACCAATCCGATCCAGTATCCAACTTGGCGTCTTCCCTTGGAAGCACTCAAAGACGCACCACTGCGCGATTCGCTAACATAATCTGTCACAATATATTTCCTAGACAATGAAGGTACGGCCTCCAACGTCGGTATAAAGTGGTCCTACGGGGACACATGATAAACACGATATATGAGGCACGCATGATACTTACAAAGTAGCTAGAGGGCCTGGAGGAAGAAATACGGAGTCACGAAAGGCAGCTACCCAAGAACCCACAGGCAGCACTCAAATTAGCCCAAACCCGTTTATCCCACAAAGAGACATTAGACAAGTTATGTGCATTGGATTATAAAGATACCTGGTGAAACAAGCATTTGCAATGCAATAGGTCTCGCAGTTACGCAAGTTTGAGCTATTGGCATTGTAAATGGCTATGCCTTTTATTTTGGTATTGGTTTTTAAAACATAAATAAAAGACATTGTAGTTTACAATGGCAATAGCTTAAGCTCGCGTAAATGCGAGACCTATTGCATTGCAAATGCTTGTTAAACCAGTGATGAGCTGCATTTCGGGAGTTGCAGTTTCACTTTTGACATTTCTGATATATGCTCATAAATCCTAGCATGCAAACTGCTGTTGCTAAGAAGGAAGCCATCATTCAAGGTGCCACACATGACGTGAGGCCTATTGTCGGCGATGGAAAAACAGGAACTCCTCGGTTGTAACGGGCCCCGCGTCTGTAGGAGTTCCTGCCACTTCTATCGAGCCGCGTGCTGCACAGAGATGCTGACAGTCACTCACTTATAATGAGAAGCATCGAAATACGAGTCTCAAAAGCCAGGGTCGCCGGCTACCTAAAAGGACTGCCAGAAGGTGCTCCAGGTAACATGGCACCAAGTAATAATATTGGAAGAAGGCGCCAGGAATGTGGTATAAAGAGCAGTGTCGTGAGTGGATCCTGCGTTAGATGGAAGCAGAGAACGGACCCATTTTTATCTTAAGTGCAAAGAAATTCGTCATTCTTTTTTTGGAGATTTTGGTGAAATGTCTGGCACCTGTCAGATCACTGGATCACCAGAGAAGCTCCTGAAGATAGTACATGAGCTGGGCGAGTAAATGTGCTTTTTGCAGATATATCTGCACACCTTGGAGGCCAAAGGCTACACTTCCAGCAAACTGCAAAGATTGTGGATGCGCCTTCTGCAGAAATCTGAGATGCACACGCAGCCTGAATCCTCAAGCGGCTATAGCATGGAGGTGATGTGGCTTAACGGCTGCGCTGCTGACCTTGGAACTGGGGGTCAACATCCTGATTCTGGGCAAATCGCTTATTCTGCCCGGGCCTAAAAAAACATTCTGACCTCGTGTAATGTAATCTGGGACTGAGGCAAAGCGCTTTGGTGCCTTTAGGACACGTGAAAATGCGCCAGTCACAGGGATTCACATGCAATAAGTCATCCGACTGGTTTATTTTGCTAGGTACGGAAATACGTGCGCGCAGACCGCAGTTCACATATTGCAGTTCCAGTGTATACGAGAGCTCACGGCTAGATGAAGCCGGAGAAGTCCGCCATAAAAGTGGAACAAGTAACATCTGTATTTTTTATTCGCCCACAGAACAAAATCCGGTTTAATTCGCTGGCGAAAAATAAAACCCAAGGCATCCGGATGAGTGCCTGTCCTTCAAGTACACCCCAGTCACCTCCCTGGTGACCGCCTATGGCCGCTTCTCTTCTAACCGCAGGGCTGTTTGCTTCAATTACAGGTCACCGGTTCTACTCCTAGTGAGACAGCTCGGTTGGTTAATGTGCGCGCTGCAGAGACCTCCCTGTTAACTGCAGCCCATGGGTTGCCATATTTAGCAAGCTAGTTTATAAGACTCCTCCCACCTGCTGTACAGTTCAGATCTGTGTATAATTTGCGGTTTTCCCATTCGGATCCCGGCATGTCCGCCTTTCCATTTCCAAAGGTCAATAAAACGGAACCCCCACAAACGTTCCATTTAATAGTAATAGTACCTAATAACAGCCCAGTTTGTGGTTCGCGCTGTATAGGCTGTGCTCAGTAGTATTATGGGGTACATTCCTGTAGGCAAACATCACATTTTAGGGGCACTCACCATTTTTCCATGGCGACCTTGAGCTCTGCGCAGGGGGTCTCGGGCGCTTCCGGTGCTTCCTGAGTGGCCTGCGGCGGGTGGGTCTCGCTGTCAGACATGCTGGAAAGTGCTTCAGTTTTATGCTAGGTCTTTTTTATGCTTTTCGGTGTCACTTGTTTACTCTCCGCCGTCTGTCCGTCCACTGCCTCCTCCCTCCACTTGCCAGGGCCTGCCTCGCACGCTCCGGCTCTCCACTGGACTGAGAGGAATCGTTCTGGCACCGGGCTCGGCACAGATCCTGCCGACATGCTAGCATCGGCGAGGGCCTCAGAGAACTGGTGCTCGTGACCCTCTATAGCCACCCGGACGCCGAAGATGGGCCCTGACGCCAGGGGAATGACACCCAACCACTCCGGGGTGCCTCGGTTAGATTCCTGGTCCCAGTGATCGGATCAACGTTTGGGGCGGATCCATGAGACCACGAAGGAGTCACCCTGGAACCGATGAAAGGCCACTAGGGCGAACTGATACCCCCAAACTATGCAGACCCTCGGGTGGATTCATGGCCCCAGTGAAGATAACCGGCGCCCTGAGAAAAAAACACCCTGGGCTAGAGACCGTGGGGAGGGAGGGAGTGGAGTCAAGAGAGGGGGGTAACCTCGTGGTGGAGAGCGAGGGAAGGCAGGGAGGAGGGGTCACTGAGGGTGCGCTCAGGACACTGAAGCAAGGGAAAGAAGAGGGTGCATTGAGGGGTACTGAAGGAACGGAGGGACACTGAGGGAAGGAGGAAAGAAGGTACAGCCAAGGACACGGAGGGAGCCGAGCAGAGCGTGCCCAGGCTCAAGGACCCCGAGGGAGGGGTCAGTCAGCCAAGCCAGTGAAACCGGGGGACGGGGAGACGTGGCGCAGTTCCCAATGCACCTGTAGTTAAAGTACTGGCCTCTTGTAACGCGTTACATGGAATCTGAATACTTTGAAGTATAGAAACCCTGTTCACTTCCCAGCTCTCAGGAGAGGGAGGGTTTGCTTTACTGTTTAAAGTAACCAGTCTGTGTTTGCCAGTTGGGAATTTACACATATTGACATCAAATATGTTGTGATACAGAGCTTTGGTATAGACCGAGTTGGGGACTGTTTGCCCACGCGCTGCTCGCCGCAGAATACAGGGGTATGATGATCCAGGGGACAGAGGGACACAGAGGGGAGACAGGGTACCGAGAGAGAGGGTATGAGAAAGAAAAGGACCGAATGAAAAATGAATGAAGCAAGTGAGTGACAGGAGGAAATGAGAACAAGGGAGGTGAAAAGGGGAGGAGGGAAGAAAGGAAGCAGATGAGGCGGGAAGGAGGCATCAACCCGGAAAAGAGAGAAGAAAGACGGAATGCAGAAAGGAGCCATAAAGGAACAGAGGGAACGAACGGAATGAGTAAAAGGAGTGACACAGAGAGCAAGGTGAAACGGAGGAACAGAGCGGGCAAGGGACGGAGGGAGGAGAAGGGAATGAATGAAAGAGGGAAGGGCTTGGACGAAGACAGACATGCGTGAATAGTGTAAGAGAGCCAGAAATAGAAACCCAGCTAGAGACAATCTAGTGAATGGGTGGGCGGGAGAAGGGATCGATGGACGTAGGAATGAAATGAATGAATTGCTGAATGGATGTATATTGCGCAGTCACGTTCCCCGTAAGAAGACTCTGCGCTGTGATGGTGGTGGTGGCAGGGTTAGCAGAACGCATAGCACATGCCCTGACCCTGCTGCTGCCTCCGGGGTCAACACAATGTATGTAACAACCCAGGGCCTGAAGTTTGCGCTGGAAAAGACGAAAAGCTGAATATGATGCAACAGCGGCCTCCAGTGGTCACGGCTCGTTTAGTCTCAAACCTCACTACTTGTTACTGATGGGTATACTCAGTAAAAATTATTTAAACAAGCATTTGCAATTACAAAGCAATTATCACGGCACTGCGCTTAAACTTTAAACACCGTAAGCTAAAGCGCGGGTGCTGTGATTGCTTCAAAAGTAAAAAAAAAATAGAAAAGCATTTTTTTTCAATTTCTTTCCTTTTGAAGCAAATACCGTGCGGCAACGAAAGCAAAGCGCGTGCATATGCTGTGTCTTCAGCTAAGCTGTTAGACAGACGTACGCGTGCACATGTCCTGTCCCCCTTCGCCCACCAAACCGCCAACAATAGGTCTCGCCAAGGCGAGCAGCGCATGCGCTGCATCGCTAGGCGAGACCTAAAAACATGGAATGAGTGACAAGGCCGGCAGGACACTGGCCTGGCTACTAAAGACAGATACGACCCACACACCAATCGCCACCATATATAACTCAGAGGGTTCACCTGGTTAATACACAAGCTGAGATAAACTCAGCCTCCCAACCGTACTATGAATCCCTCTATAGTGCCCCCCTGCTGCAAACGGGGACAGACTTACTGGCATTCTTAGAGCAAATAACACTACCCCAAATCCCGCCCAACTATTACAAAACTATGGAAGCCCCCATCACAGCTATCGAAATAATGAAGGCTATACAGCAGCTGGCGAGAGGGAAGACCCCGGGGGCAGATGGCTGGCACTTAGAATTTTATGCCACTTGTAGCACCCAAACAGTTCCACACCTTCACCGTGTGTATTTGGATGCATACGAGCGGGGCACACTACCGCCGTCGATGCAAGAAGCTGTACTGGTGGTGCTCCTGAAACCTGGCAGGGACCCACAAAAAATGGGATCCTATCGCCCATTGTCATTACTAAACACAGATTACAAGATATTGGGCAGGGTTCTAGCCAACAGACTGACGGAGGTCACACAACTATTAGTGCATCCGGACCAAAACAGATTCATTCCTGGCAAAAATACTAGCCTCAATTTACGGCGCCTTTTCCATTTAGTAGACTGGGCACGCACATCGGGGGAGCTGGCGTGGATAGCCTCCTTAGACATTGAGAAGTCATTCAACACACTGGGCTGGGAATATCTGGACGTGGTGCCAGCACGATATGGCATCGGCCCCAAGTTCTTGAAATGGATTAGATTGTTATATAGCGCACCACAGGTCAGGGTAAAAACTGGCTGCTTTATCTCAGACTCGTTCCATATCAAGCGTGGCACCAGACAGGGCTGCCCCCTATCACCTATTATTTTCGCCCTGGCAATGGAGCCCCTGGCATGCACACTGCGGAACTATGCAACAGACTGGGGCATCAAAGTACACAATCAATGGCATATAGTCTCATTATATGTGGACGACGCATTGATCTACATCCGAGAACAACCTGCAGAATTAGATGATCTGATGGCACTATTGGAATCTTTTGGGCATGCCTCTGGTCTCAAAGTAAATTGGGAAAAGTCCCTCTTATTCCCGATGGCGTTCCAATACTTGGAACAGCAGGCGGCTCTCCCACAGGCACCTCTTACCTGGACATACGACTCTTTTAAATACCTAGGGGTGCAAATATATCACTCGCATGCGGACGTCATAGAAGGCAACTTGGGGAGGGCAATCACCAGGGCTCGCTCTTCCAAGTCATTCTGGACGGAGCTACCTCTTTCCCCAATGGGACGAATAGCTATATCCAAAATGCTATTACTCACTTGTCTATTGTACTATTTTGCGACACTACCATTCCCATTGCCGAGCAAACTGTTCCGGGAACTGAAATCAATACTAACTTCCTTAGTTTGGGGTAGGTCTAGAGCTCGAGTAGCCCTCACGAAACTTTACGCTCCAATTACAGAGGGGAGATTAGGGGCGCCTAACCACGAGAAATACTACGCAGCTGCACAGCTGCAATGGCCGATGAGATGTCTAGCGAACCATAATATCTCCGAACTCAGATAAACCCCCACCCGGCACGTCTTCAGGAAGATCCTCAAGCCCTGACTGGAGCTGCTTCTCCCCCTCCTCCCCCAGTGCCTTGAGACCCTCACCGGCGAGTAGAGCGCTTCAAAATTCCCTGATTGATTGAACTGAGACAATGGTCACCACATAACAATCAAACGATGTTACTGGAGTAGCTGGGTGGATCGAACATGACGATCCCAAAGCACCCTGACAACATTTTAATGTCCACAGCACGTAGCTGTTGGACCCGATATGTATGGTCTGCGCACTCACCCCCGCCCTATACCCCAGACCTACCTATAGGAGTGCTTCCCAACTCACAAGTAGGTATCCGTTGCCTGGAAATGGCGGAATGGCATACTGCAGGACTCACGACCTGGGAGGACCTATGTGTTGAGTCCGTACTTTGCGAATTTGCGACACTAGTAGAGGATTATGGAATATCCCCCGGATCATTTCTACTATACGCATCACTAACACAATGGATATTCCAGACGTGGGGTACTAGGCAAGCCGAACCAAAAACCTCAGACATACTCCAAACGCTCGACACACGGCACGTGTAGGAGAGCAATCACTATGCTATATAGCTTGCTCAAACCAGATTCCGCGACCCTACGGCCCCCTTAAGGGACAACTGGGATACTGCACTTGAACCCGCACTAACAGATAAACAATGGGTGCAAGGGTTGTCATATCCAAAAATAATATCAATCAACACCCGAATCAAATTCACACAATTTAACTATCTACATCATACCTATTTAACCTCACACAGACTAGCGTGGATGTATGAGGGCTCCACTGACATCTGTCCCCGCTGTTGAGGCACTGAAGCCACGTTCCTACACATGGTGTGGGACTGCCCGAACATAAAAACATACTGGTCCAAGGAGGAAACCACTTTATCAGAAGCCACTGAGACCTCAGTTACAGCACAAGAGCTGCACTTCTTGCTGGGAATTACCAAACGCACGACTGGGAGGAAAAATATCAACACATTTCTGGATTTGGCGCTTGGACTGCCCAAACAGACTGGCCATGACATGGAAGTCAAGTCTACCCCCATGCACACGCACATGGCTCACAGAACTTAAGAAAGCGCTGATTGCAGAACATACAGAGTTACAGGACACCGCACACACACACATGCTACAGGCTCTAGTCCCCCAGATTGGCAGAAGTACTTAACATATGTAAAATCAAAACTTCACAAACACGAACATAACGGCAATTTGAGGCAGAACTGACCTCCATGGTGACGTTCCGCTGCAGATCTCTCCATTAGCCGGTCCCTACTGGGGCTGCTGTGTCTGGTCTCTCTGTTGCCCCGGCCCTACATGCCCTCCCCCATGCTCACCCACAGATACAATAGGTGGAAAGTCTTACACCCCTTCCCTGGCAAAGTTAAGCTATAGTGTAGTCTCACCTCTCGAATAAATACCAGTGTACCCGTCAGACAAATCTACCACACATTACACCGACACGAATCACGCATGTACGGGTAATTTACATAAAGGGTCTGTACAACAAACTTATAGGGCATATACCGTTAATAAGCTTTGCAACAATGATACAGCAGACCCATCATACATTGTCAATATCTGCATATATACTATGTATGTGTAACTCTGCAACTCGGCACAAAATGTTATACTTAAATTCTTGCACATCCTCAACTGCTCTGTTGTCAAAGTATGTTAAAATAAAAATCAATGAACATTATTGAAGAAAAAAAAATCAGAAACACCAACAGTTGACCTAAAAGACGTAGTCACAGCCATTAGTGTCTCGCCGCTGCCTACAGCGGGGGTCAATGCGAAAACCAGTTCCAAGAATCAGTATCACACTTCTTTTCTTATACTTTTCACCTTCTGTGCCCCTTGTATTAGAAGAAATCCCTGGAAAAATACATCCTACAGAAAGCACTGGTATCAGTGACACCAAAGAAATAGTAATACCTTACTCTCCCACCAAATGGTGCTAAATCAAAGGTAAGAGGCTTGGACTTTTTGTAGGGTTTGTAAACAATCTGCATTGAACCAGGTAGCAATAGAACAGAGGCATCAGGACGCTGGAGGAAGTGAGCCTCGGCTTCTAATATTTTACATTGGGCCTGTCAACCATCCCAGGGATTGGGCTCTATAATCCTGACCTTTGGTTATGTTCTAAAAAGAAGTACTCTTTTAAGGTATGCAAATAGCCTTATTCAATTTAAGTCACTTCGTACAGCAGGAATACTTGTTATGTCGCTATGGGCCTTGTTTATAAATATGACGTGAGCCCAGCCATCTGCCAGGGGGCAATCTTTGTCACTGTGGCAGACTAATGCCTGCCATATTCTGAGATCTCGGCCTGATTGGTGGATATCCTTATGCCTTCAGTCGAGCTATCAACACTGTGGCTCCTCTGAAGAATGTGGAGCGGCTGCCATGGTTCATGCAGCAACTGAGCAAACTTTTTTTTTTTTAAACAAACTCCCAAACAGGTAATTGGTTTTTGGAGAAAAAAAATTAAAATATCAATAACCCTGACACCATGGGAGATTTCTACCTGGCTGAGGGGTCATTTTTCTATTCAAGACCGCCATGCTTTTCTTGACAATAGCAAACAAAATGTAAATCAGAAAGTTTGTTCTTAACAGGGAAGGTACTTGAGGTACTTAAATTGCCGGTACCAAGTACATAGGTGCAAGGTTTCCATCATCAGGGGCTCCTATTGTGTCAGACTGTGGCAGAGTGCCCTGTCTGCCAAACTTTCAATGAGGCCCTGAAAGCTCTCTCATCAGGGGCACTTTCAGATATGCATCTTGGAGTGGTGACCCCACACCGTTATTGAGAGGCGCTGCAAAAATAGGTACTGTGTGAGATCTTGAATCCTTCTTGCTTAAAAGTGCCAGACAATGTCCTTTCACAATGTTAAAAGTATCCTGTGGTACCAAACTTACCTGCATCAAGGACAGGACTCCGTCCTTAGAAACTTCACCTCTATTTCCACAAAAAGAAGACAGAAACCTACCACAAACAAATTTGTCAAACACGTCCTGCAAGCCTGTGAGGACCAGCCACCAAATTAAAACAACCACGCTTTATACATTGTTTGAGGTTTGCCTGCAAAGGCATACATAGAAGACGGAGAACATTTAAAAATTACACCAATCACCAAAGTCAAAACCCGAAAGAAAGAGCACGTTTCAGAAAGAGAGGTAGGAGGAGAAAGCCATCAGTGTATTTTGGCAGAGAGAAAAAAAACTTGGGCAGGGGTGATTGGTGATGCATGTGCAGTGGTTGGGACCCTTTCAATAATAAAGAAAACTCTCACTCGCTCTCTTAACAAATTTAAACATGACAGCTATCTTTCTGAGAAGCTTTCCAGAGTCCTTTGAATGGAGCAAGCATTCCCCGGTAAGTTGGGTAGTAGGGAAAGGCAGAAAGTCTATTTTGACCGTGTATACATGCCCAATTTAAGGAAAGTATGTGAATTTTAAATAAGGTGAAATAAATTGAGAAAGTCAGTGAACCATAACTATAAAATACTTGATACATACCATAACAAGAGTGTCAACGTAGTCCAAGTATTATATAATTAAAATAAAAAATAACCTGCTTTGCATTTGTATGACTTGGAAAGCTCACAGTTCCATGGTTTTTATTAAAATAATTGTCAATTTTCAGCAATGAGCAAGTTAGAAAATCGCAACACCAAAAGATAATTTAAATATTTTATAATTCCAAGAAACAAGGTATAACAAAAAGTACAATTTATTTGATCATACATTTAAAATAAGAACCATACAGTAATACATTAGGTTTGTTAATTCGGAGGATCAATATCCATTTTTAATTCTTGAAGAGATCCAGCTTTCTCTCATCTTAGCACAGTGTTACAATCCAGAAACATTCCTAAACTGATTTAAGTGAATGTAGCATATCATTCTATTTTTTAAGACAATTTGGACCACGTACCCATGCTTCTGCTTGAATGGGCTTGATGTTGGTAAGAAGCACCTCTTCATAGTTCCCATAGTCACTGAACTTCACAACTGCAGTTGTCCCAGAAGAATGAAGAGCCTCAATTACAGCCTTATAAAACTTAGAAGAAATCAAAAGTAAGAAAGTCACTTAAATGTAAAAATACTCTATTGAGTTCTAGGAACAACTTTGAAAATTGAATTGTACATTATATGACAATCATTCTTTGAAAATGAATGCAATCATTCTCTTTCAAATCATGCTAGCAGTGGCTCAGGAGGAATCCTAATTACATCATTATAGTTTAAATATAAATCACAATGTCACTATGTATATGTGCTATATATTTATCGTCTAATGGAAATGGGAATGAAGGCAGAATTAAACTTATAAGAAAACAATATTTAAAACATGAACTGATGGGTGAAATGTTACTCACTGACATATTCATCAAGATATACTGGTCTTTTACGCAGTCTTGTGCTTATTCTATTTGAAATAACATCCCTAGTTTGAGAATCTGAGTTATTAATAATTGCATCATGATTTCATTTATGATCATCATCAAGCAACTGCTTCCTGCTAAAACCAAAGCTAAGCACCACCACACAACTTTTATTCTGGATCCTGCCATCACAGTTTTGACAGCATTTTTAAACATCTTTATTACTCTTTATGCCATTTGTGAACTTAGACCACCGTGCACATCCAACCGGGCCTTAATCTCGATCACATCTCCCACTCAAACCTATACATCACTATTTTTTTTTCCAATGAGTCATAATACATTTTTCTCTTGTGTTGAAAATTGAACTACATTCTCTCTCGTCTCTCAAACCATTGAACTTCACACCTTTTCCCAAACTCCTCCACCCTGGACACAGAACAGTATTGGGTGCTCTTACTTTAAAAAGCTCAAAAGGGGTTTTCCAGTAGTGGAATAATCAGTCATATGGTAGGCAGTGATTCTTTGTTGCAATTTCTTTTTCCAATCTAGAGTATTACCTCTGGCTAGCTGGATACATTCCTTCAACGTTATATTAATTCTTTCAACAGCCCCGTTGGTTTCTGGTAATAAATAGAACTTTTCTTGTGAAGAATACAACAGGATATAAAATACATTTCTCTCTCATTGGAACAGAAATGGGGACAACTGTCTGACATAATCACACTATGGAAAGTTTCCCTCTTAAACATTTCCTCCAGAAATTGTATAACTCCAGAAGAAGAAATGTCTTGCACACAAGAAAACTCCACCCATCTTGAATACAAATCAATCAACACAATCCGATAAGGTGTTTGATGTTCACCTGTTAATGTTCCAATTATATCCGTGGAAACCTCTTCCTATGGGTGATTGGGAAGTCTCTACAATCATGGGTAACTGTTGTGGAGATAAAGTCTTATCACTGTTCCTACATTCTAAACATTCCCTGATAGACCCCTCTACTTCAGTGTCCATACGAGGCTACCAAAAATTGGCTCGTAATCTTTCCTTGGCCTTGACTACATCAACTGAAAAAGATGAGCCTGAGCCACCAACTTGCCTCTTAAACCAACTGGAGGTAAAAGTCTAGTACATCTTAATAATATGCCCTTGTCAATTGATAGTTCATCCTCAAGTATAAATCATGGGTTGTCTAGTGAATCATTCTGGCCCTGTTGAAAGGCTATCACCACCAAAAATACAGGATCTTTTCCTAGCTTTGTGATCTGAACAAGACTTAAATGAAGTCCCCCAAACCAAGTTTTTGAATTTTCTGAATGCCCAAAAAATTTCTAAAGCATCCCTTTCAATTACGGAGTAATTGATCTCAAAGCCATGCAAGCATCTAGAGGCACAGGCCTCTAGATTCAACTCTGTCTTTTCTGCAACAGACCTGCTCCTAAACCCTTCCAACTGTCATCTTTGATAATCATAGTTTCCTCGCCTGGCACACAGGCTTATAAAAAAGGTGTATTTTATAACTCAACTTTTCATTTTTCAAACTCTGCCTGGCAATTTCAATCCTATGAAAATTCAACCTGCTTACCAAGAAGTGCCCTCCGATAAATTGATTTATCGGCATAATTCTTGATAAATTATCCTTAATATTCTACCATGCCCAAAAGTGAAATGAATACTTCCTGGGCATGGCTCTTTCAAACTAACAAGTGTCTCTATCAAATCCTTCTTGGAAGCAACACTTGTCTCAGATGTATTGTGGCCCAAATAATTATTTTTCTCACACCAAACGTACTCTTGCCTTTCTTTAGGGTCAAACCTACATCCATAAGTCTACTTAAGACTAAACGCACGCGGTTATCATGTTCTTCCAAGGTATTACCATATATCAAAAAATCATCTTGATAAGACCACACACCTTTTATCCTTTTTAAATCCTTGACTATGACCCACTGAAATACAGAGGTTGCAGACAAACCCAAATGGTATTCTCTTAAACCTGTATGCCCCCTTGGGTGCAATAAAGGCAGTGAATTCCTGAAAGTATATACCAAACAACACCTGATGGAAAAGGAAAATATAAATTTTTAAAGTTTTAAATGACAACAGCTGCAAAAAGCACTTAAGCCCCAATGACAGTCTATGATTGCATTAGACTGGGGCCTAGGCGTGATTTCAGGCTCACCGCGATGGAGGACAGGCCAGATACACCAACCAGGTTTGAGCCAGTCAATGATATCACCTTTCTCACTTAGTCTTTTAAGTCCCAAACTTTCATGACTTTTAACAGCAGCTCCTCTGTGTCACTCCTAAGACCTCAGGAACAGCACTTAGAGGCCATGACCCACCGAGGCAGAGGCCACCAACAAGCTCCATTCAAAGTCCAGTTGGTACTGTTTAACTAGCCAATTCAGGTCAGAGGACTCTTGCAGCATGTTGTGTGCGCCTAATAGGCACGCATGAAGTCAGCCAGCTGATCCTTGGAATCCACATCTTTGTTCTTGGTTCTGGAAGGAGCAGGCCCGGTCCTTCAGGGCTTCTCTGAGGTCACACATAGCTAATCACATCCTCTTCAGATCATTTGTAGGTCCAGAAAATGGTTTTGGGGGGTGGAGGGTGGCTTGGGGTGCCAAATGTATGGTTAGCACTATCTAGTGGGTGGGAGGTGACTCCTGGGCCCTCCCTAACCAATGGAGTAAACATTCTCAGTGGCAACCATATCCACTTTTGCAGCAGTTCCTGATTTCCCTAATGCAAACAATCCCTCAATGCACTTTACTCCTAACATTTAATATGGAGAAACCCTTCCTCCCTTGTGCAAAGCCTATGTGCCCTTTCAGAGGTGTGGCCAGGAAAATTTGCATTCTGCAGCACTGTGGTCACTTAAAACTGGTTCTAAGGGAGCTCCCCTCCCACTGGGTTTGATGACAGCTTGGCTGGAAAGAGATGGGGTCGCGGGGGAAAAGGGTAGCCTCTTTTACAAGTTAACAAAGTTTCTGAATCCACCGTAACTGGTCTTCCAGCAAAGGGAAGAAAACACCTTCCCAAACCACGCCATTGCTCCTGCTCTATGAGCAGTTTTCACACCTCATTAAGGCCAAGCACTGGCTGGGCAACAGCTGGAGAGCCAATACAAATTATCACCAAAGAGTGTCAGGCAGGGAAAAGTTAACTTTGTATGTAATCAAAAAGGACTAGCCTATTTGTGACTGATTTCAGACTCAGGACTGTATGAAGAATAAGGGGAAAAAAAAAAAAACATTTAGTTTTCTGTAAAGCCCTCACCCACCAACCTAGTTGGTGGCATGCTTCATCATCGGGCCCACCCAGTGACACCAAATGTGTCCCGGGTGTGCTACAACGCCTGTGTTACAGCGGAGCTGGTATATTGCTGAGTGTGCGGTGTGAGTGACGTAAATGTGAAAAGTTAAAAGCTATACAGTGGTCCCAGTACCCAAGGGGGTTAACATTTAATATCTGGGCCTCTGTTAGCGTTAAAAGCAAGGCAATGGATGCGGGTGGAGCAAATGTTAAGAACTCCTACATCCGGTGTGTGGTCTACATGTTTCAGCCAGGCCTTTCTATAAAACTGGCTTTCCTCAGGACCGAAAAGTATGTGTAAGTGCGTTCTACACTTATAGTGAGTGTGTGATTTAAAATGTGTTGCACGCGCTAAGGTGCCTTACATGTGGGAGGGGGATTCCCTCCCCAAGCATTAGCTAGCGTTTTGTAGCAAATGCCCCTGTAGGGATATCCGGCAGAGATACTGACCGACTGTTGGTCAGGACCCTTTGAAAACCTATTGTGCTGTCGCGGATCCGACAGCACAATGGGTTTTCAAAGGGTCCTGACCAACAGAGCTCGGTCAGTATCTCTGCCGGATATCCCACAGGGCATTTGCTACAAAGCGCTAGCTAAGCTGGGGAGGAATCCTCCTACATGTAAGGCACCTTAGCGCGTGCAACACATTTTAAATCACACACTCACTATAAGTGTAGAACGCACTTACACATACTTTTCGGTCCTGAGGAAAGCCAGTTTTATAGAAAGGCCTGGCTAAAACATGTAGACCACACACCGGATGTAGGAGTTCTTAACATTTGCTCCACCCGCATCCATTGCCTTGCTTAACGCTAACAGAGGCCCAGATATTAAATGTTAGCCCCTGGGTACTGGGACCACTGTATAGCTTTTACTCACATTTACGTCACTCACACGCACACTCAGCATATACCAGCTCGCTATGACACAGGCGTTGTAGCACACCCGGGACACATTTGGTGTCACTGGGTGGGCCCGATGATGAAGCATGCCACCAACTAGGTTGGTGGGTGAGGCTTACAAAACTAAATGGTTTTTTCTCTTCTCATTCTTCATACAGTCCTGAGTCTGAAATCAGTCACAAATAGGCTAGTCCTTTTTGATTACATATAATAACCTGGGGGTATGGACTAGCTACCTAGCCCTCTCTCTCTCCTTGATAATTGCAAAGTTAACTTTGTAACAGTTACTTTTCCTCAAAAATATTTATAAAAAATATAACTTCACCAATGAATTGGGCTTTTAATAAATATGCAAAATAGGCTTTAAATGACTTATGTAGCCATTTTCTGTGAAGAGGTGCATATTAAAGTATATGGAGTAACATGCTTATTTTAATTTTGCATATGTTCCACTTTTAAATATCAGGGACCCTACCTTGTGGGCGGCAATGTGTACTTAGGGGGTAACTTTATATTTAAAAGCAAGGCTTTCCACCTGTCAATAGGAGTTATTTCGAAAGGTCTGTATAGCAGGTTTTCGGCAGCTGCAGTCTGGCTACAGAGGATAGGGCTGAAGCCATATTTTCTTTGTCACTGAAGTGGATGGCACAATCAGTGCTGCAGTCCACACACACCATTGAACTTTCCATGTCACATGTGTATTTCTGCACCATATACTATGGCCTTACAGGAAAGTTAAATATGCCAATTTAGGTTAAGCCAATTTTGACATGTTCAAAGGAGGAGCACAGGTACTTTACTCCTGGCTGGCAAGGGTAAAGTTGTTAGAGTTCTAAATCCTGCATAAACAAATAGAGTAAAAATTGGGGGGGACCACACTAAACAGACGTAGCACACCTATCCCAGACAACATAGTTAGGCATTTTTCTAACCTCTACATCCTCCAAGTAGGTTATCTCTTAGTACTGAGTTTTGTTCAGTGATTAGGTTCTGATAGAGTTGGATGGCTTAATTTTCGCAGGTGGCTTCTAGGGATTTAGAGTTCCTGACATCTCTAACACTTTGAAGGACCATAAAGGTGTGGAAAGTTCAAATTTTCTAAGCATTGTCTTTTCAGCTTCGCCCTACACTCTGGCTGATGTAAAGGTCAGACCAGGGTTGAGCTGGTGTGGCTAAACTCAGGTTGGTGATGCTGAAAGGGAAAGATAACTAAAATGGTAAACATTCAACTGTTAAGTGATATCAGCGACACAAGAGTCACATCGATCTTGTCTTAAGACCCAGCTAGCTAACTTCATCGAAGTCAACAATGTCTTGGACATCTCACAATTCGGATTCCACAACAACCACAGCACTGAGACCGCCCTACTTGCCGCCACCGACGACATCCGCTGTGAGAAGTTGGCCTGGCATATGCTGTCCACTAATTATAGTGGGCACCTTGCACCAGTCCAAACAACCCCTTATTGGAGATAGGTTAAAGACAACCTTATTGAAAGCTATCCTAGTGGTAGCTATGGAGAGCAGCCTTCAGGCTAAGTCTTGAAGGAATGTAAAGCAGCTTGTTTTACCAGTCTATAATCTCTTGAGTGATCAAATGAAAGAGCACCACACCAGGTATATATTCAAAATATATGTATTTATTGCTAAACACACCCCTCTAGTCTCTTTATGAGGCTAGAGTTCGAAGTACATAAGTTAGAAGTTATTTAAACACAGTAATAGCACAAATACACGTTTGGGCCCTAGGGGCGTACCAAACCATATACCAATAAAGTGGTATAAGAACCACGACTGAACTAGACACTAGGCCTAGAGCCTCTAGAAGTGCTTGGACCACAAGGAACCACCCAAGGTAGTGACACAGGGGACCCACGGGGGACGCGTGCAGTGTAAATACAAACCGCGATACGCCGTTGACTTCTATGGAGAAAGTCGTGATCGGGAAATTAAAGGAAAGGGACACTTAAAGGAGGACTTGGAGCAAACCCTTTGAGATCTAGGACTTTGAAGAGTCTCTACCCATGGGAGCACCGGAGTACTCGTGTTACCTCACCCAGGGAAGCCGGGTGCATAGGTGCCTTTCGGGGTCGGGTTTCGTCGTCGATTTGAATGGCGATCTGCTGCAAAGTGCTGCTGGCGACCAGGAGAAAAGTGTCCGGGTGGATCCAAGAGTGGATCGGAGTTCTGAAGAACCTGAAAGCAGAGGGGACAGAGTCGGGGTCACTAGCCAGTGACCAGGAAGGCGATGGACAGATGCCCACCGATGTCGAGTGCTTCAGGTGCGTTGACGGTCGTCTTGACTCTTCAGCCACGAGGTCCAGGAGGCGTTGTCGGCGACCAGGAGCAGGATTCGGGCTGGTACACAATGTCTGTCGAGTGCTGAGGTGTCGGCGACCGGATTGGACCCAACAAGCCTTGGCAACGGCAAGTCTCGATGCAGAGGAAGATCGTCGATGGTGCAGACCAGCAAGGTCTGGGGAACTCACCCAGCGAGGGTAAGTGAGGGCAGGCCTGGAGCAACCAGGATGCCAAGTTAGAAAAGATTGGCCTTCGTTAAGGGCTACTAGCCAACGGGCTAGCGACCGCGAAGGAGCCTCGAGACGCCGCACGTGGATCTGGCTCACAGGACACTCGTGGAGTGGAGGCCAGTGATCTTCGGTGCAGTTGGTGCTGGAGGCTAGGGCTACTCGGAGCCCAAAGCACGACTTCGGGGAGACCCAGAAGAGGATGCACTTGCAAATGTGCTCGGTGTCCAGGGGTCACGGTCTCAAGTCACCCACGATAGCCACGGGCCTCAGCTTTGCTGGGGACTCAGGGTAGCCTCGGGGAAGTCTGAGAATCCACCTCTGGTGATGCGATGACTTCGGCGTCCGGCGGGAGCTTCAGAAATGCGAACCGGACAGATGCTTCTTTGGTGCCTGCCAAGCAGGGGAGTCACTCCTTGACCCCAAGGAGATTCTTCTGTCCTCTAATCGTGAGTAGAGCGTCGAAGGTCCAGGATTCAGTTTCAGAGTTTCGTCCAGGGATAATCTAAAGTCCTAAGGACTGGGTTCCTATACTTATACTAAGGATAGGGGTTGGACTACTCTGTGGCCCCACCTATGGGTGGGTCAGGGCAGAGGGGTGGCTACACCCCTTTCCTTTGTCCAGTTCGCGCCAAAGCAGGGGCTGCAAGCCCCTGATCCGGTTTGAACTGGGGTATGCACTAGGGACACCAAGTGTGCCCCCAGTGCAGGACTTCAAAGCACCCGAAAGTGCTCCCGCCCAGCCCCAATACACATTATTCTGTCTGGGGAGGTGGTCACACCTCCCTGGGACAGGAAACCTATTGTCCAGGCCTCCCCTGCCGGAGTTTCGTCCAGCAGGAGGCCAGACTCGTGTCTGTGGCAGCAGCATCCATTTTGTGATGCCAGGGCTTTAGAAAGAAGTTACCGGCCAGGCCAGGGTTAACATGTCTCTCCCTCTAGAAGGGTGGAATGCTACCCCCGCCGCCAGAATTGGCGGGGGGTAGTATTCCAAGATGTTTGACACCAAACACGACATGTTTAGGTGCAGCCATTCCAAAGTTAGCATTTAACGCGAGGTTATAATGCGCTTAAGAGTATATGGTCAGGCTGCACTACAAACAGCATCAGAGAAGGGTCTCCGAACGCTGCAGAGGGGCCCTGCTCATGCAGGGGCACCCTCTCACATAGGAACCATGCACTCTGCCTTTAGGATTGATAAGGCCTGCCTTAGGAGTGACTATAGGTTTATATGTGTGTATGTATTTAGTGATATAGGTAACCTATATCACAGTAAGGAGTGCATGCACCACCTTACTCAGGCTGCAGTAGCAGACCTGTGGTGTCAGTTTGGATGGCCTTCCAGGGGTGGCATAATACATGCTGCAGCCCCTGGTAGGCCTCTGAGGTACCTATGCCCTTGGTACATAGTATACCATATACTAGGGACTTATAAGGGCACTCCAGATTCCAATCAGAGATGTGCCTAAGGCACATGGAAACCTTTTACAGAGAAAGCAGATAGACTGGGGCCCTGAATAGCAGGATCCCAGTCCAACTAAGTCATAAACCAGCAAAACACCATAAAAAAAGTGGGGGCAACCATATAGTCAGATTCCACCTTCCTACATAACCCCCCAAACGAAAGGAGATAAGGCTAACCTTGGCCAGTTGAGCCTTCATTGACTAAGTGGTCATATAAGGAAGCACCTGCACTAGCATGGTTGCCCCCTGTCTTATGGTCCACTAAGCAATCCCTCACCCTAAGGGTATGAGAGGGTCTCCACCATGGGGAATCACTACCTGTGGTGTGCTTAGGTAAAGTACAAGGCTGGTGAGGTGTCTGAGTAGGGAAGTGAGGCCCTAGGAATGTTGGCCTCAGCTTCCTCAGATCACTGGTCACCATGTATGCCTGTCTTTCCATGACTGAGTTGCACTTTGCTCTAAGGGTCAACCTTTGGCTGCCTACAGCTGGGGGTTGGGTCCCTTTGGATGGACTACTGGAGGGACAGGGCAGGTTTGGAACCTTCAGGTCCCAGGTTTGCCCTTGCCTACCAGAGTCCTTCTGGGGAGGTCCCTACATAAAGGCATGGGGGATCCCTCAGTGTGTCGAGGAGTTTTCACCTGGCTAGGGCTACTAGACTGGGTGCCCCTAATCTGCTGATGGGGGTTCCTCTGGACAGGGGGCCCTGGGGGTCCACTGACCTCCCTGACCTCTGCAGCCCTGGGCTGGCTGAGGCAGGGTAGAGAGGGGCAGGTTACCTGCTCCAGACTGGGTACCACCTTGGAAGGGTCCTCTGCCATCAGGGGTGTGGCCAGGCCAGGCCTGACTACCTCTGGGGCAGTTCCTTCACTAGGGGTAGGGTCAGTTCCCTGAGGAGGCTGACCCTTACCTACTGTCTGGAGGGAAGAAGACTTTTCTTCAACCCTTGTGCTCTCTTTTGGGGGAGGTGGGCCATTCTTTCAGGCTCCATCTCTCCAAATTCTTGGGCTGGGGCTGTGGCCATTAAAGCCCCACTAACCTTACAGGGACGCCCAACATCCTAAGGTGGGTTTGGTGTTCAACTTCAGCCCAGGCTGAAATCTCCAGATCATTGCCCATCAGGCAATCTACAGGTAAGGTGGGGGACACTGCCACTCTCTTTGGGCCTGTGACCCCTCCCAGCTGAGATTGACTATGGCCATGGGGTGATCTGTTCTGACACCATCAATGTTGGTCACCTGGTATTTAAACTCAGGTAAAAGCTGGTGAGAGGGGGGGGACTAGTTTCCCTGCCACCATGGTGAAACTAGCCCCTGTGTCCCTAAATGCCACAGCTTTCTGACCATTAATCATTGGCTCCAGTCTGTACCTGCCCATTGCTGTGGGACCCATGGTAAAGGTGGCAAATCCTACACCACCATCAGAGTCAGAGGAGTCTGTTGAGGGGTCCCTGTCTGAACCAGGGCCCACCTCTGTTCCTGTTGCAAAAGCACCTAACTTTTGGGTGCACTACTCCCAACTGGAGGATTACTACTGGTAGTACCAGGAGGGGGTAGTAGTTGCTGGGGGAACATTTTCTTTATTGCCAATCCTGGGGCAACTGGGATCAGATTTCCAGTGCCCAGGCTTTTTACAGACATGGCAATATGGTTTCTTTTCAG
Source organism: Calotriton arnoldi (assembly GCA_963921515.1). Taxonomy (NCBI): domain Eukaryota; kingdom Metazoa; phylum Chordata; class Amphibia; order Caudata; family Salamandridae; genus Calotriton; species Calotriton arnoldi. Next base: position 482,280 of record CAWUFW010006089.1, on the reverse strand, counting down.
GAGAGGAAGGAGTTTGGGACCCACCCCAGAAGAGGAATTTTGGGGCCCTGTAGTGGACTTATCCTTAGATTTATCCCCACCTTTCTCTTGGGACTTAGTAGAATCTTTCTTCTGGTCACCACCTTGATTTCTAGTTTTTACTCTGGTTCTGACCCATTTGTCTGCCTTCTTTCCCAATTCTTGGGGAGAGGTCAGATCAGAGTCCACCAGATACTGGTGCAAAAGCTGGTTTTGACAATTATTAAGGATCTGCTCCCTCATAATCAAATTGTACAATCCTAAAAAGTCATGCACTTTGTTGCCATGTATCCAACCTTCCAGAGCCTTTGTAGCACAATCTACAAAATCAACCCAGTCTTGAGTCTGAGCTTTTTGGGTGTCTCTGAACTTCAACCTATACTGTTCAGTGGTTAGGCCAAACCCATCTATCAGAGCACTCTTCAAGACTGTGTAATTGTCAGCATCCTCTTCTCTTACAGTGAGGAGCTTGTCTCTACCTTTGTCTGCAAAGGAGAGCCACAAGATTGCTGCCCACTGCCTCTGGGGGACCTTCTGAACTTTACAGGCCCTCTCCAGTGCAGTTATCCATTTGTGGATGTCATCCCCACTCTGGTAGGGAGGGACAATCTTGTTTAGGTTTCTATGGTCATAAGACCTTTCCCTATCTCTAGGGATATTGCTGCCACCATGGGACTCTAGTCCCAACTTTCTTCTCTCTCTAAAGAGATCTAGGGACTCCCTGTCTATAGCCAGTTGCTTCTTTTTGATTTCAAGCTGAGCTTCCTCATATTGAACCAGCCTCTTTCTTCTCTCATGAGAGGATTCCCTCCTATGAGATGAGACAGAGCTCCCTATGGAGGTGCCAGAGTGGTTAGACTCCTGAGAAGGAGACCTAGACCTTCTGGGCACACTCATAATCCTTCCTGGGGGACAAAGAGGGCATCATTCTGATCATCCTCTTCATCTTCCTCAGGAGGGATTGGATTATCCAGGTCAGGGCCATTGTCGCCCTCCTGGCCAGTTTCAGAGGGGGCTGGGGGTATTGGTACCCCTGGTCCCATCCTCATCATCTGCCCCACCCTCAGCTCCTACCCCTTCAGTCCCCAAGGGCTTACTAAGGTCATAAGCCACCAACAACTCCTTGAGGTGTTGGGTGGTGGGGCTTTGACCTGTCCTTATTTTTCTCAAGTTGCATAAAGCTCTCAATTCCAAGAATGGGAGTGTATCATACTTGGAGGGTGGAAGCTCAGTGGCTTCCTGCAAGGATTCTTTAGATCCTACCCTTAAAGACATTACTAGTGTGGTGTGGTGTATGCACTACCTACTCTAGTGTGGCCTACTAAACTCTCTTGAGTTGTAGAAAGGGTTGTGCTATCCCTTAACACACAACTCTAAGTTCAGTAGAACTTACTGTATTCTAAGCTTAAATTATATGTACCTTAGGTACCTTTAGTGGTTTTCAGTTGATCAATTCAATTGAGATTATCTGGTAAAACAATAGCTAGCTGGAATCCCACCGCTGCCACCAATGTGAGAAGTTGGCCTGGCATATGCTGTCCACTAATTATAGTGGGCACCTTGCACCAGTCCAAACAACCCCTTATTGGAGATAGGTTAAAGACAACCTTATTGAAAGCTATCCTAGTGGTAGCTATGGAGAGCAGCCTTCAGGCTAAGTCTTGAAGGAATGTAAAGCAGCTTGTTTTACCAGTCTATAATCTCTTGAGTGATCAAATGAAAGAGCACCACACCAGGTATATATTCAAAATATATGTATGTATTGCTAAACACACCCCTCTAGTCTCTTTATGAGGCTAGAGTTCGAAGTACATAAGTTATAAGATCTTAAAATCACAGTAATAGCACAAATACACGTTTGGGCCCTAGGGGCGTACCAAACCATATACCAATAAAGTGGTATAAGAACCACGACTGAACTAGACACTAGGCCTAGAGCCTCTAGAAGTGCTTGGACCACAAGGAACCACCCAAGGTAGTGACACAGGGGACCCACGGGGGACGCGTGCAGTGTAAATACACAACCGCGATACGCCGTTGACTTCTATGGAGAAAGTCGTGATCGGGAAATTAAAGGAAAGGGACACTTAAAGGAGGACTTGGAGCAAACCCTTTGAGATCTAGGACTTTGAAGAGTCTCTACCCACGGGAGCACCGGAGTACTCGTGTTACCTCACCCAGGGAAGCCGGGTGCATAGGTGCCTTTCGGGGTCGGGTTTCGTCGTCGATTTGAATGGCGATCTGCTGCAAAGTGCTGCTGGCGACCAAGTGAAAAGTGTCCGGGTGGATCCAAGAGTGGATCGGAGTTCTGAAGAACCTGAAAGCAGAGGGGACAGAGTCGGGGTCACTAGCCAGTGACCAGGAAGGCGATGGACAGATGCCCACCGATGTCGAGTGCTTCAGGTGCGTTGACGGTCGTCTTGACTCTTCAGCCACGAGGTCCAGGAGGCGTTGTCGGCGACCAGGAGCAGGATTCGGGCTGGTACACGATGTCTGTCGAGTGCTGAGGTGTCGGCGACCGGATTGGACCCAACAAGCCTTGGCAACACAAGTCTCGATGCAGAGGAAGATCGTCGATGGTGCAGACCAGCAAGGTCTGGGGAACTCACCCAGCGAGGGTAAGTGAGGGCAGGCCTGGAGCAACCAGGATGCCAAGTTAGAAAAAGATTGGCCTTCGTTAAGGGCTACTAGCCAACGGGCTAGCAACTGCGAAGGAGCCTCAAGACGCCGCACGTGAATCTGGCTCACAGGACACTCGTGGAGTGGAGGCCAGTGATCTTCGGTGCAGTTGGTGCTGGAGGCTAGGGCTACTCGGAGCCCAAAGCACGACTTCGGGGAGACCCAGAAGAGGATGCACTTGCAAATGTGCTCGGTGTCCAGGGGTCACGGTCTCAAGTCACCCACGATAGCCACGGGCCTCAGCTTTGCTGGGGACTCAGGGTAAACCTCGGGGAAGTCTGAGAATCCACCTCTGGTGATGCGATGACTTCGGCGTCCGGCGGGAGCTTCAGAAATGCGAACCGGACAGATGCTTCTTTGGTGCCTGCCAAGCAGGGGAGTCACTCCTTGACCCCAAGGGAGATTCTTCTGTCCTCTAATCGTGAGTAGAGCGTCGAAGGTCCAGGATTCAGTTTCAGAGTTTCGTCCAGGGATAATCTAAAGTCCTAAGGACTGGGTTCCTATACTTATACTAAGGATAGGGGTTGGACTACTCTGTGGCCCCACCTATGGGTGGGTCAGGGCAGAGGGGTGGCTACACCCTTTCCTTTGTCCAGTTCGCGCCAAAGCAGGGGCTGCAAGCCCCTGATCCGGTTTGAACTGGGGTATGCACAGGGACACCAAGTGTGCCCCCAGTGCAGGACTTCAAAGCACCCGAAGTGCTCCCGCCCAGCCTCAATACACATTATTCTGTCTGGGGAGGTGGTCACACCTCCCTGGGACAGGAAACCTATTGTCCAGGCCTCCCCTGCCGGAGTTTCGTCCAGCAGCAGGAGGCCAGACTCGTGTCTGTGGCAGCAGCATCCATTTTGTGATGCCAGGGCTTTAGAAAGAAGTTACCGGCCAGGCCAGGGTTAACATGTCTCTCCCTCTAGAAGGGTGGAATGCTACCCCCGCCGCCAGAATTGGCGGGGGGGGGTAGTATTCCAAGATGTTTGACACCAAACACGATATGTTTAGGTGCAGCCATTCCAAAGTTAGCATTTAACGTGAGGTTATAATGCGCTTAAGAGTATATGGTCAGGCTGCACTACAAACAGCATCAGAGAAGGGTCTCCGAACGCTGCAGAGGGGCCCTGCTCATGCAGGGGCACCCTCTCACATAGGAACCGTGCACTCTGCCTTTAGGATTGATAAGGCCTGCCTTAGGAGTGACTTATAGGTTTATATGTGTGTATGTATTTAGTGATATAGGTAACCTATATCACAGTAAGGAGTGCATGCACCACCTTACCCAGGCTGCAGTAGCAGACCTGTGGTGTCAGTTTGGATGGCCTTCCAGGGGTGGCATAATACATGCTGCAGCCCCTGGTAGGCCTCTGAGGTACCTATGCCCTTGGTACATAGTATACCATATACTAGGGACTTATAAGGGCACTCCAGATTCAATCAGAGATGTGCCTAAGGCACATGGAAACCATTTTACAGAGAAATCAGATAGACTGGGGCCCTGAATAGCAGGATCCCAGTCCAACTAAGTCATAAACCAGCAAAACACCATAAAAAAAAGTGGGGGCAACCATATAGTCAGATTCCACCTTCCTACATCCGCTCCCTCCTGGACCAGGGCCAAACGGCAGCCCTCATCCTCCTGGACCTCTCAGCCGCCTTCGACACAGTCTCCCACCGCACACAATCCACCAGACTCCACGACACTGGCATCCGCATAAAGGCCCTCGAATGGATATGCTCGTTTCTTACAGGCAGAACTCAGCGAGTCAAGACTCCCGCCCTACCTCTCAGAACCAACAGAGACCAGATGTGGAGTGCCCCAGGGATCCTCCCTCAGCCCCACCCTTTTCAACATCTACATGGCCCCTCTTGCAAACCTTGTCAGAAACCACAGGCTCAGCATCGTCTCCTATGCAGACGACACCCAGCTCATCCTCTCCCTCACCAAGGAACCCAACATCACCAGGCACAACTTCCAAGAAGAGATGAAAGCCGTTGCCACCTGGATGAAGAAGAGCTGCCTGAAACTCAACTCTGAGAAAACAGAAGTCCTCATACTTGGCTCCACCCCCTACGCATGGGACGGCACCTGGTGGCCCTCTGCCTTCGGAGACCCACCCACCCCGACGGACCACGAACGAAACCTCGGCATCATACTAGACTCATCGCTAACGATAAACTGCCAGATCAACGCGTATCTTCGGCCTGCTTCAACACCCTCCGCATACTCTGAAAAACGTTCAGATGGATCCCATCAGAATCCAGAAAAACAGTCACGCACGCCCACATCAGTAGCAGACTGGACTATGGCAAACCTCTCTATGCCGAAATCAACAAAAAGCTCCTTAGCAAGCTCCAGACCATCCAGAATGCCGCAGCCAGACTGATCCTAGACATCCCCCGTCACAACCACATCACCCAACACCTCTGCGATCTCCCCTGGCTCCCCATCCAAAGAAGAATAACCTTTAAGCTCCTCACTCACGCATACACGGCACTCCACAACATCGGACCAGCATATCTAAACAACTGCCTTCCCTTCCACGCACCCAAGAGAAACCTCCGATAAGCCGGCCTCTCTCTGGCCACCATCCCACGCATCTACAAGACCAGAACGGGAGGAAAGTCCTTCTCCTACCTCGCAGCCAAGACCTGGAATGACCTCTCCCTCCACCTCTGGCAATGCCCCACACTGCTCCAGTTCAGGAAGGACCTCAAGACCTGGCTCTTCGGATGACCACAGCATTCAACGGAGCCGCCCTCCACCCCAGCGCCTTGAGACCCTTGCAGGCGAGTAGCTGTGCTTTAGAAACCCCTGATTGATTGAGGCTGTTTTCTTAACAATTAACAAGGCAAAATGTGTACTCTATAAACACTGCTCTGTTTAAATCTTTGAGCTCCTTTAATTCTTGCCTACAGACCATGAGTCACCATAAAAGAGTATGATTCACTATAAAGGGCACCTCACATTCTTATGTCTTGGGTTTTTCCCATTCTGAAACACTTATTGGAAGGTTTCACAGCAATTGAGAAATGAGAACAGGAAAAATAGATGGCAACATCTGTCGGTTTACTCCAGGTTGATTAAACTTCCTGGACAAATACAGAGCTACTCCAGAAGGAAGCTTCAAGAACGCAGTGTCTGAAGAATATGTGCCAGGAAGCCTACTTCGCAAGTACATGCATGAACAATGACATCAACACTACCTCAGCTTTGACAGAAGGTGCTAGTGCACCTGATGGAGATTAATTACTATGAAACGGTTAATGTGTAATGCACAATATTATCTTTCTCACAACACAGGCTAGGTCTTAGCAGCCACTTTAATTCCATCAATTCATGTTGACACTCTGCATATTCAAGGAGGAGCGTGAGCTGAGGATTGAAGAATGGAAGCAAAGCTTCATCAACTCCTGGTCCAAATGCATCTCTTTGGAGCTGATTATTCTGCTCAATTCTATTCGCCATGGAGTCCACTATATTAGTCCAGAGAAAAAGACCACTGGCAGACTTCCTGAGAGTGCCGCAAATATACTGAGAACCCATGCTCTGTACTGATGGGGAGGTGGTAGGGTGCCACTCCTTTTGAGTAGTGTGCTTACAGACTGGGGGCATCCTCCCAAAAAGACTGCTGCAGTTGAGTGCATGAGGTTAGCAATGCACTGACCTCTATATCTTGGTGCCACTGCTTCTTGTGCCCCTTGTGTTAATGGTGGTCTCATAGTCTACACCCACATTCGGGGACGAATGAAAGCAGTTCCAATTTCGCCAAAAGACAGCAAAATATGAATGCAAAACAGCAAGGTTGCAAAAGTAACAATTTCTGAGATTACAAACGGTCCACGAAGTCTTGGGGAAAAAAAAGCTATTTTGTGATTTTCATTAAAAAGTAGAAAAGATGCAATAAAGATGAATTTCAAGCCTCGTGTACTGGATTTGTTTCCATGTCTACTGAAGTCACTGACATGACAATGTCCGCTATAGAGGTGGACAATCTGAAAATCTAGAACAGTAAACACACTCCGATCAAGTCTCACTTCAGGGTGCCAAAAAAAGCCAGCTCTGGCTGCCCAACCTCTCAAGATACTTCTAGGAAGTATAATTTCCCTTCACAATCAAAGAAATAGCATGTGCGTGGGTAAGAATCGAGCATCAGCAACAGAGCTGCATTCATATGCTAGTTTTACTAAGCATTCAATAACAAACGAAAATAAGGGAAAATTCAAAACGAATTATTGGTGGAAAATTTTAGAACATTAAATAAACTACAGAAAACATTGGGAATAACAAAATAATGGGGAGTCAAAGGGCTAATTATAGGCGAAACTGATTTCTCAGGAGGTGTACAATCAACTATGAGTAGGCAGTGGTAGATAAGGGGGGCTGGCACGCTGCACCCAGTTTACAGAAGGGGTGACAGGTGAAATCCTTTAAAGCCCATATGAGAGACATGAAATTTCAAATGCTTACATATTTGAATACCTACAGAGTCTTCATTGCATTTAATCATTCAATGACAGCCCACAGGCCGAGAACATAACCAATCTTTGTACTGCCGAATCCAGACGGAAGCATTTGATATAGTTTGACAAGTAACGAAAGGGAAGGTATTAGAGTCCGTACAAATGACTGGAACTCCCTCGTCCATTTACCCCTTATGCAAGTCTTCTATAAGAGAGCTGCATCACTGGATAACTAATGACATTGTGGAAAGAAAAGCAATTCCACAATTCAACAAGGCACTAGACAAGACAACGATTTAACATTCCACAGCTCCGTAATCTGTCCTCCTAGACGCTTCTCTCATCTCGCAAGTGTACAATCCAATGTTGCCGTAGCAGATTTTAAAATCATTAGGGTTTCCGTGAACCTCAACCTATGAATAAAGAGCGACATTGACTATCAGTTGCTCTTGTTTCCTCCCTCATCGTTAAAACAACACCTCCGCTCTTCGTCCAACACAGAACCTCTTTCACCCTTTCTGAAATGAGTCAGGACACAGTCCCGTCCCAATGCCAGTTTAGTATTTTTCCTTGAATATCCCCCCTGAAAATTCCCTGCTGAGCCTACACTGTGTACTTTGAGGACAATGAAGATGCAATGGAAAACCCCATCAACTTTTTCAACGAATGGTGCCACAGTGCCGGAAAGCCAAATGGCCACACTCCTGTAAGGCTCTTGACGTCTGGAGGTAATCCGCCAGAATCTGCCGTTAAGCAACATCTTTTGGCAGCTGAAACATTCTCAATGGCCTCTCACTGACATCTGCTGGAGGGCAAACTTTTGTATAAGTGGGGTGCTGGGAACATGACCGCCTAGATACCAAAATGCCAGCCGTGAACACATTTACGCTGTGGGTGAAGATGGCGCCCCCCTACTTGACTGATAGGCTGGTGCTGGCAGGCATCTGGATGTGAAAACTGATGAAGGGGGCCAAGACCTGAACTGGAGGTGAGCAGGAGTGTGGCTGGGTAACACTCGGGGACCCGTGGGCTCATGTGGCTGTAAGGTCTGCAAGGCCAGGGTGCACTGGAGCTGTAATGTGCTGTGAGGGGGACCGGACTCAGGATTAGCTGAGGGGGCGGTGCGGGGGGGGGGGGGCCAGTGTGGCCTGGGTGCCTAGCCCCGTTGATGACATTGCACCTGTGCAGCGTGGTCTATCTGGAGGCCTCTTTGAGGATGAGGTCTTATCGTGCCCCCCGTTCTGTGATGCACTAGGTGGGGTGGGTGGGGGGAGTGATGGGGGCCAGGGGCCGGGACTATTTTGCAGGCTTTAGTACTTGTAAACACACCTCCTGCTTGTATTTTGTAGACTCCCCACCCCCGTCCCGGCAAACTTATTGGACAGACGCTGGCAGAGTGTGGTCACTAGGGAGCACTAAATCTGCCCTCAATTGTGGATCACCTGATTGGGGGGTTCAGGCCTATATTGCTGTGCCTCTGCAGGTGATAGCTGGCCTATGAATGACCGCTGGAAGGAGCCCCCTCACCAACTGTGATACCGCCACTGTTGGTGCTTTAGGACCGAGCACTCGGTCCCTGGATTAGTGACCTTGGTAAAGGAACTACGCACATTGCACTCAACATGGTTAGGAGGACACAGAACAGACCAAACTACAATTTGGGCCTAGGTGTGGCTCAAGAATGGCCTTTGGCAATGCCTGAACTGGCGACCCATCTGCCTCCATCATAGAATAAGATGTGCACCATGCCGACATGAAGTCCTTGCTGAGAGATCTGCAAGAGAGTATTGCTTTGATTGACAAGAAGATTGATACCCTCAACTGTGGAATTGACTACTTCAAACAAGTTGCAAAAGCACAAAACTGGACGGAAACTACAGAACAAAGGGTCTCAGACATGGAAGACATCCTTACTACTAAAGGCGAAACACTACTCAATATGGAAAAGGCCCTTAATATTATCACTGTCAAGAATAAGAACCTCGAGGCGAGGTCCAGGAGCAACAAAATCTGCATATTGAGCATCCCGGAGTCTGCCAACATTGGCAGACATAAGAACTATGTGAAACGTTTGCTGCTGGCCGTGCTTGGATTGGAGGCCTTCTCACGCCTATTGGCAGTAGAGAGGGCCATTGGTCACTGATCTCAAGATCTTCACCTGGCGCTACTACCCATCCTATCATTGCAAAGCATCTTAACGTCTGAGACTGGGGGACACTGCTGTAAGGCTGGCCTGTGAAACGCATACCCTAACTTTCGATGACTACTCATTCTCCCTGTTGCCAGATTTCAACATAGCAATGCAGGAGGCGAGACGAAAATGTATTCCGATCAAGGAGCAGCTTCTGAAGGAAGGTATTCAGATGGCCATGCTCTACCCAGCCTGGCTAAAGATCACCCAGCTTTAGTGTAGCTAATTCTCTCTGTCATTTAATGTTTAGCAAGTTGGGGGATAGGGGTAAAGCTGTGGAGTGCAGGAGCATACGTCCTTGTGGGATTGGGATGCCAGAGTGTGTGGAATGTTGGAGGGAGGGAGTTGGGCCCTACTTTCTATTTCTTTGTACACCCAACATGACTCACTATTTGGCCAGCAGGATACTGGACCCGTTGGACGAGACTCACATTCTTTCAAGCATATTGTTTTATATGGAATGAAATTGGATGGCACATCGCTGACCTACCTGGCATGGAACATCAGAGAGCTAAACAACAGTTATAAAATGTAGCTCGATAAATTTCAAATTAGTATTGCTCTACTACAAGTGATGGACCTCACAGAAAAAAAACTCTTTTGCAAGAAGATGGGTTACCAACTGCATGGGTTGGTCATGCTTGGGGTTGCTAATCCTGAATAAAAAAAAGAACTATTTAAGCTACTGGATACTCAAATTGATGACCATGGTAGATATGTTTCCTATGCAAACAACTCAACTGATCCTCCAATTCGACCCGGGGCAGACTAGCGAATGGAAATGTCTTCAGGGCCATTTTGTCAGAACACAAACTGGTGGACATATGGAGTCAAGAATACTTGTCATCCTAAGAGGGTACTTTTATCTCTGCAGATCATAACATGTGGTCTGGCTGGCTACATACAAAGCCTGTTCCTGGGTCAGGGAGGTGAAACAGACAGGGAGGTGAAACATCTAGCACAGACACTCTCAGACTACTCCCTGGTGCTACTTAAATCGATTGATGCAAAAGAAACAATTGATGGACGGAATGCTGGACAATGCAAACATTCACCCCCAGTCACAAGGATCTGGCTTTAATCCATCATTCTTTTGCTCACCACACCACCCCAGTTTGGACCCAGCCATATGCAAATCAGTCTTGAACCTGTTCCTTCTGGGAACAGTCCAGTCCGAACTGCCAAGCCAGGTCCTCCCTGGACCGGAAACCAGCATCCTGGGACCGGTTTCAGGGCATCACCCTTCATCAGCCAGGCTAGCTTGAATCCAGTGGTGCAGTGAGCACGGGACCCACGTCTGGGCATACCCTTCCCACTTAGGGCGACAAATGCAAAAGAAACAATTGATGGACGGAATGCTGGACAATGCCTGGCAGTTCGGTCTGGACTGTTCCCATGGGGCAAGGGTCAAGACTGATTTGCATATGGCTGGGTCCAAACTGGGTGGCGTAGTGGGCAAAAGAACGATGGATTTAACCCAGATCTTTTGACTGGGGGAGAATGTTTGCATTGTCAGCATTCCGTCCATCATTTGTTTGCTGTAACACTTAAATCGATTGGGCAGTGGTGTTTGGAGCCAGACGCTCTGATGAGCAAGCTGTTCTGTGACAAACTGAAAGGCGAGAGATTGTTTCCAGCTTAACGTTGGGTCAGTAAACTTTATGGGCACGGTGTCTGGGAGGCATTGAAGGAGGTGATCAGGGGCAAATGTATGGCCAAGCAGAACGGGGCATTAAAGTTGCTGAGAGTGCACCTGGCATGCCTGGAATGTGAAACCAGGGATTTGGAGCTGATGTTCACACTTGGCAAAAACATTTCCACCTTAGGTCAGATAAGAGATAAGTTGTCTGAATATTTAGATGTAGCAGAGAGAGAAAGCGGAAATACCTCGGCAAATATGTGTGGGCCTGCACATATGGGGAGGAACGGCACCCTGGTAGATCACTGGAAGATATGGTCAGATGCCATTGGACAGCTAAATAAAAACATCACAGTGATTGATGACCCGTCAGATACACTCCACCAAGAGACAGCCCAGATAATAGTCATATTCTCCCAAACTTTTGCTAACCTATATTCCACTGTAGGATTGTGATCCTTTATTCAGATTGCTGAATATTTGGAGAACATGGCATTAGCCTGGTTGAGCGATGCACACATACAATTTCTCTATCAGCCATTCACACTTGACAAAATAAAAGATGTCACAGGTCGGCTTCAGTCGGGCAAGGCTCCTGGTTCACATGGGCTTCCTGCTGAATTCTAAAAAAGATTTTACACTTCACTTATTAGCCTTATTGAAGAAACCAGAACACAACATGTCCTGCTCCAATACTGTGTGTGGCTCTCATGACGGCCTTACTAAAGCCAGGGAAGTCCACTAACAAATGTGAGCCCTTAAGACCACTATCAGTCCTAAACTTTGGGGCAAAAAAATACTAGTCGCTAACTGCCTGTCTCTCACCCTTCCCAACCTGGGGCTCCCTGACTAGCCCAGATTTATCCCAGGTATATCAAATGCACATAATTTGCATACTCTCGTTCCCCTTCTACAAGGCCTGGAGCAGGATTTGGATGTTGTGGCTGTCTTTCTGGGTGCCTTAAAGGTGTTTGATTCCCTAGAATGAAAATTTCTATTTATCATTTTAAATAGACTTGATATGCCCTATAACTTCATAGAATAGATCACATTATTCAAACCCTCTCATGGCTCAAGTGCAGATTAAAACCCAACTTTTTTGACCATTCCCATTTTCAAAGGAATGCGACAAAGAAGCCCCTTTATTGTCAATCCTTTTTGTGATGAGCCTGTAGCTGCTTGCAGGGAAGCTCCGACAATGCTATTCGAGCCACATCTGATATACCAGTCACCTCATGACCTTCCTTTATACTGATGATATGACCTTATATCTGAGGAACCAAGGTGAGTACCTTAACCCAATAATGTGGTAATTTATATAACTTGGTTCGTTATCCGGTGTAATCATTAATTGGAATAAATCATAGATTTGTCCCTTTACAAAGAAAACCGCTAAATTCACGCTAGACCATCCGTTCGTATGGTGTGAGGGATCACTTAAATACCTAAGGGTATGATTCAACCAGGATACCGATCTAATAATCAGAGAAAATATGGTTTTGCCATGGAGAAATTTAAAGAACAGACCCTTCCGCTGTCACTGACTGAGTTGATAGCTCTTTTGAAGATGATTATTTCCTGAAACAGCTTTAACTCTTTGAGAATATTCCCTTTCCTCTCAATAGATCCTTTTTCAAACTGTTTAGAACTCAACTGATTAGACTGGCATGGACTAGAAAACAACCCAGGATCAGGTGGAAAATGCTGATACTACCTTTTCGCCAAGTTGGATTTGAGGCACCCAACCTCGAGTTATACTACTTATGTGTACAAGCAAACTTTGCCCACTACTGGTTCCACTCGTTCCCCCTACCTGCCCTAAATCACTTCTGAACTAGATCATGTGACCCCCAGGCCACTACAATCATTATTAAGTTCACAGCCCCCTCGACGAGTCGCATCTATAAACACCACTGCGTGTATAGAATGAGCCTGGGATGGACTACGAGAGAGAGCTGGTCAGGTCATGATATAATTCCCCATGCTCCCCCGCCTCACCATCCAAGATCACATGAGACACATGAAACAAGGGAGATCGCCTAGCTGCACTCCATTGGCCTTCTCAGATGGAGAAATTTATTTTAAAAAATGGCAGCTTTATAATGCTTGCAGACATTAGAGGGGCTTGTCTTGTATCACTTTAGATATTTTTCCATACTGTTGTCTATAGCAGCACGTGGGCATGTGTTCCCTACATTTTCATCAGCGCCTTACACTTTCAACACAGGTTATGCTTTTTTTCGCCATCTCTACGAAACATCTTCTATCTGCTCTTTACCGTATGGCACATGATCGACAGCCCTTGCCGAGGTGTGGAAGATTTGCTCAAACTGACTTGCTTTCCCTGATTGGTAGCAAAGAGCCTATCACACACACACAAGCCTGTAGAAAAATGAGTTTAGGACAGGCTCTCATTGCACAATATGTGGTGCGTCAGCCGCAGACTTACTAAACGTGGCATGGTCAAGCCACAGTGCTCAGACATAGTGACACAAAGTAATGTCCACTGTGTCTGTTATGGTTGGTTGTGCGAAACACATGGGTCCCATGACTGCGCTGCTGGGCTGGGTGGAGGGGATTTCCGCTGCTCATAAAAAATGTATTGCTTTAGCACGGTTGCTGGCCAAAAGGTTTGTGGCATGCGATTTTGGTAGGGAAAGAGCTTAGAAACATAAGAACTGGTAGGAATTTCCTATATATTGTGAAGCACAACTTGAACTATAAGAGGAGCTTATTTTGCCTACATCGAGGCCAGAGATAAATGGAGATTGCTAAAGGCCTACCTGCTAGGTGCAACTACATAGTCACACCTGACTTACTGTCATTAACCTAAGGCTACTTGTTAATTTCCTTGTCTATGCAGGTTGTCCATGAGTAGAATCCCTGTGCTATGTTCACCAGTAATAGTAATGTGTGTGCCCACTGTTACACTACAACAAACTATGATTGTATGATCATTTGGTCTACTCGCCATCACATAGCCCATTAAATCTACAATGACTATATCATCTGTTGCGGACTGATGGTGCACATCTTTGCCTAATTGTGCTTATTTTTGCCTGTGTTTTCTTTGCTCTAATAAAAATTGACTGTTTGACTCGCTGGTGATCAATTTAATCAGTCAAAAACAAGAAAACCAAGAATATCTGCTCTAAAATTGCAGGACTTTGTGACTCATACTGGGAAAAAATGCCACTGTTGGAGAATTTAAGCTTTGCAGCAGTTCTCTACATGACTTCTGTCCTTTTCCACAACTGGTAAATGTAGCATCATGTACACGAAAGAGTGATGGTGTTTATATCAAACACTGGTGACTAATGGCCCAGGCATAATGTTGCTAATTCTTGCCATTATGTTGGCATCCTTGGCCCAAGGTATAGTGATATTCCTGGAATCAAGGTAGCAATTTTGCCGTGCTGAGGGCATCCATGGAATGATTGTCCACACCTAATGTAACGCTGACCCTAGCTTTAAAGCGATAATTCTTGCCATACTGTGGGCATTCAGAGAACGGGTTGGTGAAACATGAACCTGAAGGTAAAATCTATCCATGCATGCCAGCACTGCAAGTAGGTTTTTGAGGAAATGGTAATAACCTCACGATTGGGCTCCAAACATGGAGCTACTAAAAATGAAAAGCTGTTATTTCAGCACAAAATATTGTTTTTTCATGAACATGATAAACCTTTGTTTTGGGAAATGTAGTTTCTTTTTCTAAAATTCAATATTTTGTATCCGACAGCAAAATGTGAACATTTGAATAATCTGAAATTAGGCGGCAAAAGTGAGTGTGTGTGTGAGCGGGAGCGTGTGTGGTCTTAGGTCCTAGATTTAGATTTCTGTGCCTGAAACCTGAAAATGCTAGGTCTTTTTAATTTAAGCAGGAGGGGAGCCAGGAAATTAAAACATCCCCAATTTCAACCATACCCCTAATGGCACTAAACAAGCCCAAACATCCCAACTTGCCTAGAACAGTTCTTCCCCCTTCCATGCATCTATCATAAAACCATCCATCATTTTATCTTTCCTTCCATCCAATCATCCATCCTTTGACACTCCCATTCATCCTTCCAGGCACTGGTGCTTTCACTCTTCCATCCATACTTTAATCAATTTATTATTTCACCCGTCCTTCCACACTTCATGTTACCTTCCTTCACACCATCTTGCCTTCTCCTTTATATCTACCCATCTTTCTTCCTCTTATTGTTTTATTTCATACATTTCTCTCTCCTGCTCAGTTTTCTATTTGCCTCTCTCTATCCTTTCCCCCCCCCCCCCATTACCTCACTTTTTCGCTCTCCTGATCTACACTTGGCTCATTTAACAGCCCCCAGCCCACACTCCTCAGCTATCCCATAAATAATTAAATCATCTGGGCCCACAGATACTGAAAAGAGAAAGCCCATAGATACTGAAAAGAGGATATTCTAGCTAATTTTCATAGAGCTTCTTTAGCTATTTCCCCCAATCACCCCACAACTGTCATTTCTGTAACACAAGATGCATATTATACTGGACTGACGTGTACAATCTATACAATATGCAGATTTAACTTCTGTAGGAAATCCATCTTTTCTCTGTGCTTCCTCCAGATGTTTTGATTTTTGAGGACCAGGACAGTTTGTGATTTTGACCTCTGGGCAGTCTGCACCTGCTAAACAGGCTGTTATTGCATGTGCCTTTACATAAATCATGATAGCCTTTTTGTGACATTTTATACACCATCTATAACAATTATTTATTACAATGGAATTCTGAAAATAACTATTTAAACCAATTTGTTAGTGTGCCTTGTAAAAGTTAGACCCAGAGCTAAATAGTATTACTGCTTACATTAAAAAACAAGCATTGGCATAGCCAATAGGTCTCGGCTTTGGGAACTTATAAGTGTTTAGCCAGAGATATTTACTTTACCTATGTCTTTAAGCTGTGCTGTACAGAAGTCTGCAGCATGCTGAAAAGTTATAATAAAGAAGTGTCAGAAGCATTTTTGTTACCTTAGATAGGACCAAAAAAGCATTATGTACAACTGAACGACCATATTAAAAAAGTATTAAAAATAATGTCTTGAGTTTTTTTTGTCCTTTCAATGCTGGCAACTTGTATCTGCCTGTCCCAATGGTTGCTTATTGTGGTATTTTTTGTTATGGGGGGGCATAAATAACACCAGCTCTAATTTACCTCACACGTCCTTCGTGCAACTGCTGAAAACGGACTGTTTGACGTCAGTTGAGCGTGAAGAGCGTGGATCACGTTCTGTCCGTGGGATGGCGCAGAAAAAGAAATAAACAGTAGAGTAGAGTTTCTCTCCACCAGAAGAGAGGGGACCGTTCAAGTGACAGCATCTCTGTTTAGGAACATTTCAAAACATCGCCAGGTTGAAAACAGATTTATTTAACGCGCGGCCTAATTTGTCTAAACAGTTCAAATCAACCCCACGTTGAATTATGACAGGGAAAAGGCTTCCTCATAGCGGGGATTACACGGTAGGGCGGAAAATAACACACGAAGTTTGTTGTATATTGAGAAAATGGGAAATACGGAATCGTTCCGGCCCTTTGTCCAACAGCCGCACTGCTAACTGCTGGAAACGGCGTGGCATGCATTGCTTGCCTAGGTCTATCGATCAGATGCTACGGACGCAAACATGGATGATTTATTTCGATTCAAAATGCACTGGACCGCCCGTACTCAGATTGGTCCCTCCGTCAATGCTAATCAGCAGAAGCCGGCATTAAACTCCGTCTAGCCTGCTCACACCCTTAAAAAAACATGTTTCCGGCTCTAACACTTATTAGCTGTCTGGTTGATACATTCCGCCTTTTATTACGCACTGGACGCTTTCACCGGCCATGCTTGAGTAACATTTACTGGACGGTCTAACTACTTAAACTCCAGAGTATAAATATATGCACCCCGTCTCCAAGGATTTTAAAAAAAAAGTGTTCGCTTTCTAGGTGTGCGAGCGTGAAAAACATCTGTAAGGAAGTATGATCGGAAGTTATTTTTGTTGTTGTGCTGTACTGGAACATAATGGGTGAATTCCAACCCTGCCCAGTCTTCTACCAATCCGGTCTGCAAAATAAACAAGCGGCAAAGAACAACAAAAACAAGTACAAACTCGCGCACGCTGTAAAAAAAACAGCAAACAAACGGGTTAACAAGTGGGAGGGGTGGGGGGAGTGTGGCCGAGAGAACACACAGCGATTCCCTTGCGGGAGCGAGCCTTGGGCACCATCTGTTTGGAAGTTAATTACAAACAGATGTTGCCAAAGCTCGCTTTCGCAAGGGAATCGCCAAACGTGCACGCGTTGCCATTGAAAGCAATGTAATGCGTGCACGTTTTTGGCACAAAAACCGAATCGATTTCTAAAGGTCTCCTCCTATGCGGCGCATGCGCGCTGCGTAGGCGAGACCTAAAAAGGGTTGCATAATGTAAAGTGTTATGCTACAAGTGAGGCTGCAGCTATCCTACCCACATTTAAGCTGGAACGGTTTCAAATGCCTATTTCCAACATAGGGTTGGAAAAAGGTAGGAAAGACATTCTCTCAGAATTAAACTAATAAATGAAAATAAAAGTCATTAGTCAGTGTAGACTGTGGAAAATAGGTTAGTATTGTGAAATTAATCTGTTTCAGGCTGACGCCCATGACAACTCCCCAGAAAAGAGTTTCCTTCACACCTATTCTATTCCCCCTACTGATTTGAAGCTTTGTCAGGGCATAAGGAACCTTCCGGTTACTGTTTACTATCTTAACTATCATAACAACTATCTTTTAAGGATGTTTGATCATGATCAAAGCCCTGCTTGAACAAAGGGCCTCCTGCTGGTCACTGCCTTCTCTCCTACCAAAACCCTGTCAAAGGACGTATGACCTTAATCGAAGCCCTCATTATATAAAGGGTAGCCTTCCTGACACTGCGCTTATGCTTTAACAACTGTTGGTGAAAAGGGAGAATCAAATTTGAGATTCTTTGAAGGGCAGAGATCTCACAGATTGGAAGGAGCACCCTCCATAGGTAAGAAAATGCAGATGTGCCTAGTGGGAGGAAGAGGGTTTGACTTAGTGTTAGAGGGGCTGAGGAGGTTGTCTTTGGGAGGAGAGAGATAGCGAGAGAGAAACTTAGACTCAGCCCTGCAATTTTGCTAAACTAAGCAGTGTCAGAATACTTGACCGGTATATCAGTCCTGAGTACCAGTAACTGAATCATAGTGCTGCAAACTAAAGGAGGATAAGTGCAGACGTTTGGATGTGATCTGCCAATCACTATTGGATTCATCTACAAACTGCTAACACTACTCCCAATGTGGAGGGGGCTGCTTGGAACTGAGAAGAATTCGGACGACTGCCTGCTGGAAGAATTCTGACTAGATGGAAAAAGGCTGAGGGGCGTGGCTCCTGATTTGCCTCGAATTTCTGTATCTTGAATGTTAATCTGAAGATTAGGGAAGCAGACCAAGTCAATTCACAAGACTAAGAAGGTTAAGAATTTCTTCAGGAGAAGAGCTGCGTGCTGTCAAACTTCTTACGAAGAAAAACATGTAGGACCCAAGGAAAAGAGACAGTTGCATGTGCCTCACAGAAAACCTGAACCCGTAGTCTGACACCTAAGACTACTTCCCTGGAAGTTTGGGAACTTTTAGAGCACCAGGGGGAAGAGCCAGAACTTTGGAAAAAATTGACATTTCAAACCTATTTCAGAGTTGGAGGCCTCGGGCAACATGGCAAGCATACACCACAAAGATGTGAATTCAGCATACAAGATTTCCTCATTTATCCCATTCTGGGCTTTTTGTCGCAAGATTCCAGACTGCATCTGGAAGGCAAAAAACAATGGAGCTAAATTTCAGAGGCAGAGCCTGGGATTGGGCTCCAGCCTTGCATTCCACAAAAAGGGCCTAAGTGTTCCCAATTGTGATGACATCTCCTCGTATATTATTTCGGTTGTTCTGCTCTGAGATTTTGCAGCATTGCCCAAGGTTTTAGCTTTAGTGGGATCACAAAATTTATGATCTGACTTTGTGGAGTGCTGCTGGGGTACAGGTTGCCACCTTGTCTCATGGGTGGATTTTGACTTCTTTAAAAGTAGGAAGGTATAAATCTTGTCCGGGCTATCCGCTAGGCCTTGCCTAATCTCACTCTATCACCACTCAGCTGAGAAGGCTTAAGCCCCCCCACCACCCAGGATAACACTGGATTTCTCAGATTTTTCTTTACATGCCCTTTAATGTTTTCACAGTTTCTGATCCTTACATTTTGGTGTCTCTTTAATCATTTTTTAATAAGCCGTTTTGGAAATTGTATTTTGTTAGTTTAGCAGTAATTTGGTTTTGGTATTGCTGTTTATGTAACAATCATTTTTGTCTGTGGAAGGTTTTGCTACATGTGTCGAGCTATCAATGATAAGCTTGGAATTCTTCAAAGAAATCTATTTCTACTTTTAGGTACTAGATTGTCTTGACTGTGAGGGAACTCTTCTGTGGCAAAAAGAAGGAGGTTTTTCTCTCCCCTAAAATCTAACATTCCAGTTTGTTATAGTCTTAAGTCTGGCAGAGCAGAGAAAAATCAGGCATTTAAACAAACTAGCCTAAAGAGAGTTCATGATTTTGCCTCTGTCCCAAACATTTTCTCTTACCGATAATGGAGTTTGAAGTGTGTGCGCCTCAGACCTGAAGGTTATCTGCTTAATCATGTTCATGAAAATCAACCAAATAAGACCAGAACTGAGTTAGTTAAGTTTTTTTATTAGGCTTATTGCCAAAGGGATGTCAAGAACAGCTGCACATTTTAGGAAAAACAGAAAATCAAGATTTCTTAGATCTTGACAACAGGTTGGTTGAAGCTTCAAGAAACAACATTTGTGAGAGTGTGAGGGCTTTATGTATTGCAGTATGTCTTCCCTTTCTTAACATAGAACATCCAAAAAGTACAACTCTTCAGCACCGGACCCTGTGTGGAAACATTTCCCTAGTCTCATCTCTTCGGTTTATTAAACACAGCAGGCTTAGTAATGACCTATAAGGTACTCAAGCAATCCTGGATTTAAAAAAATGAATAAATGTAGTCCTTGTGTACAGCAATTAGCACTGTTCACTGCAATAGGCTGCTTTTACTGAAAGAAATTGACTATTGGCTTTCTCATTATTTTTGATACGGCAGCGATGTAATTTGCCTGCTGGCCGATTTCTTTTTTTATGTATTTTTAGGTCTCGCCTGGCGTGGCAGCGCATGCGCTGCTCGCCCGGCGCGATATATTGTAAATGAGGACTTTCAGAAGGGGGCTTTCCATTGGCTGGCGTCACCGTTTATGCTAAACGGTGGCCTGCCATTGGAGATGAGCTTTCTGGGTTGCCTCCCTTTCGCTTTTTGGTCCGGCCCACCCGGACTGGCTCGCCTGCTTCCCGGCTGTCGTGAAGACTTTTTCTTATCTGCTTGTTTATTTAACAAGCAGATAAGAAAAGTCTTCACGACGGCCGTGAAGCAGACGAGCACAGGCATTCCGAGGGCGCCTGTTCCCAGCACTTCCCCCTCCTCTCCCACTTGTTCTCTCCGCAAACACAAACAACGCACCCAGAGACAGTTTTGTAGCGACTTCGCAGTCAGCGGACTTCCCCGCTTCAACACATTGTGTGATTCTGGGCAAATAATTTCACCCTTTGTGCTCCATTCGCCATCCGTGAAACGTGGGCTTTGGTCGCGGCTTCCCCGCTTTAACACATCGTGATTCTGGGCAAATAATTTCACCCTTTGTGCTCCATGCGCCATCCGTGAAACGTGGGCTTTGGTCGCGGTTTCCTTGCTTCAACACATCGTGTGATTCTGGGCAAATAATTTCACCCTTTGCACTAATTTGGAAGCGTATATGCCACAGGTGTTTACCAAGGTGGCATTTAAGGTCATTGCGGGGTGAGGTGGTGGTCACATTGAGATACATGAGTGAGTGCTGCAAACTGTTTGGTTAAACAATAGCGTTGCTAACGCTGCCGCCGCTCGCCCAAAGCAGAGAGAGGAGCATCCCGGCGCCGCACTTGTCCAGAGGAGGGGGGCGCTGCTCTGCCTGCAACGGGGGACGAGGCCGACTGCCTCCATGCGCCATCCGTGAAACGTGGGCTTTAGTCGCGGCTTCCCCGCTTCAACACATCGTGTGATTCTGGGCAAATAATTTCACCCTTTGTGGTCCATGCGCCATCCGTGAAACGTGGGCTCTGCCTGCAACGGGGGACGAGGCCGACTGCCTCCATGCGCCATCCGTGAAACGTGGGCTTTGGTCGCGGCTTCCCCGCTTCAACACATCGTGTGATTCTGGCCAAATAATTTCACCCTTTGTGCTCCATGCGCCATCCGTGAAACGTGGGCTTTAGTCGCGGCTTCCCCGCTTCAACACATCGTGTGATTCTGGGCAAATACTTTCACCCTTTGTGCTCCATGCGCCATCCGTGAAACATGGGCTTTGGTCGCGGCTTCTCCGCTTCAACACATTGTGTGATTCTGGGCAAATAATTTCAACCTTTGCGCTCAATGCATTCCTCTATAACCAGAGCCTCTGGAATTATGCGGCAGCGGACGATCAAATTATGCGGCAGATCTGACTAAAATATGCAACAAAAACGGCGAATCGAGCGGCGTAATGCAGCACATTTTGTGATGGTATTACTTCATTATTTTGTCATTTGTTCTCAGGTTAACACTGTCTGGGCAAATGTTTTACCTCATCAGTATCAGTTTAACACCCAAATAAAGCAACACATGTCACCGCTTTTTGTTGTTGTTGTTTTATTTATGTTTTTATTGCAAAGAACCAAGTCAGCAACATATGAAATAATAAAATATATCGTGGATCAATGCAACATAGACAAATACTAGATTTGTTTAGCATACCCTTTAGAGGCTTCTCTGCCCCCATGTTGCTGCATTTTTAGTAACTTTTGATTTCCTTGATCTAGCGACATTTTTTTGACAAAATCTGCAGATTATGCAGAAGATCATGGATTGTGTTCTAAATTAATAATTTTATGCGGAAAACGCACTGAGCACAAAAATCACATAATTCCAGTGGCCCTGTCTATAACCCATATCGGTGCTGGTATGTGGCCAATCAAGTTTTGGAAAGAGGTTTATGCATATCATATCATATTCATTTATAAAACTGTTATACAAAAACTAAACTTATAAAATTAAATATATTCTGTTTCTAATAGAGTCTGGTATAATTAGGAGTGTTTGTACTACAAAATGCATTAGGCTGTAAAGCACACACCAGCATTTTATGAACAAGCATTTGCAATGCAATAGGTCTCGCATTTGCGAGAGTTTAAGCTATTGGCATTGTAAATGACAATGCCTTTTATTTATCTGTTTTCAAAACCAACACAGATAAAAGGTTTGTCATTTACAATGCCAATAGCTCAAACTTTTGCAAATGCGAGACCTATTGCATTGCAAATGCTTGTTATTTACACTCTCAAGGCATTATCACATGTCACGATCGGTTGGTGGTGTTGTGCTGGCGCAGCAGCCGCCGGGTCAACAATCAAATAAGCATATATGACTTAGGCATGTTTAAGATGACCCATGGCCGGGAGTGCCTGCTCTGTCCCGTGGTCGGGTGACAGGCAAGAATATAGAATGACGTGTCTGGGTTGAAATGGTCTTTTTGTTTTTAAGTGAATCACATCCTGGTTAACTATTCCTAACAGTAGAAGATGTAAGATGCATAGAAACTAAAAAATAAACTCTCCACCAACCCCCTAGAGGCACAAAAATTACATTTAGATAGCCCTAGGAGCAGGGATCACAGTAATTATACTAGGTTTCAAATGTGGCAGCGGTTGAAGGAAACGGAAGGGGCAGGAGATGTTTGGTTCACTATGCCTGCTGGATGATGTGGCTGAGACACTGCTCTATTTTTTGCAAAATTAGGAGCCAGTGACAAATAGCTTGCGTGGCCTATTGCCGTGAAGGAAGAGACCAATCCAGGGGGACCACTATAAGTGCTGAAACTTGTCAATGATCTGAGATACAGACTCAGTTACTCAGAACACTTGTGCTTTTTCAACCTTGTGGTATGGACAATATCAGTAAAATAATAAGACAGGTCATACACAATCATCTAGGCTACAGAAGTAGGAATCAGATTTTTACAAGGACTCCCCCTTACTGACATACTCATAGAAACAGAGGACATAAATACCTTTACATCATGACTCCTAGCGCTTAACAGGATTCATCATCCAAAGAGAATAATAGAATAATATTTCCATCCTAAGTCTGGTGAAAATGCAGTCAAAGATCCAACTCATGAATAAGACTGGCAGCTATGCAAACATTTCTAGAAACTCGAACTCTCACTATACATTCACTAAATTATTACAAACAGCTGGTGGTATACCTGCAGAAGAAAGATTTGCAGTAATGTCTCCAGCCTGCTACCACATTTCAATCCAATTCTGCACACATTTAACTCCAAATAATGAACTGTATGGTGTTCCATCCTTGAGCTCATTGACCCAGAGTATCAAACTCTAGTGAACAACAACATCTTGTTCCTACTTAACTCGGATTAGTGAGTAAGTTGAAAGCTACAGACCACTGGAAGTAGAGTATTTAATTCAAAAACGTTGTCAACATGTAAACGACCCTAGCACCAAGAGCAGTTCTGGTCATAACTCTCTACAATACAGTGAGACTGAACCAACAATGTACTGACTACGCTATTCAGTACTACTCTGCACTGCTAATGAGCACTGAGGATGATTATAAACTCAGTTAGTGTCTCCACATTGGGGTTTGTAGGTTTTGTAGACAATAGATAGTAAGAATAAACCATAATCACATCTAAGGATGTATTATATGTCACTGCACCAAAAAACAAGAGTGTTATGATAGGCTTTTTTAACTCCAACTGTTGCAGTGGACCATGAAGGAAGACTCCTCGATGAACGTGGTTTAAATGATACCACAGTATGAATGTTTACAAAAAAACAAAAACGTTTAGCCTCGTTTTAATAATCTCATAGCAATAACCGTGCCACATTTGGTAGGAGGCACATTTTCATTTTTTTTTTTTTTATTATTATTTTTATTGAGGTTTTTTTTGTAACTTTTTCATGGAAATCAATCAATCAATCAATCAATCAATCATGTCACTTATAAAGCGCACTACATACCCGCGAGGGTCTCAAGGCGCTGGGGGAAGAGGGGGGGTGGTGCTGCTACTGATCGAAGAGCCAGGTCTTGAGGAGTCTTCTGAAGACCAGTAGGTCTTGGGTCTGTCGGAGGTTGGTGGGGAGGGTGTTCCAGGTCTTGGCGGCGAGGTGGGAGAAGGATCTGCCGCCGGCGGTCGTTTTCCGGATGCGGGGGACTGTGGCGAGGGCGAGGCTGGTCGAGCGGAGCTGGCGGGTGGGGGTGTAGAAGCTGAGTCGTCTGTTGAGGTAGGCTGGTCGGGAGTTGTGGAGTGCTTTGTGTGCGTGGGTGAGGAGCTTGAAGGTTATCCTCTTGTTGACCGGGAGCCAGTGCAGGTCTCTCAGGTGGGGTGTGATGTGGCTGCGTCGGGGGATGTCGAGGATAAGACGTGCAGAGGCGTTCTGGATGCGTTGCAGCCGTCTCAGGAGCTTAGCCGTCGTTCCTGCGTAGAGGGCGTTTCCGTAGTCCAGCCTGCTGGTGACGAGGGCCTGGGTGACTGTTTTTCTTGTTTCGGTGGGGATCCACTTGAAGATCCTGCGGAGCATTCGGAGGATGTTGAAGCAGGATGAGGAAACGGCGTTGACCTGCTTAGTCATGGAGAGGGTGGGGTCGAGGATGACCCCTAGGTTGTGTACGTGGTCGGTGGGTGGCGGGGCTGTTCCCAGTGATGTTGGCCACCAGGAGTCGTCCCAGGCTGAAGGGTTGGAACCAAGGATGAGGACCTCCGTCTTGTCCGAGTTCAGCTTCAGGCGGCTGGTCCTCATCCATTCGGCGACGGCCTTCATTCCTTCGTGGAGGTGGGCTTTGGCGGTGTGAGGGTCTTTGGTGAGGGAGAGGATCAGCTGGGTGTCGTCGGCGTAGGAGATGATGTTGAGGTTGTGCTGTCGGGTGACGTGGGCGAGGGGTGCCATGTAGATGTTGAACAGCGTTGGGCTGAGGGAGGAGCCTTGGGGTACGCCGCAGATGATCTTGGTGGCCTTGGATCGGAAGGGGCGAGGCGGACGCTTTGTGCTCTGCCGGAAAGGAAGGATGTGGTCCAGTCCAGGGCCTTCTCTTGGATCCCGGCGTCGTGAAGGCGTGTTCGTAGTGTGTGGTGGCAGACCGTGTCGAAGGCGGCTGATAGGTCCAGGAGGATGAGGGCTGCTGTTTCTCCGTTGTCTAGCAGGGTCCTGATGTCATCGGTGGCGGCGATGAGGGCGGTTTCGGTGCTGTGGTTGCTGCGGAAGCCGGACTGGGAAGGGTCCAGGATGTTGTTCTCCTCGAGGTAGCGGGTCAGTTGTTTGTTGACGATTTTCTCGGTGACCTTCGCGGGGAACGGGAGCAGAGAGATGGGTCGGAAGTTCTTGAGGTCCTTGGGGTCTGCCTTGGGTTTCTTGAGTAAGGCGGTGATCTCGGCGTGCTTCCAGCTTTCCGGGAAGGTTGCTGTCTCGAAGGAGATGTTGATTATTTTCCGGAGATGGGGCGCGATGGCTGTACTGGCTTTGTTGAAGATGTGGTGAGGGCACGGGTCTAGCGGTGAACCGGAGTGGATGGTGTTCATGATCTCGCTGGTGTCCTCGTCGTTGATGTTGGTCCAGGAGAGCAGGCGGTTGGTGGTTGTGGGGGCAGTGGTCTCGGTGGTTGCCGGGGCAGTCGTGGTGTTGAAGCTGTCGTGGATGTCGGCGATTTTGCGGTGGAAGAAGGTGGCCAGTGAGTCGCACAGGTCTCGCGACGGCTGGATGTCGTTGGTGTTGGAGCTGGGGTTGGAGAGTTCCTTCACGATGTTGAAGAGCTCTTTGCTGTTGTGTGCGTTGTTGTCTAGGCGGTCTTTGAGTGAGGCCCTTTTGGCGGATCTGATGAGGTGATGGTGACTGCGGGTGGCGCTCTTGTGGGCGGCGTAGCTGTCCGCTGTCCGTTCGTGGAGCCAGATCTTCTCCAGTTTTCGGCATGTTCGTTTGGAGGCCTGGAGGTCTTCGGTGAACCAGGTGGCTTTCTTGCTGGTGTGGCTGTTGGGCGGATTCTTGAGCGGGGCGAGGGTGTTGGCGCAGTCGTCGATCCACTGTCTGAGGTTGCGGGCGGCGGTGTCGGGGTCGGAGGGTTCGGCGGGTGGGCTCAGGGCGAGGTTGTGGTTAGCTGGTCTTCCGTGACTCTGCTCCAGCAGCGGCGAGGCATTTGTTCGGTGCGGTGGTGCGTGGTGGGCTTCCTGTAGGTGAAGTGGATGCAGTGGTGGTCAGTCCAGTGGGGTTCGGAGGTGTGGCTGAAGGAGACGTGTGGGCTTGCGGAAAAGATGGAGTCGAGCGTGTGGCCGGCGGCGTGGGTGGGTGTAGTCACGAGCTGTCTGAGTCCGAGGGTGGCGAGGTTGTCGATCAGGGTGGTGGAGTTGGTGTCCTTGTTGTTCTCGAGGTGGAAGTTCAGGTCCCCGAGGAGGATGTAGTCCGTGGAGGCGATAGCGTGTGTGCTGACGAAGTCAGCGATGGAATCGCTGAACTGTGGTCGGGGTCCGGGGGTCTGTAGATGAGGGTTCCTCTGAGGGTGGTGTTGGGATCGGTGTGGATCTGGAAGTGCATGTGTTCGGCGGTGCTGAGGGTGTCGTCGGTGTTCAGATTACATCATGCCTTTTGTGGTATAGGATGTATATGAAACGGCTTCCCATCTGTACATTACAATGGTATAAGCGAAAGGAGAGGAACAAAAAAAAGAACCCATAAAAGGTATGCATACATTTGATGAGTAGGCATAAAGGAGGCACCTTTTCATATTAGAGCTGCTGTGCTAGAATGTATTAATGCTGAGAATTGGGTAACGCTTTTTTAAGAAACAGGAGGAGAGGGCCGACTACATGAGACAGTTGTTGGGATCGTTTAACATTGAAGCTGTATATTTAGTTACCGTCTACCCCAGTGTTTGTCTTTGTCACTAAGGCTACACCAACAACCATTTCATCTCAATATTCCTGGTTTAGAAAGCGAGTCTTCAGATGAACTATTGGGAAAGGAAAATCAAGCCTGTAAAGGTCATGCGCAGTTAGTAAGAATAATGATAGTAACAAAGGATGTGTAAATCAGTTAGATTATTTATGAGTAACAGAGGAGGAATGGAAAGGAAGCGCCTCAAAGGCTGCAGTCATGCTAGGTCTTCAAGTTATTCTTAGGAGATAAATTCAGAGACAATGAACCTGGATGAGAATTAATTGTAAAGAAAGTGGTCAACTTGAAATTATGGCAGTATTGTGGCCCTCGAACCATGAATGTCTATACGTTACTGGTCAATGATAAAGCTAAGTCAACGTTAGACATTACTATGCATGCATGTTGGTCTGCTGCAGTACCTACCTAGGCTTTGAGGATTGAATGGACAACCTTCATTCTATCATCATGACGATACAAGCTTCCAAATATGTAGCCAAAAATACAATGAACTGCTACCGTAATGTAAACATGTCTTGAGAAAAACACTTTCAAGGCATTGGAGAAACACAAAACTGTTTACATGAAGGAAATTAACATAAAAATACCAACATGTTAACACTACAATACCACTGTGTAAGTTACGGGCCGGAACAAGACGAAGCTCCATACACGGGTGTATGCGGTGCATTCATGCAACGGAGTGTGTTGTAGGGGCATGACGATATAAAAGAAAAATACCCCTTGACACGGTGGGAAGCTGGTACGAGGGCCCTTGGCTACCACCTGTCACTCTGTGTACAGACTCAGAAGTCCAGTGAGGTGACTCTTGACCTCGAGCCCTGACGAAATTGCCACAACATAGGAAGGGCAATGAAACATGTTGGCCCATTTTGAATTGGTCTGCAACATGCAGTTTGTTTTTAATTTTGAGTAAACTCACGGGTCTGAATAAAACCGTAACGTCATCTATGTGAGTTTGAACTCAATTTTAATTTGAGATAATTTCTATCTCTTGCACATTACGGGGTCTTTTTTCCTTTTGTTAATATACACATCACTACTTTCACCTCTTATCTCTTTACTGGACACTTCTTTTCTAATAGGTGAGAAAGTTACCAATGATGAGAAACGTGGGCAAGCTCGTGAGAACCTACCAGTAGCTCCTCTGGTGTAGCGCACGTGAGGGACTTTCTCACCTTCACACATTTTTTTGTGTCTTTGTATGCACCTTTTCTAGTTAAGGGTATATTGGGAATGAGTTGACTGACAAACCAACATTTAAAGAAACCATATTAAAATATTGCGGGTTTGTAGGATTGGATAAAGACTGGTAAAGTATGTAGACCAGCTGTTGGGTAGAGGCGGATACCCCCCAATACCAGCCCTATTATAAAGATTGCATGGTGTCCCGCATAGTCGGGTCTTTAATTGTTTATAGTGAAAGGAAAATCAAGCCTGTAAAGGTCATGCGCAGTTAGTAAGAGAAATGATACTAACAAAGAATGTGTAAATCAGTTAGATTATTTATGAGTAACAGAGGAGGAATGGAAAGGAAGCGCCTCAAAGGCTGCAGTCATGCTAGGTCTTCAAGTTATTCTTAGGAAATAAATTCAGAGACAATGAACCTGGATGAGAATTAATTGTAAAGAAAGTGATAAACTTGAAATGATGGCAGCATTGTGGCCCTCGAACCATGAATGCCTATACGTTACTGGTCAATGATAAAGCTAAGTCAACGTTAGACATAACTATGCATGCATGTTGGTCTGCTGCAGTACCTACCTAGGCTTTGAGGATTGAATGGACAACCTTCATTCTATCATCATGACAATACAAGCTTCCAAATATGTAGCCAAAAATACAATGAACTGCTACCGTAATGTAAACATGTCTTTAGAAAAAAACACTTTCAAAGCATTGGAGAAACACAAAACTGTTTACATGAAGGAAATTAACATAAAAATACCAACATGTTAACACTACAATACCACTGTGTAAGTTACGGGCTTTATCCAATACCATATTCACCAGCTAATACCTTACCTTATTATCTTCCCAGTACAGTGCTAAACATTCATCTCCTGGCCGCCAGTTGATCCCAGACTCCATGGGGTAAGCAGTTTCTATTATTCGATCTGGCTTTATAGGCCCTGATCTCCGCTTAGGGCCACTATTATAGGAAAACATCTTGTATCCATCATCAACAGGTGCAGCTGTTTCAGGGCCCATTGGTTTGATAGGTCCCATCTTTCGTCCTTGGTGCTCAATTTCTCCATTTATTAGCTCGCTCCCACCTGTCCTTGGCTGATTCTGGTAGTCATGGTTTACGCTAAACTGTTTCTCAG
The DNA here is from genome assembly GCA_963921515.1 of Calotriton arnoldi. NCBI lineage: Eukaryota > Metazoa > Chordata > Amphibia > Caudata > Salamandridae > Calotriton > Calotriton arnoldi. The sequence goes on along the minus strand of CAWUFW010006089.1, from coordinate 452,877 downwards.
TTTTTGAACTACCAAAATGTTCGCTGTTCATTGTTCGTGTTTTCCTGTCATAAAAATTGTCAGGATTATTCCTTTGGTTTTCTCTGCGAGCTCGTCTTTCGCTCACGGAATCTGCTGTATCCGGCAAACTAGTGTTCACTTTAACCTCCATAAAGGCGGGCCCCTTCCCTGCCCTACCATGCATGGTGATCTCCCGTTTCTTAAATGGACTGTCACTCTGCTGGCTGAGGTTGGAGTACATGCTTTCCTTGGGTTTCTCGTTTCTTGGAAAGGGCTTGTCGCTCATGTGTCTGTCTTGAGTCCACTGTTCTGATTCCGAAGAGTGCACCCTCTCTCGACCTCGATTTCTAGATGGTCCGTTGCCTTCAAGCATCTGCCGAGGGGTCTGACTGTCCCTCTGGAACCGAGGGGGCTTCTCATTTCTTGGTTGGCGAGTGTCATTTCGGGGAAGATTTCTCTGATAGCTTTGATCTCTCAAGCCATTTTGCTCTGTATTCAGTGGCCTGTGCGGCTGCCCATATTGATGAGACTGAGCTTGAGATTTTTGTTCTGCAATAACATAAAAAAATAATTATACATATATCAAATATATGAAGTTTCCACACCCTGCTCCCACAATGAGGACTATAAAAACTAGACTAATCGCAATAAATCAGTCATTCAAGCACAAGTGAGTTCTAATACAATGCCATCAGTGGTAATATGCTGCAGTATTTCTCTCATTACCCCCTCATCTCCGTCCTCCTCGCCACAGTCCTTACTGAGGCGATCCCGCCTCTGAAGAAGTTCAACCACGCCCCCAAACCGAAGGTCCATTTAAAAAATGTTGTACTAGAAGAATGAGTTACTTACCTTCGGTAACGATGTATCTGGTAGAGACACAGACTAGCCGCAGATTCCTTAACTTAGAATATTCCCCAGGCGTCAGACTGGATCCGGAAAACCTTTTCCCCCAGCAGTAGCTCTGAACACCGGGAGGCGGCGTCGCCCGGCTCCGTCCTGACGTCGTCCACAGAAGTGACGTCAATGGAGCCATAAAAGGCCCTCCCGGCGTGCTGACGTCAGTTTTCTACAGTGAAACTTTTCCGCGCCACAACGCGGAGCCATGACAAAAACTGCGAGAGTATAGGAACAGTGTGTCAAAAAAGAGCAAAAATCGTTGAAACAATCATGATACGAAACATGAGAATGATAAACAAATCATTAGAATGAGAAACAACACCATGTTGAAAGAGTACCCAACACAAGAAGGGACTGAAGGGAGCGAACAGAGCACCCGCCCCAGCAAAGTTCCATCAAAGCGAAGAGCCGTGCCCCCCTCCCTAAGAGGCAAAGGCAGCGGAAACGAATGGCATGACAAACGAAGAACAGTTCGCAACTACAGGAGGGAACTGTAAAGACCCACAAGACTGGAACAACATGAGTCACGACAAGTGACCAGAAGTGAACATCCCCATAGAACGTTCACCACACCCCTTCCCCAGTGACCTATGAACTGTAGCATAGTCAAAGAGAATCTCAACCCAATCGACTGCAGCATAGACAAGGAGAAACAGATGAGGGCGGAGGGAGGGCAGGAAAACATGAGAATCTCCACACTGGGGGAACCCAGGTGGAGCAGCATTGAAAAGCACAGAACCTAGCCACCCAAAAACGAGAATGGGTGGAGGGCCAGAAAGCCCAAAACAGAATGACACACCCTACCCCAGAGGGAGGTCACGAGAGCACCCCTCAGGAAGACCAAGGCCACCTGTAAGGAGGCGAGGTGGTAGAACCCCACCTGAAAAGGCCTTCGCAGAGCGGGGAGGATGGGCAGGCGTTAAGGAATCTGCGGCTAGACTGTGTCTCTACCAGATACATTGTTACCGAAGGTAAGTAACTCGTTCGAGACATCTAGCCGCAGATTCCTTAACTTAGAATAGATACCAAAGCCATACCGCAGTGGAGGAGGGTCTGCGACTGAAACCCACCAAGTCCCAAAAGAACTTCTCCGTCAACAACATTGACGAATCACGGTGGGAACAGCAGCGCCAGCGCGGCTGACACCAGACCTATGAAGCCCCGTAAGGGAGCACTAGCAAAGGAGGCAAAGGCACCACAATCCGTCGGAGGACGGTACAAAATCTCCCTCGTCCAGACAGGGACGAAAGAAGAGACAGAGCCAGAAAGGGCAGTGCAGAACGGAAGAAAGTTTAGGAAACGTCTGCAATAAGACGGTAAACTGAACACCGGAGTCCATGAATCCGCCAGAAACAGAGGTCCCAGAAAAAGGGACAATAGAGCATGCTATCGCCACAGCATACCCACGGAACAGACACCACAGAGGATGCAGAAAGGTGAAATGTGAGGGGACAGATGTCACCCAGCAGAGATACACAGAGTCATGACTACCAGGAGATACAGGCATGTGGATGACAGGATACACACAAGGAGACAAGGAGTAGCTTGAGAACTACACCACCGCCAAACAAATCCCAAGGAATGGGATTACCAACAGCACACCTGCGGTGGCAAATAGAGGCAGGCGCATCACCAGGTAGTCAACCAGCCAACCATACCCAGAGGTACAAACGGCGAAGGGAAACCGGCAAGGCCGGGGACACACATAGCACTCCTTTCCATGAGAGTGAGAGAGAGAGAGAGAGCGCGCGCCCGGGGCGAAAACCCCTGATACCAGGGCGAGGAAAAACCGAGCAGGCATACTCTCTCACTGTGTGTATAATTCATGATACACATACCTGAGACAAGAACGTAGATACAGTGATATATAACAAAAATGAAGGGAAAATGAACAAGCATTTGCAATGCAATAGCTCTCGCATTTACACGAGTTTAAGCTGTTGCCTTTGTAAATGACAATGTCTTTTATTTATGTTTTAAAAACTAAAACCAAAATAAAAGGCATAGCCATTTACAATGCCAATAGCTCAAACTCGTTTCACTTTGGGGTGAGGCCTGCTCAGCGCCTGTAACGCGCCCCCTAGACCTGCTCGGCTCACCCGGCAGGTTTGCGGCTGCTCTTGTGCGGCTCCTGAGAGCTGTGTGATCTTTGGCAAGGTTCCCTGGCCTGCGCGAAGCACCACCCTTGACTTTCAGCGAGAGCTGCGCGTTCATCTGTATTTGAGAAGAGGAAGGAGGTGCACTTCCTATTGCTTTACCAGACTCCTGTGACCATCACCCTGTGGGGAAAGTGTGCAGGCCAATGCCTTTGCAGACACTAGCAATCTGCCACGGAACTGTCCTTGCTCCAGCCCAACCGGCCTTTCAAAGGAAACAACCCAACATGTGGTTGACTCTGCTCTCGCACTATTCTCCGATTCGATGACCGTCTCTACCCCAGCCCTTCGACTTTAAAAGGCATTGGCTTAATATGAATCACTCCACCCTTCTACTGGCAGCCTTTCAGGGGCACCGAACCATGACTACCATCGCTTGACGCGGTCCCAAAATGGCATCAGCCAATGGAGAACAAAGAGTGCAGGCTTTGCCAACATCTTCGGGTAGAGTTCGGCATATACTATGCATCTGCCCAGCATTATTGCCTTGGCCTAAAATTTACTTCCGAAACATCTTTAATTTAAATGGAATCAGATCCTGTTGCCAAGCAATTTTGTTCATCTTGAAAGGTCTGACACCGCAAACCATGGCGTGTTTTGTAAAATTCCTTTTAAAAGCAGAGCCACTAATTAAATAGTCCACAATTAAATCTACAGGAAACACGACAGAGTCAGCGCATAAGCTACTTTTGTGATTGGTCATCTGCTCCATCAGCTCAGCAAAACTCTGATAAATGCCAAACATACTGCACTTCAACAACTCATTGTAAAAGGAATGAAACCTATCCACTTTAGTCTCTGAGCCTCTTGCCGGAGGATTTCAGAAGGCATGGTGCTAGGATTTGCATTGGCTAGGTGGCACACACCCTTCTGTTCCATACCGCCATAAGCGGAAGCATGGCACTTCACACTTTATCTTCTGATGTCTTTGGTCTTGGACAACCACTGATGAACTGTATTTTCAGCGTTCTACTGTTTCCAAAACCTATGCCGGCGTATGGCATTTTAGCCTCTTGTGTTTTTTAACTCATCTAGATGATTTTAAACACTTCATTTTTGCGTTCTGTGAATGCTTTGCACATGTCCTACTGCTAACTTTAGCAATAGGTAATATACGTCGAGTTTTGGCCTTGTGAGATGAGTTAGGTAAATTAAATGCTATGGGCTATGACTCTGGTTTCAGGCAATGTTGAGATTATTTGCTCGACTACATGCAGAAGGCATCTTTTGTTATCTAATAGGTATATTGCACTTTTTTATTATACAAATACTGTCTCTGGGTTGAATCTCTGACAAAAACTATTGCCTGTTTACATCAATGTTGGATACGTTCACATCTGCGTCGGATTGTTTTTTAACTCGTGGTTCTTTTGAATTATATTCTTATTAATATCATGTCTTCAGTGAATGTAACTGATTTTAATTAATCAAACAATAAATGTATACTTGGAAAGGCCAGAGCGCACACACTGTGACACTGATGAGCAGTGTCACAGGGCACAGACTCCTAATAGCAGCAGAAAATAGTTTTCAGAAAAAGATGGAAAATCCGTGTACCATGCAGAAAAGGCAAATTTGCTATGTAAACCCAAAGTAGTTTAATATGTGAATGCATAAGTTATATGCACTGCGAAATGAAGACTAAGATACTGAGTTGATATCCTAGCGATTGTTTACAGACTTTATTATTCCTGGCCTCCCATGAGGACTCCAACCACCTTCATTGCGTAGGACCCTCCTGACCATCACAACCAATAGGAAGACAATATCTCCGTGCCTCAGCGCTGGGACCCGGAGATAAACAAATGCACATCCGGGCCTTTGACTCACCTGAAAGGGTTCTGGAGGGAGGGGGCTTCTTGTTCCCCAGATAGCAGCGGTAGGCCAGCTCAGCAGAGGAAGACGTGCCCCTCCGCGTGCACTGACTCCAGGCGCAGTCTCGAGCGCAGCTGCGGGTGCTTCCTACCGCGTCCTAATGCCCCAATTATCAGCTTATTGTTTTACAGTAGCAGAGAAAAACCTTTTAATATTGCCAAAGGACACGGTGCAACAGAGAGTGCGCAAAAGAGGTTTATACATTTCATTCGAAAACAGGGCTGAAGCGACAGGATAAGCACCAGGGTGGACAAACACTTGGTTTATTAAGGATTTCGCTCCTCCTAACCTCTCGCTGCCCTCTAGAGGCGACGGGACCTCAGGACGTCCACGCGGATTAGCAGGCTCCCACTGCACGCCAAAACTTTGAAAGCAGCAAAAATAAGCAGGTTTTACCTTCCTTGTTAGCTGGCTGACAGGTGGCTGAGGGTGCTAATTCTGAAGGGGCTAACAACCCGCGCTAGGGTCCTATCTAGCACCTGCCCCACAGGGCACTTACATGTGGCACTGCTGAGAGCCAAGCCACAGAGATGCTTATCTGCTGATGACACTGTGATGAGTGCTACCTCGGAGGAAATGAAGAGCAGTGTCCCTTCATCAAAGGAAGTGATGTCACTTCATTTTTATATTCTCGACTTTAATGGGACCGAGACTATTTTATAGTCCTAGCTGAGGTGCCAACGCTGCTATGTATATTGTATATCCATGGAAGTTTGATATAAAAACACAATTCCGAATTCGGTCTATCTACTTATTTGCAGCTGCAACACAGTGGATGATATAGAAGATTAACAAGCCTACATTAAAACAAGCTTAAAGACACGCCGTGCGCGTGCCCATGCCCATGTGCTGTCCGGGCCCAAGCTGATGCAGACGCCATGCGCGTGCACATCGGCTGTCCGGGCGCGCACATGTTTTGTCTCCCTTCGCGCACCAAACCCACAACAATAGTCTCGCCAAGGCGAAGCAGCGCATCTAGGCGAGACCTAAAAACAAGGGGGAAACTCGAAGAGCACACCACAGAGAAAAGGAAAGTCGCATAATAGGTACCAACGGCACCGGTGTGAAGCGTAGCAGGACACAACAGTGTCAAAAACACTGAAAGGCGACAACATCCCCTCAGATGGGGACGGAACCATGGCTCCCCGCGAGACAAGCGGGAACACTGATCACCACACCCACGAGGAAGGAGTGGGAAATACACAGACAGAGGTCCGTTAGAGAAAGAGGGTCAGATACAGACCCATACAGGCACTGCATAATGGCAACGAGTATCCTGAAGAAGAATAATCGGCACCGCATCATACACAAAAGCAACAGTGCCTTTAGTTATGAGTGGCAACTCACAACCAGTGAAACACCTGGAGTGGAACACAGAACCGTGGAATAAGAGCGACAGCCCTGAACCACTAAAGTGAATCAGAAAAACCCCCACAGAGGGCAGGAACGGAAGGACCTGAACTCCTGCATGTATTAAGCAAAGGGACCAAAGTCCCTGCCAGGAAAGTGCATAAAGAAAGAGGGTACAAGGGAACACGCAGCAGAAAAGTAGCTGGCTTACACACCACAGCCCGTGGGCAAAAAGCCCCACGGGACCTGAGCCATGAGAAAAAGTGTAAGCACTTCCGCACACCAAGAACTGAGAATAGGACGCAGTCAAGACAGGGGCGGAAGGACACGTCCTGCGCCCAGTGACAGCGACCATAGCTGGTGTGTACACAGACAAAAGAGAAGTAGCCGTAGAAGACTCCGCAGGAGCTGTTCAAACTTCCCTTGCCAGGAAGAGCGGCTACACAATAGCCAACAAGTACCCCACATAGGGTATGGTACATCCCATAAAAGCAAGGTACACCTCTTGGAGTCGAGCTCTTAGACAGAGGACTAAAAGGAAACACAGAAACAGCTGGCCAGCTGAAACAAAAGAAGGGCAAGACGGCGAAAAGCCGCACAGTCCGGTCAGGTAACCACGTCCGGAACCCAGAGACGGAGCACCAGAAAAAGCAGTGACAATACTGCAACTAAAAGCCAAAGTCCACAACCAGGACTACAAACCATGGCAATCATGAAAACCCAGACATGAGACGTTGCACCGCCGAGTCAGCATGTCTGTCGAACAGGGTGACTCCATCAAAGAGCAAATCCCTAAGACGCTCCTGGCGTTGGCAGGGAAACAGCCATCGGGCAGCCAGGCATGGCGGCGCAGAGCAACGGACCGGGCCATAGCTCGACCCACCGAATCAGTGGTGTCTATGGCCGACCGAACGGAAAATTGCGCCATTTCCCGGCCATCACGAACCAACCGTGCCAGGTGAGTCCGAGGACCCTCCGGAAGAGAGGGGAGGAGGAGCTCGACCGAGTCCCAAAGGGCAGAAGTAGCCCGGGCAAACACGCAAGACGTGTTCAGGGATCGAAGGCCTGCACTGGTGGACGCAAAAACATGGCAGCCACACGACTCCAACCACCGAGATTCTCAAGTGGGAGGGAGAAACAGAGGAGGGGCAGAAAGCATCGAGCTTGAAGCCACCTGAATCACCAGCCCCTGAGCCCTAGGATGGAGGGACAAACAGACAGGGTCGTCTGGAGCCGGGCGATGTCGATGTGCAATAGCACGATCCACCGGGTCCCCCGAAGAGGGCCTCACCCAAGTGCCCAAAAGGACGTCGTACAACGACTCGCCAAAAGGCAACAAGGGCTCCACTTCCACGGTGCCCTGGTGGAGCAAATTCAGCAAGGGATCAGAGGGCAGAGAGACTGAGGGAGGCTGCAGTTGTAAAATGTCCGCAGCCCTGCGAACCGCCCTCGCAAAAGCCGCACTAGCCACCGTGGCCATTCGAGGTGGCGACAACAGGTCATCAGTAGGAGACGGCAAGAGGCTAACCCTGACACCAAAATGTGGTGGCCCTACAGCCTGAGGACATCCAAGGCCCTGCCAGGGCATGGGTATCTGGCCAGAGGGACAGCGAAACAACCCCGGGGGTGGCGAACCCACAGGGGCCTCCTCAATCTCGGACTCCACATGCTCCACCAACCGATGAACGGCCGGGGATGCACCGGCGTCGCACGGCGCCGAGACGGTGTCAACTCAACGTCGACGACCCCCGAAGGAGCCACATCCGTCCTGCGCCGGACCGGCGTCGATGCGACCGCCACCGAGGTGGGAACCTTCGGAGAGGAAAGGAGTTGACTCGGAGTCGAGAGCGGCGCCGCAGCAGGGAGCCGCACAGGGCTGTGCGAAGACGACATGGAAGGCTTGGACGTGCAAGAAGGATGCTCCTCCGGGCCATGCCCCGACGTCGCAGCGACTCCGGAAGCGGAGTCAGGGTGCTCGACCGGTGACAAGGGCGAACCCGCTGGCGAAACCCCGATCGGAGCCTCTACCCCCTCTGTGGGGCCCGAAGACGCGCCAGGGAGAGGGGGTGACCCAAAGATGGATAGAAGGGCCCGAGAATAGGCCTCCATCTGGGCCCCAGCACCAGGAAATGGTGGGTAAGTGGGGGTCGACTCTTGAGGAGCCGTGTCCGGTGAAGACCGGGAGCAGCGGGCCCCACCGTCGCGTGAGGTCGGTGACCTCCGCGACTTCTTTTTCTTGTGCTTACCTGTGGCAGGAGAGCGACGTCCGCGGGAACGACTCCGCGACCTGTCCCGACTCCGCGACCTGTCCCGACTCCGCGACCTGTCCCGACTCCGCGACCTGTCCCGACTCGACCCCCCAGCACGAGAAGGAGACCGGCAGCGTGAGGTCTCCCAACGGGACATCCGGGCAGTCAGCAGTTTCATGCGACGTTCCCGCAAGGACTTCGGCTTCAGCCGGCGGCAGGCGTCGCACTCCTCGGAGTCGTGGTGCTCGCCCAAGCACCACATACAGATCGCGTGTGGTTCCGTCGCCAACATCTGCCCCGTACAGGATTTACACGTCTTGAAGCCCAAAGGCATGACACACTGTTCCCAGACGCCAAAAGCGTCGAGAAGCCCCGAAAAACAACAAAGAGGTCAGTGGTAACCGCTTCTCCGGATCCGCGTTGGGATGCGGAAAAGAAGAAAAACTGACGTCAGCACGCCGGGAGGGCCTTTTATGTCTCCATTGACGTCACTTCCGTGGACGACGTCAAGACGGAGCCGGGCGACGCCGCCTCCCGGCGTGCAGCGGTACTGCTGGGGAAAAAAGTTTTCCGGATCCAGTCTGACGCCTGGGGAATATTCTAAGTTAAGGAATCTGCGGCTAGATGTCTCTATCAGATTTACTCCTTCTATAAATACCCTCCCCCACGACTTCCTATATTTTCTTCCTGTCCTTTGATGGATGAGGTAGGCCATGTCATTTATTTATATGTTAAATTGCTGATTTTTACCTTTAAGGACAGACCGCTGGCGCTGGCTGGGCAAAGAGATTTATCATGTGCACCAGTATTTGGCAATCTCCCCGTCCAGAGGAGGGGAGCGATTTTGTGTCGGGATTGGGCCGTTCAGAAGACGTGCAGTAGTGATCTGACACAATACTATTGCCCAATATTGTGTATGTTTGGCTTTAAGAGGCAGCACTGATTTCCTAGTAGCAAGGTCTAGCCAGAGACAAGATATCGTTACTAGGCAACTATAAAAGGACGAAGGATGCAGCTCCTAGCACACCTCTTTCCTGTTTTACTACTATTGAAGACAAGAGGGCACAGCTGAATCAGCATCATGTGGAGATGCAACAGGGTGAAGAGAAAGAGGTGCTTCAGATCACCTGAGCAGATCTTCAGGGCATGATTACAAAGGCGGTAGATTCTGCAATGGCAGAACCCAGAGCAAAGAGCTCTAAAGATCAAGATGATGATTTTGAAAAGGACCAAAAGGGAAAATATATAAGGCTCAATTGCGAGAACTATTGTTTCACATCAGAGAAACCCTGGGTTTCAAAGGCAAAGACTGAAAGGAAGAGGGGTCTTATTCACAATATACGAGTCATGATGCGGGTGACCTGCTTCTCCACGATGTCAAAGGAAATTTTATATAAACAGTAGAAAGATCTAGATAAATCTGCCATTCTGCGATTCTGCTTTTATCCGAGGACTCCACCCTGACCGATGTAGTGGAGGCTTCGCTTAATAGGTCTGATGTCGCTTCTTATTTTTCAGTGAAAGCAAATACATATGCAGATTATGTCACACCCAAGTGTTACTTAAACACTTTCAATCCCATTTGACTGCATACAGGAAAATGAAGACCCCCCCACTAATACTCTAGCAAACATGGAACTGGTATTCAAATTATTCTCTGATGTCACGTTTGATAGCTTGTGGGCAGCCGCAGCATCGGTTGGGGCTTCAATAGCTGGTCGTAGACTGCTTTGGATGAAGTCATGAAAACTAGACTCCACTCAGAGAGGTCTGCTTAAAAAATTACATTTTAGAGGATCGAAACTGTTTGGTAATGAACTTGATGACATGGTGCATAAAGCAGCGGAAGAGTAAAACAATTCTCAAACCTTTTACTCTGGGGTTTAGAAAGTAATCCTTTATGTTTAAGCGTCCTCTCCAAAATCTTCAGGACAAGTGTCCTTTTCGAGGCCTGGCTGTGTTTGAGAACAAAACCTAGAATTAACAGTCCCCAAAATTAGTATCTCGAAGTTGGGGCAAAGTTAAGACTTTTCTATCATGATTGGAAGAACTGTAACATGGACCACTGGGTGCTCCAGATAGTAAAGACATGTTATCGAATTCCATGTGCCCAAAATCCTCCCCGTCTTATTAGACTATACTGTGGCTAAAGGAAGAGTTGAGAATTCAGGTAAAGATGCTAGGGGTTCAAGCTCTTCTAAAGAAGGCGGCACTCATACTTGTGCCTTTGCTTCAGAGAGGAAAAGGGTTCTATTCTGGCTGCCAAATCCGACGGGGAATAAAGCCTGTTTTGAACCTCAGGACCCTGAACAATTACGTTTCAGTGGACATATTCAAGATGGTTTTTCTCCAGGAAATCACCCCCTTACTCGTGAGAAGAATGATTTCCTGGTGACGTTTGAGGTTCAAGACGCATACTGTTGCATCTGTATTCATCCCACCAGTCAACAATTTCTGTGATTTGCTGTAAGGAACCAACATTTCCATATCAAGTCATGCCGTTGGTCTGGCAACATCTCCAAGGATCTTCATCAAGGTACTAGCTCCTGTTGTTGCTCATCTTCAATTGTATGATGTCACAATATTCCTATATCTTGACGATTGGTTGCTTTCTGCTCCGTCTTTTTTGAAGGCTCAAGAAAATGTTGAATAGAGTTCTGCGCCAACTCGGTTTCATTATCAACAACCAGAAGTCTTGAGCCAACTCAAGAGAAAATATTTATTGGGTCTCAAATCAACACTCTCCTGGGCCATGTCTTCCTGCACGGTATCATTTGAAATTTGTTGTAAACACATTCTAATCTGGTGGTCCCTGGCCATGCAGAATTACGACGAGGCCCTTATTCCTGTGACTCCTGACATATGTCAAAAGTTGAGGGCAATTTGTCTGAAGGGGACCCACTGCAATATCCTGCCCCTCTCCAAGTAACAGATGCCATTCTATGAGGTTGAGGAATGACAGTCGGCAATATGGAGATGAAGGGTCCCTGGTTACAGAAGTAACGTCTCCATGCATCCAAATGGAGCGAGTTGTCAGCAGTGTCGTGGGCAGTGCAGGCCTTCTCTCGCACTTAAAGGGCAGGAATGTCTTAAAAATCAGACAACCAGGTCACAAAGTGCTACCTCAATTGCCAGGGTGGCACAAATAACAGAGTTGAATCAGAGAGCGGATCAGATCTTTGCCTGGGCGGAAATCCACCTTCTGGCACTGGGAGCAGTTTACATCCAGGGACGAATTGAACTTCTGATTAGACAGCCTGAGCAGTAAATCTCTGCTCTCAGTGTTCTACCGTCTATCAGCTCAGGAGTTCAATCGAGCATGTACCCACTTTGGAACACCCTGGATGGATCTGTGTGCGTCACACCACAACACAATGCTTCCAATTTGCTGCTCAAAGGACTGGTGCCCTCAAGCGTGGGCAGTGGATGCCCTTTGATACCCTGGCCTCAGGGCATTCTATATGCTTCCCACAGATTCCCCTCCTCCAGAGGGTGCTTTGGAAGATTCGGGAGAAGAAGAATGTGGTAGTACTGGGAGCCCTTTCTGCCCATGGAATCCGGGGTTTTCTCTTCTAATGAGCATTTCCAGGGGGAACTTTCTGCATCTCTCAATACACCCGTCTCCTCTTTAGTTTCCTTTATGTAAACTCACACGCCTCAGGCTGACAGCATGGCTCTTGAGAGAGTAGGTCTAGAGGAAATGGGCTGTTCAGAATTAATTGCCCTAGATATTCAGGCATCTAGAAACCATCAACCTTGCACTCTTAATTAAAAAAACAAAAAACACACAACATTGGGAATCATTTCATAGGTGGGGAGTTTCTAAACATTTGGATAAATCAGCGGTGGATCCATTTAAGATTTCACAATTCCTAAGGGAAGGTTTTCAAAAGAGTCCGTCCGCTCCATCTACCCTAGCAGCACAATGGGCGGCTAGTAATGCTTCTAAATTAAAAGCTGATTGTTCAAAGATCTCGATTGGTGGTTGAGACTTTTGAAAACATTTTGTTTGAAAAAGTTGCTGGTTCAAAACCGGTACCAATTTGGGATCTTTCTGTTGTTCTAAGAGTCTACAGCAACATCCTTTTCAGCCTTAGGAACAAGCAGAATGAGCATGGCTTTCTGCTAAATAAGCCTTTTTTGGTTGCAATCGGCTCAGCTAAAAATAAAAGGGAGTTAGAAGCCCTGGCAACTTCCTTTCCATATTTTAAATTTTGTTCAGATTGTGTCATCCTAAAACTTAACTCGAAATTTGTCTCTAACGTACAATCTCGTTTTCATTTGGCACAAGAAACTGATCTTCCAGTGTTTAGTGACTTCTCTTCAGGTATTCCCTCTACCCTAGATGTAAAGACAGCTCTGACAATTGATCTACCTCATACAAAGAAATTTAGGTGTTCTACCTCACTTTTATCTCCTATGGGTCAGTCAGCAGGTGTAAAAAGGCGACATCACAAACCATACGTAGGTGGGGCAGGCAGGCCATTTCTCAATCCAACAAATCAGTAGGGGAGGTGGTTCCTTCTCAAATTCAAGGCAATTAAACAAGAGCAGTGTCAGCATCCTGGGCAGAACAAGATGGGCCTATCTCAAGGAAATATGCCGAGCAGCAACTTGGACTTCACACCTCATGTTAGTAAAGCATTATAGACTTGACTTGTCTGGTTCACTTGATGGTAATTTTGGCTTTTCTGTCTTGAAGTCAGCAATAAAGAAATTGCTGACTTTTCACATTAAATTCTGTATAGCAGAATTTGTCGGTGCGATTCGTTATCTTGGTAAATCATCAACCAGTAAGGACTAGGAGGACTATAAATCGGGGTACTGAAGATTACCGGTAAGTAAATGAATCATTCATTGATATAGTCATAATCACAGCTCAGAAAGTTTATTATATAGAAAATCATTCCAGTTGTCAGTATAATGAATACAACAAAACCACATAAAACAAATTACTCCTTGTGAATAAGACAGTATTCTTTTCCTATGACAACTGGACACCAATATACATGTTTACGGTCTTTGCGGGAAGAAAAAAAGCCATTGTAGCCATACAGAAACTTAAAAAAAAATTAGAGTCCTCATCTGGATACTACTGGTACTCCTTGTAGCCCTTCAAGAAAGACATTTATGTATTAATGTCGTTTCCTAGAACATGGCCATGTTGCCTTACGATTAATCAGATTATCAAAGTGCTAGTTATAGATGGTGAAAATCTCCATGTAATAGAGTGGCAGCAAATTTTTATCAGGTTATGTATGGGTTGTATGTAAGAATACAATATGCAGAAATATTGTCTGATATATTGTGTCCTAAATATCATTTTTTAAATGTTCAACCCATTGGGTGAAGACACTATTATTCACAGCAACTAGGTGATATTTTTGTTAACAGTACTTAGGACAAAATATTTATTGCAGACGCTATTCTGAAGACAATTCTGGTACCACACCTATGTGTCTATTAGATTCTTAGAGTCCGCCAGAACCGAGACACTCGAGGTGACAGGCAGATGCAATGGGGAAGGGTGGGTGAAAGGTAGTTAGCAGCGGATGGGGAAGGTCAAATCTAAGCTTCAAACCAGTACACGCCCAGTCAAATCACTGGCAGGACCTTAAATTAACCCCCATTATTTGCTGTGGGGTGCATCTAAGAAGGAATTTCTGTATGAACACCAGTGAGAGAACTATGTTAGTCCTCAATCAACCTTTTCCTACTAAAATATCGCAGTTCTGTCACGTGTCAATCAGTTGCAAGAGCGATGTGGGTGCAGTTTTATACCTTTGGCATGTACAGAGACTTCTATTCTAACTGAAACGGGTTGTCTTCTTTGGCCTAATCTGATGTTAATTGAAGGTATCACTGACTAATTATATTTTCAGCTTCTGTGTTGAAGTAACTTGATTCCATTTCCAATCAATGGATTCAGGACATTACATTTCACGGGGCCTTGTAATTTAGGAGCCCTTGTACAGTATTTCTGCTTCTCACATTTGGGAAGCAAGATTGTGATGAAAGGTCTACATCATGATTGGTATGTAGTGAAGTTCCAGATCCAGTCTGTTTGGGTGGCCACTTCAAAATGCTGTGTGTTTAATGCAGAGCTCACTAAATTTAAACCTGGACAACAACTTGAAGTAACTGATGTGCTTTTAGGGAAGACGTAATATTGGCTGTCTATGAAGGTTATACCTCAGTTTGGCTACCTGCTTGTGTACCAGCTGAATTCAGTTTGTGGGCTTCTGAGGACATAGTAGTAAACTACAGTAATGTAATTCAACTGCACCATGGCACTTCTTATCTTTGCTTGAATGTTGGTTTAGATAAACAACACAATTTTATAGAATTCATGTTCAGGCACAAACATGAAATTTGTGTCAAACATGACAACTAAACATTTGACTTTTCATGTTGGGGTAGGAGATGGCCAAAGAACTGAATTCAATTAAATGGGGAAAAACTGCCATTTAAGTGATCCACCATCAAGATTTCTGTTTTGGCACCATTCAGTCAGATGTACATTTCCTTCAAGCTGAAGTAGTGTGACAGATATGATATAGACACTCAGTGATAATCTCCTTGTTCTTTGACCCCATTGTCAGGTAAATATAAAACCAAGAGTGCCCAGGATGAATTTTGGAACTGAAGGTTCCAACATGATTACCTGTGATCATGTGCACATACAGACACTAAAAAGAGGGGGTTAAATAGTGAAGTTATGCAGTACTTCACATTGGGATGTTTCTTCTTTTGCTCCTGATGAGCCAAATGTAAAGTGCTTGCTATGGTCATAAAGGTCCAATCCACTACAGGATGGTTCATATAATTTCCTGCAACTCCTTTTGCCATTTCAATTTTGAGTTTTCCCATGTCCTACACATTTGAGAGGTCCAACCTAATAAGAGCTGTGCACTTGTCTTCATCAAGGGCATCAGAAAGGTCCTTCCTCATACTGCATTTAGAAGGGTCACCACAGATCTTATACATGATTGTGGCATTTAACAGACATCTGGTCACTTAATTTACCAATGTCTTGCTCAGGTATCGTAGATTCAATATTAACCTATTGTTGACCTTATACTTTGGATCGCAAGGTGGTGTTTCAGCATGGTAGTGATATGCATGCTTTCTTGTTCATGGGTTTGTAACCCTAGTGATGGAGACATTAACTAGGTTTTTTATGTCAAGAGTTACATATGTTACTTGGTAACATTCCTCCATAAGTCTGAATGCTTTCAATTCGTGTGCTAATGTTAAATGCTCCACAGGTTTAAAGATGAGAGGATTGACTGCAGGAGGCTAAGGGATTTGGTTGCTCTTTAGTGCTTCTCTTATGTTTCTGTCTCTTTGGACTTAAGAATACATGAAAATCTTCACAATGCTGCTGAGATGTGAATTTTTTAAGGTGTCTCTGCATTTGTCAGTCACAAAAGATACTGGAGATTTCTATTGACTGGTTTGTGGGCTTGTTGATTCAGTTTGAATATTTAAATAATTTGCCTAAATATTTTTCTACCCCTTTGTGTACTTTACCCTCAAACCACTCACTCTTAGGGTTAGATAGGTGCCATTGTTAGTCTAGCTTTCTGTCAAATCTCGTTAGGTTAATTAGTTCAACAGAGTACCATTTGCTGAATGTTTTTTTTCCACAGATTTTGTCACAACCTTTTACAGGAGTGCTAATTTGTCAAGCTGTGAGTGACAGCCTATGAATAAGGACGACTAAGAATTTGCCAAGTGTCTTTTTCCGTAGTGTAGTTTAGGAGTTCTAGGACTCGGTCTTAGACTATGTTTTCAATATTAGATCTGTCAAAACACATGTAGGGTTTCCTTGCACATACCACTCAGTATACTTCATTTTGGAGAAAAAGTAACATTTTGAGAAAATGGTCAACCTTAGGGGGGGCGGTTATGCCGAATGATGCCACAGTACATCTCAAAATCTAAGCTGAAGTCATCAAAGTGACATTTTAGAATGACTTTTGTTGGTGACTTCTAGAGGTGCAGGCTGGGTAAAGAACAGCTTTTCCTCTCTACGCCAGATGTCGTCTTTAATTGGAAGTTGTACAATTAGGCTAACTGTGTTAAAGATACATTAAACCACAGTACTGTTGTCTAGACAGCCATGTCTATAGGACTACAGACTGCAAGATTAAAAAACATTGAGTTTTCCACTACTTGAAACATATTTTCTCTGTTTTCCATCCATTATTTTTTTTAATTTCAACATGCTTTATTTATTTTTTATACAAGAACAAAACAGCAATTCTGTTACAGGGTTAGCATCGGTTGTTCCAGGTAAAGTTAACACATCAGAGTCCTAAGACAATGTGTCACGTTTGTTTAGCTAACCCCCCATATCGATAATAAGAGAAAAAGAAAGAGTCAGACAGAAAAAGGGAGAAAAAAGGGGGGAAAAAAAGATGAGAATGGCAGAGAAAATGACATTCCGCGGAGATTTTGG
Organism: Calotriton arnoldi; assembly: GCA_963921515.1. Classification (NCBI taxonomy): domain Eukaryota; kingdom Metazoa; phylum Chordata; class Amphibia; order Caudata; family Salamandridae; genus Calotriton; species Calotriton arnoldi. The sequence goes on along the minus strand of CAWUFW010006089.1, from coordinate 435,883 downwards.
CACACGGGCATCCCGGTATTGGTAGGACTCGCCCTTTGCGGCAGCTTAGTGGAGGTGACAATGGTCAGTCCAGTTAAGCACAATTGTCCCGGTGGTACGTCCGTAGGGGATACCAGGTTGTGTAGCACCGATATAACTTATTTTCATGGTGGTTCGTAAGAGTCTAGGTACGTGTCGAGAGAGTTCCACATCCTTCTGGATGCCGGTTTCCAGGGAGAGTTCTGTAGTGCTATGTTGTCCGCTCCTCTGAGATGGGTGATCCAGTTGAACCAGCCTTTGTAAGATGCCTTGCTTGTGTCTTTCCAATTGGCAAGGACCATTTTCACTGCTGCTGTTAGTAATAGGTCGAGTAGATCTTTGTCGGATTCGGTTCTCAAGTCTGTGCTCATAAATGCCATGGGCAGGGTGGAAAATTCTTTTATTAGCGTACAACCAAACAACCCATTTATAAAGTCAAAGATTTTCCCCCAGAACGATTTAAGTAGTGGGCATTGAAAGATAAGATGTGCTAAATCCCCCGTTTCCTTGTTACAGTTCCAACATAACGCGTCATCCCGGAGGCCTAATGAGAATAATCGGGCTGGGGTCCAAAAAGCCTTGTGTAGTAGGCAATATTTTGTTTGTGAGAGGACCGGGGAGATCTTATTACGTGAGACGGAGCTCCATAGTGTGGACCAAGCTTGTTCGTTATGTGTGGATGTAGATTGTTGTTCCCAATAAGCAACAGTCTTATTATTAAGTTTAGAGGTTTTTGGACGGAGGAGTTTGTAGAGCTGCGAGACCTGGTGGCCCAATTTGTTAATCTTTGTTACAAACAGGGAGATTGATGGTTGTAAGGTGGTTAATTTGGCTTTTGAAAGGGCCGTTCTGATTTTCAAAAAGTTATAGAATTCAATGTCAGGTAGGTTATATCTTGACTTGAGGTCTGAGAATGTAATAGGGTATACTGCGTTTTCTAGTTGGTAAGGGTAGTGGATACCTTTCCCAATCCATGTGTCAAAGGCTAGGCTTTTGCCTTTATACAAAATCTTGCTATTGGCCCAGAGTGACTCCATTTTAGATCCTTTGATACTATTCTCCAGCTTCTGGTCTACCCTTAGTAGCGCGATTTTAGTATTTTTAAAGATGGACTTAGAGGTGTGGGGGTATAGTCTATTTGTTGTTACGAGAGCCAGGGGGGTTAGGTTCTTCAGGATGGCCCTCTCTACCTCTAGCCAGACGGGGGTATAGCCGGTAGGCGGTGATATCCAATATGAACCTTGTTTTGCCAGAAAAGCTAGCTGGAATATTCTGAAATCCGCTAGGTTTACCCCTCCTTGATTTTTATCCAGTCTTAATTTTTTGATACTTATCCGTGCTTTCTTCCCTCGCCAGAGGAAATTAGAGATCAGGATGTCTACTTTGCGGTGGAAATCATCTGTGAGGAGGAGCGGGAGCATACTGATTAGGTAGTTAACCATTGGGGTGATCATCATTTTGATAGTTTCGATTCTGCCCCATCACGTTATGAATTTTGGTGACCAAGAGTCCAGAAGTTTCTTTATTTTTTCTAATAGCAGTTTCTCATTCTGGTGTAGCGTATCAATTAAGTTGTTACCAAAATTGATACCTAGGTATTTGATATACCTTGCTTGCCAAGCCAAACCCGACTCGCCCAAGATGTCCCTTGTGCAGTGAATATTTAGTGGTTTGCATTCTGATTTGTCTCTGTTGAGTTTATACCCAGAAAATTCGGAGTATTTTGTTATTGTATCCATCAGGGCCGCAATTGACGTCTTTGGCTGTTCCGTTACTATTATTATGTCATCCGCATAGGTGGCTAATTTTATTTGGACGCCATTGATATCGACCCCTTTTATGTTCGAATGTAACTTGATGTCTTGGATAAGGGGTTCCAGTGCTAGTAAAAATAATGATGGCGATAGTGGACATCCCTGTCTAGTACCTTGTTGCAAAGTAAAGGGCTCAGAGAGTGACCCGTTAACGACAATACGGGCTGATGGTTCCCCATACAGGGCCATAACCATCCGTATGTAACCCTCCCCTAAGTTGAACGATTGCATGCACCGTTCCAGGAAAGCCCAGGAAACCCTATCAAAGGCCTTCTCGGCATCTAATGTGATCGCCACTGCTGGTTCAGATTTAGTGGCCGCATGCTCCAAGATGTGGCACAGGAGGCGGGTGTTGTCATTAGACATACGTGTACGTAGGAACCCAACCTGGGAGTTGCTTATTAGTTTGGGGAGAGCAGAGTTGAGTCTGAATGCTAAGATCTTAGCATATATTTTACAGTCAACGTTAATAAGGGATATCGGTCTATAGTTTTTTGGTGACAGTTGGTCTTTCCCCTCCTTTGGGATGACTATTATGTTAGCTTCTGACATAGTTTGTGATACTGACCCTTTAGATGCTGTGTGGTTAAAAACTTGTTTCATGGTTGGTTTCAGCTGGTTTAAGAAGGTCTTGTAGAAGGAGGCTGTAAACCCGTCCGGCCCGGGGGCTTTGTTATCTTTCAATGATTCGACTGCCATTTCAATTTGTGTAGTTAATTTCTTGACCTAGCCTAATTGTTTCCTCTCTATTTAGCTGCGGTAATCTGAGTCTATCGAGATATTTTGTACACACCTCCAAGTTAAGGGTCTGATCATTTTTGTATAGTTCTTGATAGAACTCTTTGAAGGTCCTAAGGATGTCTTTGTGTCTTGTGTGGGTTTGGTTGTTAGAGTCTCTGATGGATGAGATGGCACACTGGTTCCGTTTATGTTTGAGGTAGGAGGCAAGGAGTTTCCCTACTTTATTAGCTTCACATAGGTTAAGAGCTTTGTATTTGTTAATCCACAATCCTGCCCTCTCACTTAGGATTTTGTTGTATTCGTATTTTTTTCGCGTTAGTTTAGCGAGGAGCTTGCTATCAAGTATGGACGTTGCATGGGCCATTTCTAAACTTTTGATCTCCTGCTCAAGTTGGGTTAGGCTCAAGTTCGTGCTCTTGTTTATTTTTGACATGATTTCAATTATTGTGCCTCTGACGGTCGACTTCAGGGCATCCCAGAGTGTGTTAGTACTAGTCCCCGGGGTGTCGTTATGTTTAAGGTAGTCTATTATGGCCTCCTCAATCTTTTTTTTGTTTGCAGGGTCTGAAAGTACATCGCTGTTAAAGTGCCATCTCCTAGGGACCGCTTCGTTGTGACACCCGCTCAGTTTTAGGCTAATACATGAGTGGCCAGACACTAGCCTTGGGGCTATGTCTGAGTGTTCGATTAGTCGTGTGTGGGACCCGGAGATTAGGATATAGTCTATCCTGGTGTATGATTTGTGTGGGTTAGAGTAGAATGTGTAGTCTCTAGTGTCCGGGTGTTGGAGGTGCCACGCGTCCTTTAGGTTAAATTTGGAACAGATATTTTGGATTACAGCATGTGAGTTCGTAGGGTGGTATTGACAGGTGGATTGTCTATCCGTTACGTGGTCCAATGGGATGTTAAAATCCCCTGCTACCACCATGAGGTCGTTTTGGGGGAAGCCATCAAGCGTGCCTGACACCTCAGACCAAAAAGTTGGGTCGTCAACGTTGGGGCCGTATAGGTTTGCTACATGGATTAGCTCCTCCCCTCTTCTCAGATGTGTGACCAGAAGTCTGCCCTCGTTATCGTGGGACTGCGAGTCTAGCGTAATATTGGATCTTTTGGATATCAGTGTCATAACTCCCCGTTTCTTTCTGTCAGCGGGCGAGCAGGCCATCTGTGAGACCCAGTTACCTCTTACAAGTTTGGCATCCTCCAGGGAAAGTTTAGTCTCTTGTAGTAGGCTTATATCGCCTTTAGTTTTGGCTAGGTAGTCCATAATTTTCCGGCACTTAATAGGGTGGTTAAGACCTTTGACATTAAGAGACACTATGTTGAGGTCGGCTGCCAGGGTGAATGTGTTACTGCGGGCCATCAGCTGGGGTAATGTGGTGGGTACCTCCGCTCTATATGTATAGTACCTGAAATCGCTATCTTGATCTCGGAGGTGAAGGGTGACCGAACTTGACCTCCCTCCCCCCTCCCAACGGTTAGTACGTCCACGTCCCCCAGGTGCTCTGCCAATAGTCTAAATGTCACCTTTGGGTACTCATGTATGTCAGGGCTCACCAGTAGGTTGTACAGCAAGGCGTGCCTGACACAGTTTATAGAAGAAAAAGAGGTGAAAAGGGAAAAGAAGCTAGAAAATATAGAGAGCAAAGAGCTGAGAAACCCCAAAGCGGGTGTTCGTGCAAAACAGGGAGCGTTATGCGAACTCTGGGGTTCCTCCCCCCCCGCTTCCCCCTCCACCCTCTGAAAAACCTCGTATGTAGGAGGTGCGACGGCAGGATCGTCATTTCCATCTCTCGGAGATTAACTGTTGGATAGGTAAGTTCGCAGTTTTCCCCATGAGTTCCTTTAGTTATGTAGCCTCTGTAGGCATGTGGGACCAAACATTGATACATCACGAATACAGTGAATCTGGCCAGCGTGCATATACAGTATCAGCGTCTATAAAGGATACGAGACTGTGTATCTAGAATGAACGCCGACTTCTCTTGTCTTGGTGCAGGCGTCACAGGGTGACTGTTAATATGAGATAGCTACTGAGGTAGATAGTGTGGAAGCTAGTGAGGTAGATAGCGGTTACAATTGTCTTCTTCACATGAGATACAGAGTGAGGTAGTTAGTGAGGTAGGTAATGGTTATTAGTTCCTTCTTAATAGCAATTACAAGAATTTGGCCCGGTCAGTGAGGTATGTGTTCGCACTTCATCCAGTATTCGGTTACGGCGACGGTCTCCTTTTGTTAGTAACGGATTGTGACGCCTCCATGTCTTGAGTTGTTGGTTCGTCCAGGTATGCTACCAGCTCCTTAGGGTCGTTGAAATAGTGATGTCTGCCACTGTCGATTATCCTGAACTTGGCGGGAGCAACAAATGAGAACTGTATGTTTTTGCTCCTGAGTTTATCGCGTAAGGCAAGAAATCCCTTTCTGGTATCGACAGTGGGCTTAGAGTAGTCTTGTGTAAAAATGATCTTATGCCTTTCCCAGATAATCTGGTGATTTTTACGTGTGTGGTTAAGGATGGCTTCCGTGTGCTGTGACCTCAGAGGTTTGTAAATGATAGGCCGGGCTGCTTGCCTTGTTGTAGATGTCAAGGTGGGAACTCTGTGTGCCCTGTCTAGTTCAAACTGTCGGTCAAACTTTAGATTTGTAAGTTTGGGGATCAAGTCCTCGAGAAAGGCTGAGCATGAGCATGCTGTGTCTTCTGAGCCCTCCGGGACCCCAAGTATTCGGATGTTCCCCCGCCTATTACGGTCTTCAAGCTCCGCTGTCTGTTTCTGAAGTGTCGAGGTTAGTTTAGTTAATACCTTCAACTCCTGACTTGAGTTGTGGGAGATATCTTCTACATCACTGATTCTTTGTTCTGCTGCTGCGAGTCTGTTGTTCACTGTGTTCAGGTCTGCCCTCACGGCCGCTATCTCAAGTTGAATGGCGTCAGTGGTTTGCTTTGTGGTCTTAGCCAGGTCGTGGACATCCGCCAGCTTCTTTAGTATCATATCCAGGGTGCTGTTAATGTCCGGTTTCATTTTGAGCGGTGAGTCCGAGATTGCTGGCTCTGCCTTACTTTTTTTTTGCTGATGCAGCTTAGAGTCTCTGTCTGCCATTTTGTGGTCCCTTTTGAGCAAGCTCTTGGGTGCAACACAGTTTTGCTTCCTTAATGCCCCCACTTTGGCTGGCCCTGTGATGGTGTCTCCCTTATATTGGGTGTGCTCTGCCGTGGGCTATCCCTTGTCTACGGTCAGCTCCTCTCTCTAGGCTTTCTGTCCTCACGGTTGCCGGTAGGAAGAGGTGGTGAGACTAGGTGGTACTCCCGCAGCGGTGGCTCGAGCTCCTGGTTTGTGTGAGCTGGTGTGCCTGGCGGGGTCTGCTCTACCGCTGTTGCTTGTTTTGTCAGGCGCCCTAATGCTGCGAGGGCTGTGCGAGATTTCGGGGTTGTTTTCGGTTTCGCGCTGCTTCCTTTTGCTTCCGCCTCAGTCCCGGTGTCTGCTGGACCAAGCTTCCCCACCGTGACCCACCAACCTCACTCGCTGGCTATAGAGCTGTTGGCACTTCACTTATCTGCTTTTCCGTCATTATTTTGTTTCGCTCGAACTCCATCGATGTCTTATTTAGCAGGTGCCATTCTGTAGTGATAGTGAGTGGGTGCGCAGTTTCCAGTTACGATTTCGTATTCGCCCTCGATGTCTTGATCCGTATTAACCACTACCTGCCTGGCTTGGTAATCTCCCCGGTCACACTGCCCGCTGGTAGTCTCTTCTCGCACTAGCCGAAACCACACCGCAATGGTTGTGACAGCGCTGGCTAGTGTTATTCTCACTTAAGCCTCGCCATCGTTATCGAGACTCTTTGTTTGGTGGTCGCCATATTGTGCAAGCTGCGTGCGGTTATGGAGCTTTCAGTTTCTATTTTCAGTTTTGCGCAATCTTTTCAGCTCACTTCTTTTGTTTTTCCACCCTTCGTGGAGACCTGGTTAGTCCTGGATATGTTAACAGATTCGTTCCCTTATGTTGCGGTGCCTGTTTTCCATCCATTAAATGAAAATTATCAATTACAATGATATCTAAGTCAGGCTCGATAGATTTTGTCTTGAAAGGTGTCCTAACCTATTGAGCGGTAGATCACTGATGCAACAAAGGTAGAATTGAACCCAATTATCCATCAGGCAAAAATGTAATCAAATGAAGTATATACTACACTCTACACTTCAGAGGATATGAGCTTATTTTGAAGCTTTTTGCTATGCACCCTACAATCCACAGTCAAAGCTCTCTTCTTGTACCTACTGTGGTGCCTCGCTCATGTTCAAAGGTTCTGGTGGTCGTGGCTTACCTGATTTCAAACTCAACCGCTCACCTCTGCGTCTCTGCTCTTCAGAAACTGCATAAGCAGTGAAGCTGAGCACCGGAACTGCAATCGGGCTCTGGCAGGGCATTTTTTCCTTTTCTCACAAGACTGACCATTGTAAGAAAAATAACTGCTCCATTTTGACATTCGGGACTCAAAGGACCTTAACCTAATCCTATTTTTTCTCAATGAGTATCATAAAAGAATTACAGGTCGCCTGACTGATGTATTCCAGGAGGGATTTGTTTCCCATCAGTCTCAAACTTTATTGATGGCATGAAATGATCATTTTGGGGCACAAGGCAGAATATTCAGCAAAGCTCACAGATTGTTACCATTGCTTCCGGTCTAACCACACCACACAGCACAGGTAATTTAATGATAGGTTCGCTCTCCAAAAATGTCTGAGACTCCCACAGAAAGTCACACATAGTAACAGTTGTATTACAAAGAGCAAGTACTGCATAACTAAACCGCTGGACTTGTAAGAAACCCTAAGCTCCATGAACAAAATTTGAACTTTTATTATTACCATATTATATTCAGCTCAATCGTTGGCCATCACTACTGTGAATATATTTCTGGTATTGGCTCCCCAACGGAGCACATCTCGGAATTTGTGGATGTATTTCTCAAGCTATTTGTTACTAATTTGCCTTCATATATACATGATACAACTGATATATTGAGCAAGTTTGAAGATGTAACATGGGATCCAGAAATAGTGATGTTTACTACTCTAGACGTAGAGGAATTGCATTTAGAAGGATTGCGATTTAAGAGCTTTAGAGTATTTTCTATCAACTAGGCGTGCCAATTTATATGAGCACTCACAGATGCTTTTGGAAATGGCAGACTTTATTTTGAGTAATAACCTCTTCCTATATGATGGACAGTGGTACCAACAGATTCAGGGAACAGCCATGGGGTCCATGTTTGCACCCTCTTCTGCCAACCTATTTATGGGTTGGTTTGAGAGGGTGCATGCCTGGGCCTCAGGGGCATCGGAATGGACTGGATGTATCCAATTATGGGGGCGATATATATAGATGATATAGTGATCTGTACGGGTTTTAAAGTGGTGTTGGATAACTATTTTGAATATCTGAACAGTAACAACTGGAATGTCAGATTTACTATCGCCCATCATAAATCCAGGAAACATTTTCTTGATGTTACATTCTACATTTCTGACAGCAAGATACAGACCACGTTGCATCGCAAGCCTACTGCTTCCAACAGTACTCTGTTAGCAAGTATTGCACATCCTTCTAAAGCTATTAAATGTATTCCTTTTGGAGAGATGGTACGCATTTGAAGAAATTGTAGCGAAGATTAGGAATGTGAACGCAATCTTGATTTTATGTCAGCTAGGTTGATACAAAGAGGTTAGAGCAGCAGACATTTGAAAGACACTCAAAAAAAGAGTTAATAGCCTCAAGAGGGATACTCTACTACGAAACAAACATAAGAAAGACAAATCACAGAAACGGATAGCATTCACTACCACTTATATCTCTTCTTACCATCAGATATGGCATATCTTGAACAAGCACTGGGGTTTACTAGCTGGTGTGCCTGGTTTGGAACCTGTTCTACAAAGCAAACCTATGATTACTTATAGGAGAGGTCGTACTATCAGAGACATTGTTAGTCTAATCTACTCACCCTTGGTCAAGAGGAGGGATGGGTTGCGCTGGCAACCAAAACAACCTAAGGTTTTTTTTTATATGTACTACATGTATTATGTGCAAATATGGCATCAACAAAGCCACAATGTTTAAATTCAATACCTCATGCAACTATAGGATCAACTAAATTCATCAATTGTCAGACGACATTTGTTGTGTATGCCATCATATGTACTTGTGAGAAAATTTACATAGGCAGCACGACTAGAGAACTAAGATTCAGGATAAGCGAACATATCAGGGCCAGTAGAAGTAGAAACGAGGCCTATCCATTGTCATCTCATGTGTGTGATAGAGACAAATCACCCTTTCAAATTTTATGGGATGGATGTGGTAACATCAGATGCTCATGGTGGTGATAGAGAGTGTGAACTGAAGCAATGTGAGGCGAAATGGAAATCCCGCTTACGAACAGTAGAGTTTGGTTTGAATAAAGAACAAAAATGTCATAATTGCCTTTGATCTTTGAAGAAATAATACACCGTTTCAGAAAATATCTGGGGAGATAGTTTGGACACTAGGATTAACATATAGTAGAGAGATGGATTTTGGCTGTTCTTCAGAATTTTCTTAAATGCACTTCTTGTGCAGGATGTATCTAACATGAGGCCATTGTGTAATGCGGTTACTTTTCCCAGTTCTCGCCAAATGTGTATTTATTGTTCCGTTTCAGTTTTTAAAGAGGTTATGATTGCTAAAAGATGGCCAATGCTTTTTTCGTTGCTGTCCTGTTTGTCAGGATGTGCATGTATTTTTCGTTTTGCAATTAAGATAACATTTAACTTTAGTTTTTCGATTCTTGGTGTTAGGAATGAAAATTGAGTTATGGCCATAGCAGGTGAGATCTATCTAAGCATATTATGGGCATTTTCTATTCTATTTTCGTTTTAATGTTGCTATGATGACTGCAAAATGGCCGACACTTCCCATTACTACTTCTTGCTTGTAGGGATACTTATGTGCTTGTGCTGTACTTCACCAAGTGATTCGTGTACAGGCGTAACCCGTTGTGTGCGTTGGATGGCTGGGAGCCGTCCAACGCCACAGTGGGCGTGTGAGTCGGACGGCACCCGGCCCTCCTAGCACCCACCCACGGGGAAAGCGCTGGCGCTCCCCCCCAGGGATGGCAGAGGAAGCCCTTCCGCTGACCCCCACCCCCCTCACCAGCTAATGACGTCAGCACGCACAGCGCGCCAAAGACATTAGATGCTACCGGACGCGCTCGAAGCCATTTGAGAAGGTGAGTTTCTTCCTGGGGAGGGGGAGGTTTTCAAACAAAGAGGCATCGGGGTAAAGGAAAGGGTTTTCCTTTCCTCCGATGTCTCTTTGGAGCATTCCTGCTGTACGAACACGCATGGGGCGCAATCGTGCAGCAGGAATGCCAACTAGACACCAAGGATTTTTTTTTTTTTTTTATCAATTTCATTTTGGCGGGGAGCGGCCCTTTGGGGAAGGGTCGCTCCCCTTTGGAGAGCATTTTTTGCATTTCTGTTGCCCGTTTCTGCCTCTCATGGGGGCAGATCGGTTTTCATTTGTTTTTTTTTTGTAGCCACCAGGCCACAGGGTTTTTTTAATTTTTGTTTGGATGTTGGGGAGCGGCCCTGTTGGAACCGGGGTTACCGAGTCCGACACGGTAGCATGGCGTGAAGCGGGAAAGGCACGCGAAGGCAATGTGTAAGGCAGTTGTGCAGCACACTCTCACTTTGACTCACAAATGCGAACGCAATAACATGACACCACACCAGGCTTTTGTATTTAAAATCAAGATCTTTTATAAATAAATTAAGTTGGCATCAGATAAGGCAGGTTAATTCAGATCTACATTCAAATTCATTATATTACTCAACTGGTGCACATTTTAAATAAAGCTGCATAGCTCTTCAACATTGTAGGCCACTAAGAGGCCGCAGGAATTATCTCCTACATGTAGCACTTAATAATGATCTTAAGGTACGTTAATAAAACATAGGCCTAAACATATAGTTTACTTTAGCATATTCAATTATTTAAAAGAAGGCTTTTCACGTTACATTTAAATAGGCCTGCATTAATCTAGGCGCACCCACATTCAATACAGTGGGCGTCGCAACTCCAGTACACCTGTAACATAAAATACTTCAACTCTTGGCGGTGTACACTTCAGCTCAACTCCATTAAACACTTTCCCCTTGTGGTAAAGACTTAACAGCTAAAACCATGGCCTAGGCAGTAATTATAATAGGCATTGGCATAAATCATTACATACTGTGGGCATCATCAATACATGAATGAACTATGTGGGGAATCCCTCAACATGTCCTGTATTCTGGGGCTTCTAGATTCCTTAGGGGTTAATTCAGGCCAGGCCCACTGCTCTCTGGGGCCTCGCAGGACTATAATAGTAAGGGTTAATAGTGGCCCCCGGCCCCCAGTGGCGTCTTATGGGCCCTAGGGGCCTCCAGGGCTCACCTGTGGTGTGGTCGTTGGTCGCGCTTCAGGGCGACTGGCGTTCATCCGGGCCGGCCCGTGTTCTGTTGGGCGGGGCCCGGTCGGGGGTGTCTCGGCCTTCTGGCCGGTGTTGCGGGTCGTTGCGGGGGCCGGTATGCCTTACTCCGGTTCCCGGGATCAGGGATTATGAATGCGGCTCGTTGCGGGGGCCGGGATCACCCTCCTCCGGCCCCTGTGCTCAGGGTAAGTGCAGGTGGGCTCAGGGCTGCTGGGGGAAGGGAGCGGGAGACGGCAGTCCTCTCCGGCCGGCTCCCCGTCTCCTTCTGCACTGCCGGGGCTCTTCCCGGGCTTCCTTCGGCGCTGGGCGGGACCGGGAGCCGGCGCCCAATCGGTGCGCGGCCTTCCCGGGTCACGCCGAGCGACCCCTGGTTGCTCGGCAACGGCGTCTGCGGGCCGGGAGGCCTCGCTGAAGATCGCGTTAGCGATTTCTTGGGCCGCTTCGGCGGCGGTGGCAATTTCTTGGGCCGCTTCGGCGGTGGCGACTATTCTTCGGCCGCTTCGGCGGCGGGGGCAATTCTTTGGCCGCGACGGCGGCAGGAACAATTCTTGGGCCGCTACGGCAGCGGGGTCAATTCTTTGGCCGCGACGGCGGCAGGCACAATTCTTTGGCCGCGACGGCGGCAGGCACGACTCCTTGGCCGCGACGGCGGCGATGAGGGCCCCGGGCCCCTGGAGGCTTCGGTGAGGGCGCGGACGGCGCTCCTCACCTCACACACCTGAGGGGCTTCCTCCACCTCAGCGCTTCCTTTGATGAGGGCGCACTTCACCACACGGTTTCTCCTCTCAGGCTGCGGCCGCGGCGGTGATCTTCATCATAAGGTCAGTGACCTGAGGGACAACAGCACACATGGTGCACCAGCAGCCTGTGGGCAGGGCTGACTGGCAAAGTACTTGGGGGCAGCCCAGCAACAGGCAAAGGTGAATAGGGGGGTGAAGGTTTAGCGCTTCAGGGTACGGCGCTTTACCTGGTGATCCCCAGTTGGGCAGTTTTAGGCTTTAGGCCTTGCTGGACGGACAGGCCTCCTCAAGTTAAGGGTCTTGCGACTGCTTCAGCTTGGTTGCTTCTTAGGCGCTTCTAGTTGTAAGTTTCTTGTCAGAAGTTCCTTGTTATAAGTTCCTTGTCAAAGTTTCCTGTCAGGAGTTTCTTCTTATGAGGGGGGGGGAATGAGTTGGTGGTTCTGGGAGTGCTTGATGTTCCTCCCGGCACGCTGAAGGTGGTTCCCTGGGTCCCCTCACACTGGGCTAGGTCAGTGGGTGGTGGGCGTTCCTCAGCTATCTTACTACAGCAGGACCTCAGCCCTGTCAGCAGCAGTAGTGTAGGTCTCCCCCCTAGGCCCTAAAGCCTATACTCCGGCGGAGGTTCTCCCAGGTTCAGTGGTGCCTCATCAACTGACTAAACCCAACTGACTAAAAGTTTTCCCTCCAAACCTTTTATACTCCTAGGTCAGGTGACTCTCCCAAAGGCGGCAAAACATAACTCCTCCCACAGCCCGGAAGGTTCTGGAACCTTCTACATGCCTGGCTATGTGGCCCAGAGGCGGGGATGGAATGGATACTGTATCCCTATACCCCAGCCTGACCCTGGCTACTAGTGTGTATGCGTGTCAGGCCCCTCTGCAGTAGCAGGGACCTGTGGCAGCCATCTTGAGTGAGTTTCATACATGGTAAAACGGCTAGGGGAAAAACGAAAAATTTCTGGGAAAAAGGGCCAAGTCCAACACAACCCCCTCCCAGCCAAAAGCCAGGGTAGACCGATCAATGCCTTGATGGGCTTCGCTGCTTCGGGCGAGAAAACTTGGACGCAGGCCTTTTCCCCAGCTGCAGGAAGGTCCTGCAGGTCCTTCTCCACTCTGGAACCCGGTGGTTCCCTCTCTCAAACCTCCCTGGACCAACGAAGCCACCCCACTGGCGCTCCCTAATTGGCTGCAGCCAGGACCGGGCGCTAGGCCGTCCAGATGTCTCTGGCCCTTGCGGTCTCACAGAGCGGGGGCAGTAGCCCCAGGCCCGTTGGCCACTCTCCTTCTCCTCCTTGCAGTTCCAAACTGCCACTGGTCCACCCACCTGGGGTCCGCACCCTCAGGCTGACCAGCAGTCAGGGGCGAGGCTCTCCTCCCCCTACCTCTCCTTCTGGGGTTCCGCCCTCTCCTCCTATGCGGGGCACCCTCAGACCAGCCCTCTCTCACTCTTCCAGGGCCGTGACCCTGCATCCGATCCACCAACCGAGGGTCTAAACCCTTAGGTTGCCCCGGTGCCAGAGGCGAGTCCTCCCTTCCTCTGCACCCCCTCCCAGAGTTCAGCACCCTCCCACCTGGAGAAGCACCCCTGGGAGTCAGCTCCGGAGGGACACTGCTTACAGACGTTCCTCCCGCCAGGTCAGGCAGCCCCTGAACCTGGCACCCCAGCCCAGGATCTAAATCCTGTGGCTGGGCAGACCCCAGAACCCCTGGAGCTCTGAATACATACGCCCCGGGTTCTCCTGTCACTGGGGGATCCCCTACCATGGATGGCCCATCGGGACAGCCTAGGCTCCCAACCTGGGGTTCCCTTATGGAACTCTCCAGGCCCTGAGACTGCGGTTGGGGCACCTCGGGACACCTCCCCGTCTCACTCCTTCCTATGGATAGGATGTGAGGCCCTACAACCCGCTCACTATCCTGGGACCTAGCTGGGCTATTCTCCGCCTCTCCCACCTCGCTGGGTTGGAAGATTCCTGCACCACTCCCTTCAGGATCACTCCCCAAACTGGCTATCACCTCTCTTGATAAATAGAATTTGGGCTCCTGTGGAGCCCAGCAGGTACGCTGCCACCATTCACTTTGCCCTGCATCTCCATCTGCAAGGCTCGGAGCTCCAGTTCCTTCAGGCTAAGCTCATGTGCAAGCTTCCTTTCCTCCATGGCTAGCCTTGCCTGTTCTCGCTCCCTTTCCATCCTAGCAAGTTCTAATGTTAATCGCCTCTGCTTCCTTCTGTCCTCAAATTCCTCTGCTGACAAACTCCCCCCTGACGCACTACTGCCTGCCCTGGAACGTCTTCCTGGCAACATATTCTCGCTAACATCAATATGCAGTAGGTCCAGTCCTTCTGGGTTGTCTGTCTCCCCCTGCTCCTCGTCCCCTCTTCCCTCCGGGTGGGCCATTACCCATGCCCTCAAAGCTTTCTGAAGCACCCCTTTCCTGGCACCTCGCTTGACGGCCACCCCCCTCTCTAGGCAGAACTCCTTGAGCTGTGTCACCGTATACCTTTCTAGGTTGGCTAACTCCAACTTCATCCTCCTAGGTGGGGTCCCAGAAAATTTAAGGAAGGGGTTCTAAACTGTAGGTAACAGGTCTAACGCAGGAATGTACACAATTGGCAATCATAAAAGAATTCCTAGCACTTGCATTACAATAGGTGTCTAATTGCGGCGCACACTGAGTCACTGTAGGGTGCTGCACAAACACCAGTCCTTATCCCACCGCTGCCACCAAATGTTGGAACCGGGGTTACCGAGTCCGACACGGTAGCATGGCGTGAAGCGGGAAAGGCACGCGAAGGCAATGTGTAAGGCAGTTGTGCAGCACACTCTCACTTTGACTCACAAATGCGAACGCAATAACATGACACCACACCAGGCTTTTGTATTTAAAATCAAGATCTTTTATACATAAATTAAGTTGGCATCAGATAAGGCAGGTTAATTCAGATCTACATTCAAATTCATTATATTACTCAACTGGTGCACATTTTAAATAAAGCTGCATAGCTCTTCAACATTGTAGGCCACTAAGAGGCCGCAGGAATTATCTCCTACATGTAGCACTTAATAATGATCTTAAGGTACGTTAATAAAACATAGGCCTAAACATATAGTTTACTTTAGCATATTCAATTATTTAAAAGAAGGCTTTTCACGTTACATTTAAATAGGCCTGCATTAATCTAGGCGCACCCACATTCAATACAGTGGGCGTCGCAACTCCAGTACACCTGTAACATAAAATACTTCAACTCTTGGCGGTGTACACTTCAGCTCAACTCCATTAAACACTTTCCCCTTGTGGTAAAGACTTAACAGCTAAAACCATGGCCTAGGCAGTAATTATAATAGGCATTGGCATAAATCATTACATACTGTGGGCATCATCAATACATGTATGAACTATGTGGGGAATCTCTCAACATGTCCTGTATTCTGGGGCTTCTAGATTCCTTAGGGGTTAATTCAGGCCAGGCCCACTGCTCTCTGGGGCCTCGCCTGAGGACTATAATAGTAAGGGTTAATAGTGGCCCCCGGCCCCCAGTGGCGTCTTATGGGCCCTAGGGGCCTCCAGGGCTCACCTGTGGTGTGGTCGTTGGTCGCGCTTCAGGGCGACTGGCGTTCATCCGGGCCGGCCCGTGTTCTGTTGGGCGGGGCCCGGTCGGGGGTGTCTCGGCCTTCTGGCCGGTGTTGCGGGTCGTTGCAGGGGCCGGTATGCCTTACTCCAGTCCCCGAGATCAGGGATTATGAATGCGGCTCGTTGCGGGGGCCGGGATCACCCTCCTCCGGCCCCCGTGCTCAGGGTAAGTGCAGGTGGGCTCAGGGCTGCTGGGGGAAGGGAGCGGGAGCCGGCAGTCCTCTCCGGCCGGCTCCCCGGATCCTTCTGCACTGCCGGGGCTCTTCCCGGGCTTCCTTCGGCGCTGGGCGGGACCGGGAGCCGGCGCCCAATCGGTGCGCGGCCTTCCCGGGTCACGCCGAGCGACCCCTGGTTGCTCGGCAACGGCGTCTGCGGGGCCGGGAGGCCTCGCTGAAGATCGCGTTAGCGATTTCTTGGGCCGCTTCGGCGGCGGTGGCACTTCTTGGGCCGCTTCGGCGGTGGCGACGATTCTTCGGCGCTGGCGGCGGGGCAATTCTTTGGCCGCGACGGCGGCAGGAACAATTCTTGGGCCGCTACGGCGGCGGGGGCAATTCTTTGGCCGCGACGGCGGCAGGCACAATTCTTTGGCCGCGACGGCGGCAGGCACGACTCCTTGGCCGCGACGGCGGCGATGGGACCGGGCCCCGGGAGGCTTCGGTGAGGGCGCGGACGGCGCTCCTCACCTCACACACCTGAGGGGCTTCCTCCACCTCAGCGCTTCCTTTGATGAGGGCGCGACGGCGCACTTCACCACACGGTTTCTCCTCTCAGGCGGCGGCGGCCGCGGCGGTGATCTCATCATAAGGTCAGTGACCTGAGGGACAACAGCACACATGGTGCACCAGCAGCCTGTGGGCAGGGCTGACTGGCAAAGTACTTGGGGGCAGCCCAGCAACAGGCAAAGGTGAATAGGGGGGTGAAGGTTTAGCGCTTCAGGGTACGGCGCTTTACCTGGTGATCCCCAGTTGGGCAGCTTTAGGCCTTGCTGGACGGACAGGCCTCCTCAAGTTAAGGGGTCTTGCGACTGCTTCAGCTTGGTTGCTTCTTAGGCGCTTCTAGTTGTAAGTTTCTTGTCAGAAGTTCCTTGTTATAAGTTCCTTGTCAAAGTTTCCTGTCAGGAGTTTCCTGTCAGGAGTTTCTTCTTATGAGGGGGGGGGGGGAATGAGTTGGTGGTTCTGGGAGTGCTTGATGTTCCTCCCGGCACGCTGAAGGTGGTTCCCTGGGTCCCCTCACACTGGGCTAGGTCAGTGGGTGGTGGGCGTTCCTCAGCTATCTTACTACAGCAGGACCTCAGCCCTGTCAGCAGCAGTAGTGTAGGTCTCCCCCCTAGGCCTTAAAGCCTATACTCCGGCGGAGGTTCTCCCAGGTTCAGTGGTGCCTCATCAACTGACTAAACCCAACTGACTAAAAGTTTTCCCTCCAAACCTTTTATACTCCTAGGTCAGGTGACTCTCCCAAAGGCGGCAAAACATAACTCCTCCCACAGCCCGGAAGGTTCTGGAACCTTCTACATGCCTGGCTATGTGGCCCAGAGGCGGGGATGGAATGGATACTGTATCCCTATACCCCAGCCTGACCCTGGCTACTAGTGTGTATGCGTGTCAGGCCCCTCTGCAGTAGCAGGGACCTGTGGCAGCCATCTTGAGTGAGTTTCAGACATGGTAAAACGGCTAGCGGAAAAACGAAAAATTTCTGGGAAAAAGGGCCAAGTCCAACAGGCCCCTTGTGCAAGGGTCGCTCCCCTTTACTGGGGTGAATATTTTGGCTGTTTTTGCCCCCCTTGGGGGCAGATTGGCCTTATGTTTGGAGGCCCATCTGCCCCCAAGGGGGAAGAAGCCACTAGACACCAGGGATTTATTTTTAATTAATTTTGGCAATGTCGGGGAGCGGCCCCTTGGGCAAGGGTCACTCCCATTTAGTGGGGTGATTGTTTTTGCCGTTTCTGCCCCCCTTGGGGGCAGATCAGCCTTATGTTTTTAGGCCCATCTACCCCCAAAGGGGGGCACAAGCCACTAGACACCAGGGGTGGCTGAATTTTGTTGTTGGGGAGCCACCCCTTGGGCAAGGGTCGCTCCCCTTTTTAGGGGGTGATTATTTTGGCTGTTTCTGCCCCCAAAAAACAATCCCTGTAAGAGATGTAGAGTCTGTTTGTGAAGAGGTATGCGGAAGGAGACTTGTATGCAGTGTGCTGATTGTCCTTCTAATCCTGGGCTGTGTGTGCCCACATGTTTCAGGTTGTATCACACTCAAAAGTTTTTGGGAGCAACCATGAGTCGAATAGTGAACTGCCTGGTCTGTATTGTTTTATATTTGTAGTTCTGCTTCACAGGTGGCATTAGAATGATGTATTTAGTTACCGCTGTTGTGTTTCTAGTTATAGTTTTGTATCCATTTCCAATTGGTTTGTGTTTTCTTTCTTGTTAAAAAAAAAAATCTGATGACAGTGTGCGTGGATTGGCGTTTGGCATGGTGGTGTGCATGGACTGGCGCGCATGGACTGGCGCTTGGCTGGCGGTGTGTTTGGACTGGGGCTTGGCTGGCGGTATGCGTGGACTGTCGCTTGGCTGGCGGTATGCGTGGACTGGCGCTTGGCTGGCGGTGTGCGTGGACTGGCGCTTGGCTGGCGGTGTGCGTGGACTGGCGGTATGCGTGGACTGGCGCTTGGCTGGCGGTATGCGTGGGCTGGCGTTTGGCTGGTGGTGTGTGAATAGTGACTTGCTGCTGGTCATTACACACACTGCTAGCCAAGCGCCACTGCCCACACTACGTCAACCGCCAGCAGGTATGATTGCTGTGTCAGTCATGTGAGCGTATGAAAGTGATGGGCCCTTGAATGGCGCTGTCTGTTGATGTGAATGTTGTAATGTGCTGGGCCCGCGGCTAGTGGTTTGAATGTGTGCGTCATGTATGAATGGCCTGTAAAGAGGTTGGTGCCTTGACATGGCTTTACAGCTCACCAGCATTTCCTTTTTGTGAAATCTCTTTTTAATAAAATATACATTTTGAAAATTTCAGTCACTCTCGTGCCAAATCCAACCAGTATGTGTGTGTACTGGAGGAACAGATGGCTAGGCAGTAATATTTGTGTTGTCTGTCTTTCTGTGCCAAGGTGTAGTTTGTCTCTAGGGAAAATCTACCAACTTTAGATATTTTTGTAAACTAAAAAAAACATGGGTGGTGTGCCTCTCATGGATCCCAACAACTTTTTTTACTCACAATGCCATGCAAACCTCAAAATGTGACTATAGTCACACTTTTTCCATGCATTACTATGTGATATTATTCTGGTATCAGAAAAACCTTAATTATCCTACCACCCAGTGTTCCCCCAGGTCTCCCGATAAAAATGGTAGCTCACTTGTGTCGGTGGGCCTAGTACCCACGATAGGTAAGGGCCCAAAACTTATGGTGGAGACATCAAAATTACCTATCACAAAATGACCTGGTTTTGCTGGGGGGGGGGGGGTCACCTGGGTTTTTGGCCCCGGGCTCGGCGGCCATCTAGGGAAACTTACTGTTAGACCTTTTCAGAGTTCCTATCCCCAGACTTTTAGCTTTTTGGCCTCTGTTTCTGACCTGTTTTTGTTGGTTTTATGACTCTGGGCACTTTACCACTGCTGATCCGTGCTAAAGTGCATATGCGTTTCCTGTAAATTGTGTTTATGGATTGGTATTCCATGATTGGTTTATTTGGTTTACTGTTAAGTCCCTAGTACAGTGCACTGTGTGTGCCCAAGGCCTGTACACCAAATGCTGCTAGTGGGCTTGCAGCACTGATTGTGCCACCCACAGAAGTAGCTTTCCAACAAGGTCTCAGGCCTGCCATTGCATTGCCTGGGTGCAGTCTAGTACAGCCATTTCGACCTGGCAAGTGCACCCACTTGCCAGGCCCGAACCTTTCCTTCTCTTACATGTGAGTCACCCCTAAGGTAGGCCCAAGGTACCTCTGTGGGCAGGGTGCAGTGTATGTGAAAGGTAGGACATGCCCCGATGTGTGTGGCATGTCCTGATAGTGAACTACTGCCAATTTCGTTTTTCACTATTGTAAGGCTATTTGTCCCCATAGGATGGAATGGGGAGTTTGCTCATATCATTTTATGAGCATTACTGTCCATGGGAACAAGATAGGAAAATCAAGTTTGATATGCCTGAACTCAGTATGTTAAGATGCATCTGTTAGTGAGGGTGACTTTTACATTCTGTGTTTGAAAATACCACTTTTAGAAAGTAGGTATTTTCTTGCCTAACCATCCAGTGTGGCTCTGCTAGGTTGTGTATTGACTGTCTGGCTTTGGAGTGACAGGGGCTGGGGATGTGTGTTCTGTTCAGACAGCCACTTGGGGGATTCAGGTGTGTCCTGGCTTTCCAGGGTGAGTCAGGGCTGGGCTGAATGGACCTGGGCTGCATTCAGAGTAGGGGGAGGAGATTTATTTTGCACCTGAATGGGCCTGGTCTGCCAAGGACAATGCTGTCTCCACCTCCTGCCGGGAAACTGCACCAGTGAGGACAGACCTGGTTTTGGCTGGGCGAAGACACTCTCTGCCTCCAGAGAACAAAGGATTTTGTATTATAAAAAAAGGAGCCCAGACCCAAGACTTTTAGATCATTCTGGGAATCAAGAGGAACCTTTGCCAAGGAGAAGAGCTGGAGAAACTGAGGAGGAATACCGACCCTGTGCTGTTTGCTGTCTGGGGTTGGCCTGCAGTAGCTGTTTCTGCCAAGGAAAGGTGAAAGGACTTTGCTGTGTGCTGTGTCCCCTGCTTGAAGAAGATCTTCAAGGGCCTGAAAGAAGAGCTTACCTCCTGTTCTGAAGTCTCAGGGACACAAAGACTTCACCACCAGCTCCCCTGAACTTCCTTGCTGGGAGTTCTGATCTGCTAAGAGGTGCCTGCTGCTGTTTTGGATCTCTGGAGGCTGTTTGCCGCTGGGAGCTGGAAAAGTAATGCAACTTCGAGAAGCGCGACGCATCCGCACCGGTTTCCAATGCATCGCCGAAGAAATTGTCGCAGCGCCTGCCGAGGCTCAAGAAAACGCCACACGCCGAATCCCGTGCACCGATCTCCGAAGTCCGAGATCACCGCACCGATTCCGACACAGGCTCCGCTGTGCGACTGCAAGAACCAACGCATTGTGGGATCGACGCATCCCCGATCCTCACGCATCGCATCTGGGCACCACACCTGCAAGAAAACTGGGGTTGCAGTAAGAAACCAACGCATCACCTCCCCGCACAGTAAGGAACCGACACATCACCGCCTCTGCGAGGCAGTAAGGCACCGACGCAACACCTCCCCTGAAGTAAGGAACCAACGCATCACCTTCCCTGGGCGAAAGGAACCGACGCATCACCTTCCCTGCGACAGTTTTTGTTTGTGTGCGTGACGCATCCAAGGTACTTTGTGTGAAAAGTGTTGCATCTGCAATTTGCTTTGAACAGAACTATTTCTACCATTTAAAAGTCATATTTGTATTACTGTAGTGTGGATTTTTGTTGTTTTGCTCTTGTTTGGTTTAGATAAAGATTACTTATTATCTAAACTGGTGTGGTGTCCATTTGTAGTGTTTTCAATGTATTACTGTATGTGTTCACAAATGATTTACATACTGCCTCTGAGATAAGCCTGAATGCTCGTGCCAAGCTACCAAGGAGGTGAGCAGGGGTTATTTTAGAAGTGTATCCCCCTTACCTTGACTAGGAAGAAGGGTCCCTATTTGGACAAAGGTGCAAACCATTGCCAACTAGTGATCCCCATTTCTAACACCCACCAAACCCAGACATTTCTGAAAACTAGACACCCGGGGGAGTCCAGGGAGGCATGGCTTGCATGGATCCCCCAACGTTTTCCTACCCAGAATCCCCTGCCAACCTCAGATTTTGCTGAAAAAAAATCACATTTTCCTCACATTTCTGTGTGGGATCAGCGTGCCGGCACAAATGTCCTACTACATAGATACCCCTTGGTCTCCCAATAAAAATTATACCTCACTTGTGTTTTTTATCTGGAGACTTTGTGGAATGGTGGGTGGGTGGAAGTTTGTGGATCCATGCAGATTCCAGAACTTTCCATCACAGAAATGTGAGGAAAAGGTGTTTTTTTTTATTTACAAAGTTTGAGGTTTGCAAGGGATTCTGGGTAACAGAACCTCGTGAGAGCCACACAAGTCACCTCATCCTGTATTCCCCTGGGTGTCTAGTTTTCAAAAATGTATAGGTTTGCTAGGTTTCCCTAGGTGTCAGCTGAGCTAGTGTTCAAAATCCACAGCTAGGCACATTGCAAAAAAAGGGTAAGTTTCACTGGAAAAATGTGATGTGTCTGCGTTGCGTTTTGAGACGTTTCCTGTCACGGGCACTAGACCTACCCACACAAGTGAGGTAGCATTTTTATCAGGAGACTTGGGGGACACAGAATAGTAAAACAAGTGTTATTACCAATTGACTTTCTTTGCATTTCTGCCTTCCAAATGTAAGACAATTTGTAAAAAAAGAAGTCATTTTGAATAATTACCTCTAATTCACATGCTTATACAGGTACCCACAATTTTAGAGATGTGCAAATAATCGCTGCTTCTAAACTCTATATTTTGTTCCTATTTCGGAAATATATAGGTTTCCTTGCTACCTATTTTTCACTCTTTATATTTTACCAAATGAATTGCTATATACCCGGTACACAATGAAAAACCATTGCAAGACGCAGCTCAGTTATTGGCTCTGGTTTCTTCGGGTTCTTGGTGAACCTACAAGTCCTATATAGCCCCACAACCAGGTCCAGCGGATGTAACGGTATATTGCTTTAAAAAATCTGTCATACTTAGAAGTAGTTACAGAGGAAAACGGCACAAATGGCTGTTTTTTACAACTCAATTTCAATAATTTTATTTTCAACTGTTAGTTTCTATTAAAAAAAACCTTGAAGGATCTACACAAATGGCCCCTTGCTGAATTCATAATTTTGTCTACTTTTCAGAAATGTATAGCTGTCCGGGCTCCATTATTGCTTTCACACCCATTTCTACCACTAACTGGAAGGAGGGTTGAACGCAAAACAATAGCAACAATTGGCTATGTCCCTGTAAAATGCCAAAACCGTGTAGAAAATGTTGGTTTTCTGAAAAAAGTCTGCCTGTCCCTGAAATCTGAGAAGATGGTGATTTCAGCACCACAAACCCTTTGCTGATGCCATTTGCAAGGAAAAAAACAGACGCTTTCTTCTGCAGCACTTTTTTCCCATTTGAAGAAAAAAAAAAGAAAGAAATTGCTGTATTTTGGGCTAATTTCTGGGTCCCTTCCAGGGGAATCCACAAACCCTGGGTACCTTTAGAATCCTCAGGGTGGTGAAAAAAACAGGATGCAAATTTGACGTGGATACCTTAAGTGGACAAAAAGTTACAAGGGCCTAAGCACAAACTACCCCAAATAGCCAAAAAAAGGCTTAGCACGGGAGGAGAAAAGGCTTAGCACGGGGGGAGGAAAGGCCTAGCAGCGAAGGGGTTAAAGTACATGCTCTTAGACACAATATCAATAATGTTTAATTACTGCCACAGGAGAAATCGAATTGCTAAAAAGTTATACAAACTTATGTTCATTTTTCTTAGTCTGACTATGACCATTACAAGATGGCTGACATGGCTCTAATAGTTACTGACCCTCACTGGTTTTGGAGGCACAAGGGTGACTCATTACAGCTTGTACCTGGAGAGTATTTAAATAGCTTCTTTACTCTCGCTCACTCTTTATACTTTAATACACACTTATTGTATCAAGGAGAGACTTCACATGGAATACACGGAGTTAAGAAATGGGACATCGGGAACTTAAGACGAGTGTATGACGTTTGGTGATTTGTAACTTTAGCGATTTCCTGGTTTGTGATGGTTTGGTGCTGCACGGTTCGTTACAAGAGTGTAGTTTTGCCTACTCGTGCAATTAGTGCAGTAAGTGCTGAAATGCCATTAGTTTCCTATTCATGAGGATAAGGGTTAACCTAGCGGATGCACAATATGATCGTGTAAGTATGCGTACACTATTAATGTTTGACGAGTTTTGCAAGCATGGTGTTTCGTGACACGCACGCTGAGAAGTTGGCATGGTGTCAAATCTGTTTGGCTACAGAATGAGACTACTTGCTAGATTACCTGGAAGTATGGCAGATTGGATGGATAGAATGTATGTGACACCTAGACGATTTATGGGGTAAGATGTCAGGTCACTTGAGTTCGGAGCGAGTGATTCTCGGAGTATACTTTAAGAGATGTATTTTTATGTTTGCACTTCTAGTGTTATTCCTTGGTTACAATTTTTCTTTTGTGTTGGGAAGAGAATATCTACGTGATATTTGGTTTTGGCTTAAGTATTTTTTTATTTCAGTTTTGCACATTGCCAATCGAGCCCGGAAATTACAACGCCTCTACGTGTACGGTGGTAGGTTGCATTTCGAGACCGTACTACATTTAAACATTTTGGTTATTTAGTTTTTTGACATCTGCAATTGCGACTGTGACAGTGGGAAGAAAGGTAGAGTACAAGAAATACTGTGCTTACAGGGCATTGACACTTGCCTGAGATACTTTAAAGCTGAAGTGCAGAGATAATGCATTATATCTTAACGTTGGGTGATGTGATTGCTATGACCTGGATATAAATTTGGGGCAATCCCTTACTCAACTACACGCTTTTCTCCTGTAGGCACAGTACATGGTTTTGCCTTATGGGAAGAATCCAGCGAGAGATCCTGTTTGTTTATGACCTCTTTTTTGGTAAGGATTGTAACATGTTCCTTTTTTTGCTCTTTTGCTGGTGGGGAATACACATATTTAAGAGTACTCATTTTTTTTTCTTCTCCAAAAAACAAAAAAAGAGCCAGCATGTTCTTCTAGCACAGTCAACATAAGGCATGTGGACTAAGTCACTCTCCAGGACACACTGTATATATTTTCGTGTGCAATATGACAGAATTGTAATATTCTCAGACCTTGTGGGAGCATTTTTACGTCATTTTAAAAGAATGTTTATTGTATTTGGTGCTTATATGTGCATGTAATGTTTGGTGCTTATATGTGCATGTAATGTTTGTTATGTAATTTTGCTAAATGTTTGTATTGGCATCTCGCTTATAAGGTGTTGTCTTATATGTTTTTAACAGCCCTGAAGAAGTCCCCATGTTTTGGGATTAAACGCGTTGGCTGTGTCCTTGTTCCTTCTGAAAATAAAAAAATAAACAACACTAAGAAAAGATGTGACTTGACATACCTTCCTTTGGAACACATGATGAATTATAGTCTTGTGTGACTGTGCATTTTGTCTTTATTTCAGGCCAAGTAGGCAATGTATACTTAACTGATTCATTTTTAGTGCTCCTTCTGCCCGTTTGTAACAATCCATGCAATGACGTCATATTTGTAACCTTTTGCCCATAACAAGACTGAGTGGGTGTATAGGGTGGGAAGGAAGCCCCACTGCAGGTTGCATAAATCTGTAATGTTCTAGCACACTTTTGAACAAAGATTTGGCGGCACAGTTTTAATTTACATAAAAAGAGATGTAAATTGCCTTTTATTTATATGGAGACTTTTGGTTGTAATTTAAATTTCACAGATTCACTAGCTTTGTGGCCTACGTGCAGGGGACTGGCGTTGGAGGACAACAGGACAAAACTGTATGAGCGGGAGCACATCACCCCAAATAGCTTTTAATCTTATTTTATAAATGGGTTTATTTGTTTGGATTAATCTGTACTGATCACGCATCTTCAATTTTGACTCTTGTTAGTATTTTGAAATATAAGAATTAACAGTTTGTCACTTCTCCTCAATACTTGTGTGGATAAAGGCTTTTTTGCGGCTGTCCGGACGAATCATGCAAATACAAGTTCTATATCTGAAAGGAGAGCTACCTAAAGGAGATTGTTTCCAGCAATTCCACACTATATATAGTTTTAATACTAATAGGAAATGAAAGGCCATGTCCATTTTTTTCAAGGTTCTGTTCGCAAGCAATTAAAACATTTAACTCATATTTGCTACTGCTTCCAGAAAAAAAAGTGCTGTAGAGATCGAGAAGAGCTTGTAGTTGGGAATTCCTTTGCACTACTATTAAGTGAAGAATTTTCTCTTTTGGCAGTCTTGTAATATTTGCTACAGTAATAATGCCCTTTATTCAATGTAAATGAGCCACAATGCTCTAAAGTTCTGTTATTGCTCTCTTTCACT
Organism: Calotriton arnoldi; assembly: GCA_963921515.1. Lineage (NCBI taxonomy): Eukaryota > Metazoa > Chordata > Amphibia > Caudata > Salamandridae > Calotriton > Calotriton arnoldi. Next base: position 410,212 of record CAWUFW010006089.1, on the reverse strand, counting down.
ATTAGTGCAGGTATCCATAGAAATATTTATTTGTGTGATTTGTAGAGTGCATGGCTACCTAAAAAAGGTTTCCCAGCGCTAGCCTCCTCACTAAACCAACTAGTATTACCAGAGCCAATGGTGACTATTAAAGAAGAGGTGGAAACATCCATGTTTTGAGCAATTTGCGGAAAGCAGTAAGTGATTTGCAGGCTCTCAATGATTGTGACAAGGTGTTCCATAATTTTGGTCTCAGATATGCAAATGCATAACCGCCTTGGCAGATTTTCTTGATTCTGGGAACCACAGCCAGCTCCTGGTAACTAGAGCGGAGCGACTGTTTAGGTGCGCCCTGTGTTGGAAAGACACTTATGCATGTAGCATACGGCTTTAAATTGAACCCAACATTCAACAGGCAGCCAGCGAAGAGTGTGTAACAAACTGGCTGATGCAGTGAATCTGGGCGGATCAAGGAGCAGCCGTGCTGCTGCATTTTGTAAGGTTTGAAGCTGTTTAAGCAGACATTTTGCAGCACTCCAGTATAAGACATTGTTGAAGTCCAGTCTGGGGATTACCAGAGCCTGGACCACCAATTTTTGAGCAGGGGCCGGAAGACACAACAAGATTTTCCTTACCAGTTAAGGATGCCAAAACAGGTAGCAGCTACTTTGTTGATCTGGTGGCTCATAGAAAACTTGTCATCGAGCCATACCCCGAACTTTTTAACCATATGAACCGGTGAGGGAGTGATACCCATGATAGCTGGCAACAGATGAGGGCCCCGAAGGTGGGGTGGGTTGCCCACCAACAGAACCGCCATCTTGTCCCCATTCAATTTTAATGAATTCATGTTCATCCGAGATGAAACTTGGACAAAATAGGTGTTAAGAGATTCTGCCTTGTGGTTATCCTCAGATAGCATACCACAATTTGGGTATCATCTATGTATGAAAACAATGTAAGCCCATGGGATTCTACAATTTCACCTTATGCTCTCACGTAGAAGTTGAACAGAAGAGGGCCTAAGGTAGAGCCCCACGGCACCCTGGAGATTAAATGGTGAGATGTATACCTGGGATGATGTGAATGCACCTGAAAGGTGCGCTCCTGTAAAAAAGAGCTCAGCCAAGGCTGAGCCCCGCTTACCCATTTTTCCTAGTCTGGACAGCAGAGTGGAGTGGTTCATGGTGTCACATGTGGCACTGAGGTCCAGAAGGATCAGTGCCGCCCGCCACCTTTGTCTAACTGGAAGCGCAGGTATTCTGTAACGCCGAGAAGGGCTCTTTCAGTGCTGCGACCAGACCTGAAGCCTGATTGCGAAAGGTGATGAAGACCATTTAGTTTGATATAGAAGGAGAGCTCAGATTGACATGATTCTCCAACACCTTAGCCAATTTAGGCAGGAGTGATATGGGCCTATAGTTTGACCACATAAGAGGGTCCAAATTTTTGTTTTTGTTTTTAATAAAGGTGTAATCAAAACAAGCTTCCATGCTAGAGGAACAATGCCTTCAGTTAAGGAGGAGTTTAATAGTTGTGCAAATTGCTCCATAACTGGTAGCGCAAGCTTGCCCAATATCGAGGGGGGATAGGGGTCAAGTGAAGAGCCTGATCTAGTAGTGCAAGCAATGAGCTCAATGATGTTGCATCTAAAAGATGGAAGGTACTCAAGGCACAGCTTGTGTCGGAAGGCACTTCAGAGGAGCTAACCAAAGGAGTGCCTGCAAAGGAGGACTGCATATCTGCTACTTTCTTTAGGAAGAAGTCCGCAATTTCATAACATTGAACTTGTGGCAGTATTTCAGAGCCGCTTTGTATCTTCATTTATCCCCATGACTGCAGGTTTTTCACCATCCTCTTTCCAAACCTTTACATTTGTTTTAAGTTGGCGCAATAAATCATTGTACCAGGGGGCAGGATGGAGAATTCAATGAAGTTTTTTTACTAGTAGTGGGAATTAACATCGAGTGAGGATCTGATCCAGGAGTCTAAAGTGTGAGCCTCAGATTCTAATGAATCACTCAATGTGGAGCAATTGGCTTTTAGTAGAGAATTAAGGCCTGGAACATTAAGCTTAGACCAGCTCCTGCCAAAAGATGTTTTTGGGATCTCTCTCATTCAGGTCATGAATGAACAGACAAGGAGAACGGGACTTGAAAATGATCAGTCCATGTTAAAGAAATAGGCTGGTTAGTCTGCAAACTACCAAGGTTGGCAAATATAGGCTCCAACATATGGCCAGAGGCATGAGTAGGGAAGTGCATAATAAGTTGAACATTAGGAGCTGTCAGTTCCTCTATAACAGACGACGCCATGCTACAATCTACTTTATCAAAATGGATGTTGAGATCACCCAATATAGTTGGAGAATTTAAGAATGGGGGACGCAAGAACTGCAAAGATACTAGAGACCCAATTGGCCGCATTGCCCTGTGGGCGATAAAGTAAGGTTCCGGACAGAGTGAAATTCTTAGTTAGAAGCAATGAAAAAAGCAAAGCGTCACACTCCGAGATTGTGAGCATATCTATTTTGCATCCAAAACATTCTTTAAAAATAATAGCAATACCTCCTCCTTTTTTATATTCATAGTCCATTCTAGGAATCCTATATGTAGGGGGCAAAGCTGAGATGACCTCTGGCCCTGAAACCTCATTGAGTCCAGTTTCTGTTAAAAAGACCGCATCAGGGTCATGATCAGTATGAAAGTTGAACAAGTCCCTGTGATGTTTTACTAGCGAATGACAACTAAGATTGAAAAACTTAAAACCACAGTAATTGTGGGCAGAGCTAGTCTTACAGTGCTCATATTGGTTCACTGAAGAGGGCACAGGTTTTAGGTGCAGGGGAGTAGTCATTAACTTACAGTGTGGGCACTTTCCAACTGCTATAGTATGCTCTAAATCAGAGAATGGGAGAAAAACTTTTGTAACAATGGGGTGAAGGGCAAATAGAATCAGGCAGGTGTTTCCATTAAAATCAAATTCCTTAAACACCGAATTATCTTTCTCCCATCCAGCATCCTTCTCCACTCTACACCTGGCTTAATGCAGAACAGTATTCCAGGCCCTCAATCTTGGTGTTTCCTCAAGTTTGCGTGCTCTGTCGCCACAATTCCGGGACAACTACTTGGAATGCAGCTGAATCCACACTCGCGTAGCTCGCCACTCCTACTGTAGCACATACTCATGTCCAGCCCCAAGTGTCCCCAATGTAGAAGAATGAAGATTTCTTTGGGTTGGTTACTCACCCTGTTTAGGCACAGCAATCAACCCCCTTGCACCTGCTTGACAAAACATAAATGAACTCCTGAGGAGGATTATGTTGCAGGGAAGAACTGTCAGTTGTTTGCAAACATTTATAGATGTACATGGGACTGGTGCTGTGTACTGGAAGCGTGTTTTTTGCTTAATAACAAAAAAATGGCTAAGCGAAAATACACCAAACCAAGAAACGCACCAAATGGCGCCACTGACTACATGCCTGAATAGTCTGCTGTACGTTCAATTATGGTTTTGGTACTTCATGGCAGAAGTTTTCAATGAGAATTTTATATTATTTGGGTAAAAAAACACTAGATTACGAAACCCTCTCCCTTTTATAACTGTTGACCTCACTGACCAATTTGCCTCTAACTTGGCCCGCTGACAGTTTGAATTTTCATGCATGCTTCCTCAGATTTGGGGATAACTTGCCAACGTTATTATGAGTGCAAGAAACAAACTGGATTTCCTATGAATTAATGTGGTAGTTGTAAAGTCATCTTAAACGTAAATATATACATATAGAATACATAACATATGTATGGTTCAATCCTGCTATTGAGAGGGTTTGATAACATTATAAACAGTGATTCCCTATCCAACTGCGCAACGCTGAGTTGGCTACAGAACTTGGTCTTTGGCTATACCCTGCACCTATCATAACATGGGCAGCCAACCACTGCTACGCATGGCCTTTATCTGTGTACAGTGGGGGTGTGACTGAAGGGCCTTTCGCTTTTAGCCAGGTATGATGCTCATCCCGCCACAGTAGGCTACACCCATTGTACACGGCTATTGGCTCTGTGCAGCAGAGGTTGGCTAAGGGTCAAGGTCTTTGGTCAGGACTGGAGTCAAAACCCCATGGGTTGCCACCCCTACTGTGTACATCTTGCAGCTGTGTGCAGCGGAGGTTGACTGCAGGGCCTTGGACTAAATAGACACTACCCCTTTAGACAATAATATGGATGATTCTCAAAAGAACAGGGATGTTTTTTTTTTTTTTACGGTTTGGACTGGCAACTAGTCATGGAGTTTAAAAATAAAAAAAAGAGAAAAAAAAAGATCGTTACAAGGAAGAGAATACGGCCACTACACTGCAGAGCGAACTCTGGATTGAATGTGACCAGGGTTTGGAAAACTTACAGTGGGGATCTAAAACGACCAGGAGAAGCCCCGCTTATCCAATAAAGGAAGTGCATGGGCACTAGAGAAGGGGGTAGATACAAATATAAGTGGATCTGGAATAGGTTCTCACCAAACAGAACTCGCTTGCCGTTTAATAAAATGATCAAATATATCTGGAGGTGACCACATCCCAAACTTTGGAAACATATCCCAGAATTACAAAACAGAGAAAATAAGTAAACAACTGTTTTTTTATATGAAAATAATGTTTAATGTAAATTTTGTCCTGAAGAAGGCGGAGATGTGATCCTATAAACCGCCGAAACGCAGCATCAACATAATCTATAGAAAGGTCATTTTTTAAAACAAGTATTTTAATTTTGTTATTTGATATATAGTAATTGTTTGTTCATATAGATATATATTTGCAACAAAAGGTTTTCAATCTCTGTATGCAAATAGAGCATTTGTTATGAACATTAAGTATTGAAATTGCTATATTGAGAATTTCTGATATTGATTATGAGCTTGAATGTTTTTATATTTAAAATTATAGTGTTTCTATTTTTTTTGGGCCACATATATACTGTTATGTATACAATGTGTAGAATGATATGCGTTATTAAATGTGAGCACAAAAGGGAAGTTTGTTTTTGATTTGTAACCAGTCATGGAGCTCACAGCATTGTAGAAATTAGGCCTGGAATTTTTCTCTGAGTTCTTCCTTTATCTGATTCCTAATGACAGGGTTTTGTTTTTTCCCCACTATATACATTTTAACACACCATACAGTGCAGAGCAGATATTCTCAGATGAACATCATTTTGCACATACATCTCCTTCAGCACCTGCATTGGAACTGTCGCAGTAAATCGTCTCCCCTGCACCTCCATTCTAGTACTGCACCTGCTCTTCTGTCTTCTCCTTTAATCTTAACACTACCATCTTGCAAACTCTTCTTGATGTGGTGCTTTGAGATGCCTTTAAATGACTGACTGCACCCTAGGCTCAAAAGAAGGTCACAGAGTTTGCACATCACATTTCACGCATTTCATTTTATTTACCAAGGGGAGTGTAAAATTCTGCTAAACAGTGTAGACGACATCTTCCTAATAATCTTCTACTGCATATGAGAAGGCCAAGCTCTCCCCTCCATCTTTGTAGCCTCAGATGGTGGTAGGTCTGCCTCCATCTTTTTTTGATGGCTTCCTCCCTACTCTCCACTATCAGTCATGATGCTCACATTCCCCAAATCAAAAGTATGATCTGTATGACACTCAGCCAAAATGATTAACATGCACAAAGGCAGGATATTTTTTCCCTAACAGTAGGTACTAATTTATTTGGAGGAAAGATACTTAAATTTTCACTAATGAGATCCCCATACCCAAAACAGGAAGTTGCAGCCCAAAAATGCATTTTGTGGGGCAGAACTTCCTATTCTGGGTCTGCTTACTTAAACCATGAGCCTGCAGACTACATGCTTTGGGACTCTGAAGGGGCACACAGCAAGTTCACAAGTCGCAAACCCATAAAAAAAGAGTCAAAAAGTGCCTAAGAGCTTGAGGACCAAAGTGCTGGATCGACAAGTTCAAAAAAGGAGGTCCACAGGGGTTTACTTGGAGCCTGGACTTGAAAGGGAGGTCTGTTAATCTTGGAAACCAGTGTCTAGTTCCCTTTGCAGCTCCCCACCAAATAGGGCTCTGGATCACGTAAATTGCGTTCAATTTTCAGTCTGAACACTTAACACATTCTCCTTCTAGATTCATGGCACTTATGTACAAAAAGAAATTACTTTTGAAAATTTCTTTCTCTTGCCGTTTAAGCTTTCCATATTTCTTAAGGCCTTGCAAACAAGAAAACAGTTTAAGGCTTGTGAAGTAAACACTTTGTGTTCTCCTATTAATGATCAGTTTTCTGACGTGACATATATAGCCAACAAAGTAAACAAAGTCTGGTTCTTTTAAATTCCATTAAACAATAAACATTAACCAAAAAATAATGTAGCCCCAACCCATACCCAAATATACATTCATATATTACTCAAAATAGGTTCTGATGGCAAATATGTTTATTTAAATGCACCAGTTGAATTGGTTTTCAAAATAGACCTAATGCAAACAACAGAGTCAGATTATTTATTTTAAACTTGATAATTTAATTTCAAACAACAATAACGAACTAAAGAAAAAGTCAATAAGCGCATTGAGTTCAAGGCCCTTTGTTACATGTTTCGTGCCAAATGTGGCCTTGCCCCTTCCTACATCCAAAGTTTGGTAACACCTTATGTTCCGGCTCGACAGTTGAGATCCTCCAGCCTCACACTGTTTTCAGTTCCCAGGTTTCGACTTGTCCGTATGAGGGGTCGCTCTTTTTCCTATCTTGGCCCCAAGCTCTGGAATGCTGTTCCAATTGACCTTAGGAACTGTCATTCTCTGCTAGCTTTCCGTATACGTTTAAAGACTCTGCTGTTTAGTGACCTGGTTTGATTTCCTTCTCTTTTCTTTTTTACCCCTGTTGTCTAAGTTGCCTTGCTTCCACATGTTCAGCGCCGGGAGACCCTGTTGGGTAGCTGCGCGCTTTATAAATGCATAAATAAATAGTCCACAAGACACCATTAATGCAGTACAGAGACATTTCTGTCCATTTGACATAATCTCCGCTCATACTTCCAGTAGGGCCTAGAATACCTCAAATTGCACATTATATATAAACAGCTCATTATTGAACTATACAGTATTGAATTTTGCATGATGAAATGTTTGAGTATCATTATTTAAAAATGAAGGTGATCTATTATTTGGAGGGTTGGTCAGTTTGCTTAACATTTCTGCCAATTCCGCTAAACCTTTGGTCGGTTGTCATCCTTTCTCGAGGTTTTCATGTGTACCTGATCTGCTATGGCCCATTCAATTAAATCTGTATTCCGTTATGTGTACTTCAGGACGGAAGTAGAGCTTAACTTGTAAAACGTGTCAAGGCCGGAGGTATTTCTCAGGAGGTCATCGTAGTTGGCACTACCCGCTGTCCCTGCCAGGATACTGAGCATCACACAATACAAGTGTGATGTTTTGGACTATTCCCGGTTCCCTCAAGCTACAGTGAAGGCCTGGATGTGCTGGTTTCATTATTTCTTTGAAGTACCCTAAATACTTTAGTAATGAGCACTGTTCAAACATAGACAGCGCCACCATGAGGCAGACTGCCTTGAATAAGTAAGTCTTAAACACCTCCAAAGCTGTGCTGCGACCATCACCATATCCTTCGTGTACACCTGAGGGGCACTGGTGATGCTAAAGAGAGCAGGGAAACTGAAAATAGTCTTGGCCCACCTTGAATCGCAGGTAACGTCGGTGGGACGAGAATGCGAAATTAGGCGTCCTGCAAGTCAACGCTACCATTCAGTTTCCTGGATCCTGGGCAGATAGAACTTGGGCCGATGAGAGCATCCTGAATTTGTCCCTTTTCAGGGAGAAATTGAGGGGGCGGAGATCTAAAATGGGGAAAAGGCCTTCGTCTTTTTTCTGCACCAGGCAATAACAAGAATAACATCCAGTTCCTATTTTCAAAGTCAGGGCCCTATCTGAGGCTCTTTTGTTCAAAAGAGCCTCGACTACCTGCTGCAAAATGGCCAAATGGCCCTCCAAAAGCAGCTTTGATGCAGGTGGAATCTGGGGCGGTTCAGGTAGGAATGGCAGGACATATCCTTACTGGACTATTTTGAGCACCCATCTGTTGGATGCAATGCCTTGCCACTAGTGGAGGTAATAACTTATCCTGACTCCAACTGGGTGGCAATGACCCACCAAGTGCACCCTAAAGCGTCTTGAAAGCTGCAGCAGGAGGCAGGTGACTGGGCAGCACAATGACCCTTTTTGTCTGGACGTTGTCGACTGGACCTCTGCTTCGAAAGTGCCTGATGCTGTGGAGGTGGACCTTTGGCGTGGTCTTTGAGCCAAGCCCCATCCAAAGCCTCGAAAGGGGCGAAACTGCTGAGGACAATGCTACAGAGGCACGATTGACAGAGGGAGAGTGGTGTGGCCCTACTTTTCTTGAAGCACTGCAGTGCTGAGTTTGCTTCCTCTCCAAAGAGATGAGTGCCGTCAAATGGCAGATACATCAAGGATGGTTGGATGTCACCCAATGTAAAAAAGGTTGTGAAAACTAACATACAAACCATGCTGGTACCAACTGCCCTGCCCAAGCAGTCAGCAGTGTCCAACTCAGAGCGGATGATGTACTTTGCTGAGTCTTGAATATCCTGAATAATTTGTGCTAAATTGCCGCATAATTTGAGTGGGATAGTTAGCATGATCTCACTAACCATGTCCCACAATGTATGTATTTGCCTAGAAGGCAGCCTGCATTGACCAAACAAAGGGTGTGACTAACAGAGGAAACCATTCTCTTCACAAATGACTCCATACGTTTTATTTCTCTATCGGGAGGCATGGTTGAAAACCAACTTGGTTTTAGTCTACTAGTGAACGCCTGGAACACCAAACTCTCAGGTGTATGGTGAGGAAGCATTGAGTGAAAAATGACGGGTCCCTTGGGGCAGGTCTGTGGAGTTTAGCTACTTACCTATTTACTGACGGGCTTAGAACAAGGTTTAACCAAAGTGCCCTTTAATGTATCGGTCAGAGATTTGTTAAAGGGGAGAAGTGGTTCAATGAAAGCCTGTCCGGACTCTACTACGTCCGTGAGAACATTTGTTTTGACCTCAATGGGTGGGAGCTGTACGTCCAAAACGTCAGCTGTATATTGGATGACTAGGGTAAAAGAGGCTGATTCTACTGTGAAAGGGCTAGGGGGAACTCAACCCAGTGCCAGGGGAGGTGTCCCATCTATTGTCATTGTCTTAACAATGGGATGCATCATCCCAGTCACCTCCATTATTGTCCGCTAGACCATGCAGACTGTATAGCCTGAATCTGAATAGCAGGAGGTTTTGGAGTGCCAGTGGGCTCCTCTTAGGTAAGAGTGGCGTTCTATCAGAGTCATGGTGAGGTTGGACTGGCTTGTGGGGGGTCACAACTGTGGTCAAGGTTGTGTCTCATTTGGCTCGGAGTCGGACAAACAGATGGACCCATCTGTAGCATCAGAGCCAGTTGATATGGCAAGGACTGGTGTGGTTTGTGGTGCCGGATTAAGAGGCAGGTTCCCGTATCGCCTTGGCGTTCATGTAGACGCAGACCCCTGAAGACTTGGGAGTCATGCGAGGACCCTAGAAACCAGTAATATACGTTGTGAGTGTCTACTAGAGGCACCTGCCTGTGACAGTCCCTAAGAGGCTTAAACCCTGTAGTTTTGGGAGGGGACTTGTTCCCTTGCACACTGCAAAAAAATGTTTGTGAACAAACTTGTCAAAGATAAGAAGAAGGTTTGGGAGTGAGCTCCAGATCTGAGTCCAAAGGCTTGGAAAGAAAGGAATGAACATCAGCACACAGAAGTGGCGCTTATATTTGACTGCGATGTCTCTTCCGCGGTAAGACTATGCAGATGTGGAGTAGCGCAACGCCACCCACTGACGCACAGGAGCAATGCGATGAAAAATCTTTTTATCCAGTGTGGCGCCTGGGGGTATTCACAGGGTGAGGAATCTGCAGTTTAACAGAATTTTCAAACAGATCAGATCAATATCTCCATAAACCGAAATTAAGCAATTCATCTGAACTATTTTTATACCCTAACTGAGCCATGTTTTCTTGAAGCCGACAGGCCACGGGCTCAATCGCATAAGTGAATCACATGGGCGAAAATGGGGAGCCTTGTCACTTGCCAAACTCTAGTGTCCAACTGTCAGAGACCAGTCCCCAATGTGTACCTTCGATGTGGGTTCAGTGTATAAAAGTCTGACCCAGCTTAGAAAAACGGGCCAAACACATTTCTTGCATTACTAGCGAGATATATTCTCAAAAGACTGTCAAATACACATTCTATGTTTAATGTTGCTAGGGCAAAGTCATCTTTATAATAGAATCACCCAGTGAATGGATAATGTGTGCCAGTCTTCTGATATCATGCATCATCCTTCTGCCAGGGATAAAACCAAACTGATCTTCGCACACAAGCACACCAACTACATTCAACATTCTGCTAATTAATGCCTTGCTAGGCACTTGTACATCAAATCAAAATTTAGCATTGACAGTGGTCTATATGACGATAGCGGTCTATATGACGATAGCAGGGTCTGGTCACTGTCCATCTTAGGGGTCCGAGTCATCAAGTGGCAGGAAGTAATTTTAATTCTTGTGCTTCCTTGAATACTGCTGGTAGTTTATCTAGCAATATAATGGCCATTGACTGAAAAAGTCGGATAATATGCTGTCCACCCTTGGGGTCTTATTCTTTTTTTTTTTTTTAGATATCTTTTTATTGAAGATTTGCAACAATCAAGAACATTCATCACTATATCACAGTACATTATCCATGTACCTTATACAGTGACCATACCACTGTTTTTCGTAGTACACTGCCCTGGCACACCACCACCTCTAGGCCCAAAGAACAATCAACTGAGAGAACTCAGGACACACCTTGATGTCAACCTTGGCAATCACATCTTTTTCCATTTTTTTGGACATCATTTCCCTTCATAAATCTGTTTTATGGCTAACAAACACCATTCCATGTTCACTTTTCATGGCTCCAGATCTGTAGGGAAAGCTGCGCCCCATTGCTAGACAACATTCCTCCAGCCACTCAGCCCCAGTCTGTAAAGAATGTTGTTTTTGTATTGTTTTTTGGGCTATCGTTGCTGAGTGATTTCTCCCTAGATGTCCAATACCATCAGTTTGGCTGGTGGCAGTCCCTGGAGGTACCTCAGATTGGCAAGACACTTTCCAAACCCAGTCAAAAAGTCCTTCAACCGTGGACATTCACATAGTGTGTGAAGACCTTGCTGCCCACATCCTCATAGGCAGCTATCAGTCATCCCACTACCAATTTTGGCAAGGAGTGTTCTGGTGAGATATGCTCTAAGCAGCACTTTTAGTTGTACCAAACAGAAACCAGTCCTTTTAGAGACCTTTGCCCTTCACCTGTAGCTTAATTTGTTTTTGTTAGCCTTAGGGGTCTCTGAATTAAATGCTACTAGTGGGCTTGCAGCACTGATTGTGCCTTCTTCTTAAGTAGCCCTTTAAACATATTTCAGGCCTGCTATTGCAGAGCCTGAATGTTCAGTTTTAACATGCCTTCCTTTTTAATACATACAAGTCACCCCTAAGGTAGGCCCTAGACAGCCCCAAGGGCAGGGTGCAGTGTATTTAAAAGGTTGGACATGTACTTTTAGGTTTCACATGTCCTGGTAGTGAAAAACCCTTAAATGTGTTTTTCATTACTGCAAGGCTTGTCTCTCCCTTAGGAATACATTGGAGTTGCCTTATTAGGTTTAAGAAGTGTAATTTCCAAACGGGAAGAGATAACTGGTTCATGTTTGATGTCTCTGGAATACTGATGTAAATCTTAACTTATGGTGAAGTCAGATTTTAAATTACATTTCTGAAAATGCCACTTTTTAGAATGTTGGCATTTTCTTTCCTTATCCATTTGGAGTCTGCAGCCTGTCTCTGGTGATATGACTGGGTGTAGTTGGCAGTAAGGCTTTATGTATTCCTCCTAGACAGCCACACACAATGGGAGCTTAGGTGTGACTGGATGGGCCATCACTGGCAGGAGGGGAGGGAGGAGCTGGGCCCAGCCTCACTTACACCCGAAAGGGCTGCATACCCCCTTTAGTTAGTCTGGAGCCAGGGCAGGGACGTCATGGCATCTGTTCACTTGAAAGGCATGCTTCTAGAAGCTTCTCCCCACTTCAAAGGCACAACTGTGTATAAACACTGGAAATCAGACACCACCACTTCAGTACGCTTCTGGACCTGTGGATACTCTGCCAGGAAGAAGGACTGCTGTGCTGCTACAAAGCCTGCCTCTCTGCTGCTCTAAAGGAACTGCTGCCCTGCTGTGCTGACCTGCTGCCTCGTACCCTCTTGCCTGGGTAAGAAGAACTGGGCGTGCAACTTCATCTTGAACCCAGGACCCTAGAATGACTCAAAGGGTTAGTCTGCTGGACCTCTGATCTGAGCCTAATGGACATAAAAAACTCCCCAACAACTACTGGATGCATCTTCATCGAGTTCTTGACCACCAAGTGGTGCTTCTCTGGCCCTGTACACTTGGTGTGGCTCTTGAACTCTTGAAATCAAGCTTTTGGGCTCATCACGAACGGGTCAGTTCGCATCAGAACCACGCCGCTCACTCTGAAAATCAGCACGAGCAACAGCCAGCCCGTCTCTTCGCACAGCAGCGTCAGCCCGCAAGGGACCACCAACTCTAAGCTCCAGCCCGCCCGTTCGAGACACCCAGCCTGCTCTTCACGCCATGCCGACCACCGCCCATGACGCTCTCCTTGCCCCTTGCGACCCTCTCCAATGTGAACGTGACTCTTGCCACAAAACTTGGGAAGGTAAAACTTTAGTGGGACTAATCTGGGAGTGTATCCGACCAGTGCTCCATCGCGGTAGGCTCGGACTTTTGATTTTGACCCGGTCCAGAGCGACCAGATAGCCGCGGTTGGAACCTTATGCTTTTAGGCGCTGTATAGCAGTCTATTCTTTGAAAATGCATAAATCCAGTGCTACAGATTGGATTTTTGTCGTTTTGGTCTTGTTTTATTTATTCAGTTTTGCTATATTTTATAACTTGGTGTGGAATCTTTTTGTGTGGTGTTTTCACTGTTATACTGTTTGAAGTGTTGCACAAATACTTTACACATTGCTAAGTGAAGCCTGACTGCTCTGTGCCAAGCTACCAGGGGGTGAGCACAGGTTATTTAGGGTGTGGTTGTGCCTTGCCCTAACTAGGATTGTGGTTGCAGCTTGACCAGGGCTCACACCACAGTCAATCAGTAACCCAATTTCTAGCAGGCAGGGTGCATTTATTTAAAAAGTTGAATATGCACTTATGTTTTAAATATCCTGGCTGTGAAAAACATTTACATTTATTTTTCACTACTGCAAGGCCTACCTCTCCAATAGAATAACACTGGGATACCTTATTACAGTCAAGAAATGATAACATTTGCTTGGGAACAGGTAGAAATATCATGTTTGGTCTCTAGAGAATTGTAACAAAATCCTATTTATTAGCAAAGTTGAATTTTAGGTCACAATTCTGAAAATGCAACTTTTAGAAAGCCGACATTTTCATGTCCTAACCATTATTTGGTGCCTGCAGCGTGTGTCACATGACTAGGTGCTATTGGCAGTTGGTCTTTGTGTATTCCTCTCAGACAGTGATACAAAGGGGAAATGGGAGTTATCAATATGGGCCATCTTGTTAGGTTGGGAGAGGTGGAGCGGTCACCTACTGCACTTGCACTTCAGAGGGGCTGCCTCGGCACACTTACAAAGGACTTCACACGTCACCCCAGACCCTCTGAGTGAGGGGAACGGATGAAATTCCAGAACGAGATGAGAGAGGAAGTGTAGAAGTTTCTCCCCTTTCAACTGGGGCACCAGGTATAAATATTGGACCCTCAGATCAACTTTTTAGTACACTCCTGGACCTGTGGTTACTATAGTAGGTCTGCACTGCTGGCAGAGACCTGCCCTGCTGTCTGAAAAAGAAGACTGGACCTGCTCCCTTCATCCCAGGCTACCTGAAGTGACTGCAAGGGTCAGCTGAATGATCTCCTTGTCCAGAACTATAGGGAGATAAGCACCAGAGACCTCCCAGCAACTTCCCAGCTGAGCTGCTGCATCTGGCTCTGTCTGAAGCTGAAGGTCTTTCTAAGATTGAGTCGCTGATCAATAAGAGGAACCTCCCCTGGTCCTGGGCCCTTGGTTGGCACCAGAGTGCACTACTCTGGACACAAAGGAGAAATCATGAAGTTTTGGGCTCTTTGCAACCGTGAACAGGCCCATTCATGGCAAGACATTGCTGCCTGCGCCTACTAATGTGAAGCTCCAGTGAACCTGATTCTTCACGTTATAGTGACCGCCAGCAACGCATGATCTGCACTTCGCACTACACCATCGTCAGCCTACGGTGTCTGCCAACGCGAAGCTCCAACAATGACAGTCCGTGACGCCCAACAGGAGCTTTGCACTACAGCGATGGCAGTCCGCGATGCCCAGCTTGCTCTTCGTGCTACAGCGATGACCATCCGCGACGCTCTGCCTGTTTCCTCGCAGCCTCCTCCACTGCAAAATAGACACTTCATGCCAGACTTTGCGAAGGTAACTCTTTCAGTGGGACTAACCTGATCCCTGTATCCGGCCTATGCTCTACCATGGTCAGCCTGAACTTGTGACTTTCACCTAGCCTCCCACGACCAGATGACCGCGAGTCGTGCTTTGTGCTTTAATGAGCTATACTTAACTTAAATGTTTGAAATTGCATATCACTGTTCAACGGATTTGTTTTTTTGGCGTTTGTCATTAAATTAGTTTAATAGCCTGCTTTCCAGGAACATATGCATAGCTCTGGCATGAAAAATTTGCAATGCTGGGCATTATAGTTAAAGGAAGGAAAACTGATATATTAGTTGTAAAAGTGCATGTTTAGGTCACAAATCGGAGATCAGCAATTGGTCAAGTCTCTTTGCTTCCAGGACATGGCCAGCCATCCTGGGCCTAGGAGTCCAGTGAGGCAGGCGTGCAATGCCCATAGGGCTCAAAGGGCTTCAGCCCCCCCGCCGTGTGTGTCAGCCCGGGCTGAGACAGCTTCCTGGGCACACACACACACAACAGTTTTTGAGCTTATCGCAGCCGCGCCCGAGTACTTCGCAGGTCTTTAAAAGACCATTTACGTGGTAACGAGGTTTTGTTGTTTTTTCACCCCTTCATCTCCACTCTGCCTATTGCTGGAAGAATTAGCCCCCCCCCCCCCGAAATTTTTAGTAGCCACCCCCAACCCCCCCCAAAATTTGGCTCTAGTAGCGCCTCTGCAGTGAGGACTCCAAGCTCTCTTCTAGTATAGTCTGTCTGTATGAGCATTCGAGGTATACGTCGTTCCAGTGATTGTTGTCATTTACAGTCCTGAGCTCCAGTCTTCTAGAGCTGTTCGGTCCACTGCTCCTGGTGTTTCGCTAAGGACAGTTATCTCTTCTAAGGTGGCGGGGGGAGGGATGGTGAGTAAAGGAGGCTATTAGAGTCCCAGGAGGCTCCCCCAGAGGCGGCCTGTGCATCAGTGCTCTATGGACCCTTTCCACCAGGAACACCACCAACAAACCAAGAGACCTAAGCACCTTGTGGATCCATTTCTCAAGGAACTGCTCAACAGAGGGTCCCTCAGTCTTCTCTGTAAACCCCATAAAGCGGCAGTGCTCTAGTAGGAGCGACCCTCCACATCTTCATCCTGGTTGTCAAGAATTTCAGTTAACACTGTCATCTTTGGCATTTTGTCCTTTAGGGCGTCCAGTTGACCTTTCAGGCCCTAGATGTCATCTTCAGCAGGTTATACTCAGTCGACAAAAGTTGGCTTCAATCGTGAGTGTCAATTTTGCTCTCCAAAGCATTCCTAGAAGGTTGAATTACTACTAGAATATCTGACATTATAGTTTCTTTATCCCCTTCTTCCTGATTTGTTAAAGTAAGAGCTCTAGATCGACTGACGAGTCTGTGCGTGTTAGTGTTTTTTGTGATGATACTGGGTACTCTGTCGTTACCCACTGCATGTGTGTCGTATTTTAGCAGAAAAGTAGTGCAAAACAGGGCAGAACTTAGAGGGATCTATGTCTGTCCGAATATACTCAAGTGACCGCATTTTCAGCTCTGAATTCTTCCAGGCACAATGGTTAATGTCCAACTCAAGGGGCACCCTTGGTCATTGGGGGGGCTCTTGCTTGTCTCCATCAATGTTATACTTTCTTGGGCACTCCACATTAAACCAAAACTAACAGGGAAGATGTTGTTAATCAATGTTCAAGGTGATTATCAAGGGAGACCACTGGTACCCTAGTCAATGCTACTCACAGCTATCAGGTGCCAGACACAGTATGTACTTCAGTTTAACGTCAAGTTCCTCTTCTGCAGTGGACAAATTATAGCACCATCGAAACAGACTAGCATTGACACTCATCCCTCGTACTGCACTCAAGCATGTCAGACCACCTCAACGCAGTTTCTAAATGCAGCAGAGGGGCGGGGTCGTGTAAGCGAGGGACATTACAACCAAAGTAATTAGCAAAGTTCATTGTAATGGCCAATATTTTCAATAATTGCGCTCAGCGGCCTACACAATTGTGTAGATGTGATCCTTAATCATAGATGATTTTTGTTGATTGTGTCTTCTAACAATTAACCAACAGAAGGCTGTACTGAAAATGTATGCTCATCTACATAACTTGCTCCATATTCAGTCCTACACCAACGTGAAACTTAGGTCTACAGGAATTCAAGAAGTGGCTCTATGAACACTAAATGTAATAGGAGAAAAAATAAACACAACGTATTCGGAAATATAAAAGACCAAGCTTCCTAAAGATCCTATGTTCGGTCTTCGAATCCCTTTTTAGGTCTCGCCTAGAGTTGGAGCGCGCATGCGCTCCTCGCTCTGCGAGGCGTCGTGTAATCGATAAGATTTCTGAAGGGGACTTGAAGTCCATCATTTTGATTGGCTGGCGTCATCATTTATGCAAAACGCTGGCCTCCGATTGAAAATGAGGCTTCTTGGTTAACGCCCCGTCTCCTTTTGGCCCCACCCATCCGGACTGGCTCGTTTCCTTGCGGCGTTACACGGTCTCCTTAAATTAGTCGGTGGGCACTTTTTTTCTCATTCGGGCAATGGCGACAGCTCGTTATTAGTTGTATGTTCATGCTGAGCGCGTTTATTTATTTTTACTTTAATTCGGAGCGCGGCGTCCGCTTTAGGGTCACCGCGCTCCGTTTATTTATTAATTTTTACTTTAATTTAGAGCGCGGCGCCCGCTTTAGGGACACCGCACTCCGTTTATTTATTTATACTTTAATTCAGAGCGCAGCGCCCGCTTTAGGGACACCGATCTCCGTTTATTTATTTAATCTTGTAATAATGTGGCGCAGCGTCGCAAACAGACCGTGGCACCCTGGACTGAGCCGGTTGTTGTTTTTATTTTCAATGACCTTCTTTGGCATCGTGTATCCCCCTCTGTCTCCTCACTCCTTCTCCGCACCCCCCCACCCACACAATTGTCAGTCCACAACTTCCGCCCGAAGGCTGGTGTCCTATTACTGCTCTCGGTGCCCTTAGCCCCCACCTTAGAATTCCTCACCGTGAGCGGGGGCTGCCCTGGGATTATAAGCCCCACGACCCCCTAGCGCCCCTCATTCGTCACCAAAAGCTGGAACTTCCTTGGTGTTATATTCCTTGCCCCCCTAGCCCCAGCATTCCTCCCGGAGAGCGGTGGGTGTCCTGGCATTTGAGATTTAGAGCTGTGCAGCGCGGACACAAAGCGTTCAATAGGCAGGACAGAACCAGAGTCCTGTTTTCAGTTTTTCCTCCTTCCGGGACCGGAGTCTAAAGGTGAAAATAAGCTCTCCTCGCCCCCCCACCCCCTCCATTCTTCGTCTGTGGTGAGGATGGGAACTGCGTAGCCCCCTCTTCATTCCTCACGACCCACCCCCAAATGAGAATAAGAGGCAGTCAGCCTTGGACCCTTGCTGCGGGCTCCAGAGTGCTGGCCAGGGGGTCGGGGTGGGAGCAAGGGGCAGCTTCAGTGTTAAACCCCCTTCAGCCCCATGAGTTTGCCTCCCAAGGGGAGACGAGGAGGGGGTTGGGGGAGTCTGTGCTGACTTGTCTTCCCTTCTCTACCGCCAGTCCCTCTTCCCCTCGCCTCTCCCAGGCTCCACCTCGTCAGGTACGACCCTGCAGTGACAACTGCTCCCCCCTCCCTTTTCCTACACTTCCAGGCAGCACTAAAAACACACCGCCCCTGGGCGCATTTTTAGCCTCCTCCTCCACCCATGGAGTGCTTTCCAGTCCTCTATGGCTATGGACCGTGTTTCGAGCCACAGACTAGGATCCTGACCTCTGCGTTCTGTAAACCCAGCCCTTGGATCCTGCTGCCCCCCTTCCCTCCCCACCCCTGGCCAAGGACTCCGAAAACTACAACTGTGCTCCCCCCACAGCGCCAGGCATCCAAGGAGGGGCCCTGGCGTCGCACCTCCTCCCTTGAAAAGTTGACGAAAGCCGGTTTATTATTGGTCTCCCAGGCAGCGCCTTGAATACATCTCTCGCGGTCCAAGGTTGGTGCGAACCATCATTTTAAACGTATTTTTCTTTCACGTTGTTGAGCGTTTGAGCCGTTTCCTACTCCATTTGCTGTCTGTCAGATAAGCTGTCCTTAAACACCCCGGACTAACAATAACACTATTTTTATATCAACTTCTCCTGCTCTGAGGCTCAGTAAATAACAGTTTAATGATACGCTCTTTACCGACCTCAGAAAGGGGGGTTGCCTTGCCAGGGTTCAGACTCTGCTACTCTGCCGTTCAGATGTGTGAGGTGAGTGTTAAGTCGCTGAGCCATCCCAAATCCCCCTCTCCCCCCCAACATTACCAGAGTGCAAAGAAATAGAAAGGCTGGGCTAGAAGAACCAACCACTCCTACCTGGGATCTGGGAAACATTGGATCTCTGTAATACAATGTACTTGCTTTGTTCACCTTTAGTGTTGTGTGCTTTAACTAGCAGCTGAACTACTATTACAGAGATCTGAAGTTCTGCTAAACTTGCATTTCTGATGTATGCTGTAAAATTACAAATCGCAGATTGCAAAGAAAACAGAACTTAAAGTTCCATCATGAGTGCCCATAAAACGGCCAGGCACCCCCTCTCTTCTAGGAATTAATCAGCAATGTCGCGCTTTAGCTGTAAACTTAGTAAGCTAAAGTGCGGGTGCAGCGATTGCTTAAAAAGTAAAGAAATAGAAAAACATTTTTTTTTCTATTTCTTTACTTTTTAAGCAATTGCGGCATCTGCGCTTTAGCTTCCGATGTTTACAGCTAAAGTGCGAATGGCACAAATGTCTCGCATTTGCCAGAGTCTGAGGTATTGGCATTGTAAATAACAATGCCATTTATTTGGTTTTCAAAACACATAAATAAAAGGCATTGTCATTTACAATGCCAATACCTCAAACTCTGGCAAATGCGAGACCTATTGCATTGCAAATGCTTGTTTCATATGTTGTGAGCACACAATAGCCTGTTTTGTTTTATTATTGATGTACCTCTGTCATTTCCCTTTGTGACTGCAACTCACATTTGTGGGGGGCACACGGACCAAAATAATGCCTGCTTTATTTCTCAACATAGTAGTAAAAGACAACATATGAAACCTAGTAATCAAAGATAATGAGTCATCCTTCCCTTTCAAAACGTGCACTACCGAGCAGGTGTGTGTGTATACAACGAGGCCCATCAGCTCAAAGACCGCTAACCCACGAGGTTGTAGATAATGCAGTGTGCTAGGGCGCTCTGCTGCCTCCCTTGGCATTTCCACTTTCCACTATATATTAGGAACTCTAAATGTGGTGTAGTCTCTTCCCAGGGGGTTTGTTAGTGGGGACGTCTACGCCGCAGGCCACACAGCCTCTAGATAGGCACAGTCACATGGGGATCTACAATGAGCCATGTTAACAGGCTTGACCCAATTATAAAGTGTTTCACATCAGCAGTGTCCAGTCGAAGACCATTCCCTCGTTTTGTGCCTCTATCTTTTTTTGTAGCATTTAATCTGCCGTTCTTCTGGGAGCCGTTACCGAAATGTAGAAGTTTGTGGTGCCTGCGCGCAGGGCACAGACACACTGCACGGATAACTGTATAATGGCTGTGTGGTAACTAGTGTTATGAATTAACTCTAATTACTGGCAGGGGCCGAAACTAAGTATTTCAGACAATACTTTACTGTACTTTATAATTCATTAAGGGAAAGTAATTAGCTTTTTGAGGCTTGAGGCGATTTTCTGCAATCTGGAAGCATGTAAAGATGTAAACTGATTGTAAACCCCCAAAAAAGACTGAATATACGGCACCAAAAAGGACTATCTGAGTTGAACCACCTTTTTGCTTTCTCATTTTATCGAATAACTCTAGGGTCCAATTGTTACCCCAATATTCGGCCGCTGCCTTTAACTGAGGGTGCAACCCTCCATTTTGGTGAGAGAGCTAGTGACTCTACTTCTGATTTCACTCAGCACTGTCTCTTTCATAACACCTAAGAAGAAGAGGAGCAAAAGTCACTTTAGTAATTAAAATAATGCGTGTGCAAAAATCCAACAAAGGCAAATCAGAGTGAGAGAGGGCCGAAGTAAGGAAGTAGAGGCAGGCAAAGAGCAGGGGGAAGAGAGGCTGACTGAGGCCACAGAGAAGAGGGGATAAAGAACATGGGGAGAGACACAAGCAGAGTCAGAAAAGGGAAAGCAGATACCAGGGACAAAACAGGCAGACTGAACGAAGTAGCATAAAGAAGACAGAGGGAATTAAAGGGCAAAAGTATAAAGCAGGAAGAGATAAAATGTAGAGGCAAGGAAGCGACACAAGGTCTGCAATGTGAGAGCACGTATAGAGAGCAGACTAACATGGGCAACACACGAGCAGAGAGTAAGAGACCGACAGCCAAAGAGCAGAGGTAAGAGACACAAAGATACAATAAGGTGACAAAGCACAGCGATCAGTAGGAAGAAACACAGAGGCGGGGAACGGAAACAAATATAGCAGGGAGGCATGGGAAGAAACACTTAGAGGAATGGAAAACATGCAGACGGTAAGCAGGAAAAGCAGAGATCGAAAAGACACAGAGAGCCAAAGGAGCATTTAACGATATACAGCTTATGATGATATTTCTTTGTAGGTAGATAACCTGCTCCCAACTAGATTCAGACATTGGTTTTTTGATTGACTTGCAGAACGCCAATTGGGTGGATATTCCTAAAGCGGATTTTCAAACAGGGCATGTGGCATCCCTGGAACCAAGCAAATTTGCTTTCACCGATTTGGTTCTTTTGGAGCAGTTACATGTACTCTACTTGCAGAAAGATGCATCCCTTATAAACAGCTGTTAAAAAGTAGCGCGCTGCTTACTTGTATTTGTTCTCCTTTAGAAAATAATTATTGCTTGCTGCTGTATTCACCATGACAGGAAAGCTCTGCAAAACAGACGCCTGGTTTCAAATTTGTGCCCAACTATGATGGCCATCAGAGCTTTGCTGCTGCTATATTATGTTAATATATTTTTCTTACATGCTTTAAACGGCTAATGCCACTTTCAGCTGAGATTGGCAAGAGGTCTACGGGGGCTAATGGACCAAGCTAGTATTGACCCGTCTATAATGGTTTTACTTAGGCGCCTCCATTGGAACACCTCTACAAAAGTCTGTTACACACAAAATGGTGACTGCACAAACTCCATTAAGGTTACAAGCGGGGTGAAGCAGGGATGCATTCTGGCATCTTTTTTATTGTTATTTTATCTTGAGTACTTCTTAATATTGCAAACAATAGCAAAGGTGCACCACTTAGCAGAAAAACAAGAGAGACACACATCAAATTATCAGGTCCGTGTCCACAGAAGTTTTCTTCAAGTTCTTCATTTATTCAAAAGCGTATTAAAAACAGTCATGTTGAAAAAGAACAGCCGAAGCGTTTCGTCCAGACAGATGGACTTCTTCAGGGCATCAAAGGGGCACTCCTAAGAAATAAAGCATCGGGGTGTCCGTGGTTGGTAGGAACTTCATGGAGGATGACAATTCTCATCCACAATGATTATTAGGACAGCTATGTAAGCTTCACTTAAAGGAAAAATGCCAGAAGCAGAGTAAAAACAGCAAGTACAATTCTAACAATCTCACCACGATAAGGTGGACCGTAAGTAAACGGCAATCACCAGATCCAACCTTAATAGCACTGGACCCCTGCCTAAAGACGCCTCCTGCAAAATAGTGACGTCACTAAGTGAAGCTCACATAGCTGTCCTAATAATCATTGTGGATGAGAATTGTCAATGAAGAACTTGAAGAAAACTTCTGTGGACACGGACCTGATAATTTGATGTGTGCCTCTCTTGTTTTTCTGCTAAGTGGGGCACTTTTGCTATTGTTTCAAATTGTCAAATTCCTGTATTGGATTGCACCGTGACAGTGGGTGCGTTAACAGTGTGCACACACAATCTTTTGGGGATTCCCAATATATGTATAGCAATTAGGGATAGCGGGTCATGTGCTAGGTCCCTGTTGGGCCCACTGTCAAAGTTTGTTTTTTAATACTTCTTAATATTGGGTGTAAAGGATGTCCCCAAGATATGCCCATCCCCCAGATCCTTGTACTTTTATAGGCAGACAATGTGGTTCTTATCGCATATACAGCAAATGGATTGCAAGCACTTTTAGATGCTTTTAATTATTTTATGGGAAATTTAAACTTGAAGATTAACCACTGTAAATCTTTTATAATCACTTATGGTCCAAAGAATAAAAGATCCAAAAGTTTTTATTGGGACAACCCCGATTATGAAAGCATCTAGTTTTAATTGTCTGGACAAACCTGAGCTGGGATAGGCTAATTGTGTTGAGAATACAGAAGATGGTGGCATCATGTGTTCAAAGGGGCCCATCCAGACTCAGTTCCCAAACCCCCTCACCCTTAAGCAAGTGCACCGCGAGGCATTCCAGAAGTATGCTTTCACTATCCGGGTCACTCCTGCTCTCAGTGAGAAATTCGCTCAACAGCAACTCCACGCCCATGTTCAAACTTTTTCTTTGGAATCCTCTTTCTAGCTCATTCAGCAAGCACATGGCTACTGAGGTGCCTAATTACAGCGACAGATGTACCGGAGAGTGCTGTTGTAAAAGCTGGGCCCTGGTTCTGCAAGTGAAAGTTCTCTGCCAACAGTCAGGTTCTTGTGCACTAGTGACTAAACTTAGCTAAAATTTACCTGTTGCTTTCTGAGCATTATTTTACAAATGGAATGGAAATATTGTGTGGCATGCATGACCTGTTTCTCTTATTCATGGACATTTAATCACTGTGTTAAATCGCCTGACCTCTTTGTGCTATGTCTCCATAACTTTGGTTGGTGAGGTCTTGAGCTTTGAGGGAGCATTGCTTTACAGTTCATTCGTTTTTAGAGCACGAAATAACTTGAACTGATCACCACATTAAATAAAGGATTCCCCTCTTGCAATATGTGCACTGTCCATATCATAGTGCGTCTTTTTAACTTTAATTTATTATGCACACCAGCTCACATTGTTGTTCACCATGAAGAAAATAACACCGACTAAGCAAATATGCGCAGGCAGAACCTATTGCCTTTGCCAATGCTTGCTGCTTCTGCTTGCTGCTATACACCATGGCTAAAAGACATTGAAATTGACAACGCCAAAACGTCTTGCACTGCCGAGACCGATTGGCTTTGCCAATGATTGTTTAGCAGATGTTGACAAGCAAGAAACACTACTGCTGGTTTGCTGCAGGACCAACATGCACTAATCTACTCAAAGCTGCTACTTCTGGTCTCTCCCATTAAGTCGGTTCTTCTGAGAAAGGCAGTATAAAGTGGGCAATAAAAATAAGGACAATAGCTTCCTGTTCTCCGATCTCATTCTTAGGTTTTGCTACAAAGCTTGTGCCTTATGTTGCACTCAGAGTAAGGTAGGATGTGCAATACCAACACCCATTTTTGTAATTTGCTAGAGCTGTAGCATCTACTTTTCAACACGGTTAAACATTATAAATACAACATTATAAAGAAAAGGACTTTGGGCCAGATGTACGACCCTAAATTGCATGCGCAAACGGGTTTGTGACCCGTTTGCGCATGCAAAATGTTACAGAGCCATGTACAATTCCTAATTAGCGAGTCGCAATTTATTTGCGATTCGCTAATTAGGAATTGCGAGTCGCTATTAGGAAGCGGCGTGCCAAGGGCGTCCCATCCTAATAGCGAGTCTCTACCCTATGGAAGCATGTTTTTTACTGCCCTCTTCAAGAGGGTGGTAATGGAGTCGAAAACGTTTCATTTTTTGCTTTTTTAAACGCATCCCGTTTTCCTTTAAGAAAAACGGGCTGCATTTTTAAAAAAAAAAACTGCTTTATTGAAAAGCAGTCCCAGACAATGGAGGTCTGCTGAGCCCAGCAGGCCACCATCCCTGGTAGGGCCAGCCATTCCCAATGGGGTCGCAAATTGCGAGTGGCTCATTAATATTCATGAGCCTCGCATTTTGCGACCCCATTGGGAATCGCTAACAGTGTCTCTGACACTGTTGTACATTTGCTTTTGCGACTCGCAAATTGCGATTCGCAATTTTGCGCAATTTGCGAGTCACAAAAGCAAATGGTTGTACAGCTGGCCCTTTGTGCTTTGGTCAGGTGTAGTGTCATCATCATCATCTGGTCTTTTCTACAGTCCCGGTGAGGGCATAAAACAACTATGCAATGGCACATATGTCACAGATTAACTCTGATACCTTGTAAATGTCGTTTGTTCAGTTGTCACTAATTTTTAGGGTCCTGCTATTTCAAGATTGACTCCAGAAACAAGGGGTCAATAGAAGGTAAAGAGACAGTGTCCATCTCAACACGTTAAAATGCTGGTCTTCTGACAGTTAAAGGCTGAACTTTCTATAAAGTGGAGGAGCCCCATGAGAAATTGGTTCTATTTGGCTGAAATTATAATAGTTACGAAGTTAGAAAACTTTGGATGATGTTCTATAGCGGTCTGTGTAGGCATATGCTTTTTTTGGGCAAGGGGAGTGGAGGTAGGATACCCTCTTTTGAGAGTCATCAATTTCAAAATTACATCCACCTTTGTTTCAAAGCAAAATGTGTATGATCGCTCTGTGGTTCATTTCATAATCCTTATTCCAGTACTGTTTGCACCAAGAAAGATAGAACCACCATTGTCTTATCTGCAGTGTCCATGATCTTCTTTGCTTTGAGCCTTTGGAACTGTACTCTGCTGTCAAATGATGGCATCAATTGAGTTGACTTGATTGGATCCTGAATGCCCAATCTAAACGTTATCACAAAAAATTATTTTAGAATAATTCCTTCAGGAGTTTCTTGTTGTTCACATTATTTACTCATCTCCTGAGGGAATATTGGGCTACTCCATTTTGTTCCAGTAGTTTGCTTACACATATGGTCCATTTCACAGGAGTGGGACTGTGTCCTATTCTCACTGTTCACAAACACCCTTTATTTTACCTCTCAGCTATTATTGTGGTGAAGTAGAGAATTCAGTTTGCATTTAGCAAATGAAACTGATATTGGCAGGGTTTCTGGTGACTGCCATCAGATATCAGAGAGGAGCCACTCAGAGAAGTTTGGCTCACAGCAGTATGGCCTGGTACAGGAGGGCTGTTGTGATGTAACTTGCCTCCTGCAATAAATTATGGCAGGCCACCAGTAATGTTACTTTCTTATTACAAGCAGGTTTTGGCGTCAGAATACACTTAAAGTAGTAAAAGAATTAACAATGGTTTACAAAAATATTACATTTCTGTCTCCCTCCATAAAACCAGTTAAAAGTTACATATGGTTCAGGGACCACAAACGTGAAAAAGGCTGGAAATTCACTGGTTATGATATGCAACATACAGCAGGCACCATAACTCGCGCCACCCTCCCTGCTTTGCTCTTGATAGACAACCTTTTTCCCCCCTGTGCCACTGACATATTTGTGTATTAAGCATGGTGGGCAGGTTCAGTTTTTGTATGTGTTGTGCATTGCATATCAAAACTATGAATTTCAAGGCTTAACTGTGCTTTCAGGGAATTGTAAGGGATTTTTTTATGATGTTCTGCATTTCTAGTATGAACCAATTCTGCGCTCCACATCGCAGCATGTGTTCGAAGAATGCAACTAGCTGTTAATAAAGTCAAGTTCTTATTTCTTTTTGCCATTTTGTGGTTCCCAAATGAATCTTTTTAGCTTTTTTTTATTTGAACTTTCGTGACAATGGCCACTTATAACCTTTTTTTCTTACTGATGGAATTTAATGCAATGAATTCCATCATTTGATTCCCAAACCTGAAATCTTTCTGCATGCACCAGATGTTGGTTTTGCACTCCATGCAGTAGATGAAGTGCAAGACCAACATCTGGTGCTCACGTGGGGATTGATTTCTTCAGCTTCCAGCAAAGAAGTAGAGCCCTTTCTGTCTACTGCCAAATTTAAAGTCACAAAGCTTGCATATCGGCTTCTTTTTAACTAGCAGATGTGTGAACACATCCCTGTTATTCTACACCTCTTCAGACCCTGAAAGGCATGTAAATTCTTCTTCCTCCTGTGGAGCAGCAGAGGATGGCTCAGAAATCTTTTTCTCCTCTCTCAGCCATGGTTGTCTGAAACGGAGCCATCAGCAACAGTATGATCTGTTCAGGTCTCCTGCTCTTCACAAAATCATGGATATGCCTCCTGTTGCTAAGCAACAAGTATTTCTTCATGTGGCAGAAGATTACCTGAAGTCTTAGCCAATGTAAAGCTCAGAATGCCCTTTAAAATGTTAAATACTCTGCAGAGTTGACGGAAGGTCCTGCAGCCTACAGAGGAAGTCCACACCTTGTTGCTAGGCATGCCTAGACCATGGACTAGGCATGACCGTGGACTCTGCGGTCAAAAACAAAGTTGAGTTCACAGTAAACAACGCCCTTAAAATACAATTTGATGCTGGAGCACTCGTAAGTGGCCAATTTTATGTGGGCAAAGTTGATTTAAAAAAAAAAAAAATTATACAGGTGCTAAATGTGTCAAGAGTTGTTGAGGCTGCAGAGTTGGACGACACAAAATGGTGCTCACAGTCTGAGGCCGCTGTACCAGCACTGTGGACTATGAAAGGAAACCCAACAAGTATTACCATCTGTGGTCTTGGTGCCAAAGCCGTGGAGTATGGGCTCCATTGTGTTTCTGCAGAGTCTGTGGCCTCCAAAAATAGTCTGGCAACCCCTACACTTCAGATCACCCTCCTTTGTTACCAATACATTTTCCTTCTATCAACTGTAATGCTTCTCAGATCAGCAAACCAAATCTTGCTTGCCACCACCAGGACCAGAATGGTCAATAATGGAGACTGTGCTTTGTTTACAGAGATAGATAGATAGTCTCACAAGGCCTCAACATAAAAATCCATGAATAAATGAACTAATTTGCAAACGTTTTGACACAAGAGATGTGGCTAAGCTCTAAATATTAGGATGTGTATGGCCTTGCATAAAATATGGAGTAAATAGGATCAAATGACAAATGTTAAAAGTAAAAGTTGGAGATCAGAGGGATTTCCAAACAACAAAGAGCCCAAAGAACAAAGTTCATATCTTCACACAGTTCCTAACCACTGAAACTAAGAAGCTGCACATACACCATGGGACTGAAGAACAAATAACTTAAATATTAAACAGCAGATTTAACAAGGCTGATACAAATTCTTTACAATGAAAAATATAAAAAAAGTTTCCTCTTAACTAAATTTTGTTCTCTCTTTAAATAAATGGTAAGAACAGACAAAAGCAACAACATACGCTGATCCCAACCACATAAAGGCTTCCAAAAATTACATCCTGCAATAGAAATATTTCAATAATTATTCTGCAAAATGAGAAGTGTGTTAAAGAAAAGCTATCTCATTAAGGGATTTGTTTGCACAAACCTATTGTTTTTTTTACGCTGCTTTAAGGATGCACAGTACTTCACCATCTACACTTTAAATACCATTCTCCAACAAGCATTGCAAAGCCTAATGGTCTGATGTTGGCCGTAAACCTTTTGGATTTATTAATGCTTGTTTTGTAATTGTTTATGCAAATGTTTGTTGTTGGGAATGGTGCTGGGGCCTCATGAATCTAAAAAAAAAAAAAAAAGATTGGCCAAGAGCAAAAAGCACACATTGCCATAGTAGTCCCTTGGCATTTAAGGAAACAATTTTGTGTGTGGATGTGCTCCTTTAAAAAGGGCAGAGTGCATCACTCAGAGCAAAATAAGCCAATGGCTGAAGTGGACTGAACCAATGCCCCTAAACGTATGCAGTAGTAAATGGAAGAAAAAATGTGAATAACACAATAACAGACCAATGGATGAAGAGGGTTGGTTGAAAGCCCTTATCCGCATATTAGACATAAAATATTAGTAAAATCAAAAGACCTTGCTTAACACCAAAAACCCCAAAAAGCATTCTTCACTTTTAAAACTCCAATTTGTTTGCTGATTGGCTTCAGCACTACTTCTAGTTCATCACACTTGAACTTAAACTTTGCAAACCGAAATTAGTTGAGTTGTATTGACTTCTCTTGGTGAATGCTATGTTATGCACATTTGTAGAGTGCCCTATAACCTGGGAGGGTATCCTGGCACTGAGCAGGAGTGAGTCTAGACATACCTGGGGTCCAAAGGGACTACTTGAAAAGCCAGGTTTTCAGCTTGTTGCCGAGTTCAAGAAGTGAGGCTCTTATGGGCAACAGCAGGCCATTCCACACTTTAGGAGTGATGTAGGAAAAGGCTCGACCACCGGATCTGATTTTTTGTATGTGTGGGATGTGTGCAACTAGGAGTCCGGACGAGTGGAGGTGCCTGGAAGATTTGTGAAAGCAGATGCGATTGTTGAGGTATGCTGGGCAGGTGTTATGTGGTGTCTAGCACATGTAGGTGAGGAGTCTGAATTGTGCTAGTTTGTGAGCTGGGAGCCAGTCGAGCTCCTTCAGACGAGGTGTGATATGAGTGTGCCATAGACGTTGAGCATGATTCTGGCCACTGAGTTCTGAATGGTCTACATTCTACTGGTGAGTTTTTTGTTGACTCGGCATAGAGGATGTTCTCGTAGTCTAGCTTGCTTGTGACCAGGGCCTCTGTGACAATTTTCCGGGTGCTAAATTGGAGTCATCTGAAAATCTTCTTAAGCATCTTTATGGTATACAAGCATGAGGCGGTGACGGCATTGATTTAGGCAGTCATGTTGAGTATGCTGTTGATGATGATCCAGAGGTTCTTGGTGTGGGTGGATGTCGGTTCTAGCTCTATTGTGCACAAGGTGGAGTCCCGCAGTGATGTGCTCTTCCCGAAGAGCATGAATTCTGTCTTGACAGTGCTCCGCATTAGACAGTTGGTATTCATCCAGTAGGCAAACTTGATCCTGGGAGTCTTGTCTGTGAGGGAGACAATGAGTTGTGTGTCATTGGTGTAGGAGAGGATGCTGGTCTTGTGAGAGCGGATGATGCTAGCTAGAGGCATCATGTATGCGCTGAGAGAGTCAGGCTCAGGGAGGAGCCTTGCAGAATTCCGCAGATGCCAGGCAGACTGTCCTTCCAGTCAGGAAGGAGTAAATTCATCAAAGTGTATGTCCCTGGATTCCGATATCATGCAGGCGTTGGATGAAGATGGGCTGGGAGACTGTGTGAAACACTGCGGAGAGGTCCGGGACGATGATGGCCGCTTGGGTCTCCTCCGTCCAGTGTCATGTGGATGTCATCCATGGCAGCGAAAAGGGACGTTTCCATGCTTGGGTCTGAAATCAGACTGAGTGGTGTTGAGGAGTTGGCGGTCGTTCAGGTATTCAGTGAGGTGTCTGTTGATGAGGGAATGGTAGCAGGGGCATTGGTCTGTAGTTGGTGAGTGTTGAAGGGTCTGCAGAAAGTTTCCTCAGCATAGGGAGGACAGTTTGCATTTCCAAGCATCTGGGAAGGTCGTGGAAGAGGTGGAGGCATACAGAATGGTTGTGAAGATGGTGCTGATGGGTTGCAGTCCTCTGGAGTAGGCATGGTGGGGACGAGGGGCACCCTGAGTTGATGGACTTCATGGTGGTGGAGGTTTCTTCTGGGGTGATGAGGGGCCATGTGATTAGCATTGGTTCTTTGGATAAGATCAGGAGGCATTTGCCGAGGTCTGTCGGACTGATTGGAGTTGCTGTAAATGGCAGTGATTTTGTTGCTGAAGAGCTAAGAAAGATTGTTGCAGAGGTCCTGCGAGAGGGGGAGAGAGTTGGAGCCAGCCGCTGGTGAAGTGAAATCGTTCACAATGGAGAAGATTTCTTTGCTTTTGTTGGTGCTGGCATCGATGCTGTCTGCCAGAGAGGCGCGTTTGATTGTACGATTATTGGCGGATTAGAACATGCTCTTGTCTGCATTGGCCTGGCTCATTCTCAATTTGCGCTCCAGTTGTTTGCAGGCGATTGTAGGATGGATTATCTTAGCGTTAAAACGTAAACAATTCAAGTGACAGCAATATAAAGCTATGTATTTACTTGAAACATGATTAGAGAGAGTATTACTGTATTCCTGACACTATAACTCGAAATACATACATCTCTGGCTTAAATGTGGAAAAGAACACAAAAAGTATGTGTACATGCCTGTGTTGGCATATTAATGCTATGTCTGTAGGCTTTGCCAAAGCTTGCTTATCAGGGTTTATAAAGTGCTTGGGAAGGTAAAATGGAGTATTCAACAAAGCACTGAAAATGAATCCTGCTGCTGCAGTGCAAATGCGAAGCAAAATGGTTTGCTTTCTGTATGTGATGCATGCATGTCAAATAATGTAATGTGTGGCGATTATATTTACTTTTGAAATGTAAAACAGTCCCTCATACATTCCAGAGCAGGCAAACCCCATGAGTGGGATGATACAATAACAGTCAATATCATGAGGCAACTGAGAAATACTCCTCTGAGGAGAACAAATGCCCACTACGTATACTTTAAAATACTAATAACAAAAGATCATACACAGCAGCACAGTGACAGGAGTCCTAAAAAAGTCCCTTTTTAAGTCTCGGCCACACAGCATATGCACTGTCTCGAAGAGACGTGTTGTGTTCTATCTGTGTGCTTACAAGCCGCCCATTTCCTGCCATTGGTAAACTTCAGCATCACTCCAATTTTCTTGTTTGGCCCTCCCATAGTGCATGGACCAAGTTCATGTCTCCTTACACTGCTCCTGGTTTGTGTAGCTATTTTTTTTTTGTTTTCAAGCACTCCATAGGAGTACTTGTGTTTTCAGGCTGTCTCCCTTGTACACATACCATTAAAATGCATGTGCGTGTACATAAACGAATGCATTTCTTAAAAAGTTGTTAAAATACAAACAGCACTTGTTGATTTTTTTTTTGTGTGCACGATCTGATGGTATTGGAGCGCTCATTCCATCATCTGTCTTGACATAGCATGAACACAGGCCGATAGTATTGGAGCGTTTTAAGTGCTAACCAGTTACCTTACACAACACATTGTCGCTGATCCTGTTTCAATTAAGGTTTTTTTTCCCTGTCGTTGTTTGCCCATCTCCCCATTCCCTCCTGCTTCCCTGCTTGACCCATCCCCCCACTACCTCCCTTGTCGCTGCAGCATTTATTTTATTTTTTGCAGTCCAATGGTATCGGAGCGCTTGTTCTGTCCTCCATCTTGCTACAGTGCTAACACCAGACGATGGTATTAGAGCGCTTTCAGTGCTCACCAGTTACAGTACACAATGACACATTCATTGTCGTAGGCAGGGGGAAGAGTAAGTGATTTGCCCAGAATCACAAATTGTTCAGCAGAACCAGAGATTCGAACCTGGTTCCCCAGTTCCCCTGTCCGCAGCTCTGCTCGGTACGCTAAATCCCCGCTTCACTTCAAAGCGCCTCAACTGTTTATCACTATTACTCCACATTTGTTCAACAAGACCACATCAAAACCGAACAAGCATTGGCAAAACCAATAGATCGCGGCAATGCCTGAGATAGTAGCGTGTCAATGTGAATGTCTTTTAGCCATGTTGTCTAGCAGCACATTTGCTTCCTGTTCAAGATGGCTGAAAGTCACTGAAAAAAGTACTAAGATGCGGCCAGCACAGGCCACGTCATAGCAGTTTTTGTGTTAGGAGGAGCAAGACAATAAACTCAATGGGGGGACAGGGGGGGAGGGGGGGAAAAGACTCGCAGTCTGCTCAGAGTCCTGGGATTCTGGGCTTTCAGCCATGTTGAACAGCAGATGTGCTGAAAGACAACATGGCTAAAAGACATTCACATTGACCAGGCCAATAGCTCGGGTACTGCTGCAACCTATTGGCTTTGCCAATGCTTGATTATTGAATCTGTGTCAAAAGCTGTGAACCTAATCAAAATATCTGCACTGAATTTAAGCGTAACCATTGTCCTCAAAATAAGTCTAATGATAACCCTAAACCACCAAGTAGAACACTGCTAACTCCAGGCCTAAGCCTAAATCTAACCTTCTGTCTAAGTCCAGGCCTTAACCATAGACAAATCTTAATGCTTGCACAAACGGCTCATGTCACATAAAAGAAACTTAACCTCTGAACGCCAGAAATTAAGCAAGGTAGTTAAACATTCAACATAGGGAAAAAACATAATTTGGTAAAAATATTTTAATTATAAACGCTAAAAAATCTAAAAGTTGAATAAAAACATTCAACATGGGGTTTAAACAAATATTTTATTCTATTTCAACTTTACATTTGAGGTAGTTAGGATTTATTTGAATGCATTATGACTACACATCACACTTTCTGATTAGGAGATGGTAAGTGGGCTTACTGAGATATGTTGCTTACAATGTAGTAGTCACAAAAATAACACTTTATTAATTTTTTGGCCATTTTATTCATCGGGCGGTTCTTATACCAACTACAACAAAGCAACGAAAGTCACGGAGGGAATTTTAAACGAGTAAAATGTTGTTACCTAAATTGTAAACTATAAACATTAATGAATGGAGAACTGTCTTTCCATTCTACAACGCAATCTGTAGACAAGTGATGTCAATTGTGCTACTGGAATGTACAGAAAGCTGTTCAGAGGATGATGACTATTTTCAGGATATTTACTCTAAAAAAAAAAAAAACACCATTTATTTTAACCATAGCTTAAAAAATATAATAAAATCTGCTTAGAAGCTTAGCATTGTCTATGGGTTTAGACAGAAGGTTTTCACCAAGTACCAGGAACAGTACAAAAGGGTCCATTTACCAATTCTATGGATATTTCTCTCAACTTTAGAGTTCTACTTAACGTTAGGTGTCAAAAGGTCATGGTTATTCGTGCTGCTTCTTTCCGGATCGAGGAACTAATTCACTACAGACAGGGCATCCTGTTCACTCTTCAAAGCAAAAGGCAACTGGTTACAGAGGATATAGATGAGCAATTATTAAAAGGCATGATGGGTCAAACGGGTTTAACAGCCCGAGCTGCAAACACTTGAACAAACACAACATTTTATAGGGCTTTACAATAAGATTGCTTTGGAGAGCTATGCTTTATAACCTTTTCCAAGGAAATAAGAAACGAATGGCTTATTATGTAACTCACAATCACAGATAAACCTTTTCTCATAAGGAACTAAACGGATTAGTTACTAACATTTGTTGAATTTTTTTTGCCTTTTTATGCGTCATTCATAATGAGAACTAGAGCAAACAGATTTTTTTGAAACCGTTTAATCTTTAACATTTTTACAGTGAAAACAACGAACTTGTTCGTTCCATTTCTCATCATGTTAGCAGAGTAAAAGCTGAACATTTTCCAATTATCCTATTTGTGACCCTGGTGCAAAGGTCTATATGCAGTACAGGCTTGAGTTGCCCATTCTTCATTACATAAGCAGGCAAACGATGCAAAAAGGCACTGCTTGATGTTTGCACCAGTAAAATGTTTATGTAGCTTTAATCTGAAATCTCAAAATGGCCTCTTCCTCTGCTCAAAGGAACTCTAACAAGCACC
The DNA here is from genome assembly GCA_963921515.1 of Calotriton arnoldi. Lineage (NCBI taxonomy): Eukaryota > Metazoa > Chordata > Amphibia > Caudata > Salamandridae > Calotriton > Calotriton arnoldi. Next base: position 376,159 of record CAWUFW010006089.1, on the reverse strand, counting down.
GACAGGGGGCTTGCAGATTAATATTTTTGGCTAATTCTTTGCAAGCCTAGCACAATTTCTGCTCCTATTTCTGCGTATACAAGTACAAAACGGGTCAGATAACGAATGAAACAACCCAAAAATCTGCCAATCTAGAAGATTTCCAGAACCCTAAACAGTATCGAGTCCTTCACTGGACACAAAGAGCAAATATTTGTCTGCTATTTCATTTGTCGGTTGTTAAGCAGTCTCTAATCTTAAGGGACTCCTAAAATGCTAGGAGCAACATGGGTATGACACACAAGATACTGTCAATTTCAGAATAGAAGATTGACACATTTTAAATTCTCTTTTAACCTGATGCCAAAGTCAGGTGCTGAAGTAATGAAATAGATAGTTTTTAAGCCAGCTAATGACGTAGTTTCACTCTTACAGCCTTTCAGATGACGTTGCAAGTCCTGCATACCACTCTGCTGCCTCTTGGCTAGGATGGTTCTACACAAATAATACATCTATACATGCATTCCCGTGTACATATATACATACATGCTGCAGGCTTTAAGGATGACATGGACCAAGAAGGGAAGGCACGATATGTCCTTTAGGTGGAAACTATGTGATCAAGTCCTTAGATGAGACAAGCAGCCGTGTCATGCAGAACGCTTGTTAGATGGGGAAATACGTCTTGGATGGCTACAAAAGAAGTGCTGTCATTATTAAAGAAGTAGACAAACAGGGCTAGAAAGGCGATTCTGAAATCAACTACAGGTAAAGATGGTGTTCATTTTCAGAGCAGCTGCAGCAGGTACCATGCTGATGTGGTCTTTTTCATAATGTGTGCATTGAAGCAGAGGGCACTATTAGCGACGAAGCCAGTAAGTTTGCATTTGGAGCCTGAATGCATTCTATTTCATGTCACTGAGCAAATACTAGATGTTTATTCTATTGAACATGAGAGTGGATTCTATTTTGGTCAAGTTGCGTGTAAGATTGGTGCTAGTCTCAAAGTACAAGCCACTACTTTAGAAAATGAATGCCTTAATAGAGATTACTTTTGAGTATAGTTGAGATCAGATCGATACCATGATCATGAACTTTCACTTAACGGGCTACTTGTAGAGTTTGAATACCACAGAGTGAGTGGATCCCTGGGTTACCGGAAAACCTTACTACCTCGCCAACAAACTATCATTAGCTAGCCGAAACAGGCTTTTGCGAAGCGCAAACACTCTTGATTCCACCCAAACTTAAGAAAGAAGAATCACTCACCCATTCGTTCTCTGGGAATGCACCCAGAATTTGGAATGCACTGCCACAAGACCTACTTAACACTCAATAATTCCTACACTTACAAAAAAACTTCAATTACTTCTCCTCAACAAATACCTGACCCCTCCCTCCTATATTAATCAACGTTCTTGGATACACCTCCCATTCAACCCTCAAGGAGCCTGCACATCTCGAACTCTAGAAACAACTGTACATCTAGTCCTCCTCCCTCTGGAACAACCTACCACTCCTACCTCCCAACTATATTGTCCATCGACAGCACCTTATATTGTATATTTTTATCCTGTATTTTTCTCTCAGGACTTCCCTGTAATTGTTGATATGCAAACTCTGTAAAGCGCTCGGATACCACCGGGTCAAGTCCGCGCAATATAAAACTTGAAAAATTTAAACAAAAGAAATATTGGAGCCAGTCAGGAACAAGACTGGATGGATATATCAAAAACACACTAAATAGTTTGAGGTGCTGACCATAACAAAGAAGGAATAAGACCAGATTTGATGGTCATGGATGTCAGAATGACCCCTTTTGAGCAGTCCAGTAAAATCATGGCCTGAACAATCTATTCAAAATCTACCACAGGTTGTACAATAGGGAGCTATACAATGAGCTCTGCAGTAACCATGTCCAAATATTGTAAATCTGCTGATGGCAAAGTCTCCGGACATAGTTCTCGCTCTTTTTTTTAAGAAAATCCATGTTGAGGTCTAGCATGCTTTTCTGGAAAACGGTGCAGTACAATTCTGTCCATACTGCTGTATATGTGAGGTCAAACAATGGCTCAGTATAGCTGGCTATCACCTGCAGCACTTGTCAGGTGAATGTTTATTCAGTAGCTACCAACACATTCTGCGTCTCTCTTCCAAGTACTTTACACAACATCACCACTTATCAGGGGAAAACTAACGGCCTTGCAACACCTTCTGCACCTTAGGTCCAACAGCGTCACCATGCTCCAGTCAGTGACATGGGAGAGGTCACAGTAAATTGTCAACTTGGTCTATTGTCCATAATTCTGCGTGGGCTCTCGCTATTTTCTGAAATGGTTTCTAGAGGGTGTTGGGATCTGTACTGCAGACTTTACTGGCAGAGTCGAGATGAAATTTAGGAACACTATAAAGGATTCCATCTGCGAGTTCTAAATGCAAAACAATTTACCTGCTGTCATGGGTTGTGTTTGGTAAGTTGCCCGCCATATGCCGCGCCTGCCCCTCAGCCCTTTTTCTATGGCTTACGGGCCACTGATATTATTTATTATATGCAACTGTGGATTCTAGTGTTGCTTTAAAGTTTAGTATTTAACAATATGTTAAATGAATTTTGAGTTCTGATAATATGCCTTTAGTTTATATGTTCACATGTTCTTATATTCATATAACAAATGTTTTTTATACAGAAGTACCTGATTTGCATGTGTAATTTGCTAGAAGAATTTCCATTAATTTCATTCATGTTACATCACTAATCATGAAGACAGTTCTCGTAACGGCTATAGGTTTCACTATAAAAAGAGCGTCTTTGGCTCTCTCGAATAGAGAGGGGAGCATTTTTGACTTCTAGAAAACTGTCTCTTCACCAAAAATGCTGCCTGAAAACATGATTCGCGTACAGAAATGGTCCTTGCAGGTGCCTGGCTGTCTGCTTTCAGGTATGTGACAAATGTGATGCATCTCTCACGATGGCAAACCTTTCAGTGCTAAAGGTTATTATCTAGGACTTAAGAATAAAAAAAAAAAAAACAGATAATACATTATACTGTCTGATTCTGAATTATTTAATATCTGATACCTTTGTACATACTTTGCACTAGAAAGGTTTCTAATAAAATCAAAAAAATGATACTTCAGATTTCTTGTGTGTGTGTTTTTGTGGGAGAAAAGGGAGAAGGAAACCAACTTAAATACCTGTGTCTGACAAGTAATGATACGTTTCTAAAACAAAGTCACTGTGTGTTTATTCTCTGGATTTTCGTGTGACACAGACTCTTTTCTCCCTGCTCTGAATGGTAAGTAGGCATACCAGTACTTCCCTTAAAGAAAAGCTAAATTTACTGGGTGTGGTCAGGCCCTGTCGCACACAACCACCAGCATCTGAATTTTGATTCATGCAAAGAGCATTGCGATGAGCAGTACTAGTTAACTGGAAGTGTCCTGCACGCAAAACAGGGTGGGTGCCCAGGAGTTTCTCAGTGTTTCCTAGGTTAAGGGAGGGATGTAGAGAAAGACTGCTATCGCAACCAAGGATTAGGGTCTCCAAAGGTCCCAAGAAAATTATCTGGCTGTAAAACGATAGTTTTTTACGCCTGTGCACGTCACTCATTTGTTCGTAGATGATCTATGTCCTTAAAATCAGGTAAGCAAATGGACATGTAGCTACATTTGCATTGTGTATCTAGGGCTACACAACCACATGTGCAGAAGAAAGGGTGAGAGGGTGCATACATAAGTTATGCAGCTATTCTACAAACACTGAAAATAAAATAAACCATTGATGACAAACTGCTACTAACCCAAATGAGATCCAGAGACTCGCCTGCAAAACAGTAAGAAAGACCTTAAAGTGTCCTCCTCTAGAAAAGACTCTATAATGTCAAAAATGTACACATCAAGAGGAAAGGTTGCATTACACTCAGATAAGCCATTGAGTGATGTACTCCACAGTAAAGAAATAAGCTAATGGTGATCACACACCTTCTGAAAAGTTGGCAGCCGACTCAAAAGGCATTGTTTTCCATAGCTATGATCTACCAACGGATGCAACTCCAGTAAAACAGTGGCCTTTTATAGAACTGTAGTTATGGCCACCTTGCTTTCCCTGGCACGCTTACCGAGCCACTAGAGCGCAGCCTTATAGACACACATAGAAAAATATTCGGTATTCCAAAAGTTAAATCTGATGAGCATGGACACGGAGTGTAAAAGGATATACTCAAATTCCACCACCTGGTGACGAGAGCGGACCTAGAATCTCCGCAAAGAGCACTAAATACAATATTTATGGCAAAAAAAGCAAGTGGGTGAAGTACCTTGGCTCGGTCCGAACTACACTAACTATGGATGCCGAAAATGTGACCAATCCCCGATTACTATAGCACAATTAAAGAAAAAGCTAAAGGAACATGGCAGGATGGCCTCAAGAGAACATGATATAAAACTAGCCAGAAACATTAGAGAAGCAGAGGGGTTCTCAGCATCACACAAAGCCATACATTCTCAAACATACCCGAGATCAGCCATTGGAAAACAAACCTTCAAGAACATACTAGCATTTAGGCTCTTAACAACGCCCATATGGGAATACAGGATGCACTGGAAGAACTTGACACAGAAGCACGGGCAATGTAGGCTGTGTTAATACCCCTCTGAATCGGCTGCTCACATTGCATGTTGCTGCGCAGGCCTGCTACTACAGAGGCGAAAGTACCTAAGGCCAATCCTCTTGCAGCACGGGACAAGAACATGCAAAGAGGCACTAAAGCTAATCTTCACCACAATGATTCTAAAGGAATTAGCTCAGTTTGGCAAGTTCTTTTCGGAAGCCGGCCGGCTCCTACGAGAGGCCAGCCCAATACCAGTGGCTGCCACTGCAAATTCCTAAAAGTTGTGGGAATAAAAAGGCCAGGCTGCTAAGTATATGGGGACACTATTGTATGGGTGAATTTGAGCTTGAACCATTACATATTCTGTCAAATCGGAAACATATTGCTCAGAGACAATTTGTGACATAGTCTACACTGCATCTCTAATGGACACTCAGTACTTTTATATTTTTAGATACTAGCACTTTACAATATTGCACTTTAGCTACAGCCCTAGGGTCTTGACTTATTTGTTTATCATGCAAATGCATTCATTGTAATGAAATGCCAATATCTTTTATCTCAGATGTCGAATTTTAAACATAGTACATCATGAGACCTGCTTATTTGCTCAATTGTAATTGAAACCTATTTATGTTTCCACAACTCCTTGTTTCTTGTAATTGGCACTTTAATGGACTTGATTGTCTAAATAAAGTATTTTACTTACTTATAACTGTAGTACGAATTACTGCCCAGCTTCAAAGGTAAAGCGAAGGGGTGCAGATCGGCGCAACACAAAATGTTTGTATAATGATCATAAGATATTTTTTGTGAAGAGTTGCACAAAAAAATACAAATATATTATGCCCATTCTAGGCGGGTGCTTTGAGTTTTCTGTGGACACTTCTAGCTTGCATCACCGATCAGTACCTCGGCTGTGGTATGCAATTGCTGGCTAGTGTAAATCAGCGTACTTTTTTTTTTTACCATCTAAGAATTTTCAACTAAACGGATCAAGCACATTGTCTTTTGGCCTATGGAATCAAGACCCACCAACAGTCACAAAATTAGGATTCTAGATTGATTCTCCCTGTTCAGGTAAGTGAATCACTACTTCCTGTTTTTACTATCTTAGAATCCTAAAGAAATGTTTTCCCCTCATGTTAACACCTATAAAAAGTTTGTTGGATTGTAAATTATATTTTCATCAAGGCTACTAACAACAACGGACTAGATATTACAATTCCAGAGTATGTTAAACATCTGCAGAAGATACAAAATGCAGCCTCTCTTGTGGTCCCTGATGTAATCACAATAGGGCCCATTTCCACTGGCTTTGGAGAGTTGTATTTGTTGCCTGTGGCCAACTCGATTACTTTTAGTGTGCCAAGCACAACTGGAAAAATACAAACCTGTCCTAGATGCCAACCGATTTTTCCTTTGCCATTAATTTTAGGAAAGAAACTTGTAAGTTTTTAATGAAATTGCAACGGACTCACTGACCACATTAAACAATGCTTAGCACCTCATCAAAATCACCACACTATGAACCACAGCAAAGACCACATCAAAGGCACACACTTTCAACAAACATTCAATTGGACTGCTGCAGTTTTCTCCTCCTTAAATCATCAAAGTGTAGTTCTACCTAGACAATGTTATCAGCTCATGGCTCTCAAAGACTTCACCTGGTACTGAAAGTGCTTAATCTGTTTTTTTTTTAAATACGCTACATGGCAAAGGGGTATAGAGAGAGTGAAGTGAACATTCTTGCTGAAACAACTGTGTAATAACCCGCAGACGGGATATCCCTCTATTCCTTTGGTTGCTGATGCATGAGCAACAAAGGTTATGCAATGGATTATTTATTAAGGGTATATTATGCTGCACAATATTGCCTTTCCTCGTCCCTTTCATTACCAGTTTAAAGAATTAGTTGAGGGTAAACGAGAGAGGAACATAAAGGAAGAGAGGGGAAAAACCAGTGCTTAATTTGTGCCGGGGGTTTCCGGTGCTTAGCACCGGCACCTTTTTATCAGGGCCGGGTCTACACTGTCAACTTACATCACTGCAGTCTGCACGTCATGTGTCATGTAAAAGTAAAAATTAAATATAATTGCCGGCTTACTGCATGCAGACAGTTTTGTTCAACACTCTGTTACGGTTTGAGACAGTCTCCAGTCCATCGGTGAAGACGAAGAGTGTTAATGATGACCTCACAGTGCAGCTGCTGAGAGAGCGGCGCGCAGCGAGCCCGATAAATAAATCCATTTAATATTTGCTTTCCATTGCAGTGTTGCCGGTGGTCGGGCCACTAATTGGGCTGCATTTGGTTCTATGGTGGTGGTAGGGGGCTACGGCGGGCAGCGTGTGCTGTGCGTAACATTTTTCCTTCAACGGATGGTGGACCACGCCCCCGCACACGCACTGCAGTGAACGCACGAGTAGCAGCAGCAGTAGTTAGCACGACGTTAAGCTGGGCCCTTTTATTCAGCTGCGCAGCAGCAGGCCTCTTAATAAAGAAAGTGCTGTGCCACCAGTCCAGCAGTAACCGACCGACGACCCCAGTAAGTTATAATTTCCATGTAATAAAAAATCCGATGCTCGTGCTCATGCTGCTTTTTCTTTGGTGTCACCTGAACCGAGTCAGACTCAGAGGCCCGCCGCCCCAGGCCCGAGCAATCATGCCACTGGCGTCGGGCGGGCGCCTGGCATAATCCATCACTTCAGCGCAGCCCTGCTTTCAGCAATGTTTGAGGACTCCGAGCTCAAATTATAACTGTGTGCCCGCCAGATGGGAGAAAGCAGGCAGGGCCGGATGCGGTGCTCCAAGGCTGCACTGGAATTCCTTTGACCCAGGCTGAGACCTGACCTGAGACTGAGTAACCAGCGCGCTGATCGGGAGCACTGAGTAGGCCAAAATGTGAATGACACAATAAGACATAGATGAATTGGGTGGGGGATCGCTGAAAGCTCGTGAAAGTATATTACACTTACTGTTAGAAACAGAAAAAAATGAATATACAGATGACGAGAGTTCACACAGGAGAGGCTGAGCTTTGCAAACAGAGAGGGAGCACCTGTCCACGGGCTCCCTTTCCAATGTATTACATTTGTTAGAAAATGCTAATGCCATCATGCAAGAAGGGGCTTGAGTTGAGAAGCATGCCCTGCCCTCGTGAGAAAATGCAGTGATTACATTCTTTCCCTGCTCATTTCACTTCCTAAAATTCAGGGACAAAAAAAAACAACTTATCTGTAGCACTGTTTTCGTTTGGAGTTCTAGAAAAAGACAGGGTCAGCTGCTATGCAGCTTAAGCAGGCTGTGTGCCTCTGACCTTCGTATGTTCATGGATCTTTGTTTGAAAATTTTGGATTTTAAACTGCTTTGCATAGGGCAAATATGTGTTAACTTAACAGTATTTTGCTACTGTTTATTACTGACTACTTTTAAAGCACACAAAATTCAACCCAGTGAAAAAGATATATAAATACACTAATTTAAGTTTTAAAAAATGGCATTGTTAGGACAAAAATGTCATTTGCATGACTGCCCGTGTGCCCTGCCAGCCCTGCATGCCCGACCTGCATTCCTGTAATCCTGGGTTTCTGACTTTTTTTATGATACACACTAATCCCATGTGTGTAAATTGCCTGAGGAACAATGTTTTGATAATAATAGGTTCTGGACCCGGTCCTCAACCGGGAGTGGTGCACCAAGCATACTGTCCCTACTGGTTTCATGCCTCGAGCGAGCGCGGAAATGGCAACGTACCATGATTGGTGAATTACAGTGGCAGGCCTGTACCTGAGGCGTGAATACACACTTGAAGCTCAGTCATGTGAAGTTCTGCTGCTCACGATGAATCTGGAGTCCTGAACACAACATTCCATGCGTTGTGCATGTTTGTATATGTGTGTGGGTTGTTGTGCGTCTGTTGTGCTCGATGTTATAGGATACCATGCACAAGTGATACAGGTCTACAAGTTAGGGTGCCCGGAGCAACGAGACGCGCTTCTTGCACTCCCAATGTTATTTATGGCCCTGGAGTACCTTCTAGTAGGCGTATGTCAATATCGCGCTCATGCTGTCCTGATGCCTTAAAAGTATACACCTCGGCTCGATTAGACCGCTGAAGTGCGTTCCCTCACTGAAAAATCCCCAAAACAGGCCAACCTGTAGGCATAACGTTAACATAAAGCAATGATAGACGGATAAGCACAAATATTAACAGTACATCCACAGGATAAGTTAACTAAGAGATTCTCATGTCTCATCTGTGCTCTGCTGGGGCAAGAAAGTGGAGCATAGATGAGAGACAAGGACTATTATGGCACATTATGTGTTCTGATTGGTTCGACTTTGACTTCAATTCCTGGTGGTTCATGGGAAAGATAGTTTTTGTTAAATGTTGAAGCTGCTGTAGTCAAAATAAAGGGAGAAAAATGATCATAATCCTCACCTCCAGTCCTGACATAAGATTGGCTGGGAGCAGTTATATGCTGGTTTACATACACAGACAGCAACTGATCTATATGATCTCAGCCCATGGCTAGTATTAGGAGCCCTCTCAGTCACTGAAATGCATGATGTGGAATGTGAGATGCCTTAGCAAACCTGAGATGATCAGACTGGTTCTGACACACCTGGACAGGCACAGATATTACTCTCACTTCTCGTGAGTAATCCAGTGCTAGATGGTAATGTCCCCTAATGATCGCAGGAAGTGATGACAGACCGCGTAAACAGCTCGCGCATGACATCCTGGGAAAAGAAAGGCGAGAGAGTGGGAGACTGACCCTGTGCTCAGCAACTCAGGAGTTGAGGAAATGGAGTGAGGCAGTTGTGAATGAAAGCCTGAGTTTCATTCATTCCATATGCACCCGTGAAGAGAGAGGACGGGAAGAACAGAGAGATGAGCAGGTTATTTTGGCCTCTTTTGGCCTCAACCCTGAGGTGTATTCTACAGTAGTAGGGGGTATTCCTGCCTTTTATAAGGGGCCGGCCTAGCTTCTGGTCATGTTGTCAAGTCCAATTCCTGCCCATTTGGCATCACTATATTAATTTCATAGCATCTCTCTGCCTTGCGCATTTTCCCCTGTGGCACACTGGGCCTTCTCCGTCCGGTGTCAGATGTGATAATTCTTGCATCCAATAAATTGTAACCGCGAGATGGTCGAACTTTATCGGAGGTGAAAATTATTGCCTATGCTAGTAAGCTGACTATTGCGGGAACATGCAAATGTTGGTGGTTGCTTAGTTACTGCACGAGCACCAACATTTCCCACAGACTCAGACCCAGTAAACACTAGACCTTTTACTCTTGTAAACGCCTGCCAAATTTAAACGAAAGGCACTATCTTTATTGCACCTGGTAATGAAGGCTGTCAGGAAGGCAGAGCACCAGTGCAGCAAGCAATTATTTATTTAACAGCAACTGACTGCTGCTAACTTCCTTCCCTCTTGTCAGAGGAATGATAGGAATCTATTAAAAGTCAGATAATATTTTGACATGGAAATGATGGAGTGCCAGCATCACTATTGTTACAAAAAGGCTATCTTTAGCCAACCAACACACTCACAAAGATGGTGTCTTGATTTTGTTGCGGTGAAAGGGATCTGGTGGATCAAATAATAGGGATGGAGTAGATGTCTGACTCTGGGCACTGTCTCATCTTCAACAGCATGAGACCTTTACACTGTCAGAGATTGAACTATGGAGTTCCATTTAAATCAAGTCTTTCATTTTTACCCGCTCAACACTCTTACAACCTACATCCACCCACCCACCACGATCATGTAGATAGATGGTATTAGAGAGAATTCAGGGAACAAGTGCTGAGCCACTATTAGTACTATCTAGCAAAGGCGGGAGATACTGGCTGCACTCTCTTGTCAGCACAGCACAGTGTTTTGCTATTGTACTCCACACGTGTGTTGGCACATTCTACATATGTGAATGTTTCATGTGTTCTCTCTGCCTTTAGCATTGAGTGTGTCTGTGATTGTGTGTGCGTATGTGTGTTTGGGATAGTGAGGGTGGAGGATGGCTAACGCTCAGTATAGAATGGTTCAGGTTTTTGTATGTGAAGGGCACATATTTTGGTTCTATGTAAATCTCAGTTGCTCTGGTTAATTTTAATTTCTGCCCTCGGTCTTTGCCACTGAGTATGTGCAATACCTTTGTATTGTTATGTTTTTGCACTCTGGTGCATCCTCTACTATCCACAAATGTAAAATGTCTGTGTGTGTGCATGTGCATGCATACGTACAGTTGTCCTTGTGTGTGTCTGTGTTTGTGTGTCTCTGCTTTATTCAGCCAACTCAACAAACATCACAGACCAAGATGTTTTATATAAAGTACTTGTTAAATAAATTGTGTCTGGTGGCCCTTCCATTGTGATCCTTGCATTGTGGACATGCCTTGTGGCCATGGATGGGTTGTTCTTGTTCTTAGGTGTGAAGTTTGGAATTTTCACAATCCTCTGACTTCAGTGATGTACCAAGAGGGCAGCACCAACACTCTGAAAATTGTTCCAGCGCCACTGACCTGAATGCCTTCCTTAGACATTTTCATGCTTTCTGTCCTGGGTGACTTTGTGTGACATTTCCGTGCTTCCTGGTCTGGGTACTTATATTTGACATTTCAATGCTTTCTGGCCTGGGTGTTAATGTGTGACATTTCCATGCTTTCTGGCCTGGCTGCTTATGTGTGACATTTCCATGCTTTCTTTCCTGTGTACTTATTTGTGTGACCTTTCCATGCTTTCTGGCCTGGGTGTTCTGGCCTGAGGCCTTATGTGTGACATTTCCACTGCATTTCCATGGTTTCTGGCCTGGGTGCTTATGTGTGACATTTCCACGGTTTCGGGCCTGGGTGCTTATGTGTGACATTTCCACGGTTTCGGGCCTGGGTGCTTATGTGTGACATTTCCACGGTTTTGGGCCTGGGTGCTTATGTGTGACATTTCCACGGTTTATGGCATGGGTGCTTATGTGTGACATTTCCACGGTTTCGGGCCTGGGTGCTTATGTGTGACATTTCCATGCTTTCTGGCCTGGGTGCTTATGTCAGGTCATCATTTACGATTTACTATGCTTTGAAAGTTAATACAGTTAAATATGTAATGGAAAATGTGTTCTGCACCATTTTGGTTTTTCTTGTGGGGAGGATCCCACCCAAACCCCTCTAGCAGTTGTTGGGCTCGCTGCGCTCGCTACGCACTGTATGGGGCTGGTCTAACAAACCTTGCAAGGGTTCCCAGTCTGGCCCTGAGTGTCGATTAATTAACAATTTTTGGGACTCGCAGTGTGTAACTAACTCTGCGCACTGCCACTGCACACTGCTTTTGTAGTAATACTGGAAGCCAAAGCTTAAAAGTGAGCCAAACGGTAAAGGCTTTGTGTGTCTTTCAAGTGAGCGCTAAAGGGCAGGGGTATGAATTGGAAAAGGCCTGAATTTGGGTAGCCAAAGTAGGATCCATTTGGGTTGTACTTGTCATCAGTCATGGTAATAGATGTGCAGATGCAGAAATGTCTCTGGTGCAAAGTTTGCAAATAAATATTATGCTTGTTCAGAACTGTGCCTGTCACTTAGATGAACTGACATCACACTTCGCACATGTCTAGCGTGTTTTCTTTCACTTTGCTTCCCTAGAATGTCACACACTGGACAAAAGAAGATTTCAAGCTACTTCACGAAATTTAAGCCCAAAGATGATGAGGAGCCTGCGAGTAAGCTTGCTAGAAAAGACCCTGCACTTACAATGGATGAAGGGAACAAGGAAGATGATGAAGTGCGAGAGAAGGCACTAGATGAGAGTGACACCACTGCTAGCAGCAGCATTATCACCCCTACAGATGGAAAGACACAAGATATTCCTCTAAGAGATGAACAGCATCATGCTGTGGAGATTGATACAGAGACAGAGAAAACAACAAGCACTAGCAAACAGTTTGACACATTATCACTTAAACCCCATTCTGCCACAGTGTTTAGGAAAGGCATTCTTCCTAAAGGTTGGAAACATGACCAAAAAATGTATTTCCAACGAAAGCATCCGTGGTTAATTGTTAAAGGCCCTAACCTTGGCTGTTCTGTGTGTCGCCAAGTCCGTGATCTTGGTGCTGAGAAATCCAGGGGAATGAAGTTGTCCAAAGAATGGACCGAGTCTACTGTCAAAGCATATGGCACCAATATAGACCAACAGCAGAAATCATTGAGGAAAAAGATTGCAGAACATGCACAAACCAAGGCTCATGTTGCAACTTTAAAAATCTTAGAAAACGCTAAAAAAGATCCTTTATTACAAGTAACTGCAAAAGCTCAATCTGTTCAAATGTCAGCAACAGCCAGAATATTCCGTGTAGCTTATAAGGAAGCAAAGCGGAACAGGCCAGCATACGGTTTTGAAACAGAGATAGACTGCCACCAGTTGAATGGACTGGATATGGAGGCGAATTTTGCACTCCAATGTAGCTTGCTCAAACATACAACGCCACATATCCTCAGAAATGAAGAGGAAGATATTTGCCAAAATAATTGAACTTTCCCCAAAAGTAAGTCTTTTACTAGATGAAGCCACTGCTTTAAATCGGAAAAGTTCTTTAATTGTGTACATGCGAATGCAGCTACCTGGCATGGACTCCCCAGCCAATATTTTTGTTGACCTCATTGAGCTGAGTGATTTGTCAGCTGAGGGCATAGTAAACAGTCTACTCTCTGCACTAAAAAAAGATCCAGTTAACATAAGTGAGGACTTTCTCTCTAAATGCCTGGTTTCAGTTGCCTGTGATGGAGCTTCAGTGATGTTTGGCCGCCACAGTGGTGTTGTAAAGAGGTTGCAAGAAAAAATCTCTCCCAGTATTGTAGCCTGGCACTGCTCAGCACATCGTCTGGAACTTGCAGTTCATGATGTCATGAAAGATATTGGTGCTACCAATCATTTCAAAAACTTACTGGATAAGCTCTATTCTCTGTTTGCCACATCTGTTAAAAACCGTTTGGAGCTAAAAGAATGTGCAGAAGCTCTTGACATTCAGCTTTGCAGAATAGGTAGAGTGTTAGATACTCGTTGGGTTGCATCAAGCTTCAGAACAGTGGAGGCTATTTGGAATGCTTATCCTGCTCTCTACAAGCACTTTACTAGTGCAGCTGAGGATGGTTCCCGTGACAGTTCAACACGAAATATGTACACAGGCCTAGGAAGGCGGTTATCATCTATACAGTTTGTTACTAATCTTGGCCTCATGTATGATGCTCTTCAGGAATTATCGGAGTTATCACTTGAGTTACAGAAACGGGACTCTACAATCATTGATGCTCATAGAGCTATTTGTCGGCAAATAGCAGTGTTTGAAAGCCATGGTAGACAGGCAAGGGAACCATTTCCACAGTGTAAAAAGGCCATAGAAGAAAATATATTCCAAGGTGTGATGCTGCACAAAGGAAAGACCACTGACAAAATAATTGAACAGGGACAATTTTTCGCAGCCTTGCAGAAAATTTAAGACATCGTTTGTTGTCTACAGGAGGTACTAATTCTACTGACAAAAAGGCTGAGTATGATATCCTGATTAGTGAAATTAAAGTTTTATACAAACAGTACTGGCCTGATGAACTACCTACTCTTTATGGTGAAAATGATATTGAATCTCTGTGTAAAAGATTCAACATTGCCAGTCGAGAAACCATACTTGCTTACAGAGAGTATAAGGAATCTGGAGGGAAAGAAATTAAAAGGCAGTTCAAGGATCTTTTGATGGCCTTACACACTATTGCTATCAGTACTGCAGAATGTGAGCGGGGCTTTTCTCAAATGAATCTTATATGCACATCTACAAGAGCATCATTGCTGACTGAAACAACATCTTCTTTAATGTTTCTGAATCTTGTTGGCCCACCTTTTAAAAGATTCAACCCCATCCCCTATGTTCAGTCATGGCTTGCAAAAGGACGAAGAGCGGCTGATGACACTAGGAGTAAAGCAAGGAAAGAGGAAGACTTGGAACGCACAAGCAATTTAGACAGTTTGTGGGCTTTTCTGGAAAAATAGATGCTAGCCCAGTCCAACTGACAAAACGTGCCTTTGCAATGTTTTAAATAAGTTAAAAAGTTAGGCTTTACCATCTTTGGATACCTGATTATTGTTCTAATTTATATATGTTATTTACTTGCATTTATAACACTTTATTGACACTTTGACAGTGTGAATTTATTTAATATTTTATTATATTTGTGTCTTCCTTGTTTGGATGTTATATTTATTGTTCTATTTTATATATTTTATTTATTTTGTATTTATAAGACATAATTTTATTTTTATTTTTTCACTTTAGGACATGTGCTTGTGTATTTATGTTTTATTTTTTGTTTTTTTGTCTTTATATATTTATATTTTGTATGGCACTGTGGTCGTTTTGCACTTATAGGCATGACTTGAATATGGCCAAATTCAAACTGCCCAGCCACTACCTCTTCTTTTGGCCTAGGTTCTTCTAGGACTTTTTTTGGGAGATGACATTATTCTGTGTTTTATGTTAAGATACAAATCTTTAATTAAAAAGTAATATTTTGAACATATGCTTCTTTTGTAATCTCTGTCTTGTCTCCTGTGTGATACAGAACTACATTTGGAAATGCCAGTTAAGGTCCATCTGTTTTTACTATTCTGAATTTCTAATAAATGTACATATATTGCTCCAGGGAGTAAGTTATAATAAGAAGCCCAATTGGTAATCACCTTTATTTAATTGTTTCTCTAAAATTAATCACTTTAACGGAATACTCTACTATTTATGAACGAAACCCCCTTCAGCCACTGGAAGTGACAAAGTGGCTCATTCAAGTGTATTGCATGATTTTATTCAATTTTTCTGTTTAGAGTGTTTTCAGAACATTTTGGTTTATTTTGTCGCATAAGATATGTAGTAGTTGTATCTTTAAACTCATGACACACAATTAGACTCTGTTAAAAATGGCATACCCCAGTATTGTCCTTTCCCCAAATCGGCACAAGTGTCCCTTTTCAATGCATTAGTCGTTTTAGCTCATTTATTCCAAAATTGTGCTTTAAATGCACTTTTGGTTTAATCTTTTTCAAAATGTTCAGAGGGCAGGGGAACCTCCTATCAAATCCTTACTTGCGGGAAGGCTCCCTTGCTGAAATTCAGATCCGGTATTACATCTGACTTTCAGCAGTGCCAGTTGAAGATGTGGGCGGAGCCAATAGTTTTTGGGTGGAGCCAGTAGAGGAAGTGGGTGGAGCCAGGGAGGAAGTGGGTGTGGCCTCCGGAAAAATTTTGAGCACCTGGACTTCATATTTTACAAATTAAGCACTGGGAAAAACAGAGGGTGAAGAAAGATCAGGAGAGCATACAAGCATGCTAAGGTCATGTTGTTTACTGATCTCTGAAAAGTTAGAATGCAGTGTGAAGAGCTGTAAAAAACAACATGCTATAGCTAGTATTATCTAGGGGATGGAGGAGGGGGAGAGAGAGAGAGAGGATTACGTTCGTCCTGCTATACTACTGAAACATTTTGAAGGACTCTTTGTTACAGTATTTGTTGTCTTTTACCTTATTTTACTGAAATTAGAATCAAAACAACCAGCCAGGTAATCGTGGCTTGGGTCTTTATACCTGATATCAAATTGAAGAACTCCTGTAAAACCTTCCATCTTGCTAGGGTCTCTGGGCAAAATTGACGAAACAACGCCCATCAAATGTTACCACTTTTGCGATTTTTAGCATTTCTTAAACACTCTTCATGGAGGGTCACCAGTTTATTTCCAGTAAACCTGCTTTTTTGCCTGAAGTGTGTGCTCAGGCCAGCACTTCCTGGCAATGCAAAATTGCAACTTGCCAGCCTTTAAGCCTCCTGTAAAATATGCACTTTACCATAATATTCTAGGGCTGGAGTTAGAATAATAAATTTGTCTATTCTGCGACCACAAAACTCTCTGCTGCCTTGATAGAGCAATAGAAGACAAGAAACTCAATCACTCCCCGGTTGGGATTTTTGTATATGTAAGGCTAATCAAGAATGCTCTCGAGAAGACAATCAGCACCACGTACACGGAGATTTAAGTTTTGTTTACACAGTATGCACGCCAAAGTCTCCCTTAATTAGGCGGGAGGTTGGCATTTGTTATTTAAATAGCTTATATTTTAACTTTCTTCAGCTTAACATTTCCCAATACTTTAATTCAAGTTAATTGGTGTCCCCTTTAACTCTTCGCAGTTAGGAATATGGACGGAACTCCTTGTTTGAGTACCTACATTACCTGCTCAAAAGGCAATAGTTTGGACTCATTACTGGCTTTAAAAAAAATAATTTACGCAGAACCTCCAAATAGGCATTCATTACCCCAGAAATTCCTCCAGTCTTAACTTCCAAGGGAACGTAACCTCGAGTACTAACAACTCGTGAGTGGAAAATACTTTGTCAGCTTCTTCTACTTGTTTCCAGCCAGCTTGATCAGCTACAGATCAACATTGCTTCATCTGGTAGGTCTCTGGTGCCAGATTTCATGAGTCCCCCACCCCCTCCAGCCACTGTGGGAGGGGTGTGTGTATGGGGGGGCGGGGCGGGGAGTACAGACTAATCTACCCATCTTTCCCTGACATTAGCCTTTGTTGTCACTCGAAAGCTACCCCTCCCCAGTTAGACACGGTGTCCCATTCAACATAATTAGTGGTTTACTCAACCTGCCTGCTGGCCACATGACAAAGTCCTCCAGTTTGGAGGAGGTATATTACTATACAAGCTACTAGCTCCAACTAACCTCTCCACATGTCCAGTCTGCACTGCCAGACTGCCCCCCCCTTTTGAGCCGGGCAGCCGCCAAGCTTTGACTAGTGCAGCTGTCATCTTGGAACTGGCTCTCTGGAGCCAAGTTGACCGCGCTGTCACTACAGCTACATGCAGAAATGAAGGCACCATAGTCCATGTTGCTGTGATTCAGCCTTGCGAAAGTCAGCCATGTAGCAGCCAATGCATAAAATAGGCTGCAAAGATCACCAAGTGGAACCCCGCCGTACAGCAGTCTCTCATCCACACCTTAGAGGATTTTGTACAGCACAGTCTGCCCCTGCTGACTTCACAGCACTGAAGGAGTCTGTGTGCTTTGTAAACTTGGTTTTGGTGAATTAATTGCAGACCGGACTCTGGTACTTAGGCTGGGGCCATCTGATCGCTTGTATTCTAGCGTATACTGAAGGCAGAATTTCTCACGTTTTTGAACTAGCTTTTTAGAAGGCTCTGCTGAGTTGTGTCTTCTGAATTTGAACTGAGAGTAGCTGAATGCAGTGGAAATCATGGTCGCGCTACTCGTGTCCAGGACTTCATCAGGTTAGAATTCTTTCATGCTCTCGTATCTGTTTGTTTTTTAAAGTCTTTAATGCTGCGCGATCAGACCAATTTTGAAAAGAGGCATTTTTCCCAATCTTGTTCAGACTCATTTAGTATGTTGCTACAGTTTAGTAACTACTGTGGCTTTACTCAAGCATATTTTGAATGCTGCATCCTCATTACTTCCCTTGGTGGAGCCCTGACACCTAGGCTCTGCTCTGGTTGAACAGTCTTGCTTTAATCTGTGCCACACATACACTGATGACAAGTAGGAACCAAAGAGGCTGGAGTGACCTGTAAGAGAGTAAGGGGAAGGACAAGTGTGGAGATGGATTCGGGAGAGGAAAAGATCAGTGACCTCAAATTGCCAAGGACACGTGTCTTCATTCAAGTGCTCTGCAATTTAACACTCATCTTCCTTACGCACAGAAGAGAAGGGTGCAAGCTACAACTGTATAAAGAAAGAAAAGGTAATTTAGTACTGCCGTGTCTTCATGGAATCATCAGGCTCACTAAATCAGGTGCACTAGAAAAGGAGCGTTCTTCCTTTCATTCCGCAACAAAAAAAATGGCTTTTAGGCATTTATTTTAGGAACTGCAGCTGCATGCCACTGTGAAAAGCTTTCTCCTGCATCTGCGAAAGTTATGCCAAATACCATATTACACAGCTTTGAGAAGGATTTCAATTCAGCTCTTGAAAACCTTTCCTAATCCAGGTTTATGCTCTCAATCAACTCTTTGGAACTCCAAATCTGCCTTCCTTCAGGTTCCGGCGAACTGTCATTTCAGTAAGAGTACAGAAATAAAACCGCCAAATGATCATGTAAAAAGGCATCCTTTACTGATCTCAAATTGAAACGCTGCTCAAATACACACTTCAAGGCTTTCTGTGTGAATAGTTTAAGCAAGCTGGAGCAAAAGAAAATGGTGTCAATGCATTGGGATGAAAGGATGTGGTAACCTTTTTATCACCACATATATTACATATGGGATTGACCTTTTTGCTTCTATTCTCTGCCCAAGTCCTAGATTGTATCCTATCGTGCACTATGTGATACAGACTGCATTTCTGAATGTGGTGCTAAATCTGTTTAAAGAGACAGCTGCAAAAGCGAAAATCTGTTGTTAAGGCTGCAGTTAGGCTCTAGTGTGGCAAACTGTTAATTCCAGAGGTAATACCCAGACATAGTCCTAATGCTGCTGCAAGGGACTACCTTCAAGCAAGGATTCATGTGTGAATGAATCAACATGCAGTAACAACATTACCACACACTTAAATACATTTACCAATGCGTCCTTAGTAGCAGCTTTCTCGTGGTGGAAACTTCTAAGGAGATTTGGGATGTGGGGGCGTGGGCAAGGAGCCGACAATAGCGGACGCGTGAGCTCAGAGCTCCGCGCCAGCCCGCTATTTATTAGCCCAAATCACCGGCGCCCGGGCCCGGAGACCGTCCCGATTCTGGCCTGGTGGTGCCAGGACGTCGGGGAGCTGGTTCCGGCGGGCTATCGGCTCCCAGGAGATGGGGAGAGCCTGAATTTCCAGCGGCAGCCGGAGCCGGGCAACCAAAAAATGGCAGCCCGGGACTGATCGGCACCCGAGAGCCGCGGTGGAGCCTGGAGTTTGTTGGGGCTTTTGCCCCGATTGAGGTCTCATCGCCTATCGGCCGGACTGGGCTGCGGAGCAAAGTGGGGACCCAGCGGCACACAGCGGCGGCGTTCCCGTGACGGAGGCAAACGCATCGCAGCACGGCTACCGTAGGTGAGGAGCAGGGCGGGACGTGTGTTCGGAGCCCGGGTCGGGGCTCGAGGACTGGAGTGTGGGCCTTGCCATCCGCCCTGGTGGCGGAAGAACGCCAGTCGTCCCTGCTGACCACGAGGGAGTGTGGGGGCACCACGCACCGAATGCGGAGGCAAAGAGTACCTGCCGGGGCATGCGGGCTGATGAGGTGCTGCTTGTAGAGTGTCACCCGGCTTGTACGTGATGACACTCACGCGCACAACACCCCTCGAGACCGGGCTCGGTCCGAGGGTATATAATAAAGGGGCCAAGGTCGCACGTGACCTAACGGCCGAAGTAGTAATCTGTGTGCCGGTGTTTCCTGTCACCACCGCAAGTAGGCCAACCCTCTCCCCTCACCTATTTACACTGGCGACGGAGAGCGTGTATACGGACCCTCGCTTTGCGACACCGCCAGCGCGCAGCTCACCAGCTAGTAAATGAGAGAGAGCGCGAAGAATTAAAAAAAAAAAAGCGGCGTCAAATTTCACCTGAGGAGGACGGCGCAGCTTCCCACAGGCCACGCTCCCGCCGGAAGAACACAGCGAGCGCAGCTGAAATCACCACAGTGTATCAGCTGTGAACAGCCCGGCGGAGGTCACGAGAGGACGCCAAGACAGCGGCAGTACTCAGCGCGCCAGATAGGAGGAGCTGCTTCAGCGCGAAGACTGAGAGAAATAAAAGAAAAAAAAGTGAGTGGTTTCTGCTGCTAGCTGAGCGCCCCAGATCAGACAGAGAAAGCCCACAGCGTAGGTCTAATAAGCTGACCCTAAAGACACGTGCACAACCTTGCAGCACCTCGCAGGTCAGTGGGTGCTAGGACACGGTCACTGCACAGCGCCAACAGGCTGCCTGGAGGACTAAGGAGGCTGATTTCAGAGGGGGTAGAGGAGCACACCATCAGCGGGAGAGACGCAGACTAGGGGTGAGAGACTGTTTTGGGTTCACCCTGTACACACAGCTGCGCAGGTCAGGCCAGGCCACACGCACAGGAAACACAGGTCGAACTGCACTAGCAAAAGAGAGAGACAGTGCGCAGAGAGAGAAAAAAAAAGGGGCTCTTAATAGCGCAGGATCTGACATAACAGTGGGTGCTGGCATCAATAAAGAAGTAACATGGGGACGACCCGGCAGAACAAGGACCAGCACACACAACTCCCCATTCGCATGCCTCAGTGACGCCACTGCCACCGTTTAGCCAGCTAACAGACCCAGCCACAGCGGCACCGCGATGGAAGCGCTGGGTGGGACGCCTAAATCACTACTTCACCGGAACCCGCGAGAACGATGGGAAAGTGAAGCGCTCTTTGCTCATGCATTTTGGAGGGGAGGAGTTATACGACCTGTTTGAGACACTGCCCAATACCGGCGATGCTGAAGACTATGAAGCCGCGATTGTAGCTCTAAACAGGTACTTCGATCCCCAGATGAACCCGGATTATGAGCGATTCAAGTTACGGCAGGCACGACAAACTGAGGCAGAAACGGTAGACATGTATTATGCCAGACTCCGGAAACTTGCAGTCACGTGCACAGGAATAGACCACAATGACGAAATAAGAGCGCAGCTGATCGCAGGATGCAAGTCTGTTGCACTGAGGCGCCTGATTTTGCGACAGCCGGGAATCTCGCTGGATGAGATCTTAATACTGGCTCGATCCCATGAGTTGTCCGACAAGCGTGCCGAAGAAATGGAGGCTGTTCGGATAAGGAACACGTCAGCAGCTGCTACGCCGAAGCAGGTGCAAGTGAAAGAGGAGGCCGTAGAGACCATTCAACGGCGGCCGTGGGGGAATCAAAGACGGGGCACGGGAAACAGGCCCAGCAGCAAGTGTGGTTACTGTGGATTCGACCACAGGGAAAAAGACAGGTGCCCAGCGAGAGGACAGGTGTGTGCGAAATGCGGCAGGGCAAATCACTATGCCAGTGTCTGTCGCGGACGAGGAGGAAGGGCACGTGGCGGCGCAACTAGAGGGCGCCAAGGGAGTCTCAGGAATCTCACTCTGGAGGATCAGGAGGAGTCTGACGTTGCAGCCGGTATTGCTAGTGCGGCATACTATGAAGACGAAGACGACATTTTCGTTGTTTCATTCGCTGGCCGATCGGGCAGGAAAGGTCGCCCACCCCCACTGTGTCATGTCAATGTCAACGGACACCCTGTACAGGCCCTCATCGACACAGGAGCCTCGGTGAACGTTATGGACTCTGAGCAATACGACCGACTGAGGCCCAAGCCACCTCTGGTTCCAAGCAAGGCTAGGATCTTCACGTATGGAGGCACCGAACCCATACCGCTGAGGGGAATGGTAGAGGTAGAAATCTCGAGTGACTCTCACACAGTGATGACAACATTCCACGTCACAGAAGGGGAAAAGGGCACGCTGCTAAGCTGCCACACGGCGGAGGACCTGGAACTCGTGTTCTTCGCCAAACAAGTACATGAACACCATGCCGAAGACATGCTGAAAGAATTCCCGCAGCTATTCACAGGGCTAGGCAAACTAAAAGACTACCAAGTCAAACTGCACATCGACAAAAGCGTCCAGCCGCGTGCTCTTCGACACCGGCGGATACCGATACACCTCCGCCCGGTGGTGGAACAAGAACTTCAGAGCCTCGAGAACATGGGAGTGATCGAGAAAGTGTCGGGACCCACTCCCTGGGTGTCCCCGCTGGTGGTGGCGCCAAAGCCAAAACAACCGGGCGCCATTCGCCTATGTGTAGACATGAGGCTCCCCAACCTAGCTATCCGCAGGGAGCGGCACGTGACCCCGACGATGGACGACATCGTGGCGGATTTGAATGGAGCCCAATGGTTTTCAAAACTTGACCTGAACTCCGGATATCATCAACTCGAGTTGGCTCCAGAAAGCAGGTACATAACCACATTTTCAACGCACGTGGGTCTGAGAAGATACACACGACTCAGCTTTGGGGTGTCATCTGCGGCTGAAGTATTTCAAAACGCAGTCCAAGAAACCCTGTCTGGCCTGGTCGGAGTCATCAATCTCAGTGACGACATTTTGATTTACTCTCAGAGCCTCGAAGAACATCACACTCGGCTGAGAGACACACTGCAAAGGTTAGCGGACTGTGGCCTCACCCTGCACCGGAAGAAATGTGCTTTCTACCAAGGATCCATAGACTTTTTCGGTTATGTATTCTCCAGAGAAGGGCTTCGAGTAGATCCCAGGAAAGCGGTAGCTATAAGAAATGCACCTGTGCCTCAAAACCCGACTGCCATAAGGAGCTTCCTAGGAATGGCAACTTACTGCGGCCGTTTTCTACCAAACCTAGCCACAATTTCCGAACCTTTGAGGCAGCTAACAAAAACCGGGACACCATGGGTCTGGACCCATCGAGAAGAGGCAGCGTTTCAAGGCATCAAAAGGCCCTGCTCGACCAAACTACTATGGCTTATTTCCACCCGAAGCGAAACACAGAAGTGGTTGTCGATGCGAGCCCGGTGGGGCTAGGCGCAGTGCTGTTACAGGAAGACCGACCAGGATCGTACGTACCAGTAGCATACGCAAGTCGTGCACTCTCGCCCACAGAAACGAGGTATGCACAGATAGAGCGCGAAGCCCTAGCCATCCGTTGGGCATGCCAGCATTTTCATCTTTACCTGTGTGGCCACCCCTTCACGGTCATAACAGACCACAAGCCCCTTATACCCCTGTTCAGTGGGTCCAACAGGCTGGCACCTCCGAGGGATCGAGCGGTGGGCAGTGCAGTTGCAGGCATACTCTTTCCAATTACTGTATCGCCCTGGGGCAGACAACCCCGCTGACTTCCTGTCGAGGCATCCACTGCAGGCGGAGGATGGACAGGCCCAGGATGACAGCTCAAACATGGAAGCTGTTGTGCAAATGATCGAAGACAGTGCCTGTCCACTGGCCATCACCAAAGAAGAAATGAGCAATGCTACAGAGTCGGACTCCACCCTCCAACGAGTCAAAGAAGCCCTGACGACAGGAAGATGGCACCGATTCTTAGACGGGGTGGCGGGACTCACAGAAGGAAGAGCAGAATGCCAGGAGACAAATATGGCGAGTCAAGCATGAGCTGAGCATTGGAGGATCCGGGTTGGTACTCAGAGGTCAGAGGATCGTGGTACCAAGGGAGCTGCACCGCCGGCTGGTAACCCTAGCACACCAAGGGCACCAAGGTGTGGCAAAGACGAAGGCCCGGCTCCGAACCAAAGTGTGGTTCCCGGGGATGGACAGTATGGTCGATGAAGAGGTAAGGACCTGTCACCCCTGCACCATCACAGGAGCGGACCCAGCTCCTGCACCGGTCATCACGGAAGGACCATGTGACACGCCATGGACCAAGGTGAACATCGATTTTGGCAGTTTCCCGGACGGACGTCACACCCTAGTAGTTATTGACTCATGCACCAAGTTTCCTGTGGTCGAGCTCGTGCCAACCACCGCATTTACACACGTGCAGCCAGTACTCGAGAAGACCTTCGCAATGTTTGGTCTGCCGGAGGAAATGAAGTCCGACAACGGACCGCCCTTCCAGGGTCAGGAATTTCAAGATTTTCTAAAGAAACGGGCCATCCGACATCGACGGATCACACCGCAGTGGCCTCAAGCCAATGGCGAGGTCGAGCGGTTTATGCGGACTTTAAACAGAGCACTACGCATAGGGGTGGACAGGCATCAAGACCTAGAGACTTGTCTCCACCAATTCCTATTCGCCTACCGGCAGACGCCTCATTCAACGACGGGGTGTGCCCCTGCAGCCCTCCTTCTTAAGCGGCCGCCCAGGGACATCATCCCAGAAGACCCTAACTGGACACCGCCAGGTTTTGACCCGGAACGAGCTCAACAGAAGCGCAAACAAACCAACGACAAAGCCACCCTCAGCCGCGGAGCCAAGATACCCTCTATCCGAGTCGGAGCACGAGTGGTTCTAAAGAATCGCCACCCTGGCTGGAAGTTTCGCACGCCCTACGAACCTGAGGAGTGGGTCGTCGTTCAGATCAACGGAACCATGGTCACCGCGCAGCGTGGAAGGCACATTGTGGTGAGGAACATCTCGTGGTTCAAGGAGATCTCCGACAGCCCACAAACAGACCAGGCGGCGTCTGGGGCAGAAGAAGATTTGCCTGACTTCTCTACAACAACTGTCCCCAATGGCCGAGAGAGTCCAGCGCCGATACCTGCAAAAGGGTCAGACGAAGACCACGAGACAAGCCAGTCCAGTCCAGCAGGGGGTACTGATGCAGTGGGTCGTCGAAGTAGCGCTCCCTCGAGCCCTGAGGAAATGCCATCTCGCGGCCAACGATATCAGTTGAGACCCAACCCCGCACCCAGCCAGAAGCTGAGGGACTATGTGTGCCAAGTAACGATGCCGGCAAGAGAGTGCCGGGTGGGCCAGCCAGAGATTCTGTGAGCAGGTGGCACCTCCACTGCAAGATGTCTTTTCTCACTTTTGTCTTTCTTTTTCTTTTTCATCTCCACTCTCTTTCACCTCTAACTGATAGACTAGCTATGGCTAAAGGAAAGGAGGGATGTAGAGTGTCACCCGGCTTGTACGTGATGACACTCACGCGCACAACACCCCTCGAGACCGGGCTCGGTCCGAGGGTATATAATAAAGGGGCCAAGGTCGCACGTGACCCAACGGCCGAAGTAGTAATCTGTGTGCCGGTGTTTCCTGTCACCACCGCAAGTAGGCCAACCCTCTCCCCTCACCTATTTACACTGCTGAGGGGGCAGTGGCCTTTCTGGGGGTGAGCGTGGCCCTGGTGCTCCCCCAGGTACCGGGTCCGGAGCCTTCAGTGCCTTGCCAGTGGGCTTTGGGTTTGACCTGCGGGGGAGCGGCCACGGCCATTTTGGAGGTCCGTCCACACCCTGGCGTGCAGAGTGGGTCAGAGCACGGCCAGTCCCCTACCTGTGGTACACATCAGATATCGCCCTGGAGCTTGGCCGGCCTCCCTGAGGAGGGCTGAGGCATCATAGGGGGGTGCCCCCCGGACTACGACACGAGTGGCTGCGGCAAATCGCCGCCTGGGACCTTGCGAGGGCGGCGTGGGTGAGGACTCGGCCATTGGAATGGCACTGAGACACACAGGACACTGGGCCATACAGCAGAGAGACTGCTTTGGGGGTTGAAGAGTTGGGACCCTCCCGAGTGCCACAGGCCTGCACCATCATGCGTGTGGCGGAGCCACGCAGCTATTTGCTGGGTTGCCTTCCCTCCCCGGCGAGGTCCATCAGCCGGGCGGGCTTTCTTGCGCCATGTGAAAACCTTGAGGCCGACAGGCTGGGGCCTCACACGATCCGGATGACAGTGCCCAGGAGCAATCGCAGACTGCTCCAGAGGATCCAATACAGCAACAGCTGGGCAGGATTCTAGAGGCCATAGCGGACACGAAGGCCACTCTCCACCAGGACATCAGCACGGTGGCGGTAGGGCTCGGCCTCCTGCGAGAGGAACACAAGAAGCTTTCTGAGAGGGTGAAGGAGACCGAGTCCAGCATTACCGCAATAGCTCCTGCCCAAAAGGCCTTGGAGCAGCATTTGGGGACGCTAACGGACAGGGTGGGAGTGCTGGAGCGGCGGGCTGAAGATGCAGAGGGACGCAACAGGCGGAACAACATTCGAGACCTGGGCCTGCAGGAGGGAGCTGAGGGCAGCGACATGGTGTCCTATTTGGAACAGTGGCTGAGAAGCGTGGTGGCGCCTGAGGGCCTGTCGACCTTTTACACTCTTGAAAGGGCCCACAGAGTCCCAGCCAGGCCCCCGGCGCTGGAGCATCCTCTGCGGCTGGTGGTGGCCCGGCAGCTCCATTTCTGGGACAGAGATGTACTCCTGCGGAAGGCGCGTGCAGAGGGCCCCTACAACGTTCAATCAATCAATCAGGGGTTTATAAAGCGCGCTACTCACCCGTGAGGGTTTCAAGGCACTGGGGGGGGGGGTGCAGCTCCGGATCAGTCGAAGAGCCAGGTCTTGAGGCTCTTCCTGAAGGTGTGCAGAGTGGAGGAGCGTCTGATGTTGACTGGGAGCTCGTTCCAGGTCTTTGCTGCCACGTAGGAGAAGGCTCTTCCACCTGCACCGTTAACAATAGTAAAGTTTCCCTCTTCCCGGATTACACCATGGAGGTGCAGAGAAGTCGGGCCTCGTTCCTAGAGGTCAAGAAGGCACTGAGGGAGGAAGGCATCCAGTACTCCCTGATGTTCCCGAACCGACTGCGGATCATCTTGGATGGCGACACTCACTTTTGTGGCAGTCCGAAAGAGGCCTGGGAATGGTTCGAGGTCTAAAAGATTGGGGCCCCCCAACCCGCAGTCCCTAAACCCGAGTTGAGGAAAATGGCGGAGCTTGGGAAGTGCTCCAGGCGGCGCTCACGCAGGGGAGCCCCTAAGAAACCGTTTTCATCGCAAACCGAGAGGGAGAGGGCTGAAGCCCTGCAGGCAGTGGCGGCGGCACTCGTGCGAGGCAGGAGCCCCTTCCCGGAGGCGGAGGCCCGTTCTTCGAGGGATACTGGGGACAACGACTGACACCTCCCGTAGTGACAGCGTAAAGTTGCCGGTGGTGACTCCGAAGACAGTTGATGAAGTCATCTGATGCTGCTTGAACATTGTGGCGATCCTGGCTCCTGGTGTGTTGCCGAACTGTTGGTGGTGGACCCTGGTCTCGAACTGACCTTTTCCTGAGGGGCTGGCGCGCTCCGGACAGTTTGTGCGCCAGAACTATGTCTTTTTCTTTTCATCCCCCCCTGAGTGCCTTACTGGGTTAGGGCCTCATCAAGGGCTAGGTTTCATACGCTGTTTGGGCGACTGACCGTTGTCAGGCTGCCCTGGGGTTGGGGAGTTGTTGAACATGGGGGTTCATTTGTTGGAATTTTTTGTTTGGTTGTTTGCAGAGGAAGGCGGTTGTGCATAAACGGAGCGGGCGGGGGTGGGGTCTCCCTTATGTTGCGGTGGGGCGTATTCCTGTAGCCATGGCAGGTGCACCTAACACTGTAAGGTTCCTCATATGGAACAGAGGCATGGGAACAATGGCCAAACGCCACAACATTTACTCCTACCTGCTGCGCAGGGACGTGCACATTACATTCCTCCAAGAGACGAAGCTTAATAGGGAGGAAGCCGGGAAGTTGAAGAGGAGGTGGCGGGGCCAGATCTTTGCAACCACCTTTTCGGCCGTCGCCAGGGGGGTGTTGATCTGGGTAAAACCTGGGGCCCCCTTCGCCCTTGAACCTCATGGCTTGACACAGAGGGGCGGTATGCCCTGCTCACGGGGAGATTAGTGAGGCAGGAGGTGACGCTAGGCAATGTATATGCACCCAATCAGGACCAAGTCGGTTTCCTGGAGTCTTTCTCCGCCTCCATGGCTCACCACGTGAACGGTTCCCTAATCTTGGGGGACGACTTTAACTGTGTTGCGGATGTTGCAGCTGACCGTTCCCACCCTCCCCTACCGGGGATTCCGCCACACCATACGGCATTTGGTTTCCGAACCTGGATATCCCACTGGGGCCTTGAGGATACCTGGAGACTGCAGCATACTGGGGACAGGGAGTACTCCTTTTCGCCAGTCCACCAGGTTCATACTAGGCTTGATACGTTCCTCTGTTCCCCAGCCTCTAATGGTTCCATCTCCCACTCCAAATATCTGAGGCACACTTTGTCAGACCATAGCCCATTAATCATGTCACACCAACCACCGGGGTGGCGTCCTCAGATCCCCACATGGAAATTGAACCCATCGCTGCTCGACGATGTCCCCTTCTGGGTCTCACTGGTCGAATCATACTTCCCTAGTAATGCTAACACAGCCTCCTCCCCCCAGGTGGAGTGGGAGGCGTTCAAGGTGGTCGTACGGGGCCACTGTATGGGTCAAGCGTGCGGAGCCCATAGGGAGCTTTGCTGGGAACTCCTGGACCTGGAGGGGACCATCCGTAGACTGGACAATTTACAGGGTACGGATGATGTGGCCTCGGTGACCTTACAGGAAACACGGGTACGTTATAATGACGTGCTGGGCAGGCTGAGGTGCTACAACTATAAGGATTACCTAGATAGAGTGCAGAGGGAGGAGGGGAAGGCGGGACGATTGTTGGCAAGGTTAATCGAACCTGAGCTGGGGGGAGCGCCTGTCACACGGCTTGGCTTGGACTCGGGGGACGTGGTGCACGACCCGAATTTAAATAATGACTCCTTCTTAACGTACTACGAACGGTTGTATGAGGCTCCGGCCATGGCCCCCTTGCCAGATATACAACACATTTTGGGCACTCTGCAGCTACGTACGCTGGAGGCTGACGCATGGGAGGACCTGGGGGACCCAATCACCTTGCAGGAGGTCAAGGTCGCCATAGCGGCGCTGGCGCCTGGTAAGACGCCGGGGCCTGATGGCCTTCCGGCCGAGTTCTATCAGCGTTTCGCTGACACGCTAGCCCTGCATCTTGTTACGCTGTTTGCAGAAGCGCATGAGGGGGGGGGGGTTGCCCGACTCCACTCAGACGGCGCTTGTGATCCCTCTCCCTAAGTCCAAGAAGCCACACGCTAGAGAGAGGGATTATAGGCCTCTCTCCATGCTCAACTTGGACTTTAAGATCTTGATCAAGGTGTTGGCAGGCAGGCTGCTCCCGCATATGAAGTCCCTGATCCACCCAGACCAAAACGGGTTCATCCCCTCTCGCAGTACCTCTTATAACCTCCGCAGGCTCTACTCCATACTTTACCATGCGGACGCTCCAACCCGCCGGCAGGCGGCGGTTCGAACTGTCGATTTGGAGAAGGCTTTCGACGCGGTGTGCTGGGAGTATCTATTTGAGGTGATGCTGCGCATAGGTCTGAGGGACGATTGGGTACGGTGGGTACGGCTTCTTTATGCCTCACCCACTGCGAGAGTCAATACGGGCAAAACCATCTCCAGGCTGTATAGGATATCTCAAGGGTCACAGCAGGGATGTCCCCTTTCACCACTCCTGTCTGCCTTGGCCATTGAACCTCTTGCTGAACGGTTCCGCTTAGGAGGGGAAGGGCTGGGACTGTCTCTTGGCGGGCGGCGGCAACATGTCTCTATGTGTGGATGATTTGTTGTTATACCTGACGGAGGCAGTTGAGGGTGCCTCTGAGGCTCTGCATATCCTGGACGACTTTGCTCTGCTCTCTAGCCTCAGGGTCAATAAATCCAAGACATATCTGTTTCCAATAGCAGGGCCATTGCCCAGACCAGTGGCATTGCCGATCGACATTCTTTGGGCACAGCGCACCTTCAAATACTTGGGCATCCATATTTTTCCCTATCTAGAGGACCTAAAGGACGGGAACCTGGGAGGGGTGCTGCGTTCACTTCGCTCCTGCGTCCATTTTTGGCACATGTTACCCATCATGGCCCGGATCGCCCTGTCCAAAATGGTTATGCTGCCCCGGCTGTTGTACTTTTTCGTAAATCTCCTGGTATTGATGCCGAGTAGCTGGTTCCGCCCTCTGAACACCATTCTGCGGGATCTGGTGTGGGGAGACGGGCGCCCGAGAGTGTCTTTGAAAACTCTACAGCGCCCTATGTCGGAGGGAGGACTAGGGATGCCGAATTTCGAGTTCTACATGCTGGCTGCCCAGTTACAGTGGTTAGCACAGTGGGTGGAGGGAGTAAACAAGGAGGGAACATGCCTGTCGGACTCGGCGTCCAGCTCCGGGCTGGTGACGGCGAACCTACTGCTACCGGCTGCCCCACTCCTTACTGCTCCCTATTGCAACGCACGGCCTTCCAGACGTGGAGAAGGTGTCACAGAGGAGGGCAGCAATCCACAAGGTATTCCCCTATGCTGCCGCTGTTGGGGCTACCGCATGGTGACCTCCAATCTATATTTACGAGTGACCAACTGGCCCGATGGTCAGAGGCCGGACTGGACAATGTTGAGGATTGCTATTTAGACAAGGTACTGATTCCTTTTGCGTAGTTAGTGGATGGTTGTGGGCTTCCCCCTGGTCACTTCCTACAATACGAGGCGCTGACACGCACGTTTGCACACTTATGGGGCAGCAGGAGGGAAGAACCTGATACACACCTGGTCCTCCACGCCCTATTCACCCTTGGCACTGTGAGACACTAGGTGAAATGGCTCTATGCCACGTTAATAGAAGCTTCCGTCGGCCCCCTGGAAGGGTTGCGGGCGCGTGCTGGGACAGGATTGGGGGCAGAGTCCTTACAGACTCTGAGTGGCGTAACGTTTTGCATTACCCAAAAAAGATCTCCTGGAATACCCTTTTGAAATATATCCAATTCAATTATAAACATATGACCTACATGACGCCACACCGGCTTAACATGACATATGGAGGGGAGGGGAGGTGCGACAATGTCCCAGATGTGCCCACCCGGATGCCGATTTTGGCCATATGACCTGGGATTGTCAATGGTTGCGTCATTTCTGGGAGGCAGTGTTGGGTAAGATCAAAGACAAATTAGGAAGGGTGTTGGCCCCAACGATAGACGTGCTTGTTGGGCCTCTTTCCTAGGCCGCCTAAGAGCAAGGTCGGGAAGAGGTTGATAGATTTAGCGCTGGATCTCGCTAAGCGAAGGATAGCGATGGAGTGGAAATCTGCAAGGGAGCCACAGTTTGCAACTTGGAACCGGGATGTTATTGCATGGGCCGGGGCAGAGTACTAAGCTGGGAGGAAGCCAAGGGAACGAGAAAGCACCCAATTGCTGAACAGTGGAGAGAGGCAAAGGCCGAGTGGGAGAAACCGGTGGGCTCTCGTAGTGAGGAGGGTGGGCCAGATCATGGACCCCAATCTGGTGCCGCCGCACAGGTCGCTCTTCTCAGATACCCCGTGGCTTCAAGGGTTTAACCCACAGGGGGGTTGTGCATGGGCTTGGGTTGCCGTGGGGACTGTTAGCTGGATGCAGATGGGATGCCGGTTGTGGGGGGGAGGCCCTCCCGGACCCGCTCGTGGGCCGTTTCTGCTGTCACTTCCCTTGGGTATCAGTGATTCAACACATCCACACCACTCCTCTGCACAAGTTACCTTTTCTTTCTTCTTCTATTCTTTTCCACGGTTTGAACCTAGTTATTAGCACGATATGCACATGTCTATGAGGGGTATATGCTTACCATGGACCGACGTTGGACGGCTGCCCACATAATTGATGTACTATAACAGTAATGCTGGAGCAAGCACTGGCGAATGTAGTCAGTATCTGATGATGTAAAATGTTTTGTTTTCCTTCTTTTCCTTTCTGTATCCAGTGTGATTTGTATAAAATGCCAATAAAAATATCTTTTATAAAAATAAAAAAAAGGATATTTGGGATGTTATGCTGCTTTCATCACTCAGTATCTGCGTTCTCATTAGAGTGCAGTCATTTATTTACCTCACATCTTCACAATTTTTGGGGGGCTCTAAATGAACCCACTCAATGTCTCCAAGAAGATCTGGAGCAAGCCTGGATTTCAAATTGTTACCCCAACCTTTGTTGAAACCATCAGCAGAGCTGATGCCTAGGTCGTCTATGTCGCAGGTACCTATCCACTTAGGATAATAAGTAGAATATAGCTCCATGAATACTGAGACTGAAAGGAAGGCACAATTTCATCAATGTTGAGGCTGCATGATTACCTTCTCGGTTCAGCGACAGAATCAAAATGTCAAGGAAATGTTTAAAGATTTAGCAAAAAATGGAATGATGCTACACTATCCTTGGCAAGCTGTAAATTTTACCAGCAGAACACAACTACAGAAGGACCCACCCCCAAGGTGAGGAGGCTTTGATGATACAGATTCTTCACACATTTTCCCACTACTCTTATCTCCCAATCAAACAAGTTAATTATCGAGGGCGTGGCTAGCGGCCAACGAGAATGGCTGCTGCTTGAGAGGGCTCCTGAACCCCCGCAGTAAATCCTCCAATATCCGCCGCCATCCACTGGTCGGAATTGCAGCAATATATGTAGTACCTCGCCCCTCACCTTCTGGGAGAGACTCGACGGGTGCAGCGACTCGGCTGACGGCTCCGGCGCCCCCTCCTGCGGCGTCCCTGATGAGGCGGTAATGACGGCGATGGAGGGCGAGTAAAGCAGGGAAGTGTCGACACTGCCCGGGGGACGTTGACGAAGCCAAGCAGTGTTGGGGTCCACAAGAGATCCCAGAGTGTATTGATCCGGCGCAGAGCCGGGTGCGAAAGAAGACTGCCTGAACGATACCGCGCCGAGCGGTGTTGCGGTGAAGGGGAGGAGCCGGTGAGTGCCTCAACCACCAGAGCCCCCGGCCTCGAGGCCTTTGTATACCGAGGCCGTTGCCGTCGGCCCTGTGTATCCTGAGGGGCAGTAACGGGGAAAATTCCTGGCGGGAAGTGGTGGCACAGTGGGGATCTGACCCCGGATACCCTCGCACTGCGAGGACCGACGCACATTTCCCTGCTCACATACTGGAGGGGACGTGGTGGCCCCGGGCCTGAGGAGATCAGACTCTGCGGGCTACGCAAGATCCCGGCTTCACAGCCGGAGGTGTGGAATACTGAGCGGCGGGGCGGGAGCCCTACTTAATAACAGCTGCCCTGTCGGACATATGGCCATGAGACCTAGTTTGGGGCACTATTGCGTGAACGAGGTCACCGACAATACCGGCCTCCAAAGGATTGAATACAGCTGGTGAAGCCAAGTAAGCGCACTTTGATATTTTATAGCGTACGTGGCCCTGTGGGCCGGCAGCGGCACAGTGAGGGGCGTCTGAGTGGGAACCCCCGGGCCTAAGTTCAGAAGAGGCAGTAACTGGAAGGTCCGTTGTCCAGTCAAATCCGCCGGGAGTGGGCCCACAGCAAATGCATGGTTTGAGCTGGTAGTCCCACGCAAGAGTGACTCCGGGACAAGCATCAGAACTGGGAGATCTGACCAGTAGTGACAGAGGATGGCAGTAGGGGACACCTGAGAATGGGGTTTGCTGGCCCTGACAAATCCCTACAACTACTGCAGCATTGGCGGTGAGGGCCGGAAGAGGGCTCGGACAAGGTGCTGTACTTGACCCGCGCTGTTACGCAGGGACGTTGCAAGCTCCAGCTCCGCGGAAGATATAGAGATAGAGGGCCGTCAATAGAGGGAGGAGACGCTTCCTGCAGGACGCCGACGAAGATCACCAAGCCGTACTGACGTGGGCTGCGGATTGGTTGGAAGCCCAGCCAAGATAGTCCATGTTCCGAAGCACCCAGACCTTGAATCCGAGAGCGAGCCTTGGGAACTCAGTCACTCTTGTCAAAGACAAGCAGTCAAATCTCCGGAACTGGTCCAGGTTTTCATCAAGAAGAACGTCGATAGCCACACACCCATGGCGACGGGAGGGAAGGGGTCCAAGGCGACCGCCCACAAGCAGCTGGCCAAGTTCGCATGGTCCAAAGTGGGAGACAAGGGTGAGTCGCCGCAGTCGGAGAAGGATGACGGGGTGGCTGCCCCCAAACAAGGCCCGGAGCCAACTTTGCATGACGTCATGGCGGCTATTAATGGTGTGCGTGCTTCGGTGGACTCGGTCACGGTGGAGGTCTCTCTCATCAGGGCGGACTTCAGGAAGATGGACGAGAAAGTCAAGGAGCTTAGGGTGGTCACTGATGCCTTACAGACGGACACCTCGGAACTTCAGACACAGATGCTCGTAATGCAGAAGAAACAGGACAGGATGGA
Organism: Calotriton arnoldi; assembly: GCA_963921515.1. Classification (NCBI taxonomy): domain Eukaryota; kingdom Metazoa; phylum Chordata; class Amphibia; order Caudata; family Salamandridae; genus Calotriton; species Calotriton arnoldi. The sequence continues at coordinate 341,822 of CAWUFW010006089.1, read as the reverse complement.
ACAGCAACTAGATGACTTTGAAGGCCGGGCCCGCCGAAATAACATTCGCATCCTAGGGGTTCCGGAAAGGACGGAGGGGCCGGCAGCGGACTTATATGTAGAAGACCTCATCTTGAAGCACTTGCGACCTAAGTCTCTATCTAATTACTTCTCTATTGAAAGAGCTCATAGAGTACCAGGCGGTAGACCAAAACCAGGTGCACCTCCGAGGCCCCTTATTGCCCGAGTATTCAACTACCGAGATAGGGATGTTATACTACAGACGGCTAGGTCCAGTCCTCCGCTGAAAATAGACAACTACGAGGTGGCCCTCTTCCCGGATTTCACGGCCAAGGTCCAAGCCCAGTGTCGCAGCTTTCAGGCGGTGAAGAGGGAACTGCGGGACCGGGAGGTGAAATACGCTATGCTCTTTCCTGCGAAGCTGAGAGTGGAGTCGAATGGCAAGTCGTGGTTTTTTGATTCACCGGATGCAGTTTGGGACTGGATGGAAGGTTGGTGCACGGTGGGGGGCCAGAGACGTGAACGCTTTGAAAAGACTAGCCAACGCAGGGGTGTCCGTGCAGACGCAGCGCCGAGTGGCCCTGCAGAGGCAGAAGGTCCGCTGAAGGAACAGGAATGAGGACCTCTGATGTCATCGAGGGAGAACCGGCGCCAAACTGACAGCGCAAGTAGGGGGAGCGGGTGAGGGGATGATTTACCCATCAGGGGTGAGACTTACAAAAGGGACCCGATACAAGGTCTGAGACCGATGGGACTAAACGGATGTGATTTGAATGTGACTGGACTGTGCGATCAGTGGATGGGGGGGGGAAATTCAAGTTAATTGTGATGTGAGCGGGCGGGGATAGGAGTTGATCGCCCCGTGCATTTCTAGCATTTCAGGGGGGGAGAGAAGCACTCTGCCGGGTTTGGGAGTGGGTAGTTTTAAATCCACGGGCAGGGGGGCAGGGAGGGGGGGGGGACAGTTGAGGGGTTGGGGAATGGGGGGGTTTAAGGGTACATCGTGATGGGGATCGGGGCAAGGGGAGGGGGGAAGGGACCAGGGGGCTGGGAATTGGGGAATGTTATCTTTTTGACCGTGTTATTGGTAAGCAACGTGATACTGTAAGTCGAAAGCGTAAAGGAGACATATTGACAATTGGGCGGCGGTTAATGAGTGGACAGACGCAAGTTATTTCCTACATTGTAATGATCAGAGTACCGGAATTGAGTGGGTTACACGGCAATGGGGCAGGATAGAGACCGTACCCTTTCAGTAATGTCCTGGAACGTCAATGGGGTTGGGGATAAAATTAAACGGGGCATTGTGCAACAATACTTGAAGAGACACTCACCTGATGTGGTCCTGTTGCAGGAAACGCATCTAGTAGGTCAGAAATCCAAGGCCCTTACTAGGTGGGGATACAAACTTCTGGTACACGCAGACTACACCACGGGCTCGAGGGGGACGGCTATATTGGTAAGGAAAAATACGCCCCTTATAGTTCACCAGACATGGGCGGATACGGGGGGCCGATTCGTGGGGGCGGAGGTCCAGTGGGATGGAAAAGACATCAACATACTCTCTGTATATATACCGCCAGCTCTGGGCAAGGCGGCATTGGAAGAACTAGGGAACAGGCTGACGAGACTCCGAGAGGGCACACTTATAATGGGGGGAGACTACAATATGACCCTAGATGACACTGTTGACCGCCATCCACCGAAGTCTAGACAGAAATCGAACAACCTAATGGCGGATTTTGTACAGGCGATGGGTCTGACAGATGTGGGTCGGGCGCTTCACCCCACTGATAAATTATTCACGTATTTTTCTGGTGTCCACCGTAGTTTATCACGTATTGATTATTTTATTACACATCTGTCCACGATCGGTAACTTTGCCCAGTATAAAGTTCTACCCAGAGGTATTTCGGACCATTCCCCGGTATGGACGGAGTATACGCACTGGGAACGACAACCGCGCACCACTATTGTCCTTAATCCATGGCTCCTACGTATACCAGATATAAGCCATGAACTCCGTACTCAAACGGGGAATTATTTTACTGATAATGTGGGCTCAGTCGATTCCGCACAAATAATTTGGGAGGCATACAAAGTGGTTCTTAAGGGGCAAGCTCTGTCACTAAAGAAGAGTTATATCGCAAAAAAGCGCGAACTCTTGGTCCAGGTAGAGTCCGACCTCCTCGAATTAGAACGGGAGCATTCACGAGACCCCTCGCCGGACACTAGCCATAGACTCCTACTGAAGCAAGACGAATACAGGATAAAAACTAGGGAACAAATGGTGGCTAAACATAGTGCCACCCAACATAGACTCTATGAGCTTGGAGATAGGGCTGGCAGGACACTGGCGTGGCTGGAAAGGCGAGAGCAGGGGTCCAGATGGATACACAAATTGACGACATCGGGGGTGAAGCAGTGACTCACCCGCAAGAAATAGCAGAGAAGTTTGCTGATCATTTTGAAACTGTGTACTCCCCTCCACTCAATACACGGCGGAGGACTCCCGTCAGCTCCTTCATGACAGTAAAATGCCGGGCCTTTCGGAGGTAGAACGGGAGGATCTAGAGGCAGACCTTTCGAACGAGGAAATAAGCAAGGCCTTGGGGCAGATTAAGTCTGGAAAGGCGATGGGGCCTAACGGAATTCCAGTAGAGATTTTGAAGGCTACTGCTTCTCTGACTGTGCCACACTTGAAAGCCATGTATGAAGAAAGTTTAGAAGTTGGTGGGCTACCAGTAGATCAGCGGCTAGCCACCATTGTAGTCATCTATAAGCAGGGTAAGCCAGCGGACAAATGTGGCTCATATAGGCCAATCTCGCTGATCAACGTGGAGGCGAAGGTGTTGGCAAAAGTCTTGGCGAATAGATTGGTGCCAGTTATTTCATCACTGGTTCACCCAGACCAATCTGGTTTTATGCCAGGTAGAAATACGGCCCTTAATATACGGCGCTTACACAATGTGATGGCTCGTAGGAAGTACGTGGAAGAAGACGCGGCGGTGCTATCTCTCGATGCCTCCATGGCATTCGACTCCATTGAATGGCCGTATCTGTTCGAGGTCCTAGGGAAGGTGGGACTGGGCCCTAAATTTGTGGCATGGGTAAAGCTGCTATACACTGGTGTGCTGGGACAGGTGAGAGTTAATGGTTTTACATCTAGGACGTTCGAGCTACGACGAGGTACTAGGCAGGGATGCCCGCTCTCCCCGCTGATCTTCTCTCTTATGCTAGAGCCTCTCGCGGCCTGGGTGCGTAGAGACGTGAGGGTGCGAGGATTGCGCTGGGCAGCAGACGTGGAAGATCGAATATCCCTATATGCAGACGATATACTGCTATACCTGGCATCCCCGTATAAATCGATTAGGGTGGTGTTGGATATATTCACGAATTTTGGTAAATATTCGGGATATGCGATAAATTGGCACAAGTCTGTACTGTTTATGTTGAGAGGCGCAGTTCCCCGCCTTCCGGCGGACTGCGCTATAGCGGTCGGGACGGAGGGATTCCGGTATTTGGGGATCTTTGTCACTTCAGATCCGGCTTGTTTCTACAGCTCCAATTTGGCCCCCCCTTTGGCCCGATTACGAGCGGACGTAAAACATTGGAGGTCCCTGCCATTAACACTGGTGGGGAGGGCGGCACTATTTAAAATGCTAGCCCTTCCTTGTTTTCTCTATATACTGCACAACTGTCCCCACAGGGTCCCGGACTCATATTTTAAAGCGGTTGAGGGGGAGATTCGCACACTGCTCTGGGATGGCAAGGCCCCTAGAATTGCAATGCAGAAATTAACAAAAGGCTGGTGCGATGGGGGCATAGCCCTTCCGGACCTACAGCGTTATTACTGGTCGGCGCAACTGGTGACCGTCAATCACTGGATGTACCGCCCCCGGATGACCCAGCGTATGCCCTCGATCGCTACCAAACTGACCGCTCTGGATATTTGGGGGCCCTATACACTACTGATCGGAAAAATAAGGGGAGGTTCTTTGGGCCCACCCAACATACGTTGGAAATCTGGCGGGTGGCTACTTCCCGGCTGGGATGGAAGGGCGTCCTCTCGCAGGCTACGCCGTTGTGGTTCTCCCAGAAACTGGGCATGCTGTGTAATCAGCCCGGGTTTGCCAAATGGGACCTCATTGGGATATCAGGGGTGAGAGATCTGGTTAAAAAGGGAGCAGTGCTTACTTTCAGTGAGCTCCAGAAACAATATCACCTAGCGCAGGGAGAAATGTATAGGTATTTACAGATCAGACATGCGCTACAAGCGGCGTTTCCATCTCTGAAAGATATACCAGAGTCATCACCTCTGGAAGACCGCTTGATGGATGGGCCCCTCACTTCAAGGGCAATATCTTTGACCTACAGGAAATTGAGTAATAACCTGCCAGATGCTTTCCAGAAGCTCAGGGAGCGGTGGCAGGATGATATCGGTCCTATAGATGACGAGGACTGGCAGGCGGCACTCATGTCCCCTCGAGAAGCGGCTATCACACAGAGATTTCGGCTGATCCAGCTTAGGATATTGCACCGATCATACATATCCGGGACAGTTTTGGCAAGAATAGGAACCAGACCTGACGACCGTTGTATGAGGGGGTGTGGACAGCAGGCCACATTTTATCATACCCTGTGGGCCTGCCCGAGGATACGTGCCCTTTGGGAGGGAGCCTCAAACCACATGCGTACAGCTCTGGGGAAGGACATAATATTAACACCACAACTGGGACTGTTGAACATATGGGAAGCGACATATCACGGAGGTTGAACAGCAATTTACGACACTGGGATACACGCTGGTGAAACGGGAGCTGGCTAGAGGGTGGGGGGGGAGTGAACCCCCCACTCGTCATCCTGTGGGCCAAAGAAATGGATAGATGTATGTTGGCGGAGACTGAGGTGTTTAAGGCTCGGGGGTGTCCCAAGAAGTGGGATAGGAAATGGGCACACTGGAATAAATATCGAGGGGGGCCTGTGTGTCGCCTACGGTTGAAATGGAGATGCATAGAATTGCAAGTCTTGTAGGAGATGTTTAATATGTAACCAAAACACTGTCTACTTACATATGTTGTTGATAACCTCGAATATGTCGTCCAATTATGTGATAAATGGCTGTGATTGAAACCAATAAACAAAGTTTAAAAAAAAAAAAAAAGTTAATTATCTTCCGTAATGCTCTTTCGGGTGGATACTCTAACTCCAAACTTCTGACCTTTAGAGTATATCCAAGACTACAGATTAAGATTTTTCCAACAATGCTCACTAGGTAGGAGGACCTGCATGATTCCGCAGTGGCTTGACACCACCCCAAAAGTGGCAAAACAGAGCTGCATTTGTCACACCCCTGTGCCCAGAATTTTTTCTTAACTTTTCTCCTACCATGGCTTAGGCACAGAGCACTTTGAACAAATTGCAGGTGAGAAAGTGTTAAAATGTAACTTTGGAAGGTTATTTCGTTTAGGAGTCCACTCTACAGAATGGGGAGTCTGGAGGGCAGTGAGTAATCAGCAGGTAGACAGAGTATCCACCAAAAAGAGTGTTACCAAGAAACGTAACTTGCTCTTCTCATGAATACTCCCATCTGCAGACATTCACATTTAGACTAGATACCACAGCAGTACATCTTAAAGTGAAGAGTCTGGGGAGTGGACTCGGGTTAGGAAGTCTTTCAGGACTGAGCGGCCAAAAAGGCCCTCCCATTGGATCGGACAGTCAAGGCAGCAGTGTTTCCTGAGCACCTACGCCAATACTGAAGCTTGACAGATGTGCTTAACAGGCAACCCCCTTCCTATGCCGTTACAGCAGCCTTGGCTCTGGTCGAACGGGCCTGTTGGCCTTCTGGGGGGGACTTCCTAGCAAGTGTAATGCAGAGGACTACAAAACTTGAAGACACACTGAACTTCACAAAGTGGTGATCATCCACACGATTGTCTCTCGTACAGTTAATGTAGAAGTTCAAAACACTCCGAGTCATGCCAATGGAGCCTCTCCTCATCTTATGAGGGGTGTGGCAGAGTGAAAAATGTCAGTAAATTAACTGATTCACCGATGTGGAAGAGTGATACCACATTTGGCATGTAGAAAGCCTGGGGCCTCAGTACCAACCTTTTCTTGGAAAAAAGTGGTGTGGGAAGGTTGCACAGTAAATGCCTCTATTTCACTCATGCGTGCACAGAATTGATAGCGGCAAGAAACACTATCTTGATTGTCATAAGCCATAGTGAAAAATTCTGCAAAGACGCGATTGGCATGCATGTCAGGACTAGATTTAGGTCCCACTGAGGCATGACGATTGCCTTTAGATGAAACATATGCATTAGACCAGTGTTTCCAAAACTTTTTAGAACCACGACCGATTTTTAGAATGACAAACGTTCACGACCCACCTAGCTTTAATGGCGATGAGGCTGGCAATATTTTAATCTAACTAAAGCATTGTGTGGCAGCGCACGGTCATTTACACACAGCACATTTTTCCAGGGAAATGTCCACTAAATTTGCACAGACATACAGTTTTACTGATTAAACTATACTGCCCCCAAATGATGTGTGGAAATCGGGTTTCAGTTAATATTCATCAGTTGTGCATCACCTAGTTGTGTCTTGATTTGTTTGATCCTATTAAAGTCTTTTTTTCCATCACACTTCAGAATTACAAGAAAATGTGCTTCATTTTAGCTTTCCTCCCAGCCGAATATTTACATTTCAAAGGTATTTATATTTTGTTGTGTTTTACAAAAAATGACGCCCTACAGCCTTTCCTTTCACTCTACTAGTACCTCAGCAAGATAGTCATAAAATACACTTTACTTTCTCGGACTGCAATGTGAGAGGACCTTGTAAACACCAATCCCCATGTTAAAAAATAAGCAGCAATTTGTCAGAAGACATAGCATGGCATTTGACCTTTGAAGTTGAAGCGCAGTAAATGTGATAAAATAAAACACAATTTAAAGCCTTCTTTGTTTATTGCTTGAACTTTTGCAACCCACTGAAAATCAGACGATTTGGGAAACACTACATTAGGTTTTTCAGAAAACACATCACAACCAGTGATTTAAAAATCAAGGGTTGGTCATGCAAACATAAAAGACCTAAAAGGCTGACAAGAAACACTTAACTGGGCGCACTGAACTGCAGTGCTTGGCTAATGACAAAACAAGCAACAATACACAGTTTGGCTTCCAGACAATCGAGATGAAGTAGCCCGCAACAGGCCACAAACATTTCCCAGTGGCCAGCATAGATGGACGTCGTGGACAGGTATCTGGCTGCAAGAATGGCATCTACCACTTCAGAAAGCAAGTCAAAAGAATTTAACTTTTGCTACGCAATCTCCCCACATGGAGGTGTAGACCGCAGAGCTCTGGGTGTACGTCTCTCCTCTGTTGTAGAGACAGGAGGTCCTCCCACTGGGGTCGCCAAATAGGAGGAGCTCAAGCTCAGGAACTCTGGATATCATATTCTCCTGGTGCAGTCCACGGCTATTAAATTGACTTGAGATTGGTTTGCACTGACTTTTCTCAGAAATCAAGGCAGGAGAGACAGAAGTCAAACCACGTACAGAAGAGTGTGTCCTTTCAAAGGATGAATACCGCCCCCAAATAACTTTTTGAAGGAAACTCTAGTATAAAGAAATGCGTTTTCTTGACGCTGGGAAACATACATAACCACAGCATGCCCCACGGATTGAATATACCCTGTACTACCACAGACTGGAAGTGCCACAAGTGGTCTGACAGCTGACGCAGGCTCATCTTGGCCAGTCTGGGATTCAGGGACACTGCCAGGCGGTCAGCTATGAAAAAGACCTCAGTCACCACCAAAAGTGTAGCGCATCCTGGCACAGGAAACAATCCTGCCATGCTTCTTGCAGTACCACACAGAAGTCGTGTTGTCCTTTAGGACCTGTACCAGGCATGTTGTTAATGGTTAGTAAGAAGGCTTTCAGGGCAGACATATCACCCAAAGCTCCAAGACTGATGTAAAGCTGGCTAACCACCAGAAACCAGATCACTCCTCACCCAGGAAGTGATGATTACTTCATAACAGTGAAATCTTGGTATGGGAGGGAGAATGGCCTGCAGCAGCTGAGGTTGGTACTCGTGTCACACCACATTTGATTCTAAAACATCTCTTGCAAGATCAGGACAGATTTGGAGGGGCAGCTCTGTTGCTGGGCTCATTGAAACCTTACGTTCCATTGCAGGATCCACATGCGCTATCTGGCATAGGGAACGAGGAGAATGCATGAGATCAGGAGTGTAAGAAGCCTCAGAACCATCCATACAGAGACCCAAGACTTCGCCTGAAAAGTCAGGATCATATCCTGAATGTCCCAGACTTGCTGCTGCAGTGGGAAGTTATAAAATGCCCGTGTCTAGGACAGACCCTATGGAGGGGAGGGCTCAGATATCACTTCAGCTCACTGATGGAAAAACCCAATGAAAAAAGAGCCTGGAAGTAATCTAGGTGCTCTGTAACTGATTGCGGTGAGCCCATCTTAAGCAGCCAGTCAGCAAGATCCAAGAATACATTCATCCTCGCGCTCCCAAGATGAGCTGCAACTACCACCATCACTTTCGTGAACACTCAGACTGGGGAGGGGCAGGTAAATCCAAAGGGGAGCATGGCAAACTGGAAGTATTTTGACAATGATGTGAACTTCAGGTAAAATCTGTGGGACTGCAGGACGGGTGTATGAAAATACACATTCTACTAGTTCAAGGACACCATCCAGTACTCTGGATCCAAAGCAGAGGGGATTTGAACCAGAGTGAGCATTCTGAATTTGTCCTTGTACAGAAAAGCATTCAATAACTGGTGCTCCAGTGTAGTCTGAGGCCTCGGCCCTTCTTCAAGATGAGAACGTAGCAAGAACAGAACTCCTCATCCCTCTCAGAGTCTGGCAGCCACAATAACCCCTATGATGAAGATGGCCATGTTTCAAGTTCTCAATCACTGAGTCAGCCTTTTCTCCAACATTCTAGATCCATTGAAGGGCATGTCCATAAGTGAAGCTTCGAAATCCCCTGAAAACCTGATTGCTCACATCTAGGTGTGGCTTCTAAGCACTACCCTGGTGTCAATAGCGGAGCCGCTGCAGGCCTGCACGCAACACAAACTTCACTGTGTCCTGTCCGTCCTGGATTTTTTGGACCAGCGAGGTCATCCGGCCCAGTCGGTATGATCTCATTGGCCTTTCTCCACAAGGCATGGCTGTAGCTGCACAGAGGCCAAACCTCATTCAGAGAATACAAAGCTAGGCTAGCTGAGAAAAACATTTTCTTACCAAAAGCATCAATACTTTTCGACTTCCTATCAGACAGGTTTGCCAGAAAAGTATTAGGATTGCCCTTACTTGTGGATGCCTGCAGCAACAGGCTTTCAAGCACTGGGTGTTTCTTCAGAAAATCAGGGTTGACAATTGACAGTCTGTGGCACCTGGCCACAGATCAGCTGACTGGAAGGCCTGAGCATTATGTAGACCAAGTGGCCATGAGAGTATCCATGAGGGCCTTGATAAATGGTAGAACTTGCTCATATAAAACCAGACCTGGCTGAAGAATTTCTGTCAATAGAAAGTTGTAGCAATCTGGGTCCAAATGAGTGCCCAGCTCAGAATCAGAAGACATCGGTCCCTTTAAGTGGTGCCCTTGCTGCTTCTCGACAGATTCTGAGTGGCGGGATTGGGATGAGTCCCACTTGGCTTGCTTACGCTTATGACATGTTTTCAACTTACTGGGAGACTTCCACAGGGAATAGCGCTTTGTACAAGATCAACGTCTTGACTGAGAATGGCCCAGTGACTCAGAGCAAGAGTTGGTTTTCTGTTTTGAACACACCTCTTTTATACTTGGCAATATAAAAACTTTGACTCCCACCCACTTGTGCATGACTGACCCGTGACTGGTGCCTAAGCACCATGGGCACATATCGTATGAGTCCTTGACTGGCATCGGTTTCCTGCAGTTGTGGCACAGCTTGAATCCTGTTGTTTTCAAGGGAGACATCTTCCCTGTCTGGGTAATTTGGAGCAGTTGGAAAACAGAGAAAATTGGGAGCAGAGCTCTGGATCCGCATCAAAGGGAGTAGAAAGATGAAAACTTGGTTTAACAGTGTATCATTCCGCCTCTTATAGAGTGCATGCACTGCAATGCATCAGGGTTTATTTTACTTCTGAAAAGTACACTGAATCATGACATTACATTCCTTACGTTTGACAGCGAGAGCCCACTCACCTTTTTGGAAAAGCTATACTAAATCAGATTTATTAAATGCTTCGATCAAGTCAAGTTGGTCCCACATACAGACTCAAACATTAGACAAGCAATGTTCTAACAGTAAGTTTAACTTTTACGAGTTTCCACATATTTTGGCTACTCGCACTTTAAGATCAAGAAAGAATGAAAGAATATAGAATGAAAGAAAGAATGAAGAAAAGCATTCTTCACAGCCACTGTACAACTTGCACATCAATGAAACATTTGTTAGCTACTGTGAAGGAGAGTTCAAAGTCGATTAAGGACACAGAGGTGACTATGCTACACTAAACATCAGACCCTCTCTGGGGGGGGCGTTATCATTATGCAGACCCTTTATTGGCTTAACAGCAAGGCCAGTAGACACGGTTTGGGGGCAGGATCCCTCTGCCTGCGGAGATGGCGACAAATGGAAATTACATCCTCCCGCCAACGGGGTTGATTCTGACTAAAGTGGGTCGCTATTTGTGAACAAAGGTCCCATACTCTTATGGACATAGGGCAACACAGCGGGGTGCCTCAAGGGCTGCCAGCTAGGTCACACAACAGCCTGGAAGCAGAGCACGTGTATTGTCGCGCAACCCCTGAAAACTTGAAAGGAAGAATCAGAAACGTAGTTAGACAGGCACCAAGAGAAGATGCTTAGCTTAACGCGTGCCACATACAGCTGTGGGATGTCTTTACACCACAAAGCTAGATGCACAAGTTACTAACTTGTGTAACGATATATCTGTAAGAGACAGTAGTTAGTGATAGATTCCTTACCTTAGAATATCCCCAGGCGTCAGGCTGGATCCGGAAAGTTTTGCGTAGCAGTACCCTTGCGCGTCGGTAGGTGGCGTCGTGCGGCTCCGCGTCCGTCGTCGGCGTCGTGATCGCCGGGATGACGTCGCGGGCAGTACTTAGACGCCGCCCCTGCGCGCTGACGTCAGTTCTGTACACGACTTTCCGCGCCAGGAACGCAGAGCCATGCAAGAAGCTGACACAGGTGTCTGAAAAATACTAGGGCCCTGAAAGGGATGTCCTTAACCCTAGAAATCAGTTCGCAGAACGGGGAGGATGGGTGGGCGGTAAGGAATCTATCACTAACTACTGTCTCTTACAGATATATCGTTACACAAGTTAGTAACTTGTGCATCTGAAAGAGACACGTTAGTGATAGATTCCTTACCTTAGAATAGATACCCCAGCAATACCAACCCCGGTGGTGGGTCTGCGAACAAAGATCAGACAAGGAAGTCCTGGAGGACAGAACGGCCAAAGAAGCCGTCCCTCCGGACCTGACTGTCAAGGCAGTAATGCTTAGTAAACGTGTGCAGCGAGGCCCACGTAGCTGCCTGACAGATAACCGGCAGCGGAACACCGCGGCCCAAGGCCGTGGTAGCAGCCGTTGCCCTGGTGGAATGGGCACGCAGCCCAACAGGAGGCTCCTTCTTGGCCAAAGAATAGCAGGTCTTGATGCACAAGGTAACCCAGCGGGAGATGGTCCTCTTGTGCACCGCCCCGACCTTTTTGGCGCCCACGTAGCCAACAAAGAGCTGGTCACCCACCCGGAAGTGTTTTGTGCGGTTGATATAGAAGGAGAGCGCACGTTTTGGGTCCAGACGGTGGAGCCTCTCTTCCTCTCTGGAAGGATGCGGAGGCGGAAAGAAGGTGGGCAAAGTGATGGTCTGCCCAATGTGGAAAGCAGTAACCACCTTTGGCAAGAAGGACGGACGCGTCCGAAGAACAACCTTGTCTGGATGAACAGACAGAAAGGGAGGCTTGCAAGATAGAGCCTGGAGCTCACTCACCCGCCGAGCGGAGGTGATGGCCACCAGAAAGGCTGTCTTCAGAGTCAGAAGACGAAGAGGACAGTTATGCAGAGGCTCAAAGGGAGCGCACATTAAAAGGTAAGAAACAAGTTCAAGTCCCACTGAGGCATTACAAACGGAACAGGAGGGAAGAGGTGAGTAATGCCTTTTAAGAACCTGTTAACAACAGGGGACTTGAACAGGGAGGGCTGATCAGGGAGCCTGAGGAAGGCCGAGATAGCAGAAAGATAACCCTTGATGGTACCCAGGGCAGAACCCTGTTGGGCCAGAGAGAAGGAACAGAAGGACCTCAGAAAGAGGGGCAGAAAGGGGATCCACAGCCTTTGCTGTGCACCATGCCACTAAATTTGTTCCACCTGCAGGCGTATACCACCTTAGTGGAGGGACGCCTGGCTGCCAGAATCACATCACAAACTTCGGGAGGCAAGTCGAAAGGAATCAACTGCCGCCGCTCAATCTCCACGCAAGCAGGTGTAGACTGGACAGGTTCGGGTGGAGGACCGTCCCCTGCTGCTGCGACAGAAGATCCTCCCGAAGAGGCAGACGGATCGGGGGATCTATGCTCATATTGAGTAGCTCGGGATACCAAACTCTTCGAGCCCAGTCCGGAGCCACAAGAATGACTTGGGCCCGGTCGTGCCGAATCTTCTTCAACACTCTGGGTAGAAGTGGTATAGGCGGAAAGGCGTACAACAGACCGCAACTCCACTCGCGACGAAAAGCGTCGCCGAGGCGAGTGCCGCCTTGGAAATTCCAACGCGCAGAACTGATGACATTGCGCGTTCTCTTCGGTGGCGAATAGATCTAACCAAGGCTCTCCCCACTGTAGAAAGAGTCCTTGCGCCACTTCCGAGTGAAGACGCCATTCAGTGATCCATCATGCACCTGCGGCTGAGTTCGTCCGCCCTGGCGTTCAGAGAACCTGCCAGGTGTTGAACCATCAGGAACATGCCCTGATGTTCCAGCCATGTCCAGAGGCGCAGAGCCTCCTGACAAAGGGTCCAAGACCCCACCCCGCCCTGTTTGTTGCAGTACCACATGGCGGTGGTGTTGTCTGTGAACACCTGCACTACCTTCCCTTTGACAGAGGGAAGGAATGCCTTGAGTGCAAGCCGGATCGCCCGGAGCTCCAGAAAGTTGATATGGAGCCGGGACTCCGCCGGAGACCAGAGGCCTCTGATCTCCGCCTCTCCCATGTGACCGCCCCATCCCAGAAGGGACGCGTCCGTCACAACTGTATGCTCTGGCTGGGGAAGGGAGAGGGATCTGCCCATGACCCATTGCCGGTTCGAGAGCCACCACTGCAACTGTTTTGCAGTCCCCTCCGAGATCTGGACGTGATCGGACAGGTTGCCCTGGTGCTGCGCCCACTGGAACTTCAGGTCCCACTGCAGAGCCCGCATATGCCATCTGGCATGATTGACCAGCAGGATGCAGGAGGCCATGAGGCCCAGCAGCCTCAGGGTCATCCGTACCGAAACCCAGGATAAAGGCCGAAAGATCGGAATCATAGCCTGAATATCCCGGACTCGCCGTTCGGGAGGATAGGCCCGAAACTGCGTCGTGTCCAGAACTGCTCCGATGAAAAGGAGCTGTGGAGAAGGAATCAGATGCGACTTCGGCACATTGATGGAGAACCCCAGCGAGTGCAGGAGTTCGGCCGTAGTCTGGAGGTGGGAGACGACTGCCTGGGACGAGCCCGCCTTCAGCAGCCAGTCGTCGAGGTAGGGGAAGACTGAGACCCCTGCCCGGCGCAGATGAGCTGCGACCACCGCCATCACTTTCGTGAACACCCGAGGGGCACTTGTAAGGCCAAAGGGAGCACGGTGAACTGAAAATGCTCGGGGCCTACCGTGAACCGAAGGTAACGCCGGTGGGCCGGCAGGACGTGGGATATGGAAATACGCGTCCTGCAAGTCCAACGCTACCAACCAGTCTCCTGGGTCGAGGGCAGTCAAGACCTGAGCTAGGGTGAGCATCTTGAACTTCTCCTTCCGGAGGAAGCGATTGACGTTCCGGAGGTCCAAGATAGGACGCATGTCCTCCTTGTCCTTCTTGGGCACCAGAAAGTAGTGGGAGTAGCAACCACGCCCTACTTCTGGGGTCGGAACATGCTCGATGGCCCTCTTGGCCAAGAGGGCCGTGACTTCCTTCCGTAGAAGCACCAAGTGATCCCCTGACATGCGGTGGAATTGAGGTGGCATGGCTGGGGGTGGTCTCGAAGGGGAGGGAGTAGCCCTTCGGACAATGTCCAAGACCCACCTGTCCGAGGTGATGGTGCGCCAGTGGGAAGGTGATGGCGGACCCTGCCCCCTACTGGCGTGCCGTGCACCTGAAAGGAGGGACTAGGAGGGCTTGGAGGCCGCGGACGGGTTGGAGGTGGTGGCCTGACCCGCACGCTGGTTGCCCGATCCGCCACGGCGGAATCCACGTCCTCGGCCACGCGAAGACGCCTGCTGCGCGGGCCGGTGGCTGGGCTGCTGACGTGCAATCGACCTGCCCAGCGAGTCGGCGGTGTCAAGGCCACAACGGATAGTGTATTTGGCCGCATCCCTTCCTTCCGCAATGGCGCGGGAAAGCAGTGCCTGGACCTCCTCAGGGCACTGGGGCCAAAACATCCGCCACCGAATCCCACAGGGAGTGGGTATATCGGCCCAAAGACAAGCGGTGTTAACGGACCGCAAGCCAGCACTGGAGGAAGAAAAACCTTTCTTCCCAAACTGATCCAGGCGTTTGGATTCCCTATCCGGAGGAGCGGTAGGGAAGGCGGTTTGGGAAGCGGAGGCTTGGACAACCAAGCTCTCAGGAGTGGGGTGGACAGAAAGAAACAGGGGTCGCCCGGAGCGGGGCGATGGCGTCGTGACACGTTCCGATCCACAGGAGCCCCTGTGTTGGGCTTGGACCAGGCGCCCAAAAGAACGTCCGTGAGGGCGTCGTTAAACGGCAGCACAGTCTCCGCAGAGGAGGCTGCCGGCTGAAGCACCTCTGTCAAGATGTTAGTCTTGACCGTCAAAGTAGGGAGCTGGAGACGTAAGGCCCCAGCAGCCCTACGCAACACCGTGCCAAAATTGGCCCCCTCCTCCGTAGCCACGGGAGGAGACAGCATGCCAGTGTCAGGAGAAGTATCCAGACCACTGGCCTCCCTAGACTCTCTGTCCAGTCCTCATCATACTGACAGTTGCGTGTTAGAGGGTCATCAGACCCCTCCCAGTCCTCCTGGTCCTCCTCTGGTTCAAAATAAGGAGGAGGAGGGACATTTGGGACCCAAGGTCCCATCGGCGCCGGAGCCGGCGTCGAGCGACGCCGCTCCGGGACCATGTCCGGAGCCGGAAGGAACTGGGGACGACGCCGCCCGGAGCCCAGGGCGGCGTCGAGAACGGCACCGGAGACATCGGCGCCGGCGGAGGTGTGCGTGAGGTCGACCGGCGTCGATGGGAGTTGTGGAGCCGGGATCGAGGCCGGGGCCGGGCCGGAGCCGGGATCGAGGCTGGAGGCTCGGGCGGCGCCGGGGCCGGAGCCGCCGGTGACGCCGGATCAACCCCATCAGGGCCCGCGGGGCCCGAAGGCGCACCGGAGGGGCCTGAAGGCCCGAAGAGGCGGGCCATGGCCGACAGGAACTCCTGTACCTTGGCCGGATCCGCCCCGAACCCGGGAAGGGCGGGTATGACGGGGCGACTCCACAGGCAAGTCCGGGGCCGCGGGGACGGTGCCGGGAGGGGCCTCAGCCGAGTCGCGAGATCGGCGAGGCGAAGTCCGAGAGCGACGATGCTTCTTGGACTTCTTGTGTCGAGACTTACCGGACGAAGAAGACTTCGACGCCGACGACCGGTGTGCACTCCGCGAGCGACCCCTGGACCTCTCACGCGACCGGGGCTTCCGCGGAGCCGAATGCCGGGCCTCGAGGAGCTTTCGAGACCGCTCTC
Source organism: Calotriton arnoldi (assembly GCA_963921515.1). Taxonomy (NCBI): domain Eukaryota; kingdom Metazoa; phylum Chordata; class Amphibia; order Caudata; family Salamandridae; genus Calotriton; species Calotriton arnoldi. Next base: position 325,814 of record CAWUFW010006089.1, on the reverse strand, counting down.
GCAAAGCCTTCGGGTTGAGGGCCTGGCATTCGGGACAAGACTCGGTGTCGTGGCCTCGGCCGAGGCAGAAGAGACACTCCCAATGCGGGTCGGTGACGGACATCATCCGCGCACAGGCGCCGCATCGCTGAAGCCGGGCATCCCTACGACACCTGAATGGTGGAAAAGACAGTGAAAAAATCACCAAAAAGTATGGTCAAAAATTGACCAGGGCACTGCTCTTCCCGGATCTGCGCTTACTGGCGCGGAAAAAGAAGAACTGACGTCAGCGCGCAGGGGCGGCGTCTAAGTACTGCCCGCGACGTCATCCCGGCGATCACGACGCCGACGACGGACGCGGAGCCGCACGACGCCACCTACCGACGCGCAAGGGTACTGCTACGCAAAACTTTCCGGATCCAGCCTGACGCCTGGGGATATTCTAAGGTAAGGAATCTATCACTAACGTGTCTCTTTCAGATAGAGATCGCTCACTAGGAAAACCCACACACAAAATACAAGTAAAACAAGTATCAGGCAATCATGCAGTCCATAACAAGGCATGACGAAATCAAGCACTTATCCATTTGCTCAGCATTGAAGAAAGAGGAAGGGCTTTATCTCCCCCTGCTTTTAAAACTGGACCTGTTGACTGGTTGAAGCTGATGATACTTACCTCGGATGCACATTAAAACTGTAGCTAATATTCGTTTGCTGTGGATCTTTGCTGCTGTGTAGCGAATAAAGTAGCAAGATACATTATCTGAGCCTCCATGTGCTGCCATAGAATCTTCCTACATCTCTGCCCTGTGTTTGAGCTGTTAAAATGTTGCAGTCTCAAAAATAAATTCAATGGATTATAATCCAGAATAGGGTTACTTTCAAATCGGTGAAATGTATCCGTGTACGATCCAACAACTTTACCGATTCAAGTACTTTCTTTCCAACAACTTTACTGATGCAAGTATTTTCTTTCCAACAACTTTACTGACGCAAGTACTTTCTTTCCAACAACTTTACCGATTCAAGTACTTTCTTTCCAACAACTTTACAGATGCATGTACTTTCTTTCCAACAACTTTACTGATGCAAGTACTTTCTTTCAAACAACTTTGCCGATGCAAGTACTTTCTTTCCAACAACTTTACTGATGCAAGTACTTTCTTTCCAACAACTTTACGGATGCAAGTACTTTCTTTCCAACAACTTTACCGATGCAAGTACTTTCTTTCCAACAACTTTACCGATGCAAGTACTTTCTTTCCAACAACTTTACCGATGCAAGTACTTTTTTTCCAACAACTTTACCGATTCAAGTACTTTCTTTCCAACAACTTTACCGATGCAAGTACTTTCTTTCTAACAACTTTACCGATGCAAGTACTTTCTTTTCAACTATCCATTCCATACACTTAACTCCTTTTTGCAAGCTCTAAGAAGATATTGCCAAAGGTTCACAGAAGCTCTTTGTGGGTAAACTGGACCAATGATTAACTTTAATTTATTCTACTAATTACTATGGAAAACGGATAGGGCAAAATGAACATGGCTTACTTACCGGTGTACAGGCCCATTGGAATTATGCAGCATGGTTGACTAAATTATGCGGTAAGAAAAGGCAAATTATTTGGTATAACGCGGCACATTTTCTGATAGTATTACTTAACTATTTTGCGATTTCTATACTTGTTAATGTCTAGGTTTAGTTTGCACCTCATTAGTACCACGTTAACGCCCAATATAGCTACAAGACACAGAATGGTGACCAGTCTACCTTTCCAAAGGGCCTTCCACTGCGCGGCAACATGTGCAGCTCCGTTTTTAGTAACTTTTGAACCATATGAGTTAGAAAAGTTTTTTTTCTTAAAATTTGCAGATTATGCAGCAGATGTTGGATTATATGGCAAACCCACAATTATTATGAATAATGCTGCAGACGCATAATTCCAGTGGCCTTGCCTGTATCTTAGTTAAACCCGGAACCGACAAAATCTTACACATCTGCTCCACGAAATACAAGCACATCAGACCATTGGCGCTGTGGACAATCAAGTAGCACAAAACATTTAACATATCATTTAGATGCAATGCCTGCAAAAGCAGCCGAGTGCATAATTTGAAAATATGCCAAAGAAGTGCTTATAGGTATTTTATCACAGTATATTTATTTAAACGTCATACCTTCTATCGAGAAAGTACCCATCTTGGACTCTAGGAAGTCAAATAAAGTACTTGGGGCAGAAGGCCTGGCACTTGATAATTCATCTTCGTCTTCAGGCCTTGGTCTGCCACGACCTTTTCCTCTTCCTGCTCAAACAAACAAGCGCATTAAGAAATGGAATCTATTTTTGAACAACAAACAAAGGCAAGGCAGTTTCATAAGTACATAAAATGCATCTTAGAGTCAATAACTGAAAATAGTTTGGTACTCCTGCAGCTTAGAAAAAAAACATACATCAGTTTCTCATAAAGTTATAGTAGTTAAGCAAATGTCACTTTCCAAATATGTCAAAAATGAAAGCAGCAATCTACGCACATACATGTAAATGTGTGGATATATATTTGCATGTATATGCATATTTATGTGTGTATGTATATATATATATATATATATATATATATATATATATATATATATATAGAGAGAGAGAGAGAGAGAGAGAGAGAGAGAGAGAGAGTATTACACACACATATCTGCATCCACGCGCCCACACAGACACAGAGACTTACATGAACACCTCCACGTCATTAAACTTAAGTAGACTTGTCAATAAAACAAGCAGTACCAAAGCCAGACTATCACTTTTTTAAATTAAAGTATATTGACTGGCAAATTCTTTTGTGTGGTTTTACAGACTAGTGAGCCAGTAAATGTGCACTGAGCCCAAGGGTGGACGGATGTGCGAATGAATAAACTGGTGGGTGACTGTGTGCACGGATGAGTAAATGCATGCATGTTCCAGGAGTGCATAGATGGATAAATGTGCGAGTGGCAAATAGGGCAATTAAGGCCATCATTTGGCCAAGACATGTAGACAAAGCAAATGATATATGCCCCGGAACCGATCCACATTTGGCAACTCTGCCCCTGCGTCCCCCCCCACCCCACCCCCCCAAAAAAAAACTCCTATAGAAGGCGTCAGTGTACCTGAAAGAACAGTAGACCTCGCTACCTTGGTCCAACCAACACCACCAAATAGTTTGTGACGAACAAGCGCTCTCAACAGAGCCTCGTTACCACTAACCGAGCCTGCATCGCTGTCCCTGCCACCTCTGCTAAACCTCCACAGAAGGGAACACTGTCCGTCTCCCTACAGCCCTCACACAGCCTATTAATCCACTGGACCCACAGATCCCTTTACAGAACTTATGAATGCCCGTCATTTACGAAACTGATTTCAGTAAACAGTTCATGTTGGCTTATCCAAGCACATAGGAAAAACAAGTTTAATTTTTTAGGAAAGGGGCCCTTCAGTTTTCTGAGTTTTTTTAGGTAACGCACCTATACTAAAGCATAGTGCTGTTGAGAAAATGCATGAACAACTCAGAAACACCATATTAATCTGGGGTTCGGTAATTTAGGCTTCATAAATCTTTAAACTACCCCAAATTACGATTCATTTTCCCCTTATGCACAGTTAGAACAGTAATGTTCGCCTTGGCAAATCACTAAGCACAAATGTTTAGTAGTTGGAATAACATTTCAGATCCTACAAGTGTCAAGTCACTCCTTCCAGGTTCCCCGACACTGGGGAGTCGGCTATAATTAATACAAACAATTCCCCAAAATAGCCTTTGAATAGCAGAACATTTGGGGATCAACTCGTGCGCCTGCTTGTGCCTGCATGGCTTGTAGGGTGCAACTATTGCTCATTCTGGTCAAGGGCTTTCAGAGTAACCCGTTCCAGTTTTGTTTCACACACAGTATGACTAAATAAGAGCAGGAGCAGAAAAAGTTAGATCTTTCTCTATGGCATTAATGTTTATGAACATTTTTTGAGAACTATCCACCGCAAAATTAAATTACTTCAATACGGTCTCAAAGTGGGCTGTTTCGAAATTGAGCAGATAACAGAGCCTTCCCGTTCTGGGTGCTTTATATGTACATGGCCGTATTGTTTTAACATGTTATGTTATATTTACTTGTAAAGTGCACGATTCACACAAGGGTATTCTGGTGCTAATAAGATGGAGGGTGCTCTGGCCGTGCTCAGTGTCTAGGTAAAGATTCATGTCTTCAGTTTCTTGCAGAACTCAAAGCCTAAGGAGGTGGGACCTGATGTGTAGGGGGAGGTCGTTCCAGGCTTTAGGAGCGAGACAGGAGAAAGCGGGACCTCTGGCTTTGGCTTGAGTATGTAAGGGATGTGGGTGAGCAGGAGGCCGGCCGAGCAGAAGAAGCAGAGTTCTGTTTGCGAGGTTGGGGATTCGCGCTATGATTTTTCACAGAATTAACATGCAAATTTGTTGAGAGCTTCTATGAATCATGGGTAGATGCTGGTCTGTTTTCGCATCTATGGAGTAGTGCTTACATATCTATGACTTAAGATAAGGCAGCTGCGACTGCCTCTAAGAGGAGGTGCATTAACAGATGCCTCAAGTTACTTCAAGTAACTATAACTTGTGCCTTAAGGTAACTATAACCTACGCCCCAGCCATGCACAGTCTTATCATCTGTATGTCATTTCAGATGTTGCAGTCATGTTATTAATGATATTATAGATCATGTCATAAGTCATGTAATATATGTTGTAATTAACAATGCATAGCAAGGGAGCGATTTATAGTTACCTTGGGGCACGAGCTATTGTCACTTGAGATAAGTTAAACTGGTGAATTTCAGAGGTTTTGTTAGTTTATACTGTATGTTTTAACTGGTATTTTCACTTAATTATAACGTCCCTTTAACCTTTGGTCACACGGTTGCTGCAACCAACCCCTCGTAAGCAGCCAACCTGCGCAGATGGGGTTCATTGCAGGGCCTGGCCTACGTCTAACTCCCCGATGGCAGCCAACCCCACGCCGCACACCCTGCGGTAATGTGCAGCATGCAATTGGCCACATGCCAGGCCCTGCGCCCAACCCACCCCATTGCGCACAAACCATGCACAGCAGGATGGATGGATGTAGGGCTGGCGCACATGGCTGAATATAAGGGGTGCCATTTTAAGTAACAGGGTTACTGACTATGACAAAGGGTCAGAGCACCAAAATATAAAAAAGTGGGCCTATTGACTTTATGAAGGGGTCAGAATATCTGTATAAATCAAGGAGAGAGCAAGGAAGTTATGGGGAACGTCCCTATCCCCAGTTCAAATGTATGCAAAAACAATGTGGACGAACCCATTGTGAAGGAAATTGTCAGGACTCACTGTTATAATAAACAGTGCCAGGGAACCATTAGGTTTTGTTAAAAGACCCCCCGCACACCAACCTAGTTAGTGTCATGCTTCATCATTGGGGTCCCAACCGGGTGGCCGAGTGCCCCCCGGTTGTGCTGCGACGCCTGATTACAGCGGAGGTGGTGTGGTGTACTTGTGTGAAGTGGTGTAGTGAGGATTAAAAATATCTCTGGAAATCCTTGCCTAGTGTATTTATTAATGGCGGCCCAGGATACGGTTAAAATCAAATAGTGCAACTACTAGAGTGATTATACTCTTAGTTGTCTAAAAAGTGGTCTACATGTTTCAGCCCTAGATGAAAAATGAATGGGCTTTCGTCAGGACCGGGTGAAAAGTGCGTGGGTCGCAAAAATCGTGCCACGTGAAAGGTGAATATCCAACACACGCGCTAAGGTGTGTTGTAGTGATTTAGTGGTGTCGGTATACTTACGGACCCACTTTAAAAACCTGTGGAAAAAAGAAGACAAGACATATAATAGGAAAATGAGACATAAAATGTAATCTTTAGCGTGTTCCTTAGTGCCTGTATATTCGTCTCAGGTAAAAGGCACAACAGTGAGTCAATCTGTAGTCTCAGCCGAGTGGAAAAACATGCTGTTTCCACACTTGGTGCCCATATATCTCACGGCAGGTATACGGCTGTGACTAAAATGTAGCATGCTGGTAATCCTCGAAGGTGTCTCTATGACGCATTAGCATGATTGACTGGCATGCGGCATGCTGATGAGGTGCTATTAAGCAAGGGCTTAGAATAACCCTACGAGTACCCCAAGTTGCCTGGAATAATGAGGTACTAAAGTGCCTGGTGAACGGCATGCTAGTGGCCGTCGGTGCCGGCTTGTGGCTAGAGCATGTATGGCCACTGTGGGATGTAGATTTAAAATAGATTGCGTGCAGAATAGTGTAACAAAGAAAGGGAAATAGTTACACTAAATTATAGTGTGAGGCAGAGATTCAGGGTCCAGGAGGGGTTCCATCTGTAGTCACACTCTACGGGGTGGAAAGAGAGTGAAAAAGCGCCGTTAGCACCTGGTAAAACACAGCAGATCGCCGCAGTAGAATGATAGAGAAGGCGGCAGGGGAAACAGAAAAACCTTACTTCGTCAAGACGGCAAACCCGCTGAGACCTAATGTGGTCTCCCGTGATCCTGGCTGCTGGCGTGTCCCTGATTGCAGCCGGAATACATTTTGACCGTCTATGACGTAGGGGCGTTAGCGTGCAAATGCGTGGTGCCCGCGGTGGAAAAGGCTAGACCTGGGTACTGCGGGCAGCGCGGCGCATGCGTGAACGCCATGTTGTGCGTGGCAGTCAGAGGTCGGGAAAGAAACTAAGCCCGTGTCTTGGGAGCAGCGCGGCGCAAACGTGGGCGCCATACTAAGGGATATGAGCATAGTAAAGTAGTGTAAATGAGGGAGCCATATTAGAGATGGTGAGCTGCCCGCATGGATGTTGAGCATAGGAGTAGATGCTCTTATTAAGTGAATGTTGGTGCGGGCGCTATATCAAAATGGAACCTGGGCATTGGGGTCATAGGCACACTCGTGATGATAGGCTAGGTGGAATTCCTGGTGATATGTAGGATGGCCACATGGATATTGAGCACAGGAATGTTCACAAATACGTGATAAAGAGCTGTATTGAGTGAAACCGGGGCAGTGGAGCCACACGCACATACGTAATTGCAAAACAGAGAAGGGACTACTATACATGTTTCTCAGAAATAATGTGAGATCATGGTAGCCAGTTATTACAAGAATACTGTGGTAATGTGTGGGCACGATAAAGCTATCCAGAGCTGGGGAAGCCACTGTGCTACATACAGTTGAAATATAACAACAGGTGTTAGGCATATTAGGATGATTTTCTCAGGCAATTCCACGGGATGTTGTCGTTTAGGCCCGTCAGATGGCTGGACAGACGATAAATCCAGCATTGTTCCTTCTCCAGGAGGCGGCTCTGTATGTTGGAAATCTTCGGGTCGAGAGTTTCTATCACGACCCACCGCATGTCGTTGGTTGTGTGGCCTGCCTCTAGGAAATGGTTGGTTAACCGCGTGGTGTTTTTCTTGCATCGGATAGTGCTGCGGTGCTCACATATGGAGGTTTTTACTTTGCGGCTAGTCATGCCGATGTATGTGAGACCGCAGGGGCAAACAATGCGGTAAATGGCATTAGCAGTGTTACAGTTTGTGTGCTGTCTAATGTGCCATGTCTTGCCTGGTTCTAATTGTAGGCTTTTCGTGGTTTCCGTGATGTGACAAACGCTACAGTTCCCGCATGGGAAGTGACCAACAATGTTGTGGAGACCCCAAGCATTGTGAACTGTGTTAACTGGCTTGGAGGGTTGGGCAGGGCGCGTGGTTACCAGGGTGTCTTTAATGGATCTAGCCCTCCTGTATGAGAGTAAAGGTTTTTCCCACTTACGTTTGCCAGTGTGCAGTATCTTCCAGTTTTTCTTGATAATGTGGGAAACTTTGTTCGAAACAGAATTGAAGGTGACCACGCAGGTAAGAGGAATGGGCGTGTCTGTGCGTTGTGTTGTTTCTAACAGCCCTTCCCGGTTCTGATTGCGTGCGCGTTTGTTTGCCTTTTCTGTTAACTTTTTGGGGTAGCCTCGATGCTGTAGTTTGGCGCTCAGGGCATTGGCCGGATCCTTGAAGTCTTGCACTTCGCTGCAATTTCTACGCAGCCGGAGAAATTGTCCAAAAGGGAGGTTTTCACGTAGTGTTTTTGGGTGAAAACTGGTGTGATGTAATAGAGAGTTTCGGGCTGTAGGCTTCAAGTGTGTTTTGCTTTTAAGCCTTCCCTCGGTTGCTTGCATCTCCAGGTCTAGGAAAATCATGTAGTGCCTGTCAATGGTATGTGTGAACTTCAGATTCGGGTCGCGGTCGTTTATCCATTGACAGAAGGTTTTTAGGGACTGGTCGTCTGTCCCCTTCCCAGATCAGAAGGATATCGTCTATATACCGCTTGTAAAATTTGATCTGGGGAACTTGTGGCGTGTCATGGTTAAACAGGTAGGTCATCTCAAAGTTGTAAACATAGAGTCCTGCCATACTTGGGGCAAATACGCTTCCCATGGAAGTTCCATACTTTTGCAGATAGATATCTCCTTCAAATTCGAAATAGTTGTCTTTAAGTGCCAATGTTGCACATTCCAGTATGAATTTTTTGGGTGTGTGGTAGTTCCAAGTGGTGTTGTCCAGTGCCAGTTCTAATACCCTAAGGGTGTCATCTTGTGGCAGGCTAGTATAAAGACTCTCAACGTCTAGGCTTACTAGAAATGAGGTCTCAGGGTTATAGGGGTCAGAATATCAACATAACAAATCACTTGCATCGTCTTTGTCAGAAAATGACCAATAATTATAATGAAATACACATTTCATTGATTCACAGTTCGATGCACAAGTTACTAACTTGTGTAACGATATATCTGTAAGAGACAGTAGTTAGTGACAGATTCCTTACCTTAGAATATCCCCAGGCGTAAGGCTGGATCCGGAAAGTTTTTGCGTAGCAGTACTCTTGCGCGTCGGTAGGCGGCGTCGTGCGGCTCCGCGTCCGTCGTCGGCGTCGTGATCGCCGGGATGACGTCGCGGGCAGTACTTAGATGCCGCCCCTGCGCGCAGACGTCAGTTCTGTACACGACTTTCCGCGCCAGGAACGCAGAGCCATGCAAGAAGCTGACATAGGTGTCTGAAAAATACTAGGGCCCTGAAAGGGATGTCCTTAACCCTAGAAATCAGTTCGCAGAACGGGGAGGATGGGTGGGGCGGTAAGGAATCTGTCACTAACTACTGTCTCTTACAGATATATCGTTACACAAGTTAGTAACTTGTGCATCTGAAAGAGACACGTTAGTGACAGATTCCTTACCTTAGAATAGATACCCCAGCAATACCAACCCCGGTGGTGGGTCTGCGAACAAAGATCAGACAAGGAAGTCCCGGAGGACAGAACGGCCAAAGAAGCCGTCCCTCCGGACCTGGCTGTCAAGGCAGTAATGCTTTGTAAATGTGTGCAGCGAGGCCCACGTAGCTGCCTGACAGATATCCTGCAGCGGAACACCGCGGCCTAAAGCCGTGGTAGCAGCCGTTGCCCTGGTGGAATGGGCACGCAGCCGAACAGGAGGCTCCTTCTTAGCCAAAGAATAGCAGGCTTTGATACACAAGGTTACCCAGCGGGAGATGGTTCTCTTGTGCACCGCCCAACCTTTTTTGGCGCCCACGTAGCCAACAAAGAGCTGGTCATCCACCCAGAAGTGTTGTGTGCGGTTGATATAAAAGGAAAGCGCACGTTTTGGGTCCAGACGGTGGAGCCTCTCTTCCTCTCTGGAAGGATGCGGAGGCGGAAAGAAGGTGGGCAAAGTGATGGTCTGCCCAATGTGGAAGGCAGTAACCACCTTTGGCAAGAAGGACGGACGCGTCCTAAGAACAACCTTGTCTGGATGGACAGACAGAAAGGGAGGTTTGCATGATAGAGCCTGGAGCTCACTCACCCGCCGAGCAGAGGTGATGGCCACCAGAAAGGCTGTCTTCAGAGTCAGAAGACGAAGAGGACAGTTATGTAGAGGCTCAAAGGGAGCGCACATGAGAAAGGTAAGAACCAAGTTCAAGTCCCACTGAGGCATCACAAACGGAACAGGAGGGAAGAGGTGTGTAATGCCTTTTAGAAACCTGTTAACAGGGGACTTGAAAAGGGAGGGCTGATCAGGAAGCCTGAGATGGCACAAAGATAGCCCTTGATGGTACCCAGGGCAGAACCCTGTTGGGCCAGGGAAAGAAGGAACAGAAGAACCTCAGAAAGAGGGGCAGAGAGGAGATTCACAGCCTTTGCTGTGCACCATGCCACAAACTTGTTCCACCTGCAGGCGTATACCACCTTAGTGGAGGGACGCCTGGCTGCCAGAATTACATCACAAACTTCGGGAGGCAAGTCGAAAGGAATCAACTGCCGCCGCTCGAATCTCCCACGCAAGCAGGTGGAGGCTAGACAGGTTCGGGTGGAGGACCGTCCCCTGCTGCTGCGACAGAAGATCCTCCCGAAGAGGCAGACGGATCGGGGATCGACGCTCATACTGAGTAGCTCGGGATACCAAACTCTTCGAGCCCAGTCCGGAGCCACAAGGATGACTTGGGCCCGGTCGCGCCGAATCTTCTTCAACACTCTGGGTAGAAGTGGTATAGGCGGAAAGGCGTACAACAGACCGCAACTCCACTCGCGACGAAAAGCGTAGCCGAGCGAGTGCCGCCTTGGAAATTCCAACGCGCAGAACTGATGACATTGCGCGTTCTCGTCGGTGGCGAATAGATCTAACCAAGGCTCTCCCCACTGCAGAAAGAGTCCTTGCGCCACTTCCGAGTGAAGATGCCATTTGTGATCCATCAAGCACCTGCGGCTGAGTTCGTCCGCCCTGGCGTTCAGGGAACCTGCCAGGTGTTGAACCATCAGGAACATGCCCTGATGTTCCAGCCATGTCCAGAGGCGCAGAGCCTCCTGACAGAGGGTCCACGACCCCACCCCGCCTTGTTTGTTGCAGTACCACATGGTGGTTTTGTCTGTGAACACCTGCACTACCTTCCCTTTGACAGAGGGAAGGAATGCTTTGAGTGCAAGTCGGATCGCCAGGAGCTCCAGAAGGTTGATATGGAGCCGGGACTCCGCCGGAGACCAGAGGCCTCTGATCTCCGCCTCTCCCATGTGACCGCCCCATCCCAGAAGGGACGCGTCCGTCACAACTGTGTGCTCTGGCTGGGGAAGGGAGAGGGATCTGCCCATGACCCATTGCCGGTTCGAGAGCCACCACTGCAACTGTTCGGCAGTCCCCTCCGAGATCTGGACGTGATCGTACAGGTTGCCCTGGTGCTGCGCCCACTGGAACTTCAGGTCCCACTGCAGAGCCCGCATATGCCATCTGGCATGATCGACCAGCAGGATGCAGGAGGCCATGAGGCCCAGCAGCCTCAGGGTCATCCGTACCGAAACCCAGGATAAAGGCTGAAAGATCGGAATCATAGCCTGAATATCCCGGACTCGCCGTTCGGGAGGATAGGCCCGAAACTGCGTCGTGTCCAGAACTGCTCCGATGAAAAGGAGCTGTGGAGAAGGAATCAGATGCGACTTCGGCACATTGATGGAGAACCCCAGCGAGTGCAGGAGTTCGGCCGTAGTCTGGAGGTGGGAGACGACTGCCTGGGACGAGCCCGCCTTCAGCAGCCAGTCGTCAAGGTAGGGGAAGACTGGAACCCCTGCCCGGCGCAGATGAGCTGCGACCACCGCCATCACTTTCGTGAACACCCGAGGGGCACTTGTAAGGCCAAAGGGGAGCACGGTGAACTGAAAATGCTCGCGGCCTACCGTGAACCGCAGGTAACGCCGATGGGCCGGCAGGACGGGGATGTGAAAATAAGCGTCCTGCAAGTCCAACGCTACCAACCAGTCTCCAGGGTCGAGGGCAGTCAAGACCTGAGCTAGGGTGAGCATCTTGAACTTCTCCTTCCGGAGGAAGCGATTGACGTTCTGGAGGTCTAAGATAGGACGCATGTCCTCCTTGTCCCTTTTGGGCACCAGAAAGTAGTGGGAGTAGCAACCACGTCCTACTTCTGGGGTCGGAACATGCTCGATGGCCCTCTTGGCCAAGAGGGCCGTGACTTCCTTCTGCAGAAGCACCAAGTGATCCCCTGACATGCGGTGGAATTGAGGTGGCATGGCTGGGGGGTGGTCTCGAAGGGGAGGGAGTAGCCCCTTCGGACAATGTCCAAGACCCACCTGTCCGAGGTGATGGCACGCCAGTGGTGAAGGTGATGGCGGACCCTGCCCCTACTGGCGTGGTGTGCACCTGAAAGGAAGGACTAGGAGGGCTTGGAAGCCGCTGGACGGGGCGGAGTTGGTGGCCTGACCCGCACGCTGGTTGCCCGAACCGCCATGGCGGTAGCCACGTCCTCGGCCACGCGAAGACGCTTGCTGCGCGGGCCGGTGGCTGGGCAGCGGACGTGACTGGGCGCCCCTTCCGTGGCCACGAAGGGGCGAAAAGCAGAGGTTAGCGGAGGGCGCACAACAGAAAGGCCCAGGGACTTGGCAGTATCCCGTGAGTCCTTAAACGCTCCAGCGCATGGTCTGCTTTGGAACCAAAAAGACCGACTCCATCAAAGGGCATGTCCATGAGTGTATTCTGGACATTACCCGAGAAACCAGTTGTTCTCAGCCAGGCGTGGCGACGCAGCGCCACCGTCGTTGCAAGCGATCTGCCCAGCGAGTCGGCGGTATCAAGGCCACAACGTATGGTGTACTCTGCCGCATCCCTACCTTCCGCAATGGTGCGGGTAAGCAGTGTCTGGACCTCCTCAGAACACTGGGGCAAAACGCCGCCACCGAATCCCACAGAGAGTGGGAATATCGGCCCAAAAGGCAAGCGGTGTTGCCGGACCGCAAGCCAGCACTGGAGGAAGAAAAGGCCTTCTTCCCAAATTGGTCCAGGCGTTTGGATTCCCTATCCGGAGGGCGGTAGGGAAGGCGGTTTGGGAGGCAGAGGCTTGGACAACCAAGCTCTCGGGGTGGGATGTTGAGAGAGAAACAAGTGGTCGCCCGGAGCAGGGTGATGGCGTCGGGCCACGTTCCTATCCACAGGAGCCCCTGTGGTGGGCTTGGACCAGGTGCCCAAAAGAACGTCAGACAGTGCATCATTAAACGGCAGCAATGGCTCCGAGGAGGTAGCTGCCGGCTGAAGCACTTCCGTCAGGAGGTTAGTCCTGACAGCCACAGTAGGCAATTGGAGGTGCAAGGCTCCAGCTGCTCTACGCAACACTGTTGCGAAATTTGCTCCCTCCTCCGTAGCCACGGAAGGAGGAGACAGCATGCCAGAGTCAGGAGAAGTGTCCAGACCACTGGCATCCCCAAGTTCCTCTGCCCAGTCCTGATCATACTCACACTGCTGTGTGAGAGGGTCTTCCGACCCCTCCCAGCTCTCCAGGTCCTCCTCTGGCTCAAAATATGGAGGAGGAGGGACATCTGGGACCCAAGGTCTCATCGGCGCCTGAGCCGGCGTCGAGCGAGCGTCGGTCCGGCTCCATGTCCGGAACCGGAGAGAACCGGGAACGACGCCGCCCGGAGCCCCGGGCGGCGCCAGGAACGGCACCGGGGACATCGGCGCCGGCGGAGGCGTGGTTAGGTCAACCGGCGTCGATCGGGGTTGCGGTACCACCGGAGCCAAGGCCGGGATCAAGGCTGGCGGGACGGGCGATGCCGGGACCGGAGTCGTCGGCGACGCCGGAGCAACCCCATCAGGGCCCGAAGGCGCACCGGAGGGACCTTGAGGCCCGAAGAGGCGGGCCATGGCCGACAGGAATTCCTGTATTTGGGCCGGAGTCGCCCCCGAACCCGGAAAGGACGGGTAATGCGGGGGCGGCTCCACAGGCACGTCCGGGGCGGCGGGGACGGTGCCGACAGGGGCCTCAGCCGAGTCGCGAGACCGGCGAGGCGAAGTCTTAGAGCGATGATGCTTCTTAGACTTTTTGTGCTTTGACTTACCCGAGGAGTGCGAAGACTTGGACTCAGACGACCGCCGGACCTCGAGGAGCTTTCGAGACCGCTCTCGCAAAGCCTTCGGGTGTAAGGCCCGGCAGTCAGGGCACGACTTCGTGTCGTCGTCTCGGCCGAGACAGTAGAGACACTCTAAGTGCGGGTCTGTGATCGACATCATTCGACCACAGACGTCGCATGGCTTGAAGCCGGGCATCCCTCCCGACACCTAGGAGTCGAGATGACTCGAAAAGCAACAGTGAAAAAATCACCCAAAATTTAGTCAAAAATTGACTAGGGCACTGCTCTTCCCGGATCTGCGCTTACTGGCGCGGAAAAAGAAGAACTGACGTCAGTGCGCAGGGGCGGCGTGTCTAAGTACTGCCCGCGACGTCATCCCGGCGATCACGACGCCGACGACGGACGCGGAGCCGCACGACGCCGCCTACCGACGCGCAAGGGTACTGCTACGCAAAAACTTTCCGGATCCAGCCTGACGCCTGGGGATATTCTAAGGTAAGGAATCTGTCACTAACGTGTCTCTTTCAGATGTTTAAAAATAGTGATCATAAAAAAAAAAATAAAGCTCTCTAGATATCATGGATTGACTGAGGAGACTTTTTTTTTTTTAAATGTCGCTGGGGGCTGCTGCACTCCTTGCTGCCCCTACCACATTACCAAAATGTTTGGTGGTAGCCCTGCCTCTTCTACGAGCACCACAAGCATGAAAATATATTGTGTTAAAATGCACCAGGGCATTGTTCTTGTAAGGGGCATTGACTAATTATTAAGCGTTTCCTTCGGCTCATTTATTATTATTTTTAAAATATATTTTGGGTGCTCTCCTAGGGCACCCAAATGGTTATTTTTTGTTGGCGGCTGCGGGGGAGCACCCTTGGGCTCCCCGCTGACGCGCCTGCTCCCCTGCCGGTACTCATCCTGAGTGCCGGCATAAGCTGGCGATTGTTTTATTTTTACATGGCACCCAGGGACTCCATTCCCTGGGGCCTTAGCCTTTTTTTAAGGGGAGGAGGGCACACAATGTCCCTGCCCAAGCCTCTACGGGCCCCGGGGACCCCATCACCCAGGGCCACATCCTCTTTTATGGAGAGGTTCACCCGGATCCGCTCCCCAAGCCTTTACAGGCCCTGGAGACCCCATCACCAGGAGAAATTGGCTTATTTAGGGGGAGGGGGCACGTGGCCTTCCTCCCCCAGCCTTTACAGGCCCTGGGGATGGCTTTTTTTTTTTTTTTTTTTAACGGGGAGAGGAACGCAGCGCCTACTACCCAAGCCTCAACAGGCACCCCTCCCCGAGCGGTTACAGGACCCGGGGACCCCATCTGCCAGTGCCTAATGCGAGTGCCCACCCAGCGCTCCCACAACAAACAATGTTGAGGGCTGCAGGAAAGCCCCACAGCCCCCTCCATGCTTCCATCCTGGGTGCGAGAGCAGACATTGCTTTTTTTTCTGTTCCCACCCGGCGGGAACAATCTCTTTCCCTGCCAGCAAAAGCGTTGGCAGGGGAAAAATAATGTAAGCTCCCACATGGCGGGGGCATTTTCTCTGCTCCCCGTGCTCTTGCGAGCAGGGAAACTGTGTCCCAGGAGTGGGCTGCCAAGGACACAGCAATGAGCAAGAAGCTCTGGGAGTGGGGCTGCATCCCCACTCCCTTTTAAATATGTGTCGGACCTACAAAAAGGGGTCCTTGGGACCTCGGAAAGGCCTGGGGAGGGGGATGCGCCCAATCCGCTTAAAAAGAACTGGTCTTGGGGGATGGGATCCACTGGGCCTTATGAGGCATGGGGAGCGGAGCCACACACTCCCATCCCCACGGAATAACATGGCAGATCCTGAGGGATGGGGCCCATGGGCCTGAACTCAGCTTAGGGACGGGGGTCCCACTCACACCCCACCCCAAATATTTACTTTCATTGTTTCCCGGGCCCTGACATTCCCAGGGGGACATTCTAATTTAAAAATCAAAGGTTCCTGCCATTTTGTGGGTTTTTACTCTTTTTTTTTTTAACCATGTAATTGTGGGAAACAAAAATTCAATTTTAACCCGAGGAGTGGTCAAAAGGGACCCTTCCACAAAGGCTAGGGGGGCAGGGTATGCCTACCAAACCCTAATATTTTTTCTTTAGAGCACATTCAGGACAGAAGACTAAGTCCCCAAGTCTTGTAATGTCCGGCACACCATTTGTTTTCATGCTGCGGCCAGCCAATCAGAGTGCTCACTCATATGGGAGGGAGGTGGCCAAAGGAGAAAATAAACTCTCGACCAATCAGAATGCCCTATTTTCTTTTTAAGTTTTGTTAGCTGGACTTATGTGAGAGTCCCACAAACCCAACCGTCCAGAATACAAATATTTTTTAACCCTAATTTCTCAAAAACTACTTAACGGATTTAGACCACGTCACAAAAAGCATCCCTTCTGAATCAATATCTAGCTTTTTGCTGAATTTGGTGTAATTTTGTTCAGCTGTTTTTGCTGTCGCGCTTTCCAAAAATCCCTGTGGTAATTGCATGTTCATTTTGCGTTTTGGGACCCCCTCTTTTTTCTCGGCTCCCACTAGACAGATCAACCCAAAACTTTCCAGGAAGAAGCTAAGCAAACAAGCATTGGCAAAGCCAAAAGGTCTTGCCTTTTCGACCAAATGGCTTGCCAATGTTTTTTGCCGATGGTCTGAAGTACCGGCAAAAATAAAAAAATAACCTGAAAAAGAGGGTGATGAGTGCACCAATGCATGTCTACACATCATAACACTATGGTGGCCAAGAAGGATGACATACGTATGTTTGCAACGCCATGCATCCACAACTATACAGCATGAAATGGCCGCTGTTTTAATTATTGTTATATTTACCATTGCAAGATGGTGGTCTCCACTTGGGAGGGTAGGTAAATAAAAAAAAATTATATAAAGTAAAGGTTTGAAAATGTGCACAAAAATGCTGTTGAAAACAGAGAGACCCAACCAGCAAATGAGAGCTGTCAGGCCATGCAAAAAAAAAAAAAAAAAGATAACTTTTTTTAAAAGTACTGTGACAGGAGGAGTGGAGTTGCGTATCATGGAGTGGAGTAGAGTGAGGGGTAGAGTGGAGTAAAGTGTCATAGAGCAGAGTGTCGTAGAGCAGAGTGTCGTAGAGCAGAGTGTCATAGAGCAGAGTGTCATAGAGCAGAGTGTCATAGAGCAGAGTGTCATAGAGCAGAGTGTCATAGAGCAGAGTGTCAGAGTGGTGCAGAGTAGAGTGTCGTGGAGTAGAGTCGCAGAGTGGCGTAGAGTGCAGTAGGGTCGTGAAGAGGCAGTAAAGTTGAGTGGAGTAAAGTACAGTGTCAGAGTGGTGTGGTTTGGAGTGGAGGGAAGTAGGGGAGAGTGGAGTAAATTGTCAAAGTGGAATGGTGTAGCGTGGAGTGGCAGAGTGGATTAAAGTGTTGTGTAGTGTCTTAGAGCGGAGCATCGTAGAGCAAAGCGTAGTAGAGTGGAGCATCACAGAGTGGAACATCACAGAGTGGAGTGTCAGGGAGTGGCCTAGAGTGTGGTGGAGTGGAGTGTGAAGGAGTGGAGTGTGATGGAGTGGAGCGTTGTATCAGAGTGGAGTGGCACAGAGTGGCTTATGTATGGTGATTTAGTGCACTGCCATTTTAGACAATACAATTAAAATGACTATTACATTTGCACATTCAATTTGACTGTATTGAGTGGAAACTGCATCACCTAGTGTACTGATTTGTTTTGATCGTAAAATAAATTGTTTCCACCACACTTCAGAATTACAAAACAAATGTGCTTGCCCAATTCTGACATATTCTGAAATATTTGCACAGTTCATTAACATTTAAATTTTGTTGTGTGCTAGAAAAAAAACTTTTCTTTACTGGTACTCAGCAAGATTGCCACATAAACCTGCTCACTTTGAAGTCAGAGAAAGAAAAGTAAACACCAAGCTGCATGGAAGACAGACCCTAGCATTTGACGTCTGTCTATGAACGCATAGTTAATGTGAAAAGATGAGAACAAAATGTAATGGCCTTTTTACAGAAAGCGACCATTTGTGGAAGAACACAAGGAGAGATGGTGAATAGGCTTTGCTCCACAGGAGGGACAAAGACATGCTGGACAACCTAGAACAAATAAAGCCAGCAATCAGAAAGCCAGAAAATGTGAGTTAAAAAACACAAAGTCAAAGGTAAGCAGGGGGTGGAATACATTCCCAGGGAAGCTTTCAGAATGCCCAGAAGAAGTTTTCTCACATCCAGACAGCTGTGCTGACTGGTAGGCTTTGACCTAAAAAGAGCACTTTTTTGGAAAGTTTTGTCAAAAGGCGCCACACTCATTAACAAACTAAAAAAGCCATTTCCTATGGAAACAACATCCTAACTATAGCTATCCTGTGGTGAACGCCACTAGGTAAAAACAAATAAATAATAATTATTAATATTATTATTATTATTTTACCTACTGGCAGTGTGCTTCCCATGTTAATTCCCATAGAGATTTTAGACACTAATGCAGCCTGAACTGCTGGATGGAATTACACCAGATTTGGCAAAAAAGTACCTCTTGGTCCAGAAAGCATGTTTTTTGTTATTTGCTGTAAATCTGTTCAGTAGTTTGAGATATTAAAGAAAATCCAAATTTATATATCTGGGCGGAGCCTAAGCACAGATCTCATGGTGATATTAGGGGAGAGGATGTGGTCTAAATGGCAAGAGCGGTCGATCTTGAAGCTGGGGAACTGGGTTTGAGTCTCGACAGGGACGCTTAACATCCTGTGATTCTGGGTAAATCACGTAATCTCCCCTTCCCTAACAGAAATGAATGTGTCCGTCTGTAACGCAACTGGTGCTCATGTAAAGTGCTCTCATACCTTCAGGTCAAGTTCGCGCTATATAAAACTCAGAAGAAAAAATAAATTTGATTGCCTGTCAGCACATCAACCAGGAAGTGCTGGCAGCCATCTTGGGACAAATATACATCATAGCACCCCATTGAAATGCACTGTAGTGAATGGCAGGTTTTGAGGGTCACAAAAAGGAGAACATATAAAAGGGTGATAACAGATTTTAGCTACAATATAAATCATTTGCTGATGGCACCATACACATTTTAGGAATTGTTGTGTGTTCTAAGGTGATTTTACCCTGTGAAAAAGCCATCAGCTGGGATTTCATTAATCATGTTTGAGAGAACACTGTCTTCTCTTGATTTTCTTATAGAGGTTATGAAAGGTGCTCCAGAAGATAAAATGAGAGCATATTTTCTGTAAATTCACACTATCTTTCTCAGCAATATGAGAATGAAGTCTGACATTCTAGGTAGATCATGTACTTCCAACAGAAGCAGCCTGTCAGCTGATTCCCATGTGTTCGACTGTAGCCTCCCAGAGTGTTCTAAAGAACAACTAGAGCGCTAACAGTCTTACCTATGACAAAAGTATGGCACACCTGAAGCCGTCTTGATTGAATCAAACTTGGGGAGAGGAGTTAGCCTAACGGCTAGGGCGGTTGACCTCGAATCTGGGGAACTGTGTTCGAGTCTCGGCAATGACGCTGAACATCCTGTGATTCTGGACAAATCACTTAATCTCCCCGTGCCAAACAAAAAAATTGAATGTGTCCTCGTGTAACGCAACTGGTGCTATGTAAAGCGCTCTGATACCCGATACCTTCGGGTCAAGTTCGCGCTATATAAAACTCCGTAAAAAAAACAAAAACCTGTAAAACCTAAAACATTTAATTTAGAAAGGATCAGAACGAGGGGGGTTCCTTTTGCAATAGAAATTATGGTTAGTGCTGTAGAAAGAAAACTTAGGACACGTTTTAAGTGAGTTCTCAAATATCTTCCTCTTCTATTTCATTAAAACATTCTGACATACAGACTGAAACATGCACTTTCAACACCTGCAGCAGACTGCCAGTTAACTCCCTGGTGATCAACAGCTTTACTAGAGTGTTCTAATGAGCAACTAGAGTGCTAACATTCTGAATTTATGGCAAAAGTGTGGTACAACTGAACGCCATCTTGATGCAATCGAAGTGGAAAACTGAAAGCATTTTATACTAAGGATACTGCAGTAAATGAGGAAGCTTCATAACAAATAAGTCTCCCAAGATGGCCACCAGAGAAAAAAAGAGCCAAAATGTAGCACTATTAATCACCCAAATGTAGCACACGCATACCCAATGAAAGAAGTGTGTGGAACACTTATTTGTTTGTAGTTTTATATAGCGCAGATTTGACCCAAAGGTATTGGAGTGCTTTACATGAGCATCAGTTACATTACACAAGGGCACATTCATTTTGGTTTTAGGTATGGGGAGATTAAGTGATTTGCCCAGAATCACAGGATGTAGAAATGACACTGAAATTTGAAACTGGTTCCCCAGTTGCAAAGTCTGCAGCACCGGCCACAACACCACATCCTCTGTGCAACACATAATCAAGTGATCAACTGGATAAAAAACACAAAGATAGCAAAATATTTAAAGTGCTTTGTCGCTATTTGAGAACGCAGAAAATATGTCCTCATTTTAGTTTTTAGAGCACTAACCATAATTTCTATGGGAATAAGATTTTCTGACTTTTATAATTTCTGAAGGAAATGCTTTAGGTATTACAGTTTTAATTACATCAAGATGACGTCAGGCGTGCCACAGTTTTGTAATAAATATAGAATGTTAGCAATCTAGTTGCTCGTTAGAACACTGTGGGGAGGCAGAGGTCAGGGGCACAGACTCAGATAATTGAGGGCAGGGACAAGGGTGCAGAGGCAACAAGCTGACAATGCTGGGCAGGCGGGAGGGGCAGTGCCAGCACAACAGACCATGGAGGGCAGAGGAAAAGGGGGCAGAGGTAACAAACCAACTATGCAGGACAGGCAAGAGTGGTTGTGGCAATATAACAGACAATTGAGGGCAGAAGGAAGAGGCAGTACAACCATACATGCCAAAAGACCCTATTCAGGCAAGAGACTTCTGATGTTTTTAAGACCAAAGGGGCTTTATTTTATCTGTCTCCTGCCTAAAATCATTTCAATGTAAGCTAATGGGGAAAATCAACTCCCCAGGTTTTTTTTCAAAATCTATGGTACATCCGGATCACAGAGGGCAGGAGGAACGGGGTAGGGACATGGGCTCATAACAGAAGGCAGGAGGAAGAAGGCCAGGGGCACCAAACTGACCTTACGGGGCAGGCGTCAGGGCCTGCAGCAGCACAATACACTACACAGGGCAAGCGAGACGGAAGTACAGCACAACGGACCATGGAAGGAAATAGGGAGGGGACAGGGCCATGCACATGGACAACAGAGCAGAGTGGAAAGAGGCAAGGGCAGCAATCTGACCACACAGAACAGACAGGAGGGACAGTTACAGCATAACGGACCATGAAGGGCAGGAGGGAGGGCACAGGCATGACAACGGACCAGACAAGGCAGTAGGGCGTGGATGGGGACCTGCACATGGAAAATGGAGGGCAGGAGAAGCAAGATGACCACAGAGGGCAAGCGTGATGGCCAATGGAAGCACAACACACCATGAATAGCAACAGTAAGACTATAATGGCATACACACAGACAATGAAGAGAAGGTGGGAAGGGGTCAGGGGCAGCAAGCTGACCACACAGGCACGTGGGAGGGGCTGTGGCAGCACAGAAGACCATACATGGCAAGCGGGAGGGTTATTGGCAGCACAACGGCCATTGTGGGCAAGAGGGAGGTGGCAGTGGCATGCCCAAAGGACCACGGAGGACAGAAGGGAGGGGTAGAGGCTGGACAAAGACAAGAGAGGGCAAGGGAAGGGGCTTCACAACAGACCAGTAGGGCAGGCAGGAGGAGCAGTTGCAGCACAACAGAGCATGGAGGACAGCATGGAGGGCAGAAGGGAGTGGCAGCAAAATGGACCATGGAGGACAGGAGGGAGGGGATAGGAGCATGGTACCTGTAGTGCCTGATGTATTCCCTCAGTGGGGTGCTGTGCGCTGCCACCATAACATCAGTGAAAGCCTCAGTGGGTTTGCGGAAAATGTCACTGCAACCAGGCTGCTCCGTAAAACTTCAGGTACGACCTCCTGTCCTGATGAAAACCTTATGGCATTTACGGACCGCTGCTGCGCGGCGGGGCTCAATCCACGACTGGGTCAGCCGTAATTTAAATTCCACCAACAAAAGTTACCCCTTTGGATGAGCCAAACACACAGGTAGGTAAAGTTCTTCGTGTTTAATTCAGGAAGATGCAACATGGAAAGTGAACATTTCGCAACAATTCAGATGCCGACGCGTTTGGCAGCAGCGGTCCGTAAATGATGCCATAAGGTTTTCATCAGGACAGGAGGTCGTGCCGGAAGTTTTACGGAGCAGCCTGGTTGCAGTGACATTTTCCGCAAACCCACTGGGGCTTTCACTGATGTTATGGTGGCAGCGCACAGCACCCCACTGAGGGAATACATCAGGCACTACAGGTACCATCAGGCTTTGCCAGTAGCCACTGGGCGGGTACCTTGAACTTAAAAGAACGTGCCCGACATGCTCTGCGGTTGTTCTAATCATCATGCCTGTGAAGAAATGAGTTTGATCACGAAACGCGTCGGCATCTGAATTGTTGCGAAATGTTCACTTTCCATGTTGCAGCTTCCTGAATTAAACACGAAGAACTTTACCTACCTGTGTGTTTGGCTCATCCAAAGGGGTAACTTTTGTTGGTGGAATATATATATATATATATTTGTATATTCACTGAAAACACCAACGGTTACAGGGACATTATAGTTATGAAGTAGAATTTAAAAAAACCTTAGAAATTCACTGAAAAAAACAGACTACAGGGACATTTTTGTTAGGAAATAGAATTTTTTTTAAATTTTGAAATTCTCTGAAAAATCAGACGTTACAGGGATGCTATAGTTAGGAAATACAATTTAAAAAACCTTAGAAATTCACTGAAAAAAGGAAAACGTTACTTACCCAGTAAGCATCGGTTCTTGGCATGTAGAGCTGTAGATTCACATGCTTTGCATACTCCTGTCATCTAGTGTTGGGTCTGGATGTCAGCAAGTTGTTTTTCTTTGAAAAAGTCTTTCCACTCATGAGGTAGGTGACTCCTCCTTTCAGTGATAGTGCGCATGGGCATTGACTCCATTGTTAGATTGTTTTCCCGCAGACGGTGAGAATGGAGTGAGTAAAGGTAGAATAGAGATGTCCATGCGTATGTATGTACAATAAGAAAGAACTGAAACAGGTATAGATACCCGGGGAGGCGGGTGGGGGCATGTGAATCTACAGCTCTACATGCCAAGAACAGATGCTTATTGGGTAAGTAACATTTTCTGTTCGAGGCATGTGAGCTGTAGATCACATGCTTTGCATAGACAAAACAGCAGTAATCTCCCAAAGCGGTGGCTAACCTGTAGCTGTTGCAGTTGTTTGAAAAAGTGTTTTAAATACTGCCTGACCTACATTAGCTTGTTGCCTCGCTAACACATCTACACAATAGTGTTTGGTGAATGTGTACGGTGTAGACCATGTTGCTGCCTGTTAGAAACGGGGTAGCGTGGTGCGGAGCGGGTAGGCTAAACTCCGAAGGATTGTGTAAAGCATCTGCGCAGCACACACTCACAGGCGACACACTAGGCACACTACAAAAGAGACTCCACACCAGGTTGCATGAAAATAACTTGTGAATTATGCAGAAGACGTCAGTAGGCAATCACAGTTGCAAAAGCGCTGTGCCAACTGGCACCAGGTAGTCATTTACAGGGGGATTATTTACAAGGCAGGGCCAATCGGGCCGCTGCCAGAACCATCACAACAGTACCCAAAGATAAATGGAAGTCAGTAGGAATACAGGTGTAACAGCTAGTGCCTCCTGGCTACATTATGCACTTGGCACCGTCAGGGGCATTAGGCCTAAGCATAGCCCATCATGACATGACAGGCAAACTTGCATGAGGCATCTCAATATGCATAAGAACACATTAGGCGCAACAGTTAGGCATGGAACCGTAGGAGATACTCTCATCAGGTGTAGACCACTTTAGGCGGGGCATAAGCCACCTCAGCTCAGGTACAGCACCGAATACAGGACACCAGCACTGCACGCACTAGGGGATAAAAACATTCGGCATCCACCTTAGGCATATAGACGCGTTAAGCATCCGTTGCATTGAGCATCAATCACAATCCTCTCATTAGGCCGGAATCAGGAGTCACCCGACAGCATGAAAACATGACCACCCCATTAGGTATAAGAGCATTAGGGGAAAAACATTATCATGAACCACAGGCCCACTATGCATAAGAACATTTGTATAAATCACATTGGCCTAAATCAGAACAGGCATAAGCACATTAGCATGTGGCACCTCTTTCGCAGGAACACAATAGGCATAAACCTCATTAGCAGCATGAGGCATAGCACGTGATGCGGAACACCAACCCGATAAGCGTTAGGGGAAAGACATTGGACATTAGCCTTAGCATAGATGTATCAGGCATGGGGCACATTAGCATGGCCGAAATCCTGTTGGCCTAAACCCAGAACAACCTAGTCTGCCATTAAGCACAGGCACATGGGCATGAAGTGTAAAACATACCATGCATAACATCAGCACCTTGTTGGCATAAACGACATTAGCAGGGGCATAACAACATGAGCATGAAGGCAGCTTCAGTAGGCCGAAATCCAACAGCATCACCACATTAGAATGGGGCATAAAACATTAACAGCAATGCAGAGATTGGGGAAAAGCTGCACACCTTATAAATGCCCTCAACATGGCAGGTTAGCCTTTGGCGCCACCTCGCCTGGGGAGCCCCCACTGGGACTCTAGGTCAAAACAATGCCCCACGTTGCAACTGCCCACTGTCCAGCGGGGCAGTTGTGAAAAGTAACGTTCAGTCCTGGGGAAGATGGAGCCCCTCTTCCGAGACTCGAAGATTAAAGATGCCCCCCTGTTGTGCAGCCGCCCGCTCTTCTGCGGCGCAGCTGTGATGAGCATCCAGAAGAATTGGCCCACTGTGTCCGGGGAGCCCCACTCTGGGACTCTAAGGAAATAGACTTGGCCCCGGGGGCGGGCACCGATAATGTGCCCCGACACTTCCCCCAATCACCATGCAGCCGAGCCCCACTCACCGGGCTCCTGTCTGCCGGCTCCAGTCTCTCTCAGCAGGTGGGCTCTCTCCAGCCATGGGAGCCCCGCCGAACAGATCTGGGCCTCTCCTTGCTTCTGCGGCGGTACTCCGAGCCTCTCCTCCCCTGGAGAGGCTCCGGCGGCAGCACTTCCTCCTCGGTGGCGGGGGCAGGCGCCAACAAGGTGCCTCGGGCCCCCTCCCCTCCGCCTTTACCAGCCGAATGCTGCAGGGCTTGCGGGGCTCTCTCCCCTCACGGGAGCCCCGCCGAACAGATCCGGGCCTCTCTCCACCCGGTCCCCCCTCCCGGGACCGGGGCTTCGCTCCGGAGCCCGCGAGGCTTCCGGACGGCTTTCCTTGCTTCCGTTGGGCACAGGAGCGCGGGGCAGGCTCCCGACGGTTTCCTGCTGCTTGCGGGGCGCCCCGCCCACCACCGGGTCGCTCTGTTGGCTTCCGGGTCGCCGCAGGCAGCGCGGCGGCCCTCTTCCCATTCGCAACCCGGGTTGCGGCGGTAATTCCTGGCAATTTCAAAGTGCGGGGTGGGCTCCCGCAGACGTTGGCAATAAACCCGCGGGGTGGGCACCCGCTTGGTTTGTAAATATACAGCACGCGGGGTAGGCTCCCGCTATCCTTAAAGGCATGAACAGGCAGCACGAACGCGGGGTGGGCACCCGCTGTAGGTTCAAGTGTCTAGAAGCGGTACACACGCGGGGTAGGCTCCCGCTGGCTTCCGGAGCGAAAGGGGGAATCCCACACGCCAGGATTCCCTCAAAGCACGTCGCAGCCTCCGCGCTGCAGGATCCACGCTCCTCCTTCGCTGGCCATTTGAATACGGCACTCACGAGGCGCTAGGTCCCACCAGAAGCTTCAGGGACAAAAGATAGCGCTCCTCACCTCCTTGGAGTGCAGGCAAGCAATTTGCAGCGCTCACGAGACGCTAGGGTAGGAGAGCAGGCAGGCAATACTGGGCAAGATCAGGAGGTGGCGGGCACCCATCAGTACAGGACAGCAGTTCCTAGGAACAGTCAACCCCCATATCGTGGCACTCCTCCTGGCCCAGCAGTCTTCACTCCAGTAAAGGGCTCTCACTGGCCCTGTGGACAGCAGAGGGGTACAGATGGGCACAGGGGCCAGCACACAGGCACTTGCGGCGGTACCTTCTGGCAGAGTGTCCCCTCTCAATCAAAGTCCACGCACAGTCCCCCACATGGAGTCTCAGCTCCTCTATATATACACTCCTCACCCCACCTACCAGAAAGGGCCAGAACCCTCTAGAAGGCTCTCTGGGGAAACCGGTCCCAACTGGTTTTGGGGGAGGTGTAGAGCACCCTGTCTGCCAGGCTTCCCTCCAAAAGATGGGGGTGTGTGAGACGGACACACCCCAGGGGGCGGAGCCAGCCTTGGTCACTTCGAGCACTAGACCGGCAACCCATCTCAGGCAGGCACCAGCGCACAGACAGGGTGACGGTTTAAAAGTGACATTTACACAATGGTCAAAATAAACCTGTGTACACCATTGCGCGGCATTTATTTTCCGTTCCACCACCAACCATAACATATGTATTGTGTTTCATTTAGGGGTTATCCATAGGGGGTAAGTTCTCAACCCGAGCCTATGGAGGGCAGAGAGCACAGGCACTTTACACCAAACTCCCGTGCCAAAGTGCTCAGAGTACATAAACCACCACTACCATAGTAGCAAAAAGGCTAGGGGGGAAGGCAAAAAGTTCCGGGATGACCCTGCAAGCAGGGCCAAGTCCAACACTGCCTTACAGATGTCAGCTAAGGGAATATTCCCTAAGAAGGCCATAGTAGCCCCTATTTTGCGGTTGGAATGCGCTCTATGGGGTATTAGCAATGTTCTTTCTGCTTTTGTATAACATGTTTGGGTACATTTAACAATCCATCTTGCAATACCTGATTTAGAAATGGGATTGCCTTTGTGTGGTGGAGAAAAAGCAACAAAGAGCTGCTTTGTCTTTACGAAAATCTTTTGTTCTTTCTACATAATATAGTAGACCTCTTCATACATCAAGTGTGTGTAGAGCTCGTTCTGCTGCAGAATCCGGTTGAGGAAAGAACACAGGTAACTCAACCGATTGATTGATGTGAAAAGTAGAAACCACTTTTGGAAGAAATTTGGGATTGGTTTGAAGAACCACCTTGTCTTTGTGAAGTTGAAAGAAAGGTTCTTGTATAGTTAGTGCTTGGAGTTCACCAACTCTCCTTAAGGAAGTGATTGCAATAAGAAAATCAACCTTCCATGAGAGAAATTGTAGTTGACACGTGCATTGGTTCAAAAGGTGGTCCCATTAGCCTTGTAAGGACTATGTTCAAGTTCCATACTGGTGGAGGTAGAGCTCTTGGTGGAATTACTCTTTTTAGTCCTTCCATGAATGCTTTAATCACTGGTACTCTGAATAGAGATAAGTGTTATCTGTTTTGTAAGTATGCAGCTACTGCTGTTAAATACAATCGAATGAATGTATAAACTAATCCAGATTGCTGTAAGTGTAAGAGATAACAGATGATTTTTTGTACTGAAGCATCAAGGGGATTGATATTGTTATTGTTACAATATATAACAAAACGTTTCCACTTTGCTGCCTAACATGCCCTAGTAGTAGGTCTCCTAGCCTCCTTTAGGATATTCATACAGTCTGGTGGTAATTGTAAATAACCAAACTCTATGACTTCAGGAGCCAAATCGCCAGGTTGAGACCCCTGGGATTTGGATGCCTGATTTCTCCATGGCTCTGAGTGAGGAGACTGGAATTGAGATGCAGCTTTTGTGTGGAACTACTGACAGCTCCAGCAGGGTGGTGAACCAGGGTTGACATGCCCATGTGGGAGCTATGAGAATCAGTGTGAAGGATGCTTGCCTGAGCTTCCGAACTACCAGTGGAATGAGTGGGAGAGGCGGAAAAGCGTAGGCAAATATCCCTGACCAGTTCATCTATAGGGCATTGCCTTTGGAGAGCAGGTGTGGGAACCTGGAGGCGAAGCTTGGCCATTTTGCGATTTGAGCTGTGGCGAACAGGTCTATGTAAGGAAATACCCATTCCTGAAAGTAGGGAAGAAGAATTTGGGGATGAAGTTCCAACTCGTGGATTTTCTGTCTGTCTGCTGAGAAGGTCTGCAATTTGATTGTTTACT
This sequence comes from Calotriton arnoldi, assembly GCA_963921515.1. Lineage (NCBI taxonomy): Eukaryota > Metazoa > Chordata > Amphibia > Caudata > Salamandridae > Calotriton > Calotriton arnoldi. The sequence continues at coordinate 297,632 of CAWUFW010006089.1, read as the reverse complement.
CCTGGAAGGTGTTCTGCTAGGAGATACATTTTGTGATATATGGCCCATTTCCAAATGGCTTGTGCTAGGCGTGACAGTTGGAGAGAGTGCCCCCCCCCCCCTGTTTTTGTATGTAGTACATAGCGGTCATGTTGTCTTTGCGGACCAAGTCAGTTTTGCCTATAAGGTGAGTTTGAAAGACTTTGAGCGCTAGAAACACTGCTAGTAGCTCTAGGTGATTGATAAGCTCCTGTACTTTAGAGTCCATAATCCTTGGATTGTGTGACTCTGTAGGTGAGCGTTCCAACCAGTGAGCGATGCGTCTGCTGTTAGCACTGTCTGAGGAGCAGGGTCGAGAAAGGGCCGCCCTTTGGATACATTTTGTGGGTTCCACCACTGCAGAGAGCGATGGGTGCGGCCATCCATCAACACTAGATCGGTTAACTGACCTTACGACTGGTTCCACTGACTTGCTAAACATTCTTGAAGGGGACGCATGTGAAGTCTTGCTTTGGGAACAATTACAATGCAAGACGCCATCATGCCTAGCAGTTTCATGAAGACTCTTTGCTGGCAATGATTGGTTGGGCTGAAATTGAGTGAGAAGGGACTGAAAACTGTGAATCCTGGCTGTATTGGGAGAGGCTAGAGCTTTGTGAGCATCTATTGTGGCTCCCAGATAAGTTTGTGTGTTGGAAGGCTGTAGATGAGACTTCAACGCATTCACTGTAAACCCTAGTAGGTGAAGTAAGTGAATAGTGGTTTGAGTGCGTTGGAGACACATTTGGTAAGTACTGGCTTTGATGAGCTAGTCGTCCAGGTATAAAAAAACATGGATCTATTGTCTTCTCAGATGTGCTGTGACTACTGCCAGACATTTGGTAAATACCCTGGGAGCAGTGGTGACTCCAAACGGTAGTACTTTGAATTGGTAATGATGACCCGCTATGATGAATCGGAGGTATATGTGATGAGCGGGATGAATTGGAATGTGGAAATATGCGTCTTTTAAATCTAGAGTAGACATAAAATCGCCCTGCTGTAGAAGCGGGAGCACTTGTTGAAGTGTTACCATGTGGAAATGCTCTGACAGTATGTAGAGGTTTAGTTCTCTGAGATCTAGGATAGGTCTCAAGGAGCCATCCTTTTTGGGGATGAGAAAGTACAGGGAGTACACGCCTGTACCCTGATGTTGTAACAGCACAGGTTCTATGGCTCCTTTGGAGTGGAGAGACTGGACTTCTTGCTGAAGTAGATGTAAATGTTCTGGTGACATTTTGTGAGAACGTGGTGGTATGTTTGGAGGACTGTTGGTAAGCGCCAGGCAATAACCATGTTGGATAATTCCTAACACCCACTTGTCTGAGGTGATAGATTGCCAAATGGGGAGGAATTGTAGAAGACGTCCCCTGACAGGTGTTAAATGATTTGGGGGAAGTGTAGTCAAGTCACTGCTTGTTGGGGGAGGGGGAATTACGCGGTGCGGAACCCTTGCCTCGACCTTTGTCATTGTTACCTCTATATCCTCCTCTAAAGAAACCCCTTGTAGAGGAAGATTGAGTGTTGCCTTTGTAAGAGGTGGCAGTATTGACCCTCCAAGGTAGAAGGAGCGACGAAAGGAGCCCCGATTAGAGGGAGACTGCAAAGCTCCCATAGACTTGGCTACCTCTGTCTCTTTTTTCATTTTTTTCTAATGACTTTACTACTTCGGGCCCGAAGAGATGCTCCTTGTCAAAAGGAGTATTTAAAATAGACTGTTGTACTTCTGGTTTGAAACCAGAAATCCTCAACCATGCATGTCTTCTTAGTAACACACTAGTGTTGATCTCTCTAGCTGCGGTGTCTGCAGCCTCTAAAGCGCATCTTATTGAGGAATTGGACATGAGCTTCCCTTCCTGGACTAAATCCTGGGCTTTTGCTTTGTGCTCATCTGGGAGGTGTTGTAGCAACTGCTCTATTTCGTCCCAGTGTGCCTGATCATATCTGGCTAGCAGGGCCTGGGTGTTGGCAATGCCCCAATGATTTGCTGCTTGGGCGGCTACTCATTTACCAGAGGCGTCTAATAGTTTCGACTCCTTGTCTGGAGGGGGAGCATCAGCTGTAGTCTGTGAATTGGCCCGTTTACAGGCATTAGAGACCACAAAAGAGTCTAGTGGTAACTGCCCTTTAATAAAGACTGGATCTGAGGGAGCAGATTTATATTTTTTATCAACCCTGGGGGTGAGAATGCGAGCCCGCACTGGATCTTTAAAGATGTCATTGGCATGTCTCATATGCCTTTAAGCATAGGTAGAGTGTGATTAGCCCATTGTGTGGTACTGAGCGTTTCAAATAGGAAATCTTCCTCTAAAGATTCTTTGTGTAACTGTACCCCATGATATTCTGCAGCTCTAGCAAGTAATTCTAGATATCCTACATTGTCGTCAGGAGGGGAAGGCTTTGCAGGGTAAAGATCAGGGTCTTTATCTCTAGGTGAATCTATGTGGTAATCCTTCCAGGGGTCTATTTGTAAACTATTGTCCCACCATCTCCATCATCATCATGTGGTGGTGGTGGAGAGTTAGTTGGTGTAATCAGTAAATGATGCAAAGGTGGAGAGGTTGGTGTAGGGGAACGTGGTAAAAGAGGGGGAGGGGAAGGGTTAGTACCCACATTCTTCCTCTTGAAAGGAATAAAGAAAGGGGCATCCTCTGACTCAGGTTTGCGTTTCTGAGGTGACTTGGTAAGAACACGTCCTGTATCTGGATTTATATAAAGTTCCTTTTGTTTTGGGTCCGATTTGGGTGTTGGGGCGTCGAAAATCGCATCCTGCAGCTTCGGAGGAACAGTTTTAGGTTTTGGTGCTAAGGATTTCGGTGCCGTGGTAGAATCGCTTTTCGGCACTGAAGGTTTTGGTGCCGAAGGAGGCTTTGTTTTTAGTGTCAACGATTTCGGCTCTGAAGCGGTTTTCGGCTTCAAGCCTGAAGGTCTCAGCTCGGTGCCAGATTTCGGCTGACTCGATCCCAAGCCGGAAGACTTAGAGATGTGTTTCGGTGCCGAGCCGGAGGGCGGGGCGTCGCAAACATGTTGTCGGTGCCGACCGTGGCCTGAAGGCGGGGGTGGGACAGAAGAATTTTGTTTCGGCTGAGTTGGAGTTTGGGTTAAGGGGCGTTCGGTACTCATGGTACGTTGACCTTGTGGCAAGTCTTCTTCCATCTCGGAGTCTGATTCTGGAATGGAGACAAGTTCCTCTTGTTCTTCCCCGGCCCCTTGTGCATCAAATTCGTGCTCGGATCCTTCGCCAAAGATGTCCAGCGTGTATTTGACGTTTTGACTCTGCATCTCGCGACGTCAATCACGGAGAGTTTTCTTCGATCGGAACGATCTTCACGCGTCGCAGTCCTGTTCGTTGTGCTCCGGAGACAAGCACAAGTTGCACACTTCGTGCAAGTCGGTGAGCTGATACTTGCGTAGCACCGAGGGCAGAATTTGAGTGGAGTCCGTTCCATTGACTGCGAAGTGGACCGACGCAGTTAGGCCGGACGGCCTTCCCGCAGATCTTCGATTGCAATAGAGGTTTTTCGCGACGGATACGATACGCAGAGAAGTGGGATACGCGCTCGAAACAATACCGACGCAGGTAGAGTGGATTGCGCACCGAGGGGAACCCGAAAAACGGCTTCGAACTGGAGCGCAGCAATACACGTCCGAACCCAATGGCGGAAAAAAACAATCTAACAATGGAGTCGATGCCCATGCGCACTATCACCGAAAGGAGGAGTCACCTACCTCGTGACTGGAAAGACGTATTCGAAGAAAAACAACTTGCAAACATCCGGACCCAACACTAGATGGCAGGAGTATGCAAAGCATATAATCTACAGCTCAAATACCTCGAACACAAAGGTTACAGGGACGTTAAAGTTAGGTTCAAATTTCACTCGTACAAAACCATAGAAATTCAGCAGTTGTAGTTACCTGAGCTAACTATAATTTACGCCCCGCAAAGCACTGCTTATGACCTCAGCATAAGGCTGGGTCCGAACTGGGGTGGCGAAGTGAGCTAAAGAAGGATGATGGTTTAACCCAGATCTGTGACTGGGGGTGAGTGTCTGAAAAGCCTCAGCGCTCCGTCCATCATCTCCTTGTTTTTGCTTTATTCGCCCTAGGTTGGCAGGGTATGCCCAGAAGTGGGTCCCTTGCTTACTTTGCCACTGGAATCAAGCTAGCCTGGCTGATGAGGGGTGTTACCCCGAAACCGGTCCCAGGATGCTTGTTTCCAGTCCAGGGAGGACCTGGCTTGGCAGTTCGGGCTGGACTGTTCCCATGAGGCACAGGATCAAGACTGATTTCCATATGGCTGGGTCTGAACTGGGGTGGCGAAGTGAGGTAAAGAATGATGATGGATTCAGCCCAGATCTGTGACTGGGGGTGAGTGTCTGAAAAGTCTCAGCGCTCCGTCCATCATCTCCTTGTGTTTGAATTTTTTTTAAAGGCAAGCTGGTGCAACGGTCAATTACAAATATACATATATATTTCAGGCAAATGCAATTGCATGTGCTACAAAAATAAACAGAAGAAAAAAGACACCACCCAAATTGGCAGCCATATGATTGCACTAAAATTTTGAAAATATCCATTCCATATAATTTTAATTGAGCAGTAGCAATATTTCCTAGCAGGCATGTGTACATAGTACAGGTGTAGAGACCCTTATCAGTCTTTATGTAGATAATGGGAAAATATGATTCTTATTTGCACAAAGAAAGGGACTATTGGGTTTGAACTGCAGCAACCTGAATACATATTTAAAGGATTTAAAAAACAAGATCATGAATGGAAAATAAAAAGTATTGGCGAAGGAAAATATATTGGTGCACCAGCCCAGTCAGTGAAACACCATTCTTTTGAAGTAGATGTGCACATGTGAACAGGCAAAATGATGCCTGTCACATTGCATGAGACCTAGTGGTTGCAGTGGGCTGACCCATTGCCCTTTGCTGAATGCTGTGGTGGGTGAAAATAACATGAATGAGAGCCGAACAGACCAACTGATGAAGATGTATGACTCAAAGTATGTTATGCTATGTAAAGCTTACTTATACAGCACCAGTACACCGAAGTTTCTTGATATTATAATAACCTAACCATAGTGACAGTGGCAGAGCTAATTGAAGAATAAGTAGGTTTTCAAGCGTAATAAGTGAAGATTTAAAATTAATGGATATGGGTAGAGAAGTATTATTCTTAATGTCTGCAACTGAGAAGGCGCTGTTGCTGAAGGTGACAGTTCTAGGGATCGTGAGAAGAAACTTATTATTCGACCTTCAACTCAGGGGGTGCCTGTCCCAGCAGAATTTACATGCAAAAAAATCTGGAAAGTGTTGAAAAACAGCTCTATGCACTATGGACTTAATAACAATTCTTTAATGGACGTAAGCCTCTATGTAATTATTTTAAGAAAAGTGAAATATTTCGGTATTTTGGAACCTTGCAAATCAGAAAGGCAGCCGCATTGTTTCAGTTATTTGTCACAGTCTGATAAGAGTCGCATTGCCATAATCGAGGCGAGACTGAACATATGCATTGATCAGAGGAGCATGAAATCTATTGTGTGTGACTGGCAGAATATTTCATGTAGTTTTCAAATGGAAAAAGCAGATGCTTGAAATCTTGGAAGCATGAGGGTCAAATATAAGTTAGCATCAGGATAGGTCCCCAAATAATAGATTGCTGTGCAGAAGGAGGGCAGGGGTCCATTACTGAAGGCCAGGTCAGAGAATTCAGGGCACCTGTGTCCTCAGGAATAATTGGCAGCTCATTCTTCGCTGGATATAATTTCAAGCAGTTCTGTGACATCCATGAGCATACCAGAAGACTCTGCACTAGGAAAGAAGTATCAGGTTGGTCCTTCACAACCCCAAAGATCAATTGTGTGTCTTCGGTGTACATATAAAATTTTGCATCCCCTTTCTTCAACAATTGGGCCAGAGGGGGCATGTAGATATTGAATAAAGAGGAGAAAGTATCCTGCCATGAGGGACACTTCAATTGAGAACTTTGAGTTTGTATGCATTCACAATAATTGCCACAATTTGATAACTATGTGTTTTTATTTATAATTTTTTTACATGAGACTTGCGAAGCAGCTAAAGCTGGCCCTGGGCTAGACCTAAAATGTACTCCATGTAAACATCGACATGCATGAACCTCATATTAGCACCTACATGCCTTATTGATTTTTCAACCACTGCTTAGCCTCTTTTGCAGACCAATATTATAACTGTTTGTGGTGTCTTTGGACATTATATTTCTTGGAGTTGTTGGGCGGTTCTCTAGGTACCTGATTTGCCAATGTGTAGGGAGCCTTTCTTCCGATTTTGAAAGTGAAAACACAAATACAATGACCTGGTGCAAACGCCATGAGGGTCCCACTCTAACTTGATCAGTAGGGTCAGTTTTATACAGTAGTAGGATCAGGTTTACATGGTAACAAGTCATGACTTCTCTTCCAGAAATTACCCTTTAACATGCCACGCTATTTCATTTGAGTGTAGCTTTACAATGATAACTTGCTTTTTATATGGTGCTAGATACCATATTCCGACCATTTATTAGTGCTGTAATTAGATGATTAGGGGCCTGATTTACACTTCGGTGGACAGGTTACTCCATCACAAATGTGATGGATATCCCATCCGCCAAATTACAAGGACCATAGGTTGAGATGCACTTGTAATACGACAGACAGGATATCCGTCACATTTGTGACTGTGTAACACATCTGCTGAGCTCTAGTCAGGCCCTAAATCAGCCTACCTAGGCTTGAGTACTGCTGATCAGAATTTATGTCAGTGGCAACCATTTAACTCACTAACATCCTCCCAGTTATTAAACACTAGAGTACTTCTGCAGCAGTATTTATCAAAATTGCAATTAAATGATGTTACTATTGTTATTTGACAGTGCTTTTGCCTTTCGTGTGCCCTTGTACTGCTGCAACTTCCATCACACATAGTAGCACACTGCCTATGATCACTCTACAGTGGCTCATCACAACACTCAATTGCGCACAGTCAGGAAATGTGTGCACACAAACATGCCGTTACCGCACACAAAGAAAAATAATTAGAGGGAACATTGTTCATGACATGGTCAGTGATATCACTGATAACATCTCAAATTACATCACTGATGACATCATCCAGTGAGTGAAAGTATTTTCTAAGAGCTTACGATTGTTATACATATATAGTAAGCTACTACAAAAGTTAATTTACTATACTAGGTGTACTACTAATGATTAATACAACTTCTAACATATAATATGTGAGTGGCTGTGTGACTGTGTATCCGTGTGTGAGTGGGTCTCTGAGTCGCTGTATGGGTGTGCGAGTGGGTGTATAAGTGGGTGTGGCAGTGCCTGTATGGGTGAGTGAGTGGCTGTGTGAGTGGCTATATGGGTGGGTGAGTGAGTGGCTATATGGGTGGGTGAGTGAGTGATTGCATGGGTGAGTGAGTGGGTGTCTGAATGGCTGCATGAGAGAGTGGGTGTGTAAGTGGCTGTATGGGTGAGTGAGTGGCTGTTTGAGGGAGTGTTCGGTTAAGTGAGTTGATGTGTGAGTGGCTGTACTGGTGAGTGAGCGGATGTGGGAGTGCTTGTATGGATGTGTGAATGGGTTTGTAAGTGGTTGCGTGGGTGTGTGACAGAGTGTGAGTAGCTTTACGGGTGAGCGTGTGGCTATGTGAGTGGCTGTATGGGTGAGTGACTAGTTGTATGAGCAGTTGTGTGAGTACTTGTATGGTTCTGTGGATGGGTATGTGAGTGGGTGTATGAGAGGTTGTATAGGGGTGTGTAAGTGGTTCAGTGGATGATGTTATCAGTGATATCCTCAGTGATGTAATTGACCATGTCATGACTGATGTAATACGCGAGGTCATAAGCAGTGCATTGCAATGGCGTTAGTTACAGTTAGCTCAGATAACTATAACTGCTGAATTTCTATAGGTTTGTACAAGTGAAATGTGAGCCTAACTAGAACACCCCATAGAAATTCAGCAGTTATTATATATATATATATATATATATATATATATATAAAGCTGCTTGGGGATAATAGCTCACCTGTGTCCGAGTGAGATTCTATAGTTGGACTTCCCCATCAGGCAGAACATGTTATAGCGGCCGTCCTGCCGCTGAATCTGCACCACCCCAAAAGATGGGGGCCACTGGGTTCCTGGATCGAGGAGCTCACTATGTGGGGCCCAGGTGTTGGATGAAGGCAGCCATGCTCTCTGGGGCCCATGAAGGGCTTTATCCGGCATTTCATTTCAGCGCGCATCCATCCAGGATTTAATTTGAAACTCCATCTCCCAGAAAGCAGCAGATTCGCCAATCCATGGCATAAATTAAGCTCAATTAGGAGATGAAGTGGAACATGCGCGTGATGACTGCAGTGCCCCGGGAAGAAGAGGCAAACTCGAAACGCGTTGGGACTGTGGCCAAATGCTTTTAAGAAACTGGAGAGCACGACCGCCTGTACCTTTAATAAAGCTGCTTGGGGATAATAGCTCACCTGTGTCCGATTCTATAGTTGGACTTCCCCACGAGATATATATATATATATATATACATATACCACAAATCAAAGTAATAGGCATAAACAACATACTATCACATAGTATCCAATAGCTGCATCAATTTTTCAAACGAACACATATAAATACTCAATGTAGTTATGAATTAACATTCACTACTATGGTTGCATGTTTCATAAATATATATATATATATCAATCAACATGCACAAAAACACATTGTGCAGCCCAGTGCTCATCTTTTAGGAAAAAGAAAGTATTTTGATGTTACAGCAATCCCAAGTACGGCACACATCAATCGAAATGCAAATACACAGCTGTAACCTTAGTTACGATTATCAGTAAGGAGCTACACTCCTTCCCCCCCACCGTACTTCATCTATGTGCTCAGTCCCTCCATAGAAGACCTTTCCATAACTACAATCCCCAACATGCTGTGGGCAAAGGCATTAATTAGGCAAAGGTGCAGATTAATTCAGGTACCCCTTTGATCAAATGCACAATTCAGTTCAAAGTTTTTTAACCTTTGGTTTCACTTGGGCAACACAGTCAAGTCTAAGTTGCAGTCTTTTTTGTGCATACTAGTCGCTCACTCTTGTTGCTTTTACCTTCTGTTTGGTGTTGCAGTTCTAGCGCTCGAGGTCTGCAGTTCCCGTAATTTACCTTACAGCAGGAGCTTCTTCTGGGACCATGGCGATGTTTTCACATTGGAAGAATTGCCACTAAATGAAGTTGGTGAGGAAGGCCTGTGCAGCAACCTTGTCTTTGGCAATGGTGGCCTGCCCAACTGGGTGCAGAGAGGTACCATCTCATCTGTGATGATGTGTCTTTGGAAGTTGTGGTCCCTAGGACTATCATCGCTTTCCATTTCGGCAGCAACATGGCTCCTCTTCCCCATGTCGACAGCATCAATGTTTCAGGTTCACAGCACATTACTGGCCAACACAGTGGTACTTGGTCTTGCAGCAGTTCTCATGGGAACATCTGAGAGAGACTGGAGGACCCCCAAACAGCATGGGATATTCCTGACTAGTGTCTGTAGTAGTCCACTTCATCAGCGTGCTGCTCACACTGGGAACACACTGGACCCCTCCTTCTGGACAGGCCTCTTCTTCAGCAGGAAGACAAGCTTCTTGACAATTTAGGCAGACCCTCAGCTGCACTGGCAGAAAGTGAGACTTCAGGTGATGTTAACTATTAAGTCTAAAAAATGCACTCTGTTATCTCGCAATTTAAATAAAGTTTTCACTGTGTGATTGACTTCAGTGCTACTGTGCAGTGTGATCCGCCTATCTACACATAAGACATTACAGTGATAGCTACTCCTGATGTTAAGAATATTCCAAGGTGCACAGATTGCTTTTTGTAATCTTAGCGAGTTTTATGTCATTTTTCATTAGTATTTGTTTGAACAGGTACTGGTTCTTAGTAATCATGATATCACTATAAATGCACAATTGGATGCATATTTAAGTGTTTATAATATCATTCCACATGGCCGCCACATTAACACAGCATGTGACCACAGCTTGATTGGGGATGAGTATCACATGATGTAAACGTTGAAATTCTGTAAACTCTAATGGTGGGTAATTGTGTCAGATAAGCTACGTGGATGAAGTAGTAGACTACCTTTCACGGGTACGTTTGTATCTGCTATCAGGGATTGCAATAGTGGAACTGAGTCGGTTCACCTTTCACTGTTAAGTATGTGTTTTGAACTTTTGGTCATTCCATCACAGGGGTTTCCACTGGTTTTACAGAACATGGCACCATGTCCTTACAAGTTTAAGCACGTGAGCATGACAAACGCGCTCAAAATAACATGCTGCATTGATATATTTTGTATATTTTGAGCATGGTTAGTTTCGAACCACAGTCTTTCAACTGTGAATTTTTTGGTGCACTTCTGGTATACAGTGGGGGTGAGTTGCACAGTAGACGGTGCACAGATTTGTGCAGTGAGTTATGGCAAGGAGTTGACACCACTTGGGTACTTGGCACATTTGTTCGAGCCCATCACATTCTTTATGAATCACAGATATTTGTGTGCTCTAGGAGTCTCCCCTGAACAAGGACCAGTTAGTCCAATATGCTTTGGGGCAATGAATGCAGTTCACCTCATAATTTGATGACAGACCTTTACTCAGAGATCAGCATGACATGCTGATTTTTGTTACAGATTTTGCATCAGGAAAGTTAACCATTCAATTTTGTTTACTGCATAATTCATTTTGATGAACTGAGCACTGAAAGAGCTGGCAAAATAAATGTATGAAATGAAAATCATGATGTCGCATTTGATACAGCCTGTGGTTACCAGGCATTTGAGAAATGAAATGTGCAGCTTGGTACTATTCTTAGCATCAGGAGTAGCTATCACTTCAGGTGATGTTCCCTTACCTCTGGAAAACTGACTGTCAGACAGACACCAGCACAGGTACACAGCACCCCCTTCAAGTAATCTGCGGAGCACTCCCTTCCTAGAGCAAGAACTTAGAATTGGAACAAATCAGGGTGTTTAATCTTTTACAGATCTTTTTATTGCATGTATAACAAACAAAATTGTGGTGACTTCTGGCAGCATGTTACTCAATAAGAAAACAAACATATGGTGACAAATTCCCCTCCAAACTCTGCAACCCCCGCATCCCCAACCTCCCCCCTAATAGCTCATAAGGAAGTGATGAAGTCCAGATGTCGTTCTTTCCTGGCATCCCCAGTGACATCAGCAATTGGAGTACACAGCTCCCCTGGATATGCATTCCATTTCCCCCATATTATAATCCATTTATTTGGACAACCCCTGCCCTCATAGACCACCCTTCTATGCCTGCATACACCAGTCCATCTCCCTATTCCAATCACTTAGGCATGGTGGTAACTCAGCCCCCCCCAGTCATGCCACATTGCGTTTAGCAACCATCAATCCCAGTGTAAGCCAGAGACGGTCCATACAGGTGAGATCTGTTTCATCCCAAATATTCAGGAGGCACCATTTTGTTGACGGTCCCATATCACTCCCACATACTCCATTGAGACATTCGATCACCTCGCCCTAATGTCTTTGAATCACCGGACAACTCCATAACATATGAAAAAATGTTCCCTCTGGATCATATTTCTTGGGGCACAATGCTGTATCTGTTCTCCCCATCTTAACCAATGTGGTATAAGTGTAATGAGACATATGGAGGATTTTGAACTGCACCAGCTGGAATTGTGATTGAACGGCCACCTACCGGGGGGACGCGAAAGCCTCAGGCCACTCATCATCCTCCAGCCTCCCTAAATCACACTGCCATTTCTCTTGCAGGCGGATCAAAGGTTCAGAGGAGTTATTTAACAATTTGTTTATACGTAAAAGTGGGGTGATTTTGATCTCAATTTAACACTATTTTTCCAGACAGGGGATGTTAAACCACTGTCTAAGATTTTGGAAACAGTTTGTGTTAGTTCTCTTTCAAATACCATTTTAACTGTTCCTCAGACACGGTCTTTGTACAAAGTGATGTGTCTTACAGAAGGTAACAATGGGGCTGGCTCCAAGCAGGAGTATCCATAAATAGAGTAATGAAGAGTGTAATTTCTGCACATTGCGGCCATAAGCCACCCTGAAGCAGCACTCCGAAACAGACAAAAGGGCAGGACTTGCCTACAAACTTCCCCACTCTAAACAACAGAAACTGCAGTTACATCCCTCACTCCCACCTTCTATCAAATGTCAGTGCTCTGGAAGAATTAATCAACAGCTTTTTGCTAACAAGGTTCTCACTGAATTTCAGAAGGTAGCCTCCATCTCTACCCTTCCCTACTTCAGTGTCTGGGTCTCCACTTTTCAACCATAGGAATGAAGTCAATACACTTCCACTGTCTAAAGAAGATGTATCCACTTTTCATCTTGTGCCAAGCTAAATTATGGGCCATCCAACTCAGACTCAAAGACTCTTACTATACACAAAGTCCTCTTACCATACACGTTCTACAAACTGACCGCATATACATGCACTCGACACACAAACAAGTGAGTCAGTGCAAGGTGTGGGCTTAACATTAGAGTGGATCTTTACATCAGCGGGGACAGTAGACCATGCTCTCTCCTGACACAGAGAAAAGGTCTTTTTTGTAATAAAGAATAATAAAAACTCAGCATGCTACCACTACTGCTTTTTGAGACTACCTCAAGGCTAGGACAGTAGTCCTACATCAGCTATAATGGCAAGCTTGACGCATGCTATGAGGGCACCTCTCAAGTTCACAGGACAGGTCTAGGCCTTGCCTTACCTTGAAAAGGCCCAGGCCTTGCCTTACCTTGGATAGGCATAGACCTTGCCTCACCTTGGAAAGGCATAGGCCTCTATGCACATGCTAGATTAGTGTGGTTACATGGCCAAACAATAAGTTAGGATATTGGTATCACGATCAGTAGACACTCAGGTACTGTGCATGGGGCACTGCAGTTCAAACATAGTGATCTTAACCTTATTCTTCTATGCAAAAGCAAAAATAAACAAGTACAAACTTGATAGATAATAGTCTCCATATTTTCCCCACAGGGTTGGCATGTTCCCTCTCTACTCTTGTTAGCCAACCATGATTCTCTCAGCTCGAACAGGTTGAGGAACAAAAACCATATTTGTAAAAATGTAGACCTTAAGCTTGCAGGCAAAGGAGTTCTCCAATAGAAAGCGAAAGTGTTTCAGGGTGCCCTGTTTGATATATACTTTGTATTTTGCCAAGTACTAACATTTTCCCAGTCTTTAGCTCTGACAAGAAGGAAACCTGAGGCTTAGCGTAGAACTTAAAAACAATCACAGAGGACTAACAATGCCATGAAGAATGTACATTTAAAATGTTTAAAGACTCCATTTAATATGGTGCTCATCTGTGGGAAGAAAGTGTCTAATTTGGAGGGGGGAGAGGGTGATTGTGTTTCCACAATATGTTCTCCCTGATGACTGGTGTAAAGATTAAATAAGGGTGCCGTGCTTGTGAAACTTTTCTTGGAAAGCTGGGAGTTTTGTGCTAGTTTTATCCTCACCCACGTCAGAGTATAACAGTTAAATGGCTTTCAAAACTAATCAAGGGATCTCTTAGTTTGGAACTTTTTGCCATAGGATATGCCTATATATGCTGTAAAAAGCCATGCAGTAATAAAATATGCAAAGATCTTCATATTCCTTTGTCAAGTTGCATAGTATACTATTAGGCCAAGATATCACAGGTGTTGATACCCATTTGATATTATGATATCAATTTGTTCTCTCTTATCCAATTCTCAAGTTCAATTAATATAATACATAAAAACAACTTTACATAGTTGTCTAAAGGTGCCATTATCCTTTAGTTTGATAAAACCGTGGGTTCCCCACTTTTTTAGATTGTGAGTAAGCTTAAGCATTTCTGTGAAGTTTGAGATCATATGGGAATCGGGACATGATGTTAATAATGGGCAAGCCAGGTAGACCAGTTTTGAGGGTCAACTAAAAAAAAAATAATAATAATAAATTGTGATCAATCACTAGATCAGACTATTAAGATTTTATCAACTGTTCCAGCTCTGTAATTAAGAAGACAATTTCAACTACCCACTTGGAACTTAAGTACTATGGGCCAGATGTACACAGCATTTGTCAGGTCACAAACAGGGAACAATGCTTTTTCAAATATACAAAACGGATTCTGTTACATGTTTCGGAATTTGGAAGGGGCGTATTTTGGGCGTCCCTTACAAATACCGATTCGGCATGATATGTATTACTACTTTGCGACTGAATTGCAGTCACAAAACAGTAATATGTCTAGGGTGGGTATGGGATTTTGGGTGGCAAGGGTAATTTTAGGGCAGGACTCAGAAAAATCATTTCATTTTTACTAGACCTGCAGATCTAGTAACCTACAAAATCTACTCTACCTAACTGAAATTCACTTGACCTCTGTCTGTAAAAGCAAGCACATGTGACAAGTTAACAAGATTTAAAGGCATTTTTATTGCTCATTTACTTTGTGACCAATAAAGATGCCTTTAAATCTTGCTCTCTTGTCACATTTCCTCTGCTTTCAGAGACAGAGGTCAAAAGTCAGTTTATTTTCCTACTCAGCAGAACAGGCGAGTAGGACCTAAAAATAGCTCACCCTAATTAAATCTGGCTCACAGATGCGAGCGGGCAAGTGGATTTTTCGAGCCCTGTAGGGTTTAGGGTGGGTATGGGTTTTTGGGTGGCAAGGGTATTTTAGGGCTTAGTGTGGGATTTTGGGTGGTAAGGGCAACTTTAGGGTTTAGGGTGGGTAAGTGTTTTTAGGAGGCAAGGGTAATTTTAGGGTGGGTTTGGGTTTTTGGGTGGCAAGGATAATTTTAGGGTTTAGGGCTGGTAAGGGTTTTTGGGTGGCAAGGGTATTTTTAGGGTTTAGGGCAGGTATGGGCTTTTGGGTGGCAAGGGGTTTTTAGGGTGGTTTGGGTTTTTGGACGGCAAGGGTATTTTTAGGATTTGGGGTGAGTATGGGTTTCTGGGTGGTAAGGGGGGTATGGATTTTTGGGTGGCAAGAGTATATATATATATATATATATATATATATATATATATATATATATATATATACACACACACGTATGCATCTGAGTATATTAATATAAATGTGTGTATATCACTGAAAAAAACAAAGGTTACAGGAACGTTATAGCTAGGCTCAGATTTCACTCCTACAAAACCAGTGAAATTCGGCAGTTATAGTTACCTGACCTAAGTATAACTTACGCACCCGCAATGCACTGCTTATGACCTCACATATTACATCCCTCATGACATGGTCAGTGACATCACTGATGACATCAAGGATAACATCACTGATTACATCGTCCAGTCAGTGGAAGTATTTTGTAAGAGTTTATGATTGTTAAACATATATACTAAGGTACTACAAAAGTTAAAGTAGTATACTATGTGCACTACTGAGTGATACTACTTCTAATATATATTATGTCAGTGGCTGTGTGACTGTATGTATCCTTGTGCATATGGGTGAGTGAGTGGCTGTATGAGTGTATAAATGGGTGTGTGAGCATGATGCTGTATGAGTGGCTGTATTGTTGAGTGGGTGGGTGTGTCTGGCTGTATGGGTGGGTGAGGGGCTCTATGGGTGGGTAAGTGGGCGTGTAGTGACTGTATGGGTGAGTGAGTGGGTGTCTCAATGGCTGTATGAGTGACTGGGTGTGTAAGTGGCTGCATAGGTGAGTGGGTGTTTGAGTAGGTGTTTGGATGAATGAGTTGGTGGGTGAGTGGCTGTATTGGAGAGTGAATGTCATTGTGAATGGCTGTATGGGTGAGTACGCAGATGTGTGAGTGCTTGTATGGATGTGTGAATAAGTATGTAACTGGTTGTGTGGATGTGCGAGTGAGTGTGTAAGGGCTTGTATGGGTGAGTGAGTGGCTGTGTTGAGAGGGTGACTGGGTGTGTGAGTGACTTTCTAGGTAAATAGGTGGGTGTGTGAGTAGGTCTTTAGGTGAGTGGTTATGTGACTGGCTGTATGTGTAATTTATGTGGGGGGGGCCCGCATGGTCCCCCCGCAGCCCTGGGGACCGCCACCTCCCGGGGCAAAATACAACATTAAAGCAAGGGTGGGGGCTGCACAACCGCCCCCCACCTCCGGAACCCCGGGGATCACCACCTCCCTGGGGCAAAAATGAAGTTAGTGCGGGGGTCCATGGGGCAGTTTGCTATGGCTTGGAGGGAGTGGCAATGCTTCCACCAAGCCATTGTAAACAGCTTTGTCCAAGGGTGGGCATCCTGGGACATAGCAGGAACTGGCTCTGGGGGATGGCGGTCCCCAGAGCCATCTATGGCTCCAGGAGGAGGGCCGTGCTGCCCCCCTCCATTTGACTACACAGCCCCTGCGACATGGTGCGTCCCCGGGGGGTGCCACCTGGCCCCGGTCTTCAATTATATAGTTGCCCCGGGGAGGTGGAGGTCCAAGGGGCTGCAGGAGTGCCCCATGGACCTCTGCACTAACTTCATTTTGCTCTGGGGAGGTGGCTGTCCTCGGGGTTGCAAGCGGGGGCAGCAGCCCCCCTCCATTATTGTTGTATTTTGCCCTGGGGAGGTGGCGGTCCCTAGGGCACGGGGTTGCCAAACAAGCAACTCCCGCATTTTTATTATTAATAAGCCCTGGGGAGGTGGTGGTCCCCGGGGCTCATGCACACCCCCTCCTTAACTTCCAGGACCTGGCCCACCCAGGATGCCCATTAATAACAAAGCGCGGTTGCCACTGGTTCAATTTTTGGGGGGGATTTTTGCAGGGATTAGCGTATCCATCGCGACTCCCGCCGAAAATTTAAATATATGTTTATTGGGCCCTGCGGTATCCCTGTGGGAGCCCCACCAAGAGCCCTAGAGGGTCAGGGTGTTTCTACCCTGCCCCCCTTTTTTAACGTTCTTTTTTCTGTGACTCAGTTCAACCGAGTCACAAGAAGGCTGCCAACACTTCCTGGTTTGAAGTGCTGGCAGTCAATCAGATCTCAGCACAAGATCGGAAGGGGTCACGGACCCTCTGCGTCCCTATATATACACAACTAGAAATTTCTTTATATAACCCAGCAACTACTGAACGGATTTACACCATTTAACAAAAAGGTCGCTTTCTGGACCAACAACTACCTTTCTGCCAAATTTAGTCTAATTCCGTTCAGAAGTTCGGGCATTAGCCGTATCTAAAGTTCCTATGGAATTTAACATGGGTAAAATGTGAGTTGGGCCCCCTCTTTTTCTTGGCCCCCGCTTGACAGATCACCCCGACATTTTCAAGAGACCAGCTAAAGTGAGTGTCAAATTAGTTCTGAAACTTTTGCGCAGATAAGTCAAATGACGCCAAAGTTATTGGCAAATGAAAAAGTCTCTTCCTATAGAAACTAGGTCCGAACTATAATTACCTACTGGCGACCGCCAGTAGGTAATATATATATGTATATATTCGGATTATACTTACCATTAAACTTTTACCACGCATATGTCTTTACCAAGCAAACCTTAACAATGAAATTTTTATTTGTAAAGGCATATACGTGTAAAAGGAATATGTGTGGTAAAAGATTTCGTTGTAAAAGACACGTGCACTGCAATGACAGCGTTATTAAACCATGCGTTGTAATGGCATGTGTGATTCCATTATACAAATCTGATTGGTGTCATACTACGAGACTGTAAGACAATTTATATAAAGAATAAAGTCTCAGTCTCAAGATGTCTACAGAAGTATATGCAATGTAGAATGCTGAGGTTAACTAGTCCTCTTATAAGTCCAGTATACGGTGAGGCAAGTGGAGGTATGGACACACAGGTTTTTACCATACCATCCCAATGCTACTGTGATGTGGATGAAAAGAGGATTTGCAACTAAATAATTCTGTAAATATGCAACCCAAGTGGACTCCATATTGGTTAAAGTGATTAACCTATTGGCATTATTTTCTGATGGTCATTCAAAGAAATGCATTGGCCGAATTCCAATTGACATGGAAAATGTGGACAGTACTAGGCTATCCAAAGGATAGACAGAGAATGACAATGGTGAACACGGGAGTGGAGAAACAGAGAGAAAGAAAGAGAGCAAGAGAAAAAGGAGAGGTGAGATAATTGAGAGGTGAGAAAAGTAAGGAGGTGTACATAAATTTTTATTTAACTGATTATTTACATTTTAGAAAAACAAACATACAAAGAGGTTTATCTGCACTCAGCATTATTTGCACCAGTGTTTTACATCTCCCGAAGCTGAGCTCGGCATCACAAAGCCCACAGTTACGTGGCACACATACCTCGAGGTGGAGGGCCTGGGACGGGCTTGGGCTTGCTGCCGGTGAGAAGGAAATTTAAGGCTGCCTCCATGTTGTTGCCATAATCCATTAGAGCCTGCCTGGCTTCATCCTTGCTGAAACCCATTTCTGTTATGTGCTTCAGAGCCCTTTCATCAACCTGCAATTAAGGCAAAGCTGAATGCACCGACAATCAGAAGGCAGTGTGAACACTCAGCGCAGTATACAGTGTCTGCTTTATCTTCAGCTGCCATTCACAGTCTCATGAATAAAATTTAATTAAAACATTTATATTTAATGCTCATACAGTCCCATTTAATTTAACTTTGTAAAGCAAACGGGTTGTCATTATTATGTGGCGCGCTGTAGCTGTGCTAAAAAAATATGAAACTGGAATACGTAATTGCCAGCACACTAAGTAGTGTTTTCAATGATCGGGCCTGCTCAAAATATCACAGGATTTCAAGTGTTCTTATCTTTCACAGGAGTCTCGAATGATTCAGCAGATCGAAGGGCTCGCGCTCCTGCCCAGAGAAGTGAAGCCTTTCGGCAAGAGAATAAAGATGAGAGTTTATCCGTGATTTCTTCGTAATTGGAAACTTGACCCCCTGGCTATCTTTACCACGGTGTTCTAGGACTGCGGTCAGGACTGTGGCTCGGGTTTCGGAAGCTTCACTAACTCGGACGTGTTTTGCTTGAGTCACAAGCATACATGCCAACCTTCCCGATCCAGGCAGGTGATGACCGATTTCAAGGCAAGCCTCCCGCTTCCCGATTTTTGCATTTAAAAAAAACGGGTTCCTCGGCAGACTGCAGCCAGGACTGGTCTAGTGAGACCCGTAGTACTCACTGCCAGTAACCCATAGTTGTCAACATTTAAAAAAATATAAATTCAGGGACACTTTGCAGCTCAGCTATCAATTACTTACTTAAAAATTTACCACAACCACTGCCCCAAAGCTCCACCCACTCTGTCCAACCCACATAATTAGCATACTTTAACTCCACCTACTTGTCATAGCGCAGATTATAGGTTCTACTCAATAGAGAGAAAATTGCAGGAAATTGAGACGGGAATTTAAAAAGTAGCTGAGCTGCATTGGAAATTTTTTCCAACTCAGCTACTTTGGTCTAAAGTTTGGAATCCCCATTGCACTTCCCTGCAATTCTCTCTGAAGTGCACTTGCCGGGACTGTGCCGGGATAGGGAATTACCCGGGACAGTCTCCAACTTGCCAGGACTGTCCCGACAAACAGTCCCATAGATGACAGTAGACCCGATTCAGGCCTCGATAAAAGTCAATGGGAGAAAAACAATCTCCCTATTGTTTTTCTAAAACTCTCCCACTTTCCTCTTCTAAACTGTTGCCATGTATGCACAAGGGTGTTGTCAAACAAGTTACTTACCTTCGGTAATGATATATCTGTGAGAAACATTAGTTAGTTATAGATTCCTTACCTTAGAATTACCCCCAGGCGTCAGACTGGATCCGGAAAGTTTTGTCGTCAGCAGTACCCCTACGCGTCGGTAGGCGTCGTCGGTCGACTCTGCGTCCGTCGTTGGCGTCGTGGTCGCCGTGATGACGTCGCGGAAGATACCTAGACGCCGCCCTCGCGCCTGACGTCAGTTCTGTACACGACTTTCCGCGCCAGGAACGCAGAGCCATGCAAGTCACTGACCACTGGTGCACAAAACTAGGGCCCTGAAAGGATAACCTTAACCCTAGAAATCAGTTCGCAGAACGGGGAGGATGGGTGGGGTGGTAAGGAATCTATAACTAACTAATGTTTCTTTTAGATATATCGTTACTGAAGGTAAGTAACTTGTTCATCTGAAAGAAACACGTTAGTTATAGATTCCTTACCTTAGAATAGATACCCCAGCAATACCAACCCCGGAGGAGGGTCTGCGAACTAAGTTCACACCAGAAAGTCCTGGAGAACAGAACGGCCAAAGAAGCCGTCTCTCCGGACTTGATTGTTCAAGCAGTAGTGTCTCGTAAAGGTGTGCAACGAGGCCCACGTAGCTGCCTGACAGATGTCATTGAGGGGGACTCCGCGTCCCAAAGCAGTAGTAGCTGCCGTCGCCCTGGTGGAATGGGCGCGTAGCCCCACTGGAGGCTCCTTTTTAGCCAGAGAATAGCAGGTTTTGATACACAAAAGAACCCATCTAGAAATGGTCTATTTGTGTACGGCCCGACCTTTCTTGGCGCCCACGTAGCCAACAAAGAGCTGGTCGTCCACCCGGAACTGTTTGGTGCGATCCAGATAAAAGGAAAGCGCACGTTTTGGGTCCAGACGGTGGAGCCTCTCTTCCTCTTTTGAAGGATGCGGAGGCGGAAAGAAGGTGGGCAAAGTGATGGTTTGGCCAATATGAAAGGAAGTGACCACTTTGGGAAGGAAGGATGGACGAGTCCGAAGGACAACCTTGTCCGGATGTACAGCCAGAAAAGGAGGTTTGGAAGAAAGAGCCTGGAGCTCACTCACTCGTATGGCAGATGTGATGGCCACCAGGAATGCAGTTTTCAGAGTTAAAAGCCTTAAAGGACAGTTGTGAAGCGGCTCAAAGGGAGCGCAAATTAAATAGGTCAAGACCAGATTCAAGTCCCACTGAGGCATAACGAAGGGAACAGGAGGAAAGAGATGAGTTATGCCCTTTAAGAAAAGATTAACAACCGGGGACTTGAAGAGAGAAGGCTGATCAGGCAGCCAAAGAAAAGCAGAAATGGCTGAAAGGTAGCCCTTGATAGTGCCCAGAGCGGAGCCCTGCTGGGCCAAAGAAAGGAGGAACAAGAGGACCTCAGAAAGAGGAGCAGAAAGGGGATCCACAGCCTTTGCTGTGCACCAGATCCCACAAATTTGTTGCATCGGCAGGCGTGTACCGTCTCAGTGGAGGGATGCCTGGCTGCCAAGATTACATCACAAACTTCGGGAGTCAAATCGAAAGACGTCAACTGCCGCCGCTCAATCTCCACGCAAGGAGGTGGAGACTGGACAGGTTCGGGTGGAGGACCGTCCCCTGCTGCTGCGACAGAAGATCCTCCCGAAGAGGCAGTCTGGTCGGAGGATCGATGGCCATGTGGAGCAGCTCGGGATACCAGGCTCTTCGTGCCCAATCCGGAGCCACAAGAATGACTTGGGCCCGGTCGCGCCTGATCTTCTTCAGCACTCTGGGCAGAAGTGGTATAGGCAGAAAGGCGTATAGAAGACCGCAACTCCACACGCGACGAAAAACGTCGCCTAGCGAGTGCAGCCTTGGAAATTCCAACGCGCAGAACTGCTGACATTGCGCGTTCGCTTCGGTGGCGAATAGATCTAACCAAGGCTCTCCCCACTGCTGAAAGAGACCTTGCACCACCTCCGAGTGAAGACGCCATTCGTGATCCATCATGCACCTGCGGCTGAGTTCGTCCGCCCTGGCGTTCAAGGAACCTGCCAGGTGTTGAACCACCAGAGAAATGCCCTGATGTTCCAGCCATGTCCAGAGGCGGAGGGCCTCCTGACATAGGGTCCACGACCCCACCTCGCCTTGTTTGTTGCAGTACCACATGGCGGTGGTGTTGTCCGTGAACACTTGCACTACTCTTCCCCGGACAGAGGGAAGGAATGCCTTGAGTGCAAGACGAATCGCCCGAAGCTCCAGAAGGTTGATGTGGAGCCCGGACTCCGCCGGAGACCAGAGGCCTCTGATCTCCGCCTCTCCCATGTGGCCGCCCCATCCCAGAAGGGATGTGTCCGTCACCACTGTATGTTCTGGTTGGGGAAGGGAGAGGGATCTGCTGTTGACCCAATCCTGGTTCGTGAGCCACCACTGCAATTGGCGTGCAGTGCCCTCCGAGATCTGGACGCAATCGGACAGATTCCCCTGATGCTGCGCCCAATGGAACTTCAGGTCCCACTGCAGAGCCCGCATATGCCACCTGGCATTATCGACCAGCAGGATGCAGGAGGCCATGAGGCCCAGCAGCCTCAGGGTCAGTCTGACCGAAACCCGGGATAGAGACTGAAAGATCGGAATCATAGCCCGAATATCCCAGACTCGCTGTTCGGGAGGATAGACCCGAAACTGCGTCGTGTCCAGAACTGCTCCGATGAAAAGGAGCTTCTGAGAGGGAATCAGGTGTGACTTCGGCACGTTGATGGAGAACCCCAGCGAATGCAGGAGGTCGGCCGTAGTCTGGAGGAGGGAGACGACTGCTTGGGACGAGCCCGCCTTCAACAACCAGTCGTCGAGATAGGGGAAGACTGGAACCCCTGATCTGTGCAGTTGAGCTGCGACCACCACCATCACTTGCGTGAACACCCGAGGGGCGCTGGTAAGGTCCAAAGGGGAGCATGGTAAACTGAAAATGCTCGTGGCCTACCGTGAACCGCAGGTAACGCCGGTGGGCCGGCAGGATCCAACGCTACCATCCAGTCTCCAGGGTCGAGGGCAGACAAGACCTGAGCCAGGGTCAACATTTTGAACTTCTCCTTCCGGAGGAAGCGGTTGACGTCCCTGAGATCCAAGATAGGACGCAGGCCCTTGTCCTTCTTGGGCACCAGAAAGTAGTGGGAATAGCAACCACGACCTACTTCTGGGACAGGAACGCGCTCGATCGCTCCCTTGGCCAAGAGAGCCGTAACTTTCTGTTGGAGAAGGGTCAGATGATCCTCTGACATGCGATGGTACTTGGGTGGCATGGGTGGAGGGGTAGTCTCGAAGGGGAGGGAGTAGCCCCTTCGGACTATTTGCAAAACCCACCTGTCCGACGTGATGGTGCGCCAGTGGGGGAGGTGATGGTGAATCCTGCCGCCCACTAGCGTTTGATGGGCCTGAAAGGTCGGACTAGGAGGGTTTGAAGGCTGCGGAGGAGGGGGCAGAGGTGGATTGGCCTGCCCGCTGGCCCCCAGAACCGCGTCGCTGGTTCCCACGTCTCTGGCGGCGCTGAGGAACAGCTTGCGCTGGCCTGTGGCCCTGGAATGGGTGTGTTGGGGCATCCCCTTCCGTGACCACGAAAGGAGCGAAAAGCAGACCGTGCAGGAAGCATGGTGGAGAGGCCCAAGGACTTGACCGTAGCCCGAGAGTCCTTGAAGCGCTCTAGCGCACTGTCTGCTTTGTCGCCGAACAGGCGACGGCCATCGAAGGGCATATCCATCAAGGTGTTCTGGACATCCCCTGAAAAGCCAGTCGTCCTCAACCAGGCGTGGCGGCAAAGCGACACGGACGTAGAAATAGTCCTACCCAGTGAGTCGGCAGTGTCCAATCCACAACGTATGGCGAACTTTGCTGCGTCTCTCCCTTCGGCAACAGCACGGGAGAGCACGGCCCAGGCCTCCTCCGGGCACCGAGGCAGCACCTGCGCAACCGTATCCCACACGGAGTGGGAATAACAGCCCAAAAGGCATGCGGTGTTCACCGACCGCAGCCCTAAATTGGAGGAAGAAAACAACTTCTTCCCAAGTTGATCCAGTTTCTAGGATTCCCTGTCCGGTGGTGCGGTAGGGAATGCGCTCTGGGATGTTGAGGCTTGGTCGACCAAGCTCTCGGGGCAGGGGTGTTGGGAGAGGAAAGTGGGGTCGCCCGGAGCCGGGTGGTGGCGTCGTGCAACCATCCTATCCACAGGAGCCCCTGTGGTGGGCCTAAACCAGGTGCCCAAAAGGATGTCGGTTAGGGCCTCATTAAACGGCAGCACAGGCTCCGAAGAGCTCGCTGCCGGCTGAAGCACCTCTGTCAGGAGGTTAGTCCTGACTGCCACCGTAGGAAGCTCGAGGTTGAGAGTCTCGGCCGCCCTACGCAACACCCCTGCGTAAGACGCTCCCTCCTCCGTAGCCACGGTAGGAGGAGACAACATGCTAAGGTCTGGCGAGGTATCCAAACCACTGGCATCCCCCAGGTCCTCTCTCCAGTCCTGGTCGTATTCTATCTGAGCTGTGAGAGGGTCCTCAGACCCCTCCCCGTCTTCCTCACACTCCTCTGGCTGCCAAACTGGCTGAAAATGGCCAGAGTGGAAAGTAGGCACAAAAGTACCCATCGGCGTCGGGTCTGGCGTCGGCCGACGCCAGTCCGACTCAGTTTCCACATGGAGGGGGAAGCCGGAGTCGACGTCGGCTAGGGGTCCAGCCGGCGTCGTCTGCGGACGTGGTGCCGGTGGAGTCGGCGCCGGTGGAGGTGTCACGAGGTCGAAAGGCGCCGATCCGGATCCAGGCCTCGATCCAAGGGGGCCCTGCGGTGCCGAGGCCGCCGGCGTCGAAGGCCTAGGGCCCCCAGCGGAGTCCGCGGGGCCCGAAAGCGCACCGGCGGAGTCGGGCTGCCCAAATATAGCGTGCATGGCTTCGTAAAACTGACAAAGCTGGGCAGGAGTCGCTGCCGGTCCCGGAAAGTGTGGAAAGGCCGGAGTCGACTCTAAAGGCTCTGCACGCGGAGCCGCGGGAGTGGCACCACCAGCACCCTGCGTCGCGTCGGCCGACGGAAAGTCGAAGAGCGACGACGCTTCTTCGACTTTTTCTTATGCTTTGACTTACCCGACCCCGAGTGCGAAGCATTCGTTAAGAGGAGTGATGATGGCTCCGCGATCGATCCCTCGACCTCCCTCGCGACCTTGCGCTACGCGGAGCGCCGGGCCTCGAGTAGCTTTCAGGACCGCTCCCGCAAAGACTTCGGGGCCATGGTTCGGCAGTCAGAGCACGACTTAGGGTTGTGGTCGCGCTTCAAGCAGAAGAGAGACACGTGGTGCGGATCCGTCACCGACATCATGCGGGAACTGCAGGACTTAAACCCGGGCATCTCTCGTGCTACCAGGAGTCGAACAACTCGAAAAGATGTCGACAAAAGTCACAAAAAACTCAGTCAAAAAATGACTGGGGGTACCGCTCTTCCCGGAACGGCGCTTGCTGGCGCGGAAAGAGAAAGAACGGACATCAGGTGCGAGGGCGGCATCTAGGTATCATCCGCGACGTCATCACGGCGACCACGACGCCAACGACGGACGCGGAGTCGACCGACGCGCAGGGGTACTGCTGCCGAAAAAACTTTCCAGATCCAGTCTGACGCCTGGGGGTAATTCTAAGGTAAGGAATCTATAACTAACGTGATTCTTTCAGATATAAGCACCAGGAAGGTGGGCAGAGAGATCCAAGTGCGAGCAACTAAGGAGATGTCCATGGGAAAATGGCAGAGAATAACAGAAGTCAACAGGTGGTAAACCCTGATTAAACAGCAAGCATTACCTCCTCGTAAGTCTTCCTCGCCACATGAGTAACAAAGTGAGCTTCAGCTCCACACCAGAACCCTCCAAAGCAAAAGTTAGCCTCCCATGCCTCCCATCCCAACATGGCCGACCCCCATCACCCCTGACCTCTATAAGAGGAGGGCCGGCCCAACTCTCAGCCTGTTTTTTTTGGTTCTGCCCTGCAGATTCTCCAGAGCGTGTTTAAGGTAAGAGTTTCCTGCTGTAGCTGGAACTGGGGTCCCTGGTTGGTGGCCCTGCTCTAGCGGGCCCTAGGACTCTGGGACCATCCTCCTTCCTTCCCCCGGTGTCAGGTCTGGGCCGGTTAGGCTCTGCTTTAGCGAGCCCAGGGTGTACAGGAGGACGGACGGGGAGGTCTGGGGCTCTTCCTGGCAGCCTTGTTTTCCCCCTCCTCTTGTCCGTGTGGGCACAGTGTTTTGGTTTCTACTTGTGCCTGGGACTCTCCCACCCCCTCCCACCCTGGGGGCGCGCCTTCTGTTGGTGGCGCTCTGACGCTCCGGGTCTCTCATTGCTGGGGCGGCTTGGGGCTTGTGTGTGGGTTGGGGCACCTAGCGGCCCGTTCTGTGTTCCCCGGGCGCGCCTCTGCCTCGTGGTTTTTTGGGGTCCCCAAGGGGCCTCGCTGCATTCTATGCTGTCCTGTGGGGCTGGCGGGGCGCAGTCTGCTGCGGGGGCTTCGCTTCCTCTGGCGGCCTTGGTTGGGCGGTTTGACCCGTCTCACATTTGCGTTGTCTTTCTGACAGGTTGGTTCCGGGCGACTTCCTCCAGGAATGAGCGCGCACGTCGCCAGGAGCCGCGCGCGGTTGCATTCAGCCTGGAGCCGCTGTCCCGTCTGATGCCGCATTACTCACCCGTTCCTCAGGTTGACGGCGTGCGGCTTGTAGGTTACTGGGGTCCTTTGCGTGGCTCCAGTCCTTGATGGGTTCCGTAGTGAGTTGTGTTGATCTTCCCTTAATTTACAGGGCTTCCGTTTGTGTATGGGTTGTTTGGGGTGTCTGGCACACGCGCATGCGCGCTAAGTTCTTCTAGCACAGCGAGGCTGTATTCCTGACTTTCAGTGGGCAGGAACTTCTGCTGTTTCGTTTCAGGCTCTGTTGGTGCCCTGCGGGGGCATGTCGGTTCTACGGGATCGTCGTACTCTGGGTGAGTGTGATGTTTCTGTGTTGATGTGTTTTTCCTGGAGGGTTTTCAGGCACTGATCCTGGACATATCTGCTACCTCTCTGAGCCAGAAATGTGTGTATGCGAGTTTCCTTCGTGCATATGTGGTTACTGGTACAATCGTGTACAGCATGTTGTTCTATGAGGCAGATGATGTCTGGTAGCGGAGCTGCAGACTTTGGAACCCGGTGTTTGGGCTTCAGGTCCCGGCCCCGGCGTTCGGCCTGACAACCACAAATCCTGCGGTTGCCGGTTGGTCTGTGTTTGCCTAACTGCTTTCATGGGTGGATTGTGGTAACTTTTTCCATTCTGGGTTTCCCCCCATTCCCACTTGTGTTTCCGGCCCTGCTTCTACACACAGTGTGTAGTTGGGGAGTTGAGAGGATGTGGCCTTTGGGCTGGAGCAGTCGCCCTGGTGGCTGGGGGACCCCGGTTCGGGTCTCAGCACCGACGCTCGGCATCCTGTGATTCTGGTCTGCTCCCTGTCGAATTTGGTCCTACACGTACTACGTTTCTGGCAAACCTTTTTTTCTGTCTTTTGCCTGCTGGTCATTTCTGACTTTTTTTGTGGTGCGGAGTTGTACTTTTTGCAGCTGCTCCGGAGCCGTGTGTGCGCTGTCACGTGCTCTGCTTGTCTCAGCTTTGGGCCCTTCCTGGTGTTTTTTCACACTTTCTTTGTTGGTGGGGAAGGGTTCTATTGGGTCGTAATGCGCACTTGATTCGGTGCTATGTGTTCTGCCTTTTTTTTGTACGTTTTGGTGGACACATTTACTTTGACCTTTTGCCCTATGGGTTGTGTGTTCCTGTCCTGGTGGTTTCCGGGCATTTCGGGGTTTATCGCATGGCCATTGCTTCATTTGGTTTGCAGTGTTTTTCCCTGCCTCCTTCTTCCCTTCCGGCCTTTGGGCCTGCGGTCCTTCCGTCCTGTGTGCTCCTGTTCCCACCTGCTCTCCATTGTGGTGCGGGGTCTGGCTTGGTTAGTCCCTGGTTGGGCGTCCACCTAGGGGTTCCGGGGGCTGTTGGCGGCTGCGTGTCTGCTGGGGGCGGGCTGCTCAGGGCGCCAGTCCGTCCTTCATTCGGCTGCTTCTGTGGTCTCTGAGTGGACTTTTGCTTCTGCTTCTGCTCCCTTGGGCTTGCCCTCTCCTGTCCGGGACCGCGGCCGTGGCGCACCTTTTTCTCGTCCGGCTTCGGCTGCTTCGCCTCTTGTCCATGTCGTGCTTCGCCTCCGCTCCTGGCCATTGGGGCTCTGTTGGGGGCCGTTTGTGGCCTCTCCTTACGTCCTGGGTGGCCTCTGTGGCGGTTCTGTGGGTCCTGCCTGCTGCCGCGCCTCCCCGTTGTCGGTCTTGAAGGTCTCCCTGGTTCTTCTCCGGTGGGGCCTGTTCCGGTGGGGTCTTGGGGCTCTTCCTGTTCCTGGCGGTCCTCCTTTGTTTCCTCTGGCTCCCGGCTTTGGGTTAGGGTCGGGGCCCTCCTTGGAGTGTGTGTCGGGTGTTCTTGTGCCTTGTTGGCGGGCGGCCTTCACTTGGGGGCACGGGCCTTCTGGTGGTTCTCAGGGGCTACTGGGCCGTCCTGGGTTCTGGTTCGTGCCTTGTCTTCACCTGTTCCCATGAGTGTGCTTTCTCTTGTCCCGCTCTCGGTTCCGTTCTGCCGGTGGTTTTGTCTCCACGGGTTCGGTCTGGTCTGGGTTGGTGGTGTCCGTTCTCTTCCCCTTCCTGTTGGTCGCGGGTCGGGCGCACAGCTCCCTTTCCGCCCAGTCTACGGGTGCGGCCTGCGGTCTTCCTTTTCGGCTGGTGGGGTTTTGCGCGTTCCCCTGCCGGGTGGTTGCGGCCTCTGCCGGCCTGGGGGGCGTGCTTGGGTTCCCGGTCGGTACTGGGTCGGTTGGTCCCCCTGCTGGCGGGTGTCTCGTCTGGCTTCTGTTGGCCGTTCCTTGGCTTGTCCTTGGCTGGGTCGCTTTGTTCCTGTTTCGGGCCTGCGGCCCTACCACCCTGACAGCACATGATCTCGTCTGTTCTCATTTGTTGAGCGGTGTCACTCTCTGCCTTCTTGTCCGGGCTTCCGGCTTTGCGTTTTCCTCTGGTCCCTTTGCTTGAGGGGGTCTGGGCTTGTCTGGCCTGGGCGGGGCGTTTGACCTGTCGGGGGTGCTCACCTGGGTGCTTCTCCCTTGGTTTCTGCTGCTGCGAGTGTTGGACCATGGGGCTGTGGCTCTTTGGTTTGTGTTGTGCTTCTGTGGGCTCTGGCTAGCATGGGGCAGGGGTTGTTTCCTGCCACGGCTTTCGCAATGGCCCAGGGGGGTATGTGTTTGTACGTTGTTTTTACTTGTCCGCGGGTGCTGGGTTTTCCCGGTTCTCCTTCCCCGGGCGGGGCCCTGCACTTCCTGTGCGGTGGTTGCGTCCTCTTCTTCTTTGTCCCTGGTTTTGGGGTGCTGGGGCCTGCTGGCTCGGGTTTGCTCCCTGGAGGTGCTGCCGTTGCTCGGGCTCGTTTCACCCGGCTCTTCTGTCCTTCTCGCCTTTGGTGTGTTTCTGCCTATGGCCTTCCCTCCCTGTGCGCTCCTGTTCCTATGGCTCGTCGTTGTTCGGGCTGGGTCGGGCCTGGTTATTGGATGGCTGTATGGCCGCCTGGGTGCTCGCTTCGGTGGCTCGCTTACTACATGTGGAACATTGCTGGGTCCAGTTTGCTTGGCCCCTGGGCGGGGTCGTCTCGCTTCTCCGTGCTGCGTTCTCCTCCCTACCGGGTTCTGTTTGCTTTCTTGTGTGTGGTGTCCCCTGGTGGGCCTTCGCATCCTTTCTGGTGGCTTGGCCTTGGGCCTGGTCCCTTCCGCTCTTCGGGTTCCGTGGGCGGCCTTGTGGGTTGTCCGCTTTTCGCTGTTGTCAGGTTGGGTTCCCTTGGTGGCTGGGTCGCTTCGGAGTAGTTTCCTGCGGCTTCCTAGGTCTGTTTTGCCTTGTGCCTGCGTGGGTTCTCTCCTTGGTGTCGCGCTCCCTTCCGAGGGGTCCTTTGTGCGACTGGGTTCTGTGTCCAGTCTGTTGTTTCCTTGCTGGTGGGCTTTTGGTGCCCTTCGTTTTTTGTTGTTCGGTTGGAGTGCTGGATTCCCTTCTGCGCCTCAACCCGTTCTTGCGGCTCCTGCCAGTCTGTTTTGATTGCGTCTGGTTCCGCTGCTTCGCTCCTGCAAATAATTGGTTGCCCTTTATTTAACATTTGTTTAGATCTCCTTACACAATCCCCGATTCACCCAGACCCCCTACTGTCACCCTGCTGGCATCAGTGCGGCCCTCGGTCACAACACAGACCATACTTTGTGGCCCCTGAGCAAATGTTTGCGAGTACCCATGGACTAGAGGATAGCAATGTTCTAAATGCAGCAATGGTCTAAGAGGCATATGCTTTCAATATGCAGACATTTCAACTTAGCTCACTTTTTCAGATCACAACAAAAAAAACATTGTCCAAAGGCTACTGCACAACTCAGCAAAGCAGCACCCATTGCTGTTCTTCACTCTTTTTCCAGCCAAACTGCAGATCTGTGGTCAGTTTTTGGAGGTGCTGGAAGTTCGGTTTTGCAGGCGGGTGTGGTGACGCTAGATACAGAGGGCTCTGTAGCTGGGGGTATCTGAATGCTAGCCAGAGGTGTCTGCTTTGGGATGGGACAGGCAGGGCCCAGGTATCAGGGCGTAGGAATTAGGTTTATTGTTTGGGGAGAAGCATGATGACGGCATGGAATCAGTTTTGGAGGTGGGTGCGCTGCCAGAGGACAGGGGTGCTTGCAGGGCTGGAAGCCGGGGGTGGGGAAACCAGGAATGGTCTGTTGTGGGATATCAGGGCACTGCATATGAGGTTATATTACAGGGTGGCATGACACACTGTATTTGGTCTGTTCGGGGAGGTAGTAAAAAAACAGGTATGGCGCTCTTTTGAGGTTGGGTGAGTAGATCCTAGGTATAGGCATCTGTTATAGGATTATCATGCAAGGTTCGGAGATCTGTTTTGGAAATGAAGGGGATTACAGGATGCCAGACAAGGTTTTTTTTTTAGAGAAATGAAGGATGGTCGTGGTAGTATATAATAGGAATGGGCTATTTTAGGCAGGATGGCGGATGGTTGATTTGGTAAGGATCACAGGAAGCCAGAAACAAGGGAGTCCATTTGCCAGGTGAAGTGTTTAGGGTAGGCAGCAGAACAACCATTAACAGTTTTCTTTAAGGGGTGGAAGGTGGACCACAGGTATGGGTATGGCACCAGATGACGCTGTCACTGTGACACCTCATACCAGACCTGACCCTGTATTGCTTCACTTTAAGTAAATCAAATAGAATAAACACAGAATAATAAATAAATGTTTAAAGGAAATTCCGGGTCAGGACAACTTTGGTCCCTGTGACATGAAAACCATAAATGTGGGAAGTGGGTGAGGTAATGAAAAGATACTTAAGGTATGAAAGCTGTTGTGTGCCACAAAATATCATCTTCATATGACAAAAAAAAGCAAAATGACCTCAATATCTTATGAATCAAAGGAATGGTGAGGAGCCCAGTGAATCATGGAAAGTAAGGAGGCAGGCAGCATTACACACATGCACTGGGAACCAATGAGCAAATTTGAAAGATGAAGTACAGAGTATAGTGCCTAATATTTAAAACATCAAATGGGCGTGGAGGCATAGTCACTATTTATTAACACAATGTAGCAATACACATCTTGCCTGATAATCAGCGCCATGATGCTCCCCGGAGTGACAGCTGCGCTTTAGAAATACCTTTTAACATAACATAATCTTTGGCCTTTACAGTATTGCTAAATGGAAGGTTTAAAGAAACAATGGCTGCCACGGAGTATGAAAAACACTTAAGATTGTACAAGGGTAAAAGTGACTATCATTTTAAGTCTGAATAATGCTAAGTGCACAACTAAATATATCCTATTGGATGGAGTTTGTAACTTACAATATAGATGATATGTACCTTGCCAGCAAAGCCAAGACAGAAGCTAGCCTTGATAAAGACAATATCGCCTGCTAATGCACTCAATGATCGTTTGAGCATGGGTGTGGTTTCATGAGTTAGCATTAAATAAACTGGCTTTGTCAATGCTTGTTTCCATAATGTTTGGCAAATGTGCTGTGAAATGCACCGTGTGCCTTCATTTACAAAACGTTTCCTGTAAACATCCCCCCTTGAAACTTGGTTTCACGTGCTGTGCCTACTCCGTCAGTGACTGAGGAACAGTTCTGCAACTGCCATAATTTAAAAGAAAATACTCCAGCAGTTGCATGAAAAAGAGCCCAACTAATTGTGGTCATCAGTCCATTCCATTCTTGACTAATGAGGAATGTTTCATTTACGGGCACCAACCGGATGACAGTGGAATCGGTGCCTCAAGGCTGTCATGAGGCCAGCCAGCCTTGAAGGTCTGTTTCTATCTGCAGAATGTAGGACTCCAAAATTTATATCCAAGATATCCATGTGTTGCAGGTGCCACTGGTCATTCACGTTTTCACAAATATTTCGTTCAGATGAGTTTCATAAAGATCAGATGAACTAGACCATGTGCCTAACACTTTAGGTCATGGCCCAAGAAAAAATGTCTAAAACAAGCGCCTGGTGCAGCCATCTCCGAGGTGCATAGTCACCCGTGTTCTAGGCGCGAGTAAAGAGCCAGCCCTAGTAAACACACTACCACAAGCCTATGTGAGGCCTTTTCAGAGGTAGGGACTCAGTATCACATGGATGTGACTCACCTTGGTGTTACGCCTATTTACACTGTTGGTTATTCACATGTTAAGAGAAGTCTGTGAAAATGCACCTCACGGCCATGGACGAGTAACAGGCAACCGCTTAGTGTAAGCAGATGACTCCTTAAGTGTGATGAAAAAGTGTGTGTGTGTGGGGGGGGGGGATGTCTCCAAAAGGGGCGTGGCCCATGCAATTACAGGTACTGCTTAAACACGTAAACTAAGTTTTGGTAATTTCCATAGTGTGCCACCCTGCCAGTTTTGGTGCCACTCTGAGCTTTCTGTTCATATATATATATAAATACAGATAGATGGATATAGATATATATAAATTTCACAACAATTGACGTACACCTAACACCACCCATTACTATTGCCTTTGTCAATGATTTTGTTGTAAATAATTTATATTGAAAATGTTTTTATTATGAGTCTGTGAATTACACATTGTTGAGGCCTGTGGAAAGAGTAGCTGTCCTCAGAGTGTCTCAATCACCCCTGCTATGCTCACTCCATGTTAGACAAGTACACCCTTTTTCACTCCACCTCTCCCCCATCCATGTTACTCCTCATCTCTCTGCTCGTCTGCACTCTCTTTTCACTCCCTACTAAATACATTTTGACAACTGTGAATGAACCTCCTTCACACACATTTGCACATAATCAAAACTGCAACTACAATGCATGCTCATTGCGCTGTACGCTCTGCAGAGCGGCCAAGGATTGGATGAGCATGTATTCAGAATTTTTTTTTGACATGCAGGAAGGCACTGTGAGAAACTCTCACTGCCTTTAGCCTCATGTCTCCAGGGAGCTCAGTCGTGGCCCACTAAAAATACCTGGCGGAAACTCATTTCAAAGTATGCACAATACAGGGGTAATATGCCCTATAGAACAAATATAGAAACACATTATCTTGGGAATAGCAAACCCTCAAGGAATGAAAGATTAGGTAAAACGTGTGAAACAAACAGGGATGTAATCACTGACGTAGCGTTACCTTTACGCTTTTCTAATTCATTATTCAGAAACCACTCTGAGTTATGTCCTGTAAAGTTCAGGATATGAACATAGGGCCCGATAAGGACCCGTTTCAATTTCCGTTTTTATTTATTGCCTGGCCGTGGACCCGGTCCACATAAAGCCCTGTGCAAATGTATCTAAATAGGATGCTTCAAGACACCTCAGAGTTGGGTAATGTTATGGTGACATCCGCCTATTGCCTTATACTGTTTTATAGTCAGGGAATTCCTTGGTTACTTGCAGCATATGTATTCCATACAGGAAGTGGTGCACTAGCCCACATATGAATGCAACTGTTACTTCGTATTTGGAGCAAAGAGCTTCAAAGGCCTCCATTACCATAGGTCTTAATAGGAACCACTAGTACATGTGAAGGTACAGCTACTATTTTTGACGTGGGACTTTAATTTAAATAGAGTGAGTGTTGCAGCAGGGTCACCAGCATGAACATGCATTAAAGAGGGCAGCTTATGGAATTTCATAACTCTGACTTGCAGGACAGAAGAAATTTGGACTCGGGCTGACTTTTCGATTTAGTGGAGTAGCGAATAGATCCAAGAATGGTGGTCCCTACTTGCTGAATATCCTTGAAAGTTGTGTTTGTGATAGTTCCCATTCATGGCTGTCTTCTGACAATCTGCTTAAATCGGCAACCAAATGATTTTTTGTACCCTGCACGTGCTCTACTTTCACAGAAAGATTGGGACGCAAGCACTAGTTCCATAATTCTTGTGCTTCCCTGGTTAGTGGCTACGACCTTGTTGCTCCTTGTTTGTTCAAAAAGAACATTTTGGCTGTGCTGTCCAGTCGAACCATCACTGTAGATCCTTTTATTCTTGGATGAAAAGCACAGAGCCGCAATGCCACATCCCTTTATTCCAAGACAATGATATGCTTCTTCCTTGCCAGCTCGTCCATATGCCACTTACTTCCAAGTTCACTGAGATGCGCTCCACAACCTTCCATAGACGCATCCAATGTGATCACATAGTTCAGTGGATTGGTGAGAAACATCAAGCCCTTCTGATGTTGTCTTTTTTCATACACCATTTTAATGCTATCATTGCCGGTGTTACTTTGATGACATTGTTGAAAAAACCCGTTACCAGCCTCCATTGTTTGTCTTTTTGTTCTTGCAGCAGCCTCATAAATAGACGACAGTTGGGGATCAATGGAATGCAAGATGAGACCATTCCCAGGATCGATTTGCACTGTCTGACTGAAGTGGACTTTTAACTTGAGAGACTAAAGGCTAGAGCTACTATCTTTGCAACTCTTTCCTTTGTAGGAAAAGCCCTGCAGACTCTTGTGTACAGAATCGCTTCTAGAAATGTAATTTGTTTGCTTGAAGTAAGGCAGGATTTTTCCTCGTTCAGTTTGAGACCCATATATTTGAACATCTGGAGACAATGTTCTGTCGAACATACAGCAGCCTTGAACGAAGATGCTTTTATGAGCCAGTTGTCCAAGTATGGGAATATTTGATGTTCCTTTCTCCTGAGATACGCCACTACTGGTGCCATACATTTGGTGAAATGTCTCGGGGCAGACTTTAATCCAAAAGGGAATAATTGGAAGTGACATTGAAACTGAGATGCCTGCTGTGTTTGACATTGATTGGGACATGGAAATAAGCATCTTGCAGATCTAAAGATGCCATATGATCCCCTGGATTCATTAGTTGCAGAATATCCTGCAACAATCATCCTAAATGATTGCTTTTTGAGGTATTTGTTTAGCTGTCTCAGATCTAATACTTGTCTCCACTTCACCATTCTTTTTCTTTAGGAGGAAAAAAAATGGAGTAAAAAACAGCGCCTCTGTGTGCCTTTGGAACTTCTTTGATTGCTCCCTTGAGAATAAGAGATTGGATTTCCTTTTAATAGAAAAATATGCTGATGTACTCCCCTGAGAAGTGGATTCTGAGGAGGTTTTTGATTAAATTCTAGGGTATGACACTGTCTTATAGTATCCAATACCCATCGATCCGAGGAGATAGCTCTCCTAGTGTCGTAAAAGTTGTAGAGAGAGTCTTTTACAATCAAGGGTGCTGTTTGTAAAGAGGCAACTGGAGTGATATTGTTCTCACTGCCTTCTGGAGGTCTTATGTCACCATCCTGCACCTGCTGACTTTTATTGACTGGGTTGTCTGGAGTAAGCAGCAAGGTGGCATTCTATATTGCTGCGTAAAATGCTTTTGGTACCCCTGCTGACTTCGGCCGCAAGGCTGATACCTGTTGGATTTAAACTTCCTCTAAAAGTGTATTTACCTCTGCCCCTTGTACCATGAAATGTGTTAAACCAGCGCTGTTGCAGCACTCCCAATGATCTTGCAGTCTCCGTATCAGCTTTAATTGATTGAAGCAAATCATCTTTGTGTTTTCCAAAGAGAGCTTTTCCATTATACAGCACATCCAGTATTTTTGACTGCACTTCTGGGCGAAAAGAGGTTGCCTTTAGCCATCCTTGTCGTCTTAGGTATGCCGCACCAGCCATCTGTGTAAAGCCAGTCATAGCTACATCCATTGCTGTATCAATCATTTCGGAGGATGTTCTCTCTTACTCATGAAGAATAGACTTCGCCTCCTGCTGTTTTATTCCGGCAGGTTGTCTATAAACTGCGCTAAGTCTGACCACATTTGGCGATCGTATCTGCCCAGTATGGCTATAGGGTTGGACGCTCTGTGGTCACAACAGCCATAGCTAAAAAACGGTTCCCTATATTATCTAACCTCCTACCTTCCTGATCAGGAGGTGCTGAGCATGGTGTAGTAGGGTTTTTAGATCTCAGTTGAGCCGCCTGACTAATAACTGAATCCGGCTTAGGATGTCCTATAAGGCAGGTTTAAGCGCTTTCAGGAGCCTTAAAGCACAAGTTACTAACTTGTGTAACGATATATCTGTAAGAGACAGTAGTTAGTGACAGATTCCTTACCTTAGAATATCCCCAGGCGTCAGGCTGGATCCGGAAAGTTTTTGCGTAGCAGTACCCTTGCGCGTCGGTAGGCGGCGTCGTGCGGCTCCGCGTCCGTCGTCGGCGTCGTGATCGCCGGGATGACGTCGTGGGCAGTACTTAGGCGCCGCCCCTGCGCGCTGACGTCAGTTCTGTACACGACTTTCCGCGCCAGGAACGCAGGGCCATGCAAGAAGCTGACAGAGGTGTCTGAAAAATACTAGGGCCCTGAAAGGGATGTCCTTAACCCTAGAAATCAGTTCGCAGAACGGGGAGGATGGGTGGGGCGGTAAGGAATCTGTCATTAACTACTGTCTCTTACAGATATATCGTTACACAAGTTAGTAACTTGTGCATCTGAAAGAGACACGTTAGTGACAGATTCCTTACCTTAGAATAGATACCCCAGCAATACCAACCCCGGTGGTGGGTCTGCGAACAAAGATCAGACAAGGAAGTCCTGGAGGACAGAACGGCCAAAGAAGCCGTCCCTCCGGACCTGACTGTCAAGGCAGTAATGCTTTGTAAACGTGTGCAGCGAGGCCCACGTAGCTGCCTGACAGATAACCGGCAGCGGAACACCGCGGCCCAAGGCCGTGGTAGCAGCCGTTGCCCTGGCGGAATGGGCACACAGCCCAACAGGAGGCTCCTTCTTAGCCAAAGAATAGCAGGTCTTGATGCACAAGGTAACCCAGCGGGAGATGGTCCTCTTGTGCACCGCCCACGTAGCCAACAAAGAGCTGGTCATCCACCCGGAAGTGTTTTGTGCAGTCAATATAGAAGGAGAGCGCACGTTTTGGGTCCAGACGGTGGAGCCTCTCTTCCTCTCTGGAAGGATGCGGAGGCGGAAAGAAGGTGGGCAAAGTGATGGTCTGCCCAATGTGGAAAGCAGTAACAACCTTTGGCAAGAAGGACGGACGCGTCCGAAGAACAACCTTGTCTGGATGAACAGACAGAAAGGGAGGTTTGCAAGATAGAGCCTGGAGCTCACTCACCCGCCGAGCGGAGGTGATGGCCACCAGAAAGGCTGTCTTCAGAGTCAGAAGACGAAGAGGACAGTTATGTAGAGGCTCAAAGGGAGCGCACATTAAAAGGTAAGAACCAAGTTCAAGTCCCACTGAGGCATCACAAACGGAACAGGAGGGAAGAGGTGAGTAATGCCTTTTAAGAACCTGTTAACAACAGGGGACTTGAAAAGGGAGGGCTGATCAGGGAGCCTGAGGAAGGCCGAGATAGCACAAAGATAACCCTTGATGGTACCCAGGGCAGAACCCTGTTGGGCCAGAGAGAGAAGGAACAGAAGGACCTCAGAAAGAGGGGCAGAAAGGGGATTCACAGCCTTTGCTGTGCACCATGCCACAAATTTGTTCCACCTGCAGGCGTATACCACCTTAGTGGAGGGACGCCTGGCTGCCAGAATCACATCACAAACTTCGGGAGGCAAGTCGAAAGGAATCAACTGCCGCCGCTCAATCTCCACGCAAGCAGGTGTAGACTGGACAGGTTCGGGTGGAGGACCGTCCCCTGCTGCTGCGACAGAAGATCCTCCCGAAGAGGCAGACGGATCGGGGATCTACGCTCATATTGAGTAGCTCGGGATACCAAACTCTTCGAGCCCAGTCCGGAGCCACAAGAATGACTTGGGCCCGGTCGTGCTGAATCTTCTTCAACACTCTGGGTAGAAGTGGTATAGGCGGAAAGGCGTACAACAGACCGCAACTCCACTCGCGACGAAAAGCGTCGCCGAGCGGGTGCCGCCTTGGAAATTCCAACGCGCATAACTGATGACATTGCGCGCTCTCTTCGGTGGCGAATAGATCTAACCAAGGCTCTCCCCACTGTAGAAAGAGTCCTTGCGCCACTTCCGAGTGAAGACGCCATTCGTGATCCATCATGCACCTGCGGCTGAGGTTCGTCCGCCCTGGCGTTCAGGGAACCTGCCAGGTGTTGAACCATCAGGAACATGCCCTGATGTTCCAGCCATGTCCAGAGGCGCAGAGCCTCCTGACAAAGGGTCCAAGACCCCACCCCGCCCTGTTTGTTGCAGTACCACATGGCGGTGGTGTTGTCTGTGAACACCTGCACTACCTTCCCCTTGACAGAGGGAAGGAATGCCTTGAGTGCAAGTCGGATCGCCCGGAGCTCCAGAAGGTTGATATGGAGCCGGGACTCCGCCGGAGACCAGAGGCCTCTGATCTCCGCCTCTCCCATGTGACCGCCCCATCCCGGAAGGGACGCGTCCGTCACAACTGTATGCTCTGGCTGGGGAAGGGAGAGGGATCTGCCCATGACCCATTGCCGGTTCGAGAGCCACCACTGCAACTGTTTTGCAGTCCCCTCCGAGATCTGGACGTGATCGGACAGGTTGCCCTGGTGCTGCGCCCACTGGAACTTCAGGTCCCACTGCAGAGCCCGCATATGCCATCTGGCATGATTGACCAGCAGGATGCAGGATGCCATG
The DNA here is from genome assembly GCA_963921515.1 of Calotriton arnoldi. Classification (NCBI taxonomy): domain Eukaryota; kingdom Metazoa; phylum Chordata; class Amphibia; order Caudata; family Salamandridae; genus Calotriton; species Calotriton arnoldi. The sequence goes on along the minus strand of CAWUFW010006089.1, from coordinate 258,732 downwards.
AGGCCCAGCAGCCTCAGGGTCATCCGTACCGAAACCCAGGATAAAGGCTGAAAGATCGGAATCATAGCCTGAATATCCCCGGACTCGCCGTTCGGGAGGATAGGCCCGAAAGTGCGTCGTGTCCAGAACTGCTCCGATGAAAAGGAGCTGTGGAGAAGGAATCAGATGCGACTTCGGCACATTGATGGAGAACCCCAGCGAGTGCAGGAGTTCGGCCGTAGTCTGGAGGTGGGAGACGACTGCCTGGGGCGAGCCCGCCTTCAGCAGCCAGTCGTCGAGGTAGGGGAAGACTGAAACCCCTGCCCGGCGCAGATGAGCTGCGACCACCGCCATCACTTTCGTGAACACCCGAGGGGCACTGGTAAGGCCAAAGGGGAGCACGGTGAACTGAAAATGCTCGGGGCCTACCGTGAACCGAAGGTAACGCCGGTGGGCCGGCAGGACGAGGATGTGGAAATATGCGTCCTGCAAGTCCAACGCTACCAACCAGTCTCCAGGGTCGAGGGCAGTCAAGACCTGAGCTAGGGTGAGCATCTTGAACTTCTCCTTCCGGAGGAAGCGATTGACGTTCCGGAGGTCCAAGATAGGACGCATGTCCTCCTTGTCCTTTTTGGGCACCAGGAAGTAGTGGGAGTAGCAACCACGCCCTACTTCTGGGGTCGGAACATGCTCGATGGCCCTCTTGGCCAAGAGGGCCGTGACTTCCTTCTGCAGAAGCACCAAGTGATCCCCTGACATGCGGTGGAATTGAGGTGGCATGGCTGGGGGGTGGTCTCGAAGGGGAGGGAGTAGCCCCTTCGGACAATGTCCAAGACCCACCTGTCCGAGGTGATGGTACGCCAGTGGGGAAGGTGATGGCGGACCCTGCCCCCTACTGGCGTGCTGTGCACCTGAAAGGAGGGACTAGGAGGGCTTGGAGGCCGCGGACAGGTTGGAGGTGGTGGCCTGACCCGCACGCTGGTTGCCCGATCCGCCACGGCGGAATCCACGTCCTCGGCCACGTGAAGACGCCTGCTGCGCGGGCCGGTGGCTGGGCTGCTGACGTGAAGGGCGCCCCTACCGTGGCCATGATAGGGGCGAAAAGCAGAAGTCAGCGGAGGGCGTGTAGCAGAAAGGCCCAGGGACTTGGCAGTAGCCCGTGAGTCCTTAAAGCGCTCCAACGCATGGTCTGCTTTGGACCCAAAAGACCGACTCCATCAAAGGGCATGTCCATGAGAGTATTCTGGACATCCCCTGAAAAACCAGTGGTTCTCAGCCAGGCGTGTCGTCGCAGCGCCACCGTCGTTGCAATAGACCTGCCCTGCGAGTCGGTGGTATCAAGGCCACATCGTATCGTGTATTTGGCCGCATCCCTTCCTTCCGCAATGGCGCGGGAAAGCAATGTCTGGACCTCCTCAGAACACTGGGGCAAAACAGTCGCCACCGAATCCCACAAGGAGTGGGTATATCGGCCCAAAAGACAAGCGGTGTTGATGGACCGCAAGCCAGCACTGGAGGAAGAAAAACCCTTCTTCCCAAATTGATCCAGGCGTTTGGATTCCCTATCCGGAGGGCGGTAGGGAAGGCGGTTTGGGAAGCGGAGGCTTGGACAACCAAGCTCTCAGGAGTGGGGTGGACAGAGAGAAACAGGGGGTCGCCCGGAGCTGGGCGATGGCGTCGGGACACGTTCCTATCCACAGGAGCCCCTGTGTTGGGCTTGGACCAGGCGCCCAAAGAACGTCAGTGAGGGCGTCGTTAAACGGCAGCACAGTCTCCGTAGAGGAGGCTGCCGGCTGAAGCACCTCTGTCAAGATGTTAGTCTTGACCGCCACAGTAGGGAGTTCGAGACGTAAGGCCCCAGCCGCCCTACGCAACACCGTTTCAAAATTGGCTCCCTCCTCCGTAGCCACGGGAGGAGACAGCATGCCAGTGTCAGGGGAAGTATCTAGACCACTGGCATCCCCTAGACCCTCTGTCCAGTCCTCATCGTACTGACACTGTTGTGTCAGAGGGTCATCAGACCCCTCCCAGTCCTCCTGGTCCTCCTCTGGTTCAAAATAAGGAGGAGGAGGGACACTTGGGACCCAAGGTCCCATCGGGCGCGGGAACCGGCGTCGAGCGGCGTCGGTCCGGGTCCATGTCCGGAGCCGGAAGGAACTGGGGGACGACGCCGCCCGGAGCCCCAGGCGGCGTCGAGAACGGCACCGGAGACATCGGCGCCGGCGTCGTTAGGTCGACAGGCGTCGATGGGGGTTGTGGAGCCGGGATCGAGGCCGGGGCCGGAGCCGGGATCGAGGCCGGAGGCACGGGCGACGCCGGGGCCGGAGCCGTCGGCGAAGCCGGAGCAACCCCATCAGGGCCCGCGGGGCCCGATGGCGCACCGGAGGGACCTTGAGGCCCGAAGAGGCGGGCCATGGCCGACAGGAATTCCTGTACTTGGGCCGGATCCGCCCCGAACCCGGGAAGGACGGGTATTGTGGGGGCGACTCCACAGGCATGTCCGGGGGCCGCGGGGACGGTGCCGGGAGGGGCCTCAGCCGAGTCGCGAGACCGGCGAGCGAAGTCCTAGAGCGACGATGCTTTTTGGACTTTTTGTGTTTGGACTTACCGGACGAAGAAGACTTCGATGCCGACGACCGGTGTGGACTCCGCGATCGACCCCTGGACCTCTCACGCGACCGGGGCTTGCGCGGAGCCGAATGCCGGGCCTCGAGGAGCTTTCGAGACCGCTCTCGCAAAGCTTTCGGGTTGAGGGCCCGGCAGTCGGAACAAGACTTTGTGTCGTGGCCTCGGCCGAGGCAGAAGAGACACTCCCGATGCGGGTCTGTGATGGACATCATCCGAGCACAGGCGCCGCAACGTTTAAACCCGGGCATCCCTACGACACCTTGAAGTCGATTCGAAGAAAAACAGTGAAAAAATTCACCAAAAAGTTAGTCAAAAAATGACTAGGGCACTGCTCTTCCCGGATCTGCGCTTGCTGGCGCGGAAAAAGAAGAACTGACGTCAGCGCGCAGGGGCGGCGCCTAAGTACTGCCCGCGACGTCATCCCGGCGATCACGACGCCGACGACGGACGCGGAGCCGCACGACGCCGCCTACCGACGCGCAAGGGTACTGCTACGCAAAAACTTTCCGGATCCAGCCTGACGCCTGGGGATATTCTAAGGTAAGGAATCTGTCACTAACGTGTCTCTTTCAGATTTTCTTGCCAAGTCTAGGAATTACAGCTGTAACAGTAGCTTGGGTTCTTTATGACCTTAAGACCTTCTGCCCAGACAGTCAACTATTGGAATTGATCTCACTACTTTCCGTGCTGTCTCTTTGAAGTCTTAAAGGAAGCAGTCTGTTTGCTGAACGATTACTGGCAGGTCAAACCTTTTTGCATCACTTTCTAATAGGGTGTGGAACTTCCTATGTCGCCCGGAGGAGAACTAGCTGCTGGAGGAATTGTAGGGGCTGATATTAGAGCCACATAACTATCCCATTCACTTCCTGTATTTGTAGCCTGGTTCTGAGGGATTTTTCCCTCTTCTGTATTGTCATCATCTCCTTGATCTCTGTAGTCAACAGTATAGAAGATTGTGAAGGATATCCCGCTGAGGATGGTAATATTTGCTGTTGTTGTGATGGGGTGTCCCATTCTGGGAAATGTTTATAACAATGATTAAGCATTTGGCAAAGGTCTGAGATTAGTGCAATAGGAACCTGCATCATTGGTTCTTGGAATGACTGCTCCTCAAAAGGGTAATTTTCATGAAAGTCCTCATAAGACCTTTATCTAGTTTGCTGTCTGTCTCTAAAGGAAAAATCTCCAGTTATGTGAGGTGTTTTATCGTATTCATACTCAAATGACTCTTGGCATTTTACACGTACCCGAGAAGAGCTACTTGCAGCCCCAAACGGTCCATCGTCCTCATCCTTGTCCCTAGCCCCCATTTCCAAAATACAGACTGGTGGTAAAGGTGACACCCTACTTGGTGAGGTCTGATCTGGTCAAATTTGATCATCAGAAATAGCAGTCAATGGTGCTGTCCTTGATGAGGCAAGCAAAATCTTAATTATATGTGTCGGAGTAGCATACGACAAAGCTGTTGACAGAGCGGTTGTCAACGTTGGCACCGACAGAACATTCGTCGACGGTGTCGTCGATGGAGCAACCCTCGTCGATTTGGTTAGTGGAGCCACTGTCGACATTCTCATCAATGAGGACACCATCAGTACTTGTACTGCTGATGAAGAGGCTGTCATCATTATGGTGGTAGATGTCGTAGATGACGCTGTAGTCATCAAAAAGAGTCATTGACTTTCTCATCAACGGTTTTTATGTTGACGCATGAAATCTAAGAATGGGATCTGAGGTAGGTAGGTTTTTTAAATATCAGAGAATGCCAGGGCAGATTCAAAAGGCGTTGAGGGTTATGACCTTGTTTTCTTGATGGTCTTGAGGAGATGAATGCCTCTTCTTGGATTAGTCTGGACTCTTGGTAGCCCTCAATTTTTCTTTTGATATTTTTTTGGGTTGTTCCTCACCCAACTCTTTTTCATATTTTTCTCTCCTTAGTTTTTTTTTCGTTGGAGTTAGAGATCCCTCTCTTCCAGGGACTGGAGTTTCTGTGGATTTTCTCTTTTGAAGCTACAAAAGCAGTCTTGTTTCCCTGTCCTTGAGCGTCTTCGCAGAAAAGGTTCTGCAATATTTGCATTCCTTAGCTTTATGCTCAGGATAAAGGCATTAAAGGCACTCCTTATGAGGGTCCTCTGAAAACAGCTTCAGCTTACCCCAACACCTGCAGGGCCTAAATAGGCCCTTCTTGGATACCTCTGACATGATGTAATTGTGGCAAAATAGCTTAATCTTCTCTTTGAAGCAGCAGAGTTCAAATGCAGGACAACTGAAGTCAAAGAGGTTTCACTTGCCAGGTTGACATGGCAGTTTAAAACTGCACACGCCGGCTCTGTAGTGGCAGACCAGAGACATGATTAAAGGGCTACTTATGTGGGTGACACAATCAGCGCTGCAGGCCCACTAGTAGCATTTAATTTACAGCCCTTGGGCTTACGTAGTGCGCTTTACTACGGAATTATAAGTAAATTAAAGATGAAAATTGGGCGCGAGTCAATATTACCATGTTTAGAGGAAAGAGCACATGCACTTTAGCACTGGTTAGTAGTGGTACAGTGCTCAGAGTCCTAAAGCCCAAAAAAACGAGGTCAGGAAAAAGAGGAGGAGGAAGGAAATGAAAAAAATCCAATAAGTAGATCCTGAGATATGCAATATAAAATTTTGGTAAAAATTAAGCATAAAAGTGCAAACCGCCAACTGTGCTTGTCTGGTCGCGTTGGACCGGGACAAAGCCACAAGTTCACGTCAACCGCGATGGAGCGCGGGCTGGCTACAGGGACCCACTTGTGCCTGCTGAACACAGTACCTTAAATCCCGGTGCGCGGTCTGTGCTGCGTTGCTTTGAGAGGCTTTGCATTATCCGGCGTCTGTGGCGAGAAGCTGTGATTCAAGGCTTTGTGGCGCTTAGCATCACTTTGCGCGGTCCCGGGGAGCTCTGTGGCAAAGCTTTGCAGGGCTTGGCGTCGCTTGCGTCGATCCCAGGAAGCTGTGCGGCAATGTATAACGTATTCTGTCCTTATGTGAATATGTGTATATATGTGATTTATGTATTTTCTTGCAGCCCTGATGAAGTTCATGTGTAGTGAATGAAACGCGTTGGCTGTCTTTTGTTATCACCAATGAAAAATAAAGCAGTTTTGGACTATATACAACTTGGAATTGGACTTGTAAATGAATGGACTTTAACTTTGCTGTGCACCACCATTTGTTCATTTTGGATTCGGCCTGACCCTCTGGTCACACCTTGGGAGTGGCAGGTGCTTTGGTTTGGTACACAAAGTAAAATTACACCATTTGATAGTTTGGGAAAAGGGGGAGGTGCGGTATCCTGTGTGGCTTGCTGCTCTATTGTGTGTGAGATACTACCCTTCCTTTGTATGCGACTCTCCAGAGGGAATGCAGGAAGCCAGCTGTCACCCACCCAAGCTGTGTATTCCAGAGAAAGGCATAAGGTACCAAATAGCTAAAGTAAGTAAATGCCAACTTTCTAAAAGTGGCAGTTGCTAAACTGGAATTTAAAATCCAACTTTACCATACGTTGTGATTTTAACTTGTGAGTTCGGTGATACTATACTTAAAGTCTACCTCTTCAAATTGGGAATTACACTTAAGAGAGATAAGGTAATCCCAATGTTAATCTATGGGAGAGATAGGCCATGCAGTATGGAAAAACGAAATTAAGAGTTTTTCACTACCAGGACATGTAAAACTTAAAAGTACATGTCCCACTTTTAAAATACACTCCATCCTGCCCTTTTGGCTGTCCAGGGCCTACCCAAGGGGTTACTTATATGTACTGAAAAGGAAGGTTTAGAACTGGCAAGAGGTCTCACTTGCCAGGTTGACATGGCAGTTTACGATTTCAAGTGTTTTTATTACATTTTATAAACAAGTACATTCGTATTTCCGTTACGGGGTACCAGCCAAACGTGGTTGTATTTGCAATAGATCCAGGTATTTGGTAAGGGTGTCTCGCTGAGGCCCTTTACATTGATTTACTAGGAAGTTAAGGACAGAATCAGAGAGAGAGAGAGAGAGAGAGAGAGAGGATAGGAGAGAAAGGGTGGAGAAAGAGTGGAGATACAAGAGGTGTGCTGTAGCCATGCGTCTATTCTGGGTTTGTAGCCATGTGGGGGAAACCCCCCCCTAGTGCTCTCACGGGGGCTCATAGGAGTCCAGATATGTATCGAGCGTCTTCCACATCCCCCTAGTGGTAGGTCTCCAGGGTGAGTTTTGTAGAGCCATGTTGTCTGCGCCTCTGAGGTACGTCACCCAGTTGACCCAGCCTTTGTATGATGTCTTAGCGGTGTCCTTCCAGTTGTTCAGGACCATTTTCACTGCTGCGGTCAGCAGGAGATCTAGCAGGTCCCTGTCATGTTGTGAGTCAAGTCTTGTGGTCAAAAATGCGGAGGTGAGGGAAGAGAATTCTGGGTTTAGAGTGCATCCCAGCGCGTTTTTTATGAAGTCAAAGATTTCCCCCCAGAATGTTTTCAGTTTGGGGCAATAGAAGATGAGATGTGCTAGATCCCCCGCTCCGCTTCCACAATTCCAGCATAGGTCGTTTTCTCTGAGGCCTAGTGAGGCTAAGCGAGCAGAGGTCCAGTATGTCTTGTGGAGTAGCCAAAATTTTGTTTGTGATAGGACTGGGGTGATTTTATTACGTGAGGGGGAGGCCCAGAGCAGAGCCAATTCTTTTTCGTCTAGTGAGTTATTGGTTTGATTTACCCAGTATTTGGTAGTTTTATAGTTAAGTTTGGTTGTATTTGGGCGCAGGAGTTTGTAAAGGTGCGATACTTGGTGCCCTATTCTGTTGATTGTCGCCAAATACTGCATAATTGACGGTTTGGTTGTTGTTAGTTTGGCTTTTGTTAGGGCTGTTTTGATTTTTAGGAAATTGTAAAATTCCGTGTCTGGTAGGTTGTGTCTATCTCTTAGTGTGGCGAACGTGATGGGGTGGCCCTCCTCCTCTAGTTGGGCTGGGTGGGAGATGCCTTTCTCCATCCATGTGTCGAGGGCCAGTGATTTCCCTTTGTATTTGATCTTACTGTTGGCCCAGAGAGATTCCCATTTCGAGTTCTTTACACTGTTCTCCATTTTTTTGTCTATTTTGAGTAGGGCAATTTTTGTGTTTTTGAAGATTGGGCTGGATACGTGCGTATGTTTGTTAGCTGTTAGTAGTATTAGCGGGTTGAGGTTGTTTAGTATGGTTCTCTCAACTAGTAGCCATAACGGTGTGTAGCCTTGTGGGGGGTGACACCCAGTAGCCCCCTTCTTTTGCAAGGAAAGCATATTGGAAAGTTCTATAGTCTGCCAGGTTTAGTCCTCCCAGCCTTTTGTCTAGTCTTAGTTTTTTTATACTAATCCGTGCCTTCTTTCCCCGCCATAGGAATTTACTAATCTGGATGTCCACCTTGCGGTGGAAGTCATCCGTAAGTAGAAGTGGTAACATGCTCAGCAGGTAATTGATCATTGGGGTGATCATCATTTTGATCGTTTCTATTCTGCCCCACCAGGTTATAAATTTGGGGGACCAGGCCTCCAGGAGTTTCTTTATTTTCTCTAACAGTAGTTTCTCATTTTGGTCTAGTGTAGACATGATGTCGTTCCCAAAGTAGACCCCTAGGTATTTGATGAACCCTGTTTGCCAGGCCAGGCCCGACCCTCCCAGGGTGTCCCAGGTGGTGTGTATGTTGAGGGGTTTGCACTCTGATTTCTCCCTGTTGAGTTTATATCCTGAATGCCTTGAGTAGATCTCTATGGTATCTATCAGGGCCTCTATAGAGGTCTTAGGTTGCTCTGTGTAGGAGAGTAGGATCTGCCTCTTATGTTGCCCCCACTTTTTTTCTGATGTTAGCACTGGTTTCTGGCTATAGTCTGGCTGGGTCCCTGCCAATCAGGGCCCCAGCCTCTCTGTTCTCTCTAAACGACATGGAGTGCACTCTAGGTGCACTAGTGATTGGATACTGTGGTGCCTTATGAGTCCCTAGTATATGGTACCTTAGGTGCCAAGGGCATAGGTACTTCACAGGCCTCCCAGGGGCTGCAGCATGTGTTATGCCACCCCTGGGAAGCAGTCTAAATCTGACACCACAGGCCTGCTACTGCAGCCTGGGTGAGGTGGTGCTAGCACCCCTCACTGAGATATAGGTTTCCTATATCTCTCCTGCACACACATATAAACCTATCAGTCACCCCTATGGCAGGCCCTATCAATCCTGAGGGCAGGGTGCTTGGCTTCTATGTGAGGGGGTGCCTCTGCATGAGCAGGGCCCCTCTGCAGTTCTCAGAGTCCATTCTCTGGTGCTGTTTGTGGATGCGGTTAAACCATATACTCTTAAGTGCATTATATCCTCGCGGTAAATGCTAACTTTGGAATGGCTGCATCAAAACATGTCGTGTTTGGTGTCAAACATCTTGGAATACTACCCCCCGCCAATCTTGGCGGCGGGGGTAGCATTCCACCCTTCTAGAGGGATAAGACATGTACCTGCTGTGGAAACGCGGTAGAATCCTAAAGAGCCCTGGCATCACAAAATGGATGCCACCAGTCACAGACACTGGGCTGCCCTCCTGCTGATGACCGAAACTCGCAGTGGAGGAAGCCCAACAATAGGCATCCTGTCACAGGGAGGTGTAACCACCTTCCAGACAGGGTTTAGTGTATTGGGGCTGGGTGGGTGCACTCTTAGAGTGCTTTGAAGTCCTGCACTGGGGGAGCAGAAGGCTCCTCTGTGCATATGCCAGTTCAAACCAGCTCAGGGGCTACCTGCCCCTGCTCTGGCGCGAAACTGGACAAAGGGAAGTGGGTGTAGCCACCCCTCCCTTGACCCTCCCATAGGTGGGGTCATAGAGCTAGTCCATCCCCTCTTTTTAGTATAAGAGGGGGAACCTTGCCATTGCAAAGCAGATAACCCCTGGACGACGCTCTACAGAAGAATCCTGGCCCTTCGACGTTCCACTACCTTTGGAAGACAGAAGAATCTCCCTTGGAGTCAAGGAGTGACTCCCCTGCTTGGCAGGCACCAAAAACGACAACGACGGTCGCAAACTACGCCGCTCCCGCCGGAGTCCGAAGTCCCTGCAGCCCAAGAAGTGGATTTCCTGACCTCTCCCAGGCCATCGTGAGTCCCCAGCGAAGCTGAGGCAAGTGGACCCCCCGAGTAACGAGGAACCGCGACCCCTGGGTACCGTGCACTATTGTCGAGTGTAACCCCTTCACAACGTTCTACGAACTTGTGCTTTGGTCCACGTGTGGTCCCGACCTCCAGCAGGAATCCCTCCGAAGATCAGAGGCCTACACCGTCCCGAGTGACCGTGGGCCCCTGTTGAGTGATTCCGCCCGAGGTGTCTTCGCGATCCCTTGCCCGCTGGCTTGTGGGTCCCCAGAAGACTTCCTAAAGAAACCAAAGGGCTCCCCTGGTTGCTCCAGGCCTGCCCTGACTTACCCTCGCTGGGTGAGTTCCACAGACCTTGCTGGTCTGCGCCATCGACTTTTCTTCATCTCCCCGAGACTTGCGGCTGCCAAGGCTTGTTGGCTCCGATCGAGTTGCCGACACCGCAGTCAGCTGCAGACGTCGAGGGACACACCGAATCCAGCTCCTGGTCGTCGTCGACGCCTTCTGGACCACGTGGCCGAAGAGTCAAGGCACCTGCAACCGACCTGAAGCGACCGACGACGGTGGGCATCCATCTTCCTTGCCCCGGGTCACTGCCAAGTGACTTTGAACACTGTCCCCTCTGCTTTCAGGTCATCCTTCTTCAGAATCCAGGCTTGGATTCCACCGGACACTTCTTCAGCTCCCGCAAGCAGCAAGTCTTCTTTGTTCGCCATTGAAAACGACGCCGCGACCCGACACCAAAGGACACCTGTGCACCCGGCTTCCCTGGGTGAGGTAACTCCAGCACTACGGTGCTCCTGTGGGTGTGGGCCCTAGAACTACTTACCCTGTAAGTGACTTGCTTGTAGGTTCTTCCGAAGTATCCTAAAACTCTTTATTTCCAACCGCGACTTGCCCCATTGAAGTTAACGGCGATTCGCGCCTGTGTATCCACACTGCACGCGTCCCCCGTGGGTCCTTTACTTACCTGCCTTGGGTGGTTTCGTGAGGCCCCAGCACTTCTGAAGGCCCTAGGCCTTGTCTCCTTGCAAGTCGTTGTTTCTAAGTCTCTTACTTAGTATATGGTCTGGTACGCCCCTAGGGCACCAGCCATATTTTGTGCTTAACTTATTGTGAAACGTTGATTTGTGCATATGTTTGTCTTCTAATCTCATAAAGAGATTAGTAGAGAGTTATTTAGAAATAAATACATATATATTTGATATATATACCTGTGTGGTGTCTTTTCATTTGGTGATTCAAGAGATTATATGGTAAAACAAGCTGCTTTACATTCCTCCGAGACTTAGCCTGAAGGCTGCTCTCCACAGCTACCACTAGGATAGCTTTCTTTAAAAGGTTGTCTTAAACCTATCTACCATAAGAGTCGATTTGCCCTGGTGCAAGGTGTCCACTTTAATTAGTGAACAGCATATACCAGGCCAACTTCTCACACTCTGTCATTATAAGAATGTCGTCCGCATATGCGGCTAGTTTTATTTCTACGTCTTTAATTGTGATCCCTTTTATTTCCGTGTTGGATTTGATGTCACTAATCAGAGGCTCCAGAGCTAGTAGGAATAGTGAGGGTGACAGGGGGCACCCCTGTCTAGTGCCTCGTTGTAATGTGAGTGGTTCAGAGAGTGATCCATTAATGACAATGCATGCTCTTGGGTTCCTGTATAGCGCCATTACCTTCCGTATGTACCCTTCCCCTAGGTTGAAAGACTGCATGCATTGTTCCAGGAAAGCCCATGAGACTCTGTCGAAGGCCTTCTCGGCATCTAGTGTAATAGCCACAGCTGGCTCTGCCAGTTTAGGGGTGTGCTCTAGGGTGTGACAGAGGAGTCTTGTGTTGTCATTAGCCATACGGTTCTTTAGGAAGCATACCTGTGAGTTGCTTATCAAGTTGGGCAGGACAGGGTTTAATCTTGTTGCCAGAATTTTTGCATATATTTTACAGTCCACATTAATTAAGGATATGGGTCTGTAATTCCTGGGCAGTTGTTCGTCCTTGCCTTCCTTAGGAATGACAATTATGTTGGCCTCGGACATGGATTGTGATATCAGTCCAATTTCCCCACAGTTGTTGAACACCTTTTTCATGGTGGGTTTCAGGTGATCTAGGAAGGATTTGTAGAACGTGGCTGTGTACCCGTCTGGACCTGGGGCTTTGTTGTCTTTCATTGCCTTAACCGCCATTTCAATCTCAGCCGTACTGATCTCTTGGTCTAGTCTCTGTGCTTCCATATTGGATAGTTTGGGGAGGCAGAGTCTGCTAAGGTATTTTTTGCACTCCTCCAGGTCTAAGGACTGGTTGTTCTTATAGAGATCCTGGTAGAAATCTTGGAAGGTTTTTAATATATCTTTGTGTCTTGTGTGGGTTTTGTTGTTTGTGTCCGTGATAGATGAGATGGTGACCTGATTGCGTTTGTGCTTTAGGTATGAGGCTAGGAGTTTCCCCACTTCGCAAAGGTTAATGGCCTTGTACTTGTTTACCCATAGTCCGGCCCTCTCGCTCAGGATTTTATTGTATTCGTACTTTTTCCTGGTTAGTTGTGTTAGGGTTGTAGTATCGTGCGTGTTCCTGGAGTGGGCAGTTTCTAACTTTTTTATGTCTTGCTCGAGCTGGGTCAGCTGTAGGTTGGTGTTTTTGTTAATTTTGGATTTGATTTCGATTATTGTACCCCTGACTGTCGCCTTGAGTGCGTCCCATAAGGTGTTAGAATCGATCTCCTCAGTATCATTGTGTCCGAGGTAATCTTTTATGGCCTCTTCAATTTTTTTGTTGTTATCTGGGTCGGCCAAGACGTCACTATTAAAACGCCACCTACGGGGTATGTCCTCGTTGTGGCACCCGCTCAGCTTTAGGGTGATGCACGAGTGGTCTGATACTAGCCTAGGCTCTATCTCAGTATGTTCTATCAGGTGTGTGTGTGGGCCTGTGATTAATATGTAGTCTATCCTGCTGTATGAGTTGTGTGGGTTGGAGTAGAAGGTGTAGTCTCTAGTGTCTGGGTATTGCAGTCGCCATGGGTCTTTGAGGTTGAATTTGGAGCAGATGTTCTTTAGGGTTGCATGTGCGTTTGTGGGCTGGGAGTGGTAGGTTGATTGCCTGTCTAGTGTATGGTCCAGAGGAATATTAAAGTCCCCCGCCACCACCATAAGGTCGTCCTGTGGGATGCTGTCCAGCTTGTGCGAGACCTCCTCCCAGAATACGGGGTCGTCTTTGTTTGGGCCGTAGATGTTGGTAACATGAATGCGCTCCTCCCCCCTTTTTAAGCATGTTAGCAATAGCATTCCTGCCTCGTCGTGATGCTGCGATTCTATTGTTAGGTTGGAGTTTTTAGATACCAGTGTGATTACCCCGCCTTTCTTCCCTATTGCCGGTGAACATGCTACCTGTGCTATCCAGTTTGCTTTCATTAGTTTGACTTCATCCAGGGATAGTTTGGTTTCCTGTAATAGGACCACATCCCCCTTACGTTTAGCAAGGTAGTCGAGTATCTTTTTGCGCTTGATGGGGTGGTTGAGTCCCTTGACATTAAGTGATACTATCTTTAGGTCGGATGCCAGGTTAAGATTGTTGGTGGGTGCCATCTATGGTGTGTGATCTCTGGTAGATCTGGTCTGTGCCCTCTAGTCCCAGTTATCTGATGTAGGACTGGCTTCTGTTCCGTGTATATCACAGCCTTCGACCTACTGCTCTTGTGTATGGATCGGGACAGTGTGTTACCTCTTGTAGTGAAATGTGAATGTAAGGATATGAAAATAGAGTAGGTGATAGTGATAATAAAGAGAAGATGGAAAGACAGAACAAACAGAAAAACATTGCCCCCCCCTCGCCCCCCTTCCACCCTCCTTACGTAAAAACATCGTATGCTGAACGTGCGACGAGAGGGTCGCCGTTCCGTCTCCCTGGGAGTTGTTAGTTATTGGTCCGAGCTTATGCATTCCAATATGCACCGTTGCAGTCTTTTTACCGTCTTTTACCATGCCAAAGTTTGTGTTAGTTTTCCCACCCCTTCCCCTCTCTCTCTTATGTCCCCCCGACAGGCAGGGTTGGTTAAAAAAGGATATGGTGATACTGTTCATTTCGGTGCGGCTCTTGCGTTGCTTGCTGCTGCACTTGTGGGACTTGTGGCACTTGTGTTGGCACCGTCTCCTCTTGGTGTTGGGTAGAGAGTAGAGAGCTCCATCGTGGTAGTTGTTGCTGAGGTTGTAGCGGTATTGTGTGTTCTTGCTTGTCGTCTCCCTTGTGGTGGGTGTTCCTATCGGCGGTGCAGTTTCGGCTGTGGTGAGCTTATGCCATCATTTTGTGCCTTTTTTGCCCCTCCGGGCCATCGAGGTAGTTAGGTAGTTAGTGTCTGTTAGTAACGCCTAGCTAGTGATTGAGGTAGATGCAGTTGCTTGATTCTGCATTGTGAGAGTTCCTTTGCGGTAGTTTCCGTGGTTCGGTCCATTCACTCACTCGCTCGTCCTCGGTTCCGGTGAGGCTCTTCTCTTACTGGTGCCCGCTGGTGATGTCTCCATTACCTGTGTAGCTGGGTCCTCCAGGTATCGGCCTAGTTCTCTCGGATTATCGAAGACATGGCTGCGTCCATTGTCGTTTATCCGGAATCTAGACGGCCCTATAAATGAGAACTGAATGTTCTTCTTCCTCATTTTTTCGCGTAGGGCCAGGAAGCCCTTTCTAGTGTCCACTGTGGCCTTAGAGTAATCCTGCGTGAGGATTATCTTCTGCCCATTCCACGAGATCTGTTGGTTTTTTCGTGCGAAACTGAAGATGGCGTCCGTCTGTTGTGTTCTTAGCGGTTTACATATTATTGGGCGAGCTCCGGTTTTTATTGCGGATCTGAAGGTAGGGACTCTATAGGCTCTATCTAGCTCGAAGGGGTGGTCAAATTTGAGGTTTGTGATATTCGGCATCATGTCCTCCAGGAATGTCAGGCATGACCCCGCTTTCTCTTCTGCCCCCTCCGGGATGCCTAGGATTCTTATGTTCCCCCGTCTATTTCTGTCTTCCAACTCCGCCGTTTGTTTCTGGAGTGTGGCTGTAGTCTTGGTTAAGTCTTTCAGTTCCTTGCTTACTAGCCGGTCTGTATCCTCAATGTCGCTTATTCTTTGCTCCGTTGCGGATAGTCTATCGTTTGTTGCATGCATGTCGGCTCTGACAGCTGCCAACTCCAGTTTGATTGCATCTGTGGACTGTTTTGTGGTTTTGGCCAGATTGTGAACCTCCGCCAGTTTCTTTAGAATCATCTCTAGTGTGCTGTTGATGTCTGGTTTCTGTTTTATTGGTGAGTCCGATGGTATGGGTTCGCTTCTGTTTTTTTTTTTAGTTGTTGTTGAATTCTTGCCTCGCTCCCAGCCATGTTTGCTAGTCCTCTCTTCTTCTGGCGTAGGTCAGATCTCCCTTTGGTTCTTTGTGCTGCGTTCTGCGTTCTATATTCGAGTGTCTTCCCTTGTGTCTGGTGGGGGCTTAGCTTCCAACGTTGGGTTAGGTGATCGTTCCCCTTTAGATTCCTTTATATTCTTCCTTATTGGTTGGGCACCGCTATGCTTGAGCGAGTGGTTGCTGTGTGTGTCACACTTGTGGTGGGCCCGTTTGCACTCTATGCTGGAGGTTTATTGCTGGCTGCCACCCGGGGGTCTGACCGAGTTCGGCTTTTCTGACTAGCACCCTCTCCCGTCTCCCACCTCCGCTCCTTGTCCATTGATCACAGCAGCTGCCGGTTCTCTCTGCCAGCAAGGGTGTCTGGTATTGTTTTTTTCCCTGATGTTGGCCCTTGTCGTCAGCCCTCGTCGTGGGCACTCCTCATCTGAGTGTGCGTTTTGTTTGGTGCTTGGTGGACAGTCTTAGTGATGCAGCGTGCTTAGTACTGAGGGTGGTGGCTGGTTCCTGCCGGGGTGTGTGGGTAGGTAGCAGACCCGCCCTGTGTTGTGGTTTCTCTGCTCCACTCCTGTTGCCTAGTTAGTGTGTCTCGCTGCCAATTGGAATTCCTCTGGTAGCAGTTGTGGCCCCCCTCCCCGGGTCGGGGCGCTATACACCTCCCCCTTGGTACTCCTCTCTCCGCTCCTCGGTATTGCGGTGGGCTCTTGGGCTGTTCGGCGACCCCTGTGGTGCTCCGGTGGCGGTGCTCCTCGGTTTTTTGCGGGTTGACTTCCCCTCTGCTTTCAGTTGTGGGCTGTGAGCATGTTCACAGCTCTCCGTTCCTGTCCCGCTCCTGCGAAAATGCTCTCTGAGCTGGTGGGAGGCTGGTGGGAGGGTGGTTTCGGCTCCCCGAGTTCCCTCCGTGGCTCGTTTCCCTGCGCCTCTCTTTTGCACACTTGCGTTTGCTCATAGGGTCTTCAGGGTCGCCTCTGTGTAATGGTGGTGATTCGCATCTGTTGCTCCTCCCCCCTAGGCTGGCGGCGTTGTTTTGAGTCCGCTAAGTTTCAGTTTCGTTCTGCGCACTGTGCATTCTGTGCGCCGTTTTCTTTCTCAGCCCCGCATAATATAACTCAGTCCTTGCCCTGCTTTGGCGGTACCGGTGGTTTTCAACCTCCTCTGACGTTATTTGTTCCTCCTCCCCCTAATGCCGGTGAATCACATCTGTTGCTCCTCCCCCTATGATGGCGGCGTTGTTTGAATCCGCTCACGTTGTTTGAATCCGCTAAGTTTCAGTTTCGTTCTGCGCATTCTGTGCGCCATTTTCTTTCTCAGCCCCGCATTCTATAGCTCAGTCCTTGCCCTGCTGTGGCGGTACCGGTGGTTTTAAACCTCCTCTGACGTTAGCGGGTTATCACCATTATTACCCCCCTCATTCCAGTGTAACACTCCTCTTTCTGTTCCGCTCTGATCCGGCCATTTACTGGTCCTCCTCTCCTTGACTCCGTACCTACTTCGAGTGCTCACCCCCGCCGCCGGTCGTGCGCTCTCATAGCCCTTTGGTCTGGTTGCAGTCGGGTGCTCCCCCTCTTATGCAGTGTTGGGTGTCTCGTCCAACCCTGTCCTGCAGTCGCTTCCGCTAGCCCCTCGCTCCGGATCGCACCTGGCTCCCGCTCGGCTTGCTCTCGGCTCACACTGGTTTCTCTCTATGTGGTGCGGTGACACTGGGGAGGGGGTCTATGTCGGCGCGGGTGGGTCGCTGTTTTGCGTTTTGATCCTATCGGGTTCACCGTGGCTGTTTTGGCTTTCGGGTCCCCCTTCGGTTTCAGTTTCGTTTATGCAGCGCCATTTTCTCCTGCAGCCTCGGGATCTTGGCAACTTGGCAAATTGCACTTTTATTTCCAGTGTTGGTCACCAGCTTCTCTTGTCGTCGTCTGCAGCAGATTTTCCGCTTCCCGGCAATCCCATTTTGGCGCAGATTGCCCGGCGGAAACCTCCGGAATCGCGAGCGTTGCTCCCAGGTACGACGGAGCGGCTGACTCAGGCAAGCATCCTCCTTGCCGTCCAAGCCACACCTCCTCCTTGCCGTCCAAGCCGATTAATCCGGGCTGGACCTTTTCACTAATCCGGATGGGACATGTCGGATATTGATCCGTTGTGCGTGCAGTTATCCCGCTCTCATTCGTCTGGAGCCCACGCGCCTATGCTGTCGCAAGACCGGCCCTCATTGTAGGGCTGTTTATGGTGCCCACCCCCGTATCACAGTCCTGAGGAAGACCCCTACGTAAGGTGTTAATGAACCTACATTTGTCAGGGGTCGAAACGTCGACACTTTTCTTTGAGCCAGTATAAATCAACAGAGATTGTTCTACTGTGTTTTTCTCGTTAAGCATGGCTATTTAATAATCAATACAGAATTTTGTGAACTTGTGGCGAAATAACGAGCCATTGTATGATGCTAATCATGAATATGTGTTTTGCACAATAATCTTACCCCTCCGTACCACTTCATCCTCACTCAAATCACTAAACTTTTCCTACAACCCCCTCTCTTCCCTTTTTCCGGGCGCTTGTTTTTGTACAAGATTTTAAGATATTGCCAATATATATTCTGTGACGGTGTGATTAAATAACACTGCTCCATCACTCACTGAACGTGGTCTTTTTCCATTTGTCCTTTTGCTAATGTAAATTTATTTTGTGTGTTGTTGAAATATTGCATACTGGGACCACCTTATATTGTACTATTCATTACCCAGGTCCCAGTGCCTCTGGGTTTACCCTTATATGTATCTATATCCTCGACGGCAGCTGCAGTTTGTGTAGCAGTGTTATGTCTCAGGGACTTATTCTTAACACTCCTTGTGAGTCGCTTAGTAAAGATAGTGGAAACACGTTTGGCAGGTTTGGGATTTGGACTGAGAAGATGGCGTGACTCAAGAGAAGAGTGCAGAGTAATAGAGGTGACTGGGTTGATGTCGGGAGCTAGAATATCCTGGCATTCCACCAGTAGATCGTCAATACGATTAAAAACACAGTTGTTGGCCGTTGATTTACGGGCCGTTTTGCTTTTGCTGGCTTTCAGAGGGGGGGCATCAATTTTCCCACCCCCTTCACTAACAGTTGGTTTTCTTTTCCCCATACCAATAATCACGGTTATGCAAGAATGAGTGTTAAAATAGGAAGAAGATTTGAATAATGGGTGCTGTCATAAAAAGCGGGCAGGATACGCTTGCTGATGCAATATAATTGTCTAGTGAAAACACACTGAGTTGTTCTCAGGGAAAGGGAAACAAGAAGGAGATTCAGGGTCAGTGTTAGAGCAACTACAACTCACAGTTTTTATTGTGGCAGTCCACAGGTCCAAAGGAGAGAGTCCACAGAACCAAGAACGGTGGCCCTGCCCTGCCTCTTCCTGGCAATGACGGGCCCGCCCTTGGCCCGGGCTTTGCCCGGGCGCGGAACGAGCAGCGGGGCCTTGCAGCTGAAGAAAAGCGCCTCCGGGCGCAGGAAACAGCGTCGGGTGGAGCAAAGGCTCTTGGGGGCTGTCGTCCAGTGCCCCAACACAGCAAACAGCTATTCGCGGGTCCCGCGCAGCGGGTGCCTCGCAGCTGAAGAAAAGCACCTCTGGGCGCAGGAAACAGCGTCGGGTGGAGCAAAGGCTCTTGGGGGCTGTGGTCCAGTGCCCCAACACAGCAAGCGGCAAGCCGTGCTATCTATCATTTTCCCTCCCAGTCTGTCTGTCTTTCTTCCTCTCTTGCTTTTTCTTCCTCTGTTACTTATGTTCTCCCCCTCTCCTTCCTTTTTCTTTTCCTGCCTCCCCTTCACCCTCACTTTCTCAGTTTCTCACAACCTCGCTTCCTTTCAGTATTCCTCCTTCCATTCCTTTCTTCCTGTATTTAAGAGTGTTTAGCTTCTTAAAACAAAATTCAGTGACTTCAAAGGTATATCTCTTGTACAAATTAATGAAGTCTGCGTGTAGTTTGCAAAAAATATTATTGGTAATGATCCTTGTTAGGTGTGCAATTAATATATTAAAATCATAACGTTCTGATTTAGTTGCATGTTTTTGTGCATGCTTAAAAAGAGAAGGTGGGATGTGGTGTACAGGAGTATTTTCAACTAGGGCAGCAAAAACCCTAGGGCCGTCCTTGATAATAGCCCTCAAACCATTTCTGCCATCAGGAATCGTTATTTTTAATCTTGAGGTATTAGGCCCGGAGAATTGTTTGGACGCCAACCATCGAGTCGTAGGTCATTAGTCAAGTAATGGAAGTGTTTTGGGTGCTAGCTCTCAAAATGAGAGCGTTTCATCACTTGTATTGTATGGTAAAGAACGAAGCCTCAATAAGGTAACTCACAGAGTTGATTCCTAAACTAGACTAAAAGGACAGTACTGGTCCGATACAGGTATTGTGCCATTAATGCTGTATACTCACAGCAGCAAGACATGGGTACTCTATGGACAACACTTTAGTTGCTTGGCCTTTATTTACCCTGATCTAATACCAATATTAGGCAGTACCTCGAGAAGATTTCCTTGACCAGAAGCAGCTCTCAATGAAGAAAAGGTTGGAGAGCCCGGTGTAAACCATCTCCCCGTAAAGGCATTGTGTTACCTTTGTAATTCATTTCCAAGTTTAGTCTAGATTTTTCCATCATGTAGCGATGTACATCTAAGAGATTTGTGGCCACATGTACGACATATTTTAGTGGTCGCAAACAGAGATTCTTGCCTTTTGCAACCTCTAGAGTCGTTTGGCATGTACTAACCCTATTTTGTGAGTCTATAACTTATGAGCGACTCGCAAAATAGGGTTTGTGAGTCGGTATTAGGAAGGGGCGTTTCAAGGGCGTCCCTTCCTAATAGCAAGTTGCAGGGGCATTTATGAATGTTTTGCAACCAGAATGCAGTTGCAAAACATTCATATTTTACCCACTCCGTGAAGGAGGTGGTAACCCATTCGCAAACGGTAAGGGATCCCCAAGGGACCCCTTCCCCTTTGTGAATTTGGGCACCAACATTTTTTAAGAGCAGGCAGTGATCCCACGGCCCACTGACTGCTCAAAAAATTACAAGTAGCTTTTCATTTTTTGGGGGGAAATGCATCCCGTTTTCCTTTAGGAAAATGGGCTACATTAAAAAAAAACAAAAAAAAACAATTGCTTTATTTAAAAAGCATTCACAGACATGGTCTGCTGACCCCAGCCAGCCACCGTCCCTGTGATTACAGGCCATTGCCAATAGGTCGCAAATTGCGACCTGCCTCATGAATATTGATGAGGCAGGTCAAATTGTGACCCCACTGGGAATCTCAAACAGTGTCCGAGACACTGTTGTACATCGCATTTTGGGAATTCCAAATTGCAAGTCACAAAAAGTCGCAATTGGGAACTCGCAAAATGTTTCCGTCGTACATATGGCCCTTGGCATATCACTTTATTGTTACTACATTACCTTTATGTTGGGTTTTCATGTCTGCACCTTTTACTGACTGACCTTAGTTTTCACTGTTAAAATATCAATATATTTTGTGATATGATTAAAATGTAGCATTTTTTTAAAACACGAAATTCTGAATGGAAATTCATATCTTTACTGCAATTGTGAAAACTGTGCTGTATCCTGAATCAGAGAGACACCCTCCTTTGAGCTAAGCTTTAACTGTTAGTCAATAGTTGCCCTGAGAGTCTAGGAAACTGGATACATTCACTTTCTATTGCAGCTGGGAGTCAAGTCCCCACGTTAGCAGGGAGCATGAGCAACTTACAGACACCGCCCAGTTGTCCTTGCAACTTGGAATGTTAGAGTAGTGCAATAAAGTTCTTATTTTAAAACTTTCTACAGGAAGAATGCATCGAGTAGTAGCAATGCTGCTATGCTGAAAGCCATGAATGCTGGGGCAATGAATCAGCAAGGCAAGCTTCGACAAATAAAAATAAAAGAGTTCAGGTCCATGCATCTGATGCCCCTGTTAAGGGCCGATGCCCAGCATATAGGAGAAAGCTCCCCTGACACAGACACTGTTGAGAACCACAGTGGTGCCCACGCAGCATCCCTCCCTAGTCCCGTCACCCCTTCTATCCCCAGAGACCTTCATCCATCAAATTATGCAGATAGAGATGAGGTAAGAGAAGACCAGGTTAGTAAAGAAAAGGAGGGGGGTGGGGTCTTCAGAGAAATAGATGTTCATGGAAAAAGAAAACAAAAAGCATTGGTCACATGCCCTTGAAATAGAGCACTTGAAGATTTAATCCCTAAAGACCAGGATTGGAACAACCATAATAAACATAACCATATCTCCAGAAATAAAGGATTAAGTCTTAATCATCACTTGACAACATATCCATTTTAGCAATGAGACGAACTCTGCATTTCCGGCTCCAGATATTCTGTGCATTGTACTCATAGTGCAAGACGTAAAAGAGATAGGCTCTACCTCTGATAGACGCTTTCAGCAATTTTTTTCTTTTCAAACTTGTTTTTATTTGCATTTAAAGTAAACACATATGAGCAGGTATTCGCATTGCAAGCAATTGTTCATCCCCCACTGGTACAAGATATCCCTGCTGCCAGGAGGCAAAAGCCTTTATACATTATTCATTATTATCAGTCGCATTGTTCGATAAAGGCAATGTCAGAGGCAGTTCATGCAGTACGGGGTAAGAAGCATACATTAAGGCGCATTAACAAAGTTGGATCAGTTATAGCTGTAGGCCCAGTGCTCTGAGTAGCATGTGGCGTCCGCCGAGTTACTATATTGCAACTCTAGGTTCTAAGATGACGGACGTTGGTCCAATGACTGCATGTAACAGGTCTGCTCATAGGGACCACAATGTACATCTTAAAGCAATACATCCAACTTCAAGAGCAAATTGATAAAGAGAAGGAAAGAGAGAAGAAGATATAGAGTAGAAGTAAAGGAGATAGAGAAAAGCATGGGAGGTATGGCGGGGGATGATCGGTCAGCACTTGGTAGTGGAAGTGTAAGTTAGCAGGGTGGGGACGTTGTGATAATCAAGGTCGGAGGCGACCACTGTCGGGATGCAAAGACAGGCCAGGGTTATCCCTGCTAGGAGGGTGGTAGGGTGTCTGAGATCTGCGGTGAGGGTGTCACCAAGGGGGAGGTGTGGAGGAGTGCACTGGTAGGTCCCCGGAGGCTATCCGCATCCGGGGGAGACACAGCATCCTCGAAGAGCCACAGAGCCCGCAGCCTCGGAGGTTGAAGTCGAGCGTGTTCCAGCCTACAGAAATAGTCCACCAGCGGCTGCCATATTTTGGTGAAGTTAGTGTTTCGGAGCTGCAGGCGTGCCGGGAGTAGTTCCATTGCCATCGTGTGCCACAGGCGGGTGAATCAGACGTTGATCGGGTGTGTTTCAGCTTTTTCCCAGTAGAGGGCATTGATTTGCTTGGCGGCACCAAGCATGTGGAGGCTTAAATGCCAATCCCGGCGAGTCATGGCACGCAGATTCACCGGCCGGAGGCCCAGGACAATCGTAACCGGGTTTGCAGGCAGCGGATAGCCTATTACCAGCCTGATATGACTGAGCACCTCCTTCCAATAGATGGTCAAGAGTGGGCACGTCCACCAAATATGCAAAAAAATCACCCGGGGCACTAGTGCATCGCCAACATAGAGGTGAGGAAGTGGGAAACATTTTGTGTAACCTGTGCGGGGTGTAATACCATTGGGTCATAACCTTATATGCAGTTTCCCGCTGGGGTATGCTACGGAAGACCTTCGGGATGTCGCGCCACAAGTGATCCCATTGAGTGGGTGTAAGGTCCGTGTCCGACACCGACTGCCAACGCGTCTGGTAAGCATGCGGAACAGCTCGTGGGGGGTGTTGAAGAACTTGGTAGGTACGAGAGATTAAACCCCTGGAGTTGTCGAAGGAGCGCACTAACCGCTCAAAAGGAGTAAAGGGTCGAGTGGCTGCCTGTGTCAGAGATGACGCCTGAACCCAATGTCTAGGCTGGATGTATTGAAATCGAGCCCCCTCCGGTAACAGGAAGTCCCGCTTACATTGCTCAAAGGTTTTTAAAGTGTCTCCCACAAAAAGGTCCCGGATTGTCCGGCATTCCCCTTCAGTCCATTCTGAGAAGTAAGGCGGGTGAAAGGCAGGCGGGAAGTGTAAATTACGAGCAATGGGGGTGTGGGGGGATGGAAAGGAAGTGAGGCCCCTACGCAATGCTAGTTTATCCCAAATGTCAAGGACCGTCTTTGTGGGGATCGCTATATAAGCACTTTGAGAGCGAGCGCCCCACGTGAGCCAGGCGAGATCCCAAATAGGTCTGCAAGTGACTGCCCTGTCCATATGAAACCAGACTTTCTCGCTATCCCATGCCATCCACTCCGAGATGAAGCAAAGATGTGACGCCCAATAGTATTCTAACAAGTTGGGACATGCCAGCCCCCCCCTGTCCCACGGAAGCAGGAGTATTTTGCTGAAGAAGCGCGGTCTACCCCCTCCCCAGATAAACGCGGCAAGCTCACCCTGAAGGCACACAATCTGATGCTCCGGAATGGGAGTGGGTAGGGTCTGGAAAAGATATAGTATCTTCGGGAGGATCGACATTTTGACCGTGTTCAGAGGCCCTAACCAGGATGGCAGAAGGGATTTCCACGTGCGTAGGTCAGCTAGGACTTCTTTTTTACACTCCTGCCAATTTGCTTGCGTCCAAGTGGCAAGTGTGGGGGTCAAGTTAAGCCCCAAATATCGTATGGAACGGGGCGCCCACTGATAAGGAGCGAGAGATTGGAGAGCGGGAATCTCTTCTGCAGATTGTGAGATTTAAGACACATGATTTCTCATGGTTGATTTTAAGCCCTGAGACCAGTTCGAACGATTGGATCAGTCTATGTAAGGCAGGTAGAGAGGTTCTTGGGCGAGTTAGAGTAAGAAGAAGATCATCGGCGAACAGAGCTATTTTGTGGTTCAGTCCCCCCAAGAGTGATGCCATGAATGTCAGGAGATTGGGGAATCATGATAGCAAGAGGTTCCACTACGAGGGCGAATAGGAGGGGAGATAAAGGAGACCCTTGTCGGGTGCCCCTGTGAATAGGGATGGGCGTCGTGAGCTGGCCGTTGACCCGTACCCGAGCCAGAGGGGAAAGATACGGAGCCATAATTCTGGCGATCATCTGTGGACCCAGTCCTATTTTCTGTAGGACAGCTCGGAGAAATACCCAATCCACTCGGTCAAATGCTTTCTCAGCATCGAGCGATAGCAAGCAAGAGGGTATTTTCCAATGATGCGCCTTTCCAACTAGGTGGGCGATACGCCGTACATTGTCTGCTCCTTGACGTTGGCGAATAAAGCCCACCTGGTCCGGCTCGATGAGCCCCGGAAGGTGCTGCTCGAGGCGCTTAGCCAGTATTTTAGTGTAGAGTTTAAGATCTGTATTGAGGAGCGCAATGGGACGGAAAGAGGAGCAGAGCGTAGGGTCCTTCCCTGGTTTAGGAATTAAAGCGATTTCAGCCAGGCCATAGATGTGGAGGGCCCCACCGTGTCCGAAAAGGAATTGTAGAGGCGGATCATATGGGATTTGAGTTGTGGAAGGAAGGCGCGATAGAACGAGACCGGCAAGCCGTCTGGGCCCGGGGTTTTTCCTAACGGGAGGTCTTTCAGAGCACCGGCGAGCTCTTCTGGAGTAATGGGCTCCTCCAGTAGTTGAGCGTGGTGGCGGCTGATCGGGGACCACTCGCAGGTCTCCAGCGCAGCCAACACTTGATCTGGGTCAAGCGAGTCCCTGGCGTAGAGGGATGAATAGTATTCCTGGAAAGCTTGCATTTTAGCGGCTTCAGTGGTAGCCCAAGTGCCGTCCCCTAAGTTAAGCTTAGCGATATGGGCCTTGGCGGCCCGCGCCCGGAGGCGGCGTGCCAAGACCGAACCCACTTTATCCCCCCCCCCTCGTAATACCGTTGTTTCAGGGCTAAAAGGGCGTGCTCCGCTTTGTTGGGTCTATGCGCCCGCAATTGGCCTCGAAGCATGGCAAGTTGTCTCTTATGCCGCATCAAGGGTTGTTCCTGGTCTAGCCGCTCAAGTGCCTTTATATCCCGAGAGAGTTTATCCTCGAACAGTCGGGCTTCTCGGGTCCGAGATATGGCGATGGGCGTGATTCAGCCGCGGATGGTGGCCTTGAACGCATCCCAGACCACGGGGAGTGGAGTCTCTGGGAGGTCGTTGGTCTCGAAATAAGACGTGATAGCGTTCTGAAGTTCTGCCGCATCCACCGGATCCCTAAGAACGTGAGGAGGGAAGCGCCATCGGATTTGGCGATTGGGACAGGTGGAACGATCCTGGAGGAGGAATTCCACGTGAGCATGGTCAGAGACCGAGTAATCAGACATGGAGGCTGAGAGGGTGTCCACAACAAGAGAATGCGAGACAAAGACATAGTCGATGCGCGAGTAGGAGCGATGAACATGGGAGTAGTAGGAATAATCGCGATTGCCCCGGGAATGGTAGCGCCAGCTATCTATAAGGCCAAGGGATATCAGATCGGCGGATTGCTTACTGAGAGACACCAGACCTTTCCGACTGAGCTCGGCTATGCACCGGTAGGAGTGAATGACTGGTACTCCACCTAGCTGACAATTGTTGGATCCGGCATTACCGTCAGCTATTTGCACTTTAAAACGAGATTATCCTATATAAGTGCACTGCCACGAGTTAGTTATGACTCTATCATCTTCTTGTCTACAGACCGATAGATAACTAGAATAAGACGTGTTAATATATACTGCCAGCAGTCTATTGGCCATTTCTACTAGTTGTTTCCCTCCTGTGTTTTGTGATTATTTGTGGGTATCTGAAAAGGTCCTGAAGAAGGTGGCCGGTTCATTCCCTTTATGCCACCGAAACGCGCGTCGACCTAATGTTCAGACCCTGGTGAACATATAGAACATACTTGGTCGTGGAGATGTTATAATCTATAGTCTCCTTGTTTTTCAGATGTGTCTCTATGTGAATGTTGAAGGAGTCCGTATGAGTCTGTATGATTTGTGTATCGTGTGGTTTTGGTATATGTAAAGATTCGGTTTTTTAGGGGGTTATTTGTCTAACTGTATTTTGTGGCAATACTGCTGATTTTCTTACATGTTTGAAAAAAGGTTTTTAAAAAAAGAAATAAGTAAATAGAGAAAAGAAATGAATCTATATTTGATATTTGTAGAAAAAATGTACAAAAAAGTAAATAAATAATAATGATAAAACTTACCCTGTAAAGTTTTTGTTTATATGATTGTACCTCTGTCAAGCCCTATTGTACATAGGTTTGCCTAGATAGAAAAGAAATATAGGTCCTGAGGGAGTTGTTCATTATATGTTTGGCTTTTTCCCCTCTTCTCTTTGATCTCAAATTCACTTTAGAAGGGGTCCCCATTTATGCACTAGCCGCTCAAGCGCCTTTATATCCCGAGAGAGTTTGTCCTCGAACAGTCGGGCTTCTCGGGTCCGAGCTATGGCGATGGACGTGATGCAGCCGCGGATGGTAGCCTTGAACGCGTCCCAGACCACGGGGAGTGGAGTCTCTGGGAGGTCGTTGGTCTCGAAATAAGACGTGATAGCGTTCCGAAGTTCCGCCACATCCACCGGATCCCTAAGGATGTGAGGAGGGAAGCGCCATCGGATTTGGCGATTGGGACGGGTGGAACGATCCTGGAGGAGGAATTCCACGTGAGCATGGTCAGAGACCGAGATATCAGACATGGAGGCTGAGAGGGTGTCCACAACAAGAGAATGCGAGACAAAGACATAGTCGATGCGCGAGTAGGAGCGATGAACATGGGAGTAGTAGGAATAATCGCGAGTGCCCGGGGAATGGTAGCGCCAGATAGCTATAAGGCCAAGGGTAGTTAGTTGCTTCTTTAAGGCAGATGACATAGCCCCGGTCCCGTGGAATGAGCCTTCGCTACGGTCAAGGTCCGCCTCCCATACCAGATTGAAGTCGCCCCCCAGGATGAGATTAGTATCATCTGGCGTTATGTGTTCCCGCAACAACCCCCGCAAAAAAAAGTCCTGAGCCTGATTCGGTGTGTATGTGTTGCATAGGGTAAGGACTCGTTGCCCAATCTTGACCATCACTTTGAGGAATCTGCCATCTTTACTACGGGTCACCCGCGTGTCACCTTGGCAAATACCTACCCTGCCCTGTTTTAGTGGCTGCAGATGCCCAGAGTTGAAGTGGATATCTAGGATCAGCCATGCGACGGACATCTTCCCTCAAAAGATGAGTTTCCTGCAGGAATATAATGTCCGGGTTGTGCAGTAGAAGGTAGCACCATATCTGGCGATGCTTGTTGGGGGAGTTAAGACCCTTCACATTAAGGGAGAGGAGTTTCAGGCAGGGAATGGAGGTCATATTTCCCTCACTTTGAGCGCTAGCGCCATCGCAGGCATAGGGGTAGGACAAAGGATAGCCCCTCCCCCCCAGCGCAGATCCGGACAGAGCAAGGAAAGTGAATGTCAGCGCCGGGCCAGGCGTAGCACTGAGTGGAGAAAAAGCAACTTACACAGAGAGGAGAACCCTCCCCCCAATCAGAACCACCCTCTCGCCAAAGTAAGAGGGAATGAAAGAGAAGAAGGAGATAAAGAGGAAAAAGAGAAGAGACAAAATATCCAAAAAATAACAAGGGCCAACATGGCCAACAAGGCCTATTCCAGTCCAGGAGCAAGCCAGGCTCAGTGGCACAGGCCATCCCAGAGAGGTCACTCTCCGAGGAATAGGAGTGGAGGCAGGTCTCTGAAAATCAGCACCGCCATCCGGGAGGTTAGTCCAGCTCCGCCGCCGGTGTGCAGTCCAAGCGGCACGCGGTCTTGCCAACAAGCTGAGTACAGGGCTGGTCCCCCTCTCGCAAAGGACGATACAGGTGGTGGGAAGCAAGGTTTCATGAGGGTGTGCCGAGAAGTGACTTTTCGGATAACTGGGAGCGCATGGGTGACTGTCCACCTTCTAAGGATCGGATGTGCTGTATGATGTCCTGTTTCGCCTGGGATGAAGCACATTCTCCCCAATAAGACGGGCGTCTGGAGCGGTTTATCTTAGCCCATTGGGGTTTTACAGGCTCACGGTTCAGGGGAGGCAATCGTGTGGGGCTAGATGGCAGCGTGGTTGAGATTCGAAACAGCTGCGCAGCCTCGCGGTAGGACCGCAGTACACGACGTTTGGACTCCCACTGGAAGATGAGTGCAAACGGGTGGCCCCACTGGTAGCGGACACCCAGTTCCCTTAGCTTATCAGTGATGGGCTTGAAGTCTTTACAACAACGAAGCGTGGTAGGGGCAAGGTCTTGAAACAGCTGTACAGGGGAGCCCTTGAACTTGAGTTCTGCTTTGTCTCGCGCTGCCTTGAGGATTGCCTCCTTCTCTGTAAAGAAATGGACCCGGGTCAGGATGTCAGGGATGAGGCCCGGGCGGCCAGGCGGGCCAGACACTCGATGTGCGCGGTCCAGGGCTGGTGGGATGCATCAGCGTCTCCCCTGATCTCGTGGAGTAGATCCGCCACAAAG
This sequence comes from Calotriton arnoldi, assembly GCA_963921515.1. Lineage (NCBI taxonomy): Eukaryota > Metazoa > Chordata > Amphibia > Caudata > Salamandridae > Calotriton > Calotriton arnoldi. Next base: position 230,148 of record CAWUFW010006089.1, on the reverse strand, counting down.
GTTATGATGTCTGACCCCTCAGCTCCAACCGGAACCCCCCGTAAGCGCAGGTTATTTCGGCGGCCCCTGTTTTCTAAGTCCTCCTGTTTGAGCTGTAGTTCAATGTGTTGATCCTCCAGGGTGGCCAGGCGTTGCCACAATTGTTCTTGGTCTTCCGTGCGTGCGTCAACTGTTTTATCGAGGTCGTCCACTCTCCCTCCCAGCTCTGTAACATCTCTTCTGAGCTCTTTGACGCAGGCCTGCACCTCCGTTCTGAGGGAACCTATTTCAGATTTGAATTCTTGCATGAAACTGGCCATGAAGGACTGAGTGACGGGATCAGAGGGTCCCCCCGCCGCCGTCATTTCCGCTGTGGGAGCCGAACCCGATCTGTTCCACAGGGCTGCAACCGGGTTGTCTTTTGGGGGTGCAGCAGAGTCTTTCCCAGCGTGCGAGCGAGTCATGGCTCCTCAAAGACCCATGGGACGGGTCATGGAACTAGAGTGGAAGCACTGCACAATGCCGGGCCTGCGCCCAGTTTGCTGCGGTCCAGTCTGTAGGCACAGGGCGCCAGTGAGGGGAAGTGGGGGCATCCAGGGGCCACCTCTCCTGAGACCCCAAACACCCCGACCACCCGAGAGAGTCCAGAGCAGATGGAGCAGGGGGTGAGATCAAGAATCATGCAGGGCCCCAGCGGGCCAGCCTCAGCACACCTCCCCAGTCTAGTGCGTGCCCCCTCTTGTAGGCGTTGCCACCCCCCCCCCTGGCGCGGGGGGCTCCTCCTCAGCACCCACTGGAGATATATCGAGGATAGGGGCCACCCATAGGCCAGCGGGTCACCGCCCGAGAAATTCTCAACAGTCCCCCCCCGGCGACAGGCTACCCCTTCCAGGGGTGTTACTTCGCCCAGGGGCAGGGCTGTAGACAACGGGCAAAAGTCAGGGGAGGTACAGCAGTCAAGATTCCCCAAGGCCCACAATCCCTTCCGCCCCCAGGCAGCTGCACCGCGCCCCGGTGTAGCCCCGGGCCCACCGAGAGCCCTAAGTGCGCACACGCCGCCGGGAGGCAATGCGGTCACAGACCCCGAGGAACAGCGAGGAGGCGGTGCTCTTCTTGCACTCACCGATGAGATCCCCCGAAGTCACCGCAGCGTATTCCAACAGAAGGGCCCTAGGCCAGCAGCGAGAATAGCGCAGCTGCAGGGACCCAGGGAAGGCCCCACGAGAGGACCCGACTCTCGGTATGTCACCCCAGGCCCCCCGGGCGCGGCCAGCCGCCCCTCCGCAGCGCCAGAAGAGGACAGGGGGCCCAGTCCAGTCAGGTACTCCCCAGAGCGTCAGAAGCCCAAGATGGCGGCCGGCGAGCCCCCGGCCAAGGCCCAGACCCGCGGTGCCCAGCTCTCCGCCTCCCGCGGTCCCGCGCCATCAGCAAATGCCGCAGGGGGCTCAGGAGGCAGCCGTGTGCAATGTGGCCCAACAAAAGTGCTGGAGGCGGGGCTCAGGTCGCGCAGGGTAGGAGAGCGGCCGGGGCTATGGTAGCGGCCCAAGGAGCTCTCGGCGGGCAATGTCCCTGTGATTCGGTAGCAGTCCAGAGTCACAGCCCCCGTACCTCAGCTGCCGGGTCCGGTCACCTACGCCGGGGGCCTCCAGTATGTAGGCGCGGGCAGTGCAGCAGGCGGGCCGCTCCGGTATGTTCAGTGCCACAAAATGGCGCCCGTGTTGCCGTGGACCGGGGCGCTTCTCAGCAGTTCTGGCTCCGACGCTGATGAGGGGACCGGAGAGGCGCCGGGCCCCCAGGGAGTCCGCTGCGAGTCTCCGGTGAGCGAATGCAGGCCAGGGCCTATGGCGGTCCGCCCCGGAGATCACAAGGCGGGAGGCCCCAGACTGCAAAATGGCGGGTGCGTTCCCCCAGGCCGGGGTTCATCACTGCGGCCCCGCACCCGCCGCTGCTGGTCACCCCGGAGGAGCGCCGATAATCACAAAAGCTGCCCAGGCTCTTCCGCAGGTCAGGCGCCCCTCTTCCAGACACCTGCGAGGCAGTTAATGCCACTAATTAAGCTTATGTCACCGGCGGCTGGCTGGAGCTCCCACGGCGTGCGCCTCACTCCATCGGTAGCGAGACCACGACCCCGCTTTCAGCAATTTTAAACTGGATAGGGTAAAATATAGGTGAATTGCAAAGGCTGTGAAGGGGCATAGTTTTAGATCCCACCAGAGACAGCGCACGCACAGTCGCTTGCGAGACATTTTGCTTACTTACAGGGGACTTTCAGCTCACCGATTGCTTACCAATAGTCGTCTTCATTGTTACTCATTTCCTTGCTTCTCTATGGCCTGCCTGAGCTATCTTCACTTTCTCTTTGTGTGTATGTCCCTAGTACCTGGCTCCTTTCACTGCTTGTGCTTTTGGAGCTACTTATTTCGCTTAGTTGAAGCATTCATAACAGTGCATGTGTTTGCAGCCCGTCTTCCTCATGTGCTTCTCCCCCACTTCCACGCTGTGCTCTTACCCATGTGCTTTTGTCCCTGTGTTGCTGCTTGCCCCTCCCACCCTTTGTGTTGCTGCTTGCCCTCCCACCCTCTGTATTGCTGCTTGCCCCCTCCCCCATCCTCTATTGTGCTCTGTGTGGATGCTTGCCCCCACCAACCCTCCGTTTTGCTCCATGTTGTTGCTTGCTCCTGTCCTGCTCAGTGTTGTTGCTTACCCTCCTGTCCCACATTGTTTGCTGCTTGCCTAGTCCTGCGATGTTAGTTGCTTGCTCCCGTCCTGCGTTGTTTCTTGCTGGCTCCCATCCCGTATTTTTTGTTACTTGCATTGCTTAACCCAGTCCCACTATCCGATCCAGCTCTGTGTTGTTGCTTTGCACCCCCCGCTCGTTGTTGTTGCTTTTAGCCCCTCCCTAACACTTTCCTGTCCAGCCCCCTCGTAGTTGCTTTGACCCCACTCCTGTCAGCCGTGCTGCTGTACAACATGGCTAAAAGACATTGACCAAGCTAATACCTCTCGAAGGCAAAGCCTATTGGATTTGCTAATGCTGGTTAGCCTTTCCACTGCTTGGTGCATCTACCTAGTATCACTACCAATACAAGCAAAAACACATCACGCAGACAAACATCTAAAGAAGAGGGGTTTTAGGCTTCTGCTTGCCTCCGAAATTGGGACTATTAAATGTTCATCAAATTTCAAAAGTAGACAAGCAAACAGAAGAAAGCCTGACAAATTAGAATCAACTGTCCGCAATCCATGCGGGAGGCTTTTACCTCCCTCCCTCCCAGCGAGGAACTGACAGCAGTAAAATGCTGCGGAGCAGGAGGTTTGACAGCTGTTAAATTTGGCAAATATTCTGATCTCAAAAGTGCACCAAGGAATGATAAGAAAAAGCACGGCTCCTCTACAAAGAAACAAGCATTGGCATAGCCAATAGGTCTCGCCTTTGGGGCCTTATAAGTGTTTAGCCAGAGCTATTGACTTTGCCAATGTCTTCAAGCTGTGCTGTAGAGAAGTGTGGCTGCTGTGCGGCATGCTGAAAAGTTATAATAAAAAAGTGTCAGAAGCATTTTTGTTACTTTATATATGACCAAGAAGGCATTATGTAAAACTGAACGACCATATTAAAAAAGTATTTACAATAAAAAATTTCCTCAGTTTTCTTTTGTTCTTGCAATGCTGGCAACTTGTTTCTGCCTATTGCAATGGTTGTTTGTTAAAGCTTTTTTTTTGAGGGGGCATAAACAATCGGAGGGTGAAGGTTGGGAACTAGTACCTGTATTATAACACTAGCAGCGGCCAGACGCTAGGGGAGAATCAACAGATGCCAGATTCCGAGAGCAGGCTGAGGTGGTGGTGGTGGCGACTGTTGCGGAGACGATGCTGAGGTGATGCTGAATGATACTCAGGTGTTGCTGAGTGATACTGCTGTGGTGCTGAGTGATGCTGTGGTGGTGCTGAGTGATATTGTCTTGGCGCTGAGTGATGCTGTGGTGGTGCTGAGTGATATTGTCTTGGCGCTGAGTGATGCTGTGGCGGCGCTGATGGCGGCCCCGAGTGATGCTGTGGCAGCCCCGAGTGATGCTGTGGCGGCCCCGAGTGATGCTGTGGCGGCCCCGAGTGATGCTGTGGCGGCCCAGAGTGATGCTGTGGCGGCCCCGAGTGATGCTGTGGTGGCCCCGAGTGATGCTGTGGTGGCCCCGAGTGATGCTGTGGTGGCCCCGAGTGATGCTGTGGTGGCCCCGAGTGATGCTGTGGTGGCCCCGAGTGATGCTGTGGTGGCCCCGAGTGATGCTGTGGTGGCCCCGAGTGATGCTGTGGTGGCCCCGAGTGATGCTGTGGTGGCCCCGAGTGATGCTGTGGTGGCGCGGAGTGATGCTGTGGTGGCGCAGAGTGATGCTGTGGTGGCGCTGAGCGATGCTGTGGTGGCGCTGAGCGATGCTGTGGTGGCGCCGAGCGATGATGTGGTAGCGCTGAGCGATGCTGTGGTGGCGCTGAGCGATGCTGTGGTGGCGCTGAGCGATGCTGTGGTGGCGCTGAGCGATGCTGTGGTGGTGCTGAGTGATGCTGTGGTGGTGCTGAGTCATCCTGTGGTTGTGCTGAGTCATCCTGTGGTGGTGCTGAGTCATCCTGTGGTGGTGCTGAGTCATCCTGTGGTGGTGCTGAGTGATGCAGTGTTGGCCCTGAGTGATGATGTGGTGTCGCTGAGTAAAGCTATGGTGGTGCTGAGTGATGTTGTGGTGTCGCTGAGTGATGCTGTTGTGGCGCTGAGTAATGCTGTGGATGTGCTGAGTAATGCTGTGGTTGTGCTGAGTGATGCTGTGGTTGTGCTGAGTGATGCTGTGGTTGCACTGAGTGATGCTGTGATGGCGTTGAGTGATGCTGTGATGGCGTTGAGTGATGCTGTGATGGCGTTGAGTGATGCTGTGATGGCGTTGAGTGATGCTGTGATGGCGTTGAGAGATGTTGTGTTGGTGCTGAGTGATGCTGTGCTGGCTCTGATTGATGCTGTGCTGGCTCTGATTGATGCTGTGCTGGCTCCGATTGATGCTGTGCTGGCTCCGATTGATGCTGTGCTGGCTCCGATTGATGCTGTGCTGGCTCCGATTGATGCTGTGCTGGATCTGATTGATGCTGTGTTTGCGCTGAGTGATGCTGTGGTGTTGCCGAGTGAGAGATAGAGTGAAGATATAATGCCCAATTAGAGAGGGTGGTGAGAGAGAAAGAGAGAGAAAGGGTGTACATAGAATAAAGAGTGGAGCGGGATAGAGAGAGAGAAAGAAGGGGAGAGAGAGTGAATGAATGAAGGAGTTTGAAAGAGAAACAGATAAAGGGGTGAGAGAATGAAAGGCTAAAAAAGATAGAGAGGGGAGAGTTAATTAAGTAGAGAGAGAATTAGAGAGGGAGAGAGAGAGAAGGAGAGAGACAATAAGAGTGGGGGTGTGGAGTTTAAATAGAGTGAAGAAGTGACGCGGAAAAAGTAACCTTAAATATAGCTTTGTGCGAATAAATATTTTTAAAAAAACAGTGAGAGACAAAAATACTGGTAATTAGGCTGTGACTCCCAATATAAAACAAATAGCGATATAAGGTGAAATCAACCCACCGAAGCAATATTTCTAACTAGACAAAAAAAAGCTTGCATTTCAATGCTAATCGCTGTTGTTTTTCATGTGACTGTAGTCCAGGGCCCTCAGTTGGTAATGTGAGCTGCTGCTGCGATTGAAACATCAGAGTCCAGAGAGTTAATGAGCCATGACGAGGAAATGAGGAAGAGATAGGAAACCCAGATGCCAGCTGCGCGTGCACGCCATCGTGAACTCAAGCTGGTCGCCAGTAACCCTGGGCATAGTTCGCGAAGTAACGCTTCGCGAAGCTACGCAAAGTGCAGTTCGCACTACGCGAGCTACGCGTAGCACTACGCGAACTGCGTAGTGCGTGTTCGCAATGATTGCACAGTGCCGGATGCTTGTCCGCACTGTGCAATCATTGAAAACGGCATCTTGCACAGTGCGAGCTGTCTTTTACTGCCGCTCGAGTAGATTTTTACTCGAGCGGCAGCTTCTCAACGCGGACTGGTAGTTTCTCATCGCGAGCGGTCGCGAGCATACGCGACCACTCGCAATGAGAAACCTGACCTCCCGCGTTGAGAATCTCGCCGGGAGGTTTATTTTCCACGCTCGCGATCGGCAACTTGATGTTGCTGATCGCGAACGAGGAAAAAGTCTCGCCGGGATGTCATTTTGCTTGCTCGCGGTCGCCAACTTGACGTTGAGGACCGCGAGCAAGCAAAAAATGAACGCTGCACTACGCTACGCGTGTTTGCACTGTGCTACGTGCAATTCGCGTAGTGCAAAGTAGCGCAAACTTCGCAAACTACGCGAGCGTAGCGTAGTTTTCCGCCCAGTCCTAGTCGCCAGCCGAAAGCCAGTGTTTGCACTTCCAAAACCCACTTACTAAAACTCTCGGCCAGACCAGCGCAAGCGCTGGTGCAGGCCGAGACCTAAAAAAGGCCATTTCAATTGCTCTTCCTTGTCAACAATCCTACGCAGAATATTTGCTACAGAGCGGTAAACGCCCCGCTAGAATACTGTACATTGTCAGAAAAGAGTGCACAGTCAGGCACCTTGCGATATTTCAGTCATAAACCTCAAAAGATAGCGAAGGCAGAACTCAAGTGGGCCGGGTCCTGCCGGTGCTAAGACGGGTCCCTATCGGGCTCTCCATTTTTGCCCTCAGGGTGAAAAAAAATCTCAACTCTGCAGCAGTACCACCCTTCACTTCCTTTGAGGTAACTTCAAAGAGACAAACAAGCTATAGTTCTTTCACAGTCTCATCACTTCAAAACTGAAGCATTTTCAATATTCCATACAACGAAGCCATAGTTGTTGCTTATTCATCTTACACAACTAACAAGCATTGGCAAACCCAATAGCCCGGACTTGTTGTAGGTGTAATGTTACTATTTGTATTATATATCTGTATGCAATGACAGAAGCAGCAAAATTTCGTCGGGCGGCGCACTATGCTAAGCACAAATGTTTAGCTTGCGTATTTTTAAGCCACGCCCTTAATTACATCGACCACACCCCTTTAGAGACCCTCCCCCCTCCCTAGTTTTTTCGTTCCACTTAAAGCCCTGGCAGACCTGATCTACAGACAGCAAATGTGGACGGTTAAGCCAAAATGAGGGGCCGCTCTTTCACGCGCAAGAGATTTTCACAACTGGGTGGGGGCTTACCAGCTCTCGGTACACGCCTTCCGATTTTCCTTCTGTCCGTACTATCCGCTCTCGCTGAAAAACTTCCCTGGTACGGCTGCCTCCAGCAACGGCGTTGAGGTTGCTTCCAGCATGACCCCCGCCTCCAAATGTCCTGGCCTGCAAATGAAAAGCAAAATATTTACCTCGAAAAAAACTTAAGAAACGCCGATGACCAGCATGAGACTAAAGTGTTGCGATACACAATGCAGGACGTCCCTGGTTGCGCCATTATGCAACTGGGCTTCCACATTATAGACAGTGCTTTAAATGGGCTGGTACTGTCCGGTACGGAGTACCAGCACTTTTTTATTTTGAGAGGGAGAGTACTGGCACTTCTCAAGACAGACGTAACACTTTTAATTGGAGAGCACCGGCACTTCTCAGAAACAAGCAGACACTGTGATACGGAGTACCTGCACTTCTATTTTCCCATTTCAAGCACCGATTATAGATGCACAAAAAGGTGCATTCGATTAACCGTCCCAGGCATCTAATTACAGGGGCTTGCCCTCAGATGATGCCAGCACTCAGATGATGCCAGCCCTCAGATGATGCCAGCCCTCAGATGATGCCAGCCCTCAGGAAAATGACATAATGCTTCATGATGTTAACGGGTATGGCATTTATGAAGTCGACACCAGAATGTAACTAAAGGCAACGTTATTAGCGACCATAAACTGTGAGGAAATGTAGCATATTAAAAAAACATAGGACCACAGTACGTGTCAGGAAATGAAAATGAAACGAGACCCTCTTTACAAAGGTGCAGACCACTAGAACCGTATTGATTTGTGCTCTTAAACGGCCTCGAACCACAAGACTCAATTTCAGGGGAATATAAGAGGCTAAGCTAATATCTTAAAAGACGGCACCGGCCGGACTAAACGGCAGCGCTGCGGTAAATCCCAGCTGACCCCGGGCGTGACTAAGCCGCTCCTACTAAACGGACTGTGTAAAGTTAAAGCATATCAAACGACCACATGCCAGAGTTTAAGAGACGAGCGTATATCAAGCAGTGCTTGGAGCTGCCGGAAGACAGCAAAAACAAACAACGCGGCGATATTTTATAGAAAAAAAGAAAAACGAGCACTGCCTACATGTGCAGGTGCTGAGGAACTGGACTAGAAGAAATGTCAGATTATCACACACACACCCAATAGACCAGATCCTACCAGACCGTGATGAGATGAAAATTAACAAGTAGCACCTGAGCTTAACAACCAGCAAATGACACTAGGAAAAAACACTGCCTAAAGAAAGAAATGGCTTCAGCGAATACTCATGACAACCTCCTTGCTCTTGGCTACTTCTGCGATGGCGGCAGTCCGCTGCTTTTCGAATTCGTCGTTCTCTCCCACAGGCTTGCTTGCATTCGTAACTTGAAGGGTCTTCCTGCGATCCAGCTCTCTGCTGTCCACTTGCACGTTGGAGACACACTTCTGTCAAAGTAAAGAGGAGGTGAATACCTTTATTCTATCCACGCCACTCTTGCGAATACTTTGCGTAAACTTCAGCCATCTTCTTTAGAAGTAATTCACTAAAACACACCCTTAGCATGTGACAGGACAGGGGAAAAGCAGTTAAAACTCATTTAGATAAACCACCTATGTTCTTGCATATTAAAACAAAATTGAAAACCTAGTACTTATTAAAGGGCATTTATTAAGCAAAATGTATTAACTACTCCAGAAAGAAAATTGACCAGTCAATGTAAAAGGTCCATGAAAGTACGATCCTTCAATAGCAAGACTTTTGCGGAGGAGATATAGAAACAAAAAAAAACAAATTACACGTCAGCTGATCATTCCAAATTATAACGCTCAGCCTAATCTGTGTGGCATGATTCAGAGTTGGGTGGTAATAGAAAATCCTGAGATTTGTGGAGGAAGTGGTAAATCTTAACGAAGAATCATCCAGTTGAATTTCCACAAGCATTCCATCGCAATACTGAAGGAAATTAAGCCAGCTTATTCTCCTCTGCAGGTAGCACTTTCTCGAACTAATAAAAGATTTAACATTACCTCTCAATTTTAAATCAGGCCCCATGCCATGACTTGTTTGCGATTCGTGGCAGGAATACAGACAACCTAAGTGTACCAAGCATGTCTAATGAGCATCACATTCACCAAATAACATCACAAAATGAATAAGCTCCCAATGACATTCAATTCACTAATATTTAAATCTCATAAGTAGTGGCGACGAGGAGGGACTGGGCTTTGGGACTGTGGGCAAAAGAATAGTGAGGTAGAGTGGCAATGTAAGCTCTAAATAAGGATGCAGGCCAAACCTTTTATTGGGTTTAAGAGATTTAGACAATGAGTTCCATCTATACAGGATGAAGCAGAGTTCTACATCTCTAGAATACAGTGGCGGTCTGGTGGAGGTGAAGATAATGCAGAGCAACATGAAGAGTGGCACCGACAAGGGGAGCAAAAGGATAGTGAGGCATAAGGAGGCTGCATCAACCAAACAGGTTGTATGAATCCTTCTTGGCATGGCTGATAGGAGTAGTCAGGCAAAGGAGTCCAACAATAATGCTAAACAAGCCCCGGAGAAGCAGAACTCCATTTACTGTGTGAGGAAATGGAGGGAAATACCTCCTGGGTTTGGTGTCGCCAAGACGAGGGTTTCTAAAGCAGTATATCACAATAGTCAGCAGGTTGGGAGACTTTATGTACTGAAGGACTTCACAAAGGAAAGCTTGAACAACAAATGTGTGCATTTTGATGAGAAAGTGTCAATGTGGCATCAGGGAGATAAAAGGCAGAGCATGAACTAAATGTGGATTTATACCCATCTTTGAACAGAATATGTAGCCAGTGAGATATTCAGATGCAAAGGTGAGAACTGGAACAATGGGGATCCTCAATGCACTGAATGCTTTGCCAACTGAAAGAATTATTAATAATACGTGTTTTAACTTGATTATATTACAGAATGCAGCCATAAAAATCATTCCAATCTCATAGATACACATTATGGTAGACTGTTCTTGTAATCATTAAATCTCACATTTATCTAGCCTGATAATGTCTACTGTCCACTATTGCCAGTAAAATGAGCGTTGTAGGTTTCCATGTGAAGGGCTTCACATCATTAGTAATTTTGAACTATTACAATGTTAGCAGTGGTATGAACTGCATATCCCTAGGTTACAGTGGCGGCTGTATGATGCACAAAATAAGCCAGAATTATGTCTATCTAGTGCTACAACAGAATACACCCTTTCTACTAGAAAGTGTACAAGGAACGATGACTAAGCCATCACTGACATGTAATAACAATATTTGTCTGGATCACAAGTGAGTTAATAACGCAAAACATAATGCAAGATGTATTTAATTCGTTAATACAAATGATCACTGATGATAAAGACATGTAAATATGTCCCTTCTTTTTACAGATTTAAAAATGGACTTTGTTTGATGGTGGGAAGACTGGGTTCTTAAGAAGTATCCTCTATTTCTTAATTTGCTAAATAGAGCAGGGTACATTGCAGCAAGCCAGCTGCTTTTAAGGTCAATTGATCTTCTTCCAGGAAATAATGTCCACTTCCTTTTATAGTGCCTTGCCCTCCCTATCTGAAACACCCCCACACTCCCAGGTTCCTTAATGTCAGCCCAAGAAAGTGATGGTAAACTTTTAAAGTAGGACACCTGGAACAGATCTTTATAGAACATACAATGTTGAGAAAACACTAGATCCAATCCATGATACTACTACTTTAATTTCTTTTTCAGAAGCCACAAGATCATTTTATACTCCTTCCAATCATAAAACATTTACTGTGGCTCCTTCTCGTGTCTATCATTCATTTATGTCCATTTTATGTTTAAAGTTTCTTTATTGAGTTTTACACAAACCACAAATAATCAGCAGCAAAACAAAATGTGCATCCTGACCTCCCACAATGTGGGGGAAGCTATAGAGTTCTTGATTAACAACCCAACATCATCCCCCAACCCCAAAAGACCCACCCCTTGTCCCACCCCTCCTCCCACCCCCCGTGTGTCCACACTGGTTATGCTGTGCCTTAAGGGGCTTCCTGCACCTGTCCAGTAAGGCGCAACAATCTCAAATATTTAGGGCAAGTAATTTCGTTGAACTCATAAGATAGCAGCGATAAAAAGGGTTCCCACAGTACGGGGAATGAGGCGCTCGTCAGCAAGTGAAAGGGAGATCCTCTCCATGCCGAGTGTACCACATGCGATGCAGCCTTCCCGTGTGAGTAGGTTGGCAACTGGATCCCCAGTGTGAGAGAATATTTTGAAGGGATGCCCCCAAGGCTAGTGCAATTTGGCGGCCCTTACGTGATTTGAGAGGGAACATGAGGGCGTTCGGTAAACCCAGGAGGATATATGCTGGGAACCGGGGCAGTTGCGAATCAAAATGAGTATCTATATCGCATAGTACCTGCATCCAATAGGACTGCAACCGAGGACACAGAAAGTGGGTCAGGGTGCCTGGTAAACCGCACCCTCGCCAGCACAGAGGATCTTTTGATGGGTTGCACTGGGGAAGACGGACAGGAGTGTAATACCAGTACATTGCTATTTTGGTGGCTGTTTTTACTCTAGCCACATTGCGTGCAGTGTGTTTAGCCCTATAGTAAATGTCCTCCCATTCGCGCTGAGTGAGGGTACGTTCTAGTTCCCATCTCTTTTGACTCAGCGTCTTATGAGGGGTTGGGGCCTGTCTGATTAAGCAGTATAACTGCGATATAAGATGAGCGTCATCTAATTTAGATAGTAACCACTTTTCAAAAGCAGTGAGACGGCATCCGGATGCATGACCCAGTGCCTTATCTGCTGATAGTGAAAGCGTTCTGATTCGGGGAGACCCTGCTGACTCCGGTGGTCCTCCAAAAAAAAGTGGGCCTCTCTCATCGAAGAATTGCCCGATTGATCTACTTCCCTCCCTTGTCCACCATGTGAAGGCCTTTACGTCCATCCCTGGGGAGAAGGAGGTATTTTCGACAATGGGTGTCAGAGGGGAAGGAAAGGTAGTGAGGTTCTTTTTGGCCGCTATTTTGTCCCAAGCCTTAAGAGGGACTCTCGTTACGCACGAGAGGTAGAGATTCTTAGGTCTGGATGCTTTTGTCAGGAAAGGTATTTGCCATAGTGGCCGCCCTGCTAACGCTCTATCTATAAACTGCCAATGCTTTTCAGACTCCGGGCGTGACCACTAAACGAACGTCTTAATCTGGGCCGCCCAGTAGTAATTTTGTAGGTTTGGGATCCCTAGGCCCTCCTCCCCCGGAGGTCTGTAACCCAAATTGCGTCGCATTCTAGGTCTCTTGCCTGCCCATATAAAGGATTCTAGCTCTTGCTGTAGTGTAAGCAGCATGCCCTGAGGTGGTTCCAAAGGTAGGGTCTGGAATAGGAATAAGATCTTAGGCAGTATAGACATTTTAATGGACGCTATTCAACCAAGCCAGGACAGAGCGTGCGGTCTCCAGCGGCATAAGTCTTCCCTGACCGGACAAAGCAAAGCGGTGTAATTTAGCGTTATAGTGTCATGGATTGACGTTGATATTTGTATTCCCAAGTAGGGGATAGCCACTGTAGCCCATTGAATGGAGATTACACTCTTTAAGGAGCTAAGTGTAGAGGATTTTAAGGTGAGATTGAGGGCCTGCGATTTATGTACATTTATTTTGAAACCTGCAACTTGAGAGAAGCGTTCAAGTTCCGACAGTACAGCTGGGACCGATGTCTGGGGATTCTCTAATGTCACTATTACGTCGTCCGCATACAGACTGATTGTGTGGATATCCCCCCAAAGCGGATGCCGGAGACAAGCGGGTTATCTCTAATACGTTGAGCCATTGGCTCCATGTATAGGGCGAAAAGCAAGGGGGCATCCCGGGCGGGTCCCTCTCTGTATGGGGAACGGAGAGGAGGTATATCCATTTACTCGGACTGTGGCAACTGGGTTGGTGTAACCACTAGAGACCCAGGCGATAAATCTCTCTGGGAGTCCAAAGTGCTGCAACGTTGCTTTTCAATACATCCAATTCACTCTGTCGAACGCTTTCTCGGCGTCCATTGACAGAATCAAGCGCTCAGTATCAAAGCACTGTGCTTTGTCAATTACATGGAGTATGCGTTTGGTGTTATCTGCGCATTGGCGACCAGGCACAAAACCCGCCTGGTCTGGGTCAATCAGCCCAGGTAGTAGTGGCGACAATCTAGATGCAAGGACGCCCGTAAACAACTTAAAATCAATATCGAGGAGGGAGATGGGCCTATACGAGGCACATTGCCTTTTGTCTTTTCCACTTTTGGGGATCATAACCACAGATGCTCCCAGCATTGAGCTGGGAAGAGAAGATGATATCCCTACAGCATTATATACTCTTGTGAGGATGGGAGCCAGTATAGGACAGAAGGTTTTGTAGAACGCTGCGGAGAAACCATCTGGTCCAGGGGATTTTAATGGTTTAAGCTTAGCAATAGCTGAGATTACCTCCTCAACTCTAATCGGGGCTACAATCTCTTCCGCTTGGTCAGTGGTGATTGTAGAAGTGGGGACTCCCTGGAGATACCCCGCTTGGGCCTGCGAAGAGAGATCTTGTGCGGTAGACAGTTCTGTATAAAATTGGCAGAAGGTTTCGGCAATGCACTGATCTGTAACCCTCTCTTCCCCGTTGGGGGCCGTTACGGAATCAATAAGGGATGTCTGCCTCTGCGTTCGTAGCCTGTGAGCTAATAGTCTCCCTGCTCTATCGCCTCCTATGTAAAAGTTATGTCGGACTCTAAGTGCCGCATACTCTGCTCTGTCCAGGTCAAGCGCTGCTAACTGAGAGCACGTCGCTTCTAATTGTCTCCACACTCTCGGTGCCCCAGTCCTCTGGTGTATCCGCTCCAGCTCTTGTGTCTGTTGCGTCAGCAGCTCTCTCTTTTCCCTGCATACCCTGTTGTCTGAGGCTGCGATTGCAATGAATTCCCCCCTCACCACAGCCTTTAGGGCGTCCCAGAGGGTAGCTATTTGGGTTTCGGGAGTATCGTTTACTGCCAAATAATCTTGCAGAGCCTTTGAAATTTGTTGAACCACCTCTGGCCTATGCAGCAGCGTATCGCACAAACGCCAAGTACGGGGAAAGATGGGACCCAGCGGCAGTGAGTGCTAGGGTGATCGCCGAATGATCCGATAAGGTTTATGGCTGAATATCTATGTGCTTAATATAGGGTGTCAGACTTGTCGTGCCTAGGAAATAATCAATTCTTGCATATGTTTTGTTGGAGTGTGAATAGAAAGAATATTCTCTTGATGTAGGGTTTCTCCTGCCACATGTCTACAAGTCTCGCCACATCAAACATCTGCTTCCCCTCTTCGGAGAGGGCCCCTGTCTGCCCCCGTCTCTGGACTGATCTATCTAGGGCGCTGTCGAAGACTATGTTTAGGTCTCCATCCAAGAGAATTGTCCTATCCTGGGAGGCGCTAGTTTCTTCCACTATTTTCGACAAGTATGCCTCCTGGCCCTCATTGGGGGCGTAAACGGTCCCTATGGTGAGTGTTTGTGGGCCCACAGAGAATGTATAAGCTAGAAACCGCCCCTTAAGTTCGGCTTGTTTAGGCCCTATCTTCCCAGGGAACTTGCTAGATAGTAGGATGGCCACTCCCGCTTTTTTGGTGGAAAGGGAGGAAAAGAACTGCTGTGGGAAGGCATGTGTATGCAATCTATGTGCATCTCCTGCCAGGAGATGAGTCTCCTGGAGCAAGCAAATGTGGGCATCAGAACGTTCCAGATACAACAGTATGGCCCGGCGTTTAACGGGGTTGTTCAACCCTTTTACATTCAGAGTCAAAATCTTAAGATGTTGGGACATTACGGTAATCCTAGGGGGTGGCTATGAAGCTGCAATGCGGTTCCCTGAGATGTTGAGTGTGGACTAACAGTCTTTAGCTCTTGGTGAAGTAATGCTGGTGGCGCGGGAGTGTCGGGAGGAGAGCCCCAAACTAAGTAACAACCCCAACAAATATAACAATTTTAACAAAACAACACAAAGTAGATCATAAGTGTCTTGGGATTGCATTCCCACGAGGTGGAAAAAGTCTGGTTCAGACCGCTCCGCTCCCCCCGGACCCCGGCCAAGTACTAAGAAATAGATGCGCCAGATCGTTCTCAAGGACATGGGGCATGGATTAACTCAAGCTCTGATCCCAGCGTGCTCAGGCTGGGCCCGTGGAATCCTCCCCCAAAGATGCCAAGACCGCCTGTCTCTCTCTCGCTATTGTGTCTGGGTCGGGACGCGATGTCAGGGGGTCCGCACCCACCGTCTTCCAACCACCTGGTCCCCGATCTTTACCCGACCCAGCGGGCGAAGGCGGACCTGCCGCAGAGTCCTCCTGGATGTTCAATAGTTGGCGAGCTTCCTTGACCGAGCGGACTTGCTGAACCTTCTTGTTAAGGCGGAAGATAAGACGGAATGGGTGTCCCCATGAGTACAGGATTTTGCTGTCCCGGAGGTGCGTGGTGATGGTCCGGAAAGCTCTCCTCTTTTGGAGGGTTGATGCTGCTAGATCTTGGAAAAGGAGAGACTGATGCCCCTGAAATTGTAGTAAGTTACAGTCTCTGGCCTTTTGTAGTATTCTCTCCTTCAATTGGAAATCGTGTACACAAGTTAGAATATCTGGGGGAGGGGCCAGAGAGGGCCTTCCGGGGCCTACTCGGTGTGTGCGACCTAGGTTTAATCTCCAAATCCTCAGAGGCACCAAGAATCGACCTGAAGAGACCCTCCACATACTCTGCAATGTTCTGGCCTTCTGCCCCACGAGGGATATTGCGAATGTGAATGTTATTGCGCCTAGAACGGTTCTCCAGGTCCTCCGCATGGGCCTGGAGGTCTAGGTGCTGGTCCCTCAAGCGAAGTACCTCCTGCTGTAGGAGTTCGATCTCTTCATCCCTGCTTGAGTTTTGAGTCTCCAGGGTGTCTACCCTGTCTCCCAGAGAGTCCACGTCCCTCCTCACTTCTCTGATTTCCTGAGCTATTTCCGTCTTCATCTGCTTTAAATCTTCCCTCAGCAATGCAAATAAGGTCTCAATGAATGCACGAGTAAGTGGAGCTTCAGTATCTCCATTGTCAGTCGCTTCTGTATTTTCCACAGTGTTTGTTGCTGGAGTCTTAAGTAGCATCTCTTTGACTGAGCTGTCTTTTTCCCCCCCCTTTTACGGCCGCCATGATCTGCTTTCTGGACACTCGCCGACCCCATTTGCCTAAAAAATGTTCCAAGGGCGGTGGTCCTCGCTGCTGCACGTAGGGGAGGTCCAGTGCTCCTGGTAGTACAGGGTTAGCCCTGTGCTTGGGGGCCTTAGACGTGATGGTGTTTGTGCTTTGAGGCGACAAGGGACACTGCCCCCCGCAGGGATCCAGGGATTCCCCTGCGTGGGTGTCCTGAAACCTCTCCGAATATGCCCCTCTGCAGTTTGCTCCAAACGGTAGGCTTGCTAAAGCAGAGCTGGGGTCTCTCTGTGCAATCGGCCCCTATTGGGCTTTAGGGCTTGTTGTACCGCCTTGCCGCTCGGCCCCCCCAAGCGGAACTACCCTTCCCTCCAGTTACCAATGTACAGATAGTCAACTGCATGTGCCGGGGCCAAGACAGTTTGTGAGGGAGACTGCTTCTCCTCAGGCCCTCAAAATTCAGTGTGTGGTTGTCGGGGCAATTAACTTCCCCAACTGCTTCTAAACGGGGGCGGGGGGGAGACCGACAACTCCCCCACCCCTCCGGCCGGGCCCTCTGCTCGCTGCTCCCTGGGGCTGCCCGTGAAGTTTCCCCAACCAGGGCTTGTGTTACAGGCGTTGTCCGCTTTGCCGCCCGCCCGACTCCTGCGGGCCGATCGTTGCCGGGGTGGTGCGGTGCAAACTTCAGGGGCTCTTACAGATCTGGCACTCCTCGTGCCACAGCTTGGTATCACGGCCCGCTCGCTCACTCCTTTGAGGATGGCTGCTTCCTCCCAGTCCCAGGCGGTACTCAGGTGCGGCCTCTTGAGGCCCACCGGTCCGGCTCCCTGCGGCGCCCCCGCCCGGTGACACTTGCTCACCTCCCTAGAACACACCGGGCCTCGCACGTCTCTTCACAGACCGGGGGGGGGGGCTACCGCTAGCGCTCACCGCTTCTCCTGACTCCCGGAGCTTCTGACCTCTTCTGCCCGTGATCCTCTCAGCGCGGCTCCTTCTTGGCGACGTGTCTTGATTGGGGCCGGGTCCCACCACCGCTGTTCTCCGCAGTCTTCTTCGGCTACCGGGACATCCGTGGAGTCCGCCACGGGTCCACCCCCACGGCGCCGCTGCTCTTCGTGCCGGTCCCGGCCTACTTGCAGCCTCCCAGGCAGCGGACCGCTCCGCCTCTCCTGCGTCTCTCAGCCTGGCTCGGCCTCGCCCAAAGCCGCACCCGGCGGCACTTCTCCAGCCCGCAACTCCCCGGTGAGGGGCCCCAGACACCGACCGAGGTCTTCGATCGTGTCAGCGCGGTCTCCGGAGTAGCCCCAGGGCTACAGGGCTTATGCTAGTGGCACAGCTACTCAAGGCTAAGGCCGGGGCCCGGATTCAGAGCCGGAGCGATGAGCAGGAATGTCCTACTCGGTCGCCATCTTGGCCACGCCCCCCTTATGTCCATTTTAATGTTTATAAAGTTTAGACAGTAAAGTCTGACAGTCAAGAACTAATGTACACATAAGAAATGGTGCTCCATGTGCCGATTAAGTCTCCAGGTGGCACACAGCTGAAACAAATTTATCATAAGATGATCCCAGAGGGTAGACTTCGGGAATATAGTTTCAAGTGCATGTTACATCCGACCACGAGCCACATGGTGATTGGCTGCTGCATTGTATTGCCACCTGTTTTCAACCCACATCGAGGATGCTGCTTGTTTATTAATGTCCCATGTACCGCCAGCTACTGCTTTCACTATTTAAAATGACATTCTGAGAAGACAAATGTGTGCTCGTCTCTACTCCTGTTTTTGCATGCCTTAGCCCATATATATTGTCTAGTGTTGAATTCACTGGATCTAAAAATGACTTGAAGTCTTGTCTTGGTCACACAACATTTGATGAAAGTTAACTCAATTCTATCCACCGAAACCGCACCCCCAATCAGTTATTCTACTGTGATATTCAAGTCAGAGAAAAAGGTTATTTAAGAATTACAAAATCACGGAAACCAAACTTTTATAATTATGTTATCACTAAAACTAGAGTGACTAGCATACACGTCTTTTGTCTCTGTCATTCGTTTATAGCACTTATTTTCTTGCCTCTATTCACTGAATAGAGGAGGCTACCTTTCTTTAGCAAACGTGACGCACTGCAAAAACACAAACAAAAGGAATGACAAGTCTAACAAAAAGAAATGTGAACAAATGCGAATTTAGGGTAAAGTAAACGAATGTCGGCCAAAGTATATCAAAGATTTCCCCTCAGTTCTGAAGAATTCCAAAGGAGCTCCCACCAGCTTTGTTTTCCTGACAACAGAGCAGATGAGAAGAAAACAGCAGCACTCTGGGCTGTCATGTGAGAACTTGGAAAGAAGATGCGAAAACCATAAGTTTTACATGTGATTTGATGTTATGACAGAAACAAAAGACAAGCACAACACATTTAGTCACTTAGTGTAAGTGGATTTCTTTCTTTCTTTGAGTTGACACATGGAGATACCTAAGGGGGCAAAAGCGGTGATGCACCTTCCACAGCAAAAAATATAACCATTTTTCAAGGTTAGATTACTTGTTAGTAGATAGAGTTTGGGCTGGGAGATTAAAAGAGGTCAATATACTGCCAGTGCATATCTCAGATCATGCTGCGGTTTGTCTAACGTTAATGGGGGTAAGAGCAAGCCATAATGCGAGATGGACATTGAAAAGGTCCATCTTATTAGATCCAGATGTGTCTACCCTCCTAAAAAAAAGAACAATGGAGTTCTTCCTGGATAATGTCCACTCAGCCCCCATTGGAGTAATCTGGGATACTTTTAATGCATACGCACAAGGCGTTCTACAAAGCCAGGCCACCCATAAGAACAAGCTCGATAGAGCGGAGTTGAGAAGCTTGGAGGAAAAAGTGGGGAGGTTAGAGGTTAAATTACAGCAAATGACAGGGTTTACTCAGGATACAGAGAATATGACAAAACAGCTGGAGGAAGCAAGATTAAATTACAAGATCAATTTAGCAAAGTGCAGTGAGAGGTGGGCAGCGGGACGCATGCAACAATTTGAATATGGAGAAAAGGCTGGAGCATTGTTAGCATGGAAGGCGAGGGCTGAGAGGTCGCAAAACTATATCGGGGAATTGATCATCAACCGCCAAGGCGATATTTCGAATAAGGATGAGGAGATGCAGGATAGCCTGGCCTCACTTTTCTCTGAATTATATACGGAGGAAGTGCGATCAGATGAGGGGAGCTTGAAGCTGTGGTTAGATAATTTGGGACTCCCAGCGCTCATAACGGAGGGTAGGAAGATTATGGACGCCCTAATTACCGAGGAAGAAATAAGAGAGCAGCTGCTGCATCTAAAGAATGGTAAGGCAGCGGGCCCAGACTCACTGCCGGTTGAGGTATATAAATTAGTTACTGATGAAATAGTTTCTGAAATGAAGTTCTTGTTCAATTCAGTCTACAAGGGGGAAGTACAGATCCCATGTTCATGGAGGGAGGCCACAATAGTGTTGATCCTAAAACCCCCAAAAGATCCAAGGAGAGCCGACTCATATCGGCCAATCTCCCTGTTAAATGTAGATTATAAAATCTATACTGGCATTTTGGCAGGGAGAATGGCAAAGGTGGCCCCCCAATTGATACATACATATCAGAAGGGGTTTGTCCCGAAAAGACAAATTCAAGAACTAACACCAACATTGATCGGGACTATAGATCTAGCAATTGCGCGCTCAATTCTCTTGGCTGTGATAACCATCGACGCCGCAAAGACATTCGATCGTGTTAGATGGGCATTCCTCTGGGCAGTTTTTGAATCAATGGGCTTTGGGACAGGTTATATCATGGCACTTAAAAATTATATGAATGCCCTACGGCTAAAATTCTTTTAAATGGTTCCCTGACGAAGAGCTTTAATATCTACAGAGGTACGAGGCAGGGCTGCCCGCTGTATCCCCTCTTGTTTGACATTTATATCGAACCTCTGGCGAATCTTTTAAGGAAAGACGATCAGATAATTCCTATCCACTCACTCCACTCTTGTAGTAAAATAGCATTATACGCGGATGACTTAATAATCTACACCTCCGATCCGGCCCGAACACTATCAAGGGTGGAGCAGCTGACAAAAGAATTCGGGGAGTTATCCAGATATTTACTGAATATTTCCAAGACAGAGGTGATGTGTTGGAATCTGAAAGGTTGGAGAGGCATAGGGTGTGCAGAGATAAAATATCTAGGGATTATCATAGTCAACCAAATTGACGAGATTCCATTGCAAAACCTAAAGAGGGTGGCCAAGGAGGTTGATCGGTCATTATCAAGGTGGAAGAACCTTCCATTAACTATCTATGGGAGGGTTAATCTAGTAAAAATGTCTATCCTCCCGAAGCCTACATATTTATTTAATTGCACTCCACTTAAATTCCACAAGAAAACAATTAACAAAATACAGGGGAAAATAACTAGCTTTATTTGGGCTTCCCGAGGAGTACGGCTTGCCTGGAAAAAGCTAAGGCGTAGTCTTAAGAAGGGCGGTTTGGCTCTGCCTGATCTTAACCTCTATTGTATGGCATTTCAATTTAAAAACCTCTGTATGCTCATTGGGGAGCCAGATTCTTCCACTTGGGGAGTTTTATTAGGGGAAATGACCAATGAGTTGGCACCAGCAGCCTTTTTATATAAATTCGGAGCTCAAAAGTACTTTAAAAAAGTAAGATTGAAGGTCCTAAAAGCAGCATTAACGCTTTGGAGTGCAGTAAGGAAGATGTTAAATATCGGGTATTACTCGGAATTTGCACCGATCTGGGATTCCCCAGGGACACCGGAATGTCTGAAGGATGGATTGAGCCTTCCTTTGAAGCAAGCAGGGGTGTCCAAGTGGGGCGACCCGATATCAGCAGGTGGATTGCTGCCTTGGGAGGTGCTGAGTGTGAAAACTGGCAATAGATTGTCTAGATTTAAATATATTCAGCTCACGTCATGGTTCTCAACAGCCTCCCAGGAGACAGGTGGGGAATGGGACTTTGAGGTCCTCCTGCAGGATGTTAGTCTAAAAAGTAAAGAAGTCTCAAAGTGGTATGGGCAATTCCTGGAGGCAGAGGAAAAGAAACTGGAGATTCCTCATGCGATCTGGCGGGATACATTCCAGTAAGAGAATCTACAACTGCTTTGGACGGACTCATTAAAATCATTATATTCAATAGTTACACCTGCAAATTTTAAAATACATCATTTCTTTGTAATAAACAGGCTGTATTGGACTCCCCAAAAAGTGGCTAAGTTTGTGTTACAGCCAGTCCCCAGATGTAACAGATGCAATCTTCTAAAAGCTAATGATGTACATATCTTTTTCACATGCCCCACAATAAGAGAATATTGGAAGGTTGTAGAAACCACTTTAGGGGGAATGCTAGGGGTACCCATTACCTTGACAGCGGCCTTAGTACTCCTAGGGGTGGATAATAATACACATAACACTTTGAACAGCAAGCAAAGGGGCTTGATATTCTACCTATTGCTTTTGGCCAGACACGAGATATGTAAACCTTGGATATACCCTGTGCCCCCACATCCTACCATGTGGTTAAAAGCGGTTAAAAATGGATGCCGAATGCAACCCACGAAGGTTGGGGGAAATATGGGAGGACTTTATAAAGTGGGCAAGTTAGCACTGTGGTATTAAGTAGGGCTGTGTTGGAATATAACAAATCTTTCCATAGTCCAATGATTACACCAGATCATGGTAGCTTGGGAGGTTATTCCCCCCTGGATGCGACCAGAGCTATGGAGGCTCGGGCGAGTGAATGCAACGGACCATGAGACGAATCAAGGGTGCCAAAAACGGTCCAAGACTTGCAGAATGCCATGATGATATGAGGACACCAAAAAAAACAAGCATTGGAAATGCAATATGTCTCGCATTTGTTGCAGTTTGAGCTATTGGCATTGTAAATAGCAATTATTTTTACTTAGCAATAGGTTTTGTATTTGTTGGAGCTATTGGCATTGTAAATGAAAAAGTGCACGCTATAAAAGTATGTCTGTTAGAAAACCCCAAAACACAGTAAGGTTTTTAGTAGAGTCACCAAGTTTTGTTCTGAAATTGTGCAAGGTGAAACCCAGACAAGCGGCAGAGCAGGAAACATACCTAGTTGCAGCCAGTGCTGCGGGGCCCCTCTGTGACACTGCAGACTGAAAGACAAGAGTCCTTGAAGTGACTGAGTGAGATGGGCTGCTCTATTGTAGGTACCCTGCAGTGACTTTCGGTTCTTTATCCAAAAAAGGCCCACAGTGCAATAAGGAAGTAATCCGTAGAGGGCAAGCTGTTCAGCTGTAAAAGTGAATGTGGATGTTAAGCAGATCCCCTTGAACTTGCTTCCTTAAACTTATTTTCACGCATGGTGACGGCTGCGTGTTTCCATCAGAATGCAACTGGCATGCTCTGTGCATGTACATTGTTTGTAATTTTGTAAAGATATACTCTGAGTTGTACCACCCTATTTGCGCCACCTTTCGTATTTTAAAATCTTGAATGTTTCTGTAACTTGTTGTTTTTAGAAGTTTCACAACGAGTACCTATTTGTAGTTGCACCTACTTCCATGCTACGGTCATTCTTTATGAAATTTACTTTGTTCTATTGTAAAGCGCTTTGACACCTCTGGGTAAAGTTTGCGCTATATAAAAATGCTTAAATAAATAAATACATAAATGTGACATTTGGCTGCTTCTGTCAAGTATTTATTAACACATAAAAGCATTTGTTTCTCAAGACGACAAACAAATGCTTTTTTTAAATAAAAGCGCCCCATTCCGCGCTTTCACTTTAATAGCGGCCGCGCACCTTTGTTTAGACGAGCCCAGTCTAAAGAAAGTAGCGTGCCACCATTAAAGAGAAAGCGCGGAATGGGGCGCTTGTTAAAAAAAAAAAAAAGTAGTCCATGAATAAGTGCATAAAGGCCTACAGTGTAAGGAAACTGTAGTTGGTCGGTGCTCCTGGCTTCCAAACGGAAGTGATGTATCTGGAGCACCGGCCAACAAGGAAACAGGAAACAAAAGCAATGGAGCAATGAACCAAAAGGAGGCAGCAGCTGAAATTACACTCTCTAGAGTGATTACAGGAGGTCTTGCAGACAGCGCATGCGCGCTGATGCTCGACCTAAAAAGGGAGATCGCACAGTATCTTCTTTTAGCGCCAGGCACCTACTGAGCAGTGGGTCATTCCGATACAGGTTTGGGTGGACATTTTGGGCAAATGCAGGAAGAATAAAACAGGTAAACGAATACATTACAGATCGTGGCAGTGTGTACAAGCATTTGAAAAGCCAACATGTTTCACCCGTGAAACCTACTGGCCTTGCCAATGCTTTTCCCCCACTAAAAGGCTGCAGTGGATGTGGCTGCACCCATGACAGCTATCTTTGAATGTCTTACATATTTCTTTAAAGCACAGCAACTCCTATTCCTTAATAAAACATTATTAGCATCATTATTATTCTCATTATTTATCGTCGTCATCAAGAAAACTTTAATCGGCCATAACAGCACAATTCATAAAATACAATAAAACCTTTTTAAAAGATCATAAAAGTTCAGTGCACAATGGATACAACACAAGATATCTCAGTGGGACCCTCCTCCAGATTTAGTACTCATTAGTCTAAGGCTTGCCCATGCCTCTTCCTTATAACTAGTGCACTTTTAATAAAATTAATCACGGTATAACAAGTATGGGGGGATCCAACGTTTACAACATAGTTAAGGCTGTCCTGTGCTGCCTGCAGTTTGCTGCACGGAAAACTGGGACCAGAAGGTGCCTCCTGTGCGAAGAGTACAAATTACAAAACAACAAAGTGCAACGTGCTTTGTTTAGGTGACAGAATCACAGGGACAATTGGGGAGGTTAACAAACCATGTGGCTTGGGAAGGATATGCTATGAGAAAATGAATTAAAATAAAACGGAATACGGTGAGATAAAATATGTGCCTCTCATTGTGAACTAATGTGAGAGAAAACTCCAGGCCTAGTGAGAGTTTAACAGACACATAGTTTAGACCTGTCTGGGATTGATAAAAATCCCTCTGGCGACCTTCTTCTCTCCACTTAGGGAACAGCTCTTTCACCAATGGTTTGGTACCCCTCGTAATAGTTTCTTGGTTTATAAAATACCATTCAATTCCCAAATTTATAAAAACAGATTTTACATATTTCAGCCAGGGGATGGACCCGGAGTTATCAGAGTGGAGGCAGGTCTTGCATAATCTCCCACGTAAGAGTTAATTCCGGGGTCGACCAAATTGTCACCCAAAGTAATAATAGGTTAATTTTAATTCTGTCCTCTATATAGTTAGCTCCAAGTTCCAAATGACAAGCAAAGGTAGAAAGGGATTATGGTACTGCCAACAAATTACGCAGGAACTTGTTTTCTATTTTCTGAAGGGAATCTTTTTTTTTTTTTTTAATAACCCCACAGTCCTACTCCACAGGTCGCAATTGCAGCACATTTGGCATTATACATTGCAGGAAGTTCATTCACCGGTTTATGCACCAACCTTCTGGCAAATTTCAAAACCGAGTCAATTGATCTTTAGAAGTGACGGGAGCGTGATCTAAATAAACAATCCCAATTCATCTTGGAATCAAACTCAATTCCCAAATAGGTAAAGTTGCTTACTTTAACTATCTCAGTACCACCCAGTAGACACTTCATATTTTTGTACTTTTAGGCCCACCATCATGCAAAAGATTTACCATAGTTTGTTTTCAGGCCTAAAGTATCCATGAAATGTTTAAACCTATCTAAGAGGGTTTGCAGCCTCATTGCCACTCGTGCACTCAGCATGGCATGGTTTGATACAGCAGTACTGGAATTGATAGTTCCTTGATTTTGGGTGCGTCTTTCCCTGCACAGAGCAGCGGTTCCTCCAAACTATTTATACACAGTAAAAACAGCAGGTGGCGTTGTTGAATTATCATCCAAGACATTCCAATACAAATCTATCAACATAATATCAAACAAATCTGGCAAAATCATTAAGAATAACTGGTAAAAGCAGACAGATTTAACTTTATAATTTTAAATTGAGTCAATTTGGTGGCAAAGAAGGTAGACAGTCCACCTTTAGGTCTTCCCGTGCTGAAGGGAGTTGCTAGGCTGTTTAAACACTGAAAACCATTCAGATGGGACTCTTCCATGGCCCAGGTTTCCTGTGGCAGATCATGTCATGCTCGTTGATGAACAATATCCAATCAGGATTCACAAGCTTTCCACGGATCCCTGCTACATTCCAGGATAAAATCTTAATGCCGGCACTCTTGGTGTAACTAGCTACTTGTAAATCGGCAAGCCCTTTTATTGAGGAGGATAAAGCGCTAGGAACCCCTTGAGGGTCCACCTCTTGGATGTTATTCATTGTCCTATGTCCCACTACAAAGCACGATCTGGGGGAAGGATGGACGAGCCCTCCCGAACAAGGTTCTGGAGTACACAAATTCCTCCGTAGTTTACCCACGGAATCCACGGGCAGTCAGTCCTGGCCATCCAATGATGACAAAGCTACCAAAGTGTTCTTAGTAGGAACATTAAAAAATAGCTGGTTCTGATAAACAGAAGGCCCCGGCGCAAGGCTCACACCCCCAATTGGCTTACACGGTCTATAGCAATACCCCAGTGAAAGAACCTTGATTTTGCTCTGTGATAGTGTCCTCTGGGAGAGACGCGGAGCAGCATATTATCAATTTGAGGGTTCTTAAAGTTGATAATCACACAGTCCCATGGGGTGTCTTTGGGAGAGATGCGGAGCAGCATATCAACAATTTGAGGGTTCTTAATGTTGATAATCACACAGTCCCCTGGGGTGTCTTTGGGATGAATGCCCAGCCAAGTAGTCCTTCTCAAAGTGAAGACTTCCTTTGCTAAGTCCTGCGGCCAGCCTGAGTTTGTTTTCAGCCAGAAGATAGATTTATTTTTCAGGGCCATATGATCCTCACATTTTAACAGCTCCCTAAACAGCCCTCCATATAACAGTCTCTGCCACTAACAAAGGATTGACCTCGGCTGGTTTAGAATTGTTACCAGTTTGCTTACTACGATTTCTCCTCTTGGCCTTCCTGGCTAATGCAGGGTTGGAAGGACACAGAGAGAAGGATAGGTAATTTAAATAATACATACTAGAACTTAAATTGGGACCAGCTGCACTAAACTCCTCAACGTTGGGCTTTTTGAAAGCAAGGGGTCTGGGAGAAATCTTAATGAGTGAAAGGTGTGGAGAAAAATTAAGAACTACACATTTCCCAGCCTAGTGAATTTTGTTGAGCGAGAGTGCAGTTTGAATTGAGGAAAAGGTAGATCAAAAAGCATCCCTGTGCCAACTAAAACACCCCAGCTTATTTTATGTTAATGCAGTATGGTAAAGGATCCTGTAAATATTTGGATAAATGGCCTTAGTATACCAAGGATTTCTCCTCCAAGCAATTC
Organism: Calotriton arnoldi; assembly: GCA_963921515.1. Taxonomy (NCBI): domain Eukaryota; kingdom Metazoa; phylum Chordata; class Amphibia; order Caudata; family Salamandridae; genus Calotriton; species Calotriton arnoldi. The sequence continues at coordinate 203,280 of CAWUFW010006089.1, read as the reverse complement.
CTTTTAGAAGGGAACCTTGTCTTGGAGAAAATAATGTACTCAAGGGGGCTCTAGAGGTTAAGAAAAGGAGGAGCCCTAGAGAGCCAATGGAATGGTTTTTCTTTATTGGTGTAAAGAAGTGTCTAAAACTATCATGACTCTCAGGTGAAGGGTTTAAAATACTATTAGCGTAAATTAGGGGACCAGTAAAAGCACTTAAAGACAAGGGGAAACAGACACAGGAAAGACACCAATGCCACAATACCACCAAGCCAAACCTTCCAATGCACTGTCACTGAACTCACAGCTGCGTGACTAACACCCAGACATTTCCATTAAAACTTTTAATTTCCATGTCCTCCTCTTACCAAGGTTTCAATTAATCGAGTAGGGATTGCGCATAAAATTATACCCCACCCAGTTTCCCAACCCAATACGAGCACTTTAGGTTCTATTTCTAACCAGCATGCCTTTCTCCATAACCGGTCTTCTTCTGTCAATCTACTAACAAGCATTGGCAAAGCCAACAGGTTTCACCTATGCAAAATCTATTAGCTTTGTCAATGTTTTATTTTACATGGTTCACAGCAGTTGCACTGCTGTGCAACATGGCTTAAAGTTAAAAGATAAAAACACTGCTGCCGCCAGCACTGACCACATCATAGCATCTTTTTTTTTTTTTAACTTTAAGCCATGTTGCACAGCAGCTCAACTGCTGTGCAACAGGTAAAAAAAAAAAAAAACACTGACAAATCCAATTGATTTCGCATGGGCGAAACCAATTGGCTTTGCTACTGCTCGTAATAGACATTGTTTGGTTGTGCCCTGGTTGCCGCGTCCATGCAACCGCAGTGATACTGCAGATCCAGCCCTCTTTAGATGCCTGCAGGAACGCCTGCCACTTATGTGGAATTGTACTCTGCGTCGAGGGCCATGCTTACCAGTGGCTCGGTGCGCAGTGCTCATTAAATCCAGGGTGCCATTCACAGAAAATACTGGGCTGTGAAGCGGGCACCGTGCCCCGGCAATCACCAGTGCTGCATTACTGAGAAGAGACATGGGCTGGTACAGCATCGGAATACAGATGAAGGCAGAGCCAGCTAGGAGTGGACTGCAGGTTCTGCCGCGCAACAGCTCCTGCAACAAAGTTATTCATGAATGGCAGGGGATGGCCAGGCTAGCTGCTACCAGGCATCACATGAGTGCCTTTTGCAATGGTGGCAAACCCTGGCACTCCAACTGACATCTCCGTATAATGTCCCCTCCACCCTGTGCAGCACAATTGTGCATTAAGAGAGTGTCAGCCCCTTTGGCTAAGCCAGGTGTAAAAAAGAACATAAAATGTTTATTTTCCATTGTTATATTGCTGTCATGAATGCCATGCAAAGTTGGGAAAGAGAGAGCCAGAAAATAATGCTCAGGCAGATTACGTTTTGCGGCAGTCACACACAGCTCATGCCGCTTGAAAAAACTCCTGCTGTCTGTAATTAAACAATAAAGTACCCCCAGAAGCATGCAGCCAGTGAAAGGACACTGGCCACCGGAAGCAGTACTTGGTCCATGCTCCAAGGCACGATGACGAAGGTGAGGAGGAGGCGCTGACCAGCAATGAAACAAGAGACAGTAGGAGCCAGCCATTGGTAATAACAGTGGTGTGGGAGACACTTTGGAGCCAGCCAATGGCAAGTAAAGGTAAGTAATGGTCGAGTTCTAAGCCCCTTTTAAGATTAAAAAAAAAATTAAATACAGGAGATTTCACAAGCACAGCACAAGCACTGTGCAGGTGAAACCTAAAATGTGATACTCTACGTAAATTCAGGTGTACCATTCATTGTACCACTGATGGGGTGTTTCTCTATGTCCCCGTGAAAAATGAATTTGCCATCTTCTTTCTTATGTCGGTCATTGATCAAGCTTCCCCTGTAGCAACACAAAACTCACCAGAGGACGTTTTGTATATGGTACTCACTTTCCTTTGGTCCACCCATGCACACTAAGTCAAGAAAAAATATACTCTGTCCAACCAGTAAGCATCCAGTTAAATCCTGAAAAGCCATTGCACTGGGTATACGAATACCGTATTTGCCAGGAAGCAGAGAACGGTATTCAACCTGGATTGAATTCCCTAAAACCCAGGGGATTATAGTCCCCATCATCAGTAAGTGCAATACCCCTATTTTACCAGTTAAAATAAATTAGAAAGGATTGTTACTGCTTTTTGCAAGATTATGTGCAGTTAATGAAGTTGTTCTTCCTGCTTTGCTGGTTTTCTCTACTCCTGCCACCATTCTTTTATGCATCGCTCCTTCAGAAACCTACTTCACAGTTGTAGTCTTGTGTCCTACATTATTTTCCATCTCCATCCATCCTGATAATCAGTATTGTTTTTTCTGGTACTGCGTAACTTGTCATGTCCGCACAGATGTAAAAGACATTCAGTCACACAGCCGCAACTTTTTGTTACGTTGATGGCTCACGTTTAAGGAATTACAATGGCTCATTCATCACTGGGTATGTTGTGTGCCTGTCTCGCACAGGTGGTTAAGCACGTCACCCATACCGAAGCATGGACCCTTGCAGCAAACAAGAACATATAGAGAAATACTTTCATAAAGTTGCCATTTTTCTGCCTAAACAATATGTCCCTTTTTGCCAGTGCCCAGGGTAACATAATTGTGAATGGCTCTCCTGTTGCGTGTTGTGTATTTCTTCCAGACATGGAGACCAAAGAAGTCTGGGTGTTGAGGGAGTGGGTCTTCAAGGCAATATGGCTGGGAAGGAGTTGTGCCCTGCCTCGATTACACTTCAAAGTAGCCTGCCTGCAGCACGCACAAAGAAACCTGACACCAGGCCTGCCTTTGTCACCCTAGACAGCTTGGAGCCAAATCCAGGGGAAGAACTGGCCAGAACCAGTTTGAGAGTAGGCTAGGGATTGCCTTCCCATCCCACATACAAAGGCTGGCACTAGGTATAAATGTGGCACCTTCAGAGACTCTCACCAGAACACTCCTGGACCAGCTGAGGATTCTGAAGAAGGACTGCTCTGCTGTCTGAAGAATGACGACGGGACCTACTCAGCTTGAACCCAGGATTCCCAGAAGTGACTCAGTCGGTCAGTGTCTGACCTCCTGTTGCAGCTACAGGGACACAATAAGCTTCCAGAGGCCTCCCTGCAATTGCCCAGATGACTAGCACCCCCTGGACATGCCCGAGCCCTACTGCTGGCTTCAGATAGAGTCCTGATTCCCCAAAAGAAGCCCCCAGGTCCAGGACCCTTAACTTGCATCAGAGTTTTCTCTTCCTGATTCAAATCTACAATATCTGCACTTCAGGTGAACATCTAGAAGTTTAGGGCTCGTCGTAAGTGGACTCTACATGTCAGCAATGGTCACAGTCTCTCCTGCCAACGCAAAGTTCCAACTGTGACTTTCTCTTTACTGCAAACAGCAACAGCCTGCATCTCCTGCCAATGCGAAGCTCCTTACAGCGTGCCCCTTGGACCAACAGCAATCTCCTTGTGGCCCCACCAACGAGAAGCTTCAGCTGAGGCTCCTCGCATGGACTTGGACTTTGAGAAGGTAAACTCTTCACCAGGACAACCATGGTCTCTGAAACAGGCCCGCGCTCCATCACAGTCAGTTAGAACTTGTGACTTTGAATCAGTCCAGCATAAATTGATAACCAAGACTGGCGCTTTGTGCTTCTTGCGGCTATTTTTACCTGAAACTTTGAACATTCATAACTCTGGTTGTACTTCTTAGATTTTGTTTTTTACTGCCATTTTACTAAAAGAATTATACTCTTATTTTTCTAAATTGGCTTTGGATTCTTCTTGTGTTATAGTTTCACTTAATCACTGATTGAGTGCTGCATAAATACTTTACACATGGCCTCTAAGTTAAGCCTTACTGGTTTTGTGCAGATCTGCCAGAGGGTTAAGGATGGGTTTATTTAGTGATTTTTATGGTTCACCCCGACAAGGATTGTGTTTATTACTTGAGTGGGGCTCTCATCTCCTCAACTAATAACTCAATTTCTTATAATGTTCAATTACTGCCAAGCACTAATCACGTGTTAAAAGTTTCCACTCACAGGTATCGCAGGCCTTGTCAAAGGGGTCCAGTGAACCCCGTCATCCACTCCAGCACGTAGGCAGGCACATCTACAAGTGTACATAATAAAAGACCGCAATACAATGCAGATGGAAAGGACCATATCCGGTATTTCTCACCGCAAACACTTCAGTGAAATACCAAGGTCTCCAGACCTTGAGATATGCTTCTCAAAGTTAAAAAACAAACAAAAAATACGCTCTCTTAAACGACAGAACGGAGACCTACTGGTGCAGGTATTGGAGACCTCTACCCAGGCTAACTAATAACTGCATAGCAAAGAGGATTTGCCACTACATAGAGAAAAGTATGCCACTACAAAATCAAGAACATATGAGGTTTCACCCGTACCCCCTCTGACCAAGAAAGGCCAATACCTAATTTCAGGCCAAGCTGGGAGTGGGTAACAGTTCTGTTTTTCATAACTGTGGGACTGGCCCGTCTGCTACTGTGGAAGAACTGTGTACTATTTTCCTTTGATCAGTCCCGTGGCCATATATAATTACTTTCACGGGAGCTGTGGACTGCTGAAAATGAAACTGATGTTGTGATAAACTATAGATTTCACCCTAAGGATGCGGACAATATTGCACTTCGTGTTTTTGAGCAAATGAAAACTCCAAATTCCCTTGTGTTATGGAACATATCGGTAGACATAGAAGAATGCTGTTATTGGATTACCTAGTTGAAAATGAACTGGGCTCCATATGCATGTGTTGTAAATAGTACTGTACTTAATATAATTGTTGTTTCTTTATACCCAGATACTTCCCTTCTGCATACAAAGTGTCTCCTAGAGTTAGCCTCAAGGTTTATATGAAGGAGGTTAACACAGCAGTATTCATATACTGTATCCAGCCAAAGGATGCTCTGTGGGAGGCCTTGGACGGTGAGCTACATAAGATGCCCTAGTGACTAAGTATATCATTTTAAATACCCTAGCTATTGAACAGCAGTGGGAAAAGCCAGACTTGCCCTTCCTTTTGTAAAATTCCCTATTTTTAACCTGAGAATGATATGTATTTATCTGTCACCGTGGTAGCAGTAAGACTGATAGTGTACGTTGACATGCAAACTTCCATATCACGTTGCACAATCATTCAGTTACTATGTTGGATACAGGGCTGAATGGAGGGGGAGTTGGAAACTACCAATACCCATCAGACAAGATGAAGCATGCTGGGACATTTGGGAAAAGTGTTTATTAGCACAAACTCCATTGTGAATACCAGTGCAGTCAATGATGAAATGCATAGGCGTAAGGACAATTGGGATCTGCTAGCTTGCAGAGAGATGCTAGATGAAGGGGGGGGGGGGGGGTGGGGGGGGAAATGACTTTTAACAGGCAAATAAACATTAGGTTCCATCATGAAACTGATCAACTGTATTCCACCTCTTAAGTAGCAGACACCAACATTTTTGGCATGGGATGGACTGGGGAGAGGGTGTGGGAGGGTGTCATGGGGCCACTGACCAGACTGCACGACTAAAGGGCTACATCATGGCTTTAAATTTACTTTTCAACCTAATGTACCACAAACTATAAAGAATCTACCAAACACCAGTTACCAAATGATCTGGTTCTGAGGGGTCCTTTCACCATACTTAAAAGGGCACAGCAGCTTCAGATAGCTGAATGGCTTGTTTCCGCACTCTCTCGACCTGTTACTCATTCAGGGCACATGGCCATTCTGGAAGCCTGCAGTCAACCTGGAGGTACCAATTTTTATTAGGAAGGTGCAGTGGAGCCACATTTCCACCATGTCAGTGCAGCAATTCCAGCTGGTGTCTCCCCTGCACTTTGAGATGATCGTCATATCCTTTAGATATAATTATAACTTGACAAAGAACAGGAACACTTAAATACACCAGGATTTACATAAGATGGCTGAGTGATGAATTTTCTTGTTCTCATCACTCAACCACTTATGCAAATCCTGGTGTATTTAAGTGTTCCTGTTCATTGTCAAGTTATAATTATATCTAAACTATTGTTCACTTTGCACTTTATGCATGTTTTTCTATTGCACATATATTTTGTTGGTTTATTGTAGGAAGTACGTTGTAATGCTATCGTTTAGTTCTTCATGTCTGTGAAATTATTTACTTATTTTTCATGATATCATTATATGAAATTGTATCAATAAAATGAAGTTTTAATGAAATTTAGTGTACACTGAGATCGCAATATCATGATTGTGTTGGAGTAGGTTTTGTTATAAGTCTGACCAATTGTTGCCTAGGGACGTTATTCTCTAGAAAAGGCATTCAGATTCACCTTGCTGGCCGAAGTCTGAACTACAAGGCTCTCAGGTGTGGGGTGTTGAATGAAAGTCTGGCTCGCCAGGAGCAGGTGCATGGAGACGAGCAGTGGAACAACTCATCTGTGTACTTAACATGATTTTGACCACGCCTCAGTAAAAGCCTCTGTGCCAGGGATTCATTTGAGGCCACAGAGTCTAGAATGTCATGGCAAGACCTGTGTAAGCAAGGTAATCTTGGTTTCCACAGGTGGCCAACTTTAGTTCCAACCCTTCTGAGGCTCTCCGGAACCACCACCACGAAAGAAGCATTTACCTTAGTAGGGGGCCACAATGGATTATTATACAGAGGTGGTAGCAAAATGTCTGTCTCTACCTCCGAAACCTCTTCACGAAGAACGTTCTGAATGCCTTGTATTGCCAACTGAATTTACCCCAAACATGGAACCAAGCTGCCAGAAATACTGCTGTCGCAGTAAAGGCAATGCCCAACAACCTTCCTATACCAAGGGCTGTCTCTTCGTGATCTAACAAGACACACCATCCAAGAACTAGCTGAATGAACTCTGCTCCAGATGTAAAAGTGGATTCATGGTTAGATCCAGGAACATCGCCTCTACTGCAGAGGACAGCACTGGCCTGGCAGGAACCAGCATGGCCTTTGGCAAAGGAGTGAAAGCATGACCTGGCACAAGCAGGTACCAGAACAGAGGCCCAACGATTTAAGTGTTTGCTGGGGCAGGTCCTGTAAGCAGAAGTCTGACTGGGGCCCTGGGGGATCCATGGGGGATCCAACCGGGATCATCCTGAAATACTGCAGAATTTTTTCCATGAAGGTCTCACTCTGCTGCAGAGTATAGCATCGCCTGACAAATCTGGTCCACATCAGCCACAGCTGGAGGATGGGATCGGAGCGGTTTCCAAAATCTTGATTGACAACTAATATCATGTAAAAATAATTGTGAAGTCAAGAATTTTGTGGACAAAACACTGAAGGCAAGAATATAATTTTTTTGAAAGTACTTTACATAATTTTTTTTAAATATAGTTGTATATAATATTGTTTTTTATTCGTTTTTATGTTATAAGTTCTTATTACTTTAAGGCAGATCTCTAGCAGCAAGCGCTCAGCTCCACTAAGCTATCATACGTTCATTCCATTTCCCCCCCCGAATACATTCAAGAGAAAAATACTGGAGCTGCATGTCAGGAATTTATAGAACTCAAAAACCTTATTTACCCAGGCAACATATCTTCACACGCATGCTCCGTGCATCCATATGCCTTTAGTGACTGAATCATATGTAAAGGTTAGCAAAATATACCGAATCATATGCAGTGCTTTAAATGGGCCGGTACTCACCGGTACTGAGTACCGGCACTTCTCAGTTTTTTCCCCCTGAGTACCGGAACTTATTTTCGGGCAAGGAGAGTACCGGTACTCCATGAAGCAGCAGGGCTCAGGCCCTGAAGTACGGGTACGTGCAACAGATGGTGCGTGTTGAGGTGCTGCTCTGGCTGGCAACAGCCTGTGTATTTCTGTGCTGGGGTGCTCCTGCAGTGTTAGGTTCTCATCAGGCGAGCAAGCCCATTGGGATCAAAGGGCTTCAGACACACACCCCCCCCCCCCCCCCATCATGTGGCAGCCCGGGATGAGACAGCTTACCGGGCGCGCGCACAGCCGCACCCGAGTACTTCACAGGTCTTTAAAAGACCAATTGCTTTTTAACGAGGCTTTGTTGTTTCTCACCCCTTCTTAGAGCCCCTGCATCTCTGCTGCCTATTGCTGAAAGAATTAGCTCCCCCCGAAATTTGACTCTAGTTGCGGCTCTGTTCTCATTGGCATCGCAACAAGAATGAGGATATGGTCAGAGGTGCCGAGAGTGGAACTGAAGAACCAGGGTCGAATCCCGACGTCCGCTCATCATCCTGTGGTTCTGGAGAACTCTCTTAACCAGGGGTCTTAAAAAAGTAAGCTTTAATGCAGATGTTCTGATTGTATGTAAATCGCTTAAATGCCCATGGCCCAAATTCGCGCAATATCAAACTGCCAAATATTAGGCTCTGTGCGTATGACATAGAAGCTGATGCTTGCCATGTCTCTTATGTAAGGAGGCAGTTTGATTTTGCGCGAATTTGGCCCATGGGCATTTAAGCGCTTTACATGACAATCAGAGCATTTGCGTTAAAGCTTACTTATGTGGCTATTATTAAATTCCTGGCTCACAGACACGCCCCCCAGACACGCCCCTAGACACGCCCCTAAATACCTACCCAGTCTAATTAGTGAGTACCGGCACTTCTAATTTCCCATTTAAAGCACTGATCATATGTAAAGGTTAGTGTGTGACTGGCTCTGTACTAGTCAGACTACTAGATTTCAAAGGTACTGCCCTTTTGGGAACGATCTCAGTTTTGCAAGCCTTTACTGGCCAGATGATGTAATCTAGAGACTAAGCTGGTGATTGTGGTAAAATAATTTGATCCCTTTGCACTTTCCTTCTTGTACCCACCAAAACTGGAAGGGATTACAAATCAGCTGAAGTGACAGTGTTAAGTACCATCTAAAAAAAGGAACATTTGTATTACGACTTCACCAGTTAAGCATTCATCTCCAACATCAAAAAATGTGCTTTTTACTGTCCTTACACAAACAAGAAAAAATTGAGAGAAGAGTACATGTGTTAGTTCGGACCCCATGATTTTATATGAAATGTCAAGTTAACAAATTAATTACATTAATGTTTCGACCCCAATTAAATGTTTTAAGGGCAGGGTCTTCATCTGCAAAACCCTGCCCTTTAATAAACCTAAACTACCACTGCAGTAGGTGTTTCAAAAATAATTGTATAAACAGCCAACATTTTCTCCGTTTTTCACTGTTCAGCTGTGAACTCCTACACGTATGTTACTGATCACCAACACTGAGCCATCACATGGAGCACTTGCATGTTCTTTTTATATCGATTGAGGAGAATAGAATTAGATTAACTTTGTTTGGAATTTGATCATATTAGCAATTTACTGTAAAGATATGCAACTCCCTAAATTTGGTGCTTCTTCCAATACAAATCATGGAACACCATTGCACACCTTTCAGGGAATTTTTTTTGGGTGGCCCCAAGAGGTGTAGTTTAGGAACAGGACAGTTTACCTACCACGATGATATTGGCTGGCGCCTGACTGAGTCCAAATGAAGATCTTACGAAAAAGGTGGTTTGAAAGTTCTCAATATGGAATATTAATATCTGGTTTCTCAATTGCAACACCTACAAGAATGGATTGCTGAATCAACCAACATGGAAAGAAAAATAGAAGTGAGCAGCCACATCAATATGGAGAAGAATTACCACTTTATGACTCTTTTGGAATCAGGCTCCAGCATTAAACTTTTGGTTACCTCAATGTCTCTTATGTGACTGGACTGCTAAGAAGGTGCTTAAAATCACACCTTTTGCTGCTATTGCACCATTATGGTGACTTAAAAGACTGCTCTAAAATATATTCAGAGGCTATGGTGACTGGGTGGATAGATGAGGGACATATATATCAAGGGTCGATATTTATGATGGTGAGATTTTCAAACCTTTGACAGGGCCAGACCACAGATGGCAGTGTGAAGCGTGAATTCTTGCTATGTACTATAGCGTCTGCGGAAGCACATGGAATGTGGAATGGGTTCCCTTGTAGAGCACCAGACAATTGATTGTTTCTGGAACATGATTTACTGACAGTGAGGTCAACTGCTCTTTTCTTTATAAAGTACTAAAGAGGGTCTGCCAGCCATGGCCTGTGGGATATATCAAAGAGGGAGAGAGAATGTGTGGTGCTGATTATAGATGCGGATTGTAATAGGGCTCTGGAATATACTAAGTAAGCGAAAAGCATTCCAGAAGCCAGCTATTAGTCACAAGATATACCCATAGCTGCCAGATGTGTGGTATGGATGAGTCGGATACGTTTTATTTGATATGAGCATGAACAGTGGTGGTAGTTTTTTGAGAGATATACGAGCAAGCAAAGTAGTGGCAGAGTTTTGTGAGTCAATAGTGGCTCAACTGACGAGAATAGTAGGAAATTTGATAGTTCGAAGACCCAACCAATGCATTACAATCTTCCACCAAAGCCAAGGAAAGAAAATATGTGTTTCAGACAAGAAAGTACTAGGCCTGTTTTTGGCAAAAAGACGTAGCAATCTACTGACTCCAAGACAAGGGCCCGATGAATAATTTGTGGTGCTATGACACAAATTACAGGACTGTTGAGGAAGAGGTGTATATAAGGCCAGGTCTGGATGGATGGATGCAAAATCGACAGAAGTTTGATAAATAGAGAGAAATGTGTTGAGGTTTAGACAACTGAGAGGACAAGCACAGCCCTGTGGAGCTATAAAGTGCAAAAATGAAAATTTAAGTCTATTGAAATGTCTTGAGAGGTGACCTCCCTCCCCAGTACTATTGTTTGGTATCTCATTGCTAAAACAAACAGTAGACAATATATATATTTGATTATTACAAGCCTTCAGACCATATACTACAATTGTTTTTGTTTTGAAAAAATACATATTTTTTCAAAACAGATAAAGAAGCAACTAGCTTGCTGGAACGTGGATGATGGATCTCGGCAGCCTGACCCTTTCCCTTGCGTTGCAGGGATCTCTGATAACATCAGATGTGCCTTCAAAGTGCCAGAAAGGTGGGAAGGCAAGGCAGGGGGTGGAATTCCTAGGAGCCTTCCTAATTACTTAACTTTCTACTCTCATCCATCCCACATACATAAGACTTCTAGCTGCAGGGGACTGTGAGACAATGGGTGTTAGAGGCTGGGCTGTCTTACCCACCCTCTCACAGACCAGCCACAAACCTATGCACTGATAGAAGGGTGACAAAAGAGGGAGGAGATGGAATCTTGCTCCTACCTGATCCCTCACCATTTATTTACCCTCCCAAATCTTCCAGATAAGCGGGGTGTTATAAGTGACCTAAGAAAAGTTTCCCGGTACCCAATCTTGGGTTAAAAAAAGAGATCAAGTAGTACAGAAATTCACTTCCCACTAAACATTATGATCCCTATGAAGATTCCAAATCTTAGTTAAACAAGCATTTGCAATGCAATCGGTCTCGCCTTTGGGACCTTATATGTATTTAGCTATGCAGCACATTAGCCTGGGTGCTGAAACATCTACTGTTCTTTAAGATAGAGGGAAAGTAAGCACCAAACTGCGTGACACGCCAGGTATAGGAGCACATGGAGAGAAATATTGTCTTTCAGCTGGAAATGGTATAGTCCAAAGCTCCGTTTTTAATATAAAATCAGGGCCTTCAGTAATCATATCACTGAAAATGCAAGATTTGAAAAAAATATTATTGTCTATGGGTGCTCGTGGAAGACAATTTCTATGGACTGGAATCTAGAGAATGCTAAAGTGATTCTGGTATTTTACTGACCTCTGCTGGTTGTTTTCTATCAAGACAGTTAAATAGAGGCAGTTGAACAGAAAAAAAGTCCCTAAGCGGGAGCAGACAAGTCCTAGGGCTGATCTCCAGAGCCCTCTAAGTACATACACATAAGTATATAATAAGTATATACTAAAGTATATACAAGAGGTCTCGAAAGCTCGACCTAAAAATACTGTTGCAGCACCTAGGATTCCCAACCAGAAATGTATGTTTCCCTAAGGGTATAGAAACAGTTTTGCAATTCATCGCTCTAAAGGCAGAGAAGCAAAACATAACATTCTTGTTCTCGCCCTCAGGAAATAAATTAAAGATAATTACATCTTTGATTTAATTGTTAAAACACCATCAACAATCCGAAGAATCGTAATATCCTATTTAATAAGGGGCATGTCAATGCAGGGATTAGGTTGAAATGCAGTCTGGCACAAGCATAAAATCGAAGAACAACACATGAAGCATCTTGCCACGTAAAAACATTTGTCTTCAATTCACCATCTTCAGATGTTGAATATTATTTACCATAATGGTTTGCCAGTCTTACCTGTCCAAAAGGCACAAATGGGGGTGGCCCACCTTCAGTCCCAATATTGCAACGGCTATGTTTTGAAAGGCTCTGGAATAAAATATAAAAAACACATTTCTAGTAAGCAAATGACTAGCAATGGAACAAATACACTGTATACATTGCTTAAATCTGAATTTCAATCTGGTCAGTGGCAACTTAAAACCTCGACTTATTTTTGAAAAAAAAGCTCTACATTTATCTTAAAACAAGAGAGGAGTCAGAAAGGTTCACCTCAACACTTCTAAATTTAACACAATGAGTTTCCCTGAAAAGCCTGCCAGACCCCCATCCCTGGCCTCGAAAGGACTGAGGTAACTGCTGCAATGCTTGGGGCGATTTATATTGTCTGCATGCCAGGCAACTGGCCTAGTGGGAACTGCCTGATGGGAGTCAATAGTCCCAAGAAGTGTGCTGTGACTCCTATGTCCTCAAAACGCTCCAGGTAGAATCAGCTTTTTTCTACAAATAGGCATAAGCCATCTAAGGGCATATACATGAGTGAGGCTTGCATATCTCCAGAAAACTATGTGAAATTCATCAACACATGGTGGTGGAGCACAACACTGGTGCCAATCGCCCTTCCCAAGCAGTCAGTGGTATGTAAGCAAGCAAGAATCACATACTTGGTCGTGTCCGTACCATCATGAATAGTTTGGGGCAAAGAGGCCCCAAGTTCTTCCGGGATTGCTGCCAAGATCTTGCTGGCCATGACCAGTAAACAGACTGCATTGACCAATCTCAGTGACAGACAGGCCAAAGATAACATTTGTTTTCCAAATACCTCAATCCTTTTAGACTGCCTATCCAGGGGAGTTATGAGTAAGGAATTGGGATTAACCTTACTAGTCGAAGCCTGCACCACCTGGTTCTCTGGAGTAGGATGTTTGGTGAGAAAATCAGGGTTGCCAGGTGGCGATCTGTAACGCCTGGTCACCTGTCTATTCACTGGCGTGCAGAAACCAGGCTTTGACCAAGTGCCCATCAGCATTGAAGAGGAGGAAGGGTTGAGATGCTGCAGGCTCAGGCTGTTGAAATGCCATAAGAGGAGTCCAACCCTGTATCAAGGAAGATATCAAGCCCACTGGAATCTTGCACATGCATATAAAAACTGTCACCATCATAAAGAGGGGGAAGAGAACACCCCCGACCCCATCATCATCATCATCTCCTTTTGGTAGTGTGCCTTGTTCAAAGTCACAGCTGAAAAATAATGAATTCCCAGTTAGCGTGACCTCCCCGGTGGAGGCACTGGTGCAAAGTCAGGCTGTATAAAACAACTAGCTGCATTTTAATTATTTCGTAGTGTGATATCACTCAAGATTGCGCTTAAGTAGGTTCGGGGTCACACATTGGGACCACAATCGGATCCTGTTACACTGCTTGTGACATCGCACTGGTGTCGACAAGTGGTAGCCTGGCGCTGGTTCAGGCAGCAGAGCAGGCATCTGTATTGGAGTCAGTTCTGGTCCTGGAACAGCTTCCAAGGGGTCAGTCGGTGGCAGGGAAGGTCTCACTGGCGGTAACCAGACTGGAGGCCCCTTCGGGTCCTTGGGGCCAGAAGGCACGACCGAGGAAGCCACAAAAAAAGTACTGAAGATCCACATAACGGCCTATTTGAAGGCTTCAATTTGCTGCAGCATCGCCGATTGCCAGGCAAACTCGAGGCCCATTGGGAATGGGATCAGTTGGAGAAATTCTAAAGTGAGGAATCTGCGGTTAGAAGTATCCGTCAGAAGGGAATGTGTTACTTAGCAATAATCTAATTTCTCCAATTTAACTTTCTGTCCCTATCTTTAATAACCTTTCCTATCTTCCTGTGGTCTCTTATTCTTTTGTCAAAGAGTGGCTTGTATTGTCCGCACACAGTAGTTTTGGTGGTAAAAGGCCTTTAACGACCTCCCCCGAGGAACGGAGCGACGTGAGCTAACGAAAGAAATTGGGGTGGGCAGTGTGGCTGCCCCTCAATGATTGTATTAACTGTGAAGAGGAGCCTGACATGCAATTGAAGCATTATATATCAGCAAAACTGGCAGTCCCGTTATAAGAATGCAGAATCTGTTTACTCTCTATTTAGTGGAGCATAAGCAGTGACACAGAAAAAAAGCTGAAGCCAGTTCAAAAGATTTGTAAAATGACATTTTCTGGCGACTATTTATCTTAAATGTAGCAGATGAACATTTATTAATTTTACAAAAATCTAAAAAACTATTTACTAAGTTACAGTTGTAGCCATTTAGCATCTAGTGCCTACGTGGCAACTCTTCACAGCTTGAAGAATAAAGGAAATGAGACAGCAGGCACTGCCAAGAAGAGCAAGGCGTCAGCCATCTGCATTTATTCGCACCTGGCAGCCATACTGCATTTGCCTTCCAGCGCAGTTTGGATGTCATTAAGGGGATTACAGCACTTCCCAGACAGTTTCATTATATGGAATGTGATTTAATTTTCTTTTAATTCTTGATGGCTCACATGTCTCTCTATTGGATGCTGCCCTCACATTTTGATTCCAAGCCACAGGATGGAATTACAATACCGGAGGCCCAAAACATCTGTGGTTTACAGATAGTGTTCTGAAGTGCTCAATTTCTAAACATTTAAACCACTGGCGTATGGCCACAGGGATGTTTAGTCAACACTGTGCTACTCTTTTTTCCACAATTTTGATCCATAGAAATCGACTGGCAATGCGAAGATTGCACGCTTTTGCCATTTGGTCACAGAAAAAAATAATAAATTGTCTGCTTTTAAGACACACTTGGTGTTAGAAATTGGGGTCTCTAGTTGGCAAGGGCTTGCACCTTTGTCCAAGTAGGGACCCTTCTTCCTAGTCAGGATAAGGGAGTTACACTCCTAAAATAACCCCTGCTCACCCTCTTGGTAGCTTGGCACGAGCAGTCAGGTTTATCTTAGAGGCAGTGTGTAAAGCATTTGCACATAACCAACAGTAATACAGTAAAAGCACTACAAACGGACACCACACCAGTTTAGAAAAATATCCAATATTTTTATATACTTAAAACAAGACCAATACGATAAAAATCCACAGTACAGTACTTTAAAAATCTTCAGTTATCAGAGTATCCTTAAAAACAGTTCCTGGCTGTCGATAGCTCCGTCCGGGGCTATCACGGCGTTGTGAACAAACAAATCCAAACAGTTCTGGCTGACCGCGGCGTCGCGGGTCAGCTACGGTGTCGGGAAGACCCGCAAACAGTACCTTTCAGCAATGCAGGGCGTCGATGACCTCGCGGTGAGCTTCCGAAAACACGGCGTCCGCAGGCGTCGGTTCCGGAGGTCGGTGCAGGCGTCGTTGGGGCCCTCGAAGTCACACGCGTTGCAGATCGAACTCCTCTCTGTTGAAGTCAGGAGCGCTGGCGTCGGCAGGCGTCGGGTGCTGCGGTGCGAAGTGCAGCGGTGCGGCGTGCGGTGCCCTCAGGTCGCGGTGCGAGCAGCGGCTCGGTGGCGGCGTCATCGGTGAGACCAGGGTCGCGGTGTGAGATGAAGGCGGTGCTCGTCACGGTGCTGGCAGGTCACGGTGCAGCAGCGTCGTCGTCGTTGAAGCGCTGTCGTCGGCTGACGAACTGGAGTCGATGGCACCGGCGTCGGTAGGCCATGGCTGCGGTGCGGGATGAGGGCGGTGCGTCGTGTAACTGTACGTGCGGTGCCCTCGAACCATGGTGCAAGCAGCGGCGTCGAGTCCGGCGTGGAGCGGCGTCGTCGGGGATACCAAGGCTTCGTCGTGAAGCGAGGCGGTGCGGAGTGCGGTGCCCACAGGTCACGGTGCGAGCAGCGGCTCGGTGGCGGCATCAGCAGGCATCGTCGGTGAGACCAGGGTCGCGGTGCGGCGTTGCCCTCTGCGGTGCCTTCAGGACACGGAGTCGGCAGCGGCGTCGTAGACCGCTTCGGGCTTGAAGTCTTTGCTGTTCCTGAGACTTCTTGAACAGGGGGCAAGCTCTACCTCAAGCCCTTGGAGACACTCACAAAGTAGATTGCAGAAAGTTCAGTCCAGTCCTTTCACTGCCCAAGACAGAAGCAGCCACTGCAGGCCAACACAGCAAAGCACACAGCAAAGTGGTAGTTCCTCCTCACAGCTTCTCCAGCTCTTCTTCTTGGCAGTCTTCTTGATCCAAAAGAGTTCTAAAGTTCTGGGGTTTGGGTCCCCCTTTTATCCTCAATTTCTCTTTGTTCTCTGAAGGCAGAGAGGCCTTTGCCTAGTCCAAACCAGTTCTGGTCAGTCCTGGAGCACTTTGTTGAAAAGACTCCTTCTTTCCTTTTGCAGTGTAGGCCAGGGACATCAGACGCACCACAGGAGGTGGAGCCAGCATTGTGGAGGGAAGGCACAGCCCTATTCAGGTCCCAGGTGCAACTCCTCCCACCCATCTACATGTAGATCTTGCTATTCAGCCCTGTGCTGACTCACCCTGTCTCCTGGAATCCCCCAGCTCCTGTCACTCACACTCCAGACAAGGAATACACAACCTAGCAGAGGCAGGCTTGGATGGTTAGACAAGAAAATACCTACTTTCTAAAAGTGGTATTTTCAAACACAGAATGTTAAAACCAACTTCACTAAAAGATGCATTTTATCATTCTGAGTTCAGGCATACTAAACTCGAATTTCTACCATGTTCCCTGGGTCAGTTAGGATCATAGGATGTAATAATCAAAACTGCCCATTCTGGCCTATGGGGAACAGGTAGCCTTGCAATAGTGAAAAACGAAGTAGGCTGTATTTCACTATCAGGACATGCCACACACACCAGGGCATGTCCTACCTTTCACATACAATGCACCCTGCCCACAGGGGTACCTCGGGCCTACCTTAGGGGTGACTAACATGTAGAAAAGGGAAGGTTTAGGGACTGGCAAGTGTGTGCACTTGCCAAGTCGACATGGCAGCCCCCGGCTGCGCACAGGCTCTGCAATGGCAGGCCAGAGTTACACTTTACGGGCTGTTTGAATGGGTGGCACAATCCAGTGCTGCAGCCCACCAACAGCATTTGATTTATAGGCCCTGGCACTCGCAGTGCACTTTACTAGGGACTGACACATAAATCAAATAGGCCAATCATGGAAACACCAATCCAGAACACAATTTACACAGAGAGCATATGCACTTTAGCACTGATTAGCAGTGGTAAAGTGCCCAGAGTCCTAAAACCAACACACACAGGGTCAAAAACAGGAGGCCAAAAAGTCTGGGGTAAACCCGCTGAAAAAGCCAAGTCTAACACTTGGGTAGCATAGAGATTAAATGTTTTGCAGAACTGTTGCCTTACTGACGGTGATCAAAAGACACAATGGGATCATCTCGAATCCATGGAGGTTATATGTGGTGAACAGAAAAAAGGAGAATTTATTTTTGTTAAGTCCAGAAAACAAAATTATGTTTTAATGAAAACAAACTTATTAAACAGATAAGAAAGTGAGACAGATAATATAAAAAATATATGCAAATTCTATAACAAAATATATTTAAAAATATTAAATATATACATTGTACACAGATTCCAAAAGTAACAGATTAACTGTTAGTGGTATAAAAAAAAAAAAATTACTTGTCTCTAAAACAGGTTATCCAACATTGTCATCTTTCATAGATTCACATGCTCTCATAATCCCACTCATCAGGACGGGGCCCTTGATAGTCAATGTTAACATAGTATCACTCAAATAACACCGAAAACAGCCACATATTATATATAGTCCATTCTCCTCATTGTGTGACCTGAACTCTGGTCAATCGGGTGAATGGTGTTCACAGCCCCAAATCCTTACAGTCAGCAAAGGAACACTCAAGGCTCTACTCTTCTCTTTTCTGAACAGGATTTTTCTTGGGATTCTGGAGTACTGTGGATCCCTGGGAATCTTCTCACCAACAACAGAAAGGTACGCTGTTTTTTTCTGTCCTTTTTAGGTGCCTGAGCCCTTGGAATCATTCTGATAGCAGACAACCCTTCTAAAGAAAGGCGGCCATTTAAACCATATCCAATCTGTGGGGCCAGGAAGATTTATTAAGATTATCCCCACAAGAAATGACTATGGTGCCAACATCAAGTTGGCCATGTGGCTACAAGCTCTGAGATCCACCAGAAGTTTAGCCACAAGATTCTCAAGGGCAGAAAGCAGATGGCCTTTTGAACTCTTTGCGACATGTCGCCTGGTGAAAGGTCAATGAAGAAGGCACCTGCAAATAAGGGATGTGAATCTATGAAAGATCCAATGTTGGAGAATTTAAAAAGTAATCAAGCAGGAGTGAAAAACATAATAAGCAGAACAACATGATAAAACAATAAATAAACTGAATAGAATTGTCAGTCACAAAGATACCAGCATACATTTCAGATTCCATAACAATACTGTACATGTTGTTCATGGCTGTCAGCTGATATGTAATGTATCTAAAGTTGGAATGTTTATCTTATAATTAATCTGAAGTCTAGCTGAGGGTGTTCTGCTTGCTAATCCATGGACGGTTTATCAAGCCCCATTTTGGATTTCTTTTTTTATTGTAAAATTCTAAGTCTCTGATCACCCACTGGTAGGCAGCAACCCTGAATATAATGGCATAGAAAGCTAACATGTTTGCACCTTCTTCTCATGTAGAGAAAGAAATTGTAAAATTTTAGATTCATTACAATTTTAGAAAATGGCTCGTATGATGGAAGGGGAGGAAATTCCTCTAGTACGCAAACCAAAGGGATTTCATTTTTATTGTTTCAGCCTGGGCTGCTATGGAAGAGCTTTTACAGCAGCTGGAAGCATTTTCGTGTTCTGAATGGCTATCATCAAGCAGGGCACGCTGACCTCATTAGTTCTAAAGAGTAAGCAAAAAGAGCTATTCAGCAATGCTTTTTTTCTGCATCTCTAATGAGGGCGATAGGGGGTTACTTCCAACCCGCTCTACCTGTGGGTGCAGAAAGCCCACTAAACACCAGAGATTAGGTTTGCAAGAAAAAAAAGAATAGGGTGGGGGTAGCCTGCCCTAGCATCGGACTGTGTCCTCACTCCCCAACAGTGCACGGGGGACAGAAAGCTCACTAGACACCAGTGATTAGGTTAAGAAGAAAAAGAGAATTTGGAGGGACTGCCTGTAATGGCTTCTGGCCACATCTCCCCCACAACCCCGCCATCCCCAGCAGCCACACCTGCCTTTCTGCTTCCCAAAATGGAAGGTTAACACTAGACAGTATTTTTGCCCCCAGGAGAAGTAGCAGAATGCGATCATTACCAACCCATATGTCAAAACAATGACCAAAGAAATGCCAATTTCCTCTCACTTGTTATGGTGAATGGAACATTAATCAGGATCTGAGACAGCCAGCAACTAGGATACCCCACAAACCCTGGGCATTTCCAAAAGCCAGAAATGCAGGGGAATCTATAGTGGTGTGGCCTGCATGGTTCCCAGCATGTCGTCTTACTCAACATTCCCTGTAAACAAAGTATAAATCGAAAAAAGGCTATTTTCCCATATTTACGCAACAGAAAATTCACCCACTTCCAGCCAATGGCCAAAGTCTTAGCACCATGATTTCCTGCCTTTCTCCAGATTGAAATGCTTCCTTCCATGTGTGGGTGGACATAACCCCCGCAAATGGAACGGCCCAAAACTATAACCATGTGATCGCCTCACAGCATCCTGACCTCGCTTGATCCAAGGTTGTATTGGTTCTAGCCATGGGCAATAGGCCCAGACACATACGTAGAGTACTGTTTTTATCCGGAAAAGTGTGGGAGAGTTGGGTGGTAGGAACTTTGCGGAGACCCGCAGACTTCATAACTTTCCCTCACAGAGATGACAAGAAAATCTGTGATCTTAGTAGACGTTTGACTTCTACAGGACATTCTGGGTAACAACGCAGGTCATACCACCATAGACTCCCCAGGGGATCTAATTTACACAAATGTATGGCTTGGTAGGTTTCCCTGGGTGGCGGCAAGCCTGGGACCAAACATCATAGCTACCCACATTGTCGAATGGGGCAATTTGCAAGCAAAATCTTGACATTTCCTTGTTGCACTTTGGAGCATTTCCTGTCATGGGCGATAGGCTAGCCACACAATTGGAGTCACCATTTTTATTCAGGAGCTGTGTGTGAACACCGGGTAGTACAATATTGATTTTATTAGTTGATTTTATTTCAGTTTTGACTTTCAAATGCAAGCCAGGGTGCAAGACAGCATACATTATAAAAAAAATGCCATTGTATGGGTAGCCCCAAAATCAGATTTGTATAATTAACAACTAATTCTAAGCTAGCTAGCTCGGGCACATTTTAAAAATTCATAGGTTTCCATCACATCCATTTGTAATTCATTAGATTTTACCATATAAATTAGTGAATGGTCTGTACAGAATGAAATATCATTTTAACCTGCAGCTCAGTTGTTGGCTCTGGGTACTGTATGTTTTTGGAGAACCAACACTATGTATATATCCCTGCAACTAGAATTGTCTGACCGATGTAATGGTGTATTTCATTTGTAAATTGGTCAAGGACACAAATAAAAGTGTTGTCAACTATTTCTATTTTTTTCCTACTTATTTTCATTCTTTTTTTATTTCATTGATTAGTTTCTTTTGGAAAACCATGAGTGACCTACACACGACCCCTTGCTGAATACAGAATTTTGTCCAATTTTCAGAAATGTATAGTTTTCCAGGTTCACCTATTTCCACCACAAACTGCAAGTAGTAGAAACCATAATAAATAGGAAAAATACTGATTACCACTAAGAAAAATCTAAACATTGTTTGTTTGTTTTTTACAATTCTTCTTGTTCCTTAACGCAGGGAAGAGGGTTATCTTAGCACTGGGTTTTTTTAATTCAGTTTTTGGGGAAACTATTTTTTCTCACAAAACTGTTCTCTCCAAACACTCACAAAATGTTGCTGTATTTTGACTATTTTCTCAGTTCCCTCCGGAGAAACACACAAACCCTGGGTGCCTTTAGAATCCTCAAAATGTGTAACAGGAAAAGGATGCAAATTTGGCCTGGATAGCTAACGTGGAAAAAAAGTTATGACGATTAAGTGCAAACTGCCCTAAACATCAGGAAAGGCTCAACATGATTGCATGGAGCCAGGTAGGATCAGTCTCAGAACTTAGGACTGTGGGAACGCATCCAATTAGAATGGCTTCAACACTGGGACCACCAGTGACTGGAATAACACAGACCACTTTAAATGGTTAAAGCACCATGATGGATAAGCTATTCAGGTTGCTACCCTTTTGACCTATCAGAATTGTTCCCTGTGTTCATACACTTCTATCTCGTAGCTGTGAAGTCCATCAGATTGGAACAAGGAGTCAGCACCATCGGAGACTGCCCAGGGGTCCAATAAAACCAGGACCATCTCACGTGGGGAAAGATATGCATAAGGAATACTGCAGAAGGCTGTGTCTGCCAAGGATAGTCCTCCAAACAGTTTCATGTCCACAAATGCAAATTCATCAAATTACTGAGCTATTCAGGAATCTAACACAGATAAGAGAATTAATTTTCTAAACACCCAGAACCATCAATGCTAGTCTGCACTGCAAGGAGCAGATTCCTAACTCTGGAACTCTGTACAGTTGGGTTCATAGGATATGAACGGAATCGAACGTTGACGATATACTGTACTAATTGTAGTGTAGGAAAGTGGGTTATTAGTAGGTGGGGAGTATTCACCCCTCGGCTAAAAATAATGCCACAATAACTATTAGGTCCAGCCAAGTTTCAGTAAATTGAACATTGCTCAACCCATTGGTAGCTCAGCAACGAGCAGTCAGGCTTAATTTAGGAGCAGGTATGTGTAAAGCTTTTAATACAACCAAAACAGTAAATAAGTAAAAGACATCACAATAAAAATTCAACACCAACTTATAAAAACAGAGAATATTTCTACCTTCAAAACACCAAAACGACAAAAATCCAATGTAGGGAACCAGAGATATGAATTTTTAAAGAGTAAATCAAAAATTGGGAATTCTAGCACCAAAAATCTTAAAGTGCCACTCACAGCTATCTGGACGCGCTGAACCGGGACATGGTCAAAAGTTTAGGCTGACCACAATGGAGGGTGGGTCAGATAAGTAGAGGGCTAGGTCACAGTCAAAAGTTTATCTTTGGACATGGTCTTTTCGTTGGAGCTTTTTTATCGTTGACTGGTTCGTCGCTGGTTCCTTGGGTTTCTTGAATCTGAAGGTAGAGTCAACTACAGCAGTCTGCTGCAGCTCGGCGGCACAGTGAAAAGACGGTCGTCGAATCATCTGCGTCGACAGTGAGGGTCTCGAAGCGGTTGTCGATGGCTTCCCTCTCTATGTTGTTTTGGGCTCTACCCGGAGCTTTTCAGCAGGACGAACCAGCAAGGTCGATCTGATCGGCGAGTCTACTTTGGCGGCTTAACTCTCGACATCGAGCCAGTCTCCTACGGGAGCTTTTCTGCAAAACTTAAATCTTGTAGTGTCTAGGTTTCTCTGGGGAAAACAAGGACCCAGTAGCTCCAGCCAAGGGTTCAGAGACTCTGGATTGCCTCTTGGTGGCTAGGACTTCATTTCCCACAATGTACCTGCATAGTACAGGAAAAATCGAGTTGCAACTGGTCAGATGGGGTGATCCTCTCTTTGGCTTTGCAAGTGACTTCTTCCAGCTCTGTTGTACCTGATGCTGAAGGAGTCCACTCCTTTTCCTTTACGTCAGGCACAGCCCTTTCTTTGTGGAGCTTTGTGAGTGCAACAGATACAGTCTTCTTGAGTGGAAGCCTTCTGTGGTGCAGTTCAAGGGTCCAGCAGGGCAGTCCTTCTTTTGTTCCAGGCAGAGGGCTGGCAAGAGGAGGGGGGGGGGGGACCTCAACCAATATGGGAAAGGTTACCTCCCTCTCGTATGACCACTTCCTGCGAAGTGTGGCATATCTTTGTCCCAGAATGCTCTGTTCTCCCAAAAATCAAAATGGAGAAATTCTCTTCTTGGTGTGTGTGTCTCTGTAACTCAACCAAAAGGTGTGGCCAACAACTGACTACACTCCCCTTCCAGCCCCTCTCCTAATCTAATTAGGGGGTTCTCCCATCTGGCTAGGGGTTGAGGAAGTGGGGGTGACCCATAAGTTATAAAAGGGTCGTTTTGGGCTTTGGAAGTACTTTTAATTCCAAAGTCAAATTTGGACATAGTTTTATTTTAAAACCAGCATGCAAAGCAGGGCTGGCTTTTAAATGACATCAGGCACCACCGCAGTGCACACTTAAGTGCATTATGTCCCTCGGGATCGCCAAAACTACATGCCTTTCCATATACTAGGGACTTACAGGTAAGTTGTCTTTGCTAATCAGAATTATACCAATTACCATATACCTATAGAGGACAGAGCACTGGCCATGGGCCTTATTAGCAGCGCCCCGGGCAGTTTCAGAGTCAATAACCACCAGCATCAATCAAAAACAAGCATTAGTAATGTATCAGTTTCGCCTATGTAATGAATAAAGAGCTGTTTTCATCAATCATCGTCAGGGAGAAGGAAAGAGCTCCCTGACTGATAACACAGGAGAGGAGAGGATGTGGCGCAGCGGCCAGAGCTGCTGACTCGAGAGCTGGGAATCCTGATTCGAGTCTCAGTGGCGCCGTGCAACATCTTGTGGTTCTATGCAAATCATGTAATCTCTCCGGGTGATAAATTGATAAATATGCTGCAAGAGTAAAAGGCAAAACTTTATGAAAATATAGTTCCACCAAAGCAGATGGTAACAGTATTTCGGCGTCAGTAAACTAAGAGAAGCAGACGAGGACCAAGCATTCGTAAATGCAGGAAAATATGCTACAGCCAATAGAAATAGAGAAAAGGTAAGTGGCACACACAGGAACCAATGAGAAGCCAGGGAAGAGAGGAGGCGGGATGCAAGTCTCTTAAGTTTACATTAAAAACAATAGATTTCTCAAGCAAGGTGAAACCTAAAAATGGGGGTGATCAGGGCAAAATGGATGACTTTCCTACAGTTAGTAAACAATGAATGTAATCTTTTATTGCAAACTGTATGATCCAACTTTGTGAACTGTTTGAAAAACTAGTCCTAATCAAAATATTCCTTTTTTGTCCTTTTATGCAAATTCAAAGGTGAAAAACGTAATCCAACAATAAGCAACATATAGAAATCAACTTAAAGATTAAAAAACAATTTGTATAGAACAATACCCTACTATAGCATAGATTCCTTTGTGATGCAAAAGTGTTTTTGGGAAAGTGCAATACATTTTGCACAAACATTTAACATTAAAATTATTCAGCATAATAACAGAACTAAATCATGCTGCATCTCTATAATTTACATCAATTGCAAGCCCTCTATGAAGATCTGAATCACACTATAATGTGAACCATGTTATTATGGGATGGGTAATCCAGGAAACCGACAAAACCTTTCTATGCAAGTTTGTTTGAACACCCCTGTGGCAATTTTTTTTAAAATATGTTAATGTAAGTTATTCAAACACACTTAGGCCTCTTGCTTTGAAGAATGAAACACCCTAAACATTTTTTACTCAGCAAGAGCAGTGTTTTCCCCAGTGGTGATGATTATTTTCATTTAAACAAAACCAACTTTGGTGAAACACTTCAGCAAAAATTCAAGTAAGCATTTAAAGTGAACTGCATTTACAAGGATGCTAAAGGGTGAACTGTGCTGAGATGTGAAGCAGTGTGCTCCCATCCCCCTTCTGTTTGAAAACTAGAATGAACATGATGCCGCATAACGTTATAATGAGAAATATAAAAAATAATTTATAATTTGGCATAATTCGTTATGCTTTTTTAACAGACAAGTTTCACACAGCGACCCAGAGCTATGTCGGCCCGAATTGCATGCAGCTTATAACAACAAGTATGGTGGTGGTTTTCATAGGAGCCTGTACTTACATGGGAACCTATGACCTACTGACAGCCGTAACAATCTTTGTGCGAAGCTAACATTTGCTCCTTACATATGGTGATTAGGTTAACCTCAGGATGGACAGGAAACGCTAAAATCACATTTACTATACCGTCCTATCCAAAGGAATCATGCGTGCTCCTCTTTTCCGACTTCTTTTTTTTTTCCCATTCCTTAAACATTATTTGTTCTATAATAAGTGAAATGATTCCTCTTTTCTGCTCTAAAACCTTCCTAGACTGTTCCACATATAAATATGTGTATGCATAAAATATACAATTATTTACAGTGATTTTACAAGTCTGAGTCTGGAAGAGTTTGAAGTAAATAGTTTCAAACGCACTTGTAGTTTCCAAGGCAAGTTTTAGGGGCCCAACTCCTACAGAGGTTTTAATTTCAAGGATACGTACATCTCTGGACTATGTGAGGTTACAGCTAGTTACTCAAGTCACAAAATTTCCCGGAGTATGCGAGCAAACTTACGATTTGCTAAAGTTCCACATGTAAGGGTCGATAAACCATAGGGTTGTTTTTTCAAACGCTGTATTTATACAGTAGCCACGCTGCCTAGTGCTGCAATTCACAGAGCTAGGACACTAGTAGATTCAAAATCATCTTTTAAGTATTTTGGGCGTTTAAGTTAAACACTTTTCAAGGAAATGTCTTTACTTCCCACAGGCTTCATCAGGAAATAGGAAGTGTGGTGTCCTATCACACCTGGATCATTCAGTGGTTAAGCTGTGAGAGACTGTAGCTAAACTCTAGAACTTTGTAACAAGGCAACAGCAAGATATTGGTTAGATGTAAAAAGCAGTTGTCCTTTAATTCCAGTCACAACAATACTTAATTTTATTGTTTTGTAGTTATGCTGTTTGCTGAAGGTGTTTATTATCCCTGTATCTATCCATTGTCTTAATGCTGACCAGGTTCAATGTAAAAACTCTATCTTGCATGAATGGCACAGATATTTATATTAAAATCACTAACCAATACCAGGTCCCTAGAATGGCAGTTAAATGATGAAGGCCTAAACAACTGTGGACCTGCCAGTTAGTGCTGTTATTGTATCATAATATCTATACTGAAGGAAAATTTACACTCGTTGAGGGTGGGCCCGTAGACCGCTCATTTGTAGTTAATCGGTATTTTGTAGAGTGTGTTATTCCCAATATTTATGCAAACAAATCCCAAGTGTACAAAGTAGGATGGTAGATACGATTCCTCAAATGAACGAAGTTGAAGTGCCGAAATTGTATTACCTTTTTTTCTTTTTACTTTTTAATCATTCTTTTATTCGTTCTTCATAAGGACAGCCAGTTGAACAGTTCAGAATATAATCACTGTAAATACATGTTTTATAATAGAGCCATATGGTAGGGATTGATATTCAAGATTAAAATCACTGCACATAAATAAATTATAGTGCTTCCAACACGTGTTTCACCCCGTTTGGCATGCAAGCCTGGGCTTTTTCCATACTAAGTTTCTGTGATTGTGGGTTGCCACTAAGTTCCGAACGTGTGATTTAGAACTTTTTCCTTGCACAAGTGTCACTCGCACACGGGTATCTTTTTTTGACCCAGGTACTATGTTTGCAGAATGAAAAAGCTTAAACCGCCTCTTAGAAATAAAGTTAGTGAGTAGACTGTCGGGCCTATTTAAAGACGAACGTTTAACTCGGTTTCTTTCAATGATCACAGCAGCTAGAGAAATGAAGCCATTGCAAATCGGAAACCTACAGGCACAAATAGTATGCAGCATTAGCAGACAACAAGTCATAACTGACATTATAGAATACAGTTTGCTTTTCCACAGAACAGAAGAGACTCGCGTCACCCGTCAGTATTTTAAGTACGAAATATCTTCCATATTTCACCAGTAAAAGAATGAAAAGTGGGCTGGTTCAGTGTTTTAAAAATGATATGTTTTATTGTTGTTTTCCGCTTTATGCAATATAATATCATGTTAATGAAGCAAAAAGTACCTTTGTTAACAGCCCCGCTGTATAGGTCTTGACATTTAACAACCCCCCCAAAATAAATGTTCGTTTAAGACATATACCCCGGTCACTTCGATGGCAAATGTTTTCAAGTGCTTTAAATGCCCTGGTTCAACTAATTTGCTTGCCAAGATCAATTTAGAAATTACGCTGTGAAACTAACCAATTCTAGAGAAGTGGTGTGTGTTACCTCACCCTTTGCAACTCCCACTTTTCTACAAGGTGCTCCACTTCACCTCCAAGTACTACGGTGTTTGTGTCGTCCACGAGCAGGCATCCGTTCTTCACCTCAACAATTCCAATTAGCTTTATTTTTGTGCCTGGTGGGGTGTTCAAGCTAAAAATAATAAAAATAAAATATTATTAAAAGCATTTTATGAGAGCCAACAAAATACCTCTAAGTGTAGCGACAACAAGCTCCACAGTGAACGTAGGCCTCACACAGGAAAATACATTTCATCAAATTGATGAATTATCGTTTGTATTTTTGAACCTACTTTTCTATCAGTGCTTTCTGAGCATCGGTTCCATGATAAGACTGAAAATCAGGAACTTTTCTATCCTTGCATCCTAACAGTGAAAACCAATGATGCGTCATTACTGAATGCGCTTTACACCATTAATAGGAAAAAGTTGCCCACTACCCAAGTTATACATCCCAAACCCAAAGGCATTAGCACATGGCTTGGGTGAAAGGTACTTTACTCAATAATAACAATGCCCTTTGCATTCATTCATGGTATTAGTCCAGGATCATGCTTACTGAAAACAGCAGCCGCAGTTCAATAAACTCCGTATGAGGGGTTTAAGTTACATAATGTGTCTGCTGTTGATTGAAATACTTGCTAAGCATTATCGGTAGACCTTATGGTTGTTTTGAGGAAAACAAAAATGTGATGGGTGGATTGCTTGAATTTATCTCAGTCACAATAATTACTCTGGGCGGCAATCATTGTCTTGTCCACCATGCCATCTCAGGCAGGAAAGAGATATGTGCAAATCAGCCTTAGCCCTGCTCCAATTGAAACAGTCCAACCGGAACTGCCAAGGCAGGTCCCAACTGTCTGGTAACACAAGCCAGCCCAGCCTCAGCCTACTTGGGCTTTGTCAATAGGGTGCTGCTCGAGTCCTATGGCACGGTGGCTGAGAATAATTTAAGCAGACACTGAAGCCATTACATCAGATATGCACGGCAGACCTAGGTAAATAAAGAGGACTAAGTCGTCTTCAAAGTACCAGAGATATCACAGATTTGTTTTTGGAAACAAAAATATATTTAAGACCTTAAGGAGGAAAATAAACAGACTTTACAGTATGCACTATTTGTAGGGATAATAAGAAAGGGGAGACGAGCAAGACAATAAGGCACTTTACCACCTCCACAGGGACTAGACAAGACTCAGAGCGGATACTTGGAAAACATGCACTGGGAAAGGGGTGAAGAATGGTATTCGTATCATGCGACTTAGAACGACTGATTGGATTAGTAAAATGTTGCTGAGAAAGAAGGCCTCACGGATCCCAAGGGGATTTCAATCCCCTCAGACTCCGTGAGGCCTTTGTTTTACAAATTAGAACATTCTGCCCTCCAGGGCAGAATGTTCTAATAGCCTTAGAGCCCTACATAGAGGGCTCTACTGACCATTAAAGGCATGCTCCCTTGTTAAAGACCCTCGCCTTTGGCTGGGGATTTAACGCTGGAGTGGGCCTTTAATGACCCGTAGAGCCCGCTATGGCAGGCTCTAAGCCAATATTAGAATATTGGAATGTTGGGAGCTCCATTGAAGATAATGAAGTGGCTCCGGGCTAATGATGACTGGGATACGTTTTTTGTCTCCAGAATTCCAATGTTTGTCTTTCTGTTTCTCCCTTTTTAATTTAGAACATTCTACCCTCAGTAGGTGGAATGTTCTAATAGGCTTATAGAAACACTACAAACACTCCCACAAGACCTATATTTCTTCTATATAGGCCTGCCAGGGCTTCATGGGCTGACCAATACTGAAATCATCAAGTCATGAACACATGCATACTGTTGTTTGTCTTTTATTAGATTATAAAAACTTATTTATATTCCTTTGCATAGATAATTTCTTTTTTCATTCAATGATACAAAATTACATAATAAAAACATATTATAAGACTACATATGCACCAAAGGTACAGTCATCCAATATTTTGACAATCATATGCAGATAAAACAGATTAAGGAAACCATGTATCTGTTATTACAACAGAATCTACCCCCGGTCATAAACCACACCAAACCATTCTCACCTCATACACACCAACACTATCATACTCTCATATCATACATAGACTTCCCAACTGATCTCATACACTGCTAGTTTCAACTGTGCCAATATATCCTAAGAATTAAAGTTGTAGTGTTGTGGGTTAGTGGCACTGGGAAGTGGTGCTTTTCCATACAAATGGAGTGAAGGTCCGTGGACATTTGCCGTCCACAAGACCCACAAGGTTTGAACAGAAAAGCACACTGTTTCAATTATGAAAACGTTGATATAGGCAAAAAATGGCCTGAAGTAACTGCTTCTCCGGATCCGAGTTGTAAGCGCGAAAAAAACAGAAGGGGATGTAAGCGCGTCGGGGAGGGGCATATATTGATGTCATATACTTGGGCGACATTGCTACAGAGTCGCACGACGCCCTCTGCCGACGCGCAGGGGCACTGCTGAGGGAATTTCCGGATCCAGGGGAGGATTCTAAGATGAGGAATCTGCGGCTAGACGGCTCTATAAGATAAAAGAAAACTACTGACAACGTGTTTCATTGTTCAGCTTCAGGAATTAGTAGGGGTAATTCTACAAACAAACATAAAATAGTCCCTTTTGATGTTTGATTCACAGCACCCAAAACACAAAGCCATCTAGGGCATGGAGCAGTGTAATTTAGACTCCATCCTTACACGTCACAGAAATGCAAATATATACGTGCATTTGACACTATATTCACTGTGTGCCTAAACTTCATTAACGTGTGTGTGGCATTAAAATGTATTAATGAAATGTATTCACTGTAGAAAATATAGATTTATACACGTGTACACTAATGTTCAGTTTAAACATGAAAATATGTATTCCTTATTCACGTTTTTACACTTACACTTCAAGTTATATTTACATATGTAAATGTACTTTTTTGTTCACTTTTTACATTTATTTTTCAAGTTACACGTGTGCATGTATAACCATGTATTGAAATTGAACATTAAATCAGTGGCGGCTGGTGACATTTGAAAGTGGAGGGGCGTAAAACAATTGTTGTACTTCACTGTGGCAAGCGAGCAAATTTTTTTTCAAAAGAGTGGGCAAATGGTGCATTTTCAAGCAAACCAGAAGGAGTGAATAACAGCTCTGTCAATACTACTGTTTAGAGTTGTGGGAGTTTAGAAACCTTATAGAAGTTTGACACATAATGAGAATGCTCTGGGAATATGGAACTAAAATGAACAACAATTTCCTGGTACAGCAGTAGCACAACTATTCTTAATCATACTGGATAGAGCTAACATGTAGAATACCATGATTGACAGGGTGATGAATTTACTTGGACACTAGCGCTTAGTATGTGCTCGCACCACTAAAACTTATTAGAACTGTTTTTTACCTTCCCCACATACACATGCATCAATACTAAAGAGGAACAAGCAGTCAATAATATTGGAGCAATTCTGACTTCCCTCATTGTCATGGCCCCTACTCAACATTGTGAAATGCGTGTTCCTCTTTAAGGGGTATTTAATGCAAATTATGTAGCTTTTCTTTGCAGCACCCGGAGGTTGATTAACTTCGTCAGTGTCAAGCACTAAGTGGCTACGTCAGTGTCAAGCACTAAGTGGCTATGTCACTAGTTATTCTCATTCACGCCTGACCATCACCATGGATACATAACAGTGTGCCTTTCTCTGAGTTTAAACTGTAGGGGAGTGCCCATTCCATAAATTAGCACAACTGAGAGAAAAAAGCGGGCCAGGAAATGTCCCACTTCTCCTTAACTCAGCAGGAACTACTATCAGAGATATTAGTTTCAAATAGGCAGGGGCCATGCTATGGTCCGAGTAAGCCAATAAGCAAATGGAAGCCCAAAAAACAGAAGGCATAACCAGTGTGCCCAAGGAGCATTGCCCCAAAATGGCAGTTGTTGGCAGGTGCTGACTTCCATGAGGCAACCAGAAGACCAAAGCCAACAACCAACTGATGAACCTGACCCACACAGCCAGGGATGTGGAGAAAGAAAATCAAAAGGGACCAAAGGACAGCAGCACAAACACCAGGGCTTGAGGCTGGAAGTGCCTTTCAGCAGAGTGAGCACATCCCAACCCAAGCAAAAATTACGGCACAAGAGTGAGACCACCACCAAACTCCAGGAAGCCAAATGAGAAGGTTAGAAGGTAACCTTAGATGTGGTCTCCAATACAAACCAAACCCCAAGCATCCTGTGGAGCGCAATGGAGGGTCACACCAGGGACCACAACAACCTCAAAACATGGGGGAAAACAGCATGCTAGCCTGCACTCAGTACCAAAGGCCAATCAAAAGGGGAAAACAAAAATAAAAACAGTCACCCACAATGCAGCACAACAATGCACATTCTCACAAATGGATCTTGAAAAGATGATCAGGTACATATTCGAACAAACTCCTGGAAGGACCACTTGGAAAAGGACACAGCAACCCATAGGCCAGAACTAGACAAGAGCCATGGAAGAAAGAAAGCTCAGACAAAAAGAAGGGGGGTTCTCTCCTATCCTCCAGCAAAGGGTGGTGCAGTGCCACCCACAAACAAGGACTCTCCAGCCCAAATCCCTGTCGGGAGCACATAGGGTGGGCCCACATCCTGCTCCAATAGCCTAGATGGCGGGGGTTCACATCCATTGACAGAAGCACCCAGCATCATCAAAGAAAGCACCCTCATTCCTTGCCCAACAGGGAGCCAGGGAAGAGTAAGCCAAACAATGCAAGCAACACCACAAAGCTCTCGTCAAGACCAACAGAGAGATGTGGGAAGGAGCACACACTTCCAGCCAAACCAAAAGTGATGGGAGGAATTATTAAATTTATCTCAGCCAGTGGCGATCGTACGTGTCTCTCATTACAGTCCATTTTTTTTTGCCGGCTGTACCACTCTAGACAAAGACCAGACATAAGCATATCAGTGCTGGGCCTGCTTCAAAAGTAGCAGTTCTGCCTGAGCTGCCAATACCAATCCTCTCAGACAAAAACATAGACAACCCCAGACTAGTTTTTCTATACTAAAGGTTCTTCAGTGAGGTATAGCTTAAGTACTCTGGCACAGCGTGCACAGGACTCACGTCTGGGCATACATGTCACAAGTATTGCATCTACTGCAACAAACATCAAAGTGATGGAGGAAATACTGGATTTAATCTTAGCCACTGACGATCTCTGGGGGTCACATTCCTGTCCACGTTTTTCACCCACTGTGCCACTCTTCACAGAGACTAACCACATGCAAATCAGTCTTAGTCCTGCTTCACCAGAAACAGTCATGCCTGAAGTGGCAGGGCAGGTCTCTGAAAGGCGGGAGGACATGTACATAAGAGCATTTTCATATTCCTTAGACCTCATCAGTGAGTCCAGTGGCACAGTGAGCACAGGACCTACATACTAATGTATACTTGCCATGCCTAGGGCATGTACTACAACAAGCATGCCAATGAAGCAAGGGCTGCTTGAATTAATTCCAGCCACTGGTGATCACTCAGGCTACATTCTAGTCCATCATTTTTGGCCCACTGTGCAACACTAGTCAGAGACCAGCCACATGCAAACCAGTTGTGGATTTACTCTAATAGGAACAGTCACGCCCAAACTGCCCAGGAAACCAACCAAAAGCAGGAACACAACACAGCAGAAGGAAACTGCCAGCAGAAAGGGGAAACGGAACAAACTGGACTGAAATATGTAAGAACGACCTCCCATCCAGGGGACGGAAACACGGGGTCATCTCCTCCAATGAAGTCACTCCAAAGAGGAGGGTTTGGGGAAGAAAAAGACAGCGGGTGCTGTGGGCACTGAGCATGAAGTTCGGAATAAGAAAGGAAAGTGACGAGGAAGTAATGTCCTGAAGCACTGCCGAACTACATTGCATGGCCAATGAATTGACACAGCTGTAACGTTGCTTGCAACACTATACAAACCTCTCTAAATAAATAACTAAATAAATAAATCCATTTTTTTAGCTATTTCTTCTGGGCTTTATAGATGACTCAGGGTGGTAGGCATAAGAGAAAGGGCCCTGATCTGCACTGTGCCACAGCGCACTTTGCACGAGGACCGGCTTAAGCAAGCCCAGGACAGTGTACATTTCAATACTCACCCTGGCCGCCAAACTCGACGCGCTGACAAGCTCACTTTACATCTCAGACATACAGCCTTCCAGCCCCATACAATCGGGTGACAAATGTCAAAGTTAGTGGAATATTTTCACGGCTGTATTTTACAAAGTTGATAAACTAGGCCATACATTTCAATAAATATTTGAAGTATGCAGACGCAGCCGGCAAAATAGGCGGGTGGGTTAGCGCAAGGGGGGTGGGGGGGAGAAAATGGCCAGTGGGACCGACGGTAATCTAAAATAAAAAAAACTTACCTTCCTCCAGGTCCGCGACCGCATCACGCGCCGCCGCCTCAGCTCCAGCTGCTCCTGGCGGGCGCGTTTTAGGCAGCCTCCCTCCTCCTGCTCCCTAAGTCAATCACAACGCTGCAATGGCAGCGTTGTGATTGGTGAGGCGCAGCGGAGAGCGCCCCAGCCGGGCCATTTTCTCTATGTAGGCTGCATGCACCAGCCTACATAGAGAAAAAGGGGGAGTGCGCATGACTGCTTTGTTCGGCCCTCGGGCCGACCAAACAGTCAGTACCCACAACAGTGGGTAAACCACTCTCCCCCCTGCCCTCGAGCAGGACCGCCCACCCACCCGCCCCCACCAGGCATAGAGGCACTTCTGCTTTCTCGCAGTGCGAGAAGCAGAAACATAAATGGTAGTTTTTACCGTTTATGTTTCTGCCTTCTCGCACTGCGAGAAAGCAGTGGGGCGACGCCCCCACGCCCCAATGGGGGAGCCGCCACTGCATTAAATGCTTAGCTAAAGTTAGCCTGACCACAGGCCTCAGTTGAAATGCATTTTGCTTTGCCAGCATGTTTTCCTTTTCTTGCAGCTTTATTATGTTGTTAGTTAGAGAAAGACTTAATTTCTGTATTAGACTGCTGCTAGGCCTGGAGAGAAACTTGGCAGTGAACGTGGAGAAACAATGGTCAAATAGGCCTTCTGTTCATCATGTACCAGGATGGCAAGATGTTCAAGGTTGAGAACGACAGTATCAGCTCGATGCATTGAGAAATTGGAGCTATGCTGTAGATGCACTCAAGTACTAGTTTGTTTGGTTCCTGGTGGTGAGAAAGGGGATATGAACGTATCAGAGTCTCTTGTAGCTTTTAAAGTGGTATTCGCACAGTTGGAAAACATACAGATTCCCTTTAGACTTCGATTGGTACAGACCTGTCTGCTTGCCTTATTTGTGCAAGTGTGAATCTTTGTGCTAAACACTTATTTATTTTTTCCAAGACTTCTACTGAAGTCTGATCATGCTAACAACTTCTATGCTCCCGAATTAGAGATCCCTGATGCATGACCCTATACCCGACTTATGTTTAGAAGAGAGAAGGGAAGTTTCTTTATGAACACCCGTTTGCTTTAATTTGTTTCTGTACTGTGGTAGCTATCACAATTCTGTATCTCATTCTGTGGCGCCTTAACCTGCTGAAATATTTCAGCTTACCTATTTTATTGATATGCTTATTGAACTTATTTCTGGTTTGCATATATACTGGATTGATTGGTACTCCAAATTAAACCCTTTAACCATACTCAGCGGGGGAGTGGCCAAGAGGGCCATCATGGCGGTCGCTTGAATCCCGAGCTCTGCTGAGAACAAAGCCAATCCACTCCGCATCAGGGATGCCAGCCGCGGCTGACCCCTGGAATCCGCCATACCTGTAGGGGGAGGGCCCATGTCGACCATGCGGTGCCCGGCTGCTCCCGAGTGTCCCGCTCGCCGCACCGTATCGGAGGGAGTGCTCGGACCTGCAGCACTGCGGGGGAGTCTCCGGAGGGCAGACAGGCCACATCAGCCGCACGCTGGAAAGGAGAGGAGCGGCGCGGGCTTTCCTGCAGCAGGCCCGAACTAACCTGGAGGGGTCCGAACTCCTCACATGCGGCCGAGTTGGAGTGGCAGCCCATGGGGCCTGGTGGAGCCGGCCGCTCGATTACTGTGGTGCTTCTCCTGCCCTCGCTGAGGCCCCCTGCAGGGACCTGCATCGCCTCCCACAGCAGTCAACTTCTTCTTTCCTGTGATCGGGGAGGGACCCCACCCTCCTCGCGTGCAGCCGAGGTGGAGCGGCAGTCCGAGAGGTCTGGTGGAGCCGGTGGCTCAATTACTGCGGTGCTTCTCCTGTCCCCTGCTGGGACCCCTGGAGGGGCTTGCATCGCCTCCTGCTGCAGCCAACGGGTAATTTCTTTTCTCCTGTGACCGGGGCGGGGGCTATCTGACGTCCTCAGGCCCGCGCCTCACTCTGCCACACAGATCGGTGAGGGGTCGGTGCCGGGGACCGCCCTGCGCCCGCCAGACAGCACATCATTCCTCTTGCCGCCTCCTGTGCAACCAGAGGCTCTGGGCTGCGGCCACTCTGCTGCACGCTGCCACAGGCGGGGATTCCCCTCTAGGCCTGAGTGGATCCCGACCAACACCTCTGGGTCCCACACCTACCCCGCTGCAGAGACTGGTGCAGGGTCGGTGCTGAGGCACCCCACAGCGCCCTAACGGAGCTGCCAGCTGGCGACTTCCACCTCCACCACATGGTAATCGGCATCCTACTTCCTGACTTCGCTGCACGGATCGGTGCAGGGTCGGCACCGGAGCCTGCGCGGCACCCTGGGGGGCCCGCTGGGCGATGACGACAGCTTCCCTCGCCCTGTGACCCAGCACAGCCATATCCTTTGCTACGGACAGGGGTCCTCCCCCCTCCCCTGTTGAGGGGCACCAGCTGCAGTATTGAACTCCCGTGTGGGACCCTACAGGCCTCGGTTACAAGGGGTGCGCATGGGGCTGTAGGCCTGCCCTAGACTGGGGACCCTGGTAGAGGTCCTCTACGACCACGCTGTACAGATCAGTGCAGAGTCAACGTCGCTGCCCCTACCCCCTCCTGGAGCGATGAAGGGTGCGTCGCCTTGCTGGGGGTCCCGACGCCAGAAGCAGACCTGGCGGGAGCTAGGTGAGTCATCAGCCATGGGGAAGGACAAGGCCCCACGTGCCGCATCCTCACAGATGCCAATAGATCACTACACCACCCGCTCCGGCAGTCCCACCTCAGGCACCTTGGGCAGCGCAGACACGGGCATGGCCGAGGCCCCGCCCAACGACCTCTCCGTTTCCTGCAAGCGATCCAACCCTCCCAAGTGGCGGTGGAGGCCAGAGTTGGAGAGGTGAAGATGGATGCGGTGCTGCTTCGCCAAGACCTGCGTAATGCAATAACCCGGATTGCAGAGACGGAGTCCCGGATCTCCACGGTCAAAGATAACATCTCAACACTCAAAACCCACGTTTCCTCGCTACTGACCCGTACAACGGGGCTGCACGCACAAGCGGAGGATGAGGAAAACCGCTCGAGGCGAAATAACATCCGAATCGAGGGAGTCCCGGAATACTTTGGCGACACGACTCAGTCACAAATGGCAGACCTCATGGAGAAATGGTTCAGATCCTGGATGCCAGAAGGACGTTTATCTCCATGGTTTGTGATTGAACGCGCCCATCGTTCCCTAGCCCCGAGGCCCCAGCCTGGAGGCCCCCCCCCACCACCAATCATTGTCTGCATCCTAAACTTCCGTGACCGAGATGCGTCCTGAATGAGGCACGAGCCAGGCCGGACCTCCAGCATGGCGGCAGCCAAGTCATGATCTTCCCTGACTACACCAGGGAGGTCCAACAATGCAGGCGATCCTACCAAGAGGTCAAACAGAAGCTGCAGAACATGGAACTTCAATACCGCCTCCTCTTCCCAGCCCGCCTCCGAGTAATTTACCGGAACAAGTCCATCATTTTTTACACTCCTGACGAGGCCTGGCAGTGGCTGACTGAGGAAAGACCACTACAAGAACGCCCCCCCTACCTCCACCACCGCCCGAGGCCCGCCCGCAGTCTCAACCACACGCTCCCAAAAACATCCCAGAGGGCGGCGGCGCCGCTCTCGGGGGCGTCGCAGTGGGACCCGCTCGGCCTCCCCCTCACTGCTGCATCGCACTGCGAATGCCCCACCCAAAGACCGCTTGGAAAGGAAGATCTCGGATTCTGGAGATGTGGCATGCCCATCGGCCCCCTCCCTGAAACCAACTACACCCCCCCAATCGGACTCGGACTTGTCCTGCAGCCCTGTACTCAGCCGGGCCTCAGACGCAGACCATGCAACCTGAGACGGCGGTGAGGGGCCCCCCCTCGACCTATACCGAGACACAACAGCCCAGTGAAATTTCTACTCCAACCGGACCTTGCATTCTTATTTTTGTACCAGCTGGTGCTCTAAATCCTGCTTTCGACTTGGTTCTTTCTAACCTCTAGCTGTAGGACTATCACGGCAAACCTATGTTAATTCAAATGTTCTATTTCCCTTGGGCGACGGATGCTTCTGGGGTAGAAGTATGTGGTGGGGTGGGAGTTGGGGGGTGGGGTTTTTGTTTTGTATTAATGTTCAAGATATTTCCTTCCCTATAGGCACCAGCGCGCCTTCTACTCTTTTGGGTATCCATAGACCAGCAACTCAAATAATTTCCAGAGCCTCCCGGGCACCCGCCTCACGACCATGCCTCGTGGCCCCCACCGGGTATGCAACCCATCCAGCGACCACCCCTGATCCCACCCATTGGCGTTCAAGGTATTGTCATGGAACGTTAACAGTCTGCTGTACTGCATTAAGCGTTCAGCGGTCTTCATATTTGTCCACTGCCACCTCCCAGAAGTCCTACTCCTGCAGGAAACCCACCTCCAGGTTGAGCGCTGTCCCTTCCTCTCTCGCAAGGGCTGCGACAGGGTCTTTCATGCGGGGTTTTCACAGGGGCGAGAGGGGTTGCCATTTTCCTCCACCGCTCCTTCCCCCTGGTGGTTTCCCATGTCACTCGTGACCCCCAGGGGCGCTTAATAGCACTGGAGGGCACTCTGGAAGGGCGGGCGGTGGTGTTATTGTCGATCTACGTCTCCCCGGCCGCCCCGAGGGGCTGCCTGGCTGACCTGACGGTGCTCCTCGCCCGCCTCCCGATTGGCCTCACAGTGCTGGGCGGGGACTTTAACACTGTCCCCGCACCGGCCCGTGACCTCTAGACGTCCTGTAACCAGACTTCTTATGGACTGGATGTCCGCCTGGGGCCTCTGTGATGCCTGGCGATGCTGGCACCCGTCGCTTCAACAATACAAACACACCTCCGCCTCACACCACACACACTCACACATTGGCATTCCAGGGCAGGTAGGAGAACAAGGTCAAACGCTGACCCGCATCAACATACTACCCACGGGGATCCCAGACCACTCGCCCATACTCCTTGACCTGGGGGCAGCCACACGATGCAGAGACACATGTGGCGCATCAATGCATGGTATCTGCAGGATCAGACCTTTGTCCACGCCCTAAGCGAAGAACTTCAATCCTACTTTCATACCAAGTCCAGGACGGTGGCCCGAGTGAGTACACTGGTCCGCCAGCAAGGCCACCATCCGGGGCTTTGCGAGGGGCTTAGTTAGATCACGAGAGCACACGCGCCTTTCCCTCATCACTCAGTTAGAAGCCCAAGCCATCCGTCTGGGACACCGCCTCCCCTCAACCCAGGGAAAGCCACTGCCGCCAACTACTCCTTCTCGAAGACATACGACTACACTCCCTTGAAGCAGCCAAACACCTTTGGCGCGCCATTCATGGCTAATATTTATGGCTGGGGCGATAAAAATGGGAAAATGTTGTACTGGCTGGCCTCCAACCACCAGGCCAATAGAATAGTTCCCGAGATCAGGGAAGAGGCTGGCCACGTGAATCGGGCCTTGCCAGACATTGCTTGAGCCTTTGCCCTCCATTATGAGCAACTATACTCTGTCCCACAAGACAACGACGAAGCGGCCAGCGATCGACTCCTACACGCGGTCGGCCTCCTACAAGGGGACTCCCAGTCGCTAGAGGACCCCATCACGGTGGAGCAGATCGTGGATGCCCTCTCAGGTCAGGCACCAGGGAAGACACCAGGCCCAGACGGAGTCCCCATGGAATACCTGGTGAAAATCCGGGACCTACTGCTCCCTCACCTTCTCGAGCTTTTTGAAGAGGCCCGTCAGCAAGGCTCATTCCCAGAGGACCTTGACTTCGCCACCAGTGTGGTGATTCCCAAAACGCAGCCCCCCTCCAGCTCCTGTGCCCACTACCACCTCATCTCTCTGTTCAACAGCGAGATTAAAATCTTCGCCACGATCCTGGCTAATAGACTAAAAAGAGAACTACCGGCACTCGCCCATCCGGACCAAAGCGGCACTCGACACTGCATTTGACTGTTGCAGGTGGCCCTGGCCCACCGCCTCTTTACCCTCCGACCTGGCCTTGTTCTTAGTTGACTTTGAGAAGGCATTTGATACAGTGGACTGGGACTACCTTCGCAAAATACAAGCTTGGATCAGCCTCGACAGATGTTTTCGAGGCATGGTCGACATGCTCTATTCTCACCCTCTGGCCCGAGTGAACGGGGTCCTTTCCGACCCCTTCCCCATCTGACGTGGCACGAGGCAGGGCTGTCCCCTATCCCCCTTGCTCTTCGCCTTAGCGATGAAGCCCCTAGCTCAACTCATTTGCGGCGATCAGCTATACAAGGGATGTCACCAATCACGAGGACCGCATGGCCCTTTACGCGGACGACGTCCTGCTATATCTAGCGGACCCAGCACGGACCAGCCCATGCTCCCTCCTCCTGCTCGAGACCTTTGGGCGTGCTTCGGGTCTTAGAGTGAACCCAGCCAAATTGGTGCTGGTTCTCCTGGCCCCGTCAAGGGACTGCTTCGATTGGCAGTCATCCATCTCCCTCCGCAGGTTGAGTTTCAAATACCTGGGCATATGGGTGGCACCCCACCCAGAACTCACCTGGGCCCTGAAACTGCAACCATTGATCCAGAAAGCTAAAGCAGACTTGAACAAACGGCAAAATCTCACCCTGAACATGATGGGCCGCATAGCCCTGTATAAAATGATGATCTTACCCCGCTTCCTTTACATTTTCCTCAACTTTCTCCTCCCAATCCCAAGGTCCTGGTTCTGGGGGCTGGAGGGCGACGCCGCACCTTTCTGTGGCAAGGCAAGCGGCCACGGCTATCACTCACCCACTGTCAATGAAGCCCCTATGATGGCGGCCTGGGCATGTCTAATCTCTACCTCTAACACCTAGCCTCCCAACTTCTCGTAGCTCACGACTGGTTCAACAGGGGGTGGTCCGACCCGGGCTACAAGCTAGAGCTCAATTGC
Source organism: Calotriton arnoldi (assembly GCA_963921515.1). Classification (NCBI taxonomy): domain Eukaryota; kingdom Metazoa; phylum Chordata; class Amphibia; order Caudata; family Salamandridae; genus Calotriton; species Calotriton arnoldi. The sequence goes on along the minus strand of CAWUFW010006089.1, from coordinate 162,416 downwards.
CTGGGCTTCTCTACTCTGCAGGCACTACTATATGGCACCCCAATCCCCTCCCAGATGCCCACAGTTACACAAGTGGTACTCTTAGCTTGGCGCGCTGCCGTACGCCACACACAATGGAATGCTAGGCTTACACAACAAACCCCACTATGGCATGGCACCTGGCAGGGGGAGGTGGCCTCGCTCGCTCACAGGCTTCCGGACCTGGGACTCTATCGGGATCTCTCAACTTGGGGATGTCTGGGTCTTCGCGGACCTACAAAAATCCTTCGCCCTCGCAAATTCCCAATTCTATAAATACCTTCAGGTCCGGCACTCCCTTCAGGCCCAGATACGTAACTCTGACCCCCTCCTAGAGTTCAACCCACTTGAAGCAAAGATCTTTATGGGACATGCGGCAGTGTCTCCCAAATCTATTGTACCCTCATAATAAACTCCCCTGACACACTCTGTCTTCTACGGACCCAGTGGGAGGGCTGGGTGGGCGCTTGAAGATGCGGACAGGCGCAACGCCCTGATGGCGCCCCGCGAGCTCACTATCTCCTCCAGACTGAGGCTTATACAGACCTACTACCTCCACGCAGCCTACCTTTCCCCCAGATCCTGCACAGAGCCGGCCTCAGGCCCAATGCCTCCTGCCCTAGATGCGCAGCCCCCGGTGCGGACTTTTGCCACATGGTTTGGTCATGCACCCTAATACAAACATACTGGGTGACGGTGATGAATGAACTGAAAGAGGCCTGGGGTGGGCAGCCCCTGTGTCCCCCAACCAAATCCTTCTGGGGATATTGGGTGTTGGTGGCACCAGGGCCGAGAAGGTCTTCATGAACACGGCACTCTTAGTTGCCAAGCATGACATAGCTGCATGGTCCCTCCTACCATGGCAAAGTGGCGATGCAGAGTTGATTGGTGCGCTAAACAGGATAGGGTGGTGTTCGAGGCCAGAGGCTGTCCTCAAAAACACGGGCAGGAATGTGGTAAATGGCTGCACGTGTAATCTGTATCACTCCCATTGTTGACCCGGAAAGACTCAATGACTCAACGATCGACTAGCTTGGTTGTTTGTCTATGTACGTGTAACCCGAAAATTTCCCTGTGCCTTAATCTTGTAGGCCACTTTGTGGCGTTTCAAAAAACCAATAAAGTTGTTTATAAAAAAAAACATACTCAGCGATTCCTGCTTCTTATTGTGGAGTCATATGAGCTTCACAAGTTAGAAATGTATTGTTGACGTCTCCTCCCTTTCAATGCTTCACATCAGCTAACGAAGGTCCATACGACCAATGGGGAAAAATCTTTAACGACCTGAGTAAGAGATTACATTTTAAGGGCCAGCGCTAACAAGCAAGCAATGCAAACAGAGGGTGAGTTTTCCATCCAGCAGAAAATCTACACAGTCTGAACTCAGATAACCTAATATAAACGGCAGTAACATGCACTGAAAACAAAAGCCATGCACCTGACAGCCCTTTCAGAAATGGGTTCATTTTCTAAAGCACAGCATTAAAAGGCAAAGTGACTGGTGGTTGAACACTTAAAACCAGATCCGTTATGCTGTTCTAAATGCGGTCTGATGTCCAATCGTGCGCAGTTTCTTTCGTAAAATTGAGTGAGCATGACTATTATTCCACCTGCGGCTAGCTGGCAATCATAAAACATGGCATTATTCTCTGCCGCCTTAGGCGCAGTGAGACTTCGGATTTGCTAAACAGCATTGAAAGAAATGGTACTTAAGCGGAGCGTAAAGCCGTACAAGAACAATTGCTAGTTTCATTTCCAAATCAAACAATAAAACCGATCACTGTAAACGCCATTTTAATAAACCACAATGTCAGAAACGTAAAAAACACAAGTAAAACTTTTTGCCGACGCTTTGCAGTCATTTCTCAACTGGAGTCACGCTTATCAGCCACTCTCTTGTTTCCATTTATGGTCACTGTGGCCTTTAGACACTTGGCCGGGCGTCCGGTCGTAGGCTATAGCCAGCTCCTTTTCGGAGTAGAACATTTCTCTACGAGAAAGCGCCTAGGCCCCTCTCCATGACACGCGTGAATGTCCTGTAGCTTGTCCATACATCCTCATGTAGTTTTTAAAAGCGCATTGCAAAGACTGGTTATCTCGCTAACAAGCTGCTAATGCGGCCCCTTAGGCCTTCATTAGTTACAAAGCAAAACCATTATTCACCGCCCAGTGAAATGGCCGTCAGACGATAGGCACTAACGCCGAATGGTTTCTCGTTATTTCTGTCATAACGTGTGCGTTATGTAGTCTCAAAGTTTACTATGTGGGCATAAATGTCTCGCACAACGTGGCCCTGTGCCGTAGGGAACGTATTTAACTCGTTTAGTTATGTGGTACATGAGCACCTTAGTAACGAAGGGTAATACAATCACGGACCCCTTTAAGCAGGCATTTTATAAACGATGACCTGTGGTCACTACAAAACAACCCTTGCCTAATAGCACTGCGGGACTCAGAGAGCACCCCACTTTTGCCAAATTTGTGCTCGATAAAACGGTGTTCTAATTCTCCCACATAGGTTTTCGGAACAATTGCCCTGCTCCTTATAACATCATGTTAGCTGTGCCTAGCTAGGGGAACCCCAATTATAGTTATGTCGGTTTTCTCGATTTTTCCACCACATTCAATCAATTGGACTGGAATCCTCTCTGCTGGAACTTACAGTCTTGTGGAGATGACGAAACCCCATTGCATTTTTTGGTAAAATTATATTCAGACACTTGGGTACAGGTTAACCTGTCAAACGGCAAGGGTCTTTCCCCTAAAAATCTTACAACCAATAGTCTGAACCAGGGGTGCAATTTGGCACTGCAGTTATTCTCACTAAATACATTGCGGATTTGACAGCATTCTTGGACTAATGAGAAGGATCCTTTTTAAAAAGGGAAATTCAAGGATCAATAATGTAGCATACGCTGATGAGTTGATCATTGTATCAATGCCACAGACCACAACTTCCGTGGCTGTAAGATTACAATTAGCTTAATAATACCTTCAAGATAAATTTGTCCAACACTAAGATGATGCCCTCTGGCTGTTTCCAACCTGCTTTTACTTGGACAATGGAATCGCTTTCCATTGAACATGTTACTATCACCATAGTGGGGGTGTAATTTATAGATCATAAACTCAACTGAATTATCATTTAGCGGAGCTAGCCTCCAGGAGTAAGGACCTAATAAATGCAGTTAAGCATTTCTCCAGTAAATGGTTTGGATGTTGGGTTTGTAATGTGTAAACTAGTTCCATATTGTATGCTTCTGCTATATTATATAAAAACAAAATTCTGAGAATAGACACCATGTATAAGCAATTTGGTCTTCAACTCCCCGCTGTTGCATACGCCTTGGCATTGGGCCTTTCTTCTTTAGTATCTTTCGATGTTATTCAGTTCATTGGTTTTATTTACAGTTGCCTTAGTGCTGATCTGAAATCTTAGGAAACTTTCATTTATAAAGAAGCTTTCTTTGGCAATTCTTCCTTCCAACTATTAATGGTGCACAATACATGCTAGATGCTTAAAGAGTATTGTCTTCCAAACTCAGATATTCTTTCTAAAATCTATGTACCTAAAGTAACTTACATCTTCAGGACCTACTACTCTTAACTCAAGATCTATTTATGATCTGCTTTTTTAACAGTTTAATATAGCTGTGAGAGGTATGAGAAAACTTTATGTAAAATAACAGTGACAGTGGTCATGCAGATAACATGGACCCAAAGGTCAAAACTGAAACAAGCCACAGAAGTGACACTGAGTACATCAGAGCAAGAGAGGGGGAAAGGAGAAGGACAGGGAAATAGAAGGGGGAGAGGTTAGGAGGGGAAGCGGGCGAGGGAATAGAATGACAAAATGAGGAGGGAGGAAGAGAATAACAAAGGATTAGGAGAGTGAAAGATGGGGGGGGGAGGAGGAGGTGGGCAAGGAAGTGGGTAGGGAAATAGGTTACGGAGGTAATACAGGACCAGGGGTAAAGAAAGCAGGCATTCAATGGGGGCAGTGCAGAAGACCAGATCGAGATGAAGCGAGGAGATGGATGGAACATGAAGAATGGAGAGGAGGTGAGTATTCATAGGTGAAAGGGAAAGAGAATGGATGGAGCAAGGAGAAGGGTAGAGGCAGAGAGGGGTCAAGGGTAAAAAAAGAAGGGGCAAAGCCCTGCTTGAGACAGAACACAGAGAATAATGGAGCACGAAGGGAGAGGAGAGAAGGAGTCAAAGGACAAAAAGGAAAGTAGAAAAAGGATGGATAGAACAAAAAAAGAAAGGGAGAGAAAGATGGGAGAGGAGAAGAGAAGGCAGAACCGGGGAGGAGTGAAGGGGGAAAAAGAAAAGTTAACAGGAAATGATGGAGCAAGGAGAAGGGCAAGGAGGAGTGGAGGAGTGGAGTCAAGAAGGAAGCCCATAGCTAGAAGCAATACGGCATAGACTGAAAGATCAACATTAGGCTTAAGGAGTCAGACAGAGTTTAAACAGATACACTTTTCATTTTTTGAGGAACGGCAGGAGAGTATTTTTGGTTCTCAGGTCCATAGGGTGAGTTTCACAAAGCAGAGAAAGCTCCTGAGGAGGCTTGACCCTGATCCAAACTGATTTTGATACACGGTGGCTCCAGAAGATGGTTATTTTTGCTTCTCAGAACACAGGTGCCTCCCAACAATTTGTGTGGGCTGGAGAGGCAGGAAAAAGAGAGTGAGTGAACATCTTTGTAGGCCAGGAAGCAAAGATTGAACTTCATACTCACCTCAATAAGTAGACAATGAACATGGTGAGGATTGGTGAAACATGATCGAATAAATTGGTTGATGATACTAGTCTGTCCGAAGCACGCAGGACAGTTTTCAGTGGCAGTATGGCAGTTTGAGGAATGCTCTATGTACCCTGAAGATGGATATATTGTCAACATTTACTATTCTTAAATCACATCTAAGTACTTTGAAGATATTGTAATAAAAGAGGTAACGCCGTATGTGATTCAAAAAGGTTTAATGTTGAAATGATGAAAGAAACCGGCGAGAGCCAGGCGGCACGGCTTCCACTCCAGGACACCGGCAGTAACTGAAGTCCTGGAGTGGAATCCAGATGGAACAACACAGACGTTCCACGCCACGCTCTGCCCACGCTCCACAACATAATAAGGCAATACAATACATATTAAAGAAGATACACAACACATCCCTCCCCTTACAATACGAAAGAAAAAATACAATGGAGTAATGAACAATAAAGTGATATTAAAGTCAAAACAAAGAGAACAAAGGAGAAGAGACACAGGTTACATTACATATTCTTTCAACCACCCAGGAAGAACTCTTTTCCTCTTTTCATTGTCACAAGAAGCTCCACATCCCCCAACAGGTTCAGAGGTGCCAACATGCCCCTCCCCACTTCTTCCAAAGGAAGCTTCCTCTGGAGCGAGCGTGTCATCCTGGACTTGTTGTCCAAAATCTGCGGTAACCTGGTTATCCTCAATCAGTTCATTGTCATGAATTCCATCAGAAGCCAACCCAGATTGGACAGTGCTACTATCAAAATAGTCTTCCACCCACTCAAAGTTCGACAAACCTTTAGAAGGTGGGGTTTCATCAGATGAAACACCTAGTTTATGTCCCAAATCAAAGGCAACACACTTAAGGTTCCAGACTCTTCCGTCCCTCAACCTGACTGCATTGCGAAGAACCTCTACCACTTCTTGTGGCGCTTCAAACTGATTCTCAACCTTAGGAACTTTAGTGGGTTTCTTAATGTGAACCCAGTCACCCACCTTAATAGGGACATCTTTAGAGCCATGACTTTTATCGTAATGCTCCTTACTTTTTTCTTGCACCAACTCTAAATTTTGTTTAACATCGGTAGGAGACCATTGCTCCACTTTACCTTCTAAATGCCAACTAGGATTAAACTTACATCTGGGTTTCCTGCCCCTCATCATAACGAAAGGAGATAAACCAGTGGCACCGTGAGTGGTTACTCTATATGCCCAAATCGCCTTTTGTATCTCCAGCTTCCAATCCAAACGTTTGCTCATGGCTGCTTGAATCACACCCTTCAAAACGCGGTTAAATCGCTCCACAGTGCCATTGCCACTTGGATTGTACAGCGAAGTGGTTTTGTGTTTAATATCACATCTCTCAAAATAAACTTTAGCATTTCTTGAAGTAAATTGCACCCCATTGTCACTTAAAACGGTAACACGCAAGCCTTCCATAATAAACAGTTTGTCAAGAAATTCAATAACAGTGTTCGTGTCCACTTTATCTACAATGTCTACAACAGGCCATTTTGAAAATAAGTCAATAGCGACTAAACCATATTCTTTGAATTCACCAACTGGTCCAAAAAAACCCACAGCCACCACTTCCCAAGGGAGACTAGGGATTAAACCCTCACTCATGGGAGGTCTCAATGTCTTTAAAGATTTGTCAGCAGAACAACAAACAGAACATTCTCTTCTGAATCTCTCTACCTCCTTGTCTACTCCTGGCCACCAAAAGATACCTTTGACCACCAATTTGGTCCTTACCACTCCAAAATGGCTTCGTGGCACAGTTGCAAAACCTTCCTTCGCAACGTTTTAGGAGGAATTACCCTGTCTCCTCTCAAAATCAATTCCTTGTCCACTGATAGTTCCATTCTCACCTCCCAAAAAGGTTTCAAATCATCTGTTATGTTATCTTTCCTAGGCCAGCCCTTACAAATATGTTCTGACACCGCTTGCAAATCCTTGTCTTTATATTGTTCCTCCATCCACTCCGCTTTAGTGATTGCTGGTGCTCCAGAATCATGAACGAAAGCAATGCTAAAATTCCCCCAAGGATCATCCACACAATCTTCTAATGGAACAGGTAATCTTGATAAACAGTCGGCCACAACATTGTTCTTGCCAGGCATGATCTTGTACACATATTCTTTCATCCTCATAGAAATCCTAGCTAATCTGGCAGAGGCCCATACACTGCCCTTAGTGGTTAAAATTCTCACCAAAGGTCGATGGTCTGTGCGAATAGTGACAGGTTTGCCCCAAACAAAAGCACAAAAGTGTTCCAAAGCCCAGGCACAGGCTAGTGCCTCCCTTTCTATAATAGGATATTTACTTTCTGTTGGGGACAATGCTCTGGAAGCAAACAAGATTATTCTCTCATACCCATCACACATTTTCTGCGATAAAACAGCACCCATACCCTTATCACTTTCATCAGTAGTTAAGTAACATTCTGAATTTGGGTCAAAACTACTTAATGCACTCACATTCTCTAGGTCAGCTTTGACTAGGGAAAACTCAGCTTCACATTCTGCCGACCATTCAAATTTCGCATTCTTCTTGAGGAGAGAGCGTATGTTATACACCTTGCTGGCAAAATTAGGTATAAATTTGGCACAATATTCGGCCATGCCCAAAAAGGATCTCACTTCCTCCTTCGTAGAAGGGGCCGGTGAACCTACAATGGCATTGATCAATGAGGGCTTGGGTTTCACACCATCTTCACTTATAATATGTCCTAGGTAAGACACGCTCCTCTGCGGAAACTTGCATTTACTAAGTTCCACGGTCAAACCAACTGTTTGTAAAACTTCCAACACATCATTCAAAATCTGATCATGTTCTTCTTTGCAACCAGCAGCAATTAAAATATCGTCTTGAAAGAAACTCACGCCCCTCATTTTGCCAAACAGTCTATGCATCAGCCGCTGAAAGACCGCAGCGGCTGAGGCAAGGCCGAAAGGCATGCGCCTGAATTGGTAACACCCAAACAGCGTGATGAAGGCAGTTAGTTTCCTCGACTCGGGCGTGAGTATGACCTGGTGGTAAGCTGCCGATAAATCAATTGTGGAAAACCAAGTTGCCCCTTTAAGCGAAGAAACCATTTCGTTAATCTTGGGTAGGGGAAACTTTTCAATCACAATATTATTATTTAGGTGGCACAAATCAATGCATAAACGGATTTTTCCATTGCTTTTGCGCGCAATCACCACCGGAGAAATCCACTCCGAGCTCTCCACTTCTTCAATCACACCTTTTGCCCTTAAGTTCTCCAACTCTTTACTAACCTCGTCCCTTATCAACATAGGAACCGGTCTAGCTTTGTGGACCTTGGGTTCAGCATCCTTCTTAAGTACTATAGTGTGTTCGAACCCCTTAAGTGCTCCTAATTCTTTTCCAAAGACTCCTGGAAATTTTTTAACCAGGACATCTCCCAACTTACTGGTTTCATCAACCACTAGTACTTTTTCTTCGCTATTAGGGTCAAGGATGATATGTAATTTCTTCTGATCCATCCAACCTAGCACTGATGGACCAAGTTTTGCCACATACAATTTCCCTCTTGCTGACCTCCCTTTAAATAGAAATGTAAACCATCTGAAACCCAACATATTGATCTTTTCACCAGTGAAACTTACAGGGTTAACATCTGTGGGGTATAACTGGTGACCTATTTTCTTCACAAATTTTTCTTTCCACACTACTTCATTTACAATTGTATAAGGTGATCCCGAATCAGCGAACATGTTGACTGATACTCCTCCTATTGATATCTCACATACGGGCTTTCCCTTGAGAGAATTGTCTGAAACATTTTAAAAAAAGTTCCCCTGCAAATTTTTCACACCACTCCACACGTTACTTTCATTCTCTACCTCCACATCCGTACCATCCTCTTCATCTCACACACATTTAACATTAATTGTTCTTCTCCGACACATTTTGCTAAAATGGCCCATCAAACCACAAATGCTACATTTCTTTCTTGCTGCAGGGCAATATTTGCTATAAGCCAAGTGTTCCTTGCTATCACAGCGGTAACACCTCCTTTCCTCTGGTTTCCTCTCTCTCCATGTGTTCCTCTGTTGTAGACTCTGACCACGACCCATAGTGTGTTGATGTTGATTCTTACTCGCACTTTGAAAACTCCCCCTGAATCCTTCTCCGATTCTTTAACCACATTGGCACATCTCCCAGACATTTCAGCTTTTCTCATAATAGCTAAAACATTGTCCAATGGTGCATCCCCATTGACCCATAAACGATCTTGGATAGGAGAATTATTATTATGCATTACTAATTGGTCGCGGATAAGGCCGTCATGTAGATCCTCAAATTTAAGGTCAATTGCCAATTTTTTGAGATCATCCACCCAGTCATCAACAAGTTCTTCTTTGTTTTGTTTCCTTTGGAAAAATCTGTGACGTACCACACCAATACATACTTTGGGGGCAAAGTATTTGTCTAGGTCTTTTAAAGCTGATTCAAATACATTAATATCTTCACTGCTTGTAGTTTTAGGCATGCGAGTATAAGTCTTTAATCCTACTGGTCCAAGCGAATGAAGCAATAGTCTTTTCATATGATCATGTTTCATCTTACCAGCCTCATCCACAGCTTTAATATAATTTACAAAGTAATCCTTCCATTCCAACCATTTCATACTTGGTTGGGATCCTGTTACCCAGAATGGGTGTGGAGGACTGATTGTGAAGCTTTGTTGTGCCATCACTTGCTCCACTTCCTGAACTTCTTGATCGCCTTGTTCCATGCAAAGTACAAATAAATCAGTATCTGGATAATATATCTTTAATCTCCTTCACTGTGTATATAAAGTGACTAATAAGCTTACGAAATAGCAAAACTCATAACTGTCCAAAAATTCCAATATTAAACCATGTGGTACTGGTCAAACTGCAAAAATGGCAAAATTGTCAACAATAAAAAGGAAATAACTTAATAGCCGTCTCCCGACTATCTCACCTGTTTCTTCAAATGTAGTTTGCAAATAGTCAAAATCGGTATATTTTAAAAGTAGCAAGCATATGAAGCACTACGCGTTGCAGGAGCTGTTCCGATAATCTCCCGACACAGCCCTGAATGGATGAACAAGAACCAAAATGCCCGCTACGCAAGGTCACGCTGCTATCACACAAAACGTCACTTGAAGATCACGTTGCTTGCGCAGCCCCAGCTCGCACTCACATCAAAAATTCTACTAAGCGAGAAGGGACGCGCGCAAGATTGGAATGCTGTTGCTGCTCGAAAGACGCGGCCGATGGCAGTTCTTAACGGTTAAACAAACATCCAAAAGTAAGCAGTCTTACCCCCAATATTGCTGAGTAGCCGATTGTGGGGGCAGGTTACCGTAGAAAGCAGGCAGACGCTTCTTTTCTTTTGAAAGATAAATTTAAAAAAATAACAGTGGAGGGCACAAAATAAAACCCTCTTCAGGATGTGCATGCGGCAGGCGAAAAAAAAATAAAAACAGCTTCATGCAGAAATAGATGTAGATCCGTCTCCTAAGTCGTCGCCAATTGTAATAAAAGAGGTAACGCCGTATGTGATCCAAAAAGGTTTAATGTTGAAATGATGAAAGAAACAGGCGAGAGCCAGGCGGCACTGCTTCCACTCCAGGACACCGGCAGTAACTGAAGTCCTGGAGTGGAATCCAGATGGAACAACACAGGCGTTCCACGCCACGCTCTGCCCACGCTCCACAACATAATAAGGCAATACAATACATATTAAAGAAGATACACAACAGATATGTAAATCTTCAAGGAACGTAGATGTGGAGTTAAGAAGAGGAAATTGTGGTATCCTCCGCTCTAGGGGAGGATTGTCTATGTATCCTCAGCCCCCTCCTCCTGCCAAGTTGTGGTTCATACTTTTGTGACAGGTCTTAGAATGTCACTGCTAGGAAGGTTCTATGTCGAGCTCCCTGTGGGAGTTCATGTGTGACCTGAGGGACGACAGCTGTGGCTGAGGTCCTTTCGCTTATACAAGAAATAAAGCTGCTTTGCTTTTACATCTGTTTCCTGTGATACAACCTCCAACGTGTGTGCCTTCTTAATTTCACACTGGCAACTGAGGACGGGCACAGGAAGTCTCAAGGCACAACGGAATTTTGACCTCAACATGCAAGGATTATCGTTGTGACTTATATTTGGAAATCTGCGGTACTGTGAGTAATATACAGCGGACGCTTCTGCTGGTTGCGGAACTGTTTCTATAACATTCTAACTCCAATACCTTTATCGTTCCTCTCGAATCCAGTTATCATTCTACACATTTTTTTTGGTCTCCTCACTCCTCAGAGACCCTTTCTCTTTTTTATAGTACCCTTAAGATCTGCCCACACGGTATCCTGCCGATTATACTGTGATGTTGATGATGTTGCTCTTGGTGTTATTATGCTAATACACCTATTGCGCTACGTAAGCACGGATATTAACACACCTCAGCATCTGCGGATGACCGTCTCATTAGAGTTCAGTGAGGACACCAAACAGCGAGGCTTGAACTGACTTTACACCCGCAGTGTGTTTTTTTTTTTGGGAAGCTGTTTCAGCATCTAGATCAAAGTGGCGTTTGAAGTAGGAGTGCACTCGCACACGCTGGTCACGCTGACTGGCACAGCTTTGCTACCAAGTTTGTAACGCTTAAAGTAATGCGCAACGCCAAAATTGTGATCTAGTAAATTCCCGCCAGCGATACGGTTTGACGCAGTCTTCCTCACTTCGAGCTACAACAGTGCGGGAATTTGTTTGAAGGAAGTCTTGGCCAGTCACGCTGACTGGCACAGCCCTATATGCTTTCACCCGTGAGGGGTTATCCACGCATATCATTGTGGAGAGTACAAGCCGGTCACGCTGACTGGCACAGCTCCGTTTACTTAACACCTGTGAGGAGTTCCGTGCATAAACCTTGAGGTGTTCACAGGCCAGTCACGCTGACTGGCACAGCTCGACGCTTATTCTAGTCATTTACACCTTTGCATAGAAGGAGAAGAATTTGCCTTACCTTCGAAGGAGTCTTCTTTTCTTCCTTACTGTGTCACGCTTTCGTTTTCTCACAGTCAAAGATTTTCTTGTCTCCTTATGTTTTTTGTGTTATGCTGTCGACCCTTTCTGGAAGATCGTTTTTTGCAGTCAGTCAGGGCATCAGTTGTGTCAGGAAACAACACTAGTCGACGAACTGACTAAATAAAGAACAGACTTTTCCTCTACAAAGGCTTCTACAGAATAACAGTGCCATCTAGTGGAACTTTATTTTCGCTCTGTTTCTTTTGCTGAAATCCTCTGTGCTCACACGATTTTAGGATCGGATTGCTTTTGTTCAAAGTTAATATTGTGCTAAATTGTAGCTTCTGGTGGGTCTAGAGATTTAGGATAACATACAAGGAAGAGATGTATTCATTCTTTTATTATTGTACTATATTAGTATTTCTAGATTTACAACATGCAGAATGTTACAACTCCGCCATTCTTCTTGGCCACTCCAGGAGAGCCAACTTTGAAATGGAACAAGTGGAAAAAAGTTTTTCATAACTATGCTGTGGTTTGTGGGCCAAATCTAGGATTGGAAAGGAAAGTGACATTATTGCTACACTACCTAGAGGCTGAGGGTCAAGAAATTCTAGAGCATCTCCCTGATTTGAATGTAAATGATGCCAGAGGTTTGAATGAATATAAGATTGGCATAAAAAAACTGGACATCCATTTCTTGCCCAAAATAAGCACAATAATGGAACGTTACCACTTTGGAAAGAGAGGACAGAAAGTTTGTGAGACAGTAGAAGAATATGTATCCGAGTTGAGAAAATTGGCTGCAAGTTACAAATTTGGGGAGGCCTGTGAAGAACGGATAAGAGACCAATTCCTTTTAACGTGTAAGATAGAAAGGATACGAGAAGAGTTATGGCTAAAAGACGACCCACCCCTGGGGGGAAGTGTTAATTGTTGCAAAACAGGTGGAGCACATGAAGCAATGTGTTAGTGAAATTAAACAAGACTGTGAAGGAAAGTCAAAAGTAAGTGAAATAACGAGTGAGAGCGACAATGTACTTGTGGTTAAAGGTGATAAAAGAGATCAGAGAACAGAAGTAGTTGGAGTTTTAAAGGAAACTGCTACAGGTGTGGTAAAGCAGGACATTGGGCAAATAGTAAGGAGTGCCCTGCGCTTAAGGCAAATTGCAGCAAGTGTGGTAGGAAAGGTCATTTTAGAACCTGCTGCAAGGGTAATGCCAACTATAAACGGTATAATAGAGATGACACCACACGTGTCTGTGACGAAATTGTCTTACATATTGAGAGTGAGACAGCGAGCAACCCAAAAGACTTCATAGCTGTTGAAGAGACAAAGATTGAAGCTATGTTTGACTCTTGCTCAAAGTTGACTATTATATCCGCTGAGGATTTTGAAAAGGTGTCAAGGGGCAAGTTGAAACTCCTAAGAATGGATATCAAGCCGGGGGGCTATGGTGGACAACCCATACAAATGAAAGGTTTTTTCTGGGGCACGGTGTGCTATAAAGATAGAATTACTGTCACTAAAGTTTATGTATCCAAAAAGGGGGACAACATAGTAGGGTGGCAAGCGCAGAAAGATCTTGGAATCTACCTCAATCCTAACAAAAAACCCCATATTTTGGTACAAGAGGTTGGCAAAGCACCAGCGGGGATTGAAGAAGAGTTCAAAGATGTCTTCTCAGAACAGTTGGGTTGTCTCAAGAGTTATGCCCACAGAATAAGACTCAAAGAGAATTTCAAACCCGTTATTGCTAAGGTGAGAAGTCTGCCCATATCAATGCAGGATGCAGTGAGAGAAGAACTAGAGAAATTGTGCAGTTTGGGGGTGATTGAGCCTGTGGAAGCCACTGAGTGGTTGGCACCCATAGTAGCAGCCAAGAAAGGAGATGGGGCTGTGCGGTTATGCATAGATCTTAGGGCACTTAATAGAGAGGTCATTGTGGACAAGTATCCCTTGCCCAACATCTCGCAAATGAGGAGTAGATTAGCCGGTGCTAAGGTTTTTTTCTACTCTAGACCTAACCTCAGCTTATTATCAAGTCAGGTTGCACCCAGAGTCACAAGAACTGACGGCGTTTATCACGCCCATGGGGGCATACAAGTTCAAAAGTATGCCCTTTGGACTTGTATCGGCCGCTGCGGTCTTTCAAAGGATCATGAGCAACCTTCTAAAAGGTATCCCGGGAGTACTATGTTACCAGGACGATGTTCTGATCTTTAGAGAAGAGAGCACACAACATGAACTCAGACAAGTCCTGATGAGGTTCAAAGAGCAAGGCCTTACCGTGAGGAGGGAGAAATGTAGTTTTGGATGCTCTGAGATAGAATTTCTAGGGCATAAAGTAACAGCAGAGGGCATACTTCCAAAAACTGAGCTGCAGAACACCATTCTTAACCTCACCCCACCAAGAAGCAAAGAAGAAATCAAATCCTTCATGGGTATGACTGAGTTTTACAGTACGTTTGTTCAGAACTTTGCCAGACGTCCCTATCAGATTCGTAATCTGTTAAGAAAAGGGATAACTTTTGACTGGAGTGAATCATGCCAGAGGGAGTTCGAAGATACTAAGAAGGCATTGACTGAGGCACCCAACCTCAAAGCTTTTGTTCCTGGCAGAAGAACGATCATAACCACTGACGCCAGCTCAAAAGGTTTGGGAGCGGTCCTGACCCAAGTAGGTGAGAAAGGGGAAGAGACTATAGCTTTCGCTTCTCGTTCCCTACGCCAGGCAGAGTTCAACTACTCGGTTATAGAGAAAGAGGCTCTTGCTGTGCATTGGGCCATCAATAAATTTAGAGACTTCGTGTGGGGAACCAAGTTCAACATAAGAACTGACCATAAACCCCTCGAAGTCCTTACTAAGAAAGGAGTAGATGCCATCTTGAGTAGAATCAGGAGGTGGGTGGTGAGCCGACAAGAATACACCTTTGGGGTTGAATATGTACCAGGAGTGAGGAACCTGGCTTCAGACTGTTTCTCGCATCTGGTGGGGAAACTCCAGAAGGGGCTAATGATGGCGGTAGGCAAATTGAGGAGGATAATGAGCTGCCCAATGAGAATGTGTGCGTCTTCACCCAAGGGGCAGTGGAGGAAGCACTTTGGAAGGATGATTTGAGAACAGATTCGCTTCTGCAGAGAGTGTGTGAGAAGATCAAGGGTGGCTGGGCTGACCTAGACAAGCGAGAAGAGTCTCTTAGACCATACTGGATGGTTAAAGAAGAACTCTCTGTTATGGATAATTGTCTATTCCGTGGTACAAAGTTAGTTCCTCCAGAAACTTTGAGAGAGGTTTTGGTCAACTTGGCTCATGAGGGCCACCTGGGCGTTACCAAGACCAAACAGAGGTCACGCCTAGACTATTGGTGGCCAAACATGGACTTGGAGGTTGAGAGGAAAATAAGAGAGTGTGTACCATGCTCCTCCAGCGACAAGATTCTTAAACATACACCTCCCATGCATTGCAGGTCACCACCTGAAGGCCCGTGGGCTGATGTAGCGTTTGATATAGTAGGCCCATTGACAGGAGAAAATCGCACTCCATACATACTGGTACTCATGGACCTACTCTCAAGGTGGCCCGAGATAAAGTTCTTCTCAGAGATCTTCACCAAATTTGTCATTGAATTCCTACTGGAGGTGTTCCTTCGGGAGGGCTTACCCAGCAGCATTCTGACAGATAATGGGTGCAGCTCTGCTCAAAAGAAATGAGGGAGTTCCTAGAGTGCAATGGGATTAAACACAAGTTATGTGTGCTCTACCATCCAGAGAGTAACGGGATGGTCGAAAGATTTAACCAAACCATCAAAGAAGGTATCCAGTTAGCAAGGGCCAGTGGATTGTGCTGGAAGGATGAGGATGTGAAACATCTAGAGGCTTACAGGTTAACTCCTCACCAAACCACTAACATGACGCCTTTTGAGCTATTGAGAGCTAGAAAGCCAACCTCTAGATTGTTACCAGGATGGATGAAATGGTACAAGGGGTGGACTACTCTTACTGAAGAGATGCAATGAAGGGACAGGGAAGAGAAGGCCATGACTGATAGGAAAGTGAGGTTTGACAAAACACATGCAGTTAAAGACATTCAGTTCAAGGTGGGTGACCTGGTCAAAGTCAGAGCTCCTACAGGTAGAGCGAGCTGGTCCGAGTTTACAGAGCCCAATAGAATTGTTAAGTTATTCAGAAATGCCGTCAAAACTCAAGATGGGTGAATTTGTAATCTGGGAAGGGTGGTGAGATGCACTGCTCCAACAGCAGTCACGAACACCTCAAAAGGTGGAGAGCTTGGTATTCCAGGTGCTGCCATTTCTTTTGGGCCGGCTGACGCTGGGCAGACCAACACTCACCGCAGGGTGAGTGGCAGAGTTGTTTGTCGTCCTAAATAATTAGAGCAATATGTTGACAAGTAATTGTTGTGTTTTTATTCTATTCTTCCCCTATTTTCTTTTCCCGTCAATGCTATTTTCTTTAATTGTAGAGAAGGGGGATGTGTGGTATCCTCCGCTCTAGGGGAGGATTGTCTATGTATCCTCACCCCCTCCTCCTGCCAAGTTGTGGTTCATACCTTTGTGACAGGTCTTAGAATGTCACTGCTGGGAAGGTTCTATGTCGAGCTCCCTGTCGGAGTTCGTGTGTGACCTGAGGGACGACAGCTGTGGCGGAGGTCCTTTCGCCTATACAAGAAATAAAGCTGCTTTGCTTTTACATCTACGTTTCCTGTGATACAACCTCCAACGTGTGTGCCTTCTTAATTTCACAGAAATCTATACTTAACTACCAGCATGGTTCCAAAGCGATTCACCCTTACACTCACGAGGCCTGTTTCACAAAATTAAACATACACTTTTGTGTAAGTTTACTACTTTTAGCTATTGAGAAACTACATGCCGAGTTTTACGTCCCTGCACTCCCTATACTTACGTGTGCGGAGTTATCCGCAATCGGGGCAGAGAACTCCGCACCGATAACTATAGGGAGTGCAGAGATGTAAAACTCTGCACGTAGTTTGTGAATTGCATTTTGTAGTACTACAAAAGGTACTACAAAGTGCAGTTTGTGAATCAGGTCCACATTATTATTCAGTATACATCCATATTATTCAGTGAAATTTAAAAAGCACTGCTGGCCAGGACATGGTGTACTATTTTTTTATTTTATTTGAAAAGTTTTATAAAGAGCGAACAAGACCCATACGGGTATCAGAGCGCTGTAAATAAGCCGAAGACTTTTCTCTACACTTGGGTATAATTTGGACCCAAACTTCGTTGTTTCATAATATCCAGCCTCACTTAAAACTTGATGTCTGCTGTCAACCACAAACAAAACAGAACAAAGGTGCAATTTCGGCAAGAGAGAAGTTAATTCTAGGACACACCATAGTCACAAGTCACTTAAGTTCACCTAACTAACGATCATCAGCAATGACCTCAAAGCAAATATACCCCATGAGTCAAAAGTGCAAGGTCTGCTCAGAAAAGGCAATGCAACGGCAGAAAAGCATTTTGGTCTAAGTATATTAAAGTTAACAAAACACACAAACATTGTAAATCAATAAAACTGTTGTACTTCTGCAGTGCAATACACAAAAAAGTACGTATGTCAATTTATATGGAAATGAAAACGGAGGTAGTTAAATTCTAAAATGATTGAAGGCATGAAATATCCCATTACCAGCTCTGCGGTAGCAGAGGCTGGCTCTATATTTCTTGGCATTTTCCTAGTCGGGTGTGCTACAAGGAAGGTAAGCATCCTCCAGATCAGAGAGTAGCATGTAACCCAGCACAGCAGTCTGAGGAGGTCTGTGTTTAGCTCAGTGAAACCAAGTTCTGCAAAGCAGGACAGTGCGGGCTGAGATCACAGGAAGGACCTCAGTCACTCTAGTGTAGCAATGCACCATCGTTCTCACTCACCATTTTACACTCTTCTCAGAACCTCAGTTCTGAAGCAACTTGTACACAAAAGCTTCATAAAATAAGCATTTTTGCGACCAATGAGGGCTGACAATAACAAGACAGAGCACTGCACCCTGTGTTCATATTCTTTACATTTATTTCAGCAGGTAGTTACATTCTGCAACCTGTCCTCTACACTTACCTCACCCCTACCAGTTCCCTTTACTCTTCCTCCAACATTCACGCTCTCTGCCCTGCCCCCCCCCAGATCTAACATTATCCAAATTAACTTTTCCAGTTATAATCCTTACATCAACTTTTTTTCGATGCTTTGGTTTAACAGTTAGTTATAAGGCACGCAAAAGCGGCAATGTTATGTATGTCTCGATTGTATTTCACCATAATTGTGATCGGTTCTTGCCAGACTCTATGAATCTTGGTTCCACCCCCGTTGTACGCAAGCGTGTAGTGTGTGTGGCTGATCTTAAAGCATGCCTATCAGCATAAAGTGTCAGGGTGAGAAGAACTAGTCTAATACACCAGACCATTCTTACCTTTAAGGCCGAGTCACGCTATATATAAAAATGAACATCAAACTTTTCTCCACGTTATATTTCTTTTTCACTTTCTTCCCCCTCTCCCCTCCTCCATTTTATTAACCATCCCCTACCACAGTCCCCGTTCTCTACAGTTCATCTAGAGCGCACCTTTTTTGACGTTTTTATTGATGCATGTGTTTATGAACATGCAGTTTTAAACAAAAACCTACACAAGGAGTGCTTCAAAATCCATAAAACAGCTCACAAAAAAAGCTCAGCATGAGTTCCTGCAACCTGAATGCTGGTTAGGAGCGATCATTATGATTAAGTCTGTCACCTAGTGTGAGTGAGGGGCCCGCATTCTTTTAATAAAAACTTAAGGCCTCATGTACAAAGGGTTTTAGGGCTCACAAACTCTCTGATTTGGTAAATGTGAGGGTTTGCGACTGGTAAAACAATTTTTTTAATGAACTCAACCCATTAAACGATTCTGCAAACTTTTTCCTAATCATTAAATGGGTTTAGGAAGCCACTAGGAATCGCTATTTGGAAAGGGTGTTGCGTCCAAATACCGATACTTTACGGTATGTATCCATGTATTGCCACTAAAATCCAGTTGCAAAACATTATTATTTTACCACTAACTCAAGGAGGTAAGCGATTCACAAACATAAGTTTTGAATACTGACAAGAAGTTTTTTTAGAAGTAGGTAGTAGTCCCTGGGACCACCACCTAAACCTAAAAAGGTTTGTGCAACCTTTCATTTTTTTTTTTTGAAACGCATCACCTTTTTCTCTACAGAAAACAGGCTGCATTTTAAAAAAACAACAGATAAACAGACACCTTTATTTAAAAGCAATCACAGATATGGTTGTCTGCTGAACCCAGCGGGCCACCATTCCTGTGAGTGTGACCAATCATAGAGACTTATCTCATGAATAGTGATGAGGAAGGACACATTGCACACCACTACGATTCTGTATTTTGTGAACCGACCCATTAGCATATAGGTCTTTTACAAAATACCAATGTATTCAGTAGAAGTCGGTGCTCAAGTCACAACCACTTTAACTGAATCCATTTTTAGTACATTGCAAATAAGAAATTGAAATTTGTGAATTGTAATTGGCCACAATGTATGGCTTCTAGTAGATGAGGCCCTTAGTTCTTTTCTATACCAGGCATTGAGTGTGAGATATTTCTATATTATTCCAGATTAGCACTGCCCTTCGGCTGGCATTCATGTTAAGGAGGTGTATTTTGCTAATCTTTAGATGTCCTCTCCCTCCCGATTTTGGTAGTGATACATCGAATGAGAGTTTCCCAAAGCTTAGGTATAACACCCCTCTTTTTCCTCATTGCACACCATTGGTTTGGGATAATTATGCCCACATTTTTGTCTTCCTTTCACACGTCACTGTAATTTCTTTATTTCTACTGCCCCTCCTTCAGCCCCTATAATCTTAAAATAAAGCCCCTTGCTACAATCTGACACTGGATTGTTCTGGACAGTAGTATGCTCATCTTAGCCAAACCTGATATTACATGATTCCCACAGGCCACTGCTCCTACATGCATTCTTTCCGTCTCCTCTTCACCTTTCCAGCCATTATAATTCATTACACAAAGTCAGGAACGGGGAATTCGCTTCAATAGTCACACAGCTACATCCATGCCAGCTTCTACCTCTTCACTGTTTGCAGAACCATTATTCATTTCATGCAATCAATATGCTGATTACCACCACGCCTCAGCATAAAATAAACAGAAGAAAAAGAATTCTCATCTGCTTGCTCCACTACCTCGTGCTCACCAGGATAAAGTTCTCACTATTGTTACCTACACGGCTGTGCCTACAATGCTTGGTCCAGACCCCGTCCTCCTCATTTCCATACAACGCTGGACATCCTTTTATCCTACAAGGATACTTCATAAATTCTTCACCATGACTTCAAAGCTATCCATGGCATAAACATCCAAAGCCACTTATTTCTGCTACTCCATGTCACTCTACACCAGAACGGTCTCCTCCTCTAGCATGGCAGCACTATGCTACTTTGAAACTGCCAATGCTGACTCAAGTTTGGGGTTTTCACTCCTCCGAGCAACACTGCGCTGGAATGTCCACATACGCAAGTGTAAGCTGAATTAACCTCTCCTTACATCCAAAAGAAATTCAAAATAGCACTTCCTTTGCTTCAAAATTCCATATCAAAGGCCCCCCACACACCCTTGCGAGTGATGCCAGAGCTGTGACTTGTTTAATCATTTGAACCATAGAAGCATGTGGCGAAAGTATGAATATGTAGCAGGATCAAGTGCATGAAGGGAAAGAAAAACAAAAACTGGAGTAATTTGGAATAGGAGAACCTTTAACACATGAGTTATTAATTCACTTGTGCTATGTTGGCAGAAAGTTTAGCACTAATGTTCAATCATAGAAAAATGCAAGAAACAGGGAAAAGGGTAAGGAACAGGACCCCTGTATCAAGGCTACCCAATTAACACAGATAAAAGATGGGTAAAATATATTATTGTTTCCCGTAACAAATACAAAGTTACCACTGTCACTGTGGCCGCTGCAGGGATGATAAATACGGCATACACTACAAATGAGAAGATATAGGGTGGACCATCATCGCAGAGTAAAAAAGGAAACTTGGGCAAAGGCTCCT
The DNA here is from genome assembly GCA_963921515.1 of Calotriton arnoldi. Classification (NCBI taxonomy): domain Eukaryota; kingdom Metazoa; phylum Chordata; class Amphibia; order Caudata; family Salamandridae; genus Calotriton; species Calotriton arnoldi. The sequence continues at coordinate 141,495 of CAWUFW010006089.1, read as the reverse complement.
TGGATCCCAAGATTCCACCCAATCAAGACAGTCTGAGAAACATCCTGCAAAAAAGACAAGACAAAGGAGGGAGGGGAGAGGGGTTGGTTCTAAGATGTGTGCTTTTCAGGAAGCCTTGGAAAGCTGCCATTGCCAAGTGGCACCCACATGATTACCAGACTAGCCCAACAAATATGGCCATCATTGTTGTGAATGAAGTCACGCGAGCGTCCGAATGGGCTTCATCTCAATCGCCTGAGATACAGCCCATCTATGTAATTCCAGGGCAGCTGCAGTATATGTGTGTTGCCATATCTCGTGAGTATTACTTTGACTGATCTCAACATTCATAGTACTTTTAAATTTCTTTTTATACAAGTTTTGTTTTTCCAAAGACATCTCACCCACCAATTGACATTTTCCCTCTTTGTATCAGGTAGAAGCCAGAGACTTTAGAATTACAGGTAAAACGCACCAAAAAGATTGAAAGTGGAGTGTGTGCCTTTCTGTGTGCACTTTTGAGTACTCAGACACATAATGTCAGTTCTTTTTTTGTTTTAACTCCTGGTTTGCTGTACCTTCCAGGGATTCCGAGTCCCCCAAAGGTGTAGTCCTCCTATTTGGATTGCTGTGAATTTCCACCCAACCAGAAGGGTATCCTGTTGCTTTCGGTCTCATGTTCACCAGCAAGGACACTCGAGGGGTGGGGATACATCGCACTGACATCTTCAAGAAAGTCATACAGGGAGTAGGTAACTGGAACCCAGCATATTACCCACAGGTTAATACCCAGGATTAGCCATTAATGAGCTACCAACAGATATGTCGGGCAGAGTTATCGCAATCTTCCTCAGACAATTTACGAAAAAACTGGTTAATAAGGAAAAGACGAGCAAACGGAGGGCACAGACCTTAATTTGGACAGGTAGTTAAATTCCACTGCTGTGCAGGTTGTGTGGCCGTCTGTCATCTGCAGCCGCAGCATCCTGGGAGCCGCCTGCGATTCCTCGTTATCCTTTGGAGCAGAAACATTGCGGATTTTTTGAATTTGCAGAACGCACGGACCTTCAAGCTGTGGAGAAAAGTGGATACAAATTACTAATGGAAATGGCAAATTAGGCTCAGGGTAGAAACTGTCTTCTGAACACCCCTTTACATCAATTAGAGATAGTGCACGGGAAGGTATGATGACAACGAGAGGTTTATTCTGCAATTCCTGCGTGTTCAAGAAATGGCAAAAGGAACTACCTGGATATTAAAAAAAAAAGTAAATAAATAAAACATAACATTTCTTCAATTTTAAATACATTTAGCTGCACTTTGGTGTATAGAAAAACCAATTATTTTTTCACAGACCACCCACCACAGCTACAGGCACACACGAGCAACCTTTGCCGAGACTTGGAATGTAACTGCAATTTTATAAAATTGGTTAATTTGGGATGGGAGAAAGTCATAATTCGATAGAAATTACCTTGGGGATGGAGGAAGGGAGTTCAAAGCATGCCTTTGATGAGCCAGCTGTATTGCTTATCCTCTGGTGAAACCTTTCATTAACACAGGTCTTAATTGTATGTTTGCAATTACATAGCACTTAATTATTTTCTATAATACCCAAATGTGTTCTTTCATTATTTTATCTTCAACTATTGTCATTCGCTTGCATTGAAAAGCTCTGCTCTTCTAATCCCCTATCAAAGCAGTGAAAATGCGTAATGGGAAAAAAATTCGAACTAAACTAAAGGTCTGCTGGGATTGGGCGGGACACAAATGGATGTGAGGAAAGAAGAGTGTGTCAGTAAGTACAAGCTTCTTCTAAGCCCGTGTACCATCCGCACTGTATAACCAAAACGTTCTTAAAGGAAAAGAGAGAAACCCAGATAATGGAGGGGAAGGAAAAATACACAAGCTGTGTGTGCCAAAGCCAACAGGGATTGGCTATTTTCGGTCAATGAGCTCATTGCTGTAATGGCTGAGCGAAGGATGGAATAAAGGCTGCTGTTTAATGCCATGTTGATTATAGAAGCAAACACCAAAACTTTCGTTGCTAAATGCGTACAAAAAAACAAGCTGCAAAAAGCACAGCATGAGATGAGAGACGGACAGGGCAACATCAAAGACTAAATGGGTCTGGGTGGACAGTCCAGGGAAATTGCCTTAATTGGGTGACATGTAGCATATACAGAATACATTTACTGGGCATTCTCACAGGAGGATGAGTGAAATAGGTCCTATAAACAAACTTAAAAACCTTACACCCTGGGTTAGAACCACCAAAGCAACTTAATGAGTATAGGGATCCGCAACGCAAAGGAGGAACACAGCACAGATCTGCAGGCGTTGCATCCATTGAGGACATGGAGTTAATATTATAATCAAAGGTCTTCAAACACTGAGAGAAAACTGAAACAATATTTACTGTAAGTCGGATCCAACATTATTGCTACTGCTGCCTTCCACTATCTTTCATATTTGCGAATATCTCACGGTCTGTGACATGGGGTCTGAGGACGTGTTAGGCCACGTAAACTGAGGCCTGCTCCACAGATTCACGTACTGTGGTTCCTATGCGTGTGAGCGAAGCTTGTCCTACTGCTGCAGTAATATGCCTGGTCTGTTAATAAAGCCTTCCACTGCTGTAGTCGCTGTGCATGTTGTGTGTGCTAGCTTAGGGCTGTGGTGTAGCAGTGTGCTTTGGGCCCCTCCGTGCAAGGATGGAATTGCCCCCCCCTCCGCCGCTGTTTGAACTGTGAAGTACAGCAATAATCTGGCCTATGGCCACGGCCCCACTGCACCTGCTGCACCAATGGAGGCTATGCCCCTGGCTTAGGTTAGCATGCACTGCAAATACAGGTACATCACCTGCTGTGAGTGAGTTTGTGCTGCACGTGGCCGTGCTCTACAAATTGAGAAGTGGAAGCTTGTGCTACATAGCGTGTGTATGAGGGAATCTTTCTCATGTGATACTTTCCCTCGTGATACGGACGCTGTAGATATTCTATGTGAGTGAAGCTGGCCCTACACATGCTTGTACTGCGCCTATATGCATTATCTCTATGGTAGGGAAGCTTGAACTGCGGATGCTTGTACTGTTCTCGATCTGTGTAGGAAATATGCGCACATTGCACGTGCCTGTATAGTATTTTCTCTGTGTGAGTGGCACTTTTCCTTCTGTTCCTACTGATGTACCTAGTCTGTTTGTGCAAGGGAAACTATCATTGCTGCCCTTGCTGTGCACATTCTGTGAGCAAAACGAGGGACACCAGGTCTGCACGTTTGTATTTTACCTGCTCTGTGTGACGTAAGCTAGGACTGCTGTCAACCGTGCTATACACTGAACTGGAAGCATGCCCTTATGACAAGCATTCACATCCTTGAGAGAGAAAGAGCTAGTGTGTGTGTGCTTGTGTTTCTATGTACATTGCTACTGTACAAGTTCTCATTATTATGGAAAGGTGCATTGAAGGGGTGTTTACTGCACCTGCTCTCTGTAAAAAGAAAGCTTTCACTGTGCCTATCGCTACTGTACCTGCTCTGTTTGTGAGTGAAGCTTGAACTGCAGATGCATTTTCTGTACAAGCTGTGCATGAAAGGAACTTCCAACGTGGATGTTTTCCCTCAGGACAAGCATCAATGTCTAGTACTAAACTATGTTAGTGAAGCATGCGCTGTGAATCCTTGTAGTTTAACCATTGTCCTTCAGAAGCTTGCTTGTGTACCTACTCAGTTAGTGATGCTATCCCTGAGTGCGCCTGTACAGTACGTGCTCTAGGTGAGAGGGAAGCTTGCATGACGGCCTTTGTTTCCTGCCTGGGGCCGTATCATAGATAGGGTCCGCTTTCCCTCTTTGCGCCATGGGGCACCACAAAACCGGTGCACCAAGTGCAAGTAGGGAAAGTGTGCCCTATCACATTGAATGCACTGCCCCCAGGACAGCTACAAACTCGTGCTGTCCTTGGGGCAGCGCATTCAAGTGAAAAACAGACCGGCTTTGAAGCAGCCGCCCCGCGTTTCACTGGGCCGGCGACAACCCGCCTGTACTTTTAACAGGGGAGCGAAATCCCCTTGCAGGCGGGTGCAGTAAGTGACTGCACCGGCCTGCATAGTGATGTCTGAGGAGTTCTTAGGACCCCCCTTTCTCCCTTCAGAGAGCTGCCATCAGGGGGTGTATTGACAGTGCGCCTCCCGACAGCTTCTTTGCCTCTGTGCCCGCATCTATAATACGGCACAGGCACAGATGTAAAGGGATTCCCTCATTTGCATGGGGCCACGTCCCCAGGCAAATGAGGGAAAGCCCTCTGATGTGCGCCGATGCTATCTGTATTACAGAAGGGGCCGCACAAGCGTCTGCAGCCCCTTCTGTAATATAAAATGGTCCCAGGGGCGCGCAAAGCGGGCGCGAACACCCGTTTGCGCCCCTGTGGTGCTTCCGTAATACGGCCCCTGCTGTGATGAAAGTCTGTCCTTCTATTGCCAGTGCTGTAGCCAGTCTATGTTTGCAATGGGAACTTATACATCCACTGTTGCTGTGCATATTGTGTGTGTGAGCCACGGAAAGCTTCCAATTAAAACGTTTATACTATACCTGCTGACGGGACCTTACATACCTCCTGCTCAACAAATACTTCAATACGCACACAAGCCGAGCTATGTTCCCAAAGCTCACACCCAAACTGACTAGACCCGTTACGACGGTCGATTTATTGTTTCAGCGGTCTATGTCATTTACTCCTAACTTATGCTGCTCTGATGTCCGCATATTGTAACTACCTTGACTGCCTAACGATTTTCTTTGTCTGTATATATGTATGTGTTTCAATCAAACGATCTTGCATTATATGTAAAGCACTCTGATACCTTCGGGGCTAGCTAGCACTATATAAAACCTATAAATAAATAAATTAGTCTGAGGGAAGTTAGCAATGGTGTACAGTCTCAGAAGTGGCAGCTCACCCTGTGGCCTATGCTGCCTGTTGTCAGAGGATGTTTCTCTGTGGATATGTATCCTCAGGACAGGCCTGTACTACTCTGTGAGTGAAGCTTTCACTATGTGTGTGAAAAGAATAACTAAGTGCTTACACTAAACACTTGTAATCTATACTTTTTAAAAAACTTTTCTTTTACGCTGCAGTAGCTAAGCATCGTCCTTTCTAAATGCTCTGAATGTGCTAGTTTGTATTTTTACTATAACGATATATTTTCATACATGGAATGTTTCTTTAACCAAGCCATTAGCTATTGAAATATACTGGTTACCCTTTTTATTTATACTCAGTACTATATGTATTGGCCTTACAAAATGTGATAATTATAATGCAGATCTCTTTGCTTTCATTATATAAAAATAAGAGTGTGGCATTAATCCATTAAGGAACCCCAAGAAACAAATGAGAATGTATTTTTGACGAAGGCAACGTATGCCTTCAATTTTACTTTGTCGATTTTAGTGAGGTTTAAATCTGCTTTATGAAATTATACCCCTTGGGTAACTTTCTGAGAAGGGATTTTGATCATACTTCCATTTATAATATTGTGGAGTTCCAGCATGCAAGATTTTTACGCTATCGATTTTGTCCTCGCCAACAAATCTCCGTTATTTTCTGTGATCGAATCCACTGCCCTCTAATAAGTCATGCCCAAATGTCAGTCAGAAATGATGAGGTCTAAAAGTCTTCTGAAGGGCATACCTTCGCAATGTTTATATCTTTGATCTAAGATGTCTTCTGGATGACACATGCCAGGACCCCATCTGGGAGAACTGTGTTCTAAGTAGATTCCTCTAATGTAGGGGCCGCTTAACAACCAACCTTCTAGATGAATGCGCACACATTCGTTCTGTCGCCACCTTTTGGTGTTTCATTGAACACGTATGTGTGGGAATTTACTCAGCACAAACCTAATGACAAAACAAGAGTGCTTTGTACAAGAGGCGAATTTGTAGTATATTATTGCTAATTGTGGCCTAACACAATGATGGAAAGAGGGTTGGGAAAATGGAAGGTAGGGAAACACAGCAGTGGAGAAGGGAGCCTAAATACAGTAATGAGACCAGACAACAGCGGGGGAGGAGGGGAGGGAGAAAGCGCCATTGGTGTTTCTTCAGGAAGAGTCTGATAACCAGGTTGCTACAGTGTAGAGAGCTGTTTGTAGAGCTTGGTCTTCAGCTCCTTTCAAAGGTGTGAGAATGATGAAGGTGCAGGCTCCATCCTGAAAAGACACCCAGAGCAGATTTTAATCTAAACCTCAACAATTTGAATTGAGAATGCTCAATTGTCGCTTGCAGTAGTTAGAGTTCCAAAGTAAGAGGATTTTTTTCTGGTACTTTATTAGCACAATGAATGATCCTCAATTTCTTCTGAGCTTTTAATGAATGAATAAAATGAGTGTAAATTTGTTGATAAGTGATCGGTCTGTTGCAGAGTGCTACTTCTTTTTTGAGGTGGTCCTGCACAATTGAGTTTGTAATCTGCTAAACAGAGGACTCTGAAGTATCCTCTGTCAGGTACTGCTTTGACAATATTAAAAATTACTACATTCGGACCAATGCGACAATATATCCACCTTAGCCTCCAAATGGACTCATAAATTATCACTACAAGTGGCTGCTGATGCTGTTAGTGAATCAATCCAGTTGAGTAGTCGGTTCTTGAATTCATCTAGGCTAAAAATACATTATTTCAAGATTTGTTAAGATACATATACACTATGAACCGATTATTCAACTGTGGATGCTGGTCTAGTTTGGAATACTTTAGGTGTAGCAAGGTGGGAGCAGACACTGTGCATATTTTCTATTCGTGTGGTGTATTGCAGCAATATTGGCAGGAGGTCTGTGAGGAAATCTCTAGGGTTACTCTAAGTCGCATTTACCCGTCCGCTCATCTGAATATCTTTGGTACATCGTACGAAGTACCCTTGCAGTTGAAGTGTATTGTTTTCTTTATGATTCTGAGGGCTAGGATTCTGGTTGCACGTTTTAGGCTCAATCCAAACCCTCCATTGGCTATTACCTGGTTTAAGCAGTTCTTGGATATTTACAGTTTAGAGCTGTCCCTTGTCAAGGGGGACCATACAAGGAAACATTTAAGCCAAATGTGGGATGGGGTGGATTTAGCGTTGGAAGTCCATAGATTATCCATAAATTGGCACCGTTTTTGATCTTTCCTCATTCATTAAGGTTGCTCACCTTGCTTATGTTATACTACTATTTTCATATTGCTACTTTGGCTCTCAAATTTGTGTGATATGGTGTCACCACTCTGTTGGTTCAATGTTGTAAAAGTGAGGATAAATCAAAATTCTTTAAATAAAAAAAAAAAGGAGAATGCTTCTTTGTAATCATAAATCTGACATTTCTTTTTTTTGAGTACGTGGAAGTAAGAATCCTTGAAGTCTATAGTCTTCACAAAATCCCCATCTTGTATTGATTGCAATTTGATGTAATCATTAAAAATATTTGCTTTCTGACACTGATTTGACAGCATTAGATCTAGAATGGATGTCCAGGAACCGATCATTTATGATACTGATAAATATATACCCACTGACCCTGTGGCACCCTTTCAATTCCTTGATGAAAAGAACTTTCATGATTCTTTTCAGCAATTAGACAAACTTAATATTTATCCTAATTTTAGATATAGGGTGGTTATTACAGGGTTCTTAAACTGAACAAAAACACACGTGTCCAGTGTCCATTTTTTAAGCCTACTTGCTTTCATTGCCGAGGGAAGCACTGAACTCTATCGCCAAATCAATGTTCTGTGGTCATGGGGGGCAAATACCCATTAGTTCTGTGATACAGTTCACTCTTTTGACATATTTCCTTTATATTGACTTCAGACTTGATTTGGTCTTCACGGTAATACTGCTTTTTTAGGTCGAGCCTAGAGCAGCGCATGCGCTGCTTGCGAGACTTTTAGTAAGGGGGTTTGGAAAGCTGACCAGACGCTCGTGCGTCATGGCCTTTTTCCTGCGGTTACGCGCGCAGGGCCAACATCTGTTTCCCATTATCGTGCCCAGACGTGTGCGCGATAATTGGAAACATGCCGGCCGTGCGGGGAAAAGGCCATGACGCACGAGCGTCTGGTCAGCTTCAAAGCCCAGGCTGCTGCGCTCGCTCGCCCCGCTCCTCTCTTGTTTTTAAGCTCATTGGCTCCTGTTTGCCGATTCCTTTCTCTACATTCGTGCCTTCGCTCCCCTTGGTGAAATACACAGTCATGCCTCGTTGAAAACACAAGTCTAGAAGGGAATAAGTGAGTACAGATAACTAATATCACGAGGACGCGCTTCTCTGCACATGTCGCCCCTTGTTGTTCTCATGCACCCAAGGCTGTAAATCATGTCCTTTATACAATCCCCCTCCTCCCGTTTTTGCTTGTTTATTTTTCTGCTGGCCAGGAAGGGCCAGACACTCGATGCCCTGGCGGTGGGCGAGGGGGAGAGCACTCCACTCCCAGGGGCCAGTTACAGAGGGAGACATATACTGATTGTTCTGGTAGTTCAGTGAATTAACACATCCACTCCAGAAACCTGCATCTGGCTTTGCGGCCACAGGTTACAATCCCGGCGTGTCCACTCAGCCTCTTATCCTTCGGAGGTCGACACTTTATTGGATGTTCTCATTCATCCCCTTGTGATTCACGAGTACATATTCATGTCAAAGTAATACACGTGGGCAGACAATGAACATTTGCGTTCATGCTCTGAGTAGGGTTAGGAAAATTGTAGAATTGCGTCTCTATTCCTTAATGTATTTAGCACATGACACCCCCTGCAAAACTGAAATGACTAATACACTTTCCAACGCCACTTATATTTGACCCTCCTTCCCCCACTTTTTAAGTGAATCTTAGGTCTGTATACTGTAATGTGCGAGTTGTGTTTTTACATATGTTTGCGGCTGGAACCAAGCCAATCGCAGTCTGTGTCACAGTTTTACACACTGCCGGTGTAATGGAAAGAAACAGCCCTTCTTAAAGCGCACCCGATAGTGAAGGAGTCAGATTCACAACTTCCAAGTCAAGTGAGTCGCAACAAGAAGTGAGTCCGGTGCAGAGGACTGACTGACCCAACCAGCAGGGTTTGCCAGGTAAATGCGTGACTGATTACATGGAGTCCCAATCGGAGCCCTGGCAGTAATCAATCGTCCGAATGACTAACGCAGGGCGGCCTAAGGCTGCTGCATCATGTCGGGAGCGGGCTTATCTGGCCGAGGATCACACATGCCCGCTTGTGTGTGGCAAGGAAGAACCAGAGTGGCTCAGATGGGAGGCTGGTGCCAGGCCCCTGACTCATCACCGCCTGGGGAGAAGGAAGGAGGATGCGTGATGGGGGGGGGGCGGGGTTCTGGACTCTGTTTAAGACACAGCTTTCTCTTGGTGCCCTGAAGCAACAGGGAGAGAGGCGTGTGGCCAGAAAAACCAGACACACTGCCTCCTACACCATCCGCCCGGAACAGGTATCACTTTAAATAAGCAGCAAACACCAGTACAACTGTCAGTAGGACGGTCAGCTCCATTTCAAGCCACCAAACACCTTCTCCACAGAAGATCTACATAAAAGTGCATGGTTGTGACAATTAAGTCGAGAGGATGGCTCAGTGAGCTGAACACTCGCCGCCAACACATGCAGTGTTCTGGAGGTCATGGACACAAATCCCGGCCTGGTAGACTCCCCCTTCTGTCCTTCAATGGTTAGTATATTTAGTACCACAAATAGAGGACTATTATCAGTTATTAGCAGTAGACATGCGTTATTGCAGCACTACATACAAATAATTATAAATACAGCTATATATAATTAACACTGAGTAGATCACACCAATCTCTGTAGCAGGCGTGCATAGTTCACACAGCTTCTCGCTACACTGTTAAATCTTTGTCCTCTACCACATGCCATCACCAGTGGGCCTCAAATGATCTTTGATAACTGTCGGTCACTAAACACAAGACCTGTGCCATTTGTTTTGTTTCTGAAGACTCATGTCACCTTTTTGCCTCATTTGCTTTGCTTCCTTACATTCCACCATCCCCAGACCAATAACTATATGCCCTAGGTCACTCAGGGTGTACAAATGTGATAGCCTAATATAGTTTAAACATGCTCCATCACTTGTGGAGTGACATCTATTCCATCATTTTAGAACTCGTCTGTGACAGTACAGACTGACCAGTAACATGGACGGAAGCTTTTGCTCTGCCCCATATAGCTTAGTCCAACACAACATGTTAGGCCATGCCACGAGGAGCTGCTCTGGCCACACATCTCCTACCCTCGAAGAGGTGGGAAGCCTGGACCAGGCAGCCCGAGAGCTGTCCAGCCTGCCATAGTCTCTTGCTGCCAGGAAGGCTAATAAAACTAGTGACTGTATTATAGTAAAATCTGATTCTTATAAAGCCATCAAACTTTGAGGTGGAAGTGTTTCATAAAAATACATTGGTGTTAAAAGTGGCATTTACACTCAAAACTTTTAAACGCTTGGTAAAATAACTAGATGCCTTGGTATTCCTCACATAAATGCCTTATTTTCAAAGACCAGCTTTGTGTGTTAAAAAGGGCGTTTTTCAGCACCTCCTAAGAAGAAATTAAAAATGTGGCCTTCATTTAATTGCTGTTTACAGTAGTTGCTCGTCTTATTTTGATTTTCTCTGCCGTACATGTGGGAAATGACAAGACTACCGGTACCTTCTGCATTAAATGCAAATCAGTTGTTTTGAGGTTACTGTTTTTATCTGCCCTCAGTCACCACATTTTAACAGATGAATGAATGGAGCGGGCTTTCAGCTGAAACCCCGATTGTATCATATGAGAAATGCTTCTGTAGAAAGGTTGGTGATGGGCACATCCATCACACACTTGAGCTTCTGCTGCAGAACAGAGAAATTAGTATACTTAGAGATCCTTCACAGCTCAGCGGAACCAGCTAACATACAGACAGTTACCAGGGATCGTCTAAACAGGGGTCTCCAACAGATCGATTGCGAGCTACCAGTAGCTCGCAGGCTGCTCACTAAGTAGCTTGCACATGTAAGGGCTAGAAAGCTAACAGTGCAGGATAATGCAGCCTACCCTCTTCTTAAAACATATTTATTTACTTCTTTTTCTTGCCTCTTTCCTTCTCTTTCTTTTTTCCTGGTTTGTCTTTTTCTCCTTTCTTCATTTATTTTATCCTCTTTATTGGTTTTCTTCTTTCTCTAACTATGTTTTTAAACTTTTTAAACTACATCTTTCTTGCTCTATTTCTCTTTTCCTCTTTGTCTTTATTTTACTCTTGCTACTTTTCCCTAACTTTTTCCTTTATCTCACTTCTACCTCTACTTTGTTCTTTTCCTCCATTGACCCCTTACTACTTCTCCTCTTCCATTCTCTTTATTTCTTCTCTTTTATCTGTGCTTTTCTTTTTTTCTCTCTAAATCTTTCTTTCACCTTCTTTCTCTCCTTTCGCTCAATAATTATTTCCTTTGTTCTTTATTTTTTCTTTTTCCTCTCCTTTGTCTTTCTCGTGTCTCCATTTATTTTTGCATCCTCGCCTTTTTTTATTTCTCACATTCCCTTTCTTTTGTCCTTTCTCTTTATTTCTGTGTTTTTCTCTCGTTCTTCCCCTCCTTTATTTCAGTCTTATCTTTCTCAGGTCCATCTTTCCTCCACTGATATTCCTCCTTCTTGTTGTATTTAGTGTGCTTTTTCCTTTCTTTTTCTTCTTTTTTTCCTCCACTACTGTCCTTTTCTCCATACCTCTCCTTCTTTGTTTCTTACTTTCTTTTTGTTCTTTTCTTTCCCTTTCTTACTCTCATTTTCCTTCTGTTTACTTTCTATCATTTTCTATATATTTTTCTTGCTTTCTTTCGTGCTCTTCCTTCTTTTTTCTACTTCTTCCTTTGTCATTCTTTCTTCCTTACTCTTCATTCATTCTATCACCATTTCCTTGCTTCTTCCTCTCATTTTCTTAATTTCTCTTCCTTCATCTCTTCATTTTCTCCTGTTTCTTTGCTTTTTGTTTCTTTCCTTCTTTCGCCTTTTTTCTCTCATTCTGTCATGTTTTACTTTCTCTGTCTTTCTCACTTTCTCTTCTCCCTCTACTTTTTTCACCTCAGTATCACTAAGCATCACCTGAGCATCGCCTCCGCACCAGCACACCCCACCTCAGCTTCACTCAGCACCACTTCAGTATCATTCAGCAGCATCACCTGTGCATCGCTTCTGCACCAGTACACCGCCAACTCAGCACCATCTCAGCACCACCTCAATCTGCCCTCAGAATCTGGCATCTGTTGATTCTCCCCTAGTGTCCGTCCACTACTTGTGTTGTAATTCAGGTACTATTTCCCAACCTCCACTCTCCCATTGTTTATTTCCCACCACCCCTTCCCAATAACTGAAAACTATAACAAACAAGCATTAGAACAGGCAGGAAGAAGTTGCCCGCACTGCAAGGACAAACCAAACTAGAAGACATTTTTTATGTTATTACTTTTTCAATAGGGTTGTTCAGTTGTACATAATGTCTTCTTGGTATATATAAGATAACAAAAATGCATATAAGACTTTTTTTATTACAACGTTTCAGCATGCTGCACAGCAGCCACAATGCTCTACAACATAGCCTAAACACATTGCCAAAACCAATAGCTCTGGCTAAAAACGTATAAGGTCCCAAAGGCGAGACCTATTGGCTATGCCAATGCTTGTTTCTACGAGCCACTGAGAGCAAGGCACTAATGAGCGACTGGTAAGTATTAACATTTCTCAGAAAGTGAGGCCAAGTCTATTGTGCTCGTGATTTTAATTCAAGTGGGTCTATTTTCTCTGAACTTACCTAGTGAACATTGTGTTTATCTATATACCTAGTAATTTATTAGTTCACCTCGTGTAAAGTTTTTTTTATTTCTTAGATATTAGAACAACTTTGCATACAATATTCTTTTATAAAGCCCAGTGGCTTGAGTACTCACTGCTGAGATTTACTGGTGAACTGCAGGTTAAGTGTTCAGATAAGGACATCACCCCTCCAATGCAACTAAAACAAATAAGTAAAAATGAGTTTTTGATAGTTGCTGTAAGAAATTGGGTTACTGGTTGAGGTGGGGTGAAAGCCTTCTCAAGCAGCAACCACAATTCATCTCAGGGTGAAGTCACAAGCAAACCCTAAATTGACATGTGCTCAACGCTCAGGCAGCTTGGCACAGAGCAGTCAGACGTAACTTAAAAGCAATGTGTGAAGTATTTGTGCAACACTTCAAACAGTAATACAGTGAAAACACACCACAAAAAGGATCCCACACTAGTTTAGAAAAATAGAGTAATTTTTAATAAATAAAATAAGCAAGAAACAACAAAAATCCAATTAGTAGAATCAGAGATATTCACTTTAAAGTATTTTAGTAAAAATAGTACCAAAAGGTGTAAAGCGCCAACTATGGATATCTGGTTTGCGTCAGACCGGGACAAAGTCACAAGTTCAGGATGACTGCGTTGGAGCGTGAGCTGACTACAGGGACCCAATTAGACCTGGTAAACAGAGTACCTTAATCCTGGTTGTCGAAGCATTGTGAGGATCCGTGTCAAAGATGCGTCACACAGATGAAGCGATGTGTCGGTTTCGGGATGCTGAAAGGCTGCGGTGCGAGGTCCTGCGCCGTTATTGAGGATCACGTCGACCAGGGCTTGCGATGCGAAGTCGAGGATGCGCTGCAAAGTTGGGGCAATGTGTCGGTTCTGAGGAGCTACGATGGGGAGTCCGGCGTAGTTGTAGAGGCTGCCGTTGGCAAGGGATGCGAAGGCCTGCGCCGAGGCTGCATTGCGCAGCAGCGGGTCTGATGCAGCGACGGGCTGAGATGCAGGACTTTTGCGTCGGTTCCGATCCACACAGTAGCGGCAATGTGTCGGTCAGGGTTGCACCACGCAGCAGAGGAGATGCACTGGTTCCGTTGGGCCCACAGAGACTGGTAGAGCACCCTCGGCCAACTTCCAAGGGTCCAGGACTAGGGTGGCACCACTTGCCAGGGTAGACTCACAGATGGCAGAGTTCAGGTGCTGGGTCAATGTTGTTGGAGCCTTCTGTCCCTGAAGCTCAAGTCAGGAGGCCCTCCAACTAACCCTTGGAGTCATTCTGGGTTCTAGAGATGCAGGTATAGTCCTTCTCACCCAGGCAAAATGGCAGCAGTTCAGCACAGCAAGGCAGCTGTCTGGCAGAGTGGCAGTCCTTCGACAGCTCAGCAGTCCTCCTTCCTGGCAGAGTATCCACAGGTCCAGAAGAGTTGGTGTCCAACGTCCAGTATATATACACACACCCAGTTGTGCCTTTGAAGTGGGGGAGAAGCTTCTAGAGCTATCCCTTTGAAGCCCCCAGGCATCCTGCTTTCCCCACCCTGGATACAGACTAACTACAGAGGCGTATGCAGCCCTTTGTGTGGAGGCAAGACACAGCATATTCAAGTGTAAGTAGGGCTGAGTCCATCTCCGTCCTCCACTTCTGCCAGTGATGGCCCTTCCAGTCACACCTGTGTGTGGCTGTCTAGGAGGAATACACAAAGCCCAATCCTCAGCTACACCCAGTCATGTGACCAGAGACAGGCTACATGCACTAAATGGCTAAGGCAGGAAATGCCAACCTGCTAAAAGTGGCCTTTTCAAAATTGTCATTTAAAATTTGACTTCAACAAAAGTTAGGATTTTTTATTACTATTCTGAAGACACTAAACATATACTGGTGACCTGCTCTCATTTGGAAATTACAGGTTATTAAATGCAATAAGTTAACTTGCAGTAGTGAATTACTAATATAGGAGTTTATCACTATCAGTATATATAAAAACATAAAATTACATGTCCTACGTTTTGAATGCATTGCACCCTGCCCTCTGGGCTGTCCACCGCCTACCCTAGGGGTGACTTATATGTATTAAAAAGGAAGGTTTGGGCCTGGCAAAAGGTTTATTGTGCCATGTCGAAATGGCAGTTAACACTGTACACACAGGCTGTAATGGCAGTCGTGAGACATGTTTAAAGGGCTACTTAAGTGGGTGGCACAATTAGCGCTGCAGGCCAACTAGCAGCATTTAATTTACAGACCCTGGGCACATGCAGTGTCATTCAACTAGGGACTTAAAAGTAAATTAAATATGCCAATTGGGGATTAGCCAGTGATACCATGGTTTAAGGAGTGAGCACATGCACTTTAGCACTGGTTAGCAGTGGTAACGTGCACAGAATCCTAAGGCCAACAAAAACGAGATTAGCAACAAAATGGAGGAGGGAGGCAAAACGTTTGGGGGGGGGGGACACCACCTCAAAGTTGACAGGTCTAACAGTTGCAAATAAAATTCTCCTGGTTTGCTGTTGAGATTACATGTCCTACTTTTTTTACATGCCCCTCTGGTGCTTCCACATCGCACTGGTTCCCATTGAATATTGTCTAGTCTTTCTTCTACGCAGCACCTGGTTGCATATAGTGCAGGTAACCTCCTCTAAAGTTACACTTTTTTTGGTTAATTAATGTCTATGTGTCAGGATTTAGTCGAAGGCCATGATGGATTGTGATTCCATTTACATCAAACTGCTTCTCTTAAATACCAATCTGGTAACAGTGTTCAGGAAGACCATTTAGGGTTGTGGTCTTATTTTTTGAGCAGTGTTCCCTGAGTGATCAATCAAATGGCTGCTTTCATTTTGTGTGTGCCCCCTAGGTCTTGTTGTCTTACCAGTACTATGGAGGGCCAATTTTATTTTAACTTTGAACTTCGGCACAAATAACCAGGATCTCTTGAAATTTTAGTAACGCTTCTGCCTTTTTAGGTGTCGCAGTACTGCAGGACTTGAAAATGGCACCACGGTACAAGTGACCGAATAAAACGACATCTATTTGGCTGGTGTCATTGTATTGATGTATATTGAAGGAGGTCGAGCCCAATTATTGTTACTAGAGAATGGCACTTGGGTGTACTGACATCCTCTGCACTCCCTGCTCAATTGTTTCTGCAGTTTTTCCTATGTTTTGGGCATTCAACTACAATTTATAACAAGCATTTGCAATGTAAACGTCTCGCACTCGTGAAAGTTAGAGCTATTTGCGTTGTAAATGATATTGCTTTTTACTTATGTTTTTGTTTGTAGTGGAGAGGATGTATGTTGTTTGTAGTGGAATTATTTGGTTTGAATTGGAATTGTTAGTTGTGGAATTGTGTGGGGTGGAATTATGTGGTGTGTAGTGTATTTGTGAATTGGAAATATGTGGTATGGTGAATAGATGGCTGTATAAAATAGACAGAAAGTAAGATTGAGAGTGAACGGTAGTTTGTGTATGAAGTGTTGAATGAACTCTAGATAGAGTAGCAGAAAGAGTGTGTGAGAAAGAGACAATGAAGGGGAGAGAAGGTTAAAGATGCATAAAGAGGCTAGGCTCGTGTATGCAGAAGACACCGAAAGAAGAGTAGGAGAGTGTGTGTTTGCGGTTTGTATTTTTAGAAAAGTTATGGTAAAGAAACTGTGCTGAAAGACCTGAAGTGAACCAATATGAGAAATGCTGGATCAGTGCGTGCAAGTGCAATGGAATTATGTGGATAGTAATTATGTGGTATTAAGTGTAGTGGACTTATGCGTAATGGTATTGTGTGTTTTAGAGTAGCATGTATTGAGTGGAATTATGTGGCGTGGTGTTGAATTATGTGGCATGAAGTGGAATTGTGTGGGGTGGAATGGATGGATGTGGTGTGTAGTGGAATTATGTGTTGTGGAGTGGAATTTTGTGGAATGGAATTGTGTGGCATTGAGTGAAATTATGTTGATTGGAATTATGTGTCATGGTGTGGAGTGTATTTATGTGGAGTGTTGCTATGTGGCATGGAGTAGATTTATGTGGAGTCGAATTATGTGGTATCGAGGGGAGTGGAATTATGTTGTGTGGTATGGAATTGTGTGCTGTTGAATTGTGTGGAGTGGCATTGTGTAGAAATGTGTGGCATGGTGTGGAATTATGTGGAGTGTAAATATGGGACACGTTGCAGAGTTGAATTTTGTTGAGTGTAATTATGTGTTTTGGAGCTGTGTGGATATATGCAAAAGAAACAATTGATGGACGGAATGCTGGACAATGCAAACATTCACCCCCAGTCACAAGGATCTGGGTTAAATCCATCAATCTTTTGCTCACCACACCACCCCAGTTTGGACCCAGCCATATGCAAATCAGTCTTGACCCTGTTCCTTGTGGGAACAGTCCAGCCCGAACTGCCAAGCCAGGTCCTCCCTGGACCGGAAACAAGCATCCTAGGACCGGTTTCAGGGCATCACCCTTCTTCAGCCAGGCTAGCTTGAATCCAGTGGTGTAGTGAGCACGGGATCCACGTCTGGGCATACCCTTCCCACTTAGGGCGACAAATGCAAAAGAAACAATTGATGGACGGAATGCTGGACAATGCAAACATTCACCCCCAGTCACAAGGATCTGGGTTAAATCCATCATTCTTTTGCTCACCACACCACCCCAGTTTGGACCCAGCCATATGCAAATCAGTCTTGACCCTGTTCCTTGTGGGAACAGTCCAGCCCGAACTGCCAAGCCAGGTCCTCCCTGGACCGGAAACAAGCATCCTAGGACCGGTTTCAGGGCATCACCCTTCTTCAGCCAGGCTAGCTTGAATCCAGTGGTGTAGTGAGCACGGGACCCACGTCTGGGCATACCCTTCCCACTTAGGGCGACAAATGCAAAAGAAACAATTGATGGACGGAATGCTGGACAATGCAAACATTCACCCCCAGTCACAAGGATCTGGGTTAAATCCATCATTCTTTTGCTCACCACACCACCCCAGTTTGGACCCAGCCCTATGCAAATCAGTCTTGACCCTGTTCCTTGTGGGAACAGTCCAGCCCGAACTGCCAAGCCAGGTCCTCCCTGGACCGGAAACAAGCATCCTAGGACCGGTTTCAGGGCATCACCCTTCTTCAGCCAGGCTAGCTTGAATCCAGTGGTGTAGTGAGCACGGGACCCACGTCTGGGCATACCCTTCCCACTTAGGGCGACAAATGCAAAAGAAACAATTGATGGACGGAATGCTGGATAATGCAAACATTCACCCCCAGTCACAAGGATCTGGGTTAAATCCATCATTCTTTTGCTCACCACACCACCCCAGTTTGGACCCAGCCATATGCAAATCAGTCTTGACCCTGTTCCTTGTGGGAACAGTCCAGCCCGAACTGCCAAGCCAGGTCCTCCCTGGACCGGAAACAAGCATCCTAGGACCGGTTTCAGTGCATCACCCTTCTTCAGCCAGGCTAGCTTGAATCCAGTGGTGTAGTGAGCACGGGACCCACGTCTGGGCATACCCTTCCCACTTAGGGCGACAAATGCAAAAGAAACAATTGATGGACGGAATGCTGGACAATGCAAACATTCACCCCCAGTCACTAGGATCTGGGTTAAATCCATCATTCTTTTGCTCACCACACCACCCCAGTTTGGACCCAGCCATATGCAAATCAGTCTTGACCCTGTTCCTTGTGGGAACAGTCCAGCCCGAACTGCCAAGCCAGGTCCTCCCTGGACCGGAAACAAGCATCCTAGGACCGGTTTCAGGGCATCACCCTTCTTCAGCCAGGCTAGCTTGAATCCAGTGGTGTAGTGAGCACGGGACCCACGTCTGGGCATACCCTTCCCACTTAGGGCGACAAATGCAAAAGAAACAATTGATGGACGGAATGCTGGACAATGCAAACATTCACCCCCAGTCACAAGGATCTGGGTTAAATCCATCATTCTTTTGCTCGCCACACCACCCCAGTTTGGACCCAGCCATATGCAAATCAGTCTTGACCCTGTTCCTTGTGGGCGTGTAATTATGTGGCGTGAAGTGTAAATATGTAGTTTGGAGTGCGCAGTTTTGTTGAGTGCTGTGGATTTTTGGTGGGGGTGGAACTGCAGCTTTAAAATCACACAATAAACCTGGTGACATTTTTTAGTTCAAGTTACATAGCGAGCTGTTGTTACACATATCACTTACTGCCTTCAACCGAGTTCCCTCCTCAGCCAGAAGAGATCCTGTGTTTTTACTTCAATCCCCCTTATCAATCCCTTCAAGGATGGACAGAGAGCTGCTCTGTTCTCCACTTTAGTTTAAATCCTGGGCACCATCACATTATCGCCACACAGACACGCGATCAAAAATCAAGTCAGAGGTGAGAGCACTGGAAGCCTTCATTCCACTGAGTTCTGGACCATCAGGGAGAATACAGGCAGTAGAATGTGTGAAAACAAAATGATTATTAATATGTCGACATGGCCCTTCGAGGGGGACTAACCTTCCGCAGGTCCGTCCAGAAAGTGTCTTGACTCCCACTGAGACTATTGTCAAGGTAATTAAAGTGAGACTCATAGGAAGACGGTTAGGTCACGTGATAGGAAGCATCAAAGGCAAAATACTTCACGGACAGGAAGCCCCTTGAATGTTTCATTCCTTCCTGGATATAAATGCGTTACATTGTGACCTCAACACCAGTACTATGTGAAGCCTATCTGCTCGCGCAGAACTAACCACATAAAACAAAGGTGACTATTTATATAGTCCATGGTACTGGACTATGCTAAGCACATGATATAAGTAATTTCAAGTTTACTGTGTTGTGCAGTGTCCCATGAATCACCACACAGTGGTGAATGCAATGTCTGGGCCTCTGTTCTCGACAGTCAAGAACACTAAAGTGTCATATCCCTGGGAAAGTGCACCAATATGAGCCATTTTCACGGGGTGGTTGGTGAAGTTAATACTTTTCTTTTTTTATACAAAATCATTTTCCATTACAAGGCAAAAAATATTTAAAACGGCTTGCTTTGTAAGTACTCATTTCCACAACGTGAGCCTTCACATACACAGGGTGAAGAAAATCTGGTATAAATACAAAATAGTTTTTCCAGTAACTTGTAAAATGTGTACACTTGGGATATTTGGAAATCATATATAGATCTCCGCATCCCTCAGCTCGTGATTTAATTCTGCGTAAACTTGATCGATCTTTTTATTAATGCCTATCACACATCTCTCCCTTTCAAACTCGGAACGTGGATTGTACCGTCAGCAAAGTAAATTAATCTAAGCGCTGTGGCAGAATTATCTGTATCGTGACCACAACAGCTCAGTAAATCAAGCCACAAGCTTTACTAATCTATTCTAAGTGTGACCTGCACGTCACAGTAATATGGGGGAACCATAACTGTGTGACTATTTAAAATTGGATCCTCAGGTAAAGTTTTAAACCGCTCAGGATAACAGTGTAAAACTCCCTCCCTCCCTAACTGTGATTATAACAGAAATTACCTCTTAATATGCACACTCGCTTCCCATACTTTTTTATGGAACACATTTATTTTCCACGGGGTATGACATTTATTTGTACACCTAGGTATGTGTTGTTGTACTGTTTATGATGGTGAATTATTTTTCTCATCTGACGGATCCGTGGCCTCGGCTCCATTTACTGCAAGTTTACGGTTTCCATTTTTGTGTTATCATCAATAGAAAGATACGAAACACACTTTTTCTCTCGCAGTCTACACATAGAGAAACGGGAGAGACTTTCTGCACTAGGGGTGAACGCAGAGGCGGGTGGACACATGTTTTTAGGTCTCGCCTACGCAGCGCGCATGCGCTGCTTAGGAGGACCTTTAGCCGTCGCTCTGCTCATTTTCAAGCACTGCACTCGGGCTTGTGGCGGCATCCACCTTGCGGGAGCGAGCAGGGGCGCGCCACAAGCATGAGTGCAGTGCTTGAAAAGTGAAGACTCTCCCAAGCGCGCGCGCACACCACTTGCGGGCTCACCTCCTGCTCCCCCTCTCTCTCACAACAATTAACTTTCGCGGCCACGGGGCCGCGCTTGTGTTTTAGCGCTTGTTATCAATCTGCTTTGGCAAAGGCAGCCGCGTGTTTATTTTTGCATCGCGCTTTCACTTAAAGTGAAAGCGCAATGCAATTATAAACAAGCGGCTGCCTTTGCCAAAGCCGAGAGCTTGTTTTTAATTATATTTCGGAAATTACTTTATCTTCCCGTTCCGTCCTCCCACCACCCACACATTTACTTGTTTGATCGATTTCCTTCCGTTTCAGTTTAGCATGCGCCGGGCTTTTATTTAATCCATTTTGCAGGCTATGAACTCTGCCGTGAGAGACCCGTGACGTGATTACTGACAGTTGTGATGTAGAAGTGACAACGCCCCAGTAGTCTCACTGTGCCTGAAGGTTTCCACAATTAGACACTCAATTATGCATACAGTGCAGATTGCGGACCCCCTGCACCCACCCTTCCCTCCCTTGCCCCCTCTGTCTGAAGCCGAGGCCTCATACTTGCATGAGTTCATGAACCCTTTCATGCAGAGCGCCAAGTGGTTACACAAGCATCTGTTGCAGTGTGCTGCTCAATGCATCACAGTGACTTGATGTGGCGTACGGCTAAAGCAGCCGATTTGGAAGCTGGGGAACAAAGTTGGAGTCTCTGCCAGCTCAACATCGTGTGATTCTGGGCAAATCACCGTCCTCCTCCCCTGCATGCCGAGGTACTTATTTTTAATTATATTTCGGAAATCACTTTATCTCCCCGTTCCGTCCTCCCATCACCCACATATTTACTTGTTTGATCGATTTCCATCCGTTTCAGTTTAGCATGCGCTGTGCTTTTATTAAATCTATTTTGCAGGCTATGAACTCTGCCGTGAGGGAGCCGTGACGTAATTACTGACAGTTGTGATGTAGAAGTGACAACGCCCCAGTAGTCTCACTGTGCCTGAAGGTTTCCACAATTCCACAATCAACTATGCATACAGTGCAGATTGCGGACCCCCTGCATCCACCCTTCCCTCCCTTGCCCCCTCTGTCTGAAGCAGAGGCCTCATACTTGCATGAGTTCATGAACCCTTTCATGCAGAGCGCCAAGTGGTTACACAAGCATCTGTTGCAGTGTCAAGACTGCTATCTCCTTTCAAGGCCCGAGGACAAAAGGGAGGGACAGCGTGTGCAGCAGCAGCTGGAAAAGCTTCCCTTCCCCTCCCCCAGAGACTCCCGAGGGAAGCCTCAAGACCTCCCAGACCCCACCCCTCAGGACAAAACTCTCACTTGTCAAAAGGGCCTGTACAGGGTGCGGTGACATCATACGGACGATACCAAGCGAGCGCGTTAATTCGCAGCACACGATCTCGCCTCGCTCCAAGCCTTCAATTATGCGCTCCTATTTATGTAGCGCTTTCCACAGCTGAGGCGAGGCATAAGGCGCTTGCTTTAAAAAAATAGCCATATTCACTAGAGATGGTAGCTGCCTCTCACGCCAGAGCATGTACCTTTTGTAACTGCCTCTAATTGGAAAAAAAGTGCTCCATAGGAATACATGGTAGGGCACGAACCCACCCTTTCCCAGAATACAGAATCGGGCTACAAAGCATATAATGCCGTCTGAGTCTCCATTATGCGAAATAAACGCTTTTGTAGAAAGGCTACCCCGGAGTAAACCACGCCAAGTTCTGAAGGAAGACAACTTCTCGCGGAAAATTGTTTGCGAGTTTATTTTTTTGCAGTTTTCTTATTATATAGCGTGAACTCGACCCAAAGGTATCAGGGCGCTTTACATGAGCACCAGTTGCAGGACACATTCGTTTTTTTAGGCACGGGGAGATTAATTGATTTGCCCAGAATCACAGGATGTTTGCGCCGACACCAATCTCGAACCCAGTTTGCCAACTTCAAAGTCGGCCGCTCTAGCCGTTAAGTCACATCCTCACGATTGGCAGGTCCAAAATGTTTAACAGACTTCAGCACTGACAGGTTTCACCTACCTTAACCGCTTACCCCATCAACACAAGTTCTCACACCCCTAGAGCAGAGGTCTTCAAACTTGTTTAGGCCAAGCCCCCCCGGCAATATTTTTTAGGAGTCGGGGCCGCCCCCAATCACAAAAATTTCTGGAAGTTGGGATTTAGTATCTTTGACAACTAGTTTAACCCTGAGGTGTTAATTGACAACTAATTTTCGCAACAGCAAAACACCATTAGCAGGGTTTTGTTAAAGTTGAGATTTGTGAGCTGTAAATCTGGCCCACAACCACTGAACTCATGCAACACCCTTTAATGGAAAACTTTCTTTTAGGGAAAACCGCCACAAGGTCAGTGCCTGAACCCCACCTTTCAGGACCACATCTAATACTGTGCAGCCTGATCCAGCAAGCAAGCAGAATGTTGGTAGACCTGGCAACCACATCATTCTCGGGGCAAGGTCTTTGCTCTGAAGATACAACTCAATCAATTGAAATTCTCACTGCCATATATGTTTATTTTGTATTGTCATGTGACAGCGGTATAGATACCATGGGCCCTGGTGGAGGCAACGAAAATGGCCTCCTTGACTAGAGCTGGGATAGGAATCCACAGCAACTATGAGGGTTTAATGGGCCGAATCTACATTAAGGCTGTGCACGCAGCTTCTTGACAGCCTTATCACTAATGAACAGGAAGGAGTGCAAAACTGCAACAAATGGCCTGAAAACGCCTGGGTATTATGGAAAATACTATGACAAATGTAATTTTGCTTCAGGCTTTGAAAATGCCTGCATCATAGCAGATCTGCAGAGTCTAAACTGCTGTTAGCTAAAATGCCAGGACTCACAGAGATAAGACTCTCGACTGAGACCTCTTGACAACAAAGTGCAAGGACACTAGGTCATAAGAATTTGCACAGCGCATTTACACCCTGTGTAAGACCTCAAAGCACTCTATTTTTTTCAGCTTATTTTTATTTAATGGCTCCTTTTTGTCTGGTTACCAGGGTGTTCCTTTGCCTTTTAGTAAGATTCTCAGTAAAGAAAGCATCACCCTGACCTTGAGAAGGTCCACAGAGATTACTCCAGAAGTTTACATTTTTATGCAACCCACAATTTGTAGAATCGGAGTGACTCAGTGGCTGCAATCTGAAAGGACCAGCGCAGGGTTAAGTTTCTGGATATTACTTTGAGTCACTAATATTCCTTTCCCTTCTGGGTGTTTAAACCCACCCAAGTTTTGTGAACCTTTCCCTGTTTCAAATGCGTGAACAGCAGGGGGAACTGTCGCATATTCTACGTTTGTGTGTTTGTGTGAAAGAATGTCTGCTTGTCTGACACTGAACACCTGTTGAGTGAGAATGTTTGTACGAGTGTCCTGCTGTGAGGCAAAACCCAATTTATGTATGGCAGTGGTAAATAAACAGAAGTAGAGTGAGGATGGGGGAATAGGGAAATTACCCTGCAGAAAAATGTTTAAACATCCTACCAGTAGCTTCAAATGTGTAGACAGCAGTGTGATGAACCGATGTAAAAGGCACCAGCAAGGAGGCCAAAAGAGAGCAGCAAGAAAGGCGAAGGGCAGGAAAAAGCACCACTCTCCCTGCAAAGCAATATATGTTTTTAAGTTTAATTTTGTATGGAAGTGCAATTCGCTGCCATTTCCTGCCTTTATGCTGCTGTGCAGGGCACAAGTCCTAAAAAAAGAAGTGGGGGGACTAACCTAGTTAATCAGTATGCAAGTGGCATCGCAGCGCGTGCCATCGCAGCGTGTGCCATCACGGCGCGTGACATCACGGCGCGTGACATCACAGGAACTGGCATCACAAGAAGTGATATCAGATCTTAAGCCCTCACATATATGTTTAGCAGGTGTATCATGAGTACATTTGAGCACATTTCGAGTATACTTGCAAACCCTCCTGATTTAGGCAGAAGATTCACACTTTTGTACGCTACATATAAAGCAATGTTACCTTTTGTCAGCGTTAAGCTTTCTATAGCCATAGTGCTTTAAAAGAAATAGTGATATTTAAATTATTACAACGCCTCCTCAAGGGTAATAAGCGTATATAAATGCAATTTATTTAGTGCAAATACTGGGAAAGATCAACACATCTGACATTCTTACAGTGCATGCATATCTCCTAAACAGAGCCTGAACAAAGTGAAAAGATGCCTCTCCTAAGTATGTGTGAAGTGCTAATAAGGTGCGAGGCTTTGTTTCCCCTCGGCTGCATTTGCATCAGGTGTGAGGCTCCTGACTGCTGCCAGCCAGGAAACTCCAACAAAAGGAGGCTTGATGACCCCTGAGACTCGACCTTTGTTATGGCCGAGTATCCCAGCAGGAGTCAGAAATAAGAGAGCCTCGTCCCCGCCTGCACGTTGTTGTGATCGAAAGCAGACAACAACGTGCAGGCGCTGCTGAATGTGTCCCGGTGTTTGGAAATTACACCGGGACGAATTTAACATCTTTTTTAGTGGGGCCCAACTTCTTGGCAGGGTGGACGGCGTCCACCCTGTGAAAGAAGTGGGGGGACGCCGTCCACCCGCGTGGACCCCCGACTCGTGCCCTGCCTGCTGTGTCTCGGATTAGAGGAACGTCAGAGTTGACACTTCCACTTTATTTACTCTGACTGCTGCCTCTAATCAAAATAGAGTCCTGTTTACGATGGCCACGAACCTCGAGAATACATGGCAGTAAACGTGCTTCAGACGTCGGAATGAGTGATGTTAAGGGGAATTCTTTCTGTGGAGCTCGCGCCCCCCCAGAGGTGTTTCCACGCCCCCCCCCGGGGGGCGTGCCCCACAGTTTGAAGACCTCTGCCCTAGAGGTTACAACAGAAACCTAGAACTACAAAACCCAGAATGCAAAGCGCGGTTCGTTCAAAGTGAACAGATACTCAACAATGTAACCATCATTGTTTTATTGTAAAGCGCTCTGGCACCTTTGGGAAATGTCCACTCTATATACAATTGCACAAAAACACATAAATAAATACATGCAGTGCATATTACAGTTAGCACAAGGCTAGGTTGTGGGCAGGTGCGCACAATTTTTAGCGGAAAAGAAAACAGAAGCCCAAGTTGGTAAAACAAACGCATTCCAGGAAAAAAAAATGACATTGCGAGTAATTAAAAAAACAAAAAGACGTGGAAACCACCCACCATAACGTGAAGAAAGTTGTTTAGTAGCGCAGGAAGGGAGAGAAACACGAGCCATTTGACCTTTTGCCCTCTACGGGACTGATGAA
This sequence comes from Calotriton arnoldi, assembly GCA_963921515.1. NCBI lineage: Eukaryota > Metazoa > Chordata > Amphibia > Caudata > Salamandridae > Calotriton > Calotriton arnoldi. The sequence goes on along the minus strand of CAWUFW010006089.1, from coordinate 115,471 downwards.
GGAAGCTATAATTCAGAAGGTGCATCCAGCTGATAAATCCCCGCCTGCTGTCTCATGCCAAGGGCTATCAGCGACTTAGAGGGTTGTAATTCATCGGCCCGTTTTAATCTCTTGTGCTCCCAGGACCATCCATCCATTCATTCCTTCAGGGCCTCCCTCGTATCCTATCGCTAAGGTATAACTCTCAACACTTACCGTGATCAGATCATGAGTGCATGCTGGTAGAGGCCTCACGTTTCCAGTGCTGGGCTTTCAGTTAACACAATGCACTCTGGGAGTTGTAGTCTTAGTTTAATTCCATCGACTCACTTGGACTAGAGCACCAGGCGACTACAGAGTGCAAAATGAAAGCCATGGACAAAAACCCGGTGGTAATGCAGTGACGGGATCACCTGCCAACCACAAAACCGACCAGAACAGTTCCACACCCCCAAAAGTGTCAGTAATAATTTCTATCTCATCGTATGTGCCATCTGGTTATTATCAATTTCTACTAGTGAAAAAAAATGTACACGTTTAAATCAATGGCATAAGATAAAACAAGCATTGAAAATGCAATAGGTCTCGCCTTTGATTAAGTTAAAATCATTTGCTTTGCTAATGCTATTGTATAGCAAACCAAATGGCTTTAACTTAATAAAAGGCGAGACCTATTGCATTTTCAATGCTTGTTATTCTCGGGAAGCTGCGCTCGATTAATCAAATAAGCATTTAAATGACGCAGGCTTTGTCTAGTGGAGCGAGACGTCCACGGAGGTGGGGCCTTCAGATGTGCCACCCGAAGCGGGGCTTGTTAATGCTGTTTTTCTTCATGTTCCTTCCGCACCGGCAATGCATACGTTCCGGCCACTGGGTGTTCATCGCCATCTAAAGGCAGCAGTGGGTTGCGGGGAGATTGACGAGTGGCCCTTATTAGTTTGGTGGGGGCAAAAGGGGTAGCGTTGTGTTTCCCTTTGGGCAGGAAGGAAGGCTGCATAGGATGATATAATGATGGACATTGGCATTATATTTGGTATACCGAAGTAGCCACCATTTGGAAAGGGTGCTGTCCAAAGCGGCTCATAGTTTGCGCAGGAGCCACGGCGACCATGCCCTGCATAAATTATTAAAGAGGTGTGTACTCCGGAAGCTTGCTTATAGCTGTAGCTCGGCGTCTGTGAAGTGGCGCTACGCTAATAAAGTGAAACAGCAGGAAATGTGTGTGAAGAGCAATATGAAAGGAAGAATGAAGCGTCCGCGCCATACTGTTAACAGCAGAGAAAAGCCACTTTAAATAAAGTAAATAAATAAAATATCGTGGTCAAGTAGCACGAAGGCTATTCAGTGTCGAAAAGTGGCGCGTGCGAGTAAGCGGCTGCACAGCTTTCTTTGCTGGGCACGGGGAGGAGAGCGAGCGTGGAAAAACACTTAATGAAAATAAATAAGCAAAATAACGTGGGCACGCAACACGAAGGGTATGGATGTGGGGGAGGAGTGAACAATAACGCGTGCGAGTAAGTGGCAACAGTTTTTTTTATCAACATGGTCCACGGGGAGAAGAGCGGAACGCGCTGAGCAAAGAAAAAAAACCTGTGCAAAGAGTGCACTAACACAAAGGGTAGAAGGACAACGGGAGGAGGCGGGACCAAAGACAACAAGGACAACAGGTAGCGCTCGGAGCAGATCATAGATATCCAAAACGAGAGCGGCAGCGGGCAAGCGAGAAATTGCGAGTTTGGTGAGCCGTCCGCAATGAGACGCGCGGCCGCCATTTAAGTATGTGACTATGACACTAGATTTTTTAAATTAAGACAGCGCCCGCCTTGCGGGCGTTTGTGCAAGGGAGGGTGGGGGGGGGAAGTTTAGATTGGAGTGTATTTAAAATGAATAGCGCAACTCTCGGGTTAAAAAACAAAACAAAGGCACACGAAGGGCATAGAGGGGGAACAAAGGAGGAAGCCTCCAAGCAGATTTACGTGCAGGGAGCGTGTTTAAAAGAAATCCAAATGCGAAGAAGCAGCCGCGATTACTGAAGTTGGCACCCAGTGCCTGCTGTGTACATTCATTAAGTAAATAGTTCTCGGAGCTAGTAATGAAGCACACATGTAAAAGGGCCAGTCCTCGTAGGAGGTGACAAAAGTAGACAGGGAGGGACTAATAAGCCTATTAACAAATGGAAAGCCAACATTTACAAAGGACAGTCACAAAAGCCAATACAAAATAGGGGTGGAGAGTGGATGCAGCTTTAAATCTATACCTCAATACAGCATGTCTCGAAGAGACAGAGCAAGAGCTATCTAGGCGAGACCTAAAAACTGCATCTGAAGAAGACAATGCAGAACCTGAAGAGTCCCAGCAAGGACATTTTCAGTCCATTGTTTGGGACTTCTTTTCAATCCCTCCAGGTGAGAAGAAAGTCTCAACAATAGTGGTTACTCGCAACTTTTGCCATAGAGACCGTTCCAGGGTGATTGGAAAAAAATATTAATTTGCAATGTATTGGATGATAAAGCATCTCAATGCTTTGCACACAACACAGTTTAATGCATTGAAGATAAGACATCAACAAGATGAGAGTCTAAAGATCTTCTGCTATACTCCAAAATCTCCAGCCTGGTGTTTTTCTTCTTGCTGAAGTTATTTGCACCGAAACCCAGGAAATCAACCATCTATATACAGATAGTGCATTACACCGCATAAAATGTGAAAAGGTGATATCTGATATCGAAAGCAAATGAAGATTTGCTTTGGAAAACTGGTCGAAGCAATACAAAGAAGAGGCACGCACTACTTTGCACTAATTTGTGTCAAGGATGCATCACATGGGTGGTACATTTGCATTTTTATGCAATCATACATGGGCTTTGACACAAATACCCATCTACTAATTTTGGAAGAGATGGGTTTGAGCCACAAGCGTCTGCACCCTTCAAGCAGGCATAAATGTTGAGCAAGTTTTAAAGCACTCCAAAATGTTTCCAACTTTATGTGTGTGGTGCAGATCTGTCAAATGGCACCAAAGGAAACTCTAACCAAACTAGAACTACACGCCACTGTGTAATATATATTATATATTTCACTGAAAAAACAATGGTTAAAGTGATGTTTTTGTCAGGTGTTGGAATGAAATACAAGCTAAGGGTAAATCCAAAAACCGCAGAAATATGCCATTTATAATTTAGTAAAGTAACCATAAAATACATCTTAATTCTGCGCTAGTTATGACCTCACATTACATCACTCACAACACTAACTTTCTAGAGCACAAACCATAATTTCTATGACATAAATAATCCCCTGATTTTGTTCATTGCTATAGCGAATGCTTCAAGTTTTACACCTTTGATTCCATCAAGATGGCTTCAGGAGTGCTACACATTTGTCATAAATACATAATGTTAGCACTCAAGATTTTCTTTAGAACACTGTGGTAAAGCTGCAGTAGAATACTGGATAATCAACTGGCAGGCTGCTGATGTTGGAAGTACGTTTTATTCAGAATATTGCACTTTATTCTCACAAGGCAGAGGAAGACAGTATGAACTTATAAAAGAAATTGCTCACATTGCACCTTCTGGAGCACCTTCCATAATCTTTATTTAAAAAAAATCATGACAGAAAACAGGTTTCTCTCAAACATATGTCATCAAATTCCAGAGGGACATCAGCATTTTTCACACTGTAAAATCACCTGTGAACACACCAGAATTCCAAATAACAAATGACTTATATTGTGACTAAAATCGGTTATCATACTTTATATATGTTCCTTTTTCTGACCTCAAAACCTGGCATTGACTGAGGACCATGACCCTGAGTCCTGTAATGACTGCCATATCATGTTTTACATGTTATGGCCAGCCAATCAAGGTGGGGCTCTCAAGACCCTCCTCCTTATTTCCACCTGATATGTCCCTAGAGGTCAGGGTGTGCTCACCCTGTCCTCTAAACTGCTTTTTATTAATTTTCAGGGTTCAGGGACCATGTCACTGCGTCCTGTAATGGATGCCACAACATATTGTTAATGTTGAGGCCAGTAGATAAGGATGGACTAGTAGTCCCCTATAAAGTGGCTAATCAGAGTATATCTTGCCACCAAAAGTCCAGATATACTCATTTTTTAAGCCTTTCATGGCCTCCCCGAACACTTCCTTAAACACAATTTGTTTTTTAAATGCCTCAGCAGATTTATGCCAAATCACAAAAAGCATGCTTTGAGTAAAGTTCCAACCTTTTGCCAAATTTGGTGTAATTCTGTTCAGCTATTGTACGTGCAACATAAGTTTCCCTTTGCAATTAACAAGAAAAGTCAATAGTTTGTGAACCCCTCCCCCAGCTCTTTTGTTAGGCCCCGGCTTGACAGATCACGCTGAAACGTTTCCAATAAAGAGCTCAGTTCTGTTAACTTTTTCTTGGAAAGTTTTGGTGCAGATTCATCAAACGGCACCAAAGTTTATTAGCAAATCGAACGACGCTCTTCCTATGGAAACCCTGACCTAACTAAAGCCACACAGTACAACCAGTCTATTTGTAGCATTCGGTTATCTAGTAGTTTTTAACATTGCACATACAACGTAGACGCTGCTGCAACATGTTTACCTTTTAAAGTATTTGTTTATGGGATTCAGACATTGACTTTTCCTAAAGCAGTTATAAACGTGTGCTAACTCATCACTGGCAATGTTGTAAATTTTCTTTTCAAATGGAAGACTAACGTCGCCATCGCGTGGTGAATAGTAGTAATACACGTGAACACGAGGAAGGAGAATAGAAATGTGTGATTGGTGTTTTGTGCAGTATCCGGAGTAAAACAACTTTTAACTATGGAAAGGAAGAAAGGAACCAGGTAAATGGATAAAAGCAAAGACAATCTTTCTCTGGAGTCACAATAATAAAGCCGATGTCAAATAGACCAGAAGCATGTCTATCATTTCAACTAGGAAATATGTTAAAAAATAGTTTAAAGCAAACCTTGATTTGGATCCCACCAGAGATACCTCATTTGCGCTTGAATTCTGTGCAATCCAGATATACTTAGAGCTATTATACAAATAGTACACACCAGGGTTAGCTGTCGACGTGTTAATATAGCAGTGAGTACTACTTCAGGTGCGCAAACAATGCAACAACAGTTACTCCACCACTATTGTTAGAATTGCCACCCTTCCCCAAACAAAGAGTCAAACTATAAAAATTAGACAGACCCAATGATTTACATGATTTAACATACGCTGCACTGCCTAAGACGTTCAGCGCACGCACACTAGACACTAAAAGATGTTTACACACTAGACACCACAAAGATATTTACACAGATCTGGAGGTGGGCGAGCCAAGGAAGGGCCAAATCGGATTCGAACAAAACGTCTGGCTCAGGCCTGGCTTTTGTCCATGGCTCAAAAAGTAACCAGCCACAAGCACGCCAGGGACTGTCCTGTCTCCGTCCCTAATGCACTTTATGAAACAAAAACTGTTAAATATAGGACAGCTGATTCATGTGTGTCTCATGATGACCCATAACCTGGAGCAAACTCTGTGGGGCTTCCGAGTCGCTTTATTGTGCTAATTTATTTAACTGTCATCACTGGGGAAGTAAGTCACTCCTAAAATCAGCCTGTTTTTGTTAAGGAAACAAGTGATATTTCCATTAAAATAAATGTCCTTGTTGTCTTTCGCTTAATACTGTGTCTTTCCTTTGCAACGCCACATCTCTAGCTATTGAGAGAGAGTGTGTGTGTGTGTACCTGTACAAAGTGTAAGCAGGAAAGCGGAGCTCAAATCGAGGGCTTCATCGACTGCTCAAACTGTGTGACCTTAGGCAAATCTATTTAACAGTACCATGTTCTGCTTGAGAAACCAATGCGAGAGTGCCACTACGTAATTCAGTTCAAGATGTGTGCTACACGAAAACCTAATTCCTGTATGGTTTATTAGGTAACAATATTCATTCACATAACATAGGGTGGCAATGTGCAGTTCACATTACACGCCGATATCTTTCTAGGCAGACTCATGCAAACGTCATCATGGCACAGGGGGGGCTCTACAATCCTGCCAAGTTTAATAAGGGACGCTTAGTTTGTCAATCAAACCACCGATATAATCTAAACAAATGTTAAAGAAGGATTTTTTTATCATCTTATTTTTACATTACATTTATCTTGTGATGTACACTTCCCAGCTTCTGCTTTGCCTGTCATACAAAGCCAGACCTTTGGCTCCCATCTCTATGAATTTGTAGGCCTGCCCATCTCCACCAAGACGAAGTTCGTTTTACTTTTTCACAAACCCACACAAACCACTTCAGAACTTAATATTCAACAAACTCTCTTCTAACCTTACACGATGAAACGTAAATAAACAACATACACATTCGGAAGATGGTACTCCCAGAGCAGCACAAAGGAGCGTCCATATTAAGATCTTGCAACAGTGCCATAATATTGCTAGCCACCAACGAGTTCTGTGACCATATAAAGACCTAGATGAAGGTGCCAAGGCCTAGAACCCTTGCTAATCGATAGGATTGAATATTAAAACAAAGCATCAATAAAAATATATTATATCCAAACATTAGCAACTATAATGTATCAAACTACCTATAAAACATTAAAACTAAAAAGCATGCATTTTAAACAAACTGGGGCTAGATCAGAAACAAAGATTAACATCAATGCACAGGCTAACGAGAGTGCTGGGTGCTTGGTGCGAACAGTATTGTTCTACATGTATTATTCTTGCCTCACATGATGCCACTCTGCTCGAGTTCATAATTGTGATGTGGTCTATTAACAGCCAATAATGTTCTCAGGCGAGGCAATAATCAAACTTCCTTTAAGACAAGTGTCCGACTATTTGCTACTGGTCATCCGCAAAAGGTGGTCTCTAAAAAGTAGAAGTAATGTTTCAGTCACGCTTGGGTATTTTATCTATAGTAAAAGGAATCAGAAATGTGATAAACTCATGACCATTTACTCAGGGTATGTGTATTTCTAAGACCAGGGTAGTGCAGGAAGCCAGCACTTTTTATCTGTGTTCCTGCTATATTCCCCCGTACAACTCTACTTCAGCTGTCAAGGACCACAAGCATCCATTAAGTTCCTTAGAGCTTTGATGCATTTGTCACTGAATCTAAAGTAGATGTGAATGTCTTGCACACACCCTTCTATGGATGGGCAGGATGCTGCAGGGAGCACAACGCTTCTTAAAAGTATTGCCTTATAGTCGTCTCTCTCGTGGTCTGGGTTTTAATTTCAGGATTTAGGGCCTAGTTACTAAGGTGATAATAAAATGTATCCGTTTCTCATTTGAACTGATATTTTTTTAATTATTAAAAAGTTTAAAAATGGCATTCTTCTTAAAAAATCATCAATCTTTCAATAACCACCCATCCCTCCACATCATTCAAATGCTTTCCCATCTACGGCAGGTGTGAACTCAGGATTCATGTGAATTTGCAGCAAAGGTGGGTAGCTAGTTCTCTCATTTTTTCCTATCACTTCATCCTACAAGTTGGAGTCCCTCAGGGCTCCTGTCTTAGCCCAACGCTTTTCAATCTATATATGTCCCCTTTAGCAACGCTGGTAGAGTCTTATGGTGTAAAGATAATTTCATACGCTGACGACACTCAGCTGGTTTTCTCTTGTAACAGAGGTAATGAGTTCGATGGGGGCATGATTAGATCTTGCCTCACCGATGTCTTCGGGTGGTTGGAGGAAAACCAGCTGAAGTGTAATTCTGACAAGTCAGAAATAGTCCTCTTCGGCCTGCCTACAGTGCACGACTGGAGCCAATGGTGGCCGGAGGAATTTTCTCCTCCCAGTGTGGCTCAACCTACAGTCAGAAACTTGGGAATTCGTATCGATGATCTCTTACTATGCGCTCCCAAGTTCAGGCTCTGGTCGGGACTTGCATTGGACTGCTCCGGATGGTGAGAAAGTTCCTTCCACTTCTTCCGCTAGACTGTAGGAGGACCGTGATCCAGGCACTGATTACATCAAGGCTGGACTACGGGAACATTCTTTATCTAGGTGTGTCAGACTCCCCCCTTCAACGTCTTCAGGTGGTGCAGAACGCTGCAGCCAGGGCCATTCTTCGCCTAAAACCGAGGTCCCATATGGCACCGCATCTTAAAGCACTTCATTGGCTCCCAGTTAGGGAGCGGGCACAGTTTAAGACCTTAGTAATGTTCTTTAAGGCTCTTCATGGGAAGGGGCCTAGCTACCTTAGAAGACGTGTCGGTTGGTACACTCCGACTAGGGCACTTAGATCAACCTCAGGGGCGCTTGTTTGCGTCCCAAAGGTACGCCTGGCACGCAGGGGGGGCAAATCCTTCAGCCTCTTGGGGGCACAGGCAAGGAACAAACTTCCGCTGCCCCTTAGACTTTCCAAGGATTTGAGGAGTTTTAAAAAACTGTTAAAAACCTGGCTCTTTGGAAGCTAAACCATCTCTAGGCTAGCAGCTATGTGATTCTGCAGCGCTGGGACACTCCTTTTGGAGTAGCTGAGCGCTATATAAACTTTTTCATTCATTCATTCATCCCACACGACCAAAAATATTTGCATTTTGGGATTCATGGCAGGGAGCTTTCACACCCAAAGAATGCAATTTAGTGATCTGCCAACAGCACATTCTACGTATGAATCCTCATCTTTTTCAAGGCTCTTCCGACATCCAAACTGCCACTAACCACGAGTTGGGATGCCCTATATTATCGAATTTCATCTGGATCCGTAATTCCACCAGGTTCTCAAGGAGCCATGAGTACTCACTTTGCCACTCTTGTTTTATTTCTTCCCCTTACAAATGACATCAATCCGAATGCAGATATATATATATATATATTCACTGAAAAAACCATAGGTTTCAGGGACGTTATAGTTAGAAATTAGCATTTAAAAAACCTTTGAAATTCACTGAAAAAACCATAGGTTTGAGGGACGTTATAGTTAGAAATTAGCATTTAAAAAACCTTAGAAATTCACTGAAAAAACCACAGGTTTCAGGGACGTTATAGATAGTTGGACATTTCACTCGTACAAAACCAGAGAAATTCGGCCGTTATAGTTAGTTGAGCTAACTATAACTCGCGCCCCCGCAATGCACTGCTGATGACGTCACATATTACATCATTCATGACATGGTCAGTGACATCTCAAATGACATCACTGATGACATCATCCAGTGACTGTGTTTCTGTAAAGTTTAAATATGTTTTATATATATAAATGCAAAGGTGTATTGAAGAATGAGTGGGTGTATGAGTGTCTGAATGGATGATTTAGTAGGTGCGTGACTGACTATAAGTGAGTGATTAAACATGTCTTACTGAATGCATGGGTTAGGGACTAAACTGTGTGAATGTCTGTATCAGCCTGTCAGTTGCTGTGTAAGCGGCTGCATGGGTTGGTGAGTAGCTACATGAGTGTCTATATGGGTTATTGATTGGTTGTCTGAGTATCTGTATGGGTGCCCGAGTGTGTGGGTGGGTGGGGGGTGTGTGACTCTGTGCATAGATGTGTGAGTGGGTGATTCACTGGGTGTATGGTTTCAAGACTGCATGTGTGAAGGGCAGTATGGGTGGGTGAGTGTGTGTATGGGTGTGTTGGTGAGTGAATGGATGTCTCAGTGGTACATGTGTGAGTAACTACATATGTGAAAGGCAGTATATGTGAGTGTTGGAGTATATAAATGACTATATGTGAGAGTGAGTGATTGTGAGAGTGGCTGTATGGATGAGTGTGTGCTTGTATCAGTGATTGTATAAGAGTAAGTATGTGTTAGTATCTGTATGAATAAGTGAGTTGGTGTGTGTATAACTGTATAGGTGAGTAAATGGGAGTGTGATTGATTCTTTGCATGACTGACTAGGTGTGTGAGTAACTCTATGGATGCGTGGCGGTGTGTGAGTGTCTGTATAGGTGTATGAGTGCATATGATAGTGCTGTATTGATGAGTGACTGCAAGTATGAGTGACTGTATGGGTGAATGAGTGGATGTGTGTGTAGACCTAGGAATCAGTGAGTGGGTAAGTAGTAACTGGTATTGGTGTGTCTATGGTTTCGAAAATGGTAGTCTGTATTTTAGAGTGGGTGTATCAAAGGTTATATTAGGGTATGAGGAGGTGCATCAGATTATCACGTGGATGATGTCATCAGTGATGTCATCAGTGATGTCACTGACTATGTCATGAATGATGTATTATGTGACATCAGCAGTGCATTGCGGGGGCGCGAGTTATAGTTCGCTCAACTAACAATAACGGCCGAATTTCTCTGTTTTTGTACGAGTGAAATGTCCAACTAACTAGAACGTCCCTGAAACCTGTGGTTTTTTCAGTGAATTTCTAAGGTTTTCTAACTATAACGTCCCTGAAACCTATGGTTTTTTCAGTGAATTTCAAAGGTTTTTTAAATGCTAATTTCTAACTATAACGTCCCTGAAACCTATGGTTTTTTCAGTGAATTTCAAAGGTTTTTTAAATGCTAATTTCTAACTATAACGTCCCTGAAACCTATGGTTTTTTCAGTGAATTTCAAAGGTTTTATAAATGATAATTTCTAACTAGAACGTCCCTGAAACCTATGGTTTTTTCAGTGAATTTCTAAGGTTTTTAAATGCTAATTTCTAACTATGCCTACAGAGGTAGGACATGTGCAGAAAGAGGAAGAAAAGCGCAGAAAAAAGCAAGAGAAATGCAGAAAGAGGCAACAGATGAAGAAAGGTGCAGAAAGAAGCAAGAGATATGCAGAAAGAATCAACAGAGGTGCAGAAAGAGGCCTTGTTGCAAAGTCATCCTGTGCCCCCAACTTTTTGCTGACTGGTACTGGTGGTAACTGACTGACTAACCAGGCCCAGAGCCAGTGCTATGCTAAAGGGCACTTAGAATACAGTGAAAACACCTACATACACTAGGGTACACCATGGGTTGGGGTACCCCCGTGATTGGCATGACCTCCCCTGTAAGGCCCTAGTACATAATAGGGCAGGGGGATTAAAACTACCGCTAAGTCCCTAGCATATAATAAGGCATGGCAGTTTAGAGGCCAGCAGCCCTTTTCTGCACTTGCATGTGTGCACTGCTGAGCCTGAGGTCAGCTCAAAAGTAGCCCTGTGTGTGCAGAAAGAGGCAAGAAAAGTGCAGAAAGAAGCAACAGAGGTGCCGAAAGAGGCAAGAGAGGTGCAGAAAGAAGCAAGTGAAGTGCAGAAGGAGGCAACAGAGGTGCAGAAAGACGCAAGAGAGGTGCAAAAACAAGCAAGAGAAGTGCAGAAAGAGGCAAGAGAATTGCTGAAAGAGGCAAGTGAGGTGCAGAAAGAAGCAAGAGCAGTGCAGAAAGAACCAACAAAGGTGCAAAAAGAGGCAAGAGGGGTGCAGAAAGAGGTAGGAGAGGTGCACAAAGAGGCAAAAGAGGTACAGAAAGAGGCAGGAGGGGTGCAGAAAGAAGGAAGAGAAGTGTAGAAAGAGGCAAGAGAACTGCCGAAAGAAGCAACAGAGGCGTAGAAAGACTTAAGAGGGGTACAGAAAAAGGCAAGAGAGGCGCAGAAAGAAGCAAGAGCAGTGCAGAAAGAAGCAACAGAGGTGCAAAAAGAGGCAAGAGAAGTGCAGAAAGAAGCAACAGGTGCAGAAGGAGGCACGAGGAGTGCAGAAAGAAGAGAAGTGCAGAAAGAAGCAACAGAGGTGCTGAAAGAGGCACAAAGGGTGCAGAAAGAGGCAAGATAAGTGCAGAAAGAAGCAACAGAGGTACAAAAAGAGGCAAGAGTGGTGCTGAAAGAGGGAAGAGAGGTGTAGAAAGAGGCAAGAGGGGTGCAGAAACAGGCAAGAGAAGTGCAGAAAGAGGCAAGAGAATTGCTGAAAGAAGCAACAGAGGTGTAGAAAGAAGCAATAAAAGTGCAGAAAGAGGCAAGTGAGATGCAGCAACAGGCAAGAAAGGAACAGAAAGAGGGAAGACAAGTGCAGAAAGACAACAGGGGTGCAGAAAGAAGCAAGACAGGTGCAGAAAGAAGCATGGAAAGTGCAGAATGAAGCAACAGGGGTGCAGAAAGAGGCAAGAGAAGTACAGAAAGAAGCAACAGAGGTGCAGGAGGCAAGAGAACTGCAGAAAGTGGCAAGAGAATTGCTGAAAGAAGCAGAGTTGTAGAAAGAAGCAAGAAAAGTGCAGAAAGAGGCAAGTGAGATGCAGAAACAGGCAAGAAAGGTACAGAAAGAGGGAAGACGAGTGCTAAAGAGACAACAGGGGTGCAGAAAGAAGCAAGACGGGTGCAGAAAGAAGCATGGAAAGTGCAGAATGAAGCAACAGGGGTGCAGAAAGAGGCACGAGAAGTGCAGAAAGAAGCAACAGAGGTGCAGAAGGAGGCAAGAGAACTGCACAAAGAGGCAAGAGAGTTGCAGAAACAGGCAAAAGAGGTACAGAAAGAGGGAACAGAGGTGCAGACCAAGGCAAGAGAGGTGCAGAAACAGGTAAAAGGGGTGCAGAAATTTGCAAGAGGGGTGCAGAAATTTGCAAGAGGGGTGCAGAAATTTGCAAGAGGGGTGCAGAAAGAAGCAACAGAGGTGCAAAAAGAGGCAAGTGAGGTGCAATAGGAGGCAAGAGAACTGCAGAAAGAGGCAAGAGAGTTGCAGAAACAGGCAAAAGGGGTGCAGAAAGAGGGAACAGGTGGGCAGACAAAGGCAAGAGAGGTACAGAAAGAGGGAAGAGGGGTACAGAAAGAGGAAAGAGGGATGCAGAAATTTGGAACAGAGGTGCAGGAAGAAGCCAGAGCAGTGCAGAAAGAACTAACAGAGGTGCAGAAAGAGGCAAGAGGGGTACAGAAAGAGGCAAGAGGGGTACAGAAAGAGGCAGGAGGGGTACAGAAAGAGGCAGGAGGGGTGCAGAAAGAGGAAGAGAACTGCATAAAGAAGCAACAGAGGTGCTGAAAGATGCATGAAGGGTGCAGAAAGAGACAAGACAGGTGAAGAAAGAAGGAACAGAGGTACAGAAGAGGCAAGAGTGGTGCAGAAAGAGGGAAGAGAGGTGTAGAAAGAAGCAAGAGAGTTGCACAAAGAGGGAAGAGTGGTGCAGAAACAGGCAAAAGTGGTGCAGAAACAGGCAAAAGGGGTGCAGAAAGAAGCAAGTGAGGTGCAGAAAGAGGCAAGAGAGGTGCAGAAAGAGGCAAGAGAGGTGCAGAAAGAGGCAAGTGAAGTGCAGAAGGAGGCAAGTGAAGTGCAGAAGGAGGCAAGAGAACTGCAGAAAGAGGCACTAGAGGTGCAGAAAGAGGCACTAGAGGTGCAGAAAGAAGCAACAGAAGTGCAGAAAGAGGGAAGAGGGGTGGAGAGAGAGAGGCAAGAGGGGTGCAGAAAGAAGCAAGACAGGTGCAGAAAGAAACAAAAGAAGTTCAGAAAGAAGGAACAGAGGTGCAGAAAGAGGCAAGAGAGGTGCAGAAAGAGGGAAGAAGGGTGCAGAAAGAGGCAAGAGGGGTGCAGAAAGAGGCAAGAGGGGTACAGAAAGAGGCAACAGACGTGCAGAAAAAGAAAGAAATGTGCAGAAAGAAGCAACAGAAATGCAGAAAGAGGCAAGAGAGGCGCAGAAGGAAGCAAGAGTGGCTTGCACATCATTAGTACCAATTTAACACCCACATTTAGCAATAAGTAACAGGTGACCATTCTAGGTTTGCAAAGGGCCTTCCACCACGCTGTAACACTTGTCGCTGCATTTTTGGTAACGTTTGAGCCGTTTGAGCTAGAAACAAGGCTTTTTTTGTTCAAATCTGCAGATTAGGGAGCAGATGATGAATTATGTGGCTAATGCGGAAAATGTATAATTGTGCGAAAATCGGTGCAGCCAAAGAGTCGCATAATTCCAGTGGCCCTGCTCATACCTCTGACTAGGTCCACAAGTGCCCCTCAGTGATTCCTTCTTTTTTTGTCTCACTGTGTTCATAGTTGAGCTTCTATGGAAACGAGGAAGACTAAACTTGAGGTTACCACTCCACAACAAAGACTACCATACCACATAATTAATCTCCATAACACATAATCCCACTCTACATAATTCCTATACACTAAATACCACATACTTTCTATCCACATAATTTCACTGCACAACATACCACATAATTCCACTACACACAACGTACATCCACTCCACTCCAAAAACATTAGTAAAAAACTTTTACATTTACAATGCCAATAGCTCTACCTCTCGCAAATGCGAAACCTATTACATTGCAAACACTTCTTTAACTAGTAGTCGCATTTGCAGAGTGGTGGAGAAAGGGTGCTGGGCCTCCGACCAGCGCGAAGGAATTCCGCTCCGTATGACTTACAGGAGGTACCAGGAGGGCATCTTGGCCACCAAAGTCCCTCAGGAGTAAATTGGACTTCATCCCCCATCCCGTAGACTGCCAGGAGGCGCGTTTGCAGAGTGGTGGAGAAAGGGGGGCATGGCCTCCGAAGACGTCTTAGCAATCCCACTGTGTGGGACTTACTGGAGGTAACAAGAGGGGTAGTTGGCCCCAAGGACATCCTTGGGGGCCAACTACCCCTCCTATTACCTCCAGTAAGTCCCACACAGCAGGATTGCTAAGTTCTCATAGCAGGCCACGCCCCCTTTGCCCACCACTCTGCAATGGCGCTCCCTGGCGCGCTCTTGGATGGGGATTGAAGTCCCCTTCGCTGCTGGGGGTCCTTTAGGGGCCAACTAGCCTACCTCTTACCTCCAGTAAGCCCCACACAGTGGGATTGCTGAGAGGTAGACACAGGCCACGTCCCCTTTCTCCACCACTCTGCAAACGCACCTCCTGGCGCGCTCTTGGTTGGGGGATGAAGTCCCCTTTCCTCCTGAGAGTCCCTGGGGGCCAACTAGCCCTCCTGTTACCTCCAGTAAGCCCCATACAGCTAGATTGCTGAGAGTGCTCAAAGGCCACACCCCCTTTTTACACGACTCTGCAAATGCGACTCCTGGCGCACTGCTGCTCGATGGATGAAGTCCACTTTAGTCCTGAGGTCCTCAGGACACAAGAGGACCTCATCGTCCCACCAGCAATGCGCCAAGAGGCGCGTTGGGAGAGTGGTGTAAAAAGGGGCGTGGCCTCGGACCACCTCTCAGCAATCCCACTGTGTGGGGCTTACTGGAGGTACCTGGTGGGCTAGTTGGCCCCTAAGGACCCATAAGATTCTAGGGGACTTCCTCCCCCAACCCAAAACGCGCCAGGAGGCGCATTTGCAGAGTGGAGCAGGGAGGGGGCGGGGCCTCCGGCGAGATGCCGGCTTCTGTTTTTTTTTCTTCTTTTGTTAGAAGAGGGGCTGTGTAGCCCCCCTTCGCTTAACATTTTTTGGGCCCTGGGGACCCCATCCGCTAGTTTTTGAGCATTCTTTTATTAAAAAATAAAGGGAAGGGGGCCGCGTGGCCCCCCTTCCTTTGGCCACTATTGGCCCCGGGGACCCATCCCCCGGGGCCTGGCCTCATTTTTTAAATTTATTTTTGCCGGGAGGGGGGCCGCGTGGCCCTCCACCCCTGGGCCACTTCTGGCCCCGGGGACCCCATCCCCCGGGGCCTAGCCTTGTATTGTTTTTTTTTTTTTGCCGGGAGGGGGGCCGCGTGGCCCCCCTCCCCTAGGCCACTTCTGGCCCCGGGGACCCCATCCCCCGGGGTCTGGCCAGCCTGGAATTTTCTGTGGAGGGCAAATTATGGCCCCGGGGACCCCATCCCAAGGGGAGCTGCTGACATGCAGCTCCCCTTGCCCAAAAGCAATTCTGCTTTGCTTCGTTGAAGCGAGAGCAGGTTTCCTGCTCTCGCTTCAACGAAGCAAAGCAGGAGTTTGCTATTGTAATTGTATTGTAATTGCATTTGTATAGCGCTTACTACCCCTGACGAGGCGTCGAAGCGCTTTTCGGCGAGTAGCACGCTACTCCGGGACCCATAGAGCATTAGTGTTGAATTAGTATAGTGAAACATGCAAGTAAATTTTAAGTGGTGGATATGTTAGTCAGTTATTTGGATTCGGAAGGATAGAAGAGGAAAAAAGGTTTGTATTTATATAGCGCTTCTTACCCCTGATGGGGTTTAAAGCGCTTTTTTTTTTGGTGAGTAGCACGCTACTCCGAAAACCCATAAAGGATTAGTGGTGAATTAGTATGGTGAAATATGAAAGTAATTTGAGTGGTGGATATTAGTCAGTTATTTGGAGTGAGAAGGATAGCGGAGGGATAGAAGGGAAAGAAAGGTTTGCATTCATATAGCGCCTGTTACCCCTGATGGGGTGTTGAAGCGCTTTTCTGGCAAGTAGCAGGCTACTCCGGAACCCATAAAGGATTAGTGTTGAAAATTAGTATAGTGAAATATGAAGTAATTTGAGTGGTGGATATGTTAGTCAGTTATTTGGATTGAGAAGGGTTGGGGAGGGGGGGAAAAAGGTTTGCATTTATATAGCATTTGTAACCCTGATGAGGTGTTGAAACGCTTTGTTGGCGAGTAGCACGCTACTCTGGAACCCATAAAGGATTAGTGGTGAATTAGTATAGTGGAATATGGAATTAGAGAAGTGAACATGTTAGTCTGTTATTTTTATTGAAAGGGATAGTGGAGGGATAGAAGAGTGAAGGATTTCTTTTTTAGGTCATAGCAATAGGAGGAGGCTTTTGGATGAGTAAAAAGGGTTTTTGGAGGGGAAGAGTCAGAGGGAAGAGTTTAGAAAGGTTTGTTTTGGGGGATCGGTATAGTAAAAGAGGTGTCGGATGATGCAAGGAGGGGTAGAGTAGGAGAGAGTCAAGAAAGGGTTATTTTGGGGAACATAGTAGTGGTATGGGGTTTGGGATAAATGAGAGAGTGGGTGTAGATGATATAATGATAGATGTATAGGGTGAGAGATAGGGTAGTGCATTGGAAAGAGTAGTAGAAAGAAGTTTGAGATGAGTCAGAAAGTTGGGCTAGAAGATATATTGAGAGAAGTATAGGCTGAGAAATAGGGTAGTGCATTGGAAATGCTAAATTAGAAGAAAGTGATAAATATATAGATCCATAAGTACACTGAAAGTATATAGATGCATAAAGGAGGTAAGTATACGCAGATTAAAGATATTGATAGAGGTACAGGATGAGAAATAGGGTAGTGCATTGGATATGCTTTTTCAGGAGAAAAGTAACAGACACACAGATCCAAGTACATGGAAGGTACATAGATGCACAATGGAAGTAAGTACATGTAGATCAAAGATTTTTTTAAATTTTTTTTTATAACAATTATTCTACATGTTTATACAAAGCAATACACAAAGATAGGTACATATCTATAGTGAAAATAAATGCTTATATATAGAGGGACACATACATAGGATGGGTATTAATGAACGGGAAAATGGGCAGCATTTCTGGCCCAGGTCCCGAACAGGCTCAAACAGGCACTCACCCTTATCCTCTCCACCCTTATCCTCGACGCCCGGGCTGAGACGCCCTAAGCCTCGGACGTTTATAGCCCTAGTAGTCAGGTGACCCCTTCAGCCAATGGGAACCCTAGCCCTAACCCTATCCAATCACAACACTAGCCCTAAAATCTAGAAACAAAGGAGACGAGGACCTTACAGCCAATCTCAGCCCTAGTCCAAGCACCCAATAACTTTAAAAACCCTGAACTCTACGTCCAATAGAGGCCCTAGCCCTACCAGTAGTCCCAACCCAAGTCCAAGCAACCAATGGCACAGGAAGCCCTAGTCCCTACTTCCAATAGAAAGCCTAACCCTACTCTTAGTACCACACCTAGTCCAGCAACCAATCACACCAAAAGCCCTAATCGCAACTTCCAATTAAAGGCCTAACCCTAGCCATAGTCCCACCCCAGTCCAAAACCAATAACACAGGAAGCCCTAGTCCCTACTTCCAATAGAAATCCTAACCCTAGCCCTAGTCCCAACCCTACATTGATTGAATCACAGACCCAGAAACCAATCAAAACCCTCAAATACCCAACCAATGAGGACACTAACCCTAATCCAATAGAAACATCAGATACAACCTCCAATCAGTGTATACATGTACCTACCACTAGCAGACTATATAAGGTCCCAGCAACCTCAGACAAGGTTTGCTGGCCAGGGAGTTGGGAGCTGCTTCTCTTGTTCAGAATCTCCTAGGAGACAGACAGGCTCAATCCACACTTTGGACTTCTGCAGGTAAGGGCCAAACTTGTCCTCTGAAAATAGTGTTTGTATAAAACTTTACTCCCTCTCCTGGACAAAAAACGAAGTGCACAGTCCCTATTAAACACAGTTTAAACAGCACACAGAAGATCACTGCTGCCTCAGAGCACACTCTGATGTAGAATATCCCTGTTGCTGGGGGGGGGGGGAGAGGAGGGGCTGGTTTCACTGACTTGTTAACACAAAATGGTGGCTGGGGGTGCACTGTTTAACATACAGGTCTTAGCACAGAGACAAGGGGAAATTTGGAGGGAAAACTGATAGTCACCGGGAATGAGAGGGAAAAACTACAGAGATTTAGGACTGCAAATCCCACAATTCAACACGTTAAATGGAAGCAATCATGGGCAGGAAAAACCACAAGTTTGAACACAAAACAGGTAATTAAATATGCAATCACGGGCAGGTTAAAACTACAATTTTAAACTGTAACAATCACAGGCAAAGACAGTAATCACAGATAGGGAAAATCGATTTTTAACTCTTTTAGGAAAGAGACAGCACTAGTCTGCCTCCTTACCACTTCCTGGACTCTGCTCACTCCAATCTGGGGCACAGGTAGGCTGCAACTCACAAGATGGAGGAGAAGGATTTGGGCCATTGAATGATTTGAATGATTTGCCATAGCAAACAGCAATGTCCCGGGGGTGGGCACACTAGGACATTGCAAAAGCAGGCCCTGGGGGGTGGTGGTCCCCAGGGCCAAGAAGGGCTCCAGGAGGGGGGCCGCGTGGACCCCCTCCCAACTCTTTAAAGCCCCGGGGAGGTGGTTGTCCCCGGGGCCCGGGGGTCCGCAACGGACCCCCCATGTAAATAATTAGTGCCCCGGGCAGGTGGTGGTCCCCGGGGAGTGTGGGGGGTTCGAGCCCCCCCACACAAATTTTTTGTATAAATAAGCCCCGGGGAGGTGGCGGTCCACGGAGCTGCGGGGGGGAGGGCTGCGTGCTCCCCGCACATCATGAATGAAGCCCCAGGGAGGTGGTGGTCCCCGGGGCTGCGGGGGGGGCTGCGTGCCCCCCGCACATCATGAATAAAGCCTTGGGGAGGTGGCGGTCCCCGAGATGGGGGGTCCCCGTGGGCCCCCACTACATAACTGGGCATTGCCCCCGGGACCTGGCCCACTCGGGGGCTTAAGGAAAACAAAGCGCGGGAGCACGCGCTTCGTTTTTAAAAAAAAATTCTCGGCTGGATTCGTGCTCCCAGCGCAAATTCGGATGATTGTTTTTAAAAAAAAATGCTTTTTTTGGCCCTGGGGGTCCTTGTGGGACCACCTGAGCAGGCCTAGGGGGTCAGGGTGTTTCTACCCTGCCCATTTTTTCTTATTTTTCACCTTTTTTGTACTGTTTTCTTGTGACTCTGTTACCGAGTCACAAGATGGCTGCCAACACATTTCGGATTGGAGTGTTGGCAGCCAATCAGAAGTCAGCTCGTGCTCGGGAGGAGTCGCGACTCCTCCTCTGTGCTCCGATATATAAATTTTTATTTTTTGTAACTTCTCAGCAACTACTGAACGGATTTACACCATTTAAAAAAAAAGGTCGCTTTCTGGACCTAGAGCTACTTTTTTGCCAAATTTGGTGTAATTCCGTTCAGCAGTTTCCTATGGAAATTAACATGGGGAAAACGCGTTTTGGGACCCCCCTTTTTCCCAGCCCCCGCTTGACGAATCACCCTGACACTTTCGAGACAGGAGCAGACCTGAGTGAACCATTAGCTTTGAAAATTTCGCGAAGATTCGTCAAACGGTGCCAAAGATATTGGCAAAAGAAAAAACGCTTTTGAATAATACATACATATATAAACATACATATATATATATACATATATAAACATACATATATATATACATATATAAACATACATATATATATACATATATAAACATACATATATATATACATATATAAACATACATATAAACACATATATAAACATACATATAAACACATATAAACACATATATATATATATCACACACACACACACACACACACACACACACACACACACACACACACACACACACACACACACACACACATATATATTACCTACTGGCCAGGTAGTTATAGGTAGGAACATGTTTCCATAGGAAACACATTTTTTGACTAGCCTAATCTTTGGTGTCGGATAATGAATCGTCACAAAATCTTCCCCAAAAATTTGACACTCACTTCAGCAGCTATCTGGAAAGTTTCGGAGTGATCTGTCAAGCGGGGGCCGATAAAAGGGGGTCCAGAAAGCGTGCTTTTTGTGATTTGGTGTCCATCCGTTCAGTAGTCTTCGGAATATTAACCAAAATCCAAATTTTTACATCCAAGGGATGCCGACCCTCTGCGGATCCTTCTGCGGTGGATCCGTGGCTACATGCGACACAGCAGGGCCCTAATTGGCTGGCCGCAACCTGAGCGAAAAGTTGCGCCCGCCATGGTCGCTGGGGCTGAAAAGAAGCATGAAAAACAGATGAAGGGGTCAGAGTAGAGGTACCCCGACCCTATGGGAGTAATATAAATGTGGGGATAGCATGTTTAATGGGCAGTAAAAGACCCCAAAACGTTTATTTCCCACCACTGGCGAGAACCACAGAGCCTTTGCAGGGCTCAGCGCAGCCCATGTGTAAATCAACGAGCCACGCCGCAAAGTTACACGAGGGGGCCGCACTGAATGTAGCGGAGGATTCGGGGAAAAACCCAACCCAATTGGGCTTCTTCGCAGGAAGCAGGGAAAGGGTTAAAGAAATTATGACCATCTAAAAGCGGTATAACAAAAAAGAAAGACGAAAGGAGTCCTGAGATTTGTTAACTAGAACAGCATAAGTAAGGGCACATGGTGAGAGAGGAGGTGGCTTGCAAGAGTATTGAATGGGCATTTGGAATGAAAACAGATGTTACCAGAGATAGAAATAAAACTGGGAGAACAGCATATAACTTTAACAGGTATGTTGATTAGGTTGTAGTATATAAAAGTATATTTAGATAAAACATTGTGAGCGTATGTGAGCTGAAAGTGTTGTGTTTCTCACACAGCCCGTGTTATTTCCCTATGTTAGCCTTATTATGCACATTGTAGGCTATTTTAGTTTTGAGCTTGTTACTAAATATCATGCTTGCTTTGTGCCACATTGTATTTTCACACAGAAACAGCACATGTTTTCGCATTTTATTCTTTTGCTGGGGTTTAGTCTGAACAGCCTAAGCAAGGTCAAACAACATTGCCCCTGGTTATTTTCTCTGGTCAGACACTAGCACCTAGACATAATAGGAGAATGCAGCTGCTGTTCTGAATACACATATCTTGTAATATAACTAGGGACAGGGTGTTGGAAATGGCCCTTTTTGCAGGGTTATCCCCAAACTTTTTGCTTTTTCCTCCCATTTTTCCCTGACCTGTTTGTGTTGGTTTTTGGACTCTGGGCACATTTCCACTGCTAATCAGTGCTAAAGTGCATATGCTCTCTGTGTAAATTGTGTTATGGATTGGTGTTTCCATGATTGGATATTTGATTTACCTGTTAGCCCCTAGTAAAGTGCACTGCGTGTGCCAGGGCCGGTGAATCAAATGCTACCCAGGGGCCTGCAGCACTGGTTGTGCCACCCCCGTGAGTAGCCCTGAAAACGGTAACTCAGACCTGCCATTGCAGAGTCTGCGCGCAGTTTGTAACTGCCATGTCGACTAGGTCGGTGCACACACTGGCCGGTCCCTAACCCTCCCTTTTCTTACATGTCAGACATCCCTCAGGTAGGCCCAAGGTACCCCTGTGGGCAGGGTGCAATGTATGTGAAAGGTAGGACATGCCCTGGTGTGTGTGGCATGTCCTAATAGTGAATTACAGCCAATTTCGTTTTTCACTATTGCAAGGCTACCAGTTCCCCATAGGATAGAATGGGAGGTTTGTTTATAACATCTTATAAACATAACTGGCCCAGGGAATTCAGTAAGAAAATAAAATTTAGTATGCCTGAACTCAGAATCTAAAGATGCATCTTTTAGTGAAGGTGATTTTTACATTCTGCATTTGAAAATACCACTTTTAGAAAGTGGGTATTTTCTTGCTCAGTCATCCCGTGTGCCTCTGCTGGAATGTGGATTGCCTGTCTGGGTTTTGGATGACAGAAGGCTGGGGGGCCGGAGGGGCTCCAGATAGTCTAGGTAGGTCAGGAAAGGGCTGAGTAGGCCTGGGCTGCGATGGGGGAAGGGGGAGGAAATTTCCTTGCACCTCAAAGGGCCTGGTCTGCCTCTGACAATGCCGTCTCCACCTCCTGCCAGGAATTCACACCAGAGAAGGCAGAACTGGTTCTGGCCGGGCACAGGCCCTCTCTGCCTAAGAGATCAAAGGATTTTTGGGCATAAATACTGGGTCCCAGACCCCTGAATTTTAGAACTCATCTGGAACAAGAAGACTGCCAAGAAGAAGAGCCGGAGAAGCTGCGAAAAGGAACGACTGCTTTGCTGGGTGCTTTGCTGGGCTGACCTGCAGTGGCTGCTTCTGTCTTGGGCAGTGAAAGGCCTGCAGTGGACTTTCTGCAACCTAATTTGTGAGTCTCTCCAAGGGCTTGAGGTAGAGCTTGCCCCCTGTTCACGAAGTCTCAGGAACAGCAAAGACTTCAAGTTCTTCGACCCGCAGCACTGGGGACTGTGTGTTTTGTGCTGCCACCCGAAGAACACCAACTCGACGACGTCTACGACGCCACTGCCGACTCCGTGTCCTGAAGGCACTGCAGAGGGCACCGCCGCAACGCTGCACCGCAACCCTGGTCTCACCGACGACGCCTGTTGACGCCGCCACCGAGCTGCTGCTTGCACCGCGACCTGTGGGCACAGCACTCCGCACCGCCTCGCTTCACGCCGAAGCTTTGGCACCGCAGAGGGCACCGCCGCAACGCAACCCTGGTCTCACCGACGACGCCTGTTGATGCCGCCACCGAGCCGCTGCTTGCACTGCGACCTTTGGGCACCGCACTCCGCACTGCCTCACTTCACGCCGAAGCTTTGGCACCGCAGAGGGCACCGCCGCAACGCAACCCTGGTCTCACCGACGACGCCTGTTGATGCCGCTACCGAGCCGCTGCTTGCACCGCGACCTGTGGGCACCGCACTCCGCACCGCCTCGCTTCACGCCGAAGCTTTGGCACCGCAGAGAGCACCGCCGCAACGCGACCCTGGTCTCACCGACGACGCCTGTTGACGCCGCCACCGAGCCGCTGCTCGCACCGCGACCTGTGGGAACCGCACTCCGCACCGCCTAGCTTCAAGAGGACGCCTTGGCCTGCCTGACGCCGCCACTTCCCGCCAAAATCGACGCCGCTGCTTGCACCGTGGTTCGAGGGCACCGCTCGTAAGTCACACGACGCACCGCCCTCATCCTGCACCGCAGCCTTGGCCTACCGACGCCGGTGCCATCGACTCCCGCTTGTCAACCGACGACAGCGCTTCAGCAACGACGCCGCTGCTTGCACCGTGACCTGCTAGCACAGTGATGAGCACCGCCTCCATCTCGCACCCCGACCCTGGTCTCACCGACGACGCCATCTGATGCCGCCACCGAGCTGCTGCTCGCACCGCGACCTGGGGGCACCGCTGCCCTTCGCCCCGCAGCACCCGACGCCTGTTGGCGCCAGCGCTCCTGATCCCATCAGAAAGGGGCTCGACCTGCAACGCGAGTGACTTCAAGGGCCCCATCGCCCTGCATCTCTGAAAGGTACTGTTTGCGGGTCTTCCCAACACCGTAGCTGGCCTGCGGCCCCGCGGTCAGCCAGAACTGTTTTTGGCTTTGTGTGTTCACGACGCCGTGGTAGCCCGGACGGAGCTATCCACACAAGGAACTCTATTCAGCGTATTTTTGAACTGTGAACTTTCAAGTATAGTATTGTGGCTTTTTATCGTTTTTGGTCTTGTTTTAATTATATAAAAATATTGGATATTTTTCTAAACTGGTGTGGTGTCCTTTTGTAGTGCGTACACTGTATTACTGTTGGTTATGTGCAAATGCTTTACACACTGCCTCTAAGATAAGCCTGGCTGCTCGTGCCAAGCTACCAAGGGGGTGAGCAGGGGTTATTTTAGACGTGTAACTCCCTTATCCTGACTAGAGTGGTGGTTTTTGCCTGACTTTGGCCCACGCCCTAGCCTACCAAAAATCCCATTTCTAACACAGGGGTTCTGTAAAACAGCGGAGACTTGTACACAGAAAAGGTCCTGAGACGAGAGGGCTGCGTCAGCGGAGACATAGAGCAACTATCAATGTATGCTAAGGTGTAGGGTCCGCCACTAAGCCCAGAGATCTATAATCACTTAGCCTTGTAGACAGGGCTTTTTATTGTATATGGTCTGTAAATCATGCTAATGACATTACTGATCTGCATCTGTTTTCTAGTTGTGACGCAATTATTGCATATTAGAGCACGTTAGTTTAAATAAATATTGCAAACTTCCTTCAGGTCTCTTTTCTATTTATTGTAGACAAGTATGAGTGAGAGAAAGAAAGGGCGTGACCAGCTAATGCGATCCCTCCCCGAGAGGGTCGGGAGTGTTGTGTTCTGGGGTGCCAAAACACTTGTCTCTCTGTAAAGGTTAGGAGGGCAAGTGAGCCATTATACGCTAGTCAGATTCGTACCCATAGATACTGATGTGGTATGGTGACTCAGTCCTTACATGCTGATGTACTATAGTCCCAAGCATAGTTCTGTTCCTGAGCAAAATCCTTGCAACAAAAGATGTGTACCTTCTAGATACTATACTAGAAGGAAAAATAGAAGGGAGCTTAGATGAGAGCATTAACTACAAATACAGTGAGCAGGAAAGGAGAAAGAGAAATTGGTAAACTGAAAGTATGGTAATGTTATTAAGCCAGTATGAATGAATGTGTTTGAAATTAGATTTGGGTGTTTGCTTACAGTATGTGATTTAATAGTATGTAATATGTACATGCTCACGCAGTCAGGCAGGCACTTACATATCCAGTTACACTCCCACAAAAGTGCTTATGTACTCACCACTCATAGCCAGACAGTGACTGCAACACTCAGTCACACAACCATAAAAACATTTACACATCCATTTACTCACCTATACGTCCAAGTTTGAGTACTAGTTCACCCTTAGAGCCTGGGAGGACGTGCAGAATGCAATCTGCACCACAGGAAGAGTTTGAAGAGGACTACTTCAGCACTCTTGAAAAGGGAAAACCCTGATTGTAGATGACCTCAGAATGAGGGCCCGAAAGGGTAGTGGATTTTAGAAGGAGGGAGATGAGTGGAGAAATGAGTGGGTAAAGTCTCCAGAGGAGGGAGGGTATCCCCCAGAGACAAACTTCTCTATTGGATATGGTGCAGGGAGACTGTCTCCTCCCAAATCCAGTCCCCTGAGGATCTCAAGGACAGACCGGCTGAGTGGGAACCTGAGGCCTCAGCTGGGCCAGCCAGGTGCAGGAAAAAGAAAAGGTGAGGTTAAGAGAAGCTTGGAGGAAAAAAGGGTCCTGCTGGCTGGAGAGTTAAGAAGGCCAAATAGCTTAGCGTCTAGCAAAAAAGACGTTAGCATGACTACTGTGTCCAGTGCAGAAGAAAGAGTTCATATATTCAGAGACTTGGTGCTTGACTTCAACGAGGGGTTTGATATAGACCGGTTATTTCTGGCATAAGAAGTAGCTGTAGTGGTACAGAGGATTTCTTAGAAGGATTGTAGAGGTGCCTTTGATGTCATATTAGTGGTGATGGGATGGACCACATACTGGCTCTAGGAAAGGAGAAGAAGTTGCGGAGAGGTCCTTGTCAGTAAGTATGAATTAACCCCAGAGGAGTGCAGGTTGAAATTTTGTGTTAGTCAGAAGCTGTGTGACTACTACCTGGGAGGATTTTGTGGGGTAGTTTTTTAATGTTTGTTATAAGTACTGTTGTTTAAGAAGGTGTTTCTAACAGTTTTATACTTTTTTTCTCAAAGAGGACTGAGCAGAAGCAACTTGAGGAACCTTTTCTCCAGACACTTATTGGAGTTCTTTTAGCTTGTTTCATCTGATACAGTTCAATTGCATCCCCATAATCTCTTTCGAATGTAGTAAATGGATACTGTGACGCTTATATATTTCTTCAGATCTACTTTCATCCACTTTTTCAAACTGTCCACTTGTAGGCAATATACTTTCATCATGCAACTTCCATGTTAGAGAACATCTGCATCTTTATAGTACATAATATTGTGTTTAAGATATAATGTAGCTTTCTTCACCTTATTTACATTAGGCCTGGGCGGTGAACTCTGCGCTGTTTGCAGAGTTTTTCGCACTCCGGGGAGCTGCGAAAAAAATTTCCGCGCTCTCCAACATTAAGTTGCTCAGAGAAGAAAATCCAATGCTAGACCACCTCCCAGGAAGATTTCTTAACGCGGGCGGTTGCGGATGGTCGATGCGCTCGTGTTGAGAAACCATCCGTTCCTGTTGAGGAAGCAGCAGCTCGAGTAGAAAATCTCCTTGAGTGGCAGAAAGAAGCTCTCATGGGTAGCGCTCTCTTACGCTACCCATGGTGCTGTTCTGGCTGATTTTCCAGCGCAGGACAAATGCCCAGTGCTAAAAATCCATGCGAATTGTGCGACCTAACGCACTCTGCCGCTTTGCAGAACTTCACATACCGCGGTGGAGTTTTTGGGTGAATTCACGGAGAACTCCTCGAACATTCGTCCAGGACTAATTTACAACCACTAGTTCCTGACAGATTTTATTTTTTGTGGGAACACCATTCACTAGAATAACAAGTGGTTCTTGCAAATCTGTCTCTACACCCACAGTTTCAATATGATGTTTCACATCTAAAGGAAAATACACAACTGTACCATTAAGCCCTTTCAGAAGTTCAGTGGATGATACCTTTAATGTTAGAGTTTCCTTCTCTAATAAAGTAATGTAATGGATCTCAGGGATATTCTGCCCAACTCAGGGTTAGAAACCAAGCTAGTACTCCTAAATTTCACATGTACTTAAGCTCAACACAATACCAGTACTCATTCGTCCCAATATTTGCAGATGTAAAGTAAATAGACCTCAGCACTGCAAGTACATGGGTGGGTTACTACTGTATCAATTTAATTCTGGCAAATAATACAAATACTACTACACTCACTTTTATACAGAAGAGCATGTCTACACCTCCCTTGTACCTCTTCATTTATTTCTTATTCTACATTTCTAGGAATCATCTCTTCTTTTCCTATGGTGCTACTTTTTGTTGTAAAAGATCAAGTTTCAGTGTGTTTCAGAATTTGTAAATAGTTAAATGAGTTATGCTATGCTTGTTAATTGTTTGGTTTAGATTGTATTGTAATATGTTACAAAATATTCTTGTAAAGTTATAGATATATTTAATATTGAGTTAATGCAAGGGTCACAAACACACCCATACAGGTACTCATACATATAATCACACACCTATACAGGCATTCACACAGGTAAAGTAGTAGGAAAAATGAAGCCACATTAGGCATTTTAGACAGGTGGCATTTTGCACATAGTAATTATCTCACTCAAATATTCACAGGCTACTGGTATTCTGATGACCGCAGCTGATGAACGTTCTCCCAAGGGTGCTCCAGTGGTAAAATATTCTGCTGCACTTAGTTTTTTGTGCATTATTCAGTTGTATACCCTTTCATGAATAGCTATTAATTGCCTACAATTGGAACTTGTCCCATGTGAATACTTCTTGACAGTGCTGAGTAACTGTATGCCGCAAATCTTACATTGCACATATTTAGCTGTAATCTTTTCCCTTAAGGTATTTAAATTTTTTACCAGATATCACTTTCTTTTGTGCCACTGTAGAGATATACATGCATGTGTTTGAAGTGATTGTGCATAACACTGTATTTGTAATAAGTTGTGTTATGTTTATTTGTAGTGAGTGCAATCCAGTGTTCCTTAGCCACTTAACCGCAGCGGCAATTCCGCCGCGGTGCGGCGGTTTTATTGAGTGGGCGGGGCCGCGTCGGCCAACGGACGTGCGCAGCACTACGGAGGTAGTGCTCGCGACGGCCATTGGCCGACGGGCGCACGGAAGGGGTTAAATGCATTGAGATAGTTTGCAGTTTTTTTCCCCTACAATCTTTATGATTGTTTTTTCCCCACTGTTCAATGATGTCTGTTCAAAAGCACGTCAAAGAAGCTGAGAACAGTAAAAAGAGGTAAAATTAAATGCTCATTTATATTCAAACATACCTTTACAGCATGAGAAATGTCTAGTTATTTCTTGGAATTAAGTGTTTATGCATTGTTCAAATTGTAAGTTACTTTTGTAATTGTATTAATTGTAAAACTAATAAATATTTCAGGTTTTTTTTATGCCGATCAATGGCACCATCTATTGAGGTAATGTACTTTACTAATTCGTTCTTGCAGTGTTGTTGCATAACTTTACATTTTGAGGATGCACACCTAAGGACAGATTGCTACAGTTACTAACACACCTACACACACATCAGCACAACAACTCACACACCCAGCTACACACAGATAGATGTACTCACACACACAGGCTCACTTTTATACAGCCACAGACACACATCGATACAGTCACTGGCACACTCAACTACATACCGATACAGCCACTGACACATCCAGCCAAACACTAATGCATGAAATAACACACCCACGTACACAGTGACACTCCCAGGAAATTAATGCAGACACTCACACAACCAAGGCATACAGCAATGCAAACACTCACACAGCCAGTCAAAGATCAATGCATCCAATAAGACACCCAGGCATACACTGATGCAAACACTGATATACCCAGAGACTAACCAATGCAGACACTGACACGCCCAGCCATACAGGAATGTAGAAACTGACACAGCCAGCCAAATACTAATGCATCGAATAACACACCAAGGCACACACTGATACACCCAGAGACTTACCAATACAGACACTGACACACCCAGGTATACAGCAATGCAGACACTGACACACCCAGCCAAACAATAATGTCAGGCACACACTGATGCATATGCTAACACACCTAGGCACATACTCACTAATGCATACACACCTAGGCATACACCCGTGCACATACTGACACACCCACTCTCACACTGATACAGTCACTGACACATTAAAAAAAAAAAGTGTTAGCTCTTTTTTGAGTAGATGGTTGTTCTAACAAAAAACTCTTTTTTCTAGAAGGGTTTTTAAACAGTTTTTTTTTATTTTTTCTTACAAAAAGTGAACAAGGTAGTAAAAATGGTAAGGATGGGAAAATGCAAAGAGGCAACTGGCTTCACTTCAACAAACATTAGGTAGTCTTTGGAAGAGAAAAAAAAATACCAGAGATGCTTCTTTACTGTATCCAAGAATGCACACACAGAAGACATTTTTACAGCGACAAGCATGTGGCATTTTGCGTAGTGAATAACTATGTTACTCAATTCTTCACAGGCAGCTGATATTGTAAGGACTGCAACTGAAGATGGTTCTACCAAGGCTGCTGCAGAGGTTGTCTGTCCGGTTGCACCCGATTTCTCTCGCATCATCTGGTTGTAGACCCTCTCATAAATTGTTTGTAGGTGCTTCCACATAAAACTTGTCCCATGCGACTACTTCTTTGAAGTGCCTTGGTAAACTGCTTGTCACAAATTGTGCACTTGACATATTTTGCTTATACCTTCTTTTCCCCGAAGGTATAGTAAAGTTCTTTCACACATCACTTTCTTTTCTGCAAGGTGGTGTGTCTTCTTCTTCTTCATCCTCAAGAGGTTGTGGATCCTCATCTTGGACGGACAATGTAGCTTCAGCCATTGTCTAAAAGCGCATGCAAAAAGAACAATTGATGGACAGCATGCAGAACAATGTCATACATTCACCCCAGTACAGAGATCTGGGCCTAAATCCATCATTTTTTTGCTCACCATGCCATTCCAGTTTGGACCCAGCCATATGCAAATCAGTCTTGACCCTGCGCCCAATGGGAACAGTCCAGCCCGAACTGCCAGGCCAGGTCCTCCCTGGACTGGAAACAAGCATCCTAGGACCGGTTTCGGGCTTTCAGCCCTCATCAGCCAGGATAGCTTGACTCCAGTGGCATGGAGAGCACGGGACCCACGTCTGGGCATACCCGTCCCACTCTGGGTGACAAATGCAAAAAGAACAATTGATGGACAGAATGCAGAACAATGTCATACATTCACCCCAGTACAGAGATCTGGGCCTAAATCCATTGTTTTTTTGCTCACCATGCCATTCCAGTTTGGACCCAGCCATATGCAAATCAGTCTTGACCCTGCGCCCAATGGAAACAGTCCAGCCCGAACTGCCAGGCCAGGTCCTCCCTGGACTGGAAACAAGCATCCTAGGACCGGTTTCGGGCTTTCAGCCCTCATCAGCCAGGATAGCTTGACTCCAGTGGCATGGAGAGCACGGGACCCACGTCTGGGCATACCCGTCCCACTCGGGGTGACAAATGCAAAAAGAACAATTGTCTAAAAGCACAGCATTGCTGGTTCTCAATCCTCCTTCTAGAGACTTCACTGGAGAAGTAACTGCTTTTGGGTGTGGTTTTCTATGTGGAAGGGTGGAGTATTAATGTATCCAATTAGAAGGAAAGGTTTGGGTGTGTTTTCAGGTGACTTCGCGAATCCTGCTCCTACATTCGCTGATTTGTGAAACTTATAAAATGAGTTCTTTTTTTAAAACCAGACACAGGTTGGTTTATATATACTTGTAAATATATTCACACAAATGTTATTAATGACAATGGAGGGGTGTACATATGCGCAGTAATATCTAAACATTTCAACGAATCTGGGGATTCGGACTCAATAATTAGTTCCGGTCACGTGATCAGGAGTAAAAACCATAGAGTAGCAGCCTGTCTATATTTCCGGACAAGGGAGGTACCAAGGGACCTCAAAAATATTTTTACAAAAATAAAATTTGTTTTTATTATATTAAAAAAATTCATTTACTTTACGTTAAGTAAACATGTAATTTTTATATTTTAAAACGCAAAAAAAGTTTATTAGTAAAAAATGAATACAGTATAAAACAGTAATAAAATACATTAAAAATATAAAAAATAATTTGTAATACACTTAGTATTAAAAATAAACCGTAAAAAAGTACATAATATTTTAGAAATGCAATTTGAAAACCTTTGAATTTCCCTGAAAAAAACAAAGGTTACAGGGTTGTTATAGTTAAAAAAAACCTTAGAAATTCACTGAAAAAAACAAAGGTTACAGGGACGCTATAAGTAGGCTCAGATTTTACTCCCACAAAACCAGTGAAATTCAGCAGTTCTAGTTACCTGAGCTAACTATAACTTACGTCCCCGCAATGCACTGCTTATGACTTCACATATTACATCACTCATGACATGGTCAGTGACATCACTGGTGACATCACTGATGACAACATCCACAGAGCCACTCACACCCCATACAGTCTCTCAGACACTCACTCACCCGTAGAACCATTCACATACCTATTCACAGATCCATACAACTTGTCACACACCCGCTCACTTATCCATGCAATCACTCACATACCCACTCACTCACCCATAAGCCACACACAACCACTCACTCACTGCCCCCCAATCATAAATTCACGCAAAATTCTTCATCAGCAGGGGTCCCCAACCCTGGAGGCCCAGCATCTTTGTTTTTGGATGTTTATTGCCGGGAAGCTCCGTCCCCGTGAGCAGAGGCCGCACTGCAGGGTTGGGGGCCCCCGCCGATGGAGAATTGTGTGAATTTATGATTGGGGGGCATGACCCGCTCACCTCTGTTCAGCACATGGCATTTAACCGAGGATATCTGGACTGCGAGGTGAGAAAGGGCCGAGAGAGGGGTGTCTACCTCTCTGACAGCAGTTTCTGTTCCCCTTACATTTGAAACTTTTCAAACGTGGCAGCAGCAACCATGTTCTCAAGACCTTGGAAACAGCATATTTTTAAAAAACGCACGTGAGCACCTTACAAATTTTCTCCTATGCACTTTACGAATAAAACGATTTTTATCTGCATTGTTTTAACGCTGTTAAGCAAGATTAAATATTGCAGTGCAGCTCCAAGAATTGGTGTGACAACATTGATGCATTTTGGGAGATGTAGGAATTCATCATAGCATCACGTGACATTTTCATTTAAAAACACCTGTGTCTTGTAGAATGGGAACTATTTACCTGTGAACAAGGCTTGATTGTCAAAACGCGTCAGGATTCCAAGTGAGCAGCCACTTTCACTGAGAATAAATGTTTGGTGGTATCAGGAACTGGGCCTCGGCATCTTTGTTTTTGGATGTTTATTGCTGGGAAACTCCGTCCCCGTGAGCTGAGGCCGCCCTGCAGGGTTGGGGGCCCCCGCCAATGGAGAATTTTGTGTGAATTTATGATTGGGGGGCATGACCCCGCTCGCCTCTGTTCAGCACATGGCATTTCACAGAGGATATCTGGACTACGAGGTGAGAAAGGGCCGAGCGAGGGGTGTCTACCTCTGACAGCAGTTTCTGTTCCACTTACATTTGAAACTTTTCAAATGTGGCAGCAGCAACCATGTTCTCAAGACTTTGGAAACAGCATATTTTTATAAAAACGCACGTTTTCTCCTATGCACTTTACAAATAAAAGATTTGTATCTGCATTGTTTTAATGCTATTAAGCAAGATTAAATATTGCAGAGCAGCTCCAAGAATTGGCGTGACAACATTGATGCATTTTGGGAGATGTAGGAATTCATCATAGCATCACGTGACAATTTCATTTAAAAACACCTGTGTTTTGTAGAATGGGAACTATTTACCTGTAAACAAGGCTTGATTGTCGAAACGCGTCAGGATTCCATGTGAACAGTCACTTCCAACGCAAATAAATGTTTGGTGGTATCAGGAACTGGGCCTCGGCATCTTTGTTTTTGGGGATATATCCCCTGTGAGTCCGGCCTACCCGGAGTGTTACCTTCTAAACAGGAGGGCTGCAGCAGGTAAGTCGTTAGCTTTCATTACAGTTCCTGGCTCTACGCGTTTCAAGCTCTCGCTCTTGTTCACGAGCCCATTCAAACAGGAAAACAGCTCCTAGTTAATTTGGACACCTGCTCAATTTGTCAAAGTCCCGCCCCAATGGGCGTATCTTTATTCAAATGCTGATGATGCATTGTGGTTTTTACAGTCCCAAATTAATATAATAATACCCCAGTGGGTGGTGCCGTCGTCGTGTAATCAATAAAATTCTTAAAACCACAGTGGGTAAATCCAAGTTCACTGAACATAGTCTGTTGCCGTACTAATGCACCTCCGTTAGAGCACTCCGCTCCTTCAGTAATGGTGTCCGACTCTTCCGACACCGAGGATCCGCTTCCATGCGGCGGGCCATTCTCGCGGCTGGACATGGCCGCTACGAATCCATTCAAAAGGTTGCCCCTGTGAGTCCAGCCTACCCGGAGTGTATATATATATATACACACACACACATATATCATATGTTTATGATATATATATAGGGCAAACTTTGGATGATTTATACACGGCAGGTCCAGCCGTGGAGTCGACGCACCACCCTGAAAAAGAGAAAGGGATCGTGTCTTGGAATTATGCCAGGAAATAAACGACAAGCAGGTATTTAAAAAGCAAAGTGAAAGCAGGACTTTCAGTCTGTGTTTCCCTGTTTAAAACTCATGCTTAATATAGAAACCCATTGGAGGGCAAGAACTATGCAAACACTACAAATACCGCAATGCCTTGGGAAAATAGCACGCTGGAGCACACCAGAGGCTCATTAAGTGAACAGAGCAGGAAGCGGTGACTGTGGTGCTTTTAATATTGAAATCTCACATGCCTTTGAAAAAGGAGAAATGTTCTCTGAAACGCGTCAGGCAAGAGACAAGCAGTGAACTGGAAAAAAGCCTCGGACTAAAATGCTTGCTTTACTTTAAATAAATGTTGGAGTTCCAACTTATCTGCATGGAGTGCGGGCTCATTTGCAGGGCAAACTTTGGATGATTATATATATATATATATATATATATATATATATATATATATATATTTCTTGGCTGCCATGGATTCTACAGGTAGGGCAAAGAAGAGAGGAAAGAGCAGACATCTCTGCTTCATTCCACACTTTATCTGAAATGGGGTTGCAAGACTGATTTAGCACAATCCCAGCGACCGGCCTTACATAATTGGACATGACCATGTATACATGTATTCGCACAAAGTTTTGTAAGCACTTTATGGAGGTACATCTAATCTATGTGGTCAAATGTGTTTTCAGCACACAGGGAATCCAGCGCTGCTGATACCCACGAACGTCTCACTGGATACACTAGAATGACTATATTCCATGTATTATCACTTATTTGACTTTCCCTCATGGAACCTACTTGATCTGGTTCCATAAAGAATAGGAGAATCCTATCCAATTTAGACGCCAAGTTTTCCGTAAGTAAAACTGGAATAAAAATTAAGGCTAGAAAATAAAGGCTTTGGGCGTATAAGAGGAAAAATATTCCAGGTCATTCTAAGGATTGGGTAGAATCATAATCATTGCCTTTGTCATATTAGGGGTGATAGTCCAGTAGTTCAGGAACTAGCTGAGAATTTTTTTTTTTTTTTTTTAGGAGGCTTACAAGCGTCTCTGCCATCGTTTTATAAACTTACATTGGAAGACGACCCAAACTGGGGTCCTTGTAGATGGCTTCGTTCACTACACTCAAACTCATCTAAGTACAGTGGTAGCAAGGATAACTGAATCTTATCAAAGTATACATCCTATTCTTTTCTATCTGCTGCATCGGCTTCATACAGTTTTTTTAATACAATTAGTGGAATATTGTGTTTTTCTCCTCGTCCAAGCTTTGTGGTTCCTTTTCTAATCTCGTCACATTTAGGTGGTTTTTGAGGCTCTTTGCATTCAACCTATCAGCTAGTAGCTGATCAGTTTTATTACTTTCAACCAGGGCACAAGTGCTAAAAAAAGAAGTGGGGGGACTAACCTAATTAATCAGTATGCAAGTGGCATTACAGCGTGTGGCATCGCAGCGCGTGGCATCGCGGCGCACGACATCGCGGCGCACGACATCGCGGCGCACGACATTGCGGCGCACGACATCGCGGCGCGTGACATCGCGGCGCGTGACATCACGGCGCGTGACATTACAAGAAGTGACATCAGATCTTAAGCCCTCACATATATGTTTAGCAGGTGTATCATGAGTACATTTGAGCACATTTCGAGCATACTTGCAAACCCTCCTGATTTAGGCAGAAGATTCACACTTTTGTAGCTACACATAAAACAATGTTATCTTTTATCAGCGTTAAGTTTTCTCTAGCCATAGTGCTTTAAAAGAAATAGTGATATTTAAATTATTACAACGCCTCCTCAGGGGTAGTAAGCGCTATATAAATGCTATTTATTTTGTGCAAATGCTGGGAAACATCAACACATCTGAAGTTTTTACAGGGCATGCATATCTCCTAAACAGAGCCTGAACAAAGTTAAAAGCTGCCTCTCTTAAGTATGTGTGAAGTGCTAACAAGGTGTGTGCCTTTGTTTCCCCTCTGCTGCATTTGCATCAGGTGTGAGGCTCCTGACTGCTCCCAGCCAGGAGACTCCAACAAAAGGAGGCCTGATAACCCCTCCGATTCGGACTTTGTTATGGGCCCAGCAGGAGTCAGAACTAAGAGAGCCCCGTCCCCGCCTGCACGTTGTTGAAGATAGAAAGCAGATAACAACGTGCAGGCGCTGCAGGATGTGTCCCGGTGTTTGTAAATTACACCAGGACGAATTCAGCATATTTTACAGTGGGTCCACACTTCTTGGCAGGGTGGACGGCGTCCACCCTGTGAAAAAAGTGGGGGTACGCCGTCCACCCGCGTGTACCCCCGACTCGTGCCCTGCTTTCAACACAAAACATCTGCTGTGCATTCAAGGCTGTTCTTTCTGCTTTGTTTGTTAACACTAAATGTAATTGTGAGCTTACGTCTATGCACATTTCTGCCATTAATCTGATTGCTTTATGCCATTTGTTTAGCGCCTTCTCCAGGTTATACTGAGTTTTGCAACTTCCCAGTGACCTCTGCCACCCCCGTTATCAACCTCTCACACCCCCGTAGGTCAACCTCTCCCATCACTGGGACATGGTCAGAGACTGAGAGGTCGCCCATTTCAGCCCGTATCATATCATTCATAGTGTCTGCTGACACCAGGATTGGCAGGATGTGATCTCTGAAGGTGTATAGCTATGGGCATGAAAAAAAGAGTATTAGTTCATCATTGGGTGTACTGTTCTTCCTATGTTCGAAAGGACCAGCTCTTCCAGTTTCTGCTTAGCTTTCCGGGAATCACCCCCCCCCCCCCTCTCCACATGTATCCCTTTTCTGGATCTATCCAAATTCCTGGACATCACCATGCTAAGGTTGTCCCCAATTAGAAGTATGCCTTCTGTTACTCTTTCTAACCATTAAGGAATCTGACCAAAGATTTTGATTTGTCTTGTGTCTGTGCAAATCTGAGGGCATGGTAAGTAGGCAACTTTACCTTTTCCCCTTTTGAACGAACACTTTTGTCTTTTTAACTGTCTTTGCAATGAAAGGGAACATTTTTCCTTGGCAGTACGGGCCCACCTCCCTTCTTTCCTCTACTATAGATGCTGTACCTTGCCAATTTTTCTTATGTCTTTCTCTGCCTTTTTCTCATTTCCTTGGCCCTTGCCTCCCTTTCCCTGTCTTTTGGTTCGTTCCTCCTGACTGGAGTAGCATGTTATGGCATGTGACCATTGGGGGTGTGCTGGCTTTCATGCTAAGAAGTGCTACTAAGAGGTGCTTGTGAGGTACTTCGAGAGTGGAATAAAGAGGAATTCTTGCAACTATACTTTGGAGTCATGTACATATAATTGCAACACGGATGAGCATCCAGACTTTCCAGGGGCAGCTGCACACTTTCACACGGAACAGAGATCCTGCCTCGTTTACTCTGTGAAGTGCCTTTACAATTTGGAGTCCCTTAAGGAGCTGTGAGTGCTTATTTTGATGAGGGTACTGTTCGCTAGGTCTGGTGCCTTAGTGGACTAATGCATCCACTGTGGGATTCCTGTGCTTGACCTCACGATCACAGGTTCAAATCCTGGCTGGTCCAGTCAGCCTTTCATCCTTCGGAGGTAGATAAAATGAGTGCCATTGAGTTGGGTAACAATAAACAGCTGTTTTTCAGTGCCAAGATACGCTTGGGTGAACGTGCTCTTTACAAATACAAGTTATGTAGTCTCTGCTCATAGGCAAGACCTTATTAGGGGAAGTAAGTGAGTGTACTATATTGTGAAGCGTCCTCTGAACTTTGTGTCATTAAAGTCTTGTAGTGCTGTTCATGTCTGCATGAGGCCACATACTGCCCTTCACCCGGTGAGCGGCACCCTCTATTTCACCCTATCACCTCGAGCACTGCTCTCTTTTTCCCACGCTTCTCCTGTGTCCAGTAACTACCTCCGAGCAGGAGTCCCATGGACAGCACTTTTTAGGTCGAGTCTAGCGTTGCAGCGCATGCGCTGCTCGCTTTGCGAGGCATGCAGTATTCAGTATAGCGTGGAAGCTTCGTGGCAGCTCCGCCCATCTTTTCATTGGTTTAGGTCCTAAATGCTGCCTTCCGATTAGTTTTAGGCCTGTTAGTCCCTTCTCATGACGGCCATGTCGTCATTAGTATCCTTCCATGGCTACTGGCCCCTTTACTTCAAAAACTATTTTCTTCTCGTGGCCCCCCCCCCCCCACCCTCCCGCAGTCCATGACTTCTGGGCCTCCCCCGCCATCCCACCGCACTCCCGTTCGTGCCTTCTCGCACGCCGCACTCCCGTTTCCAATGCAATAGGTCTCGCGTAAATGCGAGTCCTATTGTATTGCAAATGCTTGTTTAAACCAGCAGTCTATGCACGAGCACTGCTACAGTACTGCTACCTACATGTATGTTGTGTTCGCTGATTTCACTTTAACTCTCTTTTCCACTGAGTCCTTGTGAGGAGAGGACAGCTCTGTAGTGCAGTTTCAACACAGTGGATTCTCTCCTTGGAGCCTGAGAAGCGTTTACGCCCCTCACAGAAAGACATTTTCATTTTCCTTTAGTCACTGTATGTTGGGGGTCATTACTGACATCTTGTGGCCTTTCGCAATTATTGCACTTTTATTTTCTCCTTCATTTCCTTCCAGTCTTCACTGCAGAGTATGTAAGGGTGCCGAGGGTTATGCACTGCAGTGCAGTCAGTGGTTTCTTCACAGGGCCGGAAGAGGGAGCAGTCCCTCTATGCTTAAAAACCATTGCACATTAAACTTTAATCTGCAGTGTTTTGTAAAAAAAGAGAGGGACTGCTCCCTCTTCCAGCCCCGTTTAGAAACCAACCACTGCAAATTAATTCTGCCAGCGGAGTGGAGGAATGTATCAGTAATTCACCAAATTCCTTCGATTCTGCTGGAGGCATTAAAAAAACCCACCCAGGCCTACATCAGATGTGGCAATCTTGAGCAATTGGCAAATAGCAATTCTTCTTATGCCAAAACCGCTTCATGCAAGAAATACTAGACACTTTGCCCATCTGTAAACAAGTTAATGTAGACCGGTCAACCTCGAAGCTGGAGAACCGGGTTCGAGTTTCGGCAAGGACGCTCAACATCCTGTGATTCTGTGCAAATCACTTAATCTCCCATGCCTAACAAAATGAATGTGTCCGTCTGTAACGCAACTGGTGCTCATGTAAAGTGCACAGATACCTTCGGGTCGAGTTTGCGCTATATAAAACTCCCCCCCCCTCCCAAAAAAAAAGAATGTTGTACATACTTTAGGTGAATAGATTAACAAGCTTGTTTTCCAGGTTATGAAAATTATCAAAGTGTGAAATCAGTCAAGAGTAAGATTTTGTTGGATGATCATGATGTAGAAGTATCTGCTGACTCTTCTTGACCTTTTACTTTAATTGACAAGAATGTACGGAAAGGTTCTCTAACAAAGAGGGCTATACTTTTGAGACTCCAGATATGAAACTGAGGGGTTGGTGGTTGTGTTGGAGGGTAAATAAGGACCTCTTTTCCCAAGCTGGATTGTTAGTAATGTGTATTAACTTTAAAGACTGATCCACAATGGGAAAGGGGTATGCCAAAAAACTAAGGTCCAATTTACTTTGGTGGAGACACCTTAGGGATCAAATTAGCTACCAATGCAGATAACCGGTCTTCTTGGTAGAAAAAAGCTAGCTAAGGAAGCAAGGAGCCCAGTGTATTTTTAAATTGGTTTCATTTGTTAAAAAAAGTTGCAGCATAACATTGAACTGAAGAGCAATACCATCCCCATACTCCCTTCTTATGATGAAACCCCTGGAAGATTAATTGAACAGATTAGTGGGTAAGGGTGTCCCTGAGCCAACTGAGTCTTTAGTATCGTTTCCCCCTATAGTAACTGCGGGGAGAGGGGGGAGCAAAGGAATTAGATTGTGTGTCAATCTAAAGAAACTCAATTCCAAGATCTGCAGATAGCCATCTTTTACCCAAAATTGATTTGCTCAGCTTTGTCAACAATTTTCTACTTTTAGTTTATTTAACTTCTCATCAGCCTATTCCCACATGAAGCTCCACCCAGTTTTGAGACCTATTACCTCGTTTATCACTCCTTTATATGCTTTTATGTTCAGACTTCCATATTTCAGGGAATGGTGCTGCATGTCTTAAAAGACATTAAAATGCTGTATACTTTCAAAATTATGTTTTAATTTTAGAGGAAGATGTAGCTCAGCATAACAAAACATTGGGGTGTATTCTAGAAAGATAAGGTGTAGCTGGGTTAACTGTCAAAATAGACAAATGTGAAGCCCTCATGTAGCTGGGGAACTCATAAATCAAGGGTGTTTAGCCCATGTACTCGGTATGGCTTCTCTGTGCACTTGTGGTATCTAAGAGTGAACTTAGATATCACAGGGACACATCCACTGATGCAGACATGCCCACACATGGCTATAGTGCACCCTGCCTTAGGGCTGTTAGGCCTGACGTAGAGGTGACACACCTAGACCACATGCAGTGCTGGGTAGACATGGCAAACAGGGATGTGTGCCATGTCCTCTCTTGGTTTTTCTCTGTACCAAGACACACAGACTGAAATGGCAACTTGAATGAGCTTGGTGAGGGGTCCCTTAGGGTGGCACAATTTGTGCTGCAGTCCTTAGAAACCCTCTTTAGATCCAATGCCCTTTGTACCAGGGGTACCACTTACTAGGGGCATACATGGAGCCTAAAGTAGTGCCAGTTGTGGAACAATCGTACAGTTTAGGGAAAGAACACTGGTACTGGGGACATGGTTAGCAGGAACCCGATACACTTCCAGTCAAAGTTGCATCAGATACCAGGCAAAAAGTGGGGCTAACCATGTCAAAAAGGGGCACTTTCCTACATAGCCCCCCCCCCCAAACGAAAGAGGAGGAGACTAACCTTTCCCTAGAGTGTCTTCATCGTCTAAGTGGGAGAACCTGGAAAGGCCATCTGTATTGGCCTGGTCAGTCACAGGTCTGTGCTCCTCTGTAGTCCACACAAAACCTCATTGCTGCTTTTCTTCCCTTGTGAGGTTTGGGGATTAAAACCACGGGGCTGGACCAGGGGCTGTAAGAGCGTTCCATAACCCCTATGCCACTTCACTCTATGTCACTCTACTCTGCAACACTGCTCTCTACGCCACTATACTCTACGCCAATCCACACTAAGCCACTCTAATCTACTATGCACCACTGCACTCTACAACACTCTACTCTATACCACTGCACTCTACTCTGAAACAATCTACTCTATGCCACTGCAGCCTACGTCACTCTATTACACTTTGCGCCACTCCACTCTAAGCCTCTCCACACTACGCCACTCTATTCTACATGACTCCACTCTATGTGACCTCTCTATGCCAATGCTCTCTACACCACTTGACTCAAAACCAATACACTCTATGCCACTGCACTCTGTACCAATCTACTCTACACCACTGCACTGTATGCCACTATACTCTGTCACACCATTGCACTTTGTCACTTTACTCTACACCAATGCACTCTTTGCCACTCTACACCACTGCATTCTACGACACACTACTCTGCAGCACTGCACTGAACCCTATGCCACTCTACTCTGCACCACTTTACTCTATGCCACTGCACTCTACTCTTCACCACCCAATGCCACTCTACTGCACTCTAAGCAAATGCACTCTAATGCTGTACTCTT
This sequence comes from Calotriton arnoldi, assembly GCA_963921515.1. Classification (NCBI taxonomy): domain Eukaryota; kingdom Metazoa; phylum Chordata; class Amphibia; order Caudata; family Salamandridae; genus Calotriton; species Calotriton arnoldi. The sequence goes on along the minus strand of CAWUFW010006089.1, from coordinate 74,104 downwards.
CGCCTCTCTACTCTACACCACTCTATGCCACTTCACTCTACGTCACATTACTCTGTAACACTGCTCTCTACATCACTATTATCTACACCAATCCACTCTAATCAACTCTGCACCACTGCACTCTACTCTATACCACTGCACTCTATGACACTTCACTCTACTCTGAAACAATCTACTCTATGCCACTGAAGTCTACGCCAATCTATTCTACTCTGCGCCACTCCTTTCTATGCAACTCCACACCACTCTATTCTACACCACTACATTCTACGCCTATGCTGTCTACACCACTTGACTCAAAACCAATACACTCTATGTCAATCCACTGTGCACCACTGCACTGTACTCCCCTATACTCTCTGCCACTGAACCCTATGCCACACTACTCTGCACCCCTTTACTCTATGCCACTGCACTCTACTCTGCACCAATTAATGCCACTCCTCTGCACTCTAAGTCAACACACTCTGATGACACAGTACTGTACACCACTTTATGCCTCTCTACTCTACAACACTCTACCCAACTCTGCTATGCATCACTGCACTCTACTCCACTCTAGTCTGCTCCACTCTGCACCATTCCACTCTGCACTCTTCACCACTACTCTTTACCACCTCACTCTGCCCTGCACCACTCCACTCTACGCCACTTCACTCTACTCTGAAACAATCTACTCTACGCAACTGCACTCTATGCCACTGCATTTTACGCCACTCTGTGCCACTCCACTTTTTGCCACTAAAATCAGCACTGTGCCACTCTACGCCACTCTACTCTACTGCGCTCTATGCTAACACTCTATGCCACTGCATTCTACCCTGCACCACTATACTCTACCCTGCACCACTACACTACTCTGAAACAATCTACTCTAAGCCATTGCACTCTACGCCTCTGTAGTCTACACTATGCCACTGTACTCTACACCACTGCACTCAAAACCAATGTACCCTATGCCACTGCACCTCTGCCAACTACTTTACACCACCACACTTTACGCCACTATACTCTACAACAGTCTACTCAATGCCACTAAACTCTATGCCGCTGCACACTACATCACTCTACACCATTGCACTTTATGTCACTGCACGCTGTGCCACTCTATTCTACTCTGTACAACTGTATTCTATGTCACTGCTCTCTACACCACTCTACTCTGCACCACCCTACGTTGCACCAGTCTACGCCCCTACACTATATGCCCCTACACAGCACTACACTACACACTACTACGCTACACGCCACTACACTCTACACCACTCCACTTTACCCTGCACCACTCCACTCTACTCCACTCAGAGCCACTCTGCGCCACTGTAATCTACTCTGCACCGCTCTACTCTATGCCACTGCACTCTACACCACTTTACTCAAAACCAATGCATCCTACACAAATCTACTTTGCACCACTGTACTTTACGCCACTTCACTCTTGGCCACTCTACGATACTCCACTCCACGATGCACTACTCCATTAAACTTTGTTTCACTGACACTCTACTCCACCCTTTGCCACTCCACTCTACAGCACACTACTCCACTCTATGCCACTCCACGACGCTCTACGCAACTCCCTCTATGCCACTCCATACCATTTTACTCCACTCTATTCTATGACACACTACTGCACTCCAGTCTATGCCATTCCACTCTCCACTCTTTGCCACTCAACTCTACAACACTCTACTCCACTCTATGCCACTCCACGACTATCGAATCCGTTCTACAACACTCTACACAACACCCTCTATGCCACTCCAATCTGCTCTTTACAACACTCTATGCCACTCCACGACACTCTACTCTTATACTGCACTCCACTCTACACCACTCAACTCTAAGCCCTTCCACTCTACTCCACAACACTATAAGCTACTCCATGACACTCCACTCCTCTCCTCTCCACGCCACTCAACTCTTCTGTATGCCACTCCACACCACCTCATTACACTCCGCTTTACAACACTCCGTTCCATGTCACTCTCTTCTACCCCACTAACTTTTAGTCATGTTGAACAGCAGCCACTCTGGTGTACAACATTGCTAAAACATATTGGCAAAGTCAATAGCTCTTGCATATGCAAGATCTATTGGCTTTGCCAATGCTTGTTTTCTAATTTCTTTTCAGTTTCCTGCCGCTTGCTCCTTTTTATCCTGACACCAATCTCCATTATCTGATCTCGATGTATTCCTAATGTCTATCTGTACCCATTTTGCTTCATTTTCTCTTTAATTTTTTCTGAAATTAATCGATAAAACCTTATTAGGTGTTTAATTAGAAACACTTCAATATTGCAGTTTAGACTGTGCCAGAGTAAAACATGTATGGGATTAGTCAACCAAAACACCTACATTCTACTTACTGTCCATACACAAGTTTTAGTCACGCGGGCATGCATACATCTACACTCAAAGCAGCTTCTAACAATGGAATTGCATAGTGAATCCGCTTGACGACTTCCAAGGTGGCAACCATGCAAACATAAATGTCATTCATGTTTGACATGAGTGACTCTTTTATGATGGGCTCCAATCCTTCAGGCAAAGGCGCGCATGCACATTTTATATTTAAAGAATACTCTCGTAAAAGGAGGCACCACAAAAATAAAAGAGGATGCACTGAAAGACGAATTTTTAACAATGCGTTTCAGTCACAACCTCGCACCACACAGAATATACACATTATAAATAAAACTTTACTTCGAATGTTTTCACTACAAATTAAACACGACTCAGATATTTACAATTCAAATCTAAAAAGCTGATCGGTCCTCATTCAAACACCAGTGCGTTTGTTTATCATATGCTCAAAGCATTGTGTGTATTGGCAAACATCAGACAGAACATATGTAATGTAATTGCATTTATATAGCGCTTACTACCCCTGACGAGGCATCGAACCGCTATTTCAGCGAGTAGCCCCTACTCCAGAACCCATAGAGGATTAGAGTTGAATTAGTATAGTGAAATATGAAAGTAATTTGAGTGGTGGATAGGTTAGTCAGTTATTTGAATTTAGAAGGAAAGCGGAGGGGTAGAAGAGGCAAAAGGTTTGCATTTATATAGTGCTTGTTACCCCTGATGGGGTGTTGAAGCGCTTTAATATGGCACACCAAGAAAGTTACCCAGATTACTCTGAATGGCCTTAATAAAAAGAAAGAACTCCAACATTCACCTTTCAACATAAAAATAAATGGCACGATTCCCAAGAAATTCTCTGTTTTGAAGAGTCCAGCCAAGATTGCATGGTTGATTAAACCCAACCATTAGGTCTAAGTTAAGCAATTAAATAAACCAGCATATTGCAGCAAACTTGCAGTAAAATCAAGTAAACTAAACTATGGGTCCGTAAACAGGACAACTTAAAGTTACTTTAAAAGACTAATGACTAAATACAATACAACACATCTTTATTAGAGTGAGGTAAAACTTTGTTAGTTACACACGTCAGTAAACAACCTGCATTTGCAAAGCAGGATGTACATTCAAGTTTTAAAGTAAAAAATGGGTGACCCTGGCTGACAGCGGATTACCAATGGGTGACCTTGGCTGACAGCTGATTACCAATGGGTGACCTTGGCTGACAGCGGATTACCAATGGGTGACCTTGGTTGACAGCGGATTACCAATGGGTGACCTTGGCTGACAGCGGATGACCGATGGGTGACCTTGGCTGACAGCAGATGACCGATGGGTGACCTTGGCTGACAGCACGTGACCTTTGGCTGACGAGGATTCTGGAGGGGTAGAGAGGTACTGAACGCAGAGTTGAGCGTACCGGCTACTGATATATATATGCTGAAGGATGACAGAATATATGCCTCTCTGCATTGAATGCTTTGGACTCCTCACAGCCATCCAGGGCTGGCATTTTCAATAATTATCGTAAAGAAACATAACTTTGGTTTAATGCTAATTGTATAGAAGTATCTTTCCAGCTAAACCAGTAAGAAATGCGATTCAATTCCCTAACGATTCAACTAGCAACCTAGCTGTGATTTAGAATAAAAAGCTTATAAAAGGGCCGTTGAGATTGCTAAGAGTTTATTTTTTGACACATAATGGGCATTGATGTGGGATACCATCAAAATGTAAAGACAACGGTTAAAGTTTGGTCTCTGGTAATCTGGATGTTATGGCTGCATCATCAACCAAGAGATTAGACTATCACATAAGCAGTGAAGTATGACCAAAACACATCTTTAACCTCTATGGGGGTTGATCACAGACCACTAAGTGCAAATCGGTAGATCAGGGATGTTCTATGGTGTGATCGATGGAATACATTCATTGCGCTAGCTAAATCCTCCAGTGCACCAGACCCTAATGGCAGTCCGATCAAAGTTCTTACGTTTAATACAAAGTTTGGGACAGGGAAAATAGTGCAGGTGTTTCAGCCTCTTAAACACTAATATCCACATGGATCACAAAAGGCAGAATGATGATTCTGAGCCAGAAGAAAGAGGATGATAAATGAACCAATGACCTCACTGTTTGCACAGAGCAAACGTTTAGTCTTTGCTTTGTTATATGGCTTTTCTAATTGGATGAATGTGAAACACCTACTATCACTAACACGTGGTTTCAGGGATGACAGGGAGAGAACCTTGGAATGTATAATGACCTTAAATATGCAGGCAGCATCGACCTTGTCAAAGTTAAGACAAAAACGTTACTGCTACTTTATAGATTAAAATGCAGCCTTTGAAAAGTTGGATTGCCAGAGGCTATATGTAAAACCTGAAACTATGAGTATAGACCAACCATAGTACAACTAATCTGCACATTATTTTCTGAAAATTGGGTCAAGGTGTAGTGTAGCTGCCTGGGATCCATGACCCATAGCATCACCACCTCTTATGGTTTAATCAAGGGTGCATTCTTAAATTTACCCTACTTAACTTTTACATTGTGTGTATGATGGATTATCTACAGAAAGCTAAATGCTTGCCCCTAAACTGAGGTAGGTCCATTTCACTTCTGGCATGTGATTATGAGCTAATCCTGAAAAACAAGACACCCATCATAGTCTGATTATTGCTGTAGTTGACTGCAATCAAATTGATAATGAATTCTGGTAAAACAAAAAATGTGATCTTCAGTAGTGGTCGAGTACAACACTCATGCCTAGGAGCAAACATTAGAACTGGTTAGCAGTGCAAAGGGGTAGGGTTCAGCTTTCGTTTAACTTGGAATCTTCATTTTGACGATCTGGTTACAAGAACAGGACGGCTCAAGTGATTTAATAGACTATGGAGCTGGATTGTTGTCCCCACTAATGAAGGCCTTTTGTGGCAAAAATGGAGCGACACTGCTAAATTGTGCCCCATAATTGTAAGTAGATGTGCCCTGGAGTTGGATCAGATTAACTGCAATTTACTGTGGAAAATCCTCCATGTCACCCCAAAACCACCTCAATCTGGTCTTCAATTCAAACGGAGTATTTCAGTCCTTTTGTAACGAGCATTGGCAAAGCCACTAGATCTCACCTATGCGAGAGCCAATGGCTTTGCCAATGTCCTTTAGATATGTTGTAGAGCAGCCTGGCTGATGTGCAGCATGGCTAGAAGTTATTGAAAAAGAGTTATAATGCAGGAAGGTAGAAAAAGAAAATGTGCTTGCAGCACTTTAAAAAAAATTGTTTTTAGCTATGCTGCACAACTGCCACGCTGCTCTACAATATGGCAAGACCTATTCACTTTTCCAATGCTTGTTAACAGTTGGAAAATGTATTACATCCCACCTGGATACCCCTCCACCATCCTATGACGTTCCCCACTGGGCAGTCTACAGGTTGTGTGAACCCTCATCCACGTCTGAAATCACCCTGTGGGAGTTATTTACAAATGATTCACACTAAATAACCTAAAACATGCAAAAAGAAATTGCAGAATGTTTTTACACAGCCTCCTGTAGCACCAGTAAACACCTTCGGCAATATATTAACAAGCATTGACAAAGTCAACCGGTCTCCGCAATGCGAGAGCTATTGGCTTTGTCAATGTCAACGTGTTTTAGCATTGCATGGCCTGATGCTAACTGTTCCCCCGGCAGATGCAGCACACAAGCGCCCGCAGCTGATGCGCCTTTACTCCTTCGCGAACCACAGGCATATATGAACAAGGCATACCAAATTAAATTTACCATTTGATAGGGAGCAAAACACGATATGAAATATGTCAATTCCCTTTAACAAGTGCTGCCAAATCACCTAGCAAAATCATGATACTTATTTTGTTCACCTCTCAAGAACAGAAGGTACGTCTGCCTTAGTGAAATTCACACTTGTGACTTGCATGCAACGCACTGATCTATCCAACTGGCTTGAAGTATTAAGGCCAACAATCATCAAAATGCAGAGATCTTTGCATGCGCAGATTCAAATTCAGGGATCCTTTATTAAAACTATTCCCTCTTCCTACTACATTGTGTTTTGTGGGTCACTGTCGTGTCTATCTGGTTTGACATAAACATGGTATAGTCTGACCACCTAGATGCCAAGGCCATTGCAAGAAAGTGTTAAGCTAGCTCATTAGGCCACTGTACTGTTATCACTGGGTCATGTGGCAGGATCCTGACAGGGCTAACTCGGCCTTTGGACTTTCTGAGGTTGATAAAAATGTATCCTGTTTATTTGTGTAACAGTAACACATTCTTGCAGTACTTAGAGATGTTAGCCTTAAAGTGTTATGTAATAGTATTGATTTATTTTTTTACCACTGTTGTTATGGTTCGCACAGGGCTTAGAGACCATGCAGGTGCAAAGTGACTCTTTTGTGTCACTGCTAGGTTGCAGTTTTCAAAATATGAGTAATGTGAATTTACTTGGTTGATGGCATCAACATTTACCAAACCTACATCTCAAAGACGGGGTGCCGCCTGTTGAAAATACCTTTGTTTATTTTATCTTGCAATAAAACTTTTTCTGATCATTTGCTTATAACCTATAATTCTGCAACGTAAACAATGTGCTTGCTTATGTTCTGTGCGAGGTCTAAACCACACAATGCTTACTATACAGATGCACTCCAGCGCCTAGGAGTGCAGTTGGTGGCGCTTTACAATGACCATCCAGTGAATAGAAACAAGCACTTCCCACAGCCTGTTTTATAAGTAACCAGCAAGCCTGTTATGATGTGTTCCTGTTTTTTGTAACAATCTCAGGGGTAGGGAGGTGATTGAGAATAAGTAAGTTAACGGCAGCTGAAACAAAGCAGTCACGTGACTTTGCAAGGCAATGGAGACCATGGAGGGGACTGCTGACTTTCTCGCTCTCTCCCTGCGAATGCTCTCCTGGTAATTGAAAAGCATGCTGTGGCTTGAAAAACTAGTTAAGAACATGACTGGCAGGCCTATTCTATTACGGTCGGAGAAGCACAGGGCCAGCAGCCACAGGTCCACGGGAGGGAGCAAACAATTGGGGGACAGGATAAGAAAAAATGCGGAGTGGGGGGATCAATTTCACGATAGTTGGAGAAGCATAGGGAAAGCAGACAAGGGGGCGCAGGATGAAGAAAGCGACACTGGGAGGAGGGTGGGTGGGGGACGAGACAGGAAACTAGATAAAACATGATTTACAGGCCTGTTTACAGAAACGGCACAGCGCTTGGAGCGAGTGAAAACACAACTGCTCCTGAGGTAGGCTCTTAAACAAAGACAAAAGAAGTTCCTAAAATGGTCATTAAATGTGAGGAGTGGAAAGACAGTAGTAACTAGTGCCGGCTCTCGGGTAGAGCTAAACATAGGAAGAGGCATGACGCTTGCATGCCATGGATAAATAGGGAGAAAGATGAGGACATCGATGATGGAGCCAGCAAATGGGAAGCCTATGGGCAGGCTGAAGCCCACAAAGTGTATATACAACATGTCTTTTTCAAGACAGTGCATGCGCTGTCAAGAGTGGAAACCTAAAAAAAAAAATGGAATGCTTTGTTGGTAAAAAAGGCAATTGGAGACCGAGGGGGTGATGAAGTGTAGAAAGGGAAGCATTCAGATGCACAGCAATAAGAGACCCTTCTTGGTTCGCTGGCAAAGCCTTATGGGGGGTATGCAACACGGCCAACAGGAGGGAGGGTGGGAGCAAACTGGAGCTTAATGATTTTGAGTAGGCAGCGGAACAAAATAATGGACCCCCAAGGACTCAGACTAGGACACACAAACACTAATGGAGAAAGCAAAGAGGGAACTACAGAGGAACGCATGTGGACGATGTTTTAAATGGTCCAGAGAATGCACCATCAAGAGGAAAACAGTTTAAAATGGAGATCGGGAAGCATTTAGCTGCATCTGAAAAGGCAACGCTAGAATTCATTTTTCAGACAACACCTGCCAAGGTGAAGAAATGTAACTAAGAAAATGATACACCCCACACCATACTAAGAAATTAAATGTAGCCGGTGCTTAAAAAAAAGTGCATAATTAATGAGCGTACAATAATCCCTGGAAGGCACTTTTCCCGCTGACTGGGAGGCACAGCAAACCCTAGAGGAAGGGCTGCTAACGCCCTGTGGGCGGCAGACAAAGGACACAGCAGCAATAGGGCGCACTCTCGTGCCAATGCGTGACCAGGAAGTTTAGGTTCAAAGGACCCAATCAAGAAGGAGGGCGTGGTCACAGACACGGCCTAAAAGGCAGCTGGGACAAGCAGTCCCCAGCTTTGTCGCCCGAAAAAATTGATCCCACCACCCAAACCAGAGAAGGAGGGCGTCGCAGCAGCAGTGTTACGAAGTGTTGGGGAGTCAGGAGGTTTAACAAGAAAGAATCTTCACATAAGGACGTAAAAGGGCAATTGCCCAAACAAGGTCCTTGGGATGCCTTATGGCTGGGATTCTTGAGACCAGTGCAATTGCCCGAACAAGGTCCCTGGGATGCCATACGGCAGGGACTCTTGAGATAAGTGCCCGTACAAGGTCCTTGGGATGCCTTACGGAGGGATACTTGAGGGCAGACAAAAGGGTAAGAAATGGTCAGCGCTGGGCGGACACGGCACTTGCAGCCCAGGCATGGTCATGGGGCCATGAACGCCAGATATTCAATAGCAAGTTGAAGCCTCGAAGCTGCGACCCGCTCTACCAAGTAAGTGACAGGAGTAGAGCGGTCACGACGGTTGGAAGTTAAGGTTATTAATATGCAACAATTTATATGATGTAAACTGTATAACCTGTTATGAAAATGCCTTATGTTGTAGTCCAAGATGAGCCCGAAATTAACATGTTGATAAACAATGCCATCACGACAAGTGTGTACCAACTTATCATGTGCATAAACTGCATCCGTTCTAACACCAGAAAAAACAGAAGTGCAGTTCAGCTTCCTGGTAGTCGAGGTCGCGTTAACAAGGTGATACAGGGAACATTCAAGCGCACATGAGAGCTTAAGGCTCTTACATAAACAATTTCAATTTGAAAGGCTATATTTGAACATTAACTGTTGGTAAAATACCATCCGACCCCATTTGTATGCTTTTCCATTTCCATATATCTAGTGCGAAATGTATACAAAACATTAACGGATGGAAGCTAAGTGACACAATATAGCAATAAATATTCTTAGCAAAAGGTCAACTGTTGCAAACATACAAAAGTGGGCTCACTGCAACAACTTGGAATTATGCCCATTGTGTTAGCTAAATTATCTTGCTAATATTCACACAGTAGCGTAATGCACATGAAACCTAGTTGAAAGCATCGAGTCCAAAGTAATCTGCGAGCTCCAACATGCATACAAAATGTGTCCGGTCTTCGCCCCAGAATATGGCTGACAACTACATACTAAGACTTGTTTAGGGATCTATCCCAAAATGTGATAGAGAAAAGAAACATGCTATTGGCCTTGCCAATCGTGGGTGGGATTAGACAACAGGGAGGAGAGTACTGGACAGTAAAAAAAATTTTTTTAAAACACTATGAAGCAGCCAGCACTGGCCTCATCACGATGTTTTTTTTCTTTTTTTAATTTTGGTGGTTGGGGAAGACTAAGCAATAGGGATGAGGCACTGGGAGGGGAATAAGCAACTAGGCGGGGGGGGGGGGGTGATAGGATATAAGAAATATGGTTGAGGAGAATAAGGACATGGACAGGTTGGGATGGGAATTAGAAACAGACAGAATAAGCAACACAAACGAGGGTGAGAGGAAGCCAAGCAAAACGGACAGTGGGGGTGGGAGGGAAATAAGCAAGAGGGATGAGGTTGGAGGGGAAGAAGCAAGACGGACGAGGTTTGGAAGGGAAGAAGCGACAGGGGTATGAAGGGAAAAAGCAACAGTGACAAAGCGCTAGGAGAGGAAGAAGCAACAGGGACGGGGGTGGGAGGGGAAGAAGAAACAAGGACAGGGGAGGTGGGAGGGAAAGAAGCAACAGGTGCGGGATGAGAGGGGAATAAGCAACAGGGACAGGGTGGGAGGTGAAGAAGCAACAGGGACAGGGTGGGAGGTGAAGAAGCGACAGGGAGTGGAAGGGGAAGAAGCAACAGGAGGGTGGGAGGGGAAGAAGCAACAGGGACGAGGGAGAGAAAGAAGCAACAGGGACGGAGGGAGGAAGGGGAAGAAGCAAAAGGATGGGGCATGGGAGGGGAAGATGCAACAGGACTACAGAGGAACGTATGTGGACGATGTTCTTAATGGTCCATTGAATGCACCATCAAGAGGAAAACTGTTTAAAATGGAGATCAGGAAGCATTCAGCTGCATCTGAAAAGGCAACGATAGAATTAATTTAGCAGACAACACCTGCCAAGGTGAAGAAATGTAACTGAGAAAATCATATACCCAACACAATACGAAGAAATGATATGTAGCCGGTGCTTTAAAAAAAGTGCTAAATCAATGAGCGCACGTTAATCCCTGGAAGGCACTCTGAAAAAACCAGAAGTGCTGTTCAGCTTCCTGGTAGCGTTAACAAGGTGATACAGGGAACATTCAAGCGCACATGAGAGCTTAAGGCTCTCACAAACAATTTCAATCTGAAAGGCTATATTTGAACATTAACTGTAGGTAAAATACCATCCGACCCCATTCGTATGCTTTTCCATTTCCATATATCTAGTGCGAAATGCATACAAAACTTTAACGGATGCAAGCTAAGTGACACAATATAGCAAATATTCTTAGCAAAAAATGGGGTGGGAGGGAAGAACCGACAAGGACAGGGAGGGTGGGAGGGGAAGAACCGACAAGGACAGGGAGGGTGGGAGGGTAAGAAGCGACAAGGACAGGGAGGGTGGGAGGGGAAGAAGCGACAAGGACAGGGAGGGTGGGAGGGGAAGAAGCGACAAGGACAGGGAGGGTGGGAGGGGAAGAAGCGACAAGGACTGGGAGGGTCGGAGGGGAAGAAGCGACAGGGAGGGTGGGAAGGGGAAGAAGCGACAGGGACAGGGAGAGGGGGAAGGGGAAGAAGCAACAGGGACAGTGAGGGTGGGAGAGGAAGAAGCGACAGGGACAGTGAGGGTGGGAGAGGAAGAAGCGACAGGGACAGTGAGGGTGGGAGGAAGAAGGAACAGGGACAAGGAGGGTGGGAGAGGAAGAAGCAACAGGGACAAGGAGAGTGGGAGGGGAAGAAGCAAGACAGACGGGAGGTTCGAGGGGAAGAAGCAAGACAGACGGAGGGTTGGAGGGGAAGAAGCATGACAGATGGGGGGTTGGAAGGGAAGAAGCAACAGTGACAAGGGCACTAGAAGAGGAAGAAGCACAGGGACAGGGGTAGGAGAGGAAGAAGCAACAAGGACGGGGAGATGTGGAGGGGAAGAAGCAACAGGGACGGGGTGGGAGGGGAAGAAGCAAATGGGATGGGAGGGGAAGAAGCAACTGGGGCAGAGGTGGGAGGGGAAGAAGCGACAGGGGTGGGAGGGGAAGGAGCGACAGGGGAGGGGAAGGAGCGACAGGGGAGGGGAAGGAGCAACAGGGGGGGTGGGAGGGGAAGGAGCAACAGGGGGGGTGGGAGGGGAAGGAGCAACAGGGGGGGTGGGAGGGGAAGGAGCAACAGGGATGGGGGAGGAGCAACAGAGACGTGGGTGGGAGGGGAAGGAGCAACAGGGACGTGGGTGGGAGGGGAAGGAGCAACAGGGACGTGGGTGGGAGGGTAAGGAGCAACAGAGGGAGGGTAAGGAGCAACAGAGGGAGGGTGGGAGGGGAAGGAGGAACAGAGGGAGGGTGGGAGGGGAAGGAGGGAACAGAGGGAGGGTGGGGAGGGGAAGGAGCGACAGGGAGGGTGGGGAGGGGAAGGAGCGACAGGGAGGGTGGGAGGGGAAGGAGCAAAGGGAGGGTGGGAGGGGGAAGGAGCAAAGGGACAGGGAGGGTGGGATGGGGAAGAACGGACAGGGAGGGTGGGATAGGAAGCAGCAATAGGGACAAGGCGGGTGGGAGGGGAAGAAGCAAGACAGACGGGGGGTTGGAGGGGAAGAAGCAAGACAGACAGGAGGTTCGAGGAGAAGAAGCAGGGCAGACGGGGGGGTTGGAGGGGAAGAAGCAAAACAGATGGGGGTTGGAGGGGAAGAAGCGACGTGGGTGGGAAGGGAAAAAGCAACAGTGACAAGGGCACTAGAAGAGGAAAAAGCACAGGGACGGGGGTAGGTGAGGAAGAAGCAACAGGGACGGGGGGTGGGAGGGGAAGAAGCAACAAGAACAGGGGAGGCGGGAGGGGAAGAAGCAACAGGGACGGGGTGGGAGGGGAAGAAGCAACAGGGAGAGGGAGGAGAAGAAGCAACAGGAGGGTGGGAGCAGAAGAAGCAACAGGGACAGGGAGGGTGGGAGGGAGGGGAAGAAGCAACAGGGACAGGGAGGGTGGGAGGGGAAGAAGCAACAGGGACAGGGATGGTGGGAGGAGAAGGAGCAACAGGGAGGGTGGGAGGAGGAAGGAGCAATAAGGGACAGGGAGGGTGGGAGGGGGAAGAAGCGACAGGGAGGGTGGGGAGGGGGAAGCAGGGACAGGGAGGGTGGGAGGGAGGGGGAAGAAGCAACAGGGACAGGGAGGGTGGGAGGGGAAGAAGCAACAGGGATAGGGAGGGTGGGAGGGGAAAGAAGCGACAGGGAGGGTGGGAGGGGAAAGAAGCAACAGGGACAGGGAGGGTGGGAGAGGAAAGAAGCAAGACTGACGGGCGGTTGGAGGGGAAAAAGCAAGACGGACGGGCGGTTGGAGGGGAAGCAGCAAAACGGACGGGCGGTTGGAGGGGAAGCAGCAAAACGGACGAGCGGTTGGAGGGGAAGCAGCAAAACGGACGAGCGGTTGGAGGGGAAGCAGCAAGACAAAAGGGCTGTTGGAAGGGAAGAAGCAAGACAAACGGGCGGTTGGAAGGGAAGAAGCAAGACAGACGGGCGGTTGGAAGGGAAGAAGCAAGACAGACAAGCGGTTCGAGGGGAAGAAGCAAGACAGACGGGGGTTTGGAAGGAAAGAAGTGACTTGGATGGGAAGGGAAAATCAACAGTGACAAGGGCACTAGGAGAGGAAGAAGCAAAAGGACGGGGGTAGGAGGGGAAGAAGAAACAGGGACGGGGTAGGAGGGGAAGAAGCAACAGGGACGGGTAGGAGGGGAAGAAGAACGACGAGTGGGTGGGTGGGAGGGAGGGGAAGAAGAACGACGAGTGGGTGGGTGGGAGGGGAAGAACGACGAGTGGGTGGGTGGGAGGGGAAGAAGAACGACGAGTGGGTGGGTGGGAGGGGAAGAAGAACGACGAGTGGGTGGGTGGGAGGGGAAGAAGAACGAAGAGTGGGTGGGTGGGGAAGAAGAACGAGGAGTGGGTGGGAGGGGAAGAAGAAAGACGAGTGGGTGGGAGGGGAAGAAGAAAGACGAGTGGGTGGGTGGGAGGGGAAGAAGAAAGAGCGGGCGGGTGGGTGGGTGGGGAAGAAGAACGACGGGCAGGTGGGTGAGAGGGGAAGAATAAAGACGGGCTGGGTGGGTGGGAGGGTGAGAAGAAAGACAGGCGGGTGGGAAGGAGGGGGAAGAAGAAAGAGCGGGCGGGTGGGAAGGAGGGGAAGAAGAAAGAGACGGGTGGGTGGGTGGGTGGGGAAGAGGAAAGAGGGACGGGTGGGTGGGTGGGGAAGAGTAAAGAGGGACGGGTGGGTGAGTGGGGGAAGAGGAAAGAGGGACGGGTGGGTGAGTGGGAGAAGAGGAAAGAGGGACGGGTGGGTGAGTGGGGAAGAGGAAAGAGGGACGGGTGGGTGGGTGGGGAAGAGAAAGAGGGACGGGTGGGTGAGTGGGGAAGAGGAAAGAGGGACGGGTGGGTGGGAAGAGAGAAAGAGGGACGGGTGGGTGGGTGGGGAAGAGGAAAGAGGGACGGGTGGGTGGGTGGGGAAGAGGAAAGAGGGACGGGTGGGTGGGTGGGGAAGAGGAAAGAGGGACGGGTGGGTGGGGAAGAGGAAAGAGGGACAGGTGGGTGGGTGGGGAAGAGGAAAGATGGACGTGGGTGGGTGGGGAAGAGGGATGGGTGGGTGGGTGGGGAAGGAAGAAAGAGGGACGGGTGGGTGGGGAAGGAAGGAAGAAAGAGGGACGGGTGGGTGGGGAAGGAAGAAAGAGGGACGGGTGGGCGGGTGGGGAAGGAAGAAAGAGGGACGGGTGGGCGGGTGGGGAAGGAAGAAAGAGGGACGGGTGGGCGGGTGGGGAAGGAAGGAAGAAAGAGGGACGGGTGCGTGGGAGGGAAGGAAGAAAGAGGGGCGGGTGGGTGAGAGGGGAAGAAGAAAGAGGGGCGGGTGGGTGAGAGGGGAAGAAGAAAGCGGGGCGGGTGGGTGAGAGGGGAAGAAGAAGAGGGGCGGGTGGGTGAGAGGGGAAGAAGAAAGAGGGGCGGGTGGGTGAGGGGAAGAAGAAACACAGGCTGGTGGGTGGGATGGGAAGAACAAAGATTGAGAAGAAAGACGGGCTAGTGGGAAGGAGGGGAAGAAGAAAGAGGGACGGGTGGGTGGGTGGGGAAGAAGAAAGAGGGACGGGTGGGTGGGTGGGGAAGAAGAAAGAGGGACGGGTGGATGGGTGGGGAAGAAGAAAGAGGGACGGGTGGGTGGATGGGTGGGGAAGAAGAAAGAGGGACGGGTGGGTGGGTGGGTGGGGAAGAAGAAAGAGGGACGGGTGGGTGGGTGGGGAAGAAGAAAGAGGGACGGGTGGGTGGGTGGGGAAGAAGAAAGAGGGACGGGTGGGTGGGTGGGGAAGAAGAAAGAGGGACGGGTGGGTGGGTGGGGAAGAAGAAAGAGGGACGGGTGGGTGGGTGGGGAAAAAGAAAGAGGGACGGGTGGGTGGGTGGGTGGGTGGGGAAAAAGAAAGAGGGACGGGTGGGGAAGAAGAAAGAGGGACGGGTGGGTGGGTGGGGAAGAGGAAAGAGGGACGGGTGGGTGGGTGGGGAAGAGGAAAGAGGGACGGGTGGGTGGGGAAGAGGAAAGAGGGACGGGTGGGTGGGGAAGAGGAAAGAGGGACGGGTGGGTGGGTGGGTGGGGAAGAGGAAAGAGGGGCGGGTGGGTGGGCGGGGAAGAAGAAAGAGGGACGGGTGGGTGGGGAAGAAGAAAGAGGGACGGGTGGGTGGGGAAGAAGAAAGAGGGACGGGGTGGGTGGGGAAGAAGAAAGAGGGACGGGTGGGTGGGTGGGGAAGAAGAAAGAGGGACGGGTGGGTGGGTGGGGAAGAAGAAAGAGGGACGGGTGGGTGGGTGGGGAAGAAGAAAGAGGGACGGGTGGGTGGGTGGGGGAAGAAGAAAGAGGGACGGGTGGGTGGGTGGGGAAGAAGAAAGAGGGACGGGTGGGTGGGTGGGGAAGAAGAAAGAGGGACGGGGTGGGTGGGTGGGGAAGAAGAAAGAGGGACGGGTGGGTGGGTGGGGAAGAAGAAAGGGGACGGGGTGGGTGGGTGGGGAAGAAGAAAGAGGGACGGGTGGGTGGGTGGGGAAGAAGAAAGAGGGACGGGTGGGTGGGTGGGGAAGAAGAAAGAGGGACGGGTGGGTGGGTGGGGAAGAAGAAAGAGGGACGGGTGGGTGGGTGGGGAAGAGGAAAGAGGGACGGGTGGGTGGGTGGGGAAGAAGAAAGAGGGACGGGGTGGGTGGGTGGGGAAGAGGAAAGAGGGACGGGTGGGTGGGGAAGAGGAAAGAGGGACGGGTGGGTGGGTGGGGAAGAGGAAAGAGGGACGGGTGGGTGGGTGGGGAAGAGGAAAGAGGGACGGGTGGGTGGGTGGGGAAGAGGAAAGAGGGACGGGTGGGTGGGTGGGGAAGAGGAAAGAGGGACGGGTGGGTGGGTGGGGAAGAGGAAAGAGGGACGGGTGGGTGGGTGGGGAAGAGGAAAGAGGGACGGGTGGGTGGGTGAAGAGGAAAGAGGGACGGGTGGGTGGGTGGGGAAGAGGAAAGAGGGACGGGTGGGTGGGTGGGGAAGAGGAAAGAGGGACGGGTGGGTGGGTGGGGAAGAGGAAAGAGGGACGGGTGGGTGGGTGGGGAAGAGGAAAGAGGGACGGGTGGGTGGGTGGGGAAGAGGAAAGAGGGACGGGTGGGTGGGTGGGGAAGAGGAAAGAGGGACGGGTGGGTGGGTGGGGAAGAGGAAAGAGGGACGGGTGGGTGGGTGGGGAAGAGGAAAGAGGGACGGGTGGGTGGGTGGGGGAAGAGGAAAGAGGGACGGGTGGGTGGGTGGGGAAGAGGAAAGAGGGACGGGTGGGTGGGTGGGGAAGAGGAAAGAGGGACGGGTGGGTGGGTGGGGAAGAGGAAAGAGGGACGGGTGGGTGGGTGGGGAAGAGGAAAGAGGGACGGGTGGGTGGGTGAAGAGGAAAGAGGGACGGTGGGTGGGTGGGGAAGAGGAAAGAGGGACGGGTGGGTGGGTGGGGAAGAAGAAAGAGGGACGGGTGGGTGGGTGGGGAAGAGGAAAGAGGGACGGGTGGGTGGGTGGGGAAGAGGAAAGAGGGACGGGTGGGTGGGTGGGAAGAGGAAAGAGGGACGGGTGGGTGGGTGGGGAAGAGGAAAGAGGGACGGGTGGGTGGGTGGGGAAGAGAGAAAGAGGGACGGGTGGGTGGGTGGGGAAGAAGAAAGAGGGACGGGTGGGTGGGTGGGGGAAGAGGAAAGAGGGACGGGTGGGTGGGTGGGGAAGAAGAAAGAGGGACGGGTGGGTGGGTGGGGAAGAGGAAAGAGGGACGGGTGGGTGGGTGGGGAAGAAGAAAGAGGGACGGGTGGGTGGGTGGGGAAGAGGAAAGAGGGACGGGTGGGTGGGTGGGGGAAGAGGAAAGAGGGACGGGTGGGTGGGTGGGGAAGAAGAAAGAGGGACGGGTGGGTGGGTGGGGAAGAGGAAAGAGGGACGGGTGGGTGGGTGGGGAAGAGGAAAGAGGGACGGGTGGGTGGGTGGGGGAAGAGGAAAGAGGGACGGGTGGGTGGGTGGGGAAGAGGAAAGAGGGACGGGTGGGTGGGTGGGGAAGAGGAAAGAGGGACGGGTGGGTGGGTGGGGAAGAGGAAAGAGGGACGGGTGGGTGGGTGGGGAAGAGAAAGAGGGACGGGTGGGGGTGGGTAAGAGGAAAGAGGGACGGGTGGGTGGGTGGGGAAGAAGAAAGAGGGACGGGTGGGTGGGTGGGGAAGAGGAAAGAGGGACGGGTGGGTGAGGAAAGAGGGAGGTGGATGGGTAAGAGGGACAGTGGGTGGGTGGGGAAGAGGAAAGAGGGACGGGTGGGTGGGGAAGAAGAAAGAGGGACGGGTGGGTGGGTGGGGAAGAAGAAAGAGGGACGGGTGGGTGGGTAAGAAGAAAGAGGGACGGGTGGGTGGGTGGGGGAAGAGGAAAGAGGGACGGGTGGGTGGGTGGGTAAGAGGAAAGAGGGACGGTGGGTGGGTGGGGAAGAGGAAAGAGGGACGGGTGGGTGGGGTAAGAGAAAGAGGGACGGGTGGGTGGGTGGGGAAGAGGAAAGAGGGACGGGTGGGTGGGTGGGGAAGAGGAAAGAGGGACGGGTGGGTGGGTGGGGAAGAGGAAAGAGGGACGGGTGGGTGGGTGGGGAAGAGGAAAGAGGGACGGGTGGGTGGGTGGGGAAGAGGAAAGAGGGACGGTGGGTGGGTGAAGAGGAAAGAGGGACGGGTGGGTGGGTAAGAGGGAAAGAGGGACGGGTGGGTGGGTAAGAGGAAAGAGGGACGGGTGGGTGGGTGGGAAGAGGAAAGAGGGACGGGTGGGTGGGTAAGAGGAAAGAGGGACGGGTGGGTGGGTGGGTAAGAGGAAAGAGGGACGGGGTGGGTGGGTGGGTAAGAGGAAAGAGGGACGGGTGGGTGAGGAAAGAGGGACGGGTGGGTGGGAGGGAAAGAGGGACGGGTGCGGTGGGTGGGTGAAGAGGAAAGAGGGACGGGTGGGTGGGTGGGGAAGAGGAAAGAGGGACGGGTGGGTGGGTGGGGAAGAGGAAAGAGGGACGGGTGGGTGGGTGGGGAAGAGGAAAGAGGGACGGGTGGGTGGGTGGGGAAGAGGAAAGAGGGACGGGTGGGTGGGTGGGGAAGAGGAAAGAGGGACGGGTGGGTGGGTGGGGAAGAGGAAAGAGGGACGGGTGGGTGGGTGGGGAAGAGGAAAGAGGGACGGGTGGGTGGGTGGGGAAGAGGAAAGAGGGACGGGTGGGTGGGTGGGGAAGAGGAAAGAGGGACGGGTGGGTGGGTGGGGAAGAGGAAAGAGGGACGGGTGGGTGGGTGGGGAAGAGGAAAGAGGGACGGGTGGGTGGGTGGGGAAGAGAAGAGGGACGGTGGTGGGTGGGGAAGAGGAAAGAGGGACGGGTGGGTGGGTGGGGAAGAGGAAAGAGGGACGGGTGGGTGGGTGGGGAAGAGGAAAGAGGGACGGGTGGGTGGGGAAGAGGAAAGAGGGACGGGTGGGTGGGTGGGGAAGAGGAAAGAGGGACGGGTGGGTGGGTGGGGGAAGAGGAAAGAGGGACGGGTGGGTGGGTGGGGGAAGAGGAAAGAGGGACGGGTGGGTGGGTGGGGAAGAGGAAAGAGGGACGGGTGGGTGGGTGGGGAAGAGGAAAGAGGGACGGGTGGGTGGGTGGGGAAGAGGAAAGAGGGACGGGTGGGTGGGTGGGGAAGAGGAAAGAGGGACGGGTGGGTGGGTGGGGAAGAAGAAAGAGGGACGGGTGGGTGGGTGGGGAAGAAGAAAGAGGGACGGGTGGGTGGGTGGGGAAGAGAAAGAGGGACGGGTGGGTGGGTGGGGAAGAAGAAAGAGGGACGGGTGGGTGGGTGGGGAAGAGGAAAGAGGGACGGGTGGGTGGGTGGGGAAGAGGAAAGAGGGACGGGTGGGTGGGTGGGGAAGAGGAAAGAGGGACGGGTGGGTGGGTGGGGAAGAGGAAAGAGGGACGGGTGGGTGGGTGGGGAAGAGGAAAGAGGGACGGGTGGGTGGGTGGGGAAGAGGAAAGAGGGACGGGTGGGTGGGTGGGAAGAGGAAAGAGGGACGGGTGGGTGGGTGAAGAGGAAAGAGGGACGGGTGGGTGGGTGGGGAAGAGGAAAGAGGGACGGGTGGGTGGGTGGGGAAGAGGAAAGAGGGGACGGGTGGGTGGGTGGGGAAGAGGAAAGAGGGACGGGTGGGTGGGTGGGGAAGAGGAAAGAGGGACGGGTGGGTGGGTGGGGAAGAGGAAAGAGGGACGGGTGGGTGGGGGAAGAGGAAAGAGGGACGGGTGGGTGGGTGGGGAAGAGGAAAGAGGGACGGGTGGGTGGGTGGGGAAGAGGAAAGAGGGACGGGTGGGTGGGTGGGGAAGAGGAAAGAGGGACGGGTGGGTGGGTGGGGAAGAGGAAAGAGGGACGGGTGGGTGGGTGAAGAGGAAAGAGGGACGGGTGGGTGGGTGGGGAAGAGGAAAGAGGGACGGGTGGGTGGGTGGGGAAGAGGAAAGAGGGACGGGTGGGTGGGTGGGGAAGAGGAAAGAGGGACGGGTGGGTGGGTGGGGAAGAGGAAAGAGGGACGGGTGGGTGGGTGGGAGGAGAGAGGGACGGGTGGGTGGGTAAGAGGGAAAGAGGGACGGGTGGGTGGGTGAAAGAGGGACGGGGGGTGGGTGGAGAGGAAAGAGGGACGGGTGGGTGGGTGGGGAAGAGGAAAGAGGGACGGGTGGGTGGGTGGGAAGAGGAAAGAGGGACGGGTGGGTGGGGAAGAGGAAAGAGGGGTGGGTGGGTAAGAGAAAGAGGGACGGGTGGGTGGGGAAGAGGAAAGAGGGATGGGTGGGTGGGTGGGGAAGAGGAAAGAGGGACGGGTGGGTGGGTGGGGAAGAGGAAAGAGGGACGGGTGGGTGGGTGGAAGAGGAAAGAGGGACGGGTGGGTGGGTAAGAGGAAAGAGGGATGGGTGGGTGGGTGGGGAAGAGGAAAGAGGGACGGGTGGGTGGGTGGGGAAGAGGAAAGAGGGACGGGTGGGTGGGTGGGGGAAGAGGAAAGAGGGACGGGTGGGTGGGTGGGGAAGAGGAAAGAGGGACGGGTGGGTGGGTGGGGAAGAGGAAAGAGGGACGGGTGGGTGGGTGGGGAAGGGAAAGAGGGACGGGTGGGTGGGTGGGGAAGAGGAAAGAGGGACGGGTGGGTGGGTGGGGAAGAGGAAAGAGGGACGGGTGGGTGGGTGGGGAAGAGGGAAGAGGGACGGGTGGGTGGGTGGGGAAGAGGAAAGAGGGACGGGTGGGTGGGTAAGAGGAAAGAGAGGACGGGTGGGTGGGGGAAGAGGAAAGAGGGACGGGTGGGTGGGTGGGGAAGAGGAAAGAGGGACGGGTGGGTGGGTGGGGAAGAGGAAAGAGGGACGGGTGGGTGGGTGGGGAAGAGGAAAGAGGGACGGGTGGGTGGGTGGGGAAGAGGAAAGAGGGACGGGTGGGTGGGTGGGGAAGAAGGAAAGAGGGACGGGTGGGTGGGTGGGGAAGAGGAAAGAGGGATGGGTGGGTGGTGGGGAAGAGGAAAGAGGGACGGGTGGGTGGGTGGGGAAGAGGAAAGAGGGACGGGTGGGTGGGTGGGGAAGAGGAAAGAGGGACGGGTGGGTGGGTGGGGAAGAGGAAAGAGGGACGGGTGGGTGGGTGGGGAAGAGGAAAGAGGGACGGGTGGGTGGGTGGGGAAGAGGAAAGAGGGACGGGTGGGTGGGTGGGGAAGAGGAAAGAGGGACGGGTGGGTGGGTGGGGAAGGAGGGGAGGGGGAAGAAGAGGGACGGGTGGGTGGGTGGGGAAGAGGAAAGAGGGACGGGTGGGTGGGGAAGAGGAAAGAGGGACGGGTGGGTGGGGTAGAAGAAAGAGGGACGGTGGGTGGGTGGGGGGTGGGGTAGAGGAAAAAGGGACGGGTGGGTGGGGAAGAGGAAAGAGGGACGGGTGGGTGGGAAGAAGAAAGAGGGACGGGTGGGTGGGTGGGGAAGAGGAAAGAGGGACGGGTGGGTGGGTGGGGAAGAAGAAAGAGGGACGGGTGGGTGGGTGGGGAAGAAGAAAGAGGGACGGGTGGGTGGGTGGGGAAGAAGAAAGAGGGACGGGTGGGTGGGTGGGGAAGAAGAAAGAGGGACGGGTGGGTGGGTGGGGAAGAAGAAAGAGGGACGGGTGGGTGGGTGGGGAAGAAGAAAGAGGGACGGGTGGGTGGGTGGGGAAGAAGAAAGAGGGACGGGTGGGTGGGTGGGTAAGAGAAAGAGGGACGGTGGGTGGGTAAGAGAGAAAGAGGGACGGGTGGGTGGGTGGAAGAGGAAAGAGGGACGGGTGGGTGGGTGAAGAAGAAAGAGGGACGGGTGGGTGGGTGGGGAAGAAGAAAGAGGGACGGGTGGGTGGGTGGGGAAGAAGAAAGAGGGACGGGTGGGTGGGTGGGGAAGAAGAAAGAGGGACGGGTGGGTGGGTAAGAGGAAAGAGGGACGGGTGGGTGGGTGGGGAAGAAGAAAGAGGGACGGGTGGGTGGGTGGGGAAGAGGAAAGAGGGACGGGTGGGTGGGTGGGGAAGAGGAAAGAGGGACGGGTGGGTGGGTGGGGAAGAGGAAAGAGGGACGGGTGGGTGGGTGGGGAAGAGGAAAGAGGGACGGGTGGGTGGGTGGGGAAGAGGAAAGAGGGACGGGTGGGTGGGGAAGAAGAAAGAGGGACGGGTGGGTGGGGGGAAGAGAGAAAGAGGGACGGGTGGGTGGGTGGGGAAGAGGGAAAGAGGGACGGGTGGGTGGGTGGGGAAGAAGAAAGAGGGACGGGTGGGTGGGTGGGGAAGAAGAAAGAGGGACGGGTGGGTGGGTGGGGAGAGGAAAGAGGGACGGGTGGGTGGGTGGGGAAGAAGAAAGAGGGACGGGTGGGTGGGTGGGGAAGAGGAAAGAGGGACGGGTGGGTGGGTGGGGAAGAAGGAAAGAGGGACGGGTGGGTGGGTGGGGAAGAAGAAAGAGGGACGGGTGGGTGGGTGGGGAAGAGGAAAGAGGGACGGGTGGGTGGGTGGGGAAGAGGAAAGAGGGACGGGTGGGTGGGTGGGGAAGAGGAAAGAGGGACGGGTGGGTGGGTGGGGAAGAGAAAGAGGGACGGGTGGGTGGGTGGGGAAGAGGAAAGAGGGACGGGTGGGTGGGTGGGGAAGAGGAAAGAGGGACGGGTGGGTGGGTGGGGAAGAGGAAAGAGGGACGGGTGGGTGGGTGGGGGAAGAGGAAAGAGGGACGTGGGTGGGTGGGTGGGGAAGAGGAAAGAGGGACGGGTGGGTGGGTGGGGAAGAGGAAAGAGGGACGGTGGGTGGGTGGGTGGGGAAGAGGAAAGAGGGACGGGTGGGTGGGTGGGGAAGAGGAAAGAGGGACGGGTGGGTGGGTGGGGAAGAGGAAAGAGGGACGGGTGGGTGGGTAGGGAAGAGGAAAGAGGGACGGGTGGGTGGGTGGGGAAGAGGAAAGAGGGACGGGTGGGTGGGTGGGGAAGAGGAAAGAGGGACGGGTGGGTGGGTGGGGAAGAGGAAAGAGGGACGGGTGGGTGGGTGGGGGAAGAGGAAAGAGGGACGGGTGGGTGGGTGGGGAAGAGGAAAGAGGGACGGGTGGGTGGGTGGGGAAGAGGAAAGAGGGACGGGTGGGTGGGTGGGGAAGAGGAAAGAGGGACGGGTGGGTGGGTGGGGAAGAGGAAAGAGGGACGGGTGGGTGGGTGGGGAAGAGGAAAGAGGGACGGGTGGGTGGGTGGGGAAGAGGAAAGAGGGACGGGTGGGTGGGTGGGGAAGAGGAAAGAGGGACGGGTGGGTGGGTGGGGAAGAGGAAAGAGGGACGGGTGGGTGGGTGGGAGAAGAAAGAGGGACAGGTGGGTGGGTGGAGAAGAAAGAGGGACGGGTGGGTGGGTGGGGAAGAAGAAAGAGGGACGGGTGGGTGGGTGGGGAAGAAGAAAGAGGGACGGGTGGGTGGGTGGGGAAGAAGAAAGAGGGACGGGTGGGTGGGTGGGGAAGAAGAAAGAGGGACGGGTGGGTGGGTGGGGAAGAAGAAAGAGGGACGGGTGGGTGGGTGGGGGAAGAAGAAAGAGGGACGGGTGGGTGGGTGGGGGAAGAAGAAAGAGGGACGGGTGGGTGGGGTGGGGGAAGAAGAAAGAGGGACGGGTGGGTGGGTGGGTGGGGAAGAAGAAAGAGGGACGGGTGGGCAGGTGGGGAAGAAGAAAGAGGGACGGGTGGGTGGGTGGGTGGGGAAGAAGAAAGAGGGACGGGTGGGGTGGGTGGGGAAGAAGAAAGAGGGACGGGTGGGTGGGTGGGGAAGAAGAAAGAGGGACGGGTGGGTGGGTGGGGAAGAGGAAAGAGGGACGGGTGGGTGGGTAAGAGAAAGAGGGACTGGGTGGGTGGGTAAGAGGAAAGAGGGACGGGTGGGTGGGTGGAAGAGGAAAGAGGGACGGGTGGGTGGGTAAGAGGAAAGAGGGACGGGTGGGTGGGTAAGAGGAAAGAGGGACGGGTGGGTGGGTAAGAGGAAAGAGGGACGGGTGGGTGGGTAAGAGGAAAGAGGGACGGGTGGGTAAGAGGAAAGAGGGACGGGTGGGTAAGAGGAAAGAGGGACGGGTGGGTAAGAGGAAAGAGGGACGGGTGGGTAAGAGGAAAGAGGGACGGGTGGGTAAGAGGAAAGAGGGACGGGTGGGTGGGTAAGAGGGATGGGTGGGTGGGTAAGAGGAAAGAGGGACAGGTGGGTGGGTGGGTGGGTAAGAGGAAAGAGGGGTGGGTGGGTGGGTAAGAGGAAAGAGGGGTGGGTGGGTAAGAGGAAAGAGGGACGGGTGGGTGGGTGGGTAAGAGGAAAGAGGGACGGGTGGGTGGGTGGGTAAGAGGAAAGAGGGACGGGTGGGTGGGTGGGGAAGAGGAAAGAGGGACGGGTGGGTGGGTGGGTAAGAGGAAAGAGGGACGGGTGGGTGGGTGGGGAAAGAGGAAAGGGTGGGTGGGTGGGGAAGAGGAAAGGGCGGGTGGGTAGGTGGGGAAGAGGAAAGAGGGACGTGGGTGGGTGGGTGGGTAAGAGGAAGAGGGACGGGTGGGTGGGTGGGTAAGAGGAAAGAGGGACGGGTGGGTGGGTAAGAGGAAAGAGGGACGGGTGGGTGGGTGGGTAAGAGGAAAGAGGGACGGGTGGGTGGGTGGGTGGGAAAGAGGGACGGGGTGGGTGGGTGGGGAAGAGGAAAGAGGGACGGGTGGGTGGGTGGGGAAGAGGAAAGAGGGACGGGTGGGTGGGTGGGGAAGAGGAAAGAGGGACGGGTGGGTGGGTGGGGGAAGAATGTAAAGAGGGACGGGTGGGTGGGTGGGGAAGAGGAAAGAGGGACGGGTGGGTGGGTGGGGAAGAGGAAAGAGGGACGGGTGGGTGGGTGGGGAAGAGGAAAGAGGGACGGGTGGGTGGGTGGGGAAGAAGGAAAGAGGGACGGGTGGGTGGGTGGGGAAGAGGAAAGAGGGACGGGTGGGTGGGTGGGGAGAAGAGGAAAGAGGGACGGGTGGGTGGTGTGGGGAAGAGGAAAGAGGGACGGGTGGGTGGGTGGGGAAGAGGAAAGAGGGACGGGTGGGTGGTGGGTAAGAGGAAAGAGGGACGGGTGGGTGGGTGAGGAAAGAGGGACGGGTGGGTGGGTGGGGACAGAGGAAAGAGGGACGGGTGGGTGGGTGGGTAAGAGGGAAAGAGGGACGGGTGGGTGGGTGGGAAGAGGAAAGAGGGACGGGTGGGTGGGTGGGGAAGAGGAAAGAGGGACGGGTGGGGTGGGTGGGGAAGAGGAAAGAGGGACGGGTGGGTGGGTGGGGAAGAGGAAAGAGGGACGGGTGGGTGGGTGGGGAAGAGGAAAGAGGGACGGGTGGGTGGGTGGGAAGAGGAAAGAGGGACGGGTGGGTGGGTGGGAAGAGGAAAGAGGGACGGTGGGTGGGTAAGAGGAAAGAGGGACGGGTGGGTGGGTGAGGTAAGAGGAAAGAGGGACGGGTGGGTGGGTGGGTAAGAGGAAAGAGGGACGGTGGGTGGGTGGGTGGGTAAGAGGAAAGAGGGACGGGTGGGTGGGTGGGTAAGAGGAAAGAGGGACGGGTGGGTGGGTGGGTAAGAGGAAAGAGGGACGGGTGGGTGGGTAAGAGGAAAGAGGGACGGGTGGGTGGGTGGGTAAGAGGAAAGAGGGACGGGTGGGTGGGTGGGTAAGAGGAAAGAGGGACGGGTGGGTGGGTGGGTAAGAGGAAAGAGGGACGGGTGGGTAAGAGGAAAGAGGGACGGGTGGGTGGGTGGGGAAGAGGAAAGAGGGACGGGTGGGTGGGAGGAAAGAGGGACGGATAGGTGGGTGTGTGGGGAAGAGGAAGGAGGGACGGGTGGGTGGGAAGAGGAAAGAGGGACGGGTGGGTGGGTGGGGAAGAGGAAAGAGGGACGGGTGGGTGGGTGGGGAAGAGGAAAGAGGGACGGGTGGGTGGGTGGGGAAGAGGGAAAGAGGGACGGGTGGGTGGGGAAGAAGGAAAGAGGGACGGGTGGGTGGGTGGGGAAGAGGAAAGAGGGACGGGTGGGTGGGTGGGGAAGAGGAAAGAGGGACGGGGTGGGTGGGTGGGGAAGAGGAAGGAGGGACGGGTGGGTGGGTGGGGAAGAGGAAAGAGGGACGGGTGGGTGGGTGGGGAAGAGGAAAGAGGGACGGGTGGGTGGGTGGGGAAGAGGAAAGAGGGACGGGTGGGTGGGTGGGGAAGAGGAAAGAGGGACGGGTGGGTGGGTGGGGAAGAGGAAAGAGGGACGGGTGGGTGGGTGGGGAAGAGGAAAGAGGGACGGGTGGGTGGGTGGGGAAGAGGAAAGAGGGACGGGTGGGTGGGTGGGGAAGAGGAAAGAGGGACGGGTGGGTGGGTGGGGAAGAGGAAAGAGGGACGGGTGGGTGGGTGGGGAAGAGGAAAGAGGGACGGGTGGGTGGGTGGGGAAGAGGAAAGAGGGACGGGTGGGTGGGTGGGGAAGAGGAAAGAGGGACGGGTGGGTGGGTGGGGAAGAGGAAAGAGGGACGGGTGGGTGGGTGGGGAAGAGGAAAGAGGGACGGGTGGGTGGGTGGGGAAGAGGAAAGAGGGACGGGTGGGTGGGTGGGGAAGAGGAAAGAGGGACGGGTGGGTGGGTGGGGAAGAGGAAAGAGGGACGGGTGGGTGGGTGGGGAAGAGGAAAGAGGGACGGGTGGGTGGGTGGGGAAGAGGAAAGAGGGACGGGTGGGTGGGTGGGGAAGAGGAAAGAGGGACGGGTGGGTGGGTGGGGAAGAGGAAAGAGGGACGGGTGGGTGGGTGGGGAAGAGGAAAGAGGGACGGGTGGGTGGGGGAAGAGGAAAGAGGGACGGGTGGGTGGGTGGGGAAGAGGAAAGAGGGACGGGTGGGTGGGTGGGGAAGAAGAAAGAGGGACGGGTGGGTGGGTGGAGAAGAAAGAGGGACGGGTGGGTGGGTGGGGAAGAAGAAAGAGGGACGGGTGGGTGGGTGGGGAAGAGGAAAGAGGGACGGGTGGGTGGGTGGGGGAAGAGGAAAGAGGGACGGTGGGTGGGTGGGGAAGAAGAAAGAGGGACGGGGTGGGTGGGGAAGAAGAAAGAGGGACGGGTGGGTGGGTGGGGAAGAAGAAAGAGGGACGGGTGGGTGGGTGGGGAAGAGGAAAGAGGGACGGGTGGGTGGGTGGGGGAAGAGGAAAGAGGGACGGGTGGGTGGGTGGGGAAGAGGAAAGAGGGACGGGTGGGTGGGTGGGGAAGAGGAAAGAGGGACGGGTGGGTGGGTGGGGAAGAAGAAAGAGGGACGGGTGGGTGGGTGGGGAAGAAGAAAGAGGGACGGGTGGGTGGGGAAGAAGAAAGAGGGACGGGTGGGTGGGTGGGGAAGAAGAAAGAGGGACGGGTGGGTGGGGTGGGGGGAAGAGAGAAAGAGGGACGGGTGGGTGGGTAGGAGAGGAAAGAGGGGCGGGTGGGTGGGTGGGGAAGAAGAAAGAGGGACGGGTGGGTGGGTGGGGAAGAAGAAAGAGGGACGGGTGGGTGGGGGAAGAAGAAAGAGGGACGGGTGGGTGGGTGGGGAAGAGGAAAGAGGGGCGGGTGGGTGGGTGGGGGAAGAAGAAAGAGGGACGGGTGGGAGGGGAAGAAGAAAGAGGACGGGTGGGTGGGGAAGAGGAAAGAGGGACGGGTGGGTGGGGAAGAGAAAGAGGGACGGGTGGGTGGGAAGAAGGAAAGAGGGACGGGTGGGTGGGGGAAGAAGAAAGAGGGACGGGTGGGTGGGGAGGGGAAGAGGAAAGAGGGGCGGGTGGGTGGGGAAGAAGAAAGAGGGGACGGGTGGGTGGGAGGGAAGAAGAAAGAGGGCGGGGGGTGGGTGGAGAAGAAAGAGGGCGGGTGGGTGGGAATGGAAGAAGAAAGAGGGGCGGTGGGTGGGTGGGTAGGGAAGAAGAAAGAGGGGCGGGTGGGTGGGTGAGGGAAGAAGAAAGAGAGCGGGTGGGTGGGGAAGAGAGAAAGAGGGCGGGTGGGTGGGTGGGGAAGAAGAAAGAGGGACGGGTGGGTGGGATGGGTAAGAAGAAAGAGGGGCGGGTGGGTGGGTAGAGAGTGGGGAAGAAGAAAGAGGGACGGGTCGGTGGGTGGGTAGGGGAAGAAGAAAGAGGGACGGGTGGGTGAGTGGAAGAAGAAAGAGGGACAGGTGGGTGAGGAGACGTGTAAGAGGAAAGAGGGACAGGTGGGTGGGTGGGGAAGAGAAAGAGGGACGGGTGGGTGGGTGGGTAAGAAGAAGAGGGACGGGTGGGTGGGTGAGGCGGACAGAAGAGAAGAGAGGGACGGGTGGGTGAGGGAAGAAAGAGGGACGGGGGAAGAAGAAAGAGGGACGGGTGGGTGGGTGGGGAAGAAGAAAGAGGGACGGGTGGGTGGGCAGAAGCAAAGAGGGGCGGGTGGTGTGGGTAAGAGGAAAGAGGGACGGGTGGGTGGGTGGGGAAGAGGAAAGAGGGACGGGTGGGTGGGTGGGGAAGAGGAAAGAGGGACGGGTGGGTGGGTGGGGAAGAAGAAAGAGGGACGGGTGGGTGGGTGGGGAAGAGGAAAGAGGGACGGGTGGGTGGGTGGGGAAGAAGAAAGAGGGACGGGTGGGTGGGTGGGGAAGAGAGAAAGAGGGACGGGTGGGTGGGTGGGGAAGAGGAAAGAGGGACGGGTGGGTGGGTGGGGAAGAAGAAAGAGGGACGGGTGGGTGGGTGGGGAAGAAGAAAGAGGGACGGGTGGGTGGGTGGGGAAGAGGAAAGAGGGACGGGTGGGTGGGTGGGGAAGAAGAAAGAGGGACGGGTGGGTGGGTGGGGAAGAAGAAAGAGGGACGGGTGGGTGGGTGGGGAAGAAGAAAGAGGGACGGGTGGGTGGGTGGGGAAGAAGAAAGAGGGACGGTGGGTGGGTGGGGAAGAAGAAAGAGGGACGGGTGGGTGGGTGGGGAAGAAGAAAGAGGGACGGGTGGGTGGGTGGGGAAGAAGAAAGAGGGACGGGTGGGTGGGTGGGGAAGAAGAAAGAGGGACGGGTGGGTGGGTGGGGAAGAAGAAAGAGGGACGGGTGGGTGGGTGGGGAAGAAGAAAGAGGGACGGGTGGGTGGGTGGGGAAGAAGAAAGAGGGACGGGTGGGTGGGTGGGGAAGAAGAAAGAGGGACGGGTGGGTGGGTGGGGAAGAAGAAAGAGGGACGGGTGGGTGGGTGGGGAAGAAGAAAGAGGGACGGGTGGGTGGGTGGGGGAAGAAGAAAGAGGGACGGGTGGGTGGGGGGGAAGAAGAAAGAGGGACGGGTGGGTGGGTGGGGAAGAAGAAAGAGGGACGGGTGGGTGGGTGGGGAAGAAGAAAGAGGGACGGGTGGGTGGTCGGGGAAGAAGAAAGAGGGGCGGGTGGGTGGGTCGGGGAAGAAGAAAGAGGGACGGGTGGGTGGGTCGGGGAAGAAGAAAGAGGGACGGGTGGGTGGGTCGGGGAAGAAGTAAGAGGGGGCGGGTGGGTGGTCGGGAAGAAGAAAGAGGGACGGGTGGGTGGGGAAGAAGAAAGAGGGACGGGTGGGTGGGGAAGAAGAAAGAGGGACGGGTGGGTGGGGAAGAAGAAAGAGGGACGGGTGGGTGGGGAAGAAGAAAGAGGGCGGGTGGGTGGGAGGAAGAAGAAAGAGGGACGGGTGGGTGGGGAAGAAGAAAGAGGGGCGGGTGGGTGGGAAGAAGAAAGAGGGGCGGGTGGGTAGGGAGGAAGAAGAAAGAGGGGCGGGCAGGTGGGAATGGAAGAAGAAAGAGGGACGGGTGGGTGGGAAGGAGAAGAAAGAGGGGCGGGTGGGAATGAAGAAGAAAGAGGGACGGGTGGGTGGGAAGAGAAGAGGGGGTGGGTGGGAAGAAGAAAGAGGGGCGGGTGGGTGGGTGGGGAAGAAGAAAGAGGGGCGGGTGGGTGGGGAAGAAGAAAGAGGGGCGGGTGGGTGGGTGAGGAAGAAGAAAGAGGGACGGGTGGGTGGGTGGGGGGAAGAAGAAAGAGGGACGGGTGGGTGGGAGCGGAAGAAGAAAGAGGGCAGGTGGGTGGGAGCGAAGAAGAAAGAGGGGCAGGTGGGTGGGAGGGAAGAAGAAAGAGGGGCAGGTGGGAGGAGTGAGGGAGAGGAAGAAGAGGGAGGGTGGGTGGAGTGGGGAAGAAGAAAGAGGGGCGGGTGGGTGGGGGGAAGAAGAAAGACGGGCTGGTGGGTGGGAGGAAGAAGAAAGACGGGTGGGTGGGAGGGGAAGAAGAAAGACAGGTGGGTGGGAGGGAAGAAGAAAGACGGGTGGGTGGGGAAGAAGAAAGAGGGCGGTGGGTGGGAAGAGAAAGAGGGAGGGTGGGTGGGGAAGAAGAAAGACGAGGTCAGAAGAAGCAAGACGGGTGGGAGGGAGGGAAAGAAGCAAGATGGGTGGGCGGGTGGGTGGGGAAGAAGAAAGAGGGATGGGTGGGTGGGTGGGGGAAAGAAAGCAGAGACGGGTGGGTGGGAGGGAAAGAAGAAAGAGGGACGGGTGGGTGGGAGGGGAAGAAGAAAGACGGGACGGGTGGGTGGGAGGGGAAAGAAGCAAGACGGGACGGGTGGGTGGGGAAAGAAGCAAGACGGGACGGGTGGGAGGGACAGAAGCAAGACGGGCGGGTGGGAGTTTGCAAGACGATGCGGGAGGGAGGTCGGAGGGAAGAGGAAGACGGGCGGTGGGTGGGAGGTCAGAGAAGAAAGAGGGCGGTGGGTGGGAGGTCAGGGAAGTAGCAATATGGGTGGTGGGTGGGGGAGGAGAGGGCAAGTAGCAAGACAGGTGGTGGGTGGGAGGGGAAGAAGAAGCAGGGCGGGTGGGTGGGAGGGGAAGAAGCAGGGGTGGGTGGGTGGGTGGGAGGGAGGGGAAGAAGCAGGGACGGGTGGGTGGGAGGGAGGGGAAAGAAGCATGGCGGGTGGGTGGGAGGGAGGGGAAGAAGCATGGCGGGTGGGTGGAGAGGGAGGTGGGGGTGGGTGGAGAGGAAGACGAGGGACGGGTGGGTGGGGAGAGGGAAGAAGCAAGACGGGCGGGTGGGTGGGAGGGAGGGAAGAAGCAAGACGGGCGGGTGGGTGGGTGGGGAAGAGGAAGAGGGCGGGTGGGTGGATGGGAGGAGGAAAGCAAGGACGGGTGGGTGGGAGGGGAAGAAGAAAGACAGGTGGGTGGGAGGGGAAGAAGAAAGACGGGTGGGTGGGGGGAAGAAGAAAGACGGTGGGTGGATGGGAGGGAGGGAAGAGGAAAGAGAGAAAGACGGGTGGGAGGGAAGAAGAAAGAGCGGGTGGGTGGGAGGGAAAGAAGAAAGAGGGACGGGTGGGTGGGTAGGGGAAGAAGAAAGAGGGGGGAGGAGGGGAAGAAGAAAGAGGGGCGGGTGGGAGGGGAAGAAGAAAGAGGGGCGGTGGGTGGGAGGGAAGAAGAAAGAGGGACGGGTGGGTGGGTGGGAAGAAGCAAGAGGGGCGGGTGGGTGGGGGGAAGAAGCAAGACGGACGGGTGGGTGGGAGGAAGAAGCAAGACGGGCGGGTGGGTGGAAGAGGATGAAGAGAGACGGGCGGGTGGGTGGAAGGGCGAAGAAGCAAGAGGGACGGGTGGGTGGGAGGGGAAGAAGAATAGAGGGACGGTTGGGTCGAAGAAGCAAGAAGGGTGGGTGAGTGGGAGACGAAGAATAAAGGGGTGGGTCAAAGAAGCAAGAGGGACGGTGGTGGGAGGGAGGGAAAGAAGCAAGAGGGCTGGGTGGGTGGGAGGAGGGAAGAAGCAAGAGGGACGGTGGGTGGGAGGGAGGAGAGGAAAGAGGGCGGGTGGGTGGGTAGGGAGGAAGAGGAAGAAGCAAGAGGGCGGTGGGAGGGAGGGAGGGGAAGAAGCAAGAGGGCGGTGGGAGGGAGGGGAAGAAGCAAGAGGGCGGTGGGAGGGAGGGGAAGAAGCAAGAGGGACGGGTGGGTGGGGAAGAAGCAAGAGGGACGGTGGGTGGGAGGGAAAGAAGCAAGAGGGGCGGTCGGAAGAAGCAAGAGGGCGGTGGGTGGGAGGGAAAGAAGCAAGAGGGCGGTCGAAGAAGCAAGAGGGCGGTGGGTTGGAGGGACGGAAAGAAGCAAGAGGGCGGGTCGGGGAAGAAGCAAGAGGGCGGTGGGTGGGTGGGAGGAGGAAGAAGCAAGAGGGCGGTGGGTGGGAGGGAGGGGAAGAAGAAAGAGGGGTGGGTGGGAGGGAGGGGAAGAAGAAAGAGGGGCGGGTGGGAGGGAGGGGAAGAAGAAAGAGGGGCGGGTGGGAGGGAGGGGAAGAAGAAAGAGGGGTGGGTGGGAGGGAGGGGAAGAAGAAAGAGGGGTGGGTGGGAGGGAGGGGAAGAAGAAAGAGGGGCATTGGGTGGGAGGGGAAGAAGCAAGACGGACGGGTGGGTGGGGGGGAAGAAGCAAGACGGGTGGGTAGGTGGAAGGGGAAGAAGCAAGACGAGAGGGTGGGTGGGTGGGGAAAGGAAAGAGGGACGGGTGGGTGGGTGGGGAAGAAGAAAGAGGGACGGGTGGGTGGGTGGGTAAGAAGAAAGAGGGACGGGTGGGTGGGTGGGGAAGAAGAAAGAGGGACGGTGGGTGGGTGGGGAAGAAGAAAGAGGGACGGGTGGGTGGGTGGGGAAGAAGAAAGAGGGACGGGTGGGTGGGTGGGGAAGAAGAAAGAGGGACGGGTGGGTGGGGAAGAAGAAAAAGGGACGGGTGGGTGGGGAAGAAGAAAAAGGGACGGGTGGGTGGGTGGGGAAGAAGAAAGAGGGACGGGTGGGTGGGTGGGGAAGAAGAAAGAGGGACGGGTGGGTGGGTGGGGAAGAAGAAAGAGGGACGGGTGGGTGGGTGGGGAAGAAGAAAGAGGGACGGGTGGGTGGGTGGGGAAGGAAGAAAGAGGGACGGGTGGGTGGGTGGGGAAGAAGAAAGAGGGACGGGTGGGTGGGAGGGCAGGAAGAAAGAGGCACCGGTGGGTGGTCGGGAAGGAAGAAAGAGGCACCGGTGGGTAGTCGGGGAAGAAGAAAGAGGGGCGGGTGGGAGGTCGGGGGAAGAAGAAAGAGGGGCGGGTCGGTGGTCGGGGAAGAAGAAAGAGGGGCGGGTGGGTGGTCAGGGAAGAAGTAAGAGGGGCGGGTGGGTGGTCGGGGAAGAAGTAAGAGGGGCGGGTGGGTGGTCGGGAAGAAGAAAGAGGCGGGTGGGTGGTCGGGGAAGAAGAAAGAGGCGGGTGGGTGGGAGGGGAAGAAGAAAGAGGGGCAGGTGGGTGGGAGGGGAAGAAGAAAGAGGCGGGTGGGTGGGGAAGAATAAAGACGGGCGGGTGGTTGGGAGGGGAAGAATAAAGACGGGCGGGTGGTTGGGAGGGGAAGAAGAAAGAGGGGCGGGCGGCAGGGAAGGGAAGAAGAAAGAGGGGCGGGCGGCAGGGAAGGGAAGAAGAAAGAGGGGCGGGCAGGTGGGAATGGAAGAAGAAAGAGGGGCGGGCAGGTGGGAAGGGAAGAAGAGGGGCGGGTGGGAATGGAAGAAGAAAGAGGGGCGGGTGGGTGGGAGGGAGGGGAAGAAGAAAGAGGGGCGGGTGGGAGGGGAAGAAGAAAGAGGGGCGGGTGGGTGGGAGGGGAAGAAGAAAGAGGGGCGGGTGGGTGGGAGGGGAAGAAGAAAGAGGGGCGGGTGGGTGGGAGGGGAAGAAGAAAGAGGGGCAGGTGGGTGGGAGCGGAAGAAGAAAGAGGGGCAGGTGGGTGGGAGCGATAGAAGAAAGAGGGGCAGGTGGGAGGGAGGGGAAGAAGAAAGAGGGGCAGGTGGGAGGGAGGGGAAGAAGAAAGAGGGGCGGGTGAGTCGGAGGGGAAGAAGAAAGAGGGGCTGGTGGGTGGGAGGGGAAGAAGAAAGACGGGCTGGTGGGTGGGAGGGGAAGAAGAAAGACGGGTGGGTGGGAGGGGAAGAAGAAAGACATGTGGGTGGGAGGGGAAGAAGAAAGACGGGTGGGTGGGAGGGGAAGAAGAAAGACGGGTGGGTGGGAGGGGAAGAAGAAAGACGGTGGGTGGATGGGAGGGAGGGAGGTAAAGAAGAAAGACAGGTCAAAGAAGCAAGACGGGTGGGAGGGAGGGAAAGAAGCAAGATGGGTGGGCGGGTGGGAGGGAAAGAAGCAAGATGGGTGGGCGGGTGGGAGGGAAAGAAGCAAGACGGGTGGGTGGGAGGGAAAGAAGAAAGACGGGTGGGTGGGAGGGAAAGAAGAAAGACGGGCGGGTGGGTGGGAGGGAAAGAAGCAAGACGGGCGGGTGGGTGGGAGGGAAAGAAGCAAGACGGGCGGGTGGGAGGGACAGAAGCAAGACGGGCGGGTGGGAGTTTGCAAGACGTGCGGGTGGGAGGTCGGGGAAGTTGCAAGACGGGCGGTGGGTGGGAGGTCAGGGAAGTAGCAAGACGGGCGGTGGGTGGGAGGTCAGGGAAGTAGAATATGGGTGGTGGGTGGGAGGGAGGGCTCAAGTAGCAATACAGGTGGTGGGTGGAGGGAGGGGGAAGAAGCAGGGCGGGTGGGTGGGAGGGAAGAAGCAGGGTGGGTGGGTGGGTGGGAGGGAGGGGAAGAAGCAGGGCGGTGGGTGGGAGGGAGGGGAAGAAGCATGGCGGGTGGGTGGGAGGGAGGGGAAGAAGCATGGCGGGTGGGTGGGAGGGAGGGGAAGAAGCATGGCGGGTGGGTGGGAGGGAGGGGAAGAAGCAAGACGGGCGGGTGGGTGGGAGGGAGGGGAAGAAGCAAGACGGGCGGGTGGGTGGGAGGGAGGGGAAGAAGCAAGACGGGCGGGTGGGTGGAAGGGAGGGGAAGAAGCAAGACGGGTGGGTGGGAGGGGAAGAAGAAAGACAGGTGGGTGGGAGGGGAAGAAGAAAGACGGGTGGGTGGGAGGGGAAGAAGAAAGACGGTGGGTGGATGGGAGGGAGGGAGGTAAAGAAGAAAGACAGGTCAAAGAAGCAAGACGGGTGGGAGGGAGGGAAAGAAGAAAAAGAGGGGCGGTGGGTGGGAGGGAGGGGAAGAAGAAAGAGGGGTGGGTGGGAGGGAGGGGAAGAAGAAAGAGGGGCGGGAGGGAGGGGAAGAAGAAAGAGGGGCGGTGGGTGGGAGGGAGGGGAAGAATAAAGAGGGGCATTGGGTGGGAGGGGAAGAAGCAAGACGGGCGGGTGGGTGGGGGAAGAAGCAAGACGGGTGGGTAGGTGGAAGGGGAAGAAGCAAGACAGGCGGGTGGGTGGAAGGGGATGAAGCAAGACGAGAGGGTGGGTGGAAGAGGATGAAGGGAGATGAGCGGTAGGAGGCGAAGAAGCAAGAAGGTGGGTGAGTGGAGAGCGAAGAATAAAGGGGTTATCAAAGAAGCAAGAGGGTGGGTGAGTGGAGACGAAGAATAAAGGGGTTATCAAAGAAGCAAGGGGCGGGTGGGTGGGAGGGAGGGAAAGAAGCAAGAGGGCGGTGGGTGGGAGGGAGGGAGGGGAAGAAGCAAGAGGGCGGTGGGTGGGAGGGAGGGAGGGGAAGAAGCAAGAGGGCGGTGGGAGGGAGGGAGGGGAAGAAGCAAGAGGGCAGTGGGAGGGAGGGGAAGAAGCAAGAGGGCGGTGGGAGGGAGGGGAAGAAGCAAGAGGTCGGTGGGAGGGAGGTTAAGAAGCAAGAGGGCGGTCGAAGAAGCAAGAGGGCGGTGGGTGGGAGGGAAAGAAGCAAGAGGGCGGTCGAAGAAGCAAGAGGGCTGTGGGTGGGAGGGAAAGAAGCAAGAGGGCGGTCGAAGAAGCAAGAGGGCGGTGGGTTGGAGGGACGGAAAGAAGCAAGAGGGCGGTCGAAGAAGCAAGAGGCGGTGGGTGGGAGGGAGGGGAAGAAGCAAGAGGGCGGTGGGTGGGAGGGAGGGAAGAAAGAAAGAGGGTGGGTGGGAGGGAGGGGAAGAAGAAAGAGGGGTGGGTGGGAGGGAGAGGAAGAAGAAAGAGGGGCGGGTGGGAGGGAGGGAAGAAGAAAGAGGGGTGGGTGGGAGGGAGGGGAAGAAGAAAGAGGGGGCATTGGGTGGGAGGGGAAGAAGCAAGACGGGCGGGTGGGTGGGGGAAGAAGCAAGACGGGTGGGTAGGTGGAAGGGGAAGAAGCAAGACGAGAGGGTGGGTGGAAGAGGATGAAGGGAGATGAGCGGTAGGAGGCGAAGAAGCAAGAGGGTGGGTGAGTGGGAGACGAAGAATAAAGGGGTTATCAAAGAAGCAAGAGGGTGGGTGAGTGGGAGACGAAGAATAAAGGGGTTATCAAAGAAGCAAGGGGGCGGGTGGGTGGGAGGGAGGGAAAGAAGCAAGAGGGCGGTGGGTGGGAGGGAGGGAGGGGAAGAAGCAAGAGGGCGGTGGGTGGGAGGGAGGGAGGGAAGAAGCAAGAGGGCGGTGGGAGGGAGGGAGGGGAAGAAGCAAGAGGGCAGTGGGAGGGAGGGAAGAAGCAAGAGGGCGGTGGGAGGGAGGGGAAGAAGCAAGAGGGCGGTGGGAGGGAGGGGAAGAAGCAAGAGGGCGGTGGGAGGGAGGGGAAGAAGCAAGAGGGCGGTGGGTGGGAGGGAGGGTAAGAAGCAAGAGGGCGGTCGAAGAAGCAAGAGGGCGGTGGGTGGGAGGAAAGAAGCAAGAGGGCGGTCGAGAGAAGCAAGAGGGCTGTGGGTGGGAGGGAAAGAAGCAAGAGGGCGGTTGAAGAAGCAAGAGGGCGGTGGGTGGGAGGGACGGAAAGAAGCAAGAGGGCGGTCGAAGAAGCAAGAGGGCGGTGGGTGGGAGGGAGGGGAAGAAGCAAGAGGGCGGTGGGTGGGGAGGGAGGGGAAGAAGCAGGAGGACGGTGGGTGGGAGGGAGGGGAAGAAGCAAGAGGGCGGTGGGTGGGAGGGAGGGAAGAAGCAAGAGGGCGGTGGGAGGGGAAGAAGCAAGAGGGTGGTGGGAGGGAGGGAGGGGAAGAAGCAAGAGGGTGGTGGGAGGGAGGGAGGGAGGGAGGGAATAAGCAAGAGGGTGGGAGGGAGGGGAATAAGCAAGAGGGTGGGTGGGAGGGAGGGGAAGAAGCAAGAGGGTGGGTGGGAGGGAGGGGAAGAAGCAAGAGGGTGGGTGGGTGGGAGGGGAAGAAGCAAGAGGGTGGGTGGGTGGGAGGGGAAGAAGCAAGAGGGTGGGTGGGGGGAGGGGAACAAGCAAGAGGGTTGAAGAAGCAAGAGGGTGGGTGGGGGGAGGGGAACAAGCAAGAGGGTTGAAGAAGCAAGTGGGTGGGTGGGAGGGGAAGAAGCAAGAGGGTGGGTGGGTGGGAGGGGAAGAAGCAAGAGGGTGGGTGGGTGGGAGGGGAAGAAGCAAGAGGGTGGGTGGGTGGGAGGGGAAGAAGCAAGAGGGTGGGTGGGAGGGGAAGAAGCAAGAAGGTGGGTGGGAGGGGAAGAAGCAAGTTAGGGGAAGAAGCAAGAAAGGGGAAGAAGCAAGAGGGTGGGTGGGTGGGAGGGGAAGAAGCAAGAGGGTGGGTGGGTGGGAGGGGAAGAAGCAAGATTGGGGAAGAAGCAAGAGGACGGACAAAAGTTTAGGACAAAAGGGTGAATTGAAACTCAACAGTTTCATGATTTCAACAGAAAACTCAAATACGGCCGAACCACCAATAGTAACAAACGCAGGGCATACATTGCAAACTGTGACCATGCAGTTTGGGCAGAGCTGGACTTTGCTCAGAGAGCACCCTGGGGGAAAACAAATGTTGTGCCCCTTCCTATTCGTTCTCTTTAAATGTCTCTGTGTTAAAAAAAATGGAAGGGGTAGGGGAAGGTCGGGGGGGAAAAAGAAAGTATATCTGTAAGAAGAAAAGGAGTCAAAACGCAGACATGGGCACCAGCAACCTCCAGAAACAGTGTTTAAAAACACTGTTTTGGAACTACGTGGGAATACGACTGCTGCAGGCAGCTTCTGAGCTGTCTCTAAAGGTCTGCGCCCTGGGTGTGGGTTCACCTCGCACAGGCTAAAGTGCGGCCGTGGGTTTGGTATAATTGCACTATGCGTCGTTATTTAGACAGCAAATCTTAGTTTTGAAGCTGGTGCCTTTTCTCTGCACCAAACAAGGCGCTAAGAAGCTGACTTGCTATCTATTAATTACTGTGGAGTTTCATTTTCTCCTATACTCATACATTAGTAGCAGTCACTGGTGCCATATTTTTAGGAGACTCGACAGCAGGGCACAAGTCGGAGGTACACGGAGGTACACACAGGTACACGGTGTCCACCCACTATTTTCACAGGGTGGACGCCGTCCCCCTGCCAAGAAGTTGGGCCCCACAGAAATATGCTGAACTTGTCCCGGTGCTCCGTCCATCATCTCCTTGTGTTTGCTATAATAGATGAATGCACTGTAAGAATGTCAGATGTGTTGGTCTGTCCCAGTATTTACACAAATAATTTCAATAGCACTATTTAATTTCTTTTATAGCGCTACACTACCCAATGCAGGGTGTCAGAGCTCTTTACGTAACATACACATTATACATTAACAATAAATCACGTACATGTGTAAATCAATGTACAAGATGAGTTACATGAGACAGGGTTACAAGGTGTAGGAGTCACATGTCCTCCATAGCTCACTGTGCTATATTACAAGGATTACAATTTATGAACTGCAGGAAACAAAAAGATCTGCGTTTAAACCAGTAACCCACTTTATGATCTACATAAATAAAAATCTGTCATCTGTATATTATGTGATGTGCTTTGCAAGAGACACGTTAACCTTATACTACTTTGATTGAAATCTGGGACTTCACAAAACACAGATCTCTCCAACAAATGCGTTAAACTCCAGACTTATCTCACCATTATTACTACTCCCTGAGATTTACTGGGCACCTTTACAGCAGATGCCTTAACCCAATGAAATATTTTTAAATGTAGACTTTGCAACCAATTAAGAATAACAGATCTACTTCCATGCTTCTCCTTGTTGCCAATTTCTTTTGTGGCAAGGCTTAAAAAATAAATGTATTGGTTGAGGCTCAGATTTTGCATCTGGATTGCCCCACTTTTTGGCACAACCTCGACGCCAAATCTCATTTGTTAAATCTCAAAATGTGCTTAAATGTACTCATGATATACCTGATATTTATATGTGTGAGGTCTTAACATCTGATGTCACTTCTTGTGATGTCACTTCCAGTGAGGTCACTTCCTGTGATGTCACATGCAGTGTCACGCATCGTGACATCATGCGCTGTGATGGCACGCGTCATGATTTTACTTGCATACTGCCTAACCCGGTTAGTCCCCTCACTTCTTTTTTTAGGACTTGTGCCCTGCTGGACAGCCTACAAGCAACTTACAAAGTTACCCTGCATGACATGAAAGACTTTTCATTGTAATTTCCCACCTGCAGCTGTACTTTCCCCGTTTTCCTCGCTGTTCTTTGAAAGAAAATAAGGAGCATGAGACGAAAACGCGCGAGGAAATGGTACAGTACCACCATATATAGAATATAAGTTAAGTCAGGCATTTCCGCAGTCTTCACAGGTGTGTAAAAACGCTGCCACAGTAAAAAGCATAAAGGAATAAACACTCAAATTCCCTATTGAGTCAGTACCCTTCGACTGTGACGCAAGTAGCGTCCATTGACGCTACATTCAAAACACCAACTCGATACACATTGCTTAAGTACACGCTCTGCAAGCAACGTAAACGTTACGGCCCAGTTCAATAATAAACCGGCACCCGAGTCAGTAGGCCGTATTAACATACACCGACGGGGTAGGCACAATTGAATAAGGGGATTCGAGGTGTAACTTTCACAAGTGCTAATCGCACGAACATGAAATGCAGGTGAGAAAACAATTTAAAATAATTAAACCTGCATTTTTACAATCAGCCACTGAGTGTCGCCCTTACTCCAGCAAAAAAAAATCAACCTGCTCTAAAATTGCATGTGGATTTTCAAAGGTGAAGTTATGAATTCAGACGCCATTTTCATACTTGTTAGGTACTGAGCAACAAGACAAGATTTTATCTTCTATATTTTGTCACACGAGTTCACTGTACGCTAATCTCTCAATCAAAGGGGTAAAAAGAATGTGTATTATTGTGCAAAGAAACAGCCAATACACATATATGTGCAATGGAAAGAAAGATCGTTAGCTTAATTTGATCCAGATGTTGCGGGGGGTTCACCAACACTCATTTTTGGGGACCGGCACTTTTCTTTCCTCAGTAGATCTGTACCGAGAGCAAGCGAGAAACAAAACACACAAAGAGGGAACAAGAGAGAGACGGAAACCCGTCACAGAGGGAGAGGGCAGGAACATGCAAGACTGAGATAAAATGGCAGGGAGTGTCTGGAAGAGGATTAAAGAGACAGGAGGTGAATTTCGGACCATGCAGCCTTGGTGTTCGGCACACCGGCATATAATAGAGCCGGCTGCGGGCTTCTAAGCAGAGTTTTGGGCAACGCCAATTATTCCTGTACAAATTAACAACTGTCCATAGGTTTGTTACGTTTGCTTGCAATATCAGTTTTAGACGCTGCAAAGACAACATTGTGTGTTTACCAGTGAACAAGCAGCACATATTTGAGCACAGGAGCCAACACAGAAGCATTTACCACTTAGCCAACCATGGCACACATGCAAAGACTAGTTTAAGAAATACACAATGTGGTCGAGGGTACTGAGATTAAAAATCGACTGGGTTCAAACTACTTCACTAAGTTCTTTATCGAAGTAGGGGACACATTTGGCGCCAAATAAAACAAATTCATTCCTACTGTATAGATTTATAGTTTGTAAATAGGTTAAAACCACATTTGCCACGGTTGGATGACTGCTAGGCAGGACATGGCGACAGTGCATTATCATATATATGGGCCTATGCATTTCCAGCCTCTAATGGATAGATAGGAGCTCTTGTTCCCAGGAGGAAAAGAGACTAAGATTATCCACGGCGCCAAAGCAGAGGATTTTACCGGAGGGGGGCATGGGGTTTAGGGGTATTTTTTATCATTGCAAACACCCTCCTCAAACTTCCTACACAGAACAGGTACCAGAAAAAAAAAGGCGAGCAGTCAGATGTAAAATCAAAAACCATCAACAATTTTAAAGCTACAGGCAATTCTATATTCACATTTTGTGCACCGCTTAGGCATCTAGTGAATGGTCTTGGAAAAGCATGTTTATATTTGTTTAATGGGCACAGGCCATATGTGACGCCTACATGACTTACAACAGTTTCCACTTAAGTCCACAAAGCCTCACAACATACCCACCAATTCCACAATCTGCTATCCTTGCTAGCCCATTGTGCACAAAGTTACAAAGCAAACGTGACTGAATATCACAGAACCTAAAAGTAGAGGACATTCTAGATTCACGTCACACCGGGAGAGTGTGATGCGAATCTATAACTGCTGCATCAAGCTGCACAACTATTGTTCCAGACAGTCAGATAGACAGATAGACAAACATTTTCACCACCACTCTGGTTTCTTGGTGTCCATCCTGGTTTCTTGGTGTGCTTGATTAGCCGAGCAGCAATGCTTAGTAAGTGAATGTAAAACCACGTAGGTACCTCGTGTGTACCCATGCGCTAGATATCTGCAATAAATGAACTGGATACCAACAGGTTTGTACAGTCCATCTTGCCACTGTTCCCTCACATGCATGGAGGCTAGAATATACTGAGTTGACGTGCCTGCATTGAGAGTTTTGCATTTTCCAGTAAAACTGAAGAGCCCATCTAACATCTAATACTTGCAAAGATTTTTTTTCTGTAGCAATTGTAGATTTAAAAAAAAAAAAAACTCAAGGCAACAAAAATCCTTGACTGGCCCCGAAAGGTAAGGTTACCTTTTGAAAGGCTGTTGAATGATTGTGCACGAATGAATTCTGGATGGTGGCACACCACCGCCTTTCTGTGATGGGATGTGCTTGCGTAAGGGGTAGTTTTATGGCTAAAGCCTGGCTCTCGCTAGCTTTGCGAAGCGAGGTAATAATTACTAAAAATGCCACCTTTAACAAAAAATCTAAAGCTCTATTTATTTGCATTGCTGGAGGAAGAGTGCAGACAGCTTGATACAAATGCTGGCAAAAGAATGACTGGAAAGTGAAAGCGTTGTGTGTTGCAGACCCTTCACGTACGCGAAACCACAGTAAATTAATGCAATGGATCCAAAACGCAAGAGAGCCTGTTTTAAATGCAGCAAATGTTATGAAACATTTGAAACAGAAGGGAGAAAAACCAACATCTGGTGTTGATGACACCATCTTGCAGACTGTTGCCATTTAGCGGCTTAACATCCGTGCTGCTGCCTGCGAGCCCTCGCTGAAATGCCTGTGCCTTTTCGCAGGATCTTTCAGTAACCGAGTGCTGATTTCAGGAGCCAGGCAGGTAAATTCATTGACTTGGGGCCAGAAACGTTTGAAGGCACGGGCAAAGTGGGCTCTGGCCATTCAGGAGCCCCCTATAGCGCCAGCTCTGTTCTGCAGAGAGTCTTGCCCCGATGACCTTGAATAATTCTTTAATAGGTGGTTTTAAATACAGTTTTGCTTTAATTTATTTTTAATGTGGGTGATGTGAGAGAATCTATTACAGACATTTTGCAGAAAAATGTGTTTATGTTTTATTCAACGTCCATAAAAAAGCTACTTTTAGATCAAAACGGGACCTCACATATGAGAAATGGGAGGGTGTCACGGAGATTTGCAGCAGGGTCGGATTGGTAACGCGGGCACTCGGGAAATGGCCGAAGGGCCGGTAGCTGAGTTCTAGCTGTGGGCTGCTTTTTTGGGCAGCCTGGGGGGGCTGTCTGTGCTGTTAGGATGCTGCCAGCGGCCCAGTGGGTGCTTGAGTGGCCTTTCTAGAGCCAGATGGGCGGAGGTGTCAACCCCTTTCTCTCGCTGGGCCGCCCATTAATGTTTGCCGATTGAGCAGGGGCAGGGGGCCTGAGCAGAAGGTGTCTCACTTGCAATCATGTGTGGCTCAGCACTGTGAACTAATCTGTGCAATTTTTTTTATCTAAGTGAAGTTAATAAAACATGCCCCCACCTCCTTTCTTTTCAGAAAACTTCA
Source organism: Calotriton arnoldi (assembly GCA_963921515.1). Lineage (NCBI taxonomy): Eukaryota > Metazoa > Chordata > Amphibia > Caudata > Salamandridae > Calotriton > Calotriton arnoldi. The sequence goes on along the minus strand of CAWUFW010006089.1, from coordinate 31,420 downwards.
CGGAAGCAGTGTTTTGCGGAAAGGCAATAAGCAAATGTGGGCCACTTTTTTTTTGGTGTGCCCGGGCCGATATTTGATCCCAATCCAACCTTGATTTGCAGTAATGTTAGTGAGCTGCTGCTGTGTTACAATACTGAAAACACACAACACTATCCCTGAATATTAGATGTAAACATATTAAAAATTTGGACAAGTGTGCATGTGCACTGTCAGTGGCCTGGTCAAAGACGGCATGAAACAGCTGAAACGGGATCATAAATTCAAAGCTGTTCCAAACAGGGGCCCCTAAAAACATTGGGCCCGGGCTCCCAAAATCCTTAAGATGTCCCTGCTTGGGGTTGTATATGCTTAGCTTGATCTTGCTGTAATGTTATTTTCTTCTGAGCTGCTGACCTGTGCATCAGGTCCAAGAAACATTAGTAAGCGCCCATCTTGGAGATGATGAACATCAGTGTTTTCCTGGACTGCCGTAACTTGTAGACTACTCTTGGTCTCGGGGTAAAACATATGCAAAAGTTGGTGACTAAATGTGTTATTGTATAAATTGCCTTGGGTGTGGGTAGCCGGGAATATGGTCTGAGCATTGCTATTTGTATCTGTCAGAAATACATTTTTAGTTGTTATCCCCATTAGGGAAACGCCTCAGCCAAGATTGGCAACTGTAATATCCACTTCTGGGTGACTCTTACCAGTCTGCTTGAGAAGTTACCCGCAGATGGTAAACGATTATCACCACATGATATTGTTTTGCCAAATGCTTTTGCAACAGTCTTGGCAGTGGACACAACTTTGCCCTTCCCCGTTTGATTAGATTAAGCACTGCAGCAGAGATGTTCGTTAATATATCAACAACCCTCTCGACATACAATTGGAAGGATTTCACAACAAAATGTATTGTCTTTTGTTACAGAATATAGATATGCTCTTGGGACTACAATCGAGAACAGCGACCCATGATAATTAGATCCCCCAGTGGAGCAACCCAACATGCTTGGTCATAACTGGGAGTGTACCTGCAAACTGCCCGCTCACACATATTTTGTTTGGTCTCCCATTGGAAACCAACCCAACACTGTCTGATACAATCACTGGATGACAACAGTCTCCTAGACTAAGAGAACATTGAGCTAGGAGTCATTCTTGGGAGTCCTCATGAGCAGTCGTTCATCTGGTATTAGAAGAATGCGGGATGCTAACGTGCCCAGTAATTTCAATGGCTGTTCTCGCTGTCTGAGATAGAGCGGTCTAGATATCAGCAACTGTGTATTCTACATGGACGTCTCTGTGTTGTAGTAGCTACTATGCTCATGGTGCAGATATCCACCCTAAGCAGTACCTTCTGCATTGTGATGATCAGAGAAGACTTCTGAAGGTGGATAGTGAAGCCCAAATGACAATAGCATTCCGTGTGGTGGACATAATAGCGTCTGTTCAAGAGCTATTATCCCCAGAATGCATTTGGACAATATGTTGTGCATGAATTTGCTCAGTATGGATATTTTGGTTAACAGAATTTCCAATGTCAATATTCTCACTTTGTTGAACTGATGTATCAGGTTGAGGTTAGCCTGCAGGTGTAATCTGTGCTGGACATCCTGGGTGCAAGTGCTCAAAGGATTCACAAGACTAATAGGAAATCTATGGATTTTTCTTAACTAAGCCAGCACAAAGGGAGTAGGTGAGGAAGCATTTCCTAGAGCTGCAGTCATCTTCTCTGGGGCAGGGACATCAGAAGGTGGCTGCAGATGCAGTTTATGTATCAAAGAGCGCCAATGGGTCTTGTTGGCAGCCTGTCGCTCCTCAGACGTCGAGGCAATCGGGGGCTGAAAAAACACCCCGAGATTCCCAGCTTGAAGCGAGCTCCGCTACGGTCACTTCCTTCAGTTGACAAACAGGGAGTCCCTGCTCAACAGGGGGGACCTAGTGCTTTTTGGGGCCACACCCAGCATGAACGCCAATACTGAAGAGAAGTCAGCATTACCTTGTGCGTGCCACGGACAGCCGCTCCTTTGAAGAGCCTGTGTTAAGGTACCATGCACAACAGCAACAGGTCATCTTGTGGTAAGATTTCGGGAAGTTCTACATGCAAGAGGCGACAGTGCAGGAGGGAGCAGGAAAAGCGTCTCACAGTCAAGCTAAGGGTCTGCCATCTTTGATTCCCTTTCCATTCTAATATACTTTAATAATTAAAGTAGGTGTCAATATCCAGCTCAAACAATGCCTTCTGCTATGTGATAAGGGACGAGATGACTTCTGAAGGTGAACAATGAAGCCCAAACAACATAACAGCAGTATAACCCATGTTTGTTCTTCCTATAGATTGTTGGAAAGAGATCGCCTTCATATCCCAAACTTAAAAGTATGGGTACACATGGATGGGCTGATGTCACAAATCTTCTACCACATTGGCCTTTTGTGAAAACCTTATGTGCTGACTTTTCTGTAAATGGCAGAACATGACATTTATACAGGAATTATAATTTTCCATCTACCACAAAGCAAAGATACCTGCAATGTGTCTTGTGCATCAGAATGAGAAAGTATTCATCCTTGATGTTAATGGTAATTAACAAAGCACTCTTTCCAGAAGAGAGATGTCATCTTGCATGGTTTCCATTTTGAACTCTGTAGCTTTGATGTATCATCATCAGTCTGATACTTCCATCTTTCTTGGGAATGCCAAAGTAGACCAAATACACCCCGTGAGCTGTTATCTCCTCTTTGACATTTTCTTGTCCCAGGAGCACAGGCATATGATTCTGTTGGATTCTTGTCTGCTCTCCCTAGTGATTGATTTGTTTGGGATTCTATATAATATCTGGGCTCTAAAAGTCGCAGCATTCGTTGAAGCCTGAAACGCAGACCTATAAATGACAGCACAACACTGACCCAGTCTGAGCGCAGTGTCTGCCTCATCTAAGGATGATTTAGTGTGAGTGTTAGCTAGAAGCTTACTCTCTTCAAAGATAGAGAGGACTCTCTTTCCATGTTTTTTGGAAAAACTTTAACAGGTATTTTTCCACTGCTGCTGTGCATTTCTCATAAATAGCACTTTGGAATATCAAATTTACCACTGAACTGAAGCAGGTACTTAGACATTTGTCCTCCAGTCTCGCCTTGTCAGAAGGCGGACCTCTAGTAGCAAGGGTTCAATGACCATTTGTAACTGTAAATGATTTATCTTCTGCATCTAGAGGTGATGGCTGAACTTTCTTTACATAGAAGATTTAGTTGATTTGGCAGTAGCAGAGGCCTTGAAACCATCTCTACTATGATGTCTTACACGAAGGAGCACAGAAAGCAAGCATTGGCAAAGCAGATACATTTACGGCTCTGATTTGAGACAAAAGGAAAAAAAGAATGCTTGCTGCAGTGTAAATCAATACCATTATTGCTTTGTGAACTTAACGCTTAAATAAGAAATTAAATCTAGGATGAAGGAGTACATGGTTTTGATTTAAAGTAGCCCCTCCTTAATTCCAATGGAGGCAAAAGGCTATATCCAAACATCCAAAAGAAAAAAAGAGGAGACTAAAACAATCCTGAGGGATGGTCCAGGATCTGACTGAGTCTCTAGCCAATGCCTACTGAACACAAGAAGTGGGTAGCTTAAGAAAGGGGAATCAAAGCTCCAAGTATGCATAAAATAAAATCGCTATGTAGAAGGGGGGACTAGGAGTGCATCAAGGTCCAGCATACAAGCTCCCAACAAGGTTATGTAAATCCAAAGAGTATGGAGTTCCTATCAAAGAAAAATGTAACATATGTGGTCGGTGGTCAACTGAGAAACTAGATCAGGGGATCCGATTGCTGAGGAGCAATGGCCCTCAGACACCCAGGTGGGTGTCATGCTTAATCATAGGGCTGCTCCTCGTTTGGCCAGTGCTGCAATGCTAAACTGGACCCTCGAGGGGGCTCTTTACTGGAGATCTTTTGATTTTGCCATTGTGAAGTATGAGTGGCAGTGCTGAGTGTGTGATTAAGTGTAGATTGGTGTGATGAGAGTATAAAAATAACTAAGAGGTACAATGGCATATTTAATATGTGGGTCCCCTTGTTATAATAAAAGCAGTGGGTGGCTGGAGGTGGATCTAATGGTATGATCCAGCTCAAAGAGCTGTGTAAAAATAGGTTGGGAGGTTTCTTGCCAAATTACAGTCACTATCAATCTGGACAATTCCTTAGGACCGAAGACCAAATCTACTGAGGATTGGGTTAATGAAGTTAAGTATGTATATCCGAGGTGGCAGACACAGGGGTAGGTCATTGAGAATCGCACACTGGAAACCTTTTTTACCCGTAAATTAGCGCAGCCTCTGCCACTACCCGATGGGCTTCTAACCACACCACAATTAGGTTGGTTTTTATGACTAAGGTATACTATATACACTTGTGATTTACATACATACCGACCACATTTCAATTACAATTTTCTTTGATAGTAACTGCATACTCTTTGGATTTACACAGCCACATGCATCAAACCTAAACATTTACTTTTGCAATTTAGTGAACAAAGTTTCGAACAACAAGCAAGATTCCTGCTTTTTCCACCATTTGCATGTCACAAGTTTGATATGTAGATACCTAGTGATTTGATTTTTTTGATGTAATTTCTCGTAAAGGGCGAGCAATTACTTCTTGGCATTGAAGAAACAAACCCTAGTTAGGAGGGGCTAGACAGTGGCCACACTAACAGAACAGTAACGTTTTTAGGACCTTCCTGAAAACAAGTTATGAAGTAGTGGTGATGCAAGGCTAGACTGGGGGGATGAGCAAGCGGGATACATTCGTATTCCTTTTTCTCAAAAGTCCGCCTAGGAATCACACAATTCCTTTTTTGTTTCCATGATGTTGTCATTCCTCCTTGTAAGGAATCTGGGTCCGAGGGTCAAGGGTTAGACAATTTTTACCACTGTCATCCTGGGGCCCCTATACTGCAGACCATCTTCCTGCTCTCGTCATATCTGGGAATCAAAGAACCCTTTTTAGCACTTGACTCATGGTAGCGAGGCAGAGCAGTACAAGGTTTGCTTAGGGTAGGTGCTATGGGCTAGAGACCCAGAATTCAGTCCAAAATTCAGCATTGTAAAAAAACACTCAATAATTCACTGTCCTGCCAGTGCTTTTTCATATATAAGAATAAAAATTACTTTATTACGCACGCTACTAAATAATAAGAACATATTAAAAAACATTCTGAATTGTAGCTGGAATTTCCCACCCTGACATCATTTAAGGGCCCTCACAACCAACAAGGGTTGCACTCGAGATAAAGGTTCCACAAATCAGGTAACCAACTGAGCTGGAGGCACCTCACATGGTGCCCTGGGCCCTTAAAACACAGTACTACCCCTTGAGTCTAACAGAATATGAGGGGCGCATTTCCGGTTGGTACCACCTTTCAATGACGTTCAGCAATATATGCAGCATGTAGGAAGCTGTCTCTTTACATGGTACATCAAAACAGAAGAATACCGTGCAGAGAGTCCAGGGATTCCCTTACTATTAGATAGGGGCTTGCTCTAGCAAGCCCAAGGAGCTCTTCTAGGGGGTAGTGTGGGCAAGCAGCCTTAGGCTTATCAGAGACGAGTGTTAGACATCCGCTGCACACACACAACCAATACATGATAAACAACTCAATAAGGAGATCCACTCCAATTTATACAAATAACACTTATCTTTATATAACTTTCGGCACCAAGATCGTCAAAATCAGGGATGTACTTTTTAAAACAGCAGGTTTAAAGAAAACAGGTTTTTGATTCTTTAAATCGAAGCACTTTGCAGCAATGTTAATGTGGGACGAAAACATACACTGCATACGGTCACTTAACGACTTACGGGACCCTTCCCCAGGTCTCATGATAAGTATGGGGCAAGGTCCAACAGATCACCTCGAGAGGCACTGGGGCGTCCAGGTTCAGAGGTGTGTTTTTCAGCGTCGGGTGATTTTAATACTTTAAACCGCAATTGAAGCACTTCAAGGTAATGTTAACCTCTAGAGGGAAAACATGTATTGCATTCGGGCAATCAACAGTGACTTACGGGACCAATCTTCCGGACTTACGGTGAGTATGGGGCAAGGTCTAAGGCAGCACCAACAGTTCACTTTGGGCAGCACTGGGGCAGCCGGGTGTAGAGGTGCCTTACAGCGTCGGGTGCCCCACTCAAGTTTATGGAGATCGGTATGTCAGAAAAGAAGCTGCAGGCTTAGACTTGGAGACCAGTCGGGCTGAACCAACAGGGGGGAATCAATTCTTGGGATGCTCGAGGATGTGGGGACACCTTTGGTCCTCTTCTCCAGAGGCCAGGGGTCACAGGTGCAGAGGTGTCTTTAGGCGTTGGATTTTCATCACCGAGAGCACTCGTGGTAGAGAGTGCTGCAAACAGAGGTTGCATGCGGCATTGGGAAGTCCACAGTGGGCTTTGTCTCTGGAGGGCGAGGGGACCACGCTGGCACCATTGGCCCACTTCAGCCCAGGCTAGGAAGCACGGGTTCAGTGGTGCTTTGCGGCATCGGGTTTTTGCAGTTCCAGAGTCTCACAGTCTTCTTTGAGGTGTCTGTAGGATGCAGGGAAGCAGTTCCGCTGCTCCACGGGAGTCCTTGAGTTTTTATTTAAGGCAAGCAGTCCTCCCAGGCTTTGGAGGCACAACAGTTTTGATGGGGAACAGCAGACAGGTCGGCAGGGCTGGGGCCAAGTCAGTTGCTCTTCTTCAATCTCTGCTCTTCAGCGTCCTTCTTCTTCTTGTGTCATTAGGATATCGGGACCACATTGGCACCATTGGCCCACTTCAGCTTGGGCTAGGCGGATTGGGTGCAGTGGTGCTTTCCGGTGTTGGGTTTTCATGAGCTTGGAGCCTTACAGCTCAGTCTTTGGTACCTGCAAGATGCAAGGGAATAGCTCTGCTGTTCCATTGAAGTTCCTGAGTCTTTGGAGAAGTGCTGGCAATCCTCCCAGGCTTTGGAGGATCAGCAGCTTGCAGGACGAGACGACTTTGGCGCAATTGTCGAGAATAGGCGAACAGGCCGGCCTGGCTGGTGCCAAGTTAGTTGATTCTTCAGCAGTTCTTGCTTTCGCGGCTCTTCTGCCCTTTTTCTTCTTTTGGCTGGCAGGATCTGATTTCCTGGTCTCAGGGCTCCCCTAAATACTTAATTTAGGGGCATTAGGGGAACATAGGGTAGGAGCCAATGGGCTACTTACCTCTGAGGTCACTACGTGACCATTTCTTGGGGGAAGTGAGCATAACCCTGTCCCAGAGATCATAAATTTGCCATTACCAAGATGGTCGCTTCTGAAAAGTCACATCCACTTCAGGTAGCCCAGTTCAGATTTGGTGCTCACCTGAGGGTGGACACGCCTGTCTTGCCTAGCTAATTTTCCTGCTTGTCCAGGTGCCAAAGGGCTCTGGACAAAGGGGGTCGGTTCCCACTCCTGAGAGAGAAGTCAGATTCGCATACCAAAGGCAGTGGGCTTCTTTGAAGCTCCCCGGCCCTGGAATGCTAATCTGCAGATCATACTGTAGGCCGAGGTGCAAGGCACCCCCTGCTCGAGCAGGCTTGGTTTATGGCCCTCGGAGAGCAAAGGCCCTCACTCCCTTGGGGGTCCGAAACTCGTCTCTGGTGGCAGCGCTGGTTAGAACCAGTCAGTCAGCACACCAGTGGCTGGTAAGTTTTCAGGGGGCGCCTCTAAGGAGCCCTCTGTGTGCATGTATTACTCAATCCGACACTGGCATCAGCGCAGGTTTATTAATATGAGATGTTTGATATCAAGCATCCCTTTTTTCAGTGAAGATATCATGTATCTGAGGAACTCGTTTCTACCAGTGTCCAGCACATGCTTGTAAAATGGCTTCCTAGTTGACTTGTACTGGCAGCAATGGAATTGACCAGCACAGGGGCATACCTGCTTGTGCGGTGATGCCCTCACATGTAGTATAGTGCACCCTGCCTTAGGGCTTTTAAAACCTGCTGTAAGGGTGACTTACATATACTGAATGCAGTGTTGGTATGCATGGCAGACAGGCTGTGTGCCATGTTGTGTTTTCATTTTCGTCTGCACCACGACACGCAGCGGCAGTTTGCATGAGCTAGGTGCTGGGGCACTTTGAGTGGCACAATTCATGCTGCCGTCTTTAGAGACCCTCTTTAGTACCTCAGGCCCTAGGTACCAGGGGTACCATTTACTAGGGACTTTCAGAGGGTATCAAAGGTATTGCCAAGTGGGGGAAACTATTGTATGGTTTTTGGAAAAAGATCTGGCACAGGGGGCCTGGTTAGCAGGAACCCAGTGCACTTCCAGTCAAAATCACATCAAATACCAGGCAAAAAGCAGGGGTGTCCATGTCGAAAAGGGCACTTTCCTACACAGTGGTCCACTGCCAACAATGTACAAGTCAATAATGTTCAATATAATGCAGTGTACAAGTATTTCTTCTACCTTTAACCAGGTGGCAAACCCAGCATAGCCATCCGGCCTGCTAGCGCTTCAAAGCACCGCCATCTACCCCGTTGTGTGGGCCGCACCCGGGCAAAGGGCCAGCCCCTCTATACCCGTCAGAGCCTGGAGGAGGCTGGGCTGGGCCATTTCTCTAACATCTGAAATGTGGGAGTCAAGTAAGAGGTTTACATCAATTATGGGCAAAAGAAAATCTACAACGGCTGACATTGGATTATGCCCACAGCAGAATTCAATTGTAAACTTATTGTCATGTGCAATGGGAGCAATCCACAAGGAAATTAGTGATGCTGAAGATACAATTGAGGATAATCGGAATTCCAGAGCATTTACTGTCGAACAGCCGGAGTCATGTGTGGTGGGTGGGGGCAATCAGGGAAGTTTGGGTCTGACAGGGTCCAGCAGGATACGAAAAAATAGGAAAAGATTTCCTGGAGAGAATCCAAATAATTACAGAATGCTTGCCCTCGCGCACTATTAATTTTCTGCAGGAGACACCATCAGCAAAAAAAAAATGGGGATCACAGTGATGTGATGGGCATTCAAAAAGGTTGCAGTGCTAAAATAGGGCCTATAAACCAGGAGTCAGTATGTGATGTTCTAATGAAAATGAACCTGTGGCCTGTAGATCCTTCATTGTTCTGAAAGTTAACCATCGTATGTTGCCCTTTATGGAAAAGGGAAATGATTTCATGCAACGAGTTGACCGAAGGTTAACATGGATTAATACCAGGTTGCTAACGGGGTCAGGATGAGAGGGGGGGATCGGGGTGGTGGGGGGCAGGGGAATGTAGGCTGCATAAACTGCCAGCAGACCGGTAGTACAATTAGGGCTCAAGACAATGAGTCTGTTGCTATTTTGGACACTATCCACGGACACCCAATTGCAAGTTAATTGCGGGGATTATAGAGGATCAGGGCTAAACAGTCCCACCAGTCAACCCCGGATTTGTTGTCCGCGCACCCCAAAAAAAAGAGAAAAAAAAAGGTATGTTTTAGTGTTAATGAATGTTTCCCTGCTCTGAGCGGTTAGGGAGGAAAAGTGAGCACAATTAAAAAAAGACAAAGCAGTTGACTGGCTTGGAAAACGTGTGGGTTTTCATAGTCGTTTGTTCAATGAGATCATTATGACATGGAGAATCGCTTGGATAGGTAGACCTGAAAAGGCACATGGGGAGATTGTGTGGTGCTGAATTTCAGATCACCCGCCTTGCTAGGACATCTTGCTTCTAGGTTAGGCGGCCTTCAGTATGTGGACTCGTAGAGTTGTTGCCCAGCTTCGGTTCTTTTATGAACCCGAGAAGCTGGGAGGGAGTGGCCAGTGTTTGGCGGCGTTGAATAATGGGGTCAGGGACGGGCTCTAGAAGGGCTTTCACTTGTCTACCACCAATACATTTACGGCTCTGAATGACTATGAATCCACAGACTGGCTAGGTCACAACCCACATAGTCAGGTGTGCAGGCTTAGTGCCCACAAAGCTGGGGGAGGGATAGTAGTACCACTAACTCCTGTGCCCGAGATTCCTTTATGTCCAACTCCCTGAGACATGGAGCTCTGTGTACCGGAACCTAATGGACTTAAGCAGGAGTAGGGGCGGGAAGTCGGGCTGGAGTGGGGGGGGGGGGTCCATAATGCTGCATCAGATGAAGTGGACATAAGTTCTCCCACCACCGATACAGTCAAGCTCCGCTTTTGGAATGTGGCATACATTAGGAGCAAGGCTGGTAATGAGGAATGATTGACCTTTGTGGAGAATGTTTGGATCATATGCCTCCAAGAGACTTGGGCCACCGACTCCCCCCCACCTTAAAGGTTTTGTTACCTACCACACCCCTGCATTGCCTCGACAATGCCGGGTGGCCTAAGGTGGGGGACTTTGTACGTTTATTGCTGTGGACCTCCAGGAGAAGGTTCTGTTCAATTGTCTAGATTTGTGTTACCACCATATTCTGGGGTTGACCGCGAGAAAGACGTTAGGGTGGTTTTAATTATTTTTTATAACAATATTTTAACAAAGAAAGATTTTGGGTGATTCATGACCGGGAGAGGGATTTAAAGGAGATACTCTAGAAGTTGAAACAGGAATTGTTTATTATATGGAGCTGGGATTTTAGCGCCCATTTAAGTCCCTCACTGGCTAAAACAGTATGTGGTTATACAGACTCAAAGAATATGGGGCAATCACACTTTGCTCAAGGTGTATATGGGGATGCCATACATAAATGCATTGTGTGTTACAAGCTGAGTTTTGCAAACGATGTATGCACCTCCACCAGGAAGTTCTGCTCCACCTTCTTTGGTGAGGTGAGGGACAATTATGCATCCTGGTTTCGGACTGCCTGAGAACTTTTGTAAGTGAATGGACCAACTATGATATTGGTCTGAGTGACCACAATTCTATAAGTACAGGGGTACATGCCGGCCACAATATGGAGAGGTCAATTCTGTCCGCACATCTTGAGGACATAGCAGTGCATAGGAATAATGGACCAGCACTTAGATTGAATAAGATTAACCCCGAAGGCTTCCTCCCAAAGTTAATCAGGAACAACCGGGTTAGTTGGTCAACCTGCCTAAATGAGTATGTGGAACCTGCTTCTATCCAGGATGCTTTTGTGGTGCTTGCCTCAAATATTAACGTAGGACTTACAGGCAGTGCTCCTAAAACTCCTTGGAATCAATCTGGTTGGTTTGATAATTGTTCCGTAACCATTAGGAGCTTAAGAAATGCCCTGAAAAACTAAACCAAGGGATAATGCTCTTATTGTTGCCTGCAGGCGTAAATACAAAGAAATAGTCCATGTTCGAAAAGAGGAGATTAAACTCCAAGTCTGAGAAGCCCTATGGGAGGCAAGTGAGAGCAGGGACAATGTGGCCTTTTGGAGCATTATCAACCATCCATACAGAGGAGGTGATCAAGTGGAGCGAATTTCGATTATCTATCTTCAAGAATAGATTGATCGCTTTGGCTCCATTTACGCACCAGGTGGGGGAAAAAGCAGGAGGATGCCGGATGTCTCTCAAAGTGACAATATCTTTTTTAATTGTCACTGGCAATGCTAACCCTCTTGTTTTTACCTTGGAGGAAGTTATCATTGCGAATAATACTAGTAGCAGTAAGAAAGCCCTAGGGCCTGACAGGATCCCTGCAGATTTATTCAACGATCACCAGGAGTTTTTGGCTCCTCTTAACTAATGTCTAGCCTCATGGTCCCTTTCTTTAATCAATCCCATATTTAAGAAGGGAATGGGCGAAGCCAAAGTGCTACAGTCTGATATTCCTGTTGGAATTACTTCCTAAAATATGGGGAAGGATCCAGCTCGAGACTTGAGTGGAAGAGCGCACAGTGCTCTTGGCTATTTAGCACGGATTTAGAAAAGGTATCGGCACTGGTGAGCAGTGTCCCAACCTCAGTCTTATAATTGATAAACATGCTAAGGTAAAAAAGGGTGCTTTGTACATGGGGTTTATGGACCTCTCGTGCATTTGACTGCTTTAGTCATAGTAAATTGAAAATCATGAGAGATACTGGAGTTGATTAGGCCATTAGCAACCTGTTGAAAGAAATGTATTTGGATATCTCGCCAATGGTTAGGTACAGAAGAAATGGGCAATGGTCAAAGGCTTTTGAAGTCCAGAGTGGGGAGATGCAGGGGTGCATTTTGGCACCCTTCCTCTTTACGATTTACAGCAACAGATTATTAAGTTACTTGTAGGGACATGTAGAGATCTCCAAATGGCAGACCAGCCCCCCCGTTCCTGCTCTCCTATTTGCGGATGATGTAGTACTCATGGCCCGGACTCCCCTCGCTTACAGCAGATTCTAAACAGATTTAACAACCTAATGGTTAATTTAGATCTGCAGGTCAACTATGCGAAGTCCTGGCAACTCTTATGAGATGGAGGACAATCTAGAATAGCTCTGCATAAGCTGCACCGAAGTGTGTTTGAGGGCAGACTGGCAATCCCCGACATCAAAAAATACTATTGGGCAGCACAATTAATAACTATAAATGAGTGGGTGTTTGCGGGACGGGAGGAAACGGCATACAGAGTTGATCGCCACTACATGGGGCAGGGAAGATACCTAGCTGCGCTATACAGTCGGCGTAAAAGCAACACATTACCTATACACACATAAATGACAGTAAACGTGTGGAGGGAGGCGACTATATTTCTAGGCTGGAAAGAGAAACTGACTGGACGAACGCCATTATGGGACAGTGACCTACTGCGGGAAGTGGGCCAGCTAAATGGGTTCCGTGAATGGCAGATCATAGGGATCGAATATCTAGGGGATCTACAGAGGGGGCAAACACTGATAAGCTTCAAAGACCTATAAGAGGAGTTTCAAATGTCTGATAAGGAATTTCTGCGATATTTACAACTAAAACATGCCTTAAGGAGGCATATCCCAGATGGGGAGCAATTAGCGGAATACACTCCACTCGAAGATAGATTACTTATGGACCCCATGTCGGAGAAAGCCATTTCTCTAGTGTACAAAAAAATAATGAATACCTCCCCAGACCCCCTCACGGCTCTCCGAGAAGCTTGGACAAGGGACCTGGAGACACTCGAAGATGATGACTGGACAGAAGCGATACAGAGTCCGTGGGAGGTAGCAATTTGAGCGTGGTTCCGCCTAATACAACTGTGCATATTACATAGATCGTACACCTCAAGGGCGCTACTGACTCGTATAGGACGCAGTGACTCGGATCAGCGTGCAAGGGGCTGTGGGGAAGTAGGCACCTTTTACCATACACTGTGGGCATGCCCAATAATTTAACAATTCTGGAGAGAAATAATAGAGGTCATGTCGGAAGTGGGAGACCAGGAGGTCACACATGGAGCTAAACGGCATAATATATGCGTGATCGGAGAAGACAAATGGCCAAAATATTCCAGGATATGGCTCATGACTGCTGACATTGTAGCCAAACGAAATATAGCAAGGGAGTGGGGTGTGTGTCAGCCAAGTGTTGTGAAGTGGAAGGAAGACAGACTGTGTTGCAATGCTGAAAAAGTGGTGCTCCAGGGCAGGGGATGCCCGAGGAAGTGGGACAAAATATGGGGCAAATGGACACAATACAGAGGGCTCTGAGATATCTGTTGGAGTAATGGCCAGGGGGGGGGAACATCATACACTGTACTGCATTGTAATGTACCCAAGATTGACTTTATTGATATATCTCTGCATTGTATACAATAAGACTCATAGATGTTAAGACGGACAGCCTTGAAAATGTATGGAACATATTTGTTAATGGACGCACTGCCAGCTTCTTTGTTTGGCTACTTAATAAAAAGATTTATAAAAAAAATAATATGCGAGGTCCTAAATTATGTATAGGGCCCCTTCCCCTACCCAAGACAGAATTCTGCCCTATGTAACTTAACTCCCACCCTTTGGGCAAGGATGTCTAATGTGTGTACCTTGGTGTCAAATTTGATGATAAAGAGTCTCGAAAAAATGGTTAATTTCAGAACACTCCAACTTGAAAAGTCTATGCATGAGTTTTTAGTTTTGCCCACAAACTAGGGAAAAGCCAATTAATGATATGTTTGTAATTTTCAAAGCTAAATGTGTGAGTGCAGCTACATATGGGGCTGGCGTGTGAGGCTACACAAATAATGCCCCCTTCAAACGTGGAGAACATGTTTTTACGGAAATTGCTTGCAGTCCCCCAATTCACCCTCACATATTCGTTACACCACAAACTGGGTAAGGGTTTTATCAAGGACATGATCCACCTTGGTCCGCTTCTCTTATGGCATAAGGTTTGGACCCATGAGGAAGCGTTTAATAGAGCGGACATTCAGGATTGCCTGACTCTTGATCGGGCTTTCTGTATCCCATGGCTGTGCCATTTTAAAAGTTTATGTTAAAAACTAGGTAGACCTGACCTATTCGATGCTCCTCAGAACCTTTAGGGTTTGGGTAGAAATACATTAAAATTCCTGGGTAAAAGACATTTTGAGGCAGCAAGACTATGTGTTGAACGGGAGAAACCTATGGTTACTGCATACTTAGGTCTCGAGCAGAGCCCATGGCAGGAATAATATTTTCGTCAAGACCATGAATAATTATGACAGATTTTTATTTACCCGGTTCAGATTTAATATTATTCATAAACTGCTATTGTTACTCCGAATGAAATGCTGGTCATGTATGAATTTGCTCCTGTCCCTGTGAAGAAAACTTTGTGCCGAGCACTTTGCATTTTCTTTTGTTATGCAGTTTTTAAAACAGGCCCAGGAAATATTATTTAAAACTGAAATTGCTCAAATACAAATCTCAAGAATCTTTGGCCCGCACTAGCTTTCTTATCAAAGGTTGATTCGGTGTAAATGTGTAACTGTTATTGCTAATGTTAGGGAGGTATGACATATATGCAAGTGCCTTGAAGGTACAGTGCTTGCCCGAGCAAGCACTTAATGATTAGATTTTGTTGCCATGCATTAACCCTGTCCTATTTCTGGCCTGCTGCAGAGCGGTCTGGACTTTTATTTGACCCATCTCCTTTGGGTGCACGTTGATGTGGTTGGGAGAAGCTCCTTCTTGCACGATCTGTGTGAGTGGTAGGTTATCTATAAGATGTATATAGGTTATTGTCTTTTTTAATTGTCGTTCATACAATTTGTTTTTATAATGAGGTACGTTTATGGATTCTACTCTGAATTCCAAATAAAGTTTCATTGAGGGATTGATTGAGCCCAACACAACTAGAGGTAGCTCTTCAAAGGTGGCAGAAACCACCACAGGTTTTTTTCATTAGAGGGAAATAGGACCACAGACCTATCATCACAAACATTACAAAAATCTAATATTGACCCAGGAGTTCTCAAAACCCTGTACCAACAACTATGCAAAGTAAGTTTAAATCACTCAAGAGTACTGGATGAAGACAAAGAGGTAAATAGAAGGCACCAGCAATAAAAGAGTCTGTGTAGGTTGTGTCTGTAAAGTTCATTTCCTCTCGCTTTTTCTCTTGAGACTTAATAAAAGGAGAGGTGGTCTGAGGTCAGAAAAACAAAAAGTTTGACCCTATTTAATATCCTGACTAGCGATTACCCTTTTAAGAATCTTAAATGTGGTCTTGTGCACTTCAGAAATAAACTGACTCAACCTTCATTAAAAGTATCTGGACTTCTTTGAAAATAATTTGACGTTGGTGTGAGCACCCATACTTAAGAGATTTGCCCTAGGTAGACAAAGTCCCAACAGGAAGGTAGCTCAATGCATTAATTATAAGCTACCAAGATCCTCGTCACCAATGAATCGACAATCCTATTTACACTTAATTTGGACAGATTAAATCAACATGTTTTGTGCATCATATCAGAGTGCCAACTGTATATTTTACACAAGGCAAAGTTCAGCACTGTACCAGTGAAAACTTAATCCCGGCATGGAGGACATGATACCAGAGGAAGGAACGACGCAAAAGAGACAAACTTCCACATTGGCCCTTAGTTGCCTAAAGCGGTTATGTTGCAGATGTCCAGTAATAGGCTGCTTAAAAGGCTAGATGTGAACTGAATGCTATCCGCATTTGCTCCTAGGCACCTGTAGAAAACTGGTCTTTGTTGAGTCAAGAGTGAGTTCAGGAGGACAGGGGAGGTATTGTTGGGTTTATCATGGGGTATATGGACGCAGTCTCCCCCAGGTACTTAATGGGGAGGCAAAGTATTTTGAAGTTTAAAAGTGGGGTTTGCACTACGCAGGGAGCAAGATTAAGATGAGATAAAAAGAGACAGGCTGGTATTTTGTACATCAAAGATTAGACATCCAGCAGAGTTTAGGACTTTTTTTACCTTTTCATACCGACCCTTTGCATACTTAAATTGACAGTTTATCAGGGTGTTAACTAACGTGGGTCACGTATAGTGGATTGAATTGCACAATATTCTTTCGGAGCTTCATTGGAAGAAAGATAACTTTGCTCCTGCTAATAACTGGGAGTTCAGCCTGAGGTCAGAGTCCCACAAGAGTTCTTCGCTTCCCATTTTTGGTTTGACGGGTAAAGTCTCACCAACGACAGATGGGGATGAGAAAATAGGTTTCTGTGTAGGTGTGCTTGGCTCCGGACAAGGTCTTCCTATCTGGAAGTGTTTAATTTGAAACCGCTTTGCCCCATCCACCTTCAGATCGCCCAATGCCAAAGGAAACAGTAGATAATTGGCATATGACATGCAGGTATATTTGTGTGTAGTGCAAAAGTGCAAGTGATGAGAGCAGAGTAGGTTCTTTGGGTATTTATTATATTTTTTATTTGAAAAGTTTTATAAAGCGCGAACAAGACCCATACGGGTATCAGAGCGCTGTACAGAAATGGCAAAGACGAGGGTAACAAACTCAAAGGGACAGTAAGTGAGGTTACAACAGAGTGGGAAAACAGAGTCAGTTAAGAGTTGGGGGTATCAGAGGTGTCCTAGAGCACGAAAACAGTTGAAGAAAACAGCATACAATAAAGCGCACTCGTGTATTACAATAAGAATCAAAATATGAACAAACAAGAGCATGAGAGTCAGTAGATGCTGTTAAAGTTCGTTCACGAGTAGCCATTTGACAAGTTTCTTGAAAGATAATGTGGAGGGATTGGATCTGATGTCAGGAGGCAGGGAGTTCCAGATTCTTGGAGCCAGACCGGAGAAAGTACGATTTTAAGATTTTTTCTTTTTGAATCTTGGTTGTTTCAAGAGTAGGGTGACGTACTTCTAAGGTTCCGGCCAGCGCCCGAGAGTTCAAGCTTATTTGCCAAGTAGATCGGAGTGTTATAATGTATGGCTTTATGGGTCAGGCAAGCTATCTTGAATCGGATTCTGGCTTCAATAGATAGCCAATTTAGTTGCAAAAGGCCAGGGGCGATGTGGTCATGCTTTCTGGAGCCCGTGATGAGTCTCGCCGATGCGCTTCAGGGTAGCTCGGAGTGGGGCCAAGCTAGCTTTGGGAAGTCCAGCGAGGGTCACCAGACCATATTCCAACCTAGAGATAACCAAGGATTGAACCGCCGGCTTGCTGTCTTCGGGGTTGGGGGGGGGGGAGGGAAGATTTGATTTTCTTAAGGGTGTTAAGTTGAAAGTTGGCTCCCCTATTAGCTGCACTGATATGCGCTTGCATGTTTAAGTGTTTATCCAAGGTGATGCCTAGAGATTTGGCAGAGTCTACGACATGAGGGGTGCAGTTCAGAGCAGTGAGTTGTTTAAGCCAATCCAGGGTAGGAGCCGAGTGATTGTGGGGGAAAATCAAAAGGAATTCCGGTTTGAGAGTATTTAACAGCAGATGGTTCTGAGCTAACCATTGTTGGGTTTGTGCAAGTGCAGCATTTAGCGTTTTTATGTCCTCTTGAGAGGAGATCTTCAGGTACAATTGCTTGTCATCTGCATACATGTGGTACTGAATGTTAGCAAGGTTCAGAATGACGGAAAGTGGTTCCATAAAAAGGTTGAAGAGAGTGGGGAGAGAGAGTGGATCATTGAGGCACTCCTATTGTGACAGGGGTACTGGAAGCAAGGGACTGGTTGATTTTGATCCTTTGTGTACGGTTATGCAGGAAAGAGGCGAACCAATTTAGGACCGGGCCCGAGAGACCCATCCTAAGATGAAGAAGATCAATCAGGTTCTCATGTTTGACGGTATCAAAGGCTGAAGACCGGTCCAGAAGGATCAGGAGACAAGGGACATTTTGGTCAAGGGATCTCAAGGCGTCATCTACAATGTGGGTTAGTGCCGTTTCAGTACTGTGGTCTGATCTGAAACCTGATTGATGGGGGTCAAGGAGTTGATATTTCTCAATGTGTTTGCATAGCTGCGAGTGGACGCATTTTTCGAGCAGCTTAGCTAGTGTCATAATGCAGGTGATAGGTCTGAAGTTGTTAGGATCCGACAGGTCCACGTTGGGTTTCTTAGGGATGGGAGTAACTTGCCCCACCTTGAGGCAGTCGGGTATCTTTCCCTGTAAGAGGGATTCATGAATGATCCTGGACCAAAGAGGGAGAATGGCTGAATTAATCTCTTTAAAAAGCTTGGCCGGTAACGGATCACTAAAATGGTTGGAGGGTTTAAGGGACGTAATGTTGTGTAGAAGCTCCTCGACATCAGGGAGGCGAAAGGAATTCCAAGAGGCGTTATTCTTGAGAGAACATCCCAAGGGCGATGATATTGTCGAGGATTCTACCATCTCAACTGGAAAAGCGGATGGATTCGGAGGCCTCAGAGTTCGAGTGCCAGGACGTAGCTCCAACTCGATTTTCCTTGTTTTTTCAGAAAAATTAACAGTGAAATCATCACCGCTAGGAAGCAAGGAAACCGGAGAAGTGATAAGGTTGGAAGAGTGGTTGGCTTGTTCCTTGATGATTTCAAAGAGTTTCTTAGGTCTATTTTTAGCTCCATCTAGCTGCGTTCTGAGGTGGTCTATTTTAGCCATGCTGACGTGTTTGTTGTAAGTACTTCTCACTTTCCTAAGTTGAGTGAGACTAGAGGTGGAAGGCGTGTTTCTCCAGAGTCTCTCTGAGAGTCTAAGATTGCCCTGCTCATCATTTAGGGCACCATTAAACCAGGGTTTGGATTGTTTGACAGGAATCCTTTTGAGTTGCTTCGGTGCAATAGTATCAAGAATGTTAGACACCGTGTTAATGTAGTGATCGGAGAGATCGTCAAGGTTGGTCATGTTGGGTGGGGGGTTTTAGTCTCTTCCTAGTGATTGAGGTTAGCGTATTGATGTTGAGGTCTCTCATATTGCACGTCAGTTGTTTAGCTTTGAGGGGTTGTCCCTGTCTACCCCGGCCCTTATCCAAGATGATGAAGGGAATTTGATAATGATCTGACCAGTCACAGGGTAAGATGTCACCTACTTGTATGCTAGTGTCTTTAGCAATTATCAGGTTGAGAGTGGCGCCCTTATTGTGTGTAGGGCCTTTGCATAGCTGTGAGAGGTTAAGGTCGGAGAGAAAAGATTTAAAGGAGCAGACTATAGGATCATTTGCGTCATTCCAGTGAAGGTTAAAGTCTCCAAGGAAGATGTGGCAGAGTTGATCTGAGCTCGAGCTAATGACCTCCATGATTTGCTCTATGAAGACCAGATTGTCTCCCGGTGGATGATAGATGGAGTGCAGTACACAAACCTTTTTGCCTTTATTCCAGATTTCGGTGACCAGTTGTTCACAGGAGGATAACACAGAGCATAGAGATTGTTTTACGGTGAGGTTGGAGCGATGAATGCATGCAATGCCCCCCCCACCCCCCGGTTTTAACAGGTCGATCGCTTCTGATAATGGCGTAGTCCGGGGGGATTAAGATGTCGAGAATTGGGGAGGAGCCAAGTTTCAGTGAGAATCAGTAGGTCCAGGTTTTGTGCAATGATGAGTTATGAAATATCCGCTGCATGTTTCACAGCTGATCTGCAGTTGAGTAGCATCGATTTGACGTGCCGGTTGGAGGTGATCACTTCATGATGAGAGGTGGTTATGTGGAGTAGATTTTCTTTGATCACCAATCTGTGCTTAAGACTAGGTTCCCTGTCAGGGTCTGAGATGATGGAGGGGATGTTGAGGGTAGGGTAGGAGGAGGAGACAGTCCTCGAATCAGTGTAAGAGAGTAGGAGGGAGAGAATGTCCTCCTCCGATAGCTGGGGCAGGAGTCTATGGGGCCTAGAGTGATGGTTAGGTAGAGGCCTAGAGCTCCACCTAAGAGCGGAGTGGACAGAGGAAAGGTCGTTAGAAGCATAGATCAAATACTGAATGTCGTAATTATCTCTCCTCTGGGCAGTGGGAGTACTCCAGAGCTTCTCCATCTTCCGGGAGAACTGTAGTAAGCTTTGCACGATCTCTTTAACAGCCAAGAGATCCTGCTTGAGATCAGCAATCCTCTCCTCCAGACAGGGCCTGTTAATGCCCTTTTCCGCAGCATCAGCAAGAGATGCTTGGACTGACCCAGCAGCGAGAGGGGTAAAGGAGGGTTGAGTAGGATCCTTACCACAGTTACCGGGGGAGATAGAGTCACGCTTGAGATTGGAAACGGACCCAGGGGAGGGAATGAAGGCAGGCGGAATGGATATAGGCGGGGCAGTAGGTGTGGCATGTAGGGCGTGATAGGGTGAGTGCAGGTTACTGGTCAACGGACTGGAGACAACAACAGGATCCCTAGTCCTAGAAATGGGAGATCCTGAGTCTAAGCGTAGAGGACCATGGATATTCTGGTTCATAATGTTGGAGAGGTGCCCACCAACCCGGTTGTATGAGTGTTCAATGGGTGGTGAGGTGGACGCAAGATAAAAGGGAGGGCGCAGCAAAGGAGGGGACGTGCCGGGATGAGCAGCTGGGAGGGCGTAACCCAGGTCGGATAAACCAAGATTCACGAGAGGCAGAGTAGGGTTGTCCGGGATAAGGGCGTTGTTAATAAAAACATCCTCCGTGTTGGTGGATAGGTCAGAGCAGTGAGTGGTTACAGATTGGGACAGAGTATAGGGGGAGGAAGAGGCGTCTGTCACCGCGGGAGCCGATGAAGTGGGTGGACGGGTTAGAGTTAGTGTTCTTAATCCTCAAAAAGATGTAATCAAAACGCTTGAGGTTCCGGTCCGAGGCTTGAATAAGGACGTTCCCATTATTGTATAATGAGACGGTCAGCTCAGCCTTAAGGGCCGGGGAAGGTAGTGTGGTTAAACAGGACCCATGTTTGATGAAGTAGTTTAAGGTGTGTGTAGAGAGAATACAGCTTTTTCAGGGCTCAGCAGAAGAATGTACTGGAACAGTGGAGAAATCTCCCACAGTTAGAATATGAGTGAGTTTGGACAGAAAGACTTCACCATTTGTAAATGTGAGCTGAGACTTCGCTTCTGTCACGGAAAAGTGAAGGCAGCTATACTATGTACATGATGTACTCTTTCTTGGCTGTGGAAATGGCTTGGTGGTATATGGTGCATGCATGTTTGAGGGACACCTTAGCCTGTGGTGCCTACGTATTTACAAGCCATTTCTAACATTTGGCGGCCTAGTCTGAGGTCACTGAGAAGTCCCTTCTATCTTTGCTCTTTTGGATGGTGTGCATTTGACTAGCATTGCACCACCTGCAGTGAGCAGTCACTGCTATACATCTTTACAGCACCTGCCTGTTTTGTTTTTGGTGTACCAAGAGCCCCTGCCTGCAATTCAGGACAGAGTTAGCTGAACCATGCCTGAATGGAGGCTGGTATGGATTCCAGAGGCACAGGCTTAGTTCCTTGGGAGGCCACAGTATTTTTTGTTGTCATTCGAATTTTTAATTAGCATTTTCTGAAGTTCCATGGACCAGCAATTAAGACATGATACCAAAGTCTGTCAGGGTTCGCAGTACCAGCGAGATGGCTTTCAGTGGCCTGAAGCTCCGGGTACGAAGTCACTAGACGAGTGCATAAGAGCTTGGCGCCTCCGCCTCACCCAGAGGTTAATTAGGTCTGGTTGACAACCATTAACCAGAGGAGGCCTGGAGCGTGTACTGTACGAGCTAAACAGCCTCGAGGAATAGTGCTGAATTCATCAGGCATCATTACAATCTCCCAAAACCCTTCCTTTTGCAAAACACCCTATAAGCAGCTTCACGTAAAATACGCACCACTCTAGAAATAAAAAAACGTGTGCACGTTTTAGTCCTGTTTGTCGCTATCCTCGTGTTTTTATTTTGCTGTCTACTGATTCAAGCTGGGATTACATTTGTCATGATTTGAGGCAGGCAGGCAGGACACCGCCCGATGATTAACTAATCAAAACAGCTGGCAAGTTCTGAAAGCTTTCGTGCAAGTCGGCTCCGATTTACTTCAACAACTAAATCCTGACCAAGTCCTAATAAAAGCGGCTGGTGCGGCATTGCCATCAGCCAGGCAGGCGGCCAGGGCTAGAAGCAGAATGCAATCAACTGAACCGAAAGCTACTTTGTGTCTAGCAGAGCATTTCAAATGCTACCGTTTGCTAACTTCCCACGCCACCCATTTCTTTACCATCACTGGGAGGAACACACATATCGGACAATTTTCGAGAGCATTGGGAAACCACAAATAAACAGCAACAGGCATGCGCACGAGGGGCTGTTGACGGCGGGAGGCTGTTGTCCCGCTGTTAGAACATTATCTGAACTCTAAAATGAAGAAAACTCAAAGATGGTTACCTTCTCCACCTTTCCGCCATTGATGTCAACCGGTAGGAACTTCCTGCCAATGTTTCTTAGATCCGTCTGAAATAAAAATATTACACAATTATTGTCTATACGATTTCTAATTAAGAATGTAAGTGTATAAATGAAAAAATAACCTATTTACTGTGTTACAAGTGTATCCAGGTTATTTAAACTTACACCTAAAAATTGAGCAATGGCCATGGCCCCTGGAATTGAGCAGCAGGGGAGGGAAAAATTATGCAGCACGAAAAGGCAAATTATGCAGCGTAATGAGGTACGTTTTGTGACAGTATTATTTTGTCATTTTTAGGTGGAGTCTGGGCAGCGCATGCACTGCTATTCGAGGCATGCTGTATTGGATTATGCACTCGAAGCCCCGCCCACTCTCTGCCCATATTTGTCATTGGCTTGTGTCATTGTCCTTTGTAAATGCTGGCTTCCGATTTGTAAATAGGCTCGTTAGTCCATCCTTAGCACCGCCTTGTCTTAATTTGTAATCTGCCATGAAGACATCCCCTTTTACATGTGTTGTTGCTCGGTAGGCTTTAAGTACAGCCTCCAAGCACTATTTTGTTTAATGGTTTTCACATGCCTGCTGCTGCAGGCAGGACACGCTCTCTCGCAACAGCTTTATTATTTTTTTTACTTAGCACGGCACGCCACGCATATAGTGGCGGGCGTGCCTTTGCTTTACTTGCTGGCCAAACGCGGCTACATGTTTTTTTTTTTTAAACTATTTACTTAATTCTTTTTTTTTTAAATGCCCCATGCCGCAAATACACTTTAAAGTTAGCCGCGCCCCTTTCCTTAAAAGAGCCTAGTCTAAGGAAAGGGGCGTGGCCGCCATTAAAATGAAAGCGTGGCATGGGGCGCTTTTACAAAAAAAAGGCATTTGTTTGTCAACTAAAAGCGCCCCATACCGCGCTTTCACTTTAATGATTGCCACGCCCCTTTCTTTAGACATGGCTCGTCTAAAGAAAGAGGTGCACCCGATATTAAAGTTAAAGCGCCGTATGGGCGTTTTTACAAGCTAGAATAGGTGTTGCATTTACAAAACTCTTGTAAATGCGAGACCTATTGCATTGCAAATGTGTGTTACACTTGTTAACATTGTCTGGGCACAAGTTTTTATTTCACTGGTACCAGTTTAACACCCAACTATAGCAATAAGCAACAGAAAAGTGACCAGTGAACCTTTGCAAAGGGCCTTCCACTGCCTGGCAACGCATATTGCTGCGTTTTAAGTAACCTTTGAACCATTTGAGATAGAAGCAAAAAGTTATTTTTATTAAAATCTGCAGATTATGCTGCACATGATGGATTAAGTGGAAAATGCAGCAAATCCATAAATATGTGAAAAACACGGCGGCCGCATAAACGTATAATTCTAATGGCCTTGACAATGGCTTTCCAGAGACTTCATAGAGGTCAAAAAGATGATTTTAACAATTGAAAAATATATGTTAACCCCTGTAAGAAAGAGGGTTATCACTTGTGAAGGATGTTGGTCCCTCACAGGTAACCGATCCACAAACTTCCATCTACTGGGAACCAAGTACCCCTGTTGTAGCACTTGACTCTCTCAGGTTAGCGAGGTAGGGTAGTCCCAGGCCGACTCAAGTGGTGAGGGATAGTACCCGAACCGGTAGGTAGCCAACAAATAACATCCCATATTATCATTGTCCAGTCAGTGTTTTATTATAAAAGGTTTTTACGCACACACTACTGAATAATATGCATAAGTTCACAAAAAATATACGCAACAATAGGTGGAAATAACTATGGTGACACTCTTCTAACATTTACACCACTAGCAGGCCCAGAACCCTCACTCTATGATATCCCCAAATACACCACGCACCATATAATGGGGGTAAGTATCAAAACACAGGATTACTGGC
The DNA here is from genome assembly GCA_963921515.1 of Calotriton arnoldi. Taxonomy (NCBI): domain Eukaryota; kingdom Metazoa; phylum Chordata; class Amphibia; order Caudata; family Salamandridae; genus Calotriton; species Calotriton arnoldi. Next base: position 6,906 of record CAWUFW010006089.1, on the reverse strand, counting down.
TTTATTAGGGTGTCATCACATTAAATAAAAGCAGAACCATGTCATACTAGACCAAATGAAAACCATCAAAATCACCAAGGATGGGATTATCTTACAATGGCATTAATTAGTGCAAGTACTGACTCACTGTTAACATTGTGAACATCAATAAACCATTTTAAACCATTTCAACGACCGTGAATAAGACACAAAATGATTCCATGTTAACTTTGTCATTGTCCAGAAAGCACTTGCATCATTTTCATGGAGACATATGTTGAATCAAGGATGTTTCAATGCAGCCTTAGTACCCACCAACAGGAATCGCCTAAATCCAAAGAATGTGGGCAAAAAACCCCAAGCTCCAACACTACTTGCAAATAAAACAACCTTCTACCGGGGTCATCAATGTAACCCCCTGGAAGAATTAGGGCAACAATTGAGGAAACACCATAAAGGGAGATCCTTTGAGAGCTGCTGCGCTTCTGGCAGCACCCAAAACACTTCACTTGACATTGGTGGTGCCACTGTCCTTTCACAGAAGACAAACAAGAAAATTATTGAGCAAGCCAGAAGATTCTGGGGCTCTCCTTTCCTCCAGTTGATCAGGTTACAGAGGCTTACGGAGATATCCCCTGCACCCGTGTTTTTATCTTGTTTGGGTTTTTTTTTTTTTTTTTTAAATAAAGCTGCCTTGCATTACGATCCTCCTTTTCCTGGGTCCCTCTGCTCTTAATTGGTGCTTGGTGTGTGTATACAATACGAGCAATGCAGGAGGTTAAACTTGTCCGACCAGGCCACCACTCTCCTTTCTATGGTGGTGCAGAAGCAGGCAAGATTCAATTTCTTCCACCCGCATTGGTGGGGTGACGCTGAGGATATAGTCCTCACTCACCCCAGACACGGGAAGGTGAGGACACTTCGCAGTCCGGCCAGGGCCCGGCTTCCCCTGGGAGCAGGTGTGGAAGGAGCATGTCGGTGCTCATCTCTTCTTTGGACCCCGGGAATTACACAATGCAGAAGGCCAAGAGCACTTGCTTCTTGGTTGCGTTGGTACCTGGGGAGATGGGTGACCCCAGGGACATAAAATGAAAAAAGGAGGGGCCATACACCTCCCTCCCTCAAGCAAGCTGTTCTCCCCCCAACAGTCGGGCCCATATTCATCCTAAAGAACTTGGTCCACAGGGGAAACTACTTTTCTTCTAATCTTTTATCTGGCTTCACTGGGCCCAATCTGATTTTTTGTGCGTCACTGTACTACCGATTTCAGCATGCTGCCCTCTGAATTTCCTTTTCTTCTAGGAGCTACATTCTTCACTGCTCTCCCTCTGCTGAGGGAGAGCTCAGGGTGGATGTATGATGGAACCACGCATGCGAATACCACACATGCTGTAGTGTCCTGGTTCTGCCCTAGAACTTATCTTTCAGTTTCTAGGCTACGGGATCTAGAATACAGAACATGATGTTGCTGAGGAATGTAAGCAACAGGTCAGTTGACCGTTGCAGGGCTCGCATGCTGGATAGGGTCTTCATGGCTGTAACTGAATAAACCTACTTCGACGATACTCCGGTTTGCTGTTCTTCTTTCATCTCGATTCATCTCATCAACCCTACATTTGGCGATGACTGGAAAACCCACGTGTTCCCCGGAGACCCCAACGCATCGAGTTTACCAGATTTATTATTCGGCTGCCACAGGACGACCACGCCCTGGTGACTCCTTTCACTTCTCCCGGAGACTGCTTGGAGCCTATTTTTCGCCCGATTTCATCCTCAGGAAAATGCTGTTTTCCCTTCGTTCACCACGATTCTACACGTGAAGACACATGCCACGAGGAGGCTTGGCCACGCTAGGGTGCGCATGCTGCCATTCTTCGCATGCAGTTATTGTCTGTGCCCTGACGTGAGTACTGTTCTTTCTTGATCTCCAGGGTGAAGACGGTGACGCTCGCTAGTGTCCACGTCAGAGGTACGGGAGGTGTCCACGTCAGACGTACGAGATGCCATTTTTGATTGGTTTCCGGTAGTGTGGAGTACGGGAACCACGTTAGGCGCACATACGCGACTACGTAGAACACTTTGGAGCCCATATTTGGTATCTATTTGACGTTTAGTGTCAGTTACATGGTTGCACACAGCTTTTCATTTCTGACACGCTGATGCGCACAGCCATTTTACAACAATACTCTTTCATTCTCATGTTTTGTCAACTGTAGCGCATACCACTACTCAAAATCTCAATGTCTTCAGCTATTTAACTACAGAGCACATGGCATCACTATGTTTTGTTCTACGCTGATGTGCACAGCTTTCAATCTTGTTCTACGCTGATGTGCACAGCTTTCTCACTCCTTCTTTGTGCTTGTCATTTGCTACGCTGATGTGCACAGCTTTGTCTTTCCTTCTACGTGCTCGTCATCTGCTACGCTGATGTGCACATCTTGTTTATCATCACGGCGAGGAGCAAAGAAAAGAAAAGGTTATACATTGTCGCAACGCTATTTTACTAAACTACTTTTGTTAATTTGTGGTTGTATTTAGTAAACCTGTATTGCTGAAGTACATAAGGGTCAACATTACTCATATACGTGTTGTAAACTGATAGCTAGCAACCACTGAGTTTAACTTCTACAAGATTCTTTTGCACAACTTAAGTTGTACCCATGCAGAATGTTCCAGCTCCAACCTTCTTTTTGTCCTCACCTGGGGAGCCCAATCTCCCCTGGTTGAAATGGAAAAAGGTGTTCACTCATTATGCTCGTGTTTGTGGAACATCGCTTAGCGCCGAAAGAAAAACATCTTTGTTAATGCACTGCTTAGGTGCAGAGGGTCAAGAAGTTTTTGAACATCTTCCCGAGCTTTCGAATAGTGATTACACAGGTCTTAATGAGTTTGAGATCTGCATAAAAAAATTGGATTTGCACTATTTACCGAAGGTAAGCACGGTTTTGGAAAGGTATCACTTTGGCAGAAGAATGCAGAAACAAGATGAATCGGTGGAACAGTATATCACTGAGCTGCGTCAGTTAGCCTCGACGTGCAATTTTGGAGCGTCGTTAGAGGAGCGTCTCAGAGACCAGATGATGTTGGGTTGTAGTATTGATAAAGCCAGAGACAATTTGTGGCAGAAGGATAATCCTGCTTTACATGATGTAGTCACTATTGCAAAGACTTATGAACATTCAAAGGTTTGTTTAGAAACAATTCAGAAAAGTGCTCCTCTAGATAAAGGTCAGAGTTCTGTTATGAAGGTGGATAACGATAAAGATAAAAATAAATATGATAGCGCAAGAGCCAAAATGTTCAATAACGCAGAAATCCAACCTGGCAGTTCTAAGAACCTCCAGGGTAATTGTTTTAGATGTGGAAACTCTGGGCACATGGCAAACTTCAAGAACTGTCCTGGGTGGAAAGTTACTTGCAGCACATGTGGTCGTAAAGGTCATTTTGCAAGATGTTGTAGGTCTGGAAGAGATCAGAAGAAAATTAGAGAAGTGGATTTATTTGAGGAAGAGATAGATGAAGTTAATATTTGTCAGGTCAAAGGATCTGGTTGTGAGGGTCCTATAGATGTTGTTCTGATTGATGATGCACCGGTAAAGATGTTATTTGATTCTGGTGCCAAGGTGACGTTAATTCCCAAAAAGTTTTTCGACCAGTATCTGATAAAGAAAGTCACCTTACTGAAGCCCGACATAAGGCCAAAGGGGTATGGGGGTCAAATCATTGATCTTCTAGGATGGTTTTGGGGAACAATTGATTATAAAGGTAGAATTATCCTTGGGAAGGTGTATATTTCCATGAAGGGTGGCTCTTTGATAAGCTGGTTTCACCAACGTGACTTACATGTTTTTTTTAGATCCCAATGAGAGCCCCTCCGTCTGCTTGAAAGAAATTCCGTCTGTTAGCCAAGTGGGGAGAGAATGCAAAGCCTGGAAAAAAGAGTTTCCTGAGGTGTTTGATAGCATGCTGGGGTGTCTTAAGAACTATATGCATCACATCATGATAAAACCTGGTTCTCTTCCTAAGGTAGCAAAAGTTTGAAGTGTCCCACTCATGGTGAAAGTAAGTATGAAAGTTGAACTGGACAAACTGAAAGCCAATGGGATCATACAGGAAGTCGAAGCAACTGAATGGCTTTCTCTGATTGTAATGATCCGCACGGCCAATGGGGAGGCCAGGCTCCGTTGGACTTAAGAGAACTCAACAAGGCCGTGGTGGTGGATCACTACCCATTGCCTAACATTAGTGAAATGTTGTGTTCTCTTGGAGGGGCGAAGCATTTTTCATCACTTGACTTAACTTCAGCCTATCATCAGGTCAGATTACACTCCTCTTCTCAAAATCTTACGGCCTTCATTACACCCTATGGTACTTTCACATTTTTGAGGATGCCTTTTGGCTTGATCTCTGCAGCCTCGGTGTTTCAGAGGGGCATGGAACACATTTTGAAGGGGGTTGATGGTGTCAAAATATACCAAGATGATGTTCTGGTGTTTGGTGTGGATTCTGAAGAACATGATGGGAGGTTGAGAATGGTCTTGAGAAAACTGTGTGATGCTGGATTGACATTACGGGCGGACAAGTGCAAATTTGATGTGGCGGAAATTGAATATTTGGGACACCAAGTGTCAGCGAAAGGTATTAAGCCTAAGGCAGCTTTGATTGACACTATTTGCAAACTCAGGACTCCGCTGAACAAAGATGAACTTGTAAAATTTTTGGGAATGGCGGAATTTTACCACAAGTTTGTTCCCAATTTTTCTAGTGTGACTGGACATTTAAGAGATCTTTTGAGGAAAGGCTGTGAGTTCGTATGGATGAGTGATTGTGATGGAGAGTTTCAACATCTTAAGAAGCGTCTTAGTGAAGCGCAAGATTTTGGCAGTTTTGATCCAAAGAAAGATTCTTACTTAATGACAGATGCCAGCTCCAAAGGTTTAGGTGTGGTTTTGTTTCAGAAATCTGAGGGAGTGGAGAAAGTTATTTCGTTTTTGTCCAGACCCTTGAGAGGCGCAGAGTGCAATTATTCTGTTGTGGAAAGGGAGGCACTGGCTATTTATTAGGCTATCCACAAGTTGCGTAGATTTCTTTGGGGAAGCAAGTTTGAAGTACTAACGGATCATAAACCGTTAAAAGAAGTTTTTACTAAAAAGGGAATAGATTTTGTTTCTCATTGCATACGAAAGTGGGTTGTTGCCTTACAGGAGTTTAATTTTGTTGTCTCCTATTTGCCAGGTGCCTGTAACATTCTTGCGGACTGTTTATCTAGATTGGGCGATGAAAATGAAGAGTCAAAAGAGTGTGATTATTTTGGGGATGAAGAAATTGAAGAAGAGGTTGATGTTTGTCTGGTTACTGATGGTATTGTCTCTGAAAGTGGTTGGAGAGAGACGTTAGCGAAGGATGAACTTTTACAAAAGGTGATGACCATGATTTTGGAGGGGTGGTGTGAGAAGAAGGATTGTAGTCAGGATTTGAAGGGTTTTTGACAAGTTAAGGATGAACTAACAGTTGTGGATGGTCTCCTTTTGAGGGGCAGCAAATTGATTCCCTCTCAGAGTTTATGGGATAGGTTATTGAAGAGTCCTCATGCCAGTAATATGGGCATTGTTAAGACTAAGGAGAGGTTAAGAGAAGCATATTGGTGGCCAGCCATGGATGTCTGGATTGAGAGGGAGGTTAGGAATTGTCATGAGTGTGCGTGCAGCGACAAGGTCTTGAAATGTAGAACGCAACCCATGGTGGTGAGAGAGCAGTCTAATGGGCCTTGGTTGGATGTTGCCATCGATATTTTGGGTCCTGTTAAACTAAGATCTTGTGATCAGTATGTTCTGGTTTGTTTGGATATTTATTTGCGTTGGCCAGAGGTTAAAGTAGTGAACTCTGTTGAATCTTCTGTGGTCATTGCATTTTTGGATGAACTTTTTCCTCTAGCTTTACTTTCGGACAATGGGGTTCAATTTACCTCTGGTGTTGTGGAGGAGTTCCTGTCTACTAGAGGAATTAAACACAAGAAAGCAGCTCTCTATCATCCGGAAAGCAACGGTGTGGTTGAGAGGCTTGTGAAAGTGTTAAAAGAAACTTTGCAACAGGCTGTAGCGACTGGAGTTGACTGGGAGGTGACCATGAGAAGGAAAGTGAGGGAATACAGATTTACCCCACACTCTTCCACAGGGTTGTCTCCTTTCCGACTATTCAAGAAAAGGGTGGCGAACATAGAAGTCTGTACTTCGTGGGTCTCCACTAAACATTTATTGGTTGATGAAGACTGTGATGGTTTGGAAGGTTGGAGAGAGAGGGAGAGAGTGGTTACGGCGAAGAGGAAGAGATGGTTTGATGGGAGAAGAGCTGTCAAGGACACTGTGGTGTCTGTGGGTGATTGGGTGAAGATAAGATCTCCTCGATTAGGTAAAGGGAGTTCAAAATTCAGCGTACCTTTTAAGGTTATAAAGGTTTTCAAGAACGCTATTAAAACCAGTGACCACAGGGTGTGGAACTTAAATAGAGTGGCCAAATGTCAACCCACTGATGTGACTGTATCCTCAGATGTTGTTCCACAAAGGAATGTTGCCAGGCCTCACAGGGCTGTTGGACGCTCTCTCAGATTACAAGATTATGTTTAATGTGTAATGTTTTTGATTATTCTTTTGTTTTATTCTTTTGTTTTATTCTTTTTCTCTATGCTTGTGTTGCTTTTTGGGTATTATTGAGGGGGAGATGATGTAGTGTCCTGGTTCTGCCCTAGAACTTATCTTTCAGTTTCTAGGCTACTGGATCTAGAATACGGAACATGATGTTGCTGAGGAATGTAAGCAACAGGTCAGTTGACCGTTGCAGGGCTCGCATGCTGGATGGGGTCTTCACTGCTGTAACTGAATAAAGCTACTTCAACGTTACTCCGGTTTGCTGTTCTTCTTTCATCTC